>CM057349.1:67569548-68875055 GCA_030015575.1 Agapanthus africanus
CGATGTTATGTACCAGACCAGATGTAGCTTACGCACTTAGCGTAGTAAGTAGGTATAAGTCTAACCCAGGTGAGAAATATTGGATAGCAGTAAAGAACATTCTTAAGTACCTCAAAAGGACTAAGGAGATGTTCCGGGTGTACGGTAATGGGGACCTCCAGATCGAGGCTTTTACCGACTCAGGCTTCCAAAGTGACAAGGATGACTCTAAATCTGTCTCGGGTTATGTGTTTACCCTCAACGGAGGAGCGGTCTGTTGGAAGAGTTCCAAACAGGATACCGTTGCAGACTCGACGATGGAGGATGAGTATATCGCTGTTAGTGATGCCGCAAAAGAGGCAGTCTGGATGAGTAAGTTCGTTTCTGAATTTCAGGTGGTTCCATCAATTGCTAATCTAATACCTTTATACTGCGATTGTAAGTCTACGGTAGCGCCCCGGCCGTCTAACAGACGACAAAATGCGGAACAAAACTTTTTACAACTGGCGCTATCGCGTACTTTATCCTGGATCTGCCATTAAAGCTAAACTAACAAACTGTAAAGTGAGTAGAAATGTTATACCGAACGATCCGAGTCCTTCGGTCTTCAACCATCATCCCACGCTTTGTTGCAGTTGATCCAACTCGCTCGATCTCCGGTCTCGTCGTCCAGGTGGCACCACGTCGACGGATCTTTAAACGAGCTCCCGCCTCTGAACCGAGGCAACTCGATCGTCAAGTTTGCTAAAAGAGACGATCAAGATTGATGTAGAGAATGAGTAGAACACTTTGTCTTGTTACGTCCAGCGTTATGGACGAACGGTTAATGAAGTTGTCATTTGGAATCAGGTAAATGGAAATTGAACTATATGAAATTTCCATGAACTAATTTCTTGTATCTTTTTCTCAAAACTGAATCAATCTCCTTCTCACTAATGTGGCCGGCCATTTTAAATGAAGCAAGGGGTGAGTGTAGGAACCTCAAGTGGTAACAATAAGCATTCATCCTTATCATAACAAAACATAAAAGCATGAATCACCAAAATCATTTAATGCAAAATGAAGAGTCGTTAGCCTAGTCACCAAACATTAAATGCACTAATAAATGAACTAATGACTCATGAAGCTAGTCACCATTTCTAGAACCTTCTAGAACTCTGACTCACCTCATGACTCACCCAATGACGAAAAGATAAATCCGCATTTAACCGAATGTCAAATACGGGCGATAGAAAACTGGAAACTGGCAGCTTCCAAAAGCGATCCTGAAACAAATTTCAGGACAACCCCATAATAGTATAAACATACCCGCATTTGTATTACGACCGAATACAAATGCAACTGAGACAAAGATATTATATCTACACAGTATAATACTTGGATCCGGCTTAAACCAAAGCCCACCAGTATTATCTGCCCGAAAAATGACACGTGCGAAAACGCACGTGCTTTTTCCGAACCCTGCCATAAAACCATACGGTATCTACAACGTTCCGCCCGAACTTGGGAAACTGTCTATGGGGGACTCTAATGGCTCATCAACACACTGGCACTGGGTATAACCACTAGCACATCAGAGGTACAAGCCGTACGTAACGGTTGCCTATGTATTGAAGGAAGGGGAGCTGACGAGCGAACTCATCCAGAAACCCTACTGAGCCTGACAGTGACAATATCTGTACAGTCCGGTCCATTCGTCTTATGAGTATCGCATATAGGGCCTAGGGGGCTGGTAAACGACAGACCCCTAATAGCTGTCTAAGTCGTGTCAGAGAGAAGCCCAGAACACCCTGAGATACTACTGGAATACCTTCCAGTAAATCTCGATTACCCTGGCTAGGGATTTCGTGTAATGGCTCTCCTAAACACAGCGCGATCTCACCCCCAATACCGGGAGAGACGAATCCCCGACGATCTGCTCACTGCCTCCATGTGGCTCGGGACTGTACCCAAAATATACCTGTTTGCATGACTCCTTTGACCCGTGGTAGGGTATAAATCAAAGTACAGTGGGAACTCACACGAGACAAATGACGACCTCAGGTCGATGAACTAACCTGTACACATGTCACCAGGGAACTGCTATCTGACGCTAGGTATAATACCAACCAGCAAGTTCCCGGCGAGTCATATCCGGTGTACTCATAACCCAATGAGCACCTGTATACATCTTAGGTGAATCAACTAACACCAATGGCTTGAGAGACCGGCCACCGCCCCTCGTCGGGGTCTCGAATGTATACACTAGTCTACTCTGGAGTATCGATGCCCTGTCTCGAAACTCCCACGACTAGGGACACTTTAAGGATGTGCTTATAGACCCCAGCTCCCACGTATATGATCGCCATCATACTGCTGGAAGTCAAACAAGAATCCTATGGGCTCTATCAAGATCTACATGATGATAAAGACAAACCAGATAGCATACTATCATTTCGAGTAAGACTGTTTTATCGGTATAGGTCCTCCTTCAATCATTGCAATCACGTACCTGCGATCCAATAATTGACTTAGAGGGCACTATATCCAACAATCTTCCACTTGCACTTAAGGCTAATTATTGCGATATCATGTACTCACAGCCCGTGTGATACCGAACATCCAACTCCTCTACTAATCAGTTTCGCAAAGCTCGTTTGCAAAACTATTGTGTTCGAGAAATAGCCTCAGTGAGTGGATCCGCCCTGATGTTTCTTTCTCTGTCTTTCTTAATCTCAAGTTCGCGGAGAAAGCCATCTCCCGAATCGAGTAATTCATGTCTTAGAATATGTCTGGATATCTGATGGGACCTAGTTCATAAATGAACTCCAAATCCAAACTTCTTAGAATGTATTGATAACTGAACCTAATCAGTATCGCGCACTATGCCTCCCACAGTATCCTCTTGGACCACCTGTCCATAATATTGTTCCTCGTCAGAGGGAAAAACTATAACTCTGACAATCACTCTGTCATCCATGTCACCATGGAAGCATGGAATGATAACCGTCCCCCGAAGGAGGTTGCCGTCATCAAATCCGTAAAACTGCTTCCTTATGTTTCTTCAGGATTGGATTAATATAAACTTATCGCATCTAGTGCAAAAACAACATCTGGTGTGGTACTTGACATCTCACGATTGACTCAATTTCCTAAGCAAGTGATCTGCCAATCATGCACATCCCTCTCTTCTTTAGTCTATAAGACATCTTTAGAGAGGGTGACTCCATCACCTGCAGGTACACCGCCATGCCAGGAGTCATCTATTCTAAAATACTATTAGAATACCATCAAAGTACGCACATTGGGAAACTACCCAAATCTAGATCTAAAACCATAGATCTAATAACCAGAATGTCAGATATTATATCCATATCCCTTATGGAGAAACAATTGTATGACGACCAAAGTACAACCGATTGTAGTATAAGAATTTTACTTCCTACTCTGTGTATGTCATCCAAATATCAGGACATCACACCCTACTACCTTCTCAACAGATTCATCACCTATTCTGATGAAGTCCAAACCATGACTGTCACATCAAAATTAGATGATCTATCTCCGCTATATTTACTCAAGTCTATAAATAGGCATAAGCTACTTGCCCACTATGCTTCCGCTGCTCCCACTAACTACGACAACCCTCTGGCAGAATAATATATACGTGAACTTCTAAAACTAGTTTAGAATGACGCTATACTTATCCTCCTGCCGGGTCTCATAGTCTGGAACAACAGTAGTGTCAAGTTTGGGTAAACAAGAACCTCCCTGTCACCGTCCTTGAGGCTACCGGAATACCTCTCGGGTGTCTGAAGTTACCCTCCATATCTGCGGAGTGGCTATTGGAATGTCAAACCTGATTGAATATATAGGTCCTATTAAATTATCCGTAATCGTGTGCGGTTCTGGAATCACTTCCAGTTCTACCATACTCCCACTACTGTTTTCTGAAAAAATCCATTTTACTAAAACTGTGGCGAGTCAAGAACAATATCACTATTGATCTTCCAGATGGTAGAAAATCAACCCTCGTCAAAGCTAGGGTCAACCCGCAAACTGCCATTACAGAAACGTGCCTTGAGTTATCCAGTGTCTGGTTTTAAGCATAAGCTGGACAACTCCCCTTACCTTAACATCGTTAAGATATGAACCATTCTATATCCAATATAGAGAATTTGGCACTAATTTAATTGGAACCAGATTCAAATCATGCAGCTGTCTCCAGTGCATATCATCTTAATGGAGAGAGGCTAATCAGCATTACTCAACTTAGGAATCCATCCAATTATGCGTAACCTGAAAGAGAAACAAGTTTCTCAAAACCATTAACTGAATACCATTCACAAGAATCTACATCTTCGAGTTCTTTGAAGAATCCCGATACTTGCGACACATAGTTCTTTACTTTATTCCTATACCCACAACTTCTCAATACTTAGACATTGTATTTCCACGAAACACTTGTCTGAAAGTTAGAGAAGTTACAAGTAAACAGAACAGAGTACGAGGACCAACCCCTTTATCCTGATGGACACTGGACAACATACAATACTCTCTATAAGTCCGCTGAGTTGAATAACTCAAAACCTTTGCATCGTATGTTGAAAACTGTACCCAGGCAATTTCCTCAAATATCACCAATTACAACGAATTCCGATATAATGAGGATGATCACCTAATTCCCAATAACTCACTCCCACTCAACATCTGTAAAACCATACAGATGTGAGAATCATACCTGGTAAATACATACCCTGGAGTAAGTATCTAATCGGGAAAATCAGTTTTCCATTAACAATGCACTGAAACAATAAAATATTTCGTAGGGGTATCCTGGTATTCCTAGTAATGCCACTTCCATAATCCAAATCATGACTTTAACCGTATATTTCCCTGCCATCTTTCCAATTCCCTTTATTTGTCTTTAGTCGTTACCTTCTGTACACCATCATTAGGCTAAATGGTTTTCTTCCTTTCCTACCGTTAGGCACCAGCCTATGGTTTGGAAGAAGAATATCCAGTAAGCATAATAGGTGTACCCTCCTAAACCTAGGAGTACTCGCAACTTGAGAGAAGGTGATGATAAAAGACAACTGAATAACCTTATTCCTATTTCTCCTGAACCAAAATCCATCCTCGAAAAAATATCCTTCGAGTTCGTGTATAACCATACGATGGATTTATCCAATGGAATTGGATGTTCGTAGTGATACGGGTTGTTCTGGAGAAATGAAAGGTGAAGTAGGAGTGGCGATGAAATACGTGGTTTGGTCGTGAATGTAAGTAGTCGCAATTTAGTTTGCCCTCTTTCTAATTCCTTTATCTTGTCTTTACATATTACCTTCTGCACACCCTACTTAGGCTAATTGGTTTTCTTCATTTCCTACCTTTCGGCACCTGCCTATGCTTTGGAAGAAGACTATCCAATAAGCGTAATAGGTGTACTCTCCTAAACCAAGGAGCCCTTGCAACCTGAGAGAAGGTGATAATAAAAGACAACTGAATAAACCAATTCTATTTCTCCTGAACCTGGATCCATCCTCGAAGAAATCCCTTCGAGTTCGTATATAACCATACGATGGATCTATCCAATGGAAGTGGATATCCATAATAATACGGGGTGTTCTGAGAAATTCAAAGGGTAAAAGAAGGAGCGGCAATGACTTATGCAACTTTAGACAATCCAAAAGCCAGTATTTTAAGAAAGTTCGGTCAACTTGGTCACTGAGTCATAGTCTAGGGTCGGTCAAAGGTCACTGCTAAAGAGAGAGAGAGAAAAGAAACAGTCTGCGTGCACTCTAACCTAGATCAGAATGGTTATCACTTTATCTAATTAGGAAACCTCCCACTGTTATCTCAAATTCTCCTCCAAACCTGAAAAAAGAATTAGTCTGGATCACCCAAAGAGTAAACTAACTCATCAGTAAGAATCGGGATCCAACTCTCATCGCATGATAACGTGACGGTATCCACTCACGTTATCACACTCCAGAAGGTATGCGCAAGTATGGCAAGTTTCCTGTATGTTTGAAACTCCCGATATAATTTTTATCCCATGCTCTTATGACCTTAACGTCGGCCAACAAATCATAAGCCACATGTCAAGTTCTACCCGTCGTTGTCCTGATTAATTTAAGTCATCGTACATGCCCTTGACGTAGGCCAATAAGGCTATACGTCTGTCCTAAACTAATGCATCTATCTATGCAACAAATGAATACCCAGCAGCTACCAAACACTATGCCTTGACGTAGGCCAACAAACATAGCTTGAATACTACTGACCATCCATAAGAAATGACGGAGGATTACGGCTGGTTTTTGGCGAAAAAACTTTAACGTAATGAACTTGATCTCGTTGAAGGAAGCTGATAGCTTTTTATAAAAAATATAGTGGCGAAAACCTTTTGCTAAAGAGGTCACTCCCGGTGAAAGGATCTCGGCTCTTTCCTCGTGGAATGAGGTGCGGGATATTCTAACTGAATACCGCGATGCAAAGCAACTTGTAATCGACTATATTGAAGTTATTACCCTGACGCAAACTTCTGCCCAAGAGGTCACTCCCGGTGAAGGGATCTCGGCCCTTGCCTTGTCGAATGAGGTGCAGGATATTCTAACTGAATACCGCTATGCAAAGCAAAAGGAAACGTCTTTGTAATAACTCCTTTTTTAAAATTTGTTCCAACAACATCAAATATAGGTTTGTTTTATCCTTGCATTGATAAGAATCAATGCAGTCCCATCAATTAAACACACCAGAAAAGAACGAAAATAAAATGTGCGTATATGCCATCCGCATTCGCCACTGGATCCCGTCATCACCCGTTAGGTTACTTAACTAACAACAGAGCGGGGACTGGACTAGCGCGGGTGTAAAACATATACAACATCTAATAGTATATATACTAATATACAATAATCGCTCCAGGCATGATAAATGCAACATCACAGAAAAGTAATAAGCATCACAGAACAATACAGATAATCTGGGATCCCCGGGTTTCACAGAGCCGCTACTGAAACCCGACGTTCCCCTGGTCGTGTGGATAGCCTGTACAATGAAACCTAGACCCCTACGGGTGCGGCAAGTTACCCTCCAAAACCTGAAGCGAGGCAGCCCCCTACAGCAAAGTGAATGGACCACCCGGCACTTCATGGAATCCGGTAACTTGAGCTCCCCTCCTTGGGTCAACCCATACCCCCTACGAGTGCGGCGAATAGCCTGCCAATTCTAGAGTGAGGCCCCTCTGCCTCTCAAAGCCATGAGATACGGACCCGTTGCCCTCCAGAACCCGGCTATCCGTGCACTCCGTCGCGGGATAAACCTAGTACAGAAAATAAAATATACAATGGGTACATCGACCTGAGCCCGGTCGTGTCCCCAAAGAATATTATACAAACAGGCAGTGACGGCAGTCCACAAGTCGGACGCTCGCCCTGCAATATCAAATGTACAAATAAATCCGAACAGCATTATCATTGCACACTGCTATCCACCACGACATATCCGCAACATCACAGCACAACACAGAACATCAACATGAATGTCACGTTCGCAAACCCGTCTAAAAGAACTATAGCAATCAGACGCGGTTTACCGATCAAATGACATTCCCGGTCGGAGATATAAAGTAAGTACTGTATACTAACAAATTTAAAATTTCGATCGAATAAATTTCCCGAAGTGGGCCCCATGAACTTTTGCTGTACAGTAACCAAATATGTGTAAGTCCATATTGCGACCCCCGGTGCTTACGGGGAGGCGGAAACGGTATAAAAAACAAATTTTTATCGCAAGAGGCAACATGGACTAAACAAGGTCGGGATCGTTGTCTAAACTAAACTAGCAAATATGCTAAAGAGAGTTAGCTACTCGGATGAAGGTTATACCTAAACTTGAACTCCTTCTTCTTCCAAACTTGTAGAGGTTGATGGTTCTCTTCTTGTCGCCTTCTTCCGTCGAAGATGGATCCACCTCGAAGGTTCGACCTTTGGGCTCTTCCTCGATCTTTGAGTGAACTAGGGTTTCCGGCTTGCTAAACCTTGAACCTAAAGTGAGTAGAGAGTGACTAGGGTTTGCTTTTCTTTTTAAAGAGAAGGATTCTCAACACATGAGAAGGTTTCTCTTTGCTAGAGGAAGAAGAAGATGAAGTGAAGAGAGAGAAGAAGAATGAGATAATGAGCTATGTTTTTCTTTCTTGCAACCATAATGCCAAAAGAAAAACAATTATCTAAATAATAATAATTCAAAATGAGAATAGTTGATGGCAATTTGGAATGACCACAACCATGCTTCATTTAATGAAATGTAAGCATGAATCAAGGAGGACTTTTTAAAGCATGATGGTGGTCAACATTCAACCATGGTCAACAAGTCAACCATGGTCAACAAGTCAACAAAATCAACCATAACATAATTCTCATTTAATTACTATTATTAATAGATAATTCATAAATCCATTAGGGTTTGGAAAATGATAACTGTCAACTGTGCATACGCACCCGTTCCGAAACCCTAATGAAATACCTTATCCTCCGCCTCAAGCAACTGTGCATACACACCTGCATTCTCGTTCCGAGGAACAAGAATACCAAGATATAAAAGCAACCCCAAATATATATACCAGTATCTGGCTCAAACCAGAGCCTGCCAGTATAATCCGTCCAGACTCCAAACGTGCACAAGTGCGCGGATGAGAACGAACCCTGTCGCAAAACCATGCGACCTCTACTCTGTTTTGCCCAGAGGCGAATACCCTCTGTGTGGGACTCTAAAGCTCGACACTACGCTGGCAGTGGGTTTAACCACAGACCGCAAGCGGCACTAGCTGTGCGTAACGGTCCCCAGGTAGATGCCGACAAGAAGGCTGACGAGGTGAAACCCCATCTGAACTCCTACTGAGTCTGAATATGACATTCTCCGTACAGTCCGGTCTGTTCGTCTGATACATCGCATGTCGGGCCTAGGGGGCGGTAAAACGTCAGTCCCCCAATAGCGGTACAAGTCGTGTCGGAGTGAAGCCCAAAACACCCTGAGATAACACTGGAACCTACCAGTATATCTCGCTTGCCCTGGCCAGGGACTACTCGTGTAATGGCTCTCCTAGACACAGCGCGATGTCAACTTCCAATACCGGGAGAGACAAATCCTGTCTAACCGCCACTGCCTCCAAGTGCTTCGGGACTGCACCCAACCATCACCTGTTTGCACGACTCCTTTGAGCCGTGGTAGGGTAGTGATCAAAGTGCAGTGGGAACACACTCGAGGCGAAGTGTCAGTGTCAAGTCAGCGGACTAAGCTGTACTCATGTCACCTGGGAACTGATAACTGACGATAGGTATAATACCAACCTGTCAGTTCCCGACGAGTCCTGTCCAGTGTACTCGTAACCCAACGAGCACCCGTATACTATCTCCAGTACGACGTACTGATGGCTGTGGGACAGACCATCTCCCACACTGGGATGAGAAGCGCATACGCTAGTCTACTCCGGAGTATCGATGCCCTGTCTCGATAGTCCTACGACTAGGGACCTGTATAAGGATGTGCCTATAGATTACCCAGCCCCCACTAGTGTGACTGCCATCACAACGCTGGTAATCAAGCAAAGATCCTAAGGGCTCCACTAATGCGTATAAGTGATATACTGAAATAAACACAAGTACACATTGAAGTAGAAACAAACCAAGTAGCATACTACTATATTGAGCAAGATTGTTTATACAAGGTGAATATCCTAAGCTTCCATTAAGTAATATACAAACTAGTATGATACAGTAATGGCCTCTAGGGCATATACACTAACAATCTCCCACTTGCACTAAGGCCATGTACTGGCGTATCGAAGACCTATCATCTCGATCAGCCGCTCGAACTGAGTCTGGGGTAGGGCCTTGGTGAATGGATCTGCAGTGTTCTCTTCTGAAGCAACCCTCCGAACCTCGATCTCCTTGCGATCCACGATCTCCCTGATCAGGTGATACCGCCTCAAGATATGCCTGGATCTCTGATGGGACCTGGGTTCCTTTGCTAAAGCTATAGCCCCGTTGTTGTCGCAATACAGAGGTACTGGGTCAACAATGGACGGAACCACCTGAAGTTCTTTTAAGAACTTCCTTATCCAGATAGCTTCATTTGCGGCATCAGATGCAGCGATGTATTCCGCTTCCATAGTCGAGTCTGCAACGGTTTCCTGTTTGGAACTCTTCCAACACACCGCCCCTCCATTGAGGGTAAAGACAAAACCCGACATGGACTTGGAATCATCCTTGTCACTCTTGGAACCTTCTAGAACTCTGACTCACCTCATGACTCACCCAATGACGAAAAGATAAATCCGCATTTAACCGAATGTCAAATACGGACGATAGAAAACTGGAAACTGGCAACTTCCAAAAGCGATCCTGAAACAAATTTCAGGACAACCCCGTAATAGTATAAACATACCCGCATTTGTATTACGACCGAATACAAATGCAACTGAGACAAAGATATTATATCTACACAGTATAATACTTGGATCCGGCTTAAACCAAAGCCCACCAGTATTATCTACCCGAAAAATGACACGTGCGAAAACGCACGTGCTTTTTCCGAACCCTGCCATAAAACCATACGGCATCTACAACGTTTCTCCCGAACTTGGGAAACTGTCTGTGGGGGACTCTAATGGCTCATCAACACACTGGCACTGGGTATAACCACTAGCACATCAGAGGTACAAGCCGTACGTAACGGTTGCCTATGTATTGAAGGAAGGGGAGCTGACGAGCGAACTCATCCAGAAACCCTACTGAGCCTGACAGTGACAATATCTGTACAGTCCGGTCCATTCGTCTTATGAGTATCGCATATAGGGCCTAGGGGGCTGGTAAACGACAGACCCCTAATAGCTGTCTAAGTCGTGTCAGAGAGAAGCCCAGAACACCCTGAGATACTACTGGAATACCTTCCAGTAAATCTCGATTACCCTGGCTAGGGATTTCGTGTAATGGCTCTCCTAAACACAGCGCGATCTCACCCCCAATACCGGGAGAGACGAATCCCCGACGATCTGCTCACTGCCTCCATGTGGCTCGGGACTGTACCCAAAATATACCTGTTTGCATGACTCCTTTGACCCGTGGTAGGGTATAAATCAAAGTACAGTGGGAACTCACACGAGACAAATGACGACCTCAGGTCGATGAACTAACCTGTACACATGTCACCAGGGAACTGCTATCTGACGCTAGGTATAATACCAACCAGCAAGTTCCCGGCGAGTCCTATCCGGTGTACTCATAACCCAATGAGCACCTGTATACATCTTAGGTGAATCAACTAACACCAATGGCTTGTGAGACCGGCCACCGCCCCTCGTCGGGGTCTCGAATGTATACACCAGTCTACTCTGGAGTATCGATGCCCTGTCTCGAAACTCCCACGACTAGGGACACTTTAAGGATGTGCTTATAGACCCCAGCTCCCACATATATGATCGCCATCATACTGCTGGCAGTCAAACAAGAATCCTATGGGCTCTATCCACATCTACATGATGATAAAGACAAACCAGATAGCATAATATCATTTCGAGTAAGACCGTTTTATCGGTATAGGTCCTCCTTCAATCATTGCAATCACGTACCTGCGATCCAATAATTGACTTAGAGGGCACTATATCCAACAACGATAACAACGGAGCCATGGCTTTGGCAAAGGAACCACGGTCCCATCAGAAATCCAGACATATCTTGAGGCGGTATCACCTGATTAGGGCGATTGTAGATCGCCAGGAGATCGAGGTGCGGAGAGTAGATATAAAAGACAACACAGCAGATCCATTCACCAAGGCCATCCCCAAGTCCAGTTCGATAGACTGTTCGAGATGTTGGGCATGCGGCCAGCAACTGGCTCTAGTGCAGACATTGGGTACTTATTGCTCCAATTATAGGCCTTAGTGCAAGTGGGAGATTGTTGAATATGTATGCCCTAGAGCCCTTCATTGTATAGGATGCTAGGGATATGTATGTACAGGACAATCTTGCTCGATATGATAGTACGCTATTTGGTTTTTCTTTATCTTAACATGTGATGTGGTTTACTTTGTAATTCATATCTTGTATACTTGTTGATAAAACCCGTAGAATCATTGCCTGACTACCAGCGTTGTGATGACAATCATACTTGTGGGAGCTGGGTAGTCGATAGGCACATCCTTAAAATGTCCCTAGTTGTAGGAGTATCGAGACTAGTCATCGATACTCCAGAGTAGACTAGTGTATATATATCTAGACTCTGACGAGGGGCGATGGATTGGTCCCGCAGCCATTGATGAGGTGCACCTAAGATTGTATACAGGTGCTCACTGGGTGTGAGTACACCGGACAGGACTCACCGAGGATTGGCTAGATGGTATTATACCTAGCGTCGGATAGCAGTTCTCTAGGGACATGAGTGCAGATAGTCTGTCGACCTGAGGTCGTCATTTGTCTCGTGTGAGTTTCCACTGTGCTTTGATTACTACCTACCACGATTCTATTGAGTCGTGCAAACGGGTTTTAGTTGGGTACTGTCCCGAGCCATATGGAGACAGTGAGCGACTATTGGGGATTCGTCTCTCCCGGTATAGGGAGTCGATATCGCGCTGTGATCGGTTGGTCAATATCATAAGTCCCTGGCCAGGGCGGATTGAGAATTACTGGCAGTTGGACCAGTAGATTCTCGGTTGGTCTTGAGCCACACCGACATGACTTGTCTGGTTATTAGGGGTCTAACATTTTCCACCCCCTAGACCTGGCATGCGATACTCTCATGAACAGACCGGACTGCACGGAGATTGTCACGGACAGGCTCAGTAAGGGTTCGGATGAGTTCGCTCGTCGACCTTTTCGACATGTACCTGGGTAGCCGTTACGTACAGCTAGTGCCGCTGACGGACTTGTGGTTAAACCCACTGCCAGCATACTGTTGAATTTTTAGGGTCCCACACAGAGGGTTTACCTGGTTTAGGTGAAACGATGTAGAGGCCGTATGGTTTTATGGCAGGGTTTCGATCATATACGTGTACTGGCTACACGGATGATGTTCGGACGGATAATACTAGTGGGTTTTGGTTTAAGCCGGATTCTAGTATTATATTATTGGATTATTGTTATCTCATTGTATTCATTTTTTTCGGAATACGAATACGGGTATGTATATATGGTGAGGGCGTTCTTATAATTTTACAAGACATGCTTCTAGAAGGAGACGCCTCATTATTAGATTTATCTATTTGTGGAAATAGATTAATGAGGTGGAAATTGGAGATATTTGAGGCATGGATGAAAGCATGGCTAAGTCATTTGTTTATTCATTTGACTTTACTATTCAAGCATGGTTGCTTGGAAATAATCCATGCTTGATGATTGCAAAGACTTAGCCATTCTCATTTGCCTCCACACCCTTACTCATTTGCACTTGCCCATTCTCTCTCCAATTTTTCCTCTCCTTCTTCCTCAAGCCCTAACCCTTACATGAGTTGTGAATCCTAGGGCTCTTAAGATAAAATACTCCATTCATCTTTCTTTGCATCATCTAAGTTGTCTATTCTAGCAAACTAAACATCTTAGTTACCTCATACTTGAGGTTGAAGCTTGAATCATAGGCTCTCGAGTGGATCATCTTCGACAAAGAGGAGACCGACGATCGAGCTCCATTTAAGCTTTCTAGGAGCCAAGAAGAGGAGAAGAAGCTTCAGGCCACCAAAGAGCTAAGAAGAAAAGTAGAAGACCCGAAGGACTTGATCAAGAAGGTATAAACTCTCACCAAGTAGTTAGAAACCTTCTTGTAGTTTGTCTTAGCTAGTTATGGTTTAACTAAGATCATGAGTTGTCTTGGTCGATGTTGCGAAACTACTCTTTTGAAAAAGAAAAAAATCTTTTTTGTTGTATTCCGCCTCCCCGCGGACTCATGGGGTGCGCGACATCTACTTACAATATATCCAGGTAGATATCGAAGAATCATTCCCATGCCATAAGTACTCCCCATGGCCTCGCCTCTTCTTGGCTGATGCGATGCCCCAGAAGATTAATAGCCATCGGCCCTATAACCCCACTCTGCGAAGTTTGTAGCATGTTGTGAGTGGTCAAATCATCCATCTCTATTGTAAAGGCGGTCAGCGGAGGTTCAACTTAACGGATAAGCCCAAGCGGATCAGAGGGCGCCTCACACTGGAAGCTGATACGACCCTCGATTATTTGGTTATACCAACCAGCCAAAGATGAAGATATTTCCGGGCAGGATCGCGAGTCAGAATCATCTAACGGATCTCCTTGTCGACTGGTTCGTTGGGACGCAAATCTGATGACGATCGTATTCATAGTTAGCCATGGTACCTGAAAAGAAAGAAGCCGAAAAGACGTCTGTCCGCAAATTTAAGAAGCCCTACAAAGGAATGGAGTATCTAATTTCGAAGCTAAAGGATAAAATTGGTTAATTAAAGCCAAAACTTAATTACACGTTTAAAGTTAAGAAAACTTTCAAGATTATCTTGAGTTAAGTCAAGTGCGCAACCCAAAAGGTGCACTTAAAAGACAAGTGCACAACCAAAGGGTATGCATTCATAAAACAAAGGCAGAGGTATGCATGCATACTTACCAAATTAATAAAGAAGCAAGGGCTTCTAGCAGGAAACAAAGGCTTCAAAAAGAGCGCGGCTCTGAAAATCAAGAGAGAGAAAAAGAAGGTGCAAATGAAATGAAGGAGATTAGCCCCAATTTATAGGGTTTAAAAGTCGGTTCGCATCCCAACGGATCTCGGAGCAAATCTAACAACTGATAGCTCGACACCGATGTGCATCACGTGCAAGGCATGTGCAAACGATCGGTGGGGGGCATTTGTTCCCTCCCAAATTTTGCGCACCTATCCAAAAGCGCACTTGGCAAAACTTATTGAATGCCATGCGCACGTGCAAAGCACGTGCGCATATACCAGATCTCTAAGATGCGCATGTAGCATCTTCGCAAGTGGCAAAGTACCACTTCCTGGACATGAGACACGTGTGCATGCGCATCCTGACCATAGCCGGTCCTATTATAGAAGAAAATATTCTATTAAATAACAAAAAATAACAAATCAAATTAAATAAATTCGGGGATCAAAGATCCAATGATGCGCATGCATCACAAATCAATCCAACGGTGCGCAGGCACTATAATTTGATGTGAATCAATCAAAATCACATTAAAATAAAAAGCAAACTTAATTTGTGGGGAACAAATCCTAACAAACTCTAATTTTTCCATCTTGTACAAATAGGAACCCCTCTTCAAAAAAAAATAACCGACCCCCCCTCCAAACTTGAGAAAAATTGCTCTCGAGCTTTTGATATTCTTCAATCTTCAACCTCTTAAAACCCTAACCGAGAAAGAGGTAACAAGAAGAAGAAAATATTTCTCTTTTTCTCCATAAAAAGCTTCAGCTTTTATATAAAATCCTATTGCTTTTCATTGAATCTATTGATTCATCAAGACAGAAGACTAAAAGCCTTTGCTTTCCTTGGAATCCATTGATTCTCTCATACATAAGATTCAAGAATCACAAAAAAGATGTTTATACATCATTGAAACTGAAGCTTTTGCTTCTTGATCAGAGAAAAGTAAAATAACAGAAACCTTTGATTCTTTTTAAAGCCTTTGCTTTCCTTACAGTGCGCACCCTAATCTAGGGCGCACTTCATGAATACTGCCTATGAAGGCATGTGCATCACGTGATTTCTACATGAGCGCAGATGATAAATACTGCCAATGAAGGCATGCTCATCACGCACCATACACGAGAGCGCAAACAAAAAATGTTTCTTATGAAGGCATGCGCATTACGTGCTAAACACGTGAGCGCAAGTAAAAAAATAGCTCATCCATGAGGTGCGCAATACTTGCAAAGCATGTGCACACCCTCTCCAAAGAGAATATATACACATGCGCATCCTATGCATATGCACACTTGGACGGCAAGCTTTTGCTTGATCACTTAATTAAGATAAACTAAGTATATAAGCTTTTGATTCTCATATATGATCTAATGATCAAATAAAATAAATATCCCTAAGTTGATCTTAATCTAAGATAAGGTTAACAATCCTTAGTCAAAACTTTAAGTTGACCTTAATCTAAAACAAGATTAACAGTCCTTAAACCATGTTTCTAAGTTGATCTTAGTCCCATATAAGACTAACGGTCCTCAGTTAAAATAAATTGAGCCCATATGCTCATATATTTTAAGTTGATCATGATCTAAAATAAGATTAACAATCTTAAACATATTTTCTAAGTCGATCTAGTCTCATATACGACTAATGGTGCTTAGATCAAACTCATGTATCTTGAACTGATGGAAAATGCGACCTGGGTTCACCCCAAATCTAATACGTACGGATTTGGATTAACCTGCGCCTTACGGGCGACGACATATATTAGCCTTCGTATACAATCCAAGGGGAGCCTTAAAATAAACAAAATATAACACAACACGAAGTGATAGACATACAGTAGAGAAAGTTGTTATCGCTTGGCGATAACGTAATTAACTGCAGAGGCTTGCGCCTGCAGGAAAAAGCGTCTCCACAATAAAAAAAACCTCATCATTGAGGAGGAATCTGATAAGTCTGCTACAACGGTCACATCCATCCAAACCTCCGATATACGGTGCCATAAATGAACTTGGTATTTTCAGAGAGATGGAAAGATATGTTCCATATAGCATCTACCCCTGTATTCATGCTAGATGTGCTTCCCGTGCCTCGGTACTGTTTCCGGTGGTAAACACTCAGCCACCCGAGAGGTACTTCGGTTTTCTCGTTGACGGTGACAGGGAGGTTTGCATCATGATGATGATAGCCCAACTATTTATCAGCAGACCATAGGAAGTGGTGACTTCCGACTGATGGTCGGATGCCTTGTCATCCAAGTTGGACTCTATGCATTGCAACAAAGTATGGACTTTGTTGAATGCTCCTGAAGGGGTAAAACCCATTAGGAGAAAATAGATCTTCCAAAAGAAGATCAGTGCAGATGGAAAGGTAATTACCTAATAAGGCTAGACTAGCAGTAAAAGGTTTTCATCAAATACCTGATGTGGATTGTGATGAAACTTTTACTTCATGCCTGTGCTGAAGTCCATACGGATATAACCTGCTACTGATGTTTTTCATGACTATGATATCTGGTAGAAGGATGACTATAATGTCTTTCTAAATGAGATTCAAAAGTGCACGTGAATATGACTCTGCCGGAGGGTTATCATAGTCAGTGGGAGCAGCGAAACGTGTGCAAGTTGCTTAAGTCTATTTGTAGACTAAGGCAGGCATAGCGGAGAATGATCGTCTGTTTTGATGTTATGGTCAAAATGTTTGACTTCATCAAAATGATAGATGAACCTGGGATTTGTAAGAAGGTAGTAGGTTGTAATGTCATAGACCTCATATTGTATGTGGATGACATTCTCCTGATAGGAAATGATGTTCCTATGCTACAATCGGTCAAACTATGGTTGTCACAGGTGTTTCTCCATATAGGATGTGGAGATCAATCCAATCCGGAAGAAATATTGGAAAGCAATGAAGAACATATGATGATGTTCTTTGTGTATGGTAATAGCAGCCTCCTACAGGAGGCGGTTACCGATTCTAGCTTCCAAGGTAATATGGATGACAGAGTGTCTGTTGTGAGTTATAAATTTACCCTCTTCTGAGGAGCAGTATATTGGAAAGAGTTCCAAGCGAGATACTGAGGTAGTCATAGCGCTGGCTGCTGATTATGACTTAGCAGAGGATACAGCCTAATAAGTTGTTGGATAAAATTGTTCATTTATGAACTTTGTCCCATCATCTATCCAGACAAATTCTAAGGCAAGTATCACTCAATTCGGGAGATAGTTGATCTTTGCAAGATTGAGATATAGAGAGATAAAATTAGAAATATTGTGGCGGATCCACTCACTGAGACCGTTTCTCGAACACAGTTTGCAAAACTGTTAGTAAAGAAGTTGGGTATGCGATAGCACACGAGATGTGGGTATGCGATACCACAATAACTGGCTTTAAGTGCAAGTAAGAAATTGTTGGATATATGTGCCTTTAAGGGAATTATTGCAAGATGACAATTACTAATTGAAGGAGGACCTATACTGAGAACATTCATGCTCGAAATGATAGTATGCTATCTGGTTTGTCTTTATCTTTCATGTATATATGTTTTACTCGTTATCACGTATCGCTAATATATGAGATAAAGCCATATGATCTTTGCTTGACTACGAGTATTATGATAGGGATCATACTAATAGGGCCTGGGTAGTCCATAAGCACATCCTTAAATGTCTCTAGTCATAGGAGTGTCGAGACTAGGTATCAGTACTCCAATTTAGACTAGTGTAAACGTTTCTTAATCCCTACCGGGGCGATGGTTGATCTCATAGCCATTGGTGTTTGACATCAAAGATTGTATACAGGTGCTCATTAGGTTAACTCACCGAGAACTCCTAAATGTTATTATACCAATTGTTAGATAGCAGTTCTTGGGTGACATAAGTACAGGGTAGTCCTTAGACTTGAGATCGCCATAGTGTCTTGTATGTGTTCCCACTGTACTTTGATTACTACCCTAACAGGGTTTTAATGAGTCATGCAAACAGGTTTTAGTTGGGTACAGTCCCAAAGCTCATAGCAGCAGTGAGCGGTTGAGGGGATTCGTCTCTCCCGGTATAGAGAGTCGATGTCGTGCTGTGCAGGACACGACTATAACATGAATTCCGTGGCCATGGCAGGTGAGATAAACTGATAAGTGTTATCAGTTGTATCTCTGGTGGTTATGAGCCCTCTTTCCACATGACTTATCGGGTTATTGGGGGTCTGAAAGATCCCACTCCTAGACCCAGTAAGCGACACTCTCAGACGAAGAGATTGGACTGTATGGTGACTGTCACTTATAGACTTTGTCGGGTCCAGATGAGTTTGCTTGTTGACATGCCTTTATCTTGATCATACCTGGGTAGCCGTTACGTGCAGCTAGTACCGCTGACGTGCTTGTGGGTTAACCTATGAGGGGATTGAATCTGAAAGTGTTTCAGATTCAATCGGATGACATCCTGTGTAATCTACTGCCAGCGTATTGACAGGTCTTTGGAGTCCCGCAACGAAAGTGCCCACCCAAGTGAAATGATGATGTGGTGTGCGTAAGGGGATATGTGCGGGAGTTCCATTAAATACGTATATGTGATACACATAATTTAATCGGACATTTGATAATACTAGCCGGCTTATTTATAAGCCGGGATATTAAATCAAGTGTTGATTTAATAACCATACACACACACACATACATACATACATATATATATATATATATATATATATATATATATACATATACATATACATATACATATATATATATATATATAAAATATGCTTTCTAGTATTGTGTATATGATACACGCTCTCTCTCACTTTCATTGGTATATGATACTGATTGTAATATTTCAGAAAAATATTAAATGTCATTTTAGATCTTTGAATAATGATAAAATAGTTTTATTAAGATTATGGTATTTAATTGTAGAAGGTATTTTATTGTAGGAGGTATTTATTTGTAAAAGTGTATTTTTGTAAAAGAGAGGGTTTGATATATGTTACGTTATATTATGCATTCACACACTTCACACCATACCATACACTCTCATCCCTCCACCTCCTTCTTGCTCTACAATCTTTCTTTACACCTCCTTTTTCTCTTAATTCAATAATTCTTATCTTTTCTAAACTGATCATATCACTTCTCCCTCAACCCTCATCTCAAACTTTAGCCTCCTTCACTCAAAATCCTGTGGAACTTGCATCAAGTTCTTCATGAAAATTGTTCAAGAGCTCAAGCTAAACCCATACAACTTCATGAAGCCTCAAGAAATCACTTCAAGACCTTGAACATCCTTGCTGATCCATTCATATAGGTAAAGATCTATCTTTTCAAGTTTTCAAAGTGTTTTGGTTTCATATTTCTTTGATATATATCAGAAAAATGGAGTTTTTGTAAGGTTTTTGGTGTTCAAATCAATTCAAGGATGAAGTAGGACCTTTATAAAATATTCTGAGTATAGAGACGATATTTTCGTACTGGATGACATGATGATGATAAGGATTAACCGAATACGGCTTTATTGGCTTTAACTCGTGGAGTCTTTATTTTACCCTAATTGGGAAATTATAATATTCGAAGTGTAACCCCCAATTTCACAACAACGATTCGTTTTATATTTTCAAAAGAGATAACAAGGATGTGCTGTTGGATTTAAAAAGAGCATTTACATATTTTAAAACACCGCAGTCTCCTTATTTACAACCAACGTTTTGTTATATTTTAAAAATGTATATATGGGGTTACTTGCAATATATATTCATTTATTGTTCGTTTACGTTATGCTTACCATACATGTTATTTTCTTACGCGTTATTCATTTTATCAAATGTACTATGCTTACATTATCATTCCTATTACTATTATTATATTCGTTGGTGCTGTTATATACTACCTGTCTGTGCAATGAATAGTTTACACACAGATTAAAAGGGTACGATGATATGATGTGATATGATATCAATCCTAAGAGATTGAGTATATATATATATGGAAAAAATATGAGAAAGAGAATTATGATTTGTACACGGTGGATATAGCTGGGGATCCATGATACATATTGACTATGATCAATCCATGAGAGATTGAGGTGAGAAGACACGGGATGTCGCCCAATTATTTATGTGTGACCAATCCATGAGTGATTAAGGGTACTTAATACAGAATTTTGCTACGAATATTTGAGGGATCGATATAGATGCCCTGCACTGTGATGGATATGTTATATATATGTGAAGAATCGAGATAGATACCCTGCACTGATGAGATATAGTATATTGTATATATAGTCGCCGGAAAAACTGGTCCACGAGACAGAACCGGAATAGTATTTTCATATATCGATGTATACATAAGAGGGTTTTATAAAGAGTTATAGTTTCATATTTTCCACGTTACTATGATCGGCATAGAAACTTTTAAAAGAAAACCCCTTCTAAATCATTTTCAATTAAACAAGAGCAGGACGTGTACTTAAATGAAAATATATTTTCTTCATACATCGACGTCCGCTACTAGTGCTGTGATATAGATATCATACGGCTATTTTGAAAAGATTTAACACACATATATCTTTCGGCTACCTTTATAGGATTGCTTATGGATATGTGCTATACGTATTATAACCTTGCTTCTATTTCTGTTTGGTCGGTGTTATAGAAATTGCACTACGGCTACGATGGTCGTGATTTGACACCGGTATATTGTACGCGGTGAGTTACCATTTATTGATGATGGATTATCATTACATTGCACAATATTGCGTTTATTTCCATGACTCACATGCTTTCAGATACTTGTGGTTATATTATGCCCGTACCGGGCTTGATGTTGTTTAGTTGATATTGACATAATAACCACACACAGATTCACATATGGGATAGCGGCATACGAGTTGTACATGAGGGCTTATCTTCATATATTTCATTGCTCGAACTCTAGTTTCGATGCATGCCATTTTACCCTCCTTGATGTACACATTTATATTGTTTAGATATTTCACCGCTTATCCATGCGATTTTTAGCTCGTTATATAATACTATTCACGAGTTAGTAACACACCCCCGTTGTGCCGTAGTTCTGTGCAGGTAACCTGTAACACCCGAGCCCAATGCTACTAATTTCAGTTACAGTTTGAACGTAGTGTGGCACCCATTTCATTTATCTTGCTTGATTGTTACTTACTGTAAATTTTTACCCGGCAAATTCATTTCTGCATATAACAATTTTTGGCATCTAAAATAAAAGTAAAAATATTCATCTTGGCCTGCTTGACACCCCTAACCCCATTGTAGCGTCCGTGCGTCGTGTTCTCGTCCCGTTCAGTGAAACAGGCGAGTTTGGACGGCTACGCGCACGTACGTGTGTCCGTTTTGGAGGTATGCATTTTAATCATAAAACACTTCATTTTAAATTTTGGATCCCGCCTAAAATTCCATTATTTCAATTTCAAATTTTTGGACCCGACCCGGGCGCGATTTGGAAATGTTTTACTTTGCGCCAAAATCCCAAATTTTTAATATATTTAAACCGTCATATATTTTAAACCATATGCTATATTTTACATATCTTAGAAATCTTTATTAATTTTCCTAAACCTACAGATCTTCCTCCCCAACCAATCAAATCCATCTTAACCCGGGGGCCCGCCTCATATCTCTCTTCTCTCTCTCTCTCTCCCCCCCTTATATCTCTCTCTCTCCCCACGCATATATTTTCTTCCCTCTTCAGAAACCCAACCCCCATGCAACCCTAGCTACCGCCGCCTCCCTCCTCACCGCCGCAGCCCCAACGCCGGCGACACCGTCACCAACACCCTCGCCTCCTCGCCTCGACCGAGCCACCGCACCTTCTTCCTCCTTCTCCCTCCTTCCTGTGCACCCTGCATCTTCGCCGCGGCCACCAGCAAACCCCCTACACGCGTCTGCACCACCCCGGGGTCGTCACCGACGATCACCAGACCACCCTTGAACGCTCTGTAAGCCGCTTCTCCTCTCCTCCTCTTTCCTTTCCTCTTTTTCCCTTCTCTGTGAAATTTCTTGAACTGCAGGATCTCGTCGCTGCCGTCGTAGGCCACCGCCGGAGCTCCGTCGACGAGGTCGACCGTCATCACCCGTCCCACGGATCATCGTGAGCACCCTTCTCAGTTCCTACTTCCTTTCTTCTTTGTTTTTCTTTCTCTTCTTGTTTGCTTATCGTGACCGTTTACTGTTCTGAACTTGGCCGGAATCCAGTGATGCCGGCGACACGTCCGGACGTTCCAGCGAGGTACCCCGACCCGTTTGGTTCCACTGTTCGTCGTTTGGGTTCATTCCGTGAACCGTGCGCCCATCGCGAGTTTTCCCCGCCGACGTTTATCGTTCCGTAATCCCGGTTCGCGACCCGTCGAGGCAAGTACCCCTTGCTACATGCTAAACAATATTTACATACATATTAATGACACCCTAAGCCTATAAATTTAACTTTGGTACGATCATTTCCCTTTTCGTGTACAATATTGTTATATATCATTTTATCTTTAAACTTGGAACCTACAGTTTGCAATTGAACCTAATAACCACATTTACCTGTTTAATCACATTTTTGATATTGACATAGCATATGGCATTTATCTCTATAGTTTTGTTCCATTCGGACACTCGTATGCATTTTAACCTGTAATAGCTGTATTGAACCTTTATATAAATCATTGCACCTCTAAAGTGCTTAAACTTGTTAACATGATTAAAAGGTCATAATTGTCATACTGCATTCGCATAACATTGAAATCATCTCTGTGACACAACTGACAACTGTACTGTTAATTCAGTGAGTCTGCCTATTGCTTACTTCATTGCTTAGATCATGTTGCTGATAACCATGCTTGATCATGTAACTGAGTACGAGCACACCCATGATATTGTTTATATCTTGACCTGACTTGATACATATATATTGATCTACCCGACATGGTACCGTATACTGCTTGACTTGACCTGATGTACCATGACCTGACCCGTTACCTGATCTCGTGTCTAATGCCAACAAACCTGACATGTAGTCATCATGGACCGTTCCTGTTGTCTATCCAGACAAACCTGTTTACCTGATCCTGTGTTGGCATTAGTTTCTTGATTTCGGGATACCTGACTTGACTTACACATATAACTTGGGGGTATGGGGAAATCAAAGGTGAAACCTGACTTGTAACTCAACAGTTCACTACTTGTACTGATCAGTTTTAGAGGCCAGGCCCGCCTCGTGACGATGCTGCTGACATCGTTGGTCTTTATCCTTTCCCTGTTAGTGCCTAGCGGCACGTCTCGGTTTCAGCCCGAGAGTCTTAGACCGTGGTCCCGGGCATGCACGGGATACTATTGAGTTACATCGATGATTCATCAATTTGGTTTCAAAGACTTTAGAATAGAAAACCTGATAGAACAGTTAGTTTACCCACTACACACTACCCTGCACTGCTCTGATTCATATTATTGTTACCCTTGTTTTATTCATGTTTATATTGCATTGCCTGTTACCCTGTTTATATTATATTACTTGATGACATGACGCGCTGACGTCTGGGTTTTGCATGGCCCAGATTCCGTACCACTGTTGCAATCCGAGCAGGAGTACTTCAGCCAGCAGGCTGAGCTGTGAGTTCGGTAATAGCTAGTTTATTTATTTCCTGCAGTTTATTCCTGATGTGAGCCCGCATTATGGGACTTACATTTCCGTTATTTGTATTGGATCATTTGCTTCCGCATTTTATTGTTCTTGACTCATGATATATTGGATTATGGACATATTTAGATAGTTTTATTTTTGTTCTTGATATCTCTACAGCCGTAATGTGACTGTGGATGGATACTTCCTACCCACAGGTAGCATGGTTGGCTATATCACGTGCCCCTTTTAGCGTACTCTGGGAAGCGGGGCGTGACATAACCGCTTGGATCAGTAGTGACTAGTTTGGCCACATCTTCTGTTTTGTGAGCGTAGCTGCGCATGTACATGAGTGGTGGGTTATTTCTGTATCGGCATTTGCCTTGTACCTATTGTATCTAGAAGTAATCCATCAAAGACCAAGTCTAATTATTTGTCGTGATCTTAGTGTTGTTATGGTATTCGGACTTGTTTGGAGTCGACTTGATGTATATTTATTCTATTTACTTTCCACATTTTGATCATTCCCTAAGGCGTTGTGTGTGTGTGTGTTGCGTGGTTGTTGATCCGCCGTTGGACGTTGATTTTGCTCCCGTATTAGGGATGCTTTATTATTACATCTATTGTACCCGTTTTATCAAAATTTACAAAGGAGATGTTGTCCGATTTTTAAACAATAGTAATGTTTTCCAACCAAACTTGATTTTAAGTTAGTAAAACCTTTTCAAAACTTCACCTCCGCTATTTCTTGTAAAAATGGTTTAGATTTCTGGTTTTTGGCTTACTTGGGTTACGGTGGGGTTCTATAGACTCCACGTAATTCAAGTGCCAGTCGTGTGCCATTTTCGGGTCGTGACACTGATATATTATTATGTATATGATACATAATATTTTTATGTATATGATACATGTATTCTCTCTCTCTCTCTCTCTACACACAATATATATATATATATAGGTATATGTATATGGATACATATACGATCTCTCTCAATATCTATTATGTATAGGATACATAATACATTTGCTAGGTATTTTGTATACGGATACAAATACTAGTTTTTCATGAGATGACGAATTTTGCAAATGAGGTCCATCCTTTCTCTTTGTGTAAAAACAAAGAGGGGAGAAAGAGAGATAGAGAGGATGAGAAGATAATTCTCTGCTCTTTTTATCTAGAAAAGAGTAGAAAAGAAAAAGAAAGAAGGAGAAGCTTTTTGTTTTTTAAAAAGCTTCTTGATTCTTTCTCTTCTTGTTCTTCTTTCTATTACTTCTACTTCTTGATTTTTTTTTTCAAGAAGAGAAAAAGGAAAGAAAAGAGAGAGAAATGAGAAAAATTATCCACATCTTTCCTACCTCTATCCTCTAGCAATGGATTAGAGCTAGTCTCTTCACTACTTGAAGTGAAGATGGAGTTTTGGGCAGTTTCTTTCACCACGGATCATCTACGGTGAGGCGGTCGGCTAACACGTTCGTCCGGGAGCTCACGAGTCTAGCTTGGGTTTTCCGATAGGAGATCGGACACACTACAAAAGTTGTAGCATCCCTGACCCTCTCTAGTTCTCTATAGTTGTTGCTATTAGTTAGTAAATAATTGATCTTGAGTTTGGAATCATTGCTATTGCTTGAATTTTTTCGTTTTACACTTCCGCTGGATCCGCAAATGTTGCGACTCTAGCGTCGATTCCTACAAGACTTCTGAAGCTTTGATTCTCAAACATCTGAAGAAGGAATCTGCTGATGGTAATTTTTGAAAATTCTTGAATCCTTAAAATCCATTCTTTTACACCAAAATACCCTCAACTTCCCCAAATAGGGTGTATTCATCAAGTAACCATACAAATTCCCACCACTACAAGTGTATCACTTCAAAACTCAATCTTAGAATATCAAATCCAATAAAAATATGACTTTTTGCTTGTAAAACCTAGTTAACATGGCCAGAATTTGTAAATCTTAGAAAAAATGGGATATTTACTTATTTGGGTGAAAGAAAAGGGAGATCCAAGCTATAGAGATGTCCACTTGAAGATCTTTGGAGTTATAGTGGCTAAACTTGAAGTCTTGGTGGATCTAGATGAAGAACTTGGCAAGATCCATGGATTTTTATGGAGAAAGCTAGGATTTTTAATAGAGAGAGTTGGGTGTTTGGGATATTATGAGTGGAGATATTTTTGGGAGATGGAGGCTTATGAGAGGATGAGAGAGAAAATAGATAAGAGAATGAGAGTTAGGGTGTGGGTTTGGAGTGTAGGATAGGGTCTCTCTCTCTCTCTTTCTCTCTCTCTCCCCAATAATACAACTAACCAAGGCTAAAAATCCAACCATGGTAAAAAATCCCAACATCTTATGAAAATGTTTAACATATGTTTTAGCTTGCCATGCTAAACTAATCCTACTTTGGATAATTAAAAATATTGGTTTATTTTGCAAATTATACGTATATATCTATAGGGTATTTTATGGAAACCAAATACGACTCGTTTTCTATAATTAATTAAATTCCAAAATAACATTATAATTTTCGAAATGTTACACTTAGTCAACATGTTAGTTGGATTATTCGCTGTGCCAGCCTTCTTTACGATTATCTCTTCCTTTTCAATGACATCCTGAACAAACCAATATCGAACATCGATGTGCTTCGTTCTGTCATGATGCATCTGATCCTTTGTCAAATGAATCGCGTTTTGGCTATCACAATAGACTATTATGATATCTTCTTGGATACCAAGTTCCGAAAATAGCCCCTTTAACCAGATTCCTTCCTTAACAGCCTCAACAATGGCCATATACTCTTCCTCCGTCATAGATAACGCTACCTTAGACTGTAAAGAAGCACGCAAACTAATGGTATATCCTTCTAAAGAGAATACATAGCCGGTGATCGACCTTCGCCTGTTGAGATCACCTGCATAGTCAGAATCGCCAAAATCAACCAAACTGTTGCTGTTCTTTCCGAACTCCAACCCCACATCAGACGTACCTCATAGGTATCGTAAAATCCATTTCACTGCTTGCCAATGGCCTTTACCAGGAGATTCCATATAACGGCTAACAACACTAAATGCATGTGAAATGTCGGGTTGGGTACATATCATGGCATACATAATGCTACCCACCGCACTCCAATAAGGAACATGCGACAAATACTTAATTTTTTCCTCAGTTTGCGGTGATGAACGGGCTGAAAGTTTAAAATGAGCTGCCAAAGGGGTACTTACTGATTTAGCGTCTGCCATGCCAAAACACTCCAAAACTTTCCCAATGCATCGCTGTTGAGATAAGTAAAGTTTACCTCCCTTGCGATCACGCCTAATTTCCATACCGAGAATTTTCTCGGCCGCTCCCAAATCTTTGGTCTTGAACTTGCCTTTCAACTGTTCCTTAAGCTTCTGAATATCAACTATATATCTTAATGCTATCAACATATCATCCACATAAAGCAACAAGTATATGAAAGAACCATCGGCGAGTTTCTTGCAATAAACACAATCATCGCCCTTGTTTCTCATAAACCCAATATCCCTCGTGAAGGAATCAAATTTTTGTACCGATATCTAGGCGACTGCTTTAAACCATAGAGAGACTTCTCTAACAAACAAATGTGGTTTTCCTTGCCTTCAATTTTGAAACCCTCGACTTGTTGCATGTAGATCTTTTCTACCAAACCACTATGCAAGAAAGCGTCCTTAACATTGAGTTGTTCCAGCTCTAATACCTGCATAGCCATCAAACCGAGTAAGGTACGAAAAGAGGTGTGTTTTACAACCGGAGAAAATACTTCATTGAAGTCCACTCCCTTAACTTATGAATAGCCTTTAGTTACCAACCGTGCCTTATATCGAGTATCTGCAGCCCTTTGATCTTCTTCTTTCTTTTTGAAAACCTACTTGCAGCCAACTATTTTCATGCTTCATTCGGGCTTAACGAGCTTCCATGTTTGGTTCTTGTGAAGAGGCTCAATCTCTTCATTCATAGCGACTAACCAACGAGCTGACTCATCGGATGAGATAGCTTCTTGATAACTCGTAAGCTCGCTACTGTCAACTGTCTCTGCAATGGACAGCACATAAGCCACTAAATCATCGTAGCCTTATCTCTGTGGTGGTCTAATGTCCTTTCATTGTCGGCCTTGAGTGAGTATATACTAAAAGTAGACCTAGGACACTCTATTGGGATTTTAGAACAAGCACAAATAGAGTTTAAAAAAATCTAGAGAGCTCAAGTCTACAAACTAGGAATATTAGGCTAAAGAATTGAACTTACAAACTAAAAACTAGGAGTTTCCATACAAGGCAGAGAGTATACAACCTTTGTAGCATTTTCAAGTGCTCCATTGTTGTGGTGAACTCTAGTAGACTCTTAGGATGTGTGAACAAACTTGGTGAGGACCTCCCTTGCTCATAAATGGCTCCACTTGAGGAAACCCTTCTCTAGCTCCATTTCTACTTGAAGCTCCAAGCAACTTGTGAAGAAACTAACCATACAAGTTTGTTAGTTTTGTAGTATTAGGGATGTAGAAAGTCAATCAATTTTGTCGCCCCATTCCATTTTCCTTTTTGAATTCTCATTGAAATTTTGGAGGAAGAAGAAGAGAGCAAGATGAAGGAAAAGTGAAGAATGCTCATGAAAAATAAAACCTTAACCATTTTCAAATGGTTGCTAATTCGTTTATAATAAGATAAAAGAATTACAACCATTAGATATTCATCTCAATCCACTAGTCCACACTCTTCTCTCCCCACCATTTGTCCACTTTGTGAGAGTGGTAATGCATGTGCAATGCCCATGAAACAAGTTAAGTTAAAAATAATTAAAAGGAAAAAGGAAAAAAAACATAAACTAACACACACACACACATAAATGTAATTTCCTTATGTATTAAAAAATACATTAGTGAGACATGAATAAATAGTGACAATATACTAGTAAATACATATATTCAATACATGTAATAATACATTAAATTATCACTTGATTTAATATCCTTCTTTCTAAAAGACCGGATAGTATATCCAAATGTCTGATTACCGTCAGTGCATCCAATACACTAGTTTTAATCGAACCCCGGTACGTATCCAATACGCACATCTACATCATATTGCTAGAGCCGGAAAAACCTCGTTTGGAACTCTAAAAACTCGAAAAGACGCTGGCAGTGGGTTTAACCACAAGCATGTCAGTGGCACTAGCTGTACGTAACAGCTGCCCAGGTATCTGTCGAAAGGAAGATCGACAAGCAAGCCTGTCCGAACCTTTACTGAGCCTATAAGTGACAGTCATCGTACAGTCCGGTTTGTTCGTCTGAGAATATCGCATATCGGGTCTAGGAGGTGGTAAATGTCAGACCCATAATAACCTGATAAGTTATGCCGATATCAAGCCCATCACCAACCGAGAAACTATTGATCCTCAATCATTAAATCGCATCCGCTCTGACCAGAGACTTATGGTGATGGCCAACCGGGTATAGCGCGACATCAACTCCCAATACCGGGAGAAACGAATCCCCTCAATCCGCTCACTGCCTCCATGTAGCTCGGGACTGCACCTAACTAAAATATATTTGCATGACTCAGTAGAGCCATGGTAGGGTAGTAATCAAACTATAGTGGGAACTCACACAAGAAAAATGACGGTCTTGGGTCAACAAACTAACCTGTACTTATGCCACCAGAGAACTGTTATCTGACGATAGGTATAATACCATCTAGCAGGTTCCCGGCGAGTCCGTCCAGTGTAACTCATAACCCAATGAGCACATGTATACAATCTTTGGTGATTGACTGACACCAATAGCTGTGAGACCGGCCATCACCCCTCGTCGAGGTCAAGAAACATATACACTAGTTTGCTCTGGAATATCGATGCCCAGTCTCGATACTCCCGTGACTAGGAATATTTAAGGATTTGCTTATAGACTACTCAGGCCTTACCTATATGATCGCCATCATGACCCTAGTAGTCAAGCAAGAATCTTGTGGGCACTATCAACGTGTAATAGTGATACGCAATACCACATAATATATATACATGATGATAAAGAAAAACTAGATTGTATACTATCATCTCGAGTAAGACTGTTCTACCCATATATGTCCTCCCTCAATTATCATAATCGCCTGCCTGCAATTACAATAATTGCCTTGAGGTCATTATAGCCAAAAATCTCCCACTTGCACTTAAGGCTAATTATTGCGGTATCGCATACCCACATTCATTGTGCTACCGAATACCCAACTTCTCTACTAATCAGTTTCACAAACCGTATTTGTGAAACATTCGTGTTCGAGAAATAGCCTCAGCGAGTGGATCCGCTCCAATATTTCTATTTTTATCTCTCTATATCTCAACTTCGCGGAGAACGACTATCTCCCGAAATGAGTAATACCTGCCTTAGAATTTGTCTGGATAGCTAATGGGACCAAGTTCATAAATGAACACTTATATCCAACAAACTTCTTAAGCTGTATCCTTTGTTGATCGTAATCAACATCCAGTGCCATGTCCACCTCAGTATTCTGCTTGGAACCATTCCCAACACACTGCACCTCAGAAGAGGGTAAACTTTTAACTCAGACAATCGCTCTGTCACCCAGGTCATCTTGAAAGCCAGAACCAGTAACTGTCTCCCGTAGGAAGCTACTATTACCATATCGCAAGAACATCCTCTTATGTTCTTCACCGCTTCCCTTTTTCTCCAGGATTGGATTATATTTGCTTGCTACATCCAATGCAAAAGCATCATTATCCATATCATGTGTCAAGAAACTCCTGTGAGATCCAAAATTTGACCGATTGTGGTATAGGAACATCACCTCCTATCCGGAGTATGTCATCCAAATGTCAAGACAGTACTCCCTACTACCTTCTTTCCTGGTTCATCTGTTATTTTGATGAAGTCAAACGCTATGACTTTGACATCAAAACAGATGATCCATCTCCGTTATGCCTGCTTTAGTCTAGAAATAGACATAAGCAAGTTTCCTACCATGCTTTTGCTTCTCCCACTAACTACAACAACCCTCTGGCAGTGTCATATACACGTTTAATTCTAAATTCAATTTAGAATAACGTTATAGTCATCCACATGCCAGATCTCATAGTCAAGGACAACAGCAGTGGTAAGCTAGGGTCATCATTTTCATGATGCAAGCCTCCATGTCACCGTCTATGAGGAAACCGAAGTACCTCTCGGGTGGCTGAGGTCACCCTCTAAATTTGCGGAGTGGCTAATAGATAGTCGAATCCAATTGAATTATCAAGTTCTACTAAATTTTCAGTAGCTGTTTGTGGTTCTGGAATTACTTCCAGTTCTACCAAACTCTCACTAAAGTCTTTGGAAAAGAATCCATTTTACTAAAAATGTGGCGAGTCAAGAACAAAATAACTTTTGATCTTATAAATGGTAGAAAGTTAAACCCTCGTCTATGCCCGGTATAACCCATAAACTGCCATTACTGAAACGTGCCTTGAGTTTATTCGGATTCTGGTTTTAAGCATAAGCTGGACAACTCCATACACCTTAACACCATTAAGATATGAATCCATTCTATATCCAATATAGAAACAATGTCACTAATTTAAAAAGAACCATATTCAATAGGTTATGCAACTGTTCCCAGAGCATATTACCTAAATGGAAAAAGTCCATTTAACATTACTCGTAAAGGAGCACACCTACGGATGAGTAATATGTGAGAGAATCTAATTCTCAAAATTACTATTACGGAATACCTAGCATAAGTATCTACATCTTTTCCTGATACTTCCAACATATGGTTCTCTATTTTATTCTTGTGCCTATGAACTTCTCAAAATTTTGGACCTTGCATTTCAACGAAATGCGTGTTTAGAAACAGAGAATTCATAAGTAAACGGAATATAATACGAGTACCAACCCCTTGTCCAAATGGACACTGGACAACATACATTAGTTTGTATAAGTCCCTTGAGTTTACTAACTCGAACTCCGGGTGTCGTAAGTTGAAAACTGTGTTTTGATTAAGAAGAATACACCGTTATTTAATGCACCTTACTTAATCATCAACTGATAAAGGTAAATGTTCTAGACATAATTTCAAAAAATCATATCTCACTTTATGAAATAAAAGTACAGATATTTCGATTTAAAATTGGTGCATAACAATGGATATTGAAAACCAAATATTTACCGATATGCAAAACCCAGGTGATTTCCCCAATATCACCAATTATAACAAATTGTGACATTAAGGATTTAATCACCCAATTCCTAATACTCAACTCCTCAATATCTATAATGCCCTGCAGATGTGAGATCCTAAACCGGTATATACATACCCTGGAGTCGGAATAAATAAGAAACAGTTTTCAATTACAACTGCACAGCAAAATGAAACATAAGAATGTTTCATTAAGGTGTGCCGGGTATTCCTAGCAATGCTTCTTTCAATACCAGACTCATGACAGTTGTCATAATTTCCTTTACTCTCACTTCAACTTCTTAATATGTCTACACAACTTACTTTCTGTACACCATACTTAGGCTAATTGGTTTTCTTTCTTCTCTACCTTTCGGCACCTGCCTAAGATTTGGAAGAAGACTATTCAACAAGCATAACTAGTGTACTTCCTAATAAAAGAAGCTCGCAACCTGAGAGAAAGTGAAGGAGAGGGGACATCAGATTATACAACTCAATTTCTTAAGAACCGGTGGCCATTCTCGAACTTAATCAACATTGTTCGAGTTCGTATATAACTATATGATATGGTTTTATCCAAATAAAATGGATCTTCGTAGTGATACGGTATGTTATGGGGAAATGCAAAGGGGAAGTAGGAGCGGCAGGAATATATGGGACTTTGTCATGAATCGTGACAATCCAAATCCGGAGGTAAAATGTTCGGTTAACTAGGTTGTGAGTTTTGGTTCATGGTCTCTACCAAAGAGAGGAAAAAAACACTCAGCATGCACTCTAAGCTAGATTAGATTGGTTAATTAGTTTATGTAATCAGGATTGCTCCTACTGTTTCCTCGAATTCTCCTTCAAATCTTAAAAAGAGAACTAGTCAGGATAACCAGAAGAGTAATGCCTACTCATCAGTAGGAATCGGGACACAACTATTATCGCGTAATAACCTGACGGAAGCCACTCAAGTCACTACACTCCAGAAGGTATTCGCATGCCCAGTAAGTTTCCTTTATGTTTGAAACTCCCGATGTGATTTTTTACCCTTAAGACCCCAGTGACCTTGACATAGTTAACAAATCAAAGGATCCTAGTCAAGTTCAACCCGTCATTATCTTGATTGCATTACCACCCGCACAATCCCTTGACACAGTCAATAAGACCATACAACTGTCCTAATCAATCACATCGTATGTTATAAACAAGCACCACTTAGCTACCACACACTACACCTTGACACAGTCAACAAACACAGCACTAATACTAAGTACTACTCATAGGAAATAACGGAGGGCTACAGCTGGTTTTTGGTGAAAAGCCTTTAACATAATGAACTTAATATCGTTGAAGGAACCGAGTAGTTTTCAAAAGGAGTGGTTTAGGCTCCACATTTAAAACGAGTAGTTTTGAAGAAGACTGAGTAATATATAGTCACGTAAACTTTTGCTTAAAAGCGAATTCCCCGTGAAGGGAATAAAGCTCTTCCCTCGTCGAATGAGATATGGGATATTCATGACCAAATACTGCTATACAAAACAAAAGAGCACGCCTATAGTTTTTCAAAATTTGGTTCCGACAGCATCAATTTAGATTTTTTTTCTTGCATTAAACATATAGTGCAGTCCCAACAATCAATCCTATCACACCATATGAAACAAAAATTGAATGTACATAAATGCCATCTGCATTCGCCATGGGGCCCTGGGACTTCACCATAAGGTTACTTAACTTACGGCAGTGTATGGACAGGGCTAGCGCGGATGCAAAACATATACAACATCTAATATATATATATATATATATATATATATATATATATATATATATAGGCATTCGTCTCATGATAGAATTAACATAACAGCAGAAGAAAACATAATGAAATAGAGGGTATACTAGGAATTCCGTGTTTCATTTTAGCCATGAATGAAACACGGATTCTACGGTCGTGTGAATAGCCAAAATCCTAGCCCCTACAACCCTATGAGAGCAGCAAGTAGTCCCTCCAATTCTAGAATTAGGCGACCCGGTCTCGATGTCTTGAGATAGACACCCGTTGGATTCTAGAACCCGGCTACTTGAGCACTCCTTCTGGGTCTCTCATAAGTACATGAAATGAGAAATTATATTATACAAAGACGACGCAATCTCGATCCGAAAGTGCTTCTCAATAAAAGAATATTACAAATGCGGAAAAGACGGCCACAATATTGGATGCTCATCCCAAATATGAATATACAAATGAAATATAAAAATCTCATCTCACAAAACCCCCAGCTATTCATCACGACAACCGCTACTATTTCAATCCAAACATTCATCATAGAACATCAATCCGATCATCAATTTCGTAACCCCTTCTAATTGATACATATAGCAATTAGATCACGTTTTACCAAACGCTATGATACTTACCGTCGTAGAAGAAACCAAAATAATGACAACTAGAATCACAAAACCCGTGAGGCGGTCACTCGAAATTTCCAAACATTGAAATTCATGCGCCCCTGGCAACAAAACCCTCATCATTTTTGCACGAAATCGAACCCGGTTAATCCCCAAAAAACCCCACATTATTTGAGTCTTGATTCAGCCCCGAAATGGGACCGAATCACGGGCCGAATCAGCCCCGCATCGGGGCTGAATCAGCCCTGGAACAACCCCGAAACAGGGCTGATCCTGTGGCTGATTCAGCCCCCGATACGAGGCTGAATCGGCCCCGTTTTAGGGGCGAACCGAGCACAAATGCGGTGGGTTTGGGTGATCATTAGCCTACTAGAAATTTTGGTCCAAATCAATAATCCGGTGGCTCCGGCACAAGCGAAAATGAGAGCATTTCATGCAAATTTTCAAAACAAGTTTTTGCTAAAATGGGTTTTGATAATTATAAAGTCATCTAAACAAATTAAAATATTAATTTTTAGTTTGGCTCTGATACCATGATGAGTCAGTCAGCACGGCGGAAACTGGCCGTGGCACCCATAGGTTCCTCAACAGATACTTTTTACGTAGGCCTCTCACGACGGACTACAATCCGCCGGACCATATAACCGCACGAGGTATCCTGGGGGTAAGAGCCTGCGCTTAGCCATTACTGTGCCTAGTAGCTCTGATACTATGATGAGGGTCAGACAGCGTAGTGGAAATTGGCCGTGGCGCCCATAGGTCTTTCAGCAGCTACTTTTTACAGTCCCCTCGCGACGGACTACAACCCTCCGAACCATATTACCATAAGGGATATCCTGGGGTAAGAGCCTGTGCTTCGCCACTACTGTTACCACAGTGAGAACCCCCTATGGGTCGGCACAATGTCTAGTAGCTCTGATACCATGTAAGTAAACCTTGAGCACTCTACTGGGATTTTAGAACAAGCACAAATAGGATTTTAAAAAATCTAAAGAGTTCAAGTCTACAAACTAAGAACACTAGGCTAAAGAATTATACTTACAAACTAAAAACTAGGAGTTTCCATACAAGGTAGAGAGCATACAGCCTTTGTAGCATCTTCAAGTGTTTCATTATTATGTTGAACTCTAGCTAGGCTTCTTAGATGTGTGAACAAAATTTGTGCGGACCTCCCTTGGTCATAGATGGATCTACTTGAGAAAACCCTTCTCTAGCTCCATCTCCACTTGAAGCTCCAAGAAACTTATAAAGAAACAAACCATACAAGCTTACTAGTTTTGTAGTGTTAGGAATGTAGCAAGTCAATCAATTTTATCTCACCATTTCATTTTCCTTTTTGAATTCTTTTTGAATTTTTGAAGGAAGAAGAAGAGAGCAAGATGAAGGAAAAGAAATGAATGCTCATGAAAAATAAAACCTTAACCATTTTCAAATGGTTGCTAATTCCTTTATCATAAGATAAAAGAATTACAACCATTAGATATTCATCTCAGTCCACTTGTCCACACTCTTCTCTTCCCTCCACTTTTCCACTTTGTGAGAGTGGCAATGCATGTGCTATGCCCATGGAACGAGTTAATTTAAATAGACTTAGAAGAAAGAAGTAAAAAAAACATAAACTAACAAATATGCCCAATACATAGCTCTGATACTAATTTATTAAGGAAAATACAATCACGAAGTAATAAACAAACGATAAAGAGAAGCAAATAAATAAACAAAAGCAACAGAAACAGAGCACAAACAAAAAAATACAAGATTTACGTGGAAAACCCTTACGGGAAAAACCACGGGCGAAAGAAAGGCACTTTAGTAATCGAACAAATATGAAGAATTACAATAATAGATGAGCTCTCATTAAGATCCCTCTCAAAACCCTAGCCTCCTCTCTCTCTCTATCTAATTAACAAAAGGGTTCCACCCAATTAAAATTACAAAATACAATTTAAAGTATGAGGCAAATAGAGTAAAAATTGGATTTCCCAAAACAACACAGAATTCGGCTCGAGTCGATTTGAGCAGGGTCAAGATTGTCCTGAGCCGTCTCTTGCAAACAAAGAACAATTGATAATTCCAAACGACTTGTGAGCCGGCTCAAAGAGACATTAAACCGGCTCAACTTAAAATCCTCCATGAAACGCCGAATTTAATTGGGAAACTTCTAAGGGTCGAGAATATGAGGCAAACTTGACAAAAATAAATTTAGTAGCTTGTTGAAACTCGATACAGACTCCTTTCTGCTTTGATTCTGCTGTTGCTCTCCATTTCCTTCTTATGAACCTGTTAATGTCAATAAGGGAAAAAATTAATCAAGAATCAGGGGGAAAAGATAACTACAAAAAAATTATTTACTACCTTATTAAAACTCGATACAAACTCCGATCTGTTTTGATTCTGCTGCTTGCTCTCTACTTCCTTCTTATGAATCTGTTAATGCCAATAAGAGAAAAAATAATCAATAATCAAGGAAAAAATAACTTCAAAAAAATTTATTTATTACCTTGTTGAAAACACGATACAAACTTCTTTCTGCTTTGATTCTGTTGCGTACTCTTTATTTCCTTCTTTTGAAAATGTTAATGCCAATAAGAAAAAAATAATCAAGAATCAAGGGGAAAAAATAACTTCAAATTTTTTATTATTTATTATCTTGTCAAAACTCGTTACAAACTTCTTTCTGCTTTAATTTTGCTACTTGGAAAAAATTATTTCAAAAAAAATTATTTATTACCTTGTTGAAACTCGATACAAACTCCTTTTTGCTTTGATTCTGCTGCTCACTCTCTACTTCCTTCTTATAAACCTGTAAATGCGAATAAAGGAAAAAATAATCAAGAATCAAAGGGAAAGAATAATTTCAAAATAATTTATTTATTACCTTTTGGAAACTAACTCAATACAAACTACTTTCTCCTTGGTTCAATTGATAAGAGAGGGGTTATATTGATGAGGAGATTAAAAAAATGGATATCTGTAACTTCCAAAATTATTGTTTGGATAAGAGATTTGTTATTAATATGTGATTGCCGGATTGATTGTATGAGAGAAGAGTTGGGATTTGTTGTTAAGATGTAATTAGAAATATGTGATTACTAAATTGATTGTATGATAGGGAAGCTGAGATTTATTGTTAAGATGTGATTTACTGGATCGATTGTATGAAAGAGGAGCTGAGATTTATTGTTAAGATATGATTACATATACATTTGGGATTGAGAATGACAGTAAAGCTTATTAGTGGTTAGCTAGGATTTGTTAATATGCGATTACTGGATTGATTGTATAAGAGGGGAGCTGAGATTTATTGTTAAAATGTGATTACATATGCATTTGGGATTGAGAATGACGGTGAAGTTTATTAGTGGTTAGCTGGGATTTGTTAATATGCGATTACTGGATTGACAGGGGAGCTGGGATTTGTTGTTAAGATGTGTGATTTATTGGATTTGCATTGATTGTGTGAGAGGGAGCTGGGATTTGTTGTTATGATGTGATTATGGATTTATTAAGATGTGCTTACCGTATTGATTGTATGAGAGAAGAGATGGGATTTGTTGTTAAGATATGCTTACCGTATTGATTGTATGCGGGGGAGTTGGATTTGGTATGATGAAAAACACAAAAAAAAAATACCAATCTGCTTTAAGGAGTATATTTATTTATATTTATGTTGAATGCCATTGTCTATATATTAAAACCAAATTATGAATTTTTAACTTGATATGAACTAATAATATCAATGAAACTAAATATTGTCTATTTACACATAGCGCAAGACATGTACATGCATCACATTAGCAAAACAATAATGGATTCTAAACTTCTAATGTGAAAAAGTACCGAATTCCATAAATATGATATATTTTATGAAATACAATTTGGAAAGACTGTATAATCTCTTTATTTAGCGAAAAATATAAATTTCTTTAAACAGATACGTGCAGCACACGTGAAAAATACTAGTAATAGTAGAGATCGAGTTCAAAAAAACAAATGCGAAACTCGTGTCCGTCAACAAACTTCTTTTAAAAAGAATAACAGCAATTTCTTTTCTTATGGTCCATAAGTATCAAATCAAACCATATACTTCAAAGTTCCAAAATGACATGGCTAGAAAAATTCTCTTTCTTTTGGAAAAAATATTAAAACGTTTGTAACTCACCAAATACTAATAGTCTAAATTAGTAACATACTAAAATAATGAAACAAAGATATGCTAAATTATACAATTAACAAATCCATTTATTTTTTAATATCTTATCAATTCAATCACTTGCAAGAAACCTATGCCATAACTCTAATCATGCATTGTTCGTTTTCCCAGTTGGTTAGGATTTTCAATTTGTTATCGCATGATTTATTTTTTTTGAAAAGCTTTGTTTTTTGTTTAAATTTTTTTTTCCTATAAGAGCATGAAATTTAGTTTATATCAAAATCCAATTTGATTAAGAGTTTAATACGAGCAGAGAGAAAAATTTTTAAAAAATAATTATAACAAATAAGGACAGTGATAGTTCAAATTACTAAAATTCAGGACAGATGAAATAATTTATGTGTTTATAAGAATTTGATTTTTGTCCCGCGTGTTTGTTTGCCAAGAATTGCCAAAAGAAATTGATATTAGGAGCTATTCACAAAAACAAAAATTAGTGGAATTGTCATTTTATTGTTTGTTTGCAAAAAATGAGAATCTCAACTTTTGAGAATTGACATTAGCTTTTTGGCAATTGAGGTTTGATTGATCATGTGCGAAGAGTTGTTTTGTAAATAACCGCAATCAAAACGGTGTCGCTAGTAGCTAGCCGCGATGAGTACGGGTCGTCCGCAGGGAAATGTGAACTCTTTTCTTGTTTTAGACGAGTTGATAAAAAATAAGATGATTTGATTGTTGTCTTTCTATTTTAAAACGGATATAAAATTTATAATAAAAAGATTTGTAGGGTTCATAGGACTTAGTAATAATGGATGAATAACTAAAGATGACTCTTTTTATGTTTTAATAGTTTAAAAGTAGAGCGATAGTGATGAATGTAAATTATGGTTCTTAGAGGAAACTAGGGTTCTTGTCCTTTCATTGATCTCTATTCATGTCTAGCTCTTAACAAGACAAGTGTTCAACCAATCTTATATCGTGGTCAAGTTTATCAATAAATTGATAGCGCGCCCGATAAGAAGTTTATCATTTATTTTGCTAAAATTTATAAACTAAGAAGTTAAAAGATTTTCCCTTCCATTATTCTACCCGATCCTACAAACCCTAGTAAATAAGGAATTACTCGCTCATAGTTAGTGAAGAAAGGTTGAAGAAGAAAGAAATCATAATTAAGGTACGGAAAAAGTAATGCGTAAAGCAAGTGCGAAAAAAATTAAAATAAAAACTATCTTTATTAATCAACTATTGTATTTACAATTCTCCTTAGAAAGTAAATTACAAGAACCCTAGTTTGCTCTAGATCTCTGTCTTGTTGGAGGTAGATGAATAGATGATGATCATTCGGATACGTGGATCTCTTCAATAATGATTTTTTAATGTACAACTCTCGGTCCTTTAAATAGTATTTGAAACCAGAAACCTTAAATTCCATATGTGAGGATATATAGTTACGACCAAATCCATAAAATCTCACATCTGACGGCTACTAATGAGCCGCGGAACCGCCGCATATTGCCTCCTTTGGCCGCGGTTCAGCCACAACATAGTAGAATCGGGTTTTGATATTTCTTCTGGTATTTTGTGTTGATATTTGGAGATTCTCTTGATATCTAGATTCTGAAAATAATACTCTGAGTCTCTGCTGTTGTTAGATCTCTCGATTTACTTCTAAAATTTGGCAGATTTGGTTCCGATATCCCGATTTGAGTTGGATCTCTTACTTGGATTCCAGACCTAAGCTAATACCTGCACAATATCTCAAATCAAAGTGTGAGTAGTATTTGGTATTTTTGAGATATTATTTCAACCATTTATATGATATAATATCTTAAGAATATTGATTAGGAATATTTGATATGATATGCATATTTTTATTATTAATATTTCATTTAAATATTATATGCATATATTTTCCCTAATTATGTTAATTAAAATGTAGAAACATATGATAATAATCTTTTTATAATAAACCCACATATGTTCTATATTTACAATAAATATCTTTTAGCACTTAACAATAGTGGGGAAAATGTTGATTCAAATGTGCAATATTTTAGATTAATCAAATACCCCCAAACTTATCTTTGATCGTCTCGAGCAAACTATTTATTAAAGAGAAAAAGAAGAAAAAAGAAAAACCTAGCACACTTTCGTAGGCAGCACGATTGCACTTAGCATATGCAACAAGCCTTTAAACCTCTAGGTGTTCCTAGTAGGAGGAGTGTTGTCTCCTGAGGGTTTTCAGCGGATTACACCCACAAAATCGCATAATAAAATAAAGGAGTTGAAAGTTACATACAAAGATAAGAAACATATAAAAAAAAAAAGAACTTGAAAATAAGAGTTTCAAACTACACTAACTTTTTAGTTGCCATGTGCCCTATCTTAATGGTCTTGAAATGATGTCAGAAATCACACAATCCCTCAATAAAATATCGTCTTTAGTCTTCCTCCCTATCTTTCTCCCAAATATCGATCATATACCCCTACGTGTGTGTAAAAGACATCCCTACACTTAGAGAATTCAATTCAAGCTATCATACTATTTTCCATCTTCCACTTTTTAGTCGGTGAATGTTTTCAGATGGAATTGCTCGCAAATTCTTCATGCGACCGTTAATACTTCTTGAGGTACTAACCAACTGATTACCAAATGTGCTCACTCTTTTAGGCGTAAATAGCAATATCCTAGTCTTGCAATACCTAAGGTTTATCAGTGCCTCCCAAACCAGTTGGTCTAAGGCACTATGAGATAAGGCACCCTCGATATATTTTTTTATGATGCCTTAAATAATTACAAAACCAGTGTTCATTTTTCTTCGCCATTTATATTTTATGTGTCATTTATATTTTTATTTATATATTTTTTTTCCATCATACTAAAGCTTTTAGACAAGAGTATTTCAAGGCATCCTTTATTATCTCAAGTTTCAAGATGTGTGCAAATGCGTATAGTAGGGTATCAACGTTCAGATATTTGGACTCAAGAATAGTGAATATTTTTCAGACTTATTTCTATCCACATATTAGTGATTCCCTTCATCTTACTAATCCTTGGGACAACAGTTCATGACTATTTATTACTAGCTTTATTTTAAAATATCTAATTTTCTTGCTTTTCTCAAATCTCTTTCTATATTTTATATGTATTTTTCACTTTCTAACTTTCATTTCCAAGAAAATTTTCATTCATTCATTTTTTTTTATATTTCCTAGTGCCAAATGATATTTCAATAAATACAAACATCCCCCAAAGCTGTTTGCAGCAGTGTCCTTACTGATATTGTTCTTTGAGCGCATAGACCTGTAGACTTTGGAGGAAAATAATAGGGGTAAAATAATAGTTAAATGAAAAACTATCCCCAAACTTGTTTTTTGGCACGCACAGATATTCAATTATATTTTCTTACTCACCTCCATTCTTAGATGAAACAATATTACCGAAATATGGAGGTAAGGCGGAGGAAAGTTAGTTGTGATAAAGCGGCTCCTATAGGAACAGGAGCTCCTCCGCTGGGTCGGCCGAAAAGTACGGTTTTAATTTATGCCCATTTACTTTAAAAATAGAACCGTTTTTAACATTTTCTATATCCACTGCACCGTGCGGGGTACACAGACTGCACCACAAAAGGTCCTTACCAACGAGATCTTAGCTTACCCGGATGAAGATGAAGACGGGAATCGTAAAGAAGGACTTGTTGTCCCAGTGTGAAAGTTTTTCTTAAAAGGTTTTTGTCGTGGAACACTTTTGTCCGGTTCTTTACTATAACCGCATTATCGTAAGCTTCATCGCGAAGTTCGCTTAACTCATTTAATTACAGCTTCCGATAGCTGTTGGCTTGATCAAAATCACAGTTAAGTTCTTTAATAGCCCACAATGCTTTGTGTTCGATCTCGACAGGAAGATGGCAAGCCTTCATAAACACTAGCCAGTATGGAGACATACCAAGATCGGTCTTATAAACGGTACGAAATGCCCAGCATCCGTCAATTTGGTGGACCAATCTTTACAGTTTTTAGAAACCGTTTTCTCCAAAATTTGTTTGATATGTCTATCAGAGATCTCTGCTTGCCCGCTTGTTGGGGATGATAGGGTGTAGAAAACTTATGGTTGATTGAATATTTCCACATCAAAATGTCGAAAGACCGATTACAGAAATGTATCCCATTGTCGCTAATTATAGCGCGAGGGTGTCCAAATCGCGAAAAGATATTTTCTTTAAGAAACTTAATAACAACGTTGTTGTCATTAGTGCGACACGGTACCGCTTTCACCCATTTAGAGACATAATCAATGGCTAATAATATGTATAAATTCCCAAAAGAGTTGGGAAATGAACCCATAAAATCAATTCCCTAAACATCAATTATGTCCACAACCAAGATAGGTTGGAGAGGCATCTCATTTCTCCGTGAAATCCGACTTATATGTTGACACCGTGAACAAGTTTTGCAATAATCATATGCATTTTTAAATAACTTTGGTCAATAAAAGCCACATTACAAAACTTTCTTCGCCGATTTTCTTGGACCGAAGTGACCGCCGCATGCCTAATAATGGCAGAAAGACAATACACTATTGAATTCATTATTAGAGACAAATCGGCGAATGATTTGATCGGGACAATACTTAAACAGATAAGGTTCATCTCAGTAAAAATGTTTTATTTGGGATAGAAATCGGTGATTGTCTTGTTTTGACCATTCGTTGGGTAGAAGTCCCGTTATTAAATAATTCACAATATCTATGAACCAAGATTCACAGGATATGGTCAAGAGCTGTTCGTTAAGAAATGAATTGTTTATCGGCAAGGTCAGCGTTGGCAAAGAAGAAAGGCGTGAAAGATGGTCGACTATGACGTTTTCACATCCACTCTTGTCTCGTATGACAAGATCAAATTCTTGTAACAACGGGAACCAACGTATTAGTCTGAATTTAGCATCCTTCTTCGATAAAAGATGTCTCAGGGCAGAATGATCGGTGTAAATTACAACTAGGGAGCCAATTAAGTAAGGCCTGGATTTTTCTAATGCAAATACAATTGCCAAGAGTTCTTTCTCGGTAGTTGTATAATTCATTTGGGTATCGTTCATGGTACTGCTTGTATAGTAAATTACATATGGCATCTTAAGACTGCACCAATAGCAAAATCGGATGCATCATACATAAGCTCGAAAGGGTGACTCCAGTCCGGAGATGACAGAATAGGGGCTGTAGTGAGGGAACTTTTAAGCAATTCAAAAGCAGCTCCACAATCCGAATCGAAGTAAAATGTTGTATTCTTGGCCAAGAGAAGAGTTAAGGGTTTAGCAATTTTGCTAAAGTCCTTAATGAATCGCCTATAAAATCATGCATGACCAAGAAAGGATCGTACATTTTTGACGCATTTGAGAGGAGGAAGGTTGTGAATGAAATCTATTTTAGCTTTGTCTACCTCAACGCCTTTTCGTGAAATGATATGCCCTAGAACAATACCTTCTTGAACCATGAAATGACATTTTTTCCAATTCAAGGTTAAATTCTTATCCTTACAACGGGTAAGAACAGGGTCAAGATGACGTAGGCATTCCTCAAAGGAGTCCCCAAATATGGAGAAATCGTCCATAAATATCTCCAGAAAATTCTCGACCATGTCCGAGAATATCCCCATCATACACCGCTGAAATATAGCGGGAGTATTGCATAGCCCAAAGGGCATGCGTCTGTAAGCAAAAATACCGAAAGAACAAGTAAACGTTGTCTTATTTTGATCCTTTTCGGCGATAGGAATCTGGTTATAGCCGGAGTATCCGTCCAAGAAATAGTAGTATTCATGCCCGGCTAATCGTTCCAACATCTGGTCAATGAAAGATAGAGAGAAGTGATCTTTTCTCGTTGCGGCATTGAGTTTCCTATAATCAATACATACCCGCCACCCAGTCTGGGTGCGTGTTTAGATCAACTTATTAACTTCATTAGTTATGACTGTGATGCCAGACTTTTTAGGGACCACATGAATAGAACTTACCCATTGGCTATCAGATATTGGTTAAATTATACCATTATTTAGGCATTTGACGATTTCTTTCTTTACTGCCTCCTTCATGACGTGATTCAATCATCTTTGTGGGTCTCGGGCTGGTTTAGCTTCATCCATCAAATGTATATGATATTCAACAATAAAAAAACTAATCCTTTTGATGTCCGCCATTGTCCAACCAAAAGCTTGCCGATTTGATCTCAAGACCGACAAGAGAGCTCTCTCTTGCTCTAAAACTAGAAAAGCTAATATGATAACGGGCAAAGACTCATTCTCATATAAATATGCATATTTAAGATGAGAAGGTAGTGGCTTGAGATCTAGTGCCGGCGGAGAGACGATAGAAGGTAGCGTAAGGGAATGATACCCGGACTCCTTAAGAGGTTCATAACTAGCATAAAAGATTAACTCGGATAGATCAGCTAACTTATGTGGTAAGTCGAAGGATTCGAACTCGAGGGTGGACTTGTCAAAAGTTTCCTCACTAGTATAATAATTTGCTAAATCAAACAATGATGCACTAGTGGCGTCGAGATCATTATCGCAAAGTTCCTCAACTTCGCAGCTGTCGGAAGCCATCTCGTTGACAGAACATATATCAATTAGATGAGCAGAAGATTCAGAGGGTTGACTTCCTATCCTGTAAAAATCTCAATTTTCATCTTCCCAAAGGACAGGTTCATAGAGCCGTACGACAATTGATTACAACATTGGAAGTTGCTTGAAAAGGGCGACCAAGAATCACCGGGATTTGGTTCTGTGGGTTCGCCACAGACTATGTGTCTAAAACTATAAAGTCCACAGGGAATATAAATTCCCCGACTTTGATTAACACGTCCTCTAGCTCATCCCTAGGGTGGGTAATAGACCGATCATCCATCTGGAGAGTGCAGTGCGCAGATTTCAACTCTCCTATGCCTAACTGCTCATAAACAGAATACATGAGCAAGTTAACACTAGCATCTAGATCGAATAGAGCGCGATTGATGTTTTTACCCCCATTAGTTATAGATATTGTAGGATAACCGGGGTCCTTACGTTTCTTGGGCAATTGTTGGGTAAAAGCAGTTCTCACATTGCTCGTTAAGAAAAGCTTTTTAGACACTTGGGTTTTCCTCTTCCTAGTGCATAAGTCCTTAAAGATTTTCGCATAAGACAAAACTTGTTGAATAGCATCTAGGAGAGGAATATTTATGTTAACTTTTTTAAACATTTCCACAATTTTCTTCATTTATGCATTTGGTTTATTGGCCCTCAACCTGTTTGGAAAGGGAGCTTTATCAATAAGGGTTGGGTCTAACATTTGAGGAGAAGTCTGTGGGGATGGAATGGATCCCAAAATTGGATTTGGGATGGTTTGAGGTGGTAGTTTATTCAAGGAAGTGGGCTGAGGGTTTGAGTCTAGTGAAGAACGGAGAATAGGCTCAGAAGAAGATGGTGGACTAGACGAAGTAAGAGTAGAAGTAGTAACCGGGGTTTCATCTGACTCATCAATATCAACTTGTTCACCAACATGATTGTTTAGCACTCTTCCCGATCTCAACGTAGTTACGGCACTCACATTATGATTTTGTTGGTTAAAGGCGATGTTTGTGCTTTGTAAGTGGTCGGGATTTAGTAGAGGTTAAATGGAAGTCTCCCTTTCTCTCTTTCACTCATTGCGGCATTTAATTGTGCAATTTGTGTTTCGATCGATTTTATGTTTTGGGAAGCAATGTGTTGCACTAATGTTTGGATAGATAATGTTAAATTAGCCGTCGTTTGTGTGGAGTGTTTAATAAACTTTTCTAAGCTTTTTTCAAGTGCAGAGGTCTTTTCGGTATCGGCCGTTGGAGTATTAGTCTGTGGTTGGAAAGAATTATTTTAAGGGACAAAGTTGTTGGTCGGATTTTGGAAAGATTACGGTTGAAAGGGTTGCTGACTTTGGTGTGGTGGCTGTTGTTGCTGTGGGGGAATCTTTGAAAATTATTTTGGTTTGGGAATTGATTTTGATTTTGAGTTTGAGTTTGGTTTTGGTTCCAAGCAAAATTAGGATGATTCCTCCATCCCTGATTGTATGTGGAGAAATAAGGATCGTTTTTAGGTCGTTACTGAAAAGCGGCATTGGTTTGTTCTTGACCTTGAGACGGAGGATTCAAAGGACATTCTTCCGTTAAATGTGATGGGTCAAAACATCAACCACACACGATTTTGGGGAGCGTAACTTGGTTTAGGGAGGCTGACGAGAATTTGTTTTCTATAGCTTCGAGTTTCTTTTGTATCTCGGCCATTTCGAATTTTACTGTGATGGAAATATCGAGCTGATGGATACCTGCCCTAGATGAAGACGATGTGGTAGGTCTAGTGCTCTCCCACTGTAATGTCTGCTCGGTGAGATCTTCCAGAAATTTCTAAGTTCCGCCATCGTCTTTTGACATGAAATGACATTGACAAATGGTTTCAAGCATTTGTTTCGTGGCTGGATTAATACCCTCATATATAATTTGGCAAAGTTGCCATCTCTCGATTTCGTGATGAGGATATTGGACAAGAAGATCTTTAAACCGTTCAAAGCATTTCTAAAATGGTTCGTTGGGAAGTTGGGTAAACTGGTTAATCTCGCTTCGAACATGAGCGGTTTTGTGATGAGGATAAAATTTCTTAAGGAATGCTATAACAAATTCATCCCATTTAGCGATAGAATGCGCGGCAGTGCTATAAAACCATTTTTCTGCTAGATCGCACAAGATAAAAGGAGAAGACGTAATCGCATAGCATCCCCTGAAAGTTGGGTTGTGCTCATAATTGTACATATGTTTTCGAATTTGGTTATAAAAACATATGCGTCTTCGGATTCAAGCCCGTGAAATTTGGACAACAGGTTGATGAAGTGAGGTTTAATTTCAAAATTATCCCCATTGGCTGGTGGAAGAGACATACAAGTTGGAAGGGCCCGCGTACGGGATAACATTTTTCTTGAAGAGAGATGCGTGGTGGATTCTGTGCACCTATAGGTGGTGACAGGATGGTGTTGTTAAAATCTGATGGAGATTCGTCCATCTCGGGAGATGTGGCAGGTGGAGGAGAAATAGAAGATGAAGTACCGACTTCGAAGTCGATAGAAAAAACACGGACTAGACGGGCACTAGAATCCCGTGTCCAGCCGATCATGCACTAAGCGGGTTTAGTGCACGTGGCAGTGTGTTATATGTGTGAGAACACTTTTAAAGAAGGCTTGTTTTGAAAAAAGTCGGACGTGAAGCTTGACTCAACAAATCACAAAATGCACAATCAATCTCTAAAGCTAGGGTCACCTAGGTCAAGTCACCAGACCACTCCTAGACTTCCAAAAGACAAGTCACAGGATCAATCCTCTACTACCTCCTTATCAATCTTGTGGGCAGGTAAGTGTCAGGTAAGTAAGAGGTATCTGCTATACGAATCACCGAAATAGCGGGCCTAATTAAGTAACCATTTTTCTTAGTCATATTTGCCTAGACACCACAAGAGAAATGCAGATAAGTAATAAATTACCCACGACCTTCCTCTGTCCTAATTGAGCGCGACTGTCCTTAGAGGCTAGGTCTAGATATTTTTAATTAATGTGGGGTGTGAGTATGCTCGTTTGTGATTTGTGGGGCCTAGGAAGGGTGATAAAATCCCCACCTAATCTGAGTTTGGGTTTATTGCCCCTTAAAATCCGGTTTAAGTATGCAAAAACAAACCGAAATCAAACACGCAAAAAGATTTTTTTTTGGCGGCGATATTTGCAAAGAATCCTGCAGGTAAAATTATATTATTGGAGTTTTAGAGGAGAGAGAAAAATATTAGGAGAATACCAGAGGATTTTGGGGTCTCAAATCCCCCAATGAGCCGCGGTTCCGTCGCCAATCTTACCAATGTGCCGCGGTTCCGCCGCCGTGTAGAAGGGTCTTTTCCTAAATTTTCTTCAGAGCACCCCTATACTCCTCTGTTCCAAGTTGAAAGTCTCTGAATTCCTATTGCCTTCCTCCAGTTACTCTAGATTCCCTTGCAAAACTCGCACAATAATCGTTAAATACACAAGATGTGGTTTTAGTTCTCGTTTAATTTTATGTTATTGGATTTTATAAGAAATCAACCCGAATAACAAGAAAAAAATTACGACCGTGTCCCCGGCAACGGCGCCATTTGATTGATCGTGTGCGAAGAGTTGTTTTGTAAATAACCGCAATCAAAACGGTATCGCTAGTAGCTAGCCGCGATGAGTACGGGTCGTCCACAGGGAAACGTGAACTCTTTTCTTGCTTTAGACGGGTTGATAAAAGATAAGATGCTTTGATTGTTGTCGTTCTATTTTAAAACGGATATAAAATTTATACTAAAAAGGCTTGTATGGTTCATAGGACTTAGTAGTAATGGATGAATAATTAAAAATGTCTCATTTTATTTTTTAATAGTTTAAAACTAGAGCGATAGCGATGAGTGTAGATTAGGTTTTTTGGAGAAAACTAGGGTTCTTGTCATTTCATTGATCTCTATTCATGTCTAGCCCTTAACAAGACAAGTGTTCAACCAATCTCAAATCATGGTCAAGCCTATCAATAAATTGATAGCGTGCCCGATAAGGAGTTTATCATTTATTTTGCTAAAATTTATAAACTTTAAAATGTTTAAAAGAAGTTAAAAGATTTTCTCATCTATTATTCTACCCAATCCTGCAAACCCTAGCAAGTAAGGAATTACTCGCTCATGGTTAGTGAAGAAAGATTGAAGAAGAAAGAAATCATAATTAAGATGTAGAAAAAGTAATGCGTAAAAGTAAGTGCAAAAAGAATTAGAATAAAATCTACCTTTATTAATCAACTATTGCATTTACAAATCTTCTTAGAAAGTAGATTACAAGAACCCTAGTTTTTTTTAGATCTCTCTCTTGTTGGAGGTAGATGAAAAGATGATGATCACTCGGATACGTGGATCTCTTCGATGATGATTTTTAAATGTACAGCTCTAGGTGCTTTATATAGTATTTGAAACCAGAAACCCTAGATTCCATATGTGAGGATATACAGTTACGATCAAATCCACAAAATCTCACATTCGACGGCTACTAATGAGCCGCGGAACCGCCGCATATTGTCCCCTTTGGCTGCGGTTCGGCCGCAACATAGTGGAATCAGGTTTTGATATTTCTTCTGGTATTTTGTGTTGATATTTGGAGACCCTCTTGATGTATAGATTCTGAAAATAATACTCTGAGTCTCTGCCGTTACCATATCTCTCGATTTGCTTCTAAAATTTGGCAGATTCGGTTCCGATATCCCGATTTGACTTGGATCTCTTACTTAGATTCCAGATCTGAGCTAATACCTGCACAATATCTCAAATCAAAGTGTGAGTAGTATTTGGTATTTTTGAGATATTATTCCAACCATTTATATTATATAATATCTTAAGAATATTGATTAGGAATATTTAATATGATATGCATATTTTTATTACTAATATTTCATTTAAATATTATATGCATATATTTTTCCTAATTGTGTTAATTAAAATATAGAAATATATGATAATAATTTTTTTACAAATAAACCCCATATGTTCTATATTTACAATAAACACCTTTTAGCACTTAACAATAGTGGGGAAAATGTTCATTCAAATACGCAATATTTTAGACTAATCAAGGTCACCATTTTAGCAAATCAAATTAGGAGCTTTTTCGAGTGGAATTGACTACTGACAAGACATCGTAGGAATTTGATGTTTAATTTATTGAAAAATGGGTTATGATAACCTTTCTTTTTATCAACTTTTACTTTTACTTTTTATTTTTTTAACTTTTATGATGTGAGAGTTTTTTAAGCTCATCCCAATGTGGCTCTATATTAACTACCAAAATCCAATTCTTACTTTATTTTGAAACAATCAAACAAAGGAATAAAATCAAGGGGACAAAACCTAACACAATTTCTTAAAAAAATGATGAAATGACAATTCTAAGAGACAACAGAAAAATATTTATGGCACAAAACACCATTTTCATTTTCTAATTCTCATTTTCTTAGTTCAGGAGCCAAACAGCCCATTATACCAATATTATTGGCATAACACGATGAACGAGACAGACTAAAACTCGAATTTGCTTTTAGGAGTACTATAGATTTTGCTGTCTTTTTGTTTTTTAGCCTAGTTTCTAAAACCATGGTTTCAATTTAGAGAAAACAAAATGATGGGTTGGCATAAAATTGAGGTTTTACATAGTTTAAGGTCTTTCACAGCATAATTTATTTAACTAAACATGTTTTTAAGTGAGAGAAAGAGATAGAGAGATGATTCAAAACTTTTCCAAACACCACTCTTCTTAAATTTTAGATAAAAGGAGTTTTGATCCGTCGAAATTTTTTGAAACCACGGTTTGGAAACTACAAGGCCCTGTTTGGATACGAAGTTAGGAAAACCATAGTTTATTTTAAGTTGGAGGTAGGAGGCATGCAAACTATGGTTTACGAGCTCCAAACTCCAAAAATTGAGTTTTGTAAACTTTGATCAGATTGGAATGCAGATATCTACAGTTTAAGGCTAAAAAATTGCAGTTATCTCAACTCCAAAATGAGCCCCAAACATGGCAAAGTTAGCATTTTGGAGTTAACTTTTGCTAACTTTATGAAACCACAGTTTACAAAAGTTTAGCTCCATTCTCAAAAACATGCCCTAATTTGATTGCCAAACAAACCATAGTTTCAATTTTTTGGAGTTTAGCATCAAAACATCATGAAAATCAAGGTTTTGGAACCTGTTGCCAAGAGGCAGCCATAATGTTTTTGCAAAATTTTATGGAGGTGTCGATTTTTTTCCCCATTTACAAAAGAACTACCAACCTATTAATTCAATTTGTTCATCTTTTATCTTTTAAAAGAACAAAGTAAAAAAGAATAAAAGGTCAAATGTCAAAAAGCCCATGTCCCACTCGGGAGTTGTCTAAAAACCCCTGATATTTTCAAAATTGTTGGAAGGGCCCATTGTTCAAAATCTTTGTGAAAAAACTCTTGGGACACATTTTATTTATGTATTTATTCTCTCGTACTATTTAGATATTAGATGCAAATTATTAAATATTCCATGCAATTAGCATAAAGGGGGTTTTAATTGAGCCCATGTATATTTTAACAAAAAGGTCCATTTATTTACACAAGTTTGAAGTGTGCCGGGTGCCCTTTTTCCAATTTGCCCAAAAAAAATCAAACTAAAAACTATGGAACCCATTTCATTTCCCTCCATTCCCCGCAATTCAACAACAATGCTATCCTCTCCCTCTCTCTCCAAACTCTTTCTCTCTCCTCCTCCTCTCCTCTCACTCCTCAACCACACTCTCTCTCCTCATCTCCATTCCCACAAGATCCACCTCCTCTCCCTCCTCCAACAGAAATGCTCCAATCTCCACCACCTCAAGCAAATCCAAGCCCAGATGATTCTCTCAGGCATTTTCTCAAACACCTACGCCGCCAATCGCTTGATCTCGTTCTTCGCCTTGTCCCCGACCCCAGATCTTCATCATTGCAGTCTCATTCTATCCCAATTAGATAACCCAAATGTGTTCTCGTTCAATTCTGCCGTTCGCGGGTTCGCCGATAAGCGACAGCCCCCATCATTCGATCAGATTGTACCGCGAGATGCTCTCGGGCGGTTGCGTTCGGCCAGATAACTACACCTTCACATTCTTGTTCAAGGCGTGTTTGAAAGATTTGGATTTGAGGTCCGTGTTCGTGGTTTTCGGGCAGGCGCTGAAGATGCGTATGGAGTCGGGTGTGTTTGTGATCAAGGCGGCGATTCATTTGTTTGCCTTTTGTGGGGAGTTGGATTACGCGCGCAAACTGTTCGATGGGAGTCGTGTTAGAGATGCGGTTTGGTGGAATACGATGATTAATGCGTATGTGCAGGATTTGCATTTTGGGAAAATTTATCATCGTAAACCAAATGAAGCGTTGGAGGTTTTTCAGAGGATGGTGGACGAGGAGATGGTTAGGCCTGATGAGGTTACGATGATTGGGGTCGTTTCTTGTTGTACCCAGTTGCAGGATTTGGATTTTGGGAAAATCTATCATCGTTATATTCAAGAGAATACGATAAGATTAACGACTCCTCTGACGAACGCGCTCATGGATATGTACGTAAAGTGCGGGAGTTTGGAGCCCGCAAGATTGCTGTTTGATGAAATGAATAAGAGGACTATAGTGTCCTGGACTACGATGATCACAGGATATGCTAAATTTGGGTTTTTGAATGATGCATGCAGAATATTTGATGATATGTCCGAGAGAGATGTTGTTCCTTGGAATGCATTAATGGCTGGATATGTCCAATGCAGACGAGGTAAAGATGCGTTCGCTTTGTTTCACGAGATGCAGGCTTCGCAGGCGAAGCCTAATGAGGCCACCATGGTTATTTTACTTTCTGCATGTTCGCAACTAGGCGCCTTAGATTTGGGAATGTGGGTCCATCGATACATTGAAAAAGAAAAATTCCATCTGGACGTTGCATTGGGAACCGCTTTGGCTGACATGTATGCAAAATGTGGTAACATCGAAAAATCGCTTTGGGTATTCAATGAAATGATGGAGAGAAACACCCTAACATGGACGTCAATAATTTGTGGTCTCGCCAGTCATGGGCATGCTAGCGATGCAATAAAGATTTTTTTAGAAATGGTAAAAATTGGGTTGGAGCCTGATGAGGTGACCTTCATTGGGGTTTTGTCTGCATGTTGCCATGCCGGTTTCGTTGATGAGGGCCGTAGGTTCTTCTTGCAAATGAGCCGAAAATATGGGGTTAAGCCGAAACAAAAGCACTATTCCTGCATGGTCGATCTTTTAGGGAGAGCCGGGCTTTTGAATGAAGCTGAGGAGCTTGTAAATAGCATGCCCATGGAGCCTGATGCGGTTGTTTGGGGCGCTTTGTTCTGTGCTAGCCGAATTCATGGCGATGTTGCTATGGGAGAGCGAGCCGCTTTTAAACTGGTTGAATTGGATCAAAATGATGCTGGGATTTATGTGTTACTAGCGAATATGTATATAGAGGCGAATATGTGGGATAAAGCAAGTAAAGTGAGGAAGATGATGAAGGAAATGGGAGTGGAGAAAACTCCTGGGTGTAGTTCTATCGAGGTGAATGGTGTTGTTAATGAGTTTATGGCGATGGATAAATCACATCCATTGTATAATACTATCTATGCATGTTTAAGGCGACTTTTTGGACAAATGATGCAGAGTCAAATTGTTCAGAAGACTCCAGAGGAGCAACTGGAGCGAGATATGCAAGCTTTCTTTTGTAAATGAGCAAATCAAGGTCATTCAGAAATCTTTCATGAGAAGTTGAGCTGAATTATAGATTGAAAGAACAAGGATTACTCGTTGATCGTTAAAATCGTGACCTTTACTGCACCATTTTGTTGCCAATTGAAGAAAGCTGGTCTCAGAAGTTTGTTTAACTAATTGCCAATCTTAAAGGACAAGGATGGTAAATTTCAAAGACATTCTTGATTGATTCATACATGCATAAGATCGATATTACAATCAAAAGGACAAGCACAGATTTCTCTTTTATTCAAATGACATGGATGAACTTTCTCCAAATGGAATTAATATTGCTCAACAATGTCTGTTGTTATTATTAGAGGACAGAGTTTATTGAATGAGGAAGCTATTATTAAGGAGCTACTCTTGAATGAGGGCGGCTTCTGGCATTGTGAGGTATTGGGGAGCCAAAAGTTCAATTCACAGAATTGCTTCATGCTAACCGCTACAGATTGCTGCCACAACATAAACAGAGGTACTCACATTAACCACAATTCAAGTTTTAATATTATTTTGCGCTTCTGTTTAAGAAATTAATCACCTCTCCATGTTCTGTCTTACATATGAAGAATCATGCTATGCCAGTGTTCAATTTAATATTTAAGAAACTGATTTTCTATGTTCTTCATAAAAGATTCCATGGGTTAGAAAACTGTAATCCGAAAACAATAACGTGCTGTTACGGGTACACTGCATGTTTCATTAGTGATCAAATTGTTGTAGTTATAGTTAAAATTAATGGTGACAAGGTTTATGTTTTCTTCACATGTTATATTTGTTCTTTCTGTTGTCAATCCGTATGAGTATATAATTTAATAATCTTGTCTGGGTTGTTTGGCTAGTCTTAGTATGCCAAATTGTTTCAACTGAATTGGAGTTAGAGTTTAGTTAATAGATGGCAATTGTTTGTTGCACTATTTTAGGAATCATTTTCTAAAAGAATATAAGAAGCTGGATTGGTTTTCTTAGATAACTTTGGTTCTCTCAACTATTCGTTATTCCAGCTTCAAGAATCAAACTAAATACGATAGAGCTGGAAATTTTAGAGCTAAGCTTGATAACTCCACATTCACTAGTAACAGAAATATTTACATGCGAACACAAACTTGGTGGCGTGTGCAGCTAGATAACTCCACATTCACCACTAGCTTACCACATTCTAAATTAAGGGACATTGTCATACTTGAGTAGATCAAGAGCTCATAGTATGGTGTTTGACCAGATAAAAAATATGTAGTGGTTAGTTAAGGGAGACCATCATCCAGTGCTTAATTTTAGATAATTTACTGACCATCCTCATGATTCTCATCATTATAACCAATAAAATCACCCACTTTACCAGCATAAGCATTTGGATTGATTCTATAGGAAAAAAAGTTTCTAGCTCTGTAGTCGGAACACAGTCAAAATTAATTAGTAAAAATCATGCAATGAATTAGTTAAATCCTTGATAAACTTCGGAGACCTATAAATGGATTCAAGAACATTAAGGTATAGAGGAGTAAAAGACGACAATGTAATAAAATATAGAATATATACTAATGATGAAATCACCACAACAAGACTGGTGACAATTCTTTGCTGAGGAGTTGATATCTATCTTCAAAATATGTTTCAATGACATCCTCCCACCCCACCCCCATTTATATACAGAGTTTAATTACTATCGACCTACTCTCAGTTGTTAACTATACCAAGTTATCAACCTGCCCACAAATCTATAACATGCTTTACTCTTACCATTTCAAAGTCATTGTAATATAGTAACAGGAGAAAGGTACGTTTGGCTAAAAAATAACTGTAGCAGGTAATAATAAAACAAATGTCTAATCGTTGCCATCCGTATATAAAGGGGCAATCCCCTAACAATGTGATTCACCCATTTAGAGATAACCATGCCTATTATTCACAACAAAGTGAATCCAATGCTTAAGGTGGCCCTTGCTTTGTTTATTTGCTTTACTTTCGTTTTCGCTGAGGCCGATTGGCCTTTAAACCGATATCATCGTCACCAATCTCCTCCCTATGATCATAAATCGACGCACTACTATTCTCCTCCATATCATCATAAATCACCTTCATACTATTATTCTCCTCCCTACGATCACAAGTCGCCACCATATTACTACTCTCCTCCCTATTATCATAAATCACCACCTTACCATTATGAACCTCCTTATCTTATGTCGCCGCCATACTATTATTCTCCTCCCTATTATCATAAATCACCACCCACCCATTATGAACCTCCATATATCAAGTCACCTCCTTACTATTACAAATCTCCTCCCTACTCCTATGAGTCGCCTCCCAAACACCACTAGATCAGAATCCCTCACTCACCAACCCATGGAAAAAAGAATAAAGAAAAAGAAAATAGAATGCCCATCCCGATAACACTATAATGTTATTGTTGTACTACTACAGTTATTGATAATAATTGTTGTGCCTGAAGCTAGACTTGAAGGATACCAATTCATGTTGTGAGTGGGGAAGTTCTATCTTGTTCATGATGTTTTGACGAATGTATTATGTTCAATTGCTCTTAATATATATAGAGTGTGTTTATGTGTTGTAATTTGTTAATTTTTTCTTTCTACTTGTTGAAAGTAAAAAAACAAATGATGGGACTTTAAAGATAGTCTCACATTGAAAACAACAAAAGAAACACATGGGTATAAAATATAAAATGGGTCACATCTCAATTAGGCTTGAATCTTATTGTTGGAACCCACTTATCATCAAAATGCCCATATGTAAAAGTCCATCACTCCTCCAACTCTTCTGTACTTTAAAAAAGCTTTCACACTACTCTAAGAATATTAATTAGTTTGTGAAACCAGAATTGAGATTAGAAATAGTTCTTCACTTTATTATTCGAGGTTGAGGACACTATATAACGATATTGGAATAGAACTACATATGATATAATGATGCACATGAAAATACATACATGAATGGAATCTACATGTTGAATGGGAGTACAGAAATTGCTGGCCTACCACTCACAATTTTAAGCTTTTGGGTAAAGCAATTAAAAATAATATATCAGAGGTCTTAAAAGCTGTGCATTTCTATCCCATCACCAACACTATTTTTCTTAAAGGCCCTCTTGTGTTGTCTTCCATGAGTGTCAGCAATGTTGGATAGAATAAAACAATTGTCCGGTCTCCAACTTTAAGAATAACAAGCTTTTGGTAAAGTGGTAACCGACACGTCCCTGAAGTTAAACACGCTTTGAATGCATACAAAGGTTTTCCCTAAAGATATGGGCTGGAAAATATCCACCAAGTGAGAGTTGGCAAGAAGATCGATTTTACATAATTTGGAATAAATCAAACATGTATAACAAAAGACGAGTAACAAACTCTCAAAGAAAAAAAACTCAATCTTCAAATGTTTTGTGTGCGAATGATATATATCATAAAACAACAAGTAAATGGAGTTTGAATAACAGTAGGACGTCCAGGATTACCAATCTTCCAAAGTAGGTAAAAAACCTAAGCCATTATAAGTGTAATTGCATAATAAATTTGTATTCAGCTTCAATAGAGGAATACGACCCAGCAGATTATTTGAACTAGGCAACATAGTAGAGAGTTACAGGTACATACTATGAATCGTATTATGGATTATCTAGTATTTGAAAAATCAGTCTGATCGGCACCAGAGAAACAACAATAATAGCAAACACTTGGACAGGAGACGACGAAATGCAAGAGAACGGTAATTAGTTGGCTGGTTAAGAAATTGACAAATGGAGTTGACACCGTATGCGATATCAAAGAAAATAGTATTGCATGCTGCTAGATTGGGAGGGAGGATTCTGGGACATGTTCATCATATGAAGGAAATAATTTGGTGCAATACACAAATATGGAGCTATCAGTTCAAAACTATATCAATAGCTAAAAATTAGTACTCTATTAGTCAATCAACTAAGAACCATTTTTCAACTCAATTCCGATAATGAATTAAGGGCCTGTTTGGTTGAGCTTATTTTTAAGTGATTATTTGCCATAATCACTTATAAGTGATCATTTCTGGAAAAAGTGAAAAAAATCACTTATAAGTGCTTATGACAAATAAGTTGTTTAGTGTTTGGATGATTTTGTTTGAAAAGTGATTATAAGTAGATAGTTTGTCTGGATAAAAAGATAGATAAGTGATTATTGAGTGTAAAATGACCAAAATGACGTATCGGTAATGCCATCTTAAAATTTGGATGAAAAGACAAGAGATATTATGGTATATTACTTTGTCAACTCTACCATTTCATAATTACTTATGGAATAAGCTAGGAATTCCTAGCTTATTTTTAAGTGGGAAAATATATCATTTTTAAGCTAGTCATGGTGGGACCCATGGTAAAATAGTACTTATTGAATAGTAAAAGAGAGATTCAAACACACTATTTACTTTGGGCCCACTTTGATATGATTTTTAATCACTTGTTGACAAAAAATAATCCAATCCAAACATGCCCTAAAACTGCCACTTATCAATTTCAACTCAATTGTGACACTGCTGCTGTGAATATCCACACCGATTGTCTTCTTTACTGTTATGATGATATATGATGTAATGGACAACTATGATATATTTAGGATATATTTATAATAAGTTATGATGCCTATATAAAGTGGTGAGGGGTTAGGGTTTTCCTATCATCACAATTATTCTCTTGAATAAATACTTCTCACCCCCTCTCTGACATGGTACCAGAGCCATCCATTTCATCGCTCCGCTAGATCTCAACCATCCATTATTAACACCCCAAAAAATTGTTGCCATTAACACCTCCTCGCTGCCTCGACCTCACCTTTAACCTCACACTACCTCACTGAAGGCAACCATGGCCTCGTTGCTGCTCCCTTGAGCCTCGCCGCTACTACCTCAAGCCCTCACAAGCTCGATTACTGACGCTGTTGCCAAGGCCAGATCTGATCTCGAGTTGATCTTGCTACCACCACGAGCACTAGATCCCTTTATTCTCGATGGAGGCTTGATGAAGACCATCGATTCATGGTGCATTGTTAGATCCAAGTCTATCTATTTAGCTCGAGCAAAGGCAATCAAGTTAGGATCTGAGCCTTTTCTTCATCTCTCTCGCTTTAATATTTCTCGCCTTTGATGAAGCTTGACGAGCTTACAGCTGCTTCCTTCGAGATCCTTGCTGTTATGATGTGTGCTGCTGCTGTAAGTGCACGGCGGCGCCCCGGCCTCCATCCCGAGGCCAAATGCGGAAGCGATGGTTAACTTTAATTTTTCAAACCGGCACCACCGCGCACTAAAAACCCGGATCGTACCATTAAACTAGTCCTAGCTAACTACAAGATGGGGAAGAGAGATATACCGAGTGATCCGTGTCCTCCGGTCTTCTCATCGTCGTCCCGATCTCCCGCGGAAGCTCCGGTCTCCACCTCGTCGCCGGAAGGGCACCACGTCGCCTGCTTCTTTTACGGGCTCCCGCCTCTATACCGAGGCAACTCGGGCACGAAGTTGGCGAGTCGACGTGCCCAAGATTTGCTGTAGAATATAGTGAAGATCTATATGTCTCATTTGGGGTTTATGGAGGTTGCCATTTGGTGGAGGGATGAGTTGTGGAATTTTTGTGGAGCTATGGGATTTTTTACAAGCCAAAAGAGATAAAATCCCTCCATAAAAAATTGGGACAGCCCACTTGAGGAAGTGGCCGGCCATGCAAAAAGTGGGGAGAGTGAGAATGAGAGTGTAGTATCAAAGGAATGAGTGTGAGCCAATAAACAAGATAGAGAAAAGGGTTATCATGAAAAAGGAAATGATCACCCACTAAAACTCACACTCCATCAACCAATCATCAACAACCATGATTGCACCAAAACCAACACTCCAACAAGCTAATCATCAACAACCATGATGACTCAAAAGTCAAGCTATGATGAGAAGAAGAAGTCAAATGGTGGAGGAATTATCATGATACAAGAATATGCAAATAACACCCTCCACTATCCAAATTTGCATGCTTGCAAATAGGCCCTCCTCCACCAATCTTCGGCCAATGAAAGATACAAATGAAAATGGCCGAAACGGAAAGCAAACTGGCAACTCCAGAAAACTGGTCCCGTAATAAATTACAGGAAAACCCCGATACTGTGTATACACATCCGCATCTGTATTCCGACCGAAATACAAATGCAATGAGACAAAATCTACACAGTACTATACTAGGATCCGGCTTAAACCAAAGCCGGCTAGTATTATCCGTCCGATCCTGATCCGTGCAATACCGCAGGTATCTGATCGAACCCTGCCATATCTCCATACGGCCTCTACAGCGTTTCGCCCGAAAACTTGAGCAACTGAATGTGGGGGACTCTAAAGACTCGTCAACACCTTGGTTGTGGATTTAACCACTAGCACGTCAGAGGTATAAGCCAATACGTGACGGGCCACCAGCTATTGATCAAAAGGGATGTCGATGAGCGAACTCATCCTGACACCCTACTGAGCCTGTCAGTGACAATATCCGTACAGTCCGGTCCGTTCGTCTATGAGCATTGCATGGCGGGCCTAGGGGTTTGTAAAAGTCAGACCCCCCAAAAGCGGTACAAGTCATGTCAGAGATCAGCTCAGAACACCCTGAGATACTACTGGAATACCTACCAGTAAATTTCCTGCCTTGGCCAAGGACTTTTCATGTTCTGGCTCTCCTAGACACAGCGTGATCTCACCCCCAATACCGGGAGAGACGAACCCCCGAAGATCCGCTCACTGCCTCCATGTGGCTCGGGACTGTACCGAACTAAAACCTGTTTGCACGTCTCCTTTGAGCGTGGTAGGGTAGTAATCAAAGTACAGTGGGAACTCACACGAGGCAAATGACGATCCTCAGGTCGATGAACTAACCTGTACACATGTCACCAGGGAACTGCTATCTGACGTCAGGTATAAGACCAACTAGTATGTTCCCGGCGAGTCCTGTCCGGTGTACTCATAACCCAATGAGCACCTGTATACATCTTAGGTGAACCAACTGACACCAGTGGCTTGTGAGACCGGCCACCGCCCCTCGTCGGGGTCTCGACTATATACACTAGTCTACTCTGGAGTATCGATGCTCTGTCTCGAAACTCCCACGACTAGGGACCTTTTAAGGATGTGCTTATAGACTACCAGCTCCCACGTATATGATCACCCTCATACTGCTAGGAGTCAAGCAAGAATCCTAGGGGCTCTATCAATGTGTAATAGCGACCTGTCTGGTCACCTAAAGCAGTACACGATGATAAAGATAAACTAGATAGCATACTATCATCTTGAGTAAGACTGTCCTACCGGGATAGGTCCTCCCTCAATCATTGCAATCACGTGCCTGTGATCCAATAATTGACTCTGAGGGCACTATCTCCAACAGCTGCTGTGCTTCGAGGAGAGTTCTTTAATTTGATTGTGGGTTTGCTGTTTGCTACAGTGTCTGAGGTTTGCTACAGTAACTGAGCCCAATAAATTGTGAGCCTTGAGGTTTCGGCATTATGGTTTTATGCCCCTTTTACTCTAATTTTCTTTAGAAAGATGATTTTAGATGTTTCTATGATTGATTGTATGGATTGTGTTGTTGAGACAATTGGGTTATTGGAGTTCGATCATGGATCCATTTGAGGCGTTGCTGTGATCGCTTATTGGATCTTGAAAGATCAATCACGTTCATTAGGTGGAATTTTCGTAGAGTCCTTTCTTAAATTGTTGGAGGCTTTGTTTCCTGATTAGTAGTTGGTGTTCATCTATCAGTTCCAACACGCACCTCTAGGATGACCGCATCTGATTCAGTTTCATCAGGTTTTACAGAGGAGAAGATATTACAACTCAGGATTCTTTTCTCTTGAGCTTCTGCATCCTTTTTGAGTTCACATTCTTCCATCATAGTTATGGCCAAAGGTGAATGCAATAGTGGTCTTCTTTCATCAGCTTCTCCTACTATGTCTTGGATTATAAATTCATCGGATCATACGACCGGAAAGTCTGATGTATTCACTTTATTGTCCTCTACTTTATGTAGCAGTCTTCTTACTGTGGCAAATGATTCCATCTTTAAGGTGGAAGGCGTTGGTTCTATTCTTCTCACTCCATCTTTATCTGTATCTTCAGTTTTATATGTGTCGGCATTTCCTTTTAGCTTACTATCTGTTGGCAAACTTATGCATTCGTTAAAATGTTCGGTAACATTTTCTCAGTCTGGTTGTGTTATGCAGGATTTGGAGACGAAGGAGGTGATTGATTCAAGGCATGAACATGGAGGCTTGTACTATCTGGATAGACATACACCTATAGCTTGGTATACCGCTACAACTCCTCTTAAGGTCTGTGTAGGTTATGTCATCCATGTTTAGAAAATTTAAAAAAACTTGTTCCTTCCTTTAGTCATTTGTCTACTTTTAAGTGTGAATCTTGTGAAATAGGGAAGTATCACCGTGTTTCTTATCCTTCTAGACTTAATAATATGATGACCAGTCTATTTGAGATTGTGCATTCTGATGTATGGGGTCCATGTCCTATTGTGTCAAACTGTGGATATCGTTATTTTGTGATTTTTATTGATGATTTCTTTAGAGTGACATGGTTGTATCTTTTGAAATCGAGATCTGAAGTGTTCATTATTTTTAAATCCTTTTGTAATGAAGTTAAAAATCAATTTGGTAAATTTGTTAAAATTTTGCGAACTGATAATGCCAAAGAATACTTCGGCTCAGATGGCAATTCGTGAATTCCTTTGGTATTGTTCATCAATCCTCATGTCCTTACACACCTCAACAAAATGGGGTATCCGAGAGAAAGAATATGTACTTGTTAAAGGTCACACGCACTTTGTTGATTCTGTTAAAAGTAAAAACCAAATAATGAGATTTTAAAGATTGTCCCACATTGGAAACAACAAAAGAAACACATGAGTATAAGATATAAGATGGGTCAAATCTTAACAAGCTTTGAGTCTCATTGTTGGAACCCACTTATCATTAAAAAGCCCATGTGTAAAAGCCCACCACTCCTTCAACTTTTTTCTAAATTTAAACTCTGCTCTACTTTAAAAATAACTTTAACATGGTATCAGAGTCAATGACTTGATTCTCCACGTGGCAACCACATCAAGAAAAGTGATGGTTGCACGTAACTCTTCTCGTACTTTGTACGTGACAAGCACAACAAGAAAAAGTGATGGTTGCACGTAACTCTACTCGTACTTTCCATGTGACGACTATACCAAGAAAAAATGATGGTCACACGTGAGGGGGAGTGTTAAAAGTAAAAACCAAATGACGGGACTTTAAAGATAGACCCATATTGGAAACAACAAAAGAAACACATGGGTATAAAATATAAGATGGGCTAAATCTCAACAAGACTTAAGTCTTATTGTTGGAATCCACTTATATCAAAAGTCCATGTGTAGCTATAAAAAGCCCATCACTCTTTTAATTTTAAATAAACTTTAAACTTTAATAGATTCATATGCAAGTCCCAAACGTTTTTTTGGGACGATGCTGTGCTTACTGCGTGTCATTTGATTAATTGCATGCCGAGTTCTATTTTGAATGCACAAATACCCTATTCTGTTCTATTTCCATCTAGGCCATCTTTTCATCTACCTCCAAGAGTGTTTGGATGCACTTGTTTTGTTCATGACCATCGTCCCGGGGTATCCAAACTTGATCCAAAATCTTTTCGTTATGCCTTTCTCGGATATTCTCAGGATCAAAAGGGTTATAGGTGGTGTAGTAGAGAGTTAGATAGAGTGTTCGTATCGACGGATGTCACTTTTTATGAGAACACTACATATTTTTCCTTTATCTATTCTTCTCCATCTGTCCGTGAGGACTTCCCTATCGATGAGTTTGTTGTTTTAGCTACCACATCCACTCCTATTCTAATCGAACCTTCTGTGGACCAAACCAAAAAACTAATGTAAAAACAGGTTACTCAGGTGTTTACCAGACAGGTATAACAGCCTCCAGCTCTAGCCGAGCTTCCACCGGTCACCCTTCTAACTCCAGATCCGGATCCGGAACTAATGCAAGAACATATTACTCAGGTGTATACCAGACGGGTACAATAGCTTTTAGCTCCTGCCGAGTTGCCACCGGTCACCCCTCCAACTCCAAATCTGGATCGCTTTGAGTTAGATGTTCTTATTGCCCTTAGGAAGGGTTCTCGTACTATTACTTCTCGATATCCCACCAATGAGCATGTTACATATGCACGATTGTCTCTTTCATATTGTGCATTCATTTCATCCTTAGATTTTCACTCTCTTTCCGGTTCAATATATGATGCACTGGCTAATCCTGGTTAGAAGAGAGCAATAGAGGAGGAAATGCTAGCATTATGTCTTAATAGCATATGGGGTCTTACTTGTCTTCCTGTTCGAAAGAAGGCAGTTGGTTGCCGGTGGGTATATACCGTGAAGTTGAATCCCGATGGTTCTCTTGTTCGGTTGAAAGCTCGTTTGGTGGTGAAAGGATACACGCAGACTTACGGGGTCGATTATGATGAGTCTTTCTCTCCCGTGGCAAGATGACCTCCATTCGCATCTTTTTATCGCTGGCTGCCACGTATCATTGGCATTTACATCAGCTTGATGTGAATAATGCATTTCTATATGGTAACTTGCCGGAAGAAGTATATATAGAGCAACCACCTGGTTTTGTTGCTCAGGAAGAGTCTGGGCTTGTTTGCAAGCTCAAAAGGTCGTTGTATGGCCTCAAACAGTCTCCACGTGCATGGTTCAGGAGACTAACAGATGTTAGGTCCTTTGGTTTACGAAGATCCAATAGTGATCATTCGGTTTTCTATCGGTATCGCGGTGGAAAGAGGATCCTTACGGTCGTCTATGTGGACGATATTGTTATTACAGGAGATGATGAGAGAGGGATTTCTGACTTGAAAGCTCATCTTCAGAAGCAATTTTGCACCAAAGACCTAGGGGAGTTGAATTACTTTTTAGGCATTGAGGTATCGAGGTCATCGAAGGAAGAGATTTTCGCCACTCAACGAAAATATGTGCTTGATATGCTCTCGAAGGCTGGTATGTCTCGTTGTAAGCCCATCGACTCTCCTATGAATCCGAATATGAAGCTCTTTGCGGGTAAGGGGGAGCCTGATCCAGGACGATACATGAGATTGGTTAGCAAACTTAACTACCTGACCGTCACTCGTCAGATATAGTCTTCCCGGTAAGTGTAGTGAGCCAGTTTATGTTTGATCCTTGCGAAGCTCACCTTGATGCAGCCCTCCGTATTTTGAGGTACATAAAGAGTGCACCAGGGGAAGGTATCGTCTATAAGGACTTTGGGCACTCCAAGGTCACAGGTTTCACAGATGCAAATTAGGCAGGGTTTCCTGACGAGAGGAGTTCGACTGCTGGTTTCTGTGTGTTTGTTGGAGAGAACTTGGTTTCTTGGAAAATCAAGAAACAAAGTATGGTCTCTCAATCCAGCACAGAGTCGGAGTACAGAGCTATGGCTAACACCACGAGTGAGTTGGCGTGGATTCGTTTTCTACTTACAGTACTTGGATACGGTTTTGTTACACCTATGAAGCTCTACTGGGACAACAAGACTGTAATCTATATTGCAAACAACCATGTTTTTCATGAACGGATAAAGCGCATTGAGGTAGATTGTCACTTCATTCATGAAAAGGTCGAGGAAGGAGTGATTGATACGATCCATGTGAAATAGGAGAACCAGCATGCCGATTTGTTCACTAAGCGTTTTGAGAAAACTAGTGTATATTTTATTTGTAATAAGTTAGGCATGTGTGATGTGTATGCTTCAACTTGAGGAGAAGTATTATGATGATATATGATGTAATGAACGGCTATGATGTATTCGGGGTATATTTATAATAAGTTATGATGCCTATATAAAATGGTGATGGGTTAGGGTTTTCCTATCATCACAATTATTCTCCTAAATAAATACTTCTCACCTCTCTCTCTCTCTCTCTCTGGCATTTACCAAGGATACTAAATGCCACAAAATCCAAATAATTATCTGAGCTCTTTTACCACTGGTGGAACGAATGCCAATATTAGAGAGCAATGTTTAAATTGAAATACAATTTAAAGCAGAAGATTGTTTACTGAATGTCTATACTCTATAAACCTTGGAAGAACCTTGTATTACAACTTTATAACTTGAGACCTGCCTACTCTTACTTTATATATATGTTGACCACATATTTCTACATACAGCCATTTATGACACATCATAACTCTTTCTGTATAGAGATAGATCTCTTTGGAGTTGAAACCAATGCGTTTGGCATCGTGAAGTAATAGGGAGCCAAGCCAAGGTTCATTTAACATAATTTCTTCATGCAACTTGCAAAGAGACCGCTGCCACAATGTAAACAGAGGTAGTTCACATTAATTATGTTTTAAGTTTAAATACTATTATGAGCAAGGCTATTTTCTGCTTAAGTAATTAATCACTCCTGCATTTTTTTTATTATATTTGAAAAATTACACTAAATCATGGTTAAAATTAAAATTTTCCTGGTGCTAAACTAATTTACTAAGAATATACTGTATGTTTCATTGCAGCGATTGAATTGTTGTAGTTAAAGCAAATATTTAAGTTAATTAAGGTTTATGTTTTCCTTCACACATGGTATATCATTCTTTCTTTTGCCCGTTTGTATGAGTAGATAATTAGCACCTGTCGGGGTTGTTTAGGTTAGTTTGAGTCAGGTAGTATTTTCAGTTGAATTGGACAGCGTGTTTAGGTAAAAGATGACATTTTGTTGGTACCACTGATTTTAGGAATTATTTTCTAAAAGAATATATGAACTTGGAATTATTTTTTTCTCCATTAACGTTGTTTCTTGAACAAACCCAAACGCGAGAGAGCTAGAAATTTTAGAGGTATGCTAGATAACTTGAAATTCACCTATGCACATATTACGACCAAATTCATCTATTCTAAATGAAGGGACACTGTCATTTTTGACTAGATCAAGAGCATGCAATATGTTCTCTTAGGCCGCAATATGAAAAGTTGATATGGAGTTGACAACATAGGCGATGCCAATCAGTGTAAGAACAAAATACTAAAGCACTATTAGACCGCGGAAGGGATTAGAAATCTGAAGTAGGCCACAATATGAAGCAAATATTTTGACCATGCACACAGTTGGATTGAGAAATAAAGATACAATCTGTATTCTGTAGTTCTTGTAGCTTCAATTGCTAACGAGAATATTAGTGTACGGATCAGTCATAGTAAACAATCGTAATCATCAAGAGATAAAGATGAAGAGTTGTGCGACAAGGTAAAAAGAATGTCATCATTATAGACCATGAGGATCATGCAAAACTAAGAAGAGCGATACACAAATTTATACACTAACAATACATAGTTCTGCGAGTGCCGGTATAGTCTAGTGTTCACCGCCTTTTGCATTTGAGAAAGAGGTCTACAGTTTGATTCCCGCTTGAATCAGGTAGCGGCTTATTATTCCTAAAATAAATAAGTAAATCAATATTTCTACAAGCAGTAGAGACACATTATAGTTCTTCTATAATCTTTAACACTTCAAAGAGAAATTCATCTGTTACAATCAAACCTTTTGGCTAAACCGACCTAAAAAAGAAATGATAGAACACTAATAGCCATGATCCTGAACCCTAAAGTCTTGCTTTAAATCCCAAGACTCTCAACTATGTGTTGCTAAAGTCAAAAGTATACAGATACATCTAACAGAGATGGAAAACCAGCGTATATGAAAAGTACTTTACATACACAAATCATTTTAAACTCTCTCACCATCTTGCAACTTAGGAGACAATGTGGTGAACCATTACTCTGTCTCAACAAAAGGTTTTGTATGGGCCCTCATATAGTTATTCTGAGTTAACATGTGTGCAAGTCTGAGCGAGTGCATAAAGTATTTCTCATCGTATGCTAACCAGGTCGGCCCCTCTCATGTAGGGTTCACCTTATATTACGGAGGAGGTCGCGAAGGCTTAAAAGGTACCAGAGGACAACTTGGTGGCGGATATGGGCGATGTGGAGGTTTATATTGATTGTTCCTAGGGTTTCTTGATGGTGATGGTGGTGGTTTTGATGTTGACTGAAAAGTTTCTACAGATGGTGATGGCGGTGGAGGAGACTCGGTGACATGAGAAGGGGAAGACACGGTTAAAATTGGTAGTAAAGACTTGTCTACTTGATGAGAAGGCAGAGATGATGGAGATAGTGGAGGAGGAGACTTGTAAACATAAGCAGGGGATTCTGACTTGTAATGATACGGAGGCGGCAAATTGTTATAGTAGTAAGGCTTTCACAATTCGGGCAATCAAGCAAACTGTCACAGCAAGGATTGACAGAGTCAATGGCAAGTTTTGCGCAGGTGCTACTTTCACTAATATTACAAGACCACGCTTGCACTCTCTAATGATATCTGAACTTATAGATATGAACCTCAATTGGTGCATGACCATTATGATAAGTGATGTCCCTTTAAATAGAAATCAAAATGCATTATCTATGTTGTTGCTTTCAAGTAGCAGTTTTGTTTATGTTTGTAACATTTCAGAAAAATAAAATATTAGTTTTGGAGTTTAAATATTAAAATAATATATTTCACGAAAACTATTCGATTTGCGAATTGGGATTTTCGTAAAATGGTATAATTATATACCGATATTTGGAAAATATTTGGAGATTAATATGTATTAATTATTAAAAAGGTATTTATTGGATTTGGGCATTTTATAATTAATTATATGCAAGTTTAAATTAAACTTGATTAGTGTACTACTAATCGCGATTAAGCCAAATCCGTATTTTTAATTAGCCATGGTTAGTGCACCATGACATATTGCATTTTGTTACATGTTGGTTTCATTTGTATTTGTGTTATTTGGTTTTATTAAATGAGAGGGGGAAAAATGAAAAGAAAAGAAAAAGAGAGATGATTGAGGAGAGAGCGGGGGACAACGTTATGACACATGAAGCATGGCATGAGAGAGAGATAGAGGGTATGGCTTCTACATCTATGACTCCTTCATCCATTATTTTCTTTATCTCATTTCTTCACTTCATTCTTTAACTCCTCTTTCTTCTTCTTCACCTTCTTCCTCTACCTCCTCCATAAACACCCAAACCATCTCAAAACCCCATCCTCCCTTCGTTAAAAATGACCACAACCTCATCCTATACCACCTAGTGAGCTCAAGTTTGGATTTTGAGCAACTTGCACTATCTTGGAATTTTCTTCAGTTGCTCCCAGAGGTACAATTTTTATCTTCCATCTTGTAATTAGTTTCCTAACCTTCTAGTTTAGTTTAAGGTTCGTTTTTGGGTTGATTTGTGATCTTAGAATTTTTTAGGTTGATGTTTAGTGGATGTCTTGACTTGTAGAGTTGTAATTGAGATGTAGTGAGTATTTACAAACGCTTGGTGATGATATTTTGTACAACTAGAAGACTAGGACCCAAAACCAAGAATTTAGAATTTGCCCGACATTAGATTTTTGAAAGATTGTGGTGATATTTTGGAATCTGGGATGACCCGAGAAACCCATAAAATAAGTTCCCATGACAGTGAGACGTGCAGGCCCCCTATAATTTTACCTAGAAACCAGAGCCCCAAACTCCTTTGTATGGCCGCAGATATATTCGTGGTGGCCGCAAATTGCGGCCGCATCTGGGTAGTTTCATGTGATTTTTGGTGTGTGGTCCCCTTATGTGATATCTAGAGCGATCCTATATGCAAAATGTCCTAATTTGATTTAGGGTAGAATCTGGGAGCGATTTCCTTAGTTGCTGATTCGTGTTTTCCGATTTCTGAAACTTGGGTTTTTGTATTTAAATTTGGATTTCATCGTTGGACGTTTGTATGTCAACGGCGATGGTTATTTAGTTGTTTTTGCATGAGTAGGTTATATGTTCTAACCTGTGAGTATTTCGCGTGCCGTGTCGGTTTTTCGGACTTGGTTTTAATAGCATTACGATGTGTTTTGATTGTAGGTACTTTCGTGTGGATTTCCGAGATGACGAAGCACATCGACTTCGGATAAACAAGGAGATTGCAGGTGAGTAGATTTATATTTACGGGGGAAGTCGGGTGGATAACATATAGCACCGCCGCAATTATAATAGGAACCGATATATAGAATATAGTCGGAGAAACCATGCTAGAAACTTATGAATATGGTCAAAAGAGTTAATATGAAATGTTATGACTAATGCAAGATGACGTGAATTGAGATGTCAATATGTTGATATAAGAGGATATGTAACGTTCTGAAAATTGTTTAGGTGAAATTTCCGATATTCGGTAAATAACTGGTGTTTTCCGTAAAAATCAAGATATAATTATTTTTCGATATAGACTTAAATATACCTATTCTAGCTATGTAATGGCTAGTATTGGTATTTAATTAGACGCTTATAAATTGTTAGTTTACTTAAATATTTTCCTTAATTAATTATTTTTAAATATTATTTTAAGCCTTCACTTATACATTTAATTAGTGATTTTTACAAATTAGAATTGGTTAATACAAGTTTTGTGTATCATGACACATTAAACCAAAATGTAACATGTTTTTGAAATGAAAATAAGTTGTCAAGATGGTTTTAGAAAATATAAAATAAAAAGGCTTAAATTGTGAAAATAAAATAATTAGAAATTGAGGTATGGTGGATATCTTCTTGTGTTTCCTCACTCACTCACACACACACTCACACACACACCCCTAGGCTCGGCCAGCACTTAGGCAGCAGCCCCAAATCCCACTCATTTTCCCCACTTCATTAAATAGAAAAGAAAACAAAGGGAAATAGGAAAACAATAAAGTACTGAAGTATGGTTTATATTTGAGGTATGGGGGTTGACTTGACAAAACAAACACACACCTCACTCTTTCTCTCCCTCTCCCTACCTCAGACCGAGCCCCTCCTGCTGCAATTTCCCTATTTCACCACCTCATCTCATTTCCAAATTCATCAAAATTCCATCAAAAATTCATACAAAACCCCACTAATTCCTAAGCAAATCTTTACCCATCATTTCTTTGGCCAAACTAGCTTAAGAATCTTGGTGCAAGAGAGCAATTTGGGAGGCTAAGATACATGCTAGATCTCAAGATTTGTGATGTATAATCTTACTCTAATTGTTAACTTGTTAATATTTGTTGTAATCTAAGCTCATTAAGTGTTTAAATATGGTTTTAATTTTAAGATTTAGTTCTCAAGAGAAGATTTGATTTAAAGTTAGGGTTTTATAAATAAATCAAGTTAGTTAAGTGTAGATTAATATTTTAAGATATGTAAAAACCTAGTCTAGTTGATAATTTGTTAATTGTTACATTTAATTTGTCCTAAATATATAACTTTGCAAACTAGGTTTTTAATTGATGTGTAATTTCATGAAATTAAAATATAGTTAGTAATTATATGGCTTAATTAGGTTATTAAGTGAGCATTGTGGCCACCAGAATTGTTAAAACATCTAGATTTGAACTAAAATGGTATTTGTTGCTTACTAGGTTTTCGGAATAATAGATTTTAAATTGAGTTTGAGGTTTTGGTGATTTATATATTTTGTATAATGTCTAGTGTGTTGTGAACGTGCGATTGGGTTCTAGACTTGGTAGTCGTCACGTATTAGCGACCCTAGTGGTGGTTTTGGTGTTATTGCGAGCGCGTTTTGTGCACCAAGTGTGTGCGCGTCTAGTTAGTGCGCGGGGTTTGACTTGTGTCGTTTGCATCCGCGACTATGATTTATTTATATATTTATTCTCTTATTTACTTGTGTACGTTTCTAGGATCGGGTGCAGAGGCGTCGGATGTGGCGCGGATATAGCAGAGCTGAAATCGGATCAGACTAACCGAGGCGTCCCGGTGAGTAGATGTACACATCTACGGGGGAATCGTCTGGATGACGTAAAGCGCCCGATAGTTAGAATTTTTATTAGTACTTGCATTTATATGCGTAGTTCCTAGTTATTCATCTCATGGCATCGCATCATCTTATATATATGCGCGCGCGCGCGCGCGTGATATCATCTCATAGGACACTTGCCCCAATACCATTGGTTTTTGCTGCATGGGCACTATTTATGCGAACACACACGCCTTTGGTAATTGCTATGTCACGAACACTATAGAACTTGCTTAAAAATCGGTTACAGTGCATTTGCATCATATATGATCCGTAGACTTATATTTGTATATTCATTTCATTAAATGGATACGCAGGATGGTCAGTTATGTATACATACCCCATTGTATCATGATTCATGCATAGCTTCTGCCCGTACTTCGCATGGTATATACTATCGTATCATATACATCCATCATCACCGACATGTTTACATATTGTGATTCTTCTCGAGGATTTCAGTATTTATGAGATTTATGGATTTTGGAGAAACCGTAAGGATTTTAAGAACGTATTACCATTTAAAAATGTAAGTTGCGGTTTTCTCGTGATATGATGTGCGTGGTGTCCACCATGGGTTTTCTCGGTTCTTGAGCGGTATCATACACCCGATTCGAGGAGGAGGATGAACCGTCTGCGGGTGCATGGTGGACCCGGTGCGGTACCCCGGGGCAAGATGGTCGCAGATGATGGCGTTGAGTCCGGCAGGGGAGCACTACCGACCAGTTATTTGTGACGTGGAGGATATCCGGAGAATACCGACGTAGTCGTGAGATTTGATGATATGGGCCAGTCCGGATTGCCGGAGCCCGAGATATTGAGATATTGATACATTGAGATATCGAGGTATTGAGACTTGAGATGTCGAGATATTGAGATATTCATATTTGGTGTCGATGCTTGACACGGATTTCTATTGATTTCATTGATGATACTACAGTTAAATTACAGAAGTTTTACTAAGATAAAAATACAGATTTTCTCGTACTAAACATATTCAGATCTCGTGTTGATTATGCATTCATGTTGCATACATACTAGTGCATCACATCACATTAGTATAAGTAGGCTGTGACGAAATTGCGTGCATGCTTATGATAGCCTTATTAGATATTACTTATTACTCACGAGTTGGCAACTCACCCCCGTTGTGCCACAATATTTTGCAGGTCCTACCCGTCAGTACAGTAGCGGCAGGCGCACTTCCTCATTTGGTTCCTTTTGCTTGGACTTGCGGTATTGCTCGTAGGTAGGTTGCGAGGATATGTTATCCCATCATGTATTTTATTTTGTATCTAGTATACTTCATCTACCCTTGTATATTTGACTAGACGAGAGACTCGTGAGATTTGTATTTGTGGTGTTTGGTGTCGATGCTCACTTGAACCGACGTGATATTTTCTTATTTCTTGCTTTCTGATGCTTATTGTGCACTTTTGATATATATATATTGCATGTGGTTGTGATTCCGCCTTTGGCGAAGAGCTAGCTCCCGCTTGGGGATGCATTTATTTTTTACTTGTATATATTTTGTATTGTACCCGTTTCGGGGCCAGTTTTTACAAAGGAGATTTTGCCGAAATTTTCAGGAAAATATGATGTTGCTTTTAAATGTTTAATACCACTTATTTTGTTAAAACCACTTGCTTTAAAACAAGTTTTCCTTCACTCTAATTGTCAAGCGGTTTAGTTTTCTGGGTTTTAGCTGGCTTAGATTACGTGGCGTCTTGAGACTTTTCATAGTTTAAGTGCCAGTCACGTTCCGTACCTTCGGGTCGTGACAGAATATGAGCGGATATGCTTGATATAAGAATGTAAGGCGGTGTAAATAATTAAATATTTATGAAATGAGTTTGTTAATGAAAGGATATGACATGAGATATATATATGAAGGTATATATGAGAATAAAAGATGATACGTCGTACGAGACTATAGATCCGTATCCTTATCGATGAATAGGACAATGGATTCTTAATCTAGATTGATGCCACCGTACGATGGATTACCGTACGCGATGAGTTATACCGGATGATTGATCCACGCTCGTGATTTGAGGATGTTGATCGAGAATATTGCCATATCGGATACTATGAGGCTGGATCGCCGACGTAAAGATTTCACCTGAACCATACTTATTTCCAAAACCGACGGATCACATGCACTTTTAAATGGAAACCTCAAGGGATGCTACGGATTTTCAAATGGTGTTCTTTTCTCAAAAACACCGTAGTCCCCACTTTCAAAACTACGATTCGTATCTTTTAAATTGATCGTATGGTTTATGTGTAGATGTATACCTTATTATAGTTCATGTTATTGTTAGCTTATCCTTCGTCCGTATACGTATTATGTTCCTGGTATTTACCGCTTTATGATATCATCTGCTAGTACACCTGCACATTTATCGATGATGCACAGTTACACTTGCATAGATTTGCCGGCTCACACACATTCATCATCGGTAATTGACATGCCACTTGCACAGTAGAACTGCCATATCATGATATTAATCTTAACTGTAAAAGTACATTTATTGTTCAGCACTATCATAGGACATGCTTGCATGATATACTTGACATGCTCATATTACTGTTCTATGTTTGCATACATCGTACTTTAAGGTTACATGCATTGAGGTGTTGTTTTTATGAGATCTCTGAATTTGAGAACCGTGGTTATATTTCAAAGAAAATTGTGTATTGTTTTAAAAAGGCGGTTTCTCTTGATATGATGTTTCGTGTCCACCATGAGTTTTCTCGGTTCTGAGTTATGTGATACCTGATTCGAGGAGGTGGATGAGCCGTCTGCAGGTACATGGTGGACTCGGTAAGGTATCCCGGGGCAAGAAATTTGTGAGGATGACGATGAGCCTGGCAGGAGGAGTGCTATCTACCGGTGATAGTTTGGACCCGGCGGTTATCCGGAGGATACCGGCCGGAGTCGTGAGATAGATATGAGGGTCGATCAGAGGATGCGGTGCCTGAGATATTTGGATTTACGTGTTGATACTGGACACATGTTTTCACGATGTTCGAGTGTCGGTGTTGGACACTCAGGTTCCATGATGTTGATGTGTCATTGATGGACACATGTTGGTTGATTTCCTCATATATACGGGCACATGATTCAAACGATTTGATTTTACATGTTGTCAGTGGTATTGATTATATTGTTGATACATATGCATACATGGTCACCCTAGATATCATAGTATTACATTCATTATACAGTATGACCTAGGAATCGTGGTTTATTCGATTTCTACCTGCTGATGTTTTCTACTCACGAATTGGCAACTCACCCTCGTTGTGCCACAGTTTTCTTCCAGGTTCGACTGCTTGGATCAGTAGCGGTATCGCTGACACACAGTTTTATCCAGGGTGTTTTGCTATGGGAGGTGGGACACACATTGGATCGTGCCCACTCTTATACTTTTATATTCTATTGTATCTAGATAAACTCCATCAATCAGAAATTAGATTTTGTATATTGGTAGACCTTGACAGAGTTGTGTTGCGAGACTTAGAGCGATGAGTGTATGTTCGCTTTCTTTTGAGGGTTTTAATGTCTTGCTTTAATTATTATTCTTTCGGTGTTTGATTTTCGCCGTAGGGCGTCGCATATTTTCATTACGTGGTTGTGGTTCCGCCAATTGGCTAAGAGCTAGCTCCCGTTTGGGGATGTCTATATATTGCATGTATGTGGTTTTTGGATCAAAAATATACAAGAGAGGTGCTGTCCAAATTTTTAAAGGACGAAAAATGTTTTCAACTAGTATATATAATCTACCTGTGTTTTTCATATATTATTATTTATGCATTTAAAGAAAAACATGATTTCATTATACCTTTATTTCAAAACTACACCTCCACTATTTTCCGTAAAAAGGTTTAGATTTTTAGGCTTCGGTTTACTTGAAATACATTACGCCTTTAGACATTGCGTGATTTAAGTGTCAGTCACGCGCCAAATTCCAGGTCGTGACAAAGTTGGTATCAGAGTGTTAGGTTTAACCTTGGTTCGAGTTTAGGTTTGATCTTAAGGAACTTAGACTTGACTGAGGGGGTATTATACCCGAACTTTCGTCGTGTAGGTTGACCTTGGTTGATGGAGTTGGTAGCTTGAGTAGAGTGACGTACCGTTTGTATGTTCCGCGGCATACTTACGACACACTGCTCCGCTTAAGTGACCTTAGGATGTACATTTCTTGAGATTCTTAATTTTATTCGTTCCTATGATCATATTCCCATTAATTTCATTCTTTCTTATGATCATATATCATTTTCGGACCAGTTGATTTCTTTCGTCCCTTCAATCTATCTAAATTCGATACCTGCTTGAGGTTCATGTCACCATGGTTTGAGCGCAGAGAGAGCTGCTGCTAGTGATGCGGTCAGAGCGAGCTCGTCACGGACGAGGGCTGACCATGATGTTTTCTGGTGACATAAGAACGTATCGGTATAGTGTTTGTGTTGAGATCTCTCGTTTGAGGCGAGCGTTCGTATTTGCATCGGATGATCGGGCTATTGATAGAGGCTTCCAGATTGAGAGGACTGTTGATGTACAACCTACCCAGAGGTCGCGATGTTGTCTACCGTGCAGACAGATGACCCAGTTGTTGCTGAGATTGACGGGATGTCGCCTCCAGAGTTTATGAGCTGAAACCACAGAAGCTTTCAGACAGAGATGTGACAAAAGATAGCTAGTCCATGAATAGAGTGACTAAGATGATTCGTCTGATTTGATGCGCCGACGCAGGCTCAGTTAAGTTGAAGAATTCCAGTTTGAAGGATCTACTCAAATCTAGAGTAAATCGATCAAGAGAGGACATCGTTCGTTGGATGCTCTGATGTGAGATCAGTAAGTTGACCAGTTTCGGATAGAAGGACCTCACCCAGATGCGTTGTGAGTTGATCGAGAACGGACAAATGAAACGTATTCCTCCGATAATTTGGACGAGTTTCCGAGGACGTGATCGACTAGATATCTTCCACAGAGTGGTGAAGATACCCGAGTTCGTAGTTTCGATTCTGTGTGAAAGACTCTAGATTGACTGCAGCCGAGAACAAATTGCAGTACTTAGCCAGCAAGTTATGACATCGAAGTGAATGTTGATGGAAACGGGTGGAACAAGAGCTTCGTGCGAGATATTAACAAGCTATTGTTACTCCCCGTTGATGCCAGAGGATTGATGTGTATGCAGAGACGTTGAATACGGCCAAACTCCAGAGGAAAGACGTGCTGAGGACGCAGCTGTCCGAAAATGGGGAAAAGATTTAAGTAAGGAGTGCCAACCTCCGTACAGTTCGGTTTAGGTGAGATCGGAAGAGACCTTAAGTAGATTCTTTTCAGGATGCCATAGCGATAAAGGTTTGCACCCAAGATCAGTTGTATTGCGCGTATTCAGAGGGCCAGATGCCGCCATCAGTAACGTGCCGTTTTATGGGTGGTCATGTTAATTGGTCAAGAGATGATCAGAGGAGTGCCAAAGCAGAATTGTTCCGTTGTTATACCCAACCGGGCCGACGAGCAGAATGATTGTGAGATTGGTAATCCATAGAGAAAACGAGGATCCAAAGACAGAGGACGCCAGACCGTGAGCAGGAGGCAACCGGATATTCTTGCTCTGCCGGTTTTGAGCGCACCGACATCTTTTTCGACATTAAAGGAGGTATACCTTAATATCATTTATTGCGATTTGCGTTTTGTGATCCGAGTATTACACTTCTATCGCTTGGATTTGAGTTTCGATAATTGAGTTTCATGATATTTGTTTTCGTGCACCATGGCTGCATCTACTGGATATTTACATTTTGTGCACAATTATTGCACTTAATTTATGTTTTATACACCGTTACATTGGTTTATGATTTGTGCATATCTATTGCACTTGATATCGATTTTATGCCTTAGTTGCACGTGTTTATAATTCCGTGGATTTCGATACTGTCGATTTGATTTCGTGTATATTGTATGCACTCGATTTGACTTGATTTTTGCACTCGGTATAGCTCACATGTGCTTGCAGTGCATTGATACGTGTTTTGTGCACACAGTTGCAAACGTTTATGATTTTATACACCTTGCATGCTCGGTGTTGTTTTTGTGCGCTTTTGGTACATTGACGAGTAGTCGGGCACCTAGCGCACCTGATATTTGTTTTCGTGTATTTGTTGCACCAGATTTATATTTTCGTGCATTTACTGCACTAGATATTTTGTGCGGACCTGACGCACTTGATTTAGATTTTCGCGCATATTGGGCGCATGGGATAAGATTTTTGTGCACATCAGAAGCACTTGACTGAGATTTTTATTCGTGCATATTAGTTGCACTTGATTGAGATTTTCGTGCACTCTAGATGCACTTGATATTGTTGTCGTGCACACCCGTTGCACTTGACAGATGCTTTCGTGCACACCCGTTGCACTTAGTTTTTGATTCTGTGCACACTTGTGTCACTTGTATTTGGTTTTGATTTCGGTACGCACCAGATGCACGTGATATTTGATACGCCTTTTAAAGCTGATTTTACTCATGAGCATCGTATTTTTCATGATTGGTACTATATTATATAGTAGCCGAGAAGGACTGATCTGAGGACAGTACCTAAGTACTTTTGTATGCATAAAAGTTGACCAAGAGGTTTTCAAAAAGGAGCTATAGTCTCGCTATTTTCTACGTGTCCGTGAGTGACACGAACTTTTATGAAGGAAAAGCTTTTGGGATATTTCAAAAAGTGGAACGTATATTTTGAGCAAAACATATATGAACGTATAATTACTACTTTACAAATGAGCGTCTGCCAGTTGTGCCGTGAGTTACGCATCACACGGCGATTCGGAAAAAAATTTGCATGTGTTTTATTCAGCTTTTTAAAATGGTTTTAAAAGGATGCGTACTATATACGTTTTATGATTTTGACTATAGTATAATTGAATTTCAGTAGTGGATTTCGAGATTTGTATTTCCATTATAACTCCAGTGATTGCGTGACGCTTGACGGAGTTTGATTTTGAGTTTTGCACTCGTTTTCATACGCACTTGATGCGCTGTGGTATTTCTGTGTATTCCGTGATTTCGGAGCCGCGTTGATTTGAACTAATTATTGAAATGTTTTAGTATTTGGGGGTTTAAATTTAAATTCGGGGACCGGATTTATTTAAGCGGGGAAGATTGTAACATTTCAGAAAAATAAAATATTATTTTTGGAGTTTAAATATTAAAATAATATATTTCACGAAAACAATTCGATTTGCGAATTGAGATTTTCGTAAAATAGTATAATTATATACCGATATTTGGAAAATATTTGGAGATTAATATGTATTAATCATTAAAAAGGTATTTATTGGATTTGAGCATTTTATAATTAATTATATACAGGTTGAAATTAAACTTGATTAGTGCACTACTAATCACGATTAAGCCAAATCCGTATTTTTAATTAGTCATGGTTAATGCACCATGACATGTTGCATTTTGTTACATGGTTTCATTTGTATTTGTGTTATTTGGTTTTATTAAATGAAAGGGGGAAAAGGAAAAGAAAAGAAAAAGAGAGATGATTAAGGAGAGAGAGTGGAGGACAACATTATGACACATAAAGCATGGCATGGGAAAGAGAGGGGGTATGGCTCCTACATCTTTGACCCCTTCATCAATTATTTTCTTCATTTCATTTCTTCACTTCATTCTTCAACTCCTCCTTCTTCTTCACCTTCTTCCTCCACCTCTTCCACCTCCTCCACAAACACCCCAAACCATCTCAAAACCCCATACCCTCTTCATTAAAAATGACCACATCTCATCCTACACCACCTAGTGAGCTCAAGTTTGGATTTTGAGCAACTTGCACCATCTTGGAATTTTATTTAGTTGCTCTAAGAGGTATAATTTTCATCTTCCATCTTGTAATTAGTTTCTTAACCTCTAGTTTAGTTTAGGGTTCGTTTAGTGTAGATTTGTGATCTTAGAATTTTCTAGGTTGATGGTTAGTGGATGTCTTGACTTATAGAGTTGTAATTGAGGTGTAGTGAGTGTTTACAAACCCTTAGTGATGATATTCTTGACAGCTAGAAGATTAGGACCCAAAACCAAGAACTTAGAATTTGCCCGACATTGGATTTTTGACAGATTGTGGTGATATTTTGGAATCTGGGATGACTTGAGAGACCCATAAAATAAATTCGCATAACAGTGAGACGTGCAGGCCCCCTAGAATTTTACCTAAAAACCAGAGCCCCAAACTCCTTTGTATGGCCGCGGATGATATATTCGTGGTGGCCGCAAATTGCGGCCACATCTGGGTAGTTTTATGTGATTTTTGGTGTGTGGTCCCCTTATGTGATATCTAGAGCAACCTATATGCAAAATGTCCTAGTTTGATCTAGGGTAGAATCTGGGAGTGATTTCCTTAGTTGCTGATTCGTGTTTTCCGATTTCTGAAACTTGGGTTTTGTTATTTGAATTTGGATTTCGTCATTAGACGTTTGTACGCCAACGACGAGGGTTATTTGGTTGTTTTTGTATGCGTATGCTATAGGTTCTAACTTATGAGCACTTTGCGTGCCGTATCGGTTTTCGGACTTGGTTTTAATAGCATTACGATGTGTTTTGATTGTAGGTACGTTCGCGTAGATTTCTTAGACGACGAAGCACATCGACTTTGGATAAACAAGGAGATTGCAGGTGAGTAGATTTATATCTACGGCGGAAGTCGGGTGGATGGTGTATAGCATCTCCGTAATTATAGTAGGAACCGATATATAGAATATAGTCGTAGAAACCATACTAGAAATTTATGGATATGGTGAAAAGAGTTAATATGAAATGTTATGACTAATGCAAGATGACGTGAATTGAGATGTCAATATGATGATATAAGAGGATATGAGCAGATATGCTTGATATAAGGATGTGAGGCGGTGTAAATAATTAAATACATATGAAATGAGTTTGTTAATGAGAGGATATGAGTATCGATAAGGATATGACATGAGATATATATACGTAGGTATATATGAGAATGTTTACCGCCGAAAGACGGACCGGGACGTTGGGATGTCTGGCCTGAATTTTGGGGCAGATGATATTTGGATTTATCCGTCCAACTCTCCGAAGATACCAAGTTGATTTATGGTACCGTATATCGGAGGTTTGGATAGATGCGACCCCCTTATTTGTGAGAGGTTTTTGATTGTGGGGACGCTCTTCCCTATAGGCGCAAGCCCTTGCAGTTAATTACGTTACCGAATCGCGATAACTACTTTCTCTTGCTCCAGAAGTTCACTTCGTGTCGTGTGTATGTTTGTTTTATTTTGGGTTGCCCATGGATTGTATACGGAGACTAATTTATGTCGTCGCCCGTAGGGCGTGGATTAGTCCAAATCCGCATATTTTAGATTTGGTTTTTTTTATTTAAGTATCGTTAATCTGGTTTGAGATTAAAATCGACTTAAATGTATGTGAGTATTTGGGGCTCGATTTGTTTTTGTTAAGGATACGTTAGTCCAATTTGAGACTAAGATCCACTTAACAATTTTTAGGATCATTTTTATTTCAGATCCAACAAAAGAGCATTTGAGTTCTATTGTTTTAGTTTAAGGACGTTTGGGTCCATTATTGCCATTTTGGAGGCGGATATTAGTTTAGGGAAGTTTCAGTTCTTTATCTCTATTTTGGAGGCGAATATTAGTTTAGGGACATTTCGGTCCATTGTCGCCATTTTGGAGGTGAATATTAGTTTAAGGACATTTCGGTCCATAGTCGCCATTTTGGAGGCGAATATTAGTTTAAGGACATTTCGGTCCATTATTTATCTTGCATGCACGTGTATTTGTTACGTGACGGAGTGAACAATGGTGATATGGAATGCACCCAGTTTGGGGTGCGGTCTGATTTGAGGTGTGCACGTCGGTTTGGAAATGCATCAAAGAGTTGTCGGTTGTCCGGACCCGCCACCTCTCTGAAGACGTTGAAGAATTACAACGATGTATATCAGAGGTGTGGAGAGATGTACCCTTAAACCAAATCCCGTATTTGAGAGAAAATGGTTATGGTGAACCTAGAAATCATTAGTCGTATGATGAGACTAAGACTTCCTCAGGGGATGTGGAATGAATACCGTTTTGGATATCATCAGTTAAAAGATCATTAGTCATGTTTGGGACTAAGATCAGTTTGGGGAATCATGAGCAATATGGGCTCGGTTGATTTAAAATCAAAGAGATTTAACCTCATGAAACTTAGCCAATTCGGGCTAAGATTGAGTCTCCATAGTTACCCAATAGTGCTAAGCACTGGTATATGCAGCACTCACGTGTATCCCACGTGAGGCGCTGGATCAGTGTTAAACATTGAATTCTGGCGGCGCTCACGTGTGAACACGTGAGGCACCCCAAATATGAGCGCTGCTCTTTGGGTTTTATTTCCCTCCCATTTTTACAGAAGTGCTAAGCACTTGATTAGGGCTCTCGTGTAAAACACGTGACTGCCTTATGGAGTGCTTTTGTTCTCTCTCCCTTCTGTTTGTTTTTCTGTTTAGCACTCGCGTGGGAAACACGTGAGGCAGTCTCGGCTATTCTTTTTGTTCGTTAGAAGCACTCACGTGGAAAACACGTGAGGCCTCATGACAGCGTTAAACACTAACGAGTCACTAGGTTGTTCTTCTGTTTTCTTAGAGATTTTGATATCTTAATAATGACATTTCTAGTCATTAAAATTTAGGTTCGGAAGATTTCAGATCGTCTTCTGGACCGAGGAACCAAGTTCTCCTTTATTTTGTAAGAATCAAGTTCTTTTAATAGGGTTAAACCATAGTTTTTTTAGAGGAATTAAATTCCCATATGTTCCTGTTATTTTTTTCGTTTAACTCAGTTCTTTTCCCCTAAGTTTTGAATTTGCAGAGCAGAATCTTCCCGATGAGAATTAAATTCTCAACTTGTGGGGAGATCTGCTTCTGCAAATCTCAACCAGAGAAAGAACTGAGTTCTTATATGAAGGGTTAAACCCTTATAGAGGAAAAAGAGAGATATAATCTCAGAGTTCCTTTTCTTTACCTAGGGTTTTCTGAAGCAAGTATTCACCGAGAATTAAATTCTCTTTTCTCTCCAAGAACTCACGGGCGGTTCTCTCTGTCTTCCTCTTTTTTTTTTCCTTTTTCCTTTTTTTCTTTCTTTTTTCCTTCTTTTTGTTTCTCTCTTCGCTCCTATTTATAGGAGTGGAGAAGAGATCCATCATGTTAAGAAAATTTCTGATTGAGAGATCATGGTTGATTTCATAATCAATCCAAGATGATCTTTTAGATCAGTCGGTGAATTTTATTCACCATTGGATTTTTAATCCAAAGGCTCTCTGTTTAACAGAGAAGTTTTCTTGTTTGTTTAACAAGATTTGGAAATATTTTTCCTAAGATAGAATTTTATTCTATCAGATGGTCGGTTGGTGATTTTATAATCACCGTTGGATTCTTGATCCAAAGGTCCTCTATTTAACAGGGAAGATCTTTCTGATTTTGAGAAAGATCGAGAAAATATTTCATCATAGAGTTTAATTCTATCGGGTAGTTCATTTGGTGATATATTTTCACAATTGGATTTTAAATCCAAGATTCTCTGTTAGAGAAGAATCTTTCTATATTAGAAAGGTTCAAGGAAACATTTCCCAAATAGAATTTGATTCTATTAGATAGAATTTAATTCTATAAGCTGTGAATATCTCACATGTTTAACACGTGACCCCTGCGAGGGTTTAGCCTATTTATCTTTAGCACTCTTATGCTTTTGCATATGAGCGCTCACGTGTTTAACACGTGAGGCCTGTCTGGCTTGCCAATTATTTGACTGTAGCGCCTATATGGTTTGCATATAGGCGCTCACGTGTTTAACACGTGTGGTTCTCTTCTAGCCCATTTGTTTTTAACTGCAGCGCCTATATGCTTTGCATATAGGCGCTCACGTGTTTAATATGTGAGGCTTATTTAGTGTATCAGTTGTTTAAATGCCGCGTCTATATGCTTTGCATATAGGCGCTCACATGTTTAACACGTGAGGCTTATTTATCCTGTCAGTTGTTTAAATGCAGCGTCTATATGCCTTGTATATATGCACTCACGTGTTTAACACGTGAGACTTGAATAGTGGGGAGTTTCCCCCGTTCTTACTCTCCCCATTTTTTTCCTGAGGGAACAGATAATAAAAGATGATATGCCGTACGAGACCATAGATTCGTATCCTTATCGTTGAATAGGACGATACATCCTTAATCTAGATTGATGCCACCGTACGATGAATTACCGTACGCGATGAGTTATACCGGATGATTGATCCACGCTCATGATTTGAGGATGTTGATATCGGATATTGCCATATCGGATACTATGAGTCTGGATCGGCGACGTAAAGATTTCACCTGAACCATACTTATTTCCAAAACTAACGAATCATATGCACTTTTAAATGGAAACCTCAAGAGATGCTACGGATTTTCAAATGGTGTTCTTTTCTTAAAAACACCGTAGCCCCCACTTTCAAAACTATGATTCGTATTTTTTAAACTGATCGTATGGTTCATGTGTAGATGTATACCTTATTATAGTTCATGTTATTGTTGTCTTATTCCTCGTCCGTATACGTGTTATGTTCTCAGTATTTACCACTTTATGATATCGTCTGCTAGTACACCTGCACAATTATCGATGATGCGCATGTTACACTTACACAGATTTACCGGCTCACACACATTCATCATCGGTAATTGCCATGCCACTTGCACAGTAGAACTGCCATATCATGATATTAATCTTAACCGTAAAAGTAAATTTATTGTTCAGCACTATCATAGGACATGCTTGCATGATATACTTGACATGCTTATATTGTGTTCTATGTTTGCATACATCGTACTTTATGGTTACATACATTGAGGTGTTGTTTTTAAGAGATCTCTGGATTTGAGAACCGTGGTTATATTTCAAAGGAAATTGTGTATTGTTTTAAAAACGCGGTTTCTTTTGATATAATATTTTGTGTCCACCATGAGTTTTCTCGGTTCTGAGCTATGTGATACCCGATTCGAGGAGGTGGATGAGCCGTCTGCGGATACATGGTGGACCAGGTAAGGTACTCCGGGGCAAGAAATTTGTGAGGATGACGATGAGCTTGGCAGGGGGAGTACTATCTATCGGTGATAGTTTGGACCCGGCGGTTATCCGGAGGATACCAGCCGGAGTCATGAGATAGATATGAGGGCCGATCAGAGGATGCGGCGCCTGAGATATGAGGATTTACGTGTCGATACTGGACACGGGTTTTCATGATGTTTCGAGTGTCGGTGTTGGACACTCAGGTTCCATGATGTTGATGTGTCTTTGATGGACACATGTTGGTTGATTTCCTCATATATACGGGCATAAGATTCAAACGATTTGATTTTACATGTTGTCATTGGCATTGATTAAATTGTTGATACATATGCATACATGATCACCCTAGATATCATCGTATTACCTTCATGATACAGTTTGACTTAGGAATCGTGGTTTATTCGATTTCTACCTGCTGATGTTTTCTACTCACGAGTTGGCAACTCACCCCCGTTGTGCCATAGTTTTCTTACAGGTTCGACCGCTTGGATCAGTAGCGGTATCGCCGGCACACAGCTTCATCCAGTGTGTTTTGCTATGGTAGATGGGATACACATTGGATCGTGCCCGCTCTTGTACTTTTAGATTCTATTGTATCTAAGTAAACTCCATCAATCAGAAACTAGATTTTGTATATTGGTAGAGTTAGACAGACTTGTGTTGCGAGACTTAAGGCGATGGGTGTATGTTCGCTTTCTTTTAAGGGTTTTGATGTCTTGCTTTAATTATTATTCTTTCGGTGTTTGATCTTCGCCGTAGGGCGTCGTATATTTTCATTGCATAGTTGTGATTCCGCCAATTGGCGAAGAGCTAGCTCCCGCTTGGGGATGCCTATATATTGCATGTATGTGGTTTTTGGATCAAAATATACAAGGGAGGCGCTGCCCAAATTTTTAAAGGACGAAAAATGTTTTAAACTAGCATATATAATTCACTTGTGTTTTTTATATATTATTATTTATGCATTTAAAGAAAAACTTGATTTCATTATACCTTTATTTCAAAACCGCACCTCTACTATTTTCCGCAAAAAGGTTTAGATTTCTGGGTTTCGGCTTACTTGAATTACGTTATGCGTTTAGACGTTGCGTGATTTAAGTGCCGGTCATGCGCCAAATTCCGGGTCGTGACAAAGTTGGTATCAGAGCGTTAGGTTTAATCTTGGTTCAAGTTTAGGCTTGACCTTATGGAACTTAGACTTGACTGAGGGGGTATTAGATCCGAACTTTCGTCACGTAGGTTGACCTTGGTTGATGGAGTAGGTAGCTTTAGTATAATGACGTACCGTGTGTATGTTCCGCGGCATATTTACGAAACACTGCTCCGCTTAAGTGACCTTAGGATGTACATTTCTTGAGATTCTTGATTTTATTCGTTCCTATGATCATACTCCCATTGATTTCATTCTTTCTTATGATCATATATCCTTGTCGGACCAGTTGATTTCTTTCATCCCTTCAATCTATCTTCATCGATACCTGCTTGAGGTTCATGTCACCATCATTTGAGCGCAGAGAAAGCCGCTGCTAGTGATGCGGTCAGAGAGAGCTCTTCACGGACGAGGGCTGACCATGATATTTTCTGGTGACATAGGAACGTATCGGTATAGTGTTTGTGTTGAGATCTCTCGTTTGAGGCGAGCGTTCGGATTTGCACCGGATGATCGGGCCATTGATAGAGGCTGTCAGATTGAAAGGACTGTTGATGTACAGCCTACCCCAGAGGTCGCGATGTTGTCTAACGAGTAGACAGATGATCCAGCTGTTGCTGAGATTGATGGGATGTCGCCTCCAGAGTTTATGAGCTGAAACCACAGAAGCTTTCATATAGAGATGTGACAAAAGATAGCTAGTCCATCTTGAATAGAGTGACTAACGAGTAATGGTTGTTTATGGAAAATAGGTTTTGAATGTTTGCTAATGTGTTGTAATTATAGTGTTTGTAGATTGCTTGTGGTGTGGTTGGATATTGTGTTGGATTGTGATAACCGTATCGCTAATTTTCGATATTTGCACCAAAATTGCTAGTTTTGTGCTTACTAGGTTTTTGTTAAAATTAATTGGTGGATTATTTGTGATACCTTGGGGATGTTTTTAGCATCTCCTATGACGTTTAGGAGGCGTGAGTGCGGAGTTTTGAGTAGTCGGGTTTTAGTTTTGCCGGGCGACCAAATCGGCATTTTTTTTGGCAGTTTTTGCGATTTTCGCGTATGTTCCGCGCACCCTGCGCACGTTGTACCTAGCTAGTGAACGTTAGTAGTTTCTTTGGGGTTTTGCGTCGTTCTTGATACGTAACCTTATGTTTGGTATTGATGTAAATTCCAGGTTCGGTCGCAGAGACGTCAGACGCGGCACGAAAGGGGAAAGCGGTGATTGGACACAGCTAGCCAGGGATTCCGGTGAGTAGATGTAACATCTACGGGGGACTATCGTTGGATGGCGCAAGCCGTCCGATAGTTTTAGTAACTTACAAGATTCTTAGTGATGTTAGTAATTAGGGGTGAAATACGTATAGGATCATTTGCTACATTCATACCCTATATTGACATACCTATACGAAACCATTTTATAGGACACCTGCACCATTGCCAGGGTTTTTATATGCAGCACGAGCACTATTCATGCTTACACACACACCCTGGTAATTGCCATGCCACCACACTAGATAACCTTTAAATTTAAACCTTTTACTAATTGATACTTAAACTTGTGCTATTGCCTTTAATTCCTTAAAATGAAACCGTAGGATTGCTATTCATGTGCATGTACTTCATCATATTAATTGTTCATGCTTAATCTATTAATCACACATCGCAACTTGATTATTGATACCATACGCATTCATTATCACTGATATATGCACTTATGAGGATTTCTTGAGATTTTATGATATTGCTGGATTTCGGGGGAAAGTCGCAAAATTTCTAAACTTATTATATTTTTAAAATATGTAAATTGCGGTTTTCTAGTGATGTAAGTGTCGTCCACCATGAGTTTGCTGTGGTTTTGGAAATCCGTGTCGAGGAGTGGAGGAACCGGCACGGGTACATGGTGGGCCCGGTAAGGTACCCCGGGGCAAGAGGAATGTGGTGTTGACGTTGAGCCTGGCAGGGGACGGATTACCTACCGGTGACTGTTTGGGACGGCGGATATCCAGAGGATACCGACCGTGGCCGCTAGATGATGAGATATTGATATTTGAGATGGGTCAGCCGGACGGCTGAGGCCAGAGATACATTGATATGAGATTTGAGACAGTTTTGAGGTGTCGTTGCTGGACACCGGTTCTCGTCGATTCTTTGATATTATGCTGGCATTCTAAAAGAGTTTCAAAAACAAAAAGAGATAAAATGTTTCTTATATATACCTATTGAGACCTCAGATATTCATGTTGCATACATATTCGTACACTGATGTTGTATACACACCTGCTAGTGCATCCAGTCATACCTGTATTTTAGATGCTAGGATGCTTGTGTGCATGCATACGATAGCCTTTGTAGGTGTTATTTATTACTCACGAGTTGGAAACTCACCCCCGTTGTGCCACAGTCTTTTGCAGGTCCGCTCCGTCAGTTCAGTAGCGGCGGACGCACTTGTTCTTTTGCCTCCTTTGCCTGGATTCGAGGTTTTGCTCCTAGGTGGGTTATATCATTATTTTGTACCACCTTGTATATTCTTAGTATCTAGTACACTCCATCTACTGTATTTACCAGCATTATTGTATATTGACCTAGAGGTGAGACTGTGAGATTTGTAGACTTTTATGCTGTATTTTGGGGTCGAGCTCACTTGAGTCGACATGCTGTTTTCCTTATGCTTCATTATGATTATTTTGCTTGTTGTCATTTTATATTGCGTGGGATTTGTGACCGCCTTGTGGCGAAGAGCTAGCTCCCGCTTGGGGATGCCCTATTTTGTTGGATTCATATATATTTTTTGTTGTACCCATTTTGGGGGCCAGTATTTACAAAGGAGACTCTGCCGAAATTTTCGGAAAAATTGGTATTGTTTTTAAAAAGGGTTTTACATGACTTATTTGATAAACTCGCTTTCAATTGATTGGGTTTTCTTCACTCTTTGCTTAATTGGTTTTGTTTTCTGGGCTTTGGCTTACTTACTTTACGGACGTCTTTAGACGTTTCGTAAACTTAAGTGCCAGTCACGTTCCGTACCCTGCGGGTCGTGACATCTCATTTCTTCCCTTTATTCTTCAACTCCTCCTCCTTTTTTTTCACCTCTACCTCCTCCACCTCCTCCACAAACACTCCAAACCATCTTAAAACCCCATACCCCTTTCATTAAAAATGACCACAAGCTCATCCTACACCACCTAGTGTGTTCAAGTTTGGATTTTGAGCAACTTACACTATCTTGGAATTTTCTTCAGTCGCTCCCAAGGGTATCATTTTCATCTTCCTTCTTGTAATTAGTTTCCTAACCTTCTAGTTTAGTTTATGGTTCGTTTTAGTGTAGATTTGTGATCTTAGAATTTTCTAGGTTGATGTTTAGTGGATGTCTTGACTTGTAGAGTTGTAATTGAGGTGTAGTGAGTGTTTACAAACCCTTAGTGATGATATTCTGGACAACTAGAAGACTAGGGCCCAAAACCAAGAACTTAGAATTTGCCCGATATTGGATTTTTGACAGATTATGGTGATATTTTGAAATCTGGGATGACCCGAGAGACCCATAAAATAAGTTCTCATGACAGTGAGACGGGCATGCCCCTTAGAATTCTACCTAGAAACCAGAGCCCCAAATTCCTTTGTATGGCCGCAGATATATTCGTGGTGGCCGCAAATTGCGGCCACATCTGAGTAGTTTCATGTGATTTTTGGTGTGTGGTCCTCTTATGTGATATCTAGAGCAATCCTATATGCAAAATATCCTAGTTTGATCTAGGGTAGAATCTGGGAGTGATTTCCTTAGTTGTTGATTCGTGTTTTCCGATTTTTGAAACTTGGGTTTTAGTATTTGAATTTGGATTTCGTCGTTGGACGTTTGTACGTCAACGAAGAGAGTTATTTGGTTGTTTTTGCATGCGTAGGCTATAAGTTCTAACCTATGAGCACTTCGCGTGCCGTATCGGTTTTTCAGACTTGGTTTTAATAGCATTACGATGTGTTTTGATTGTAGGTACCTCCGCGTGGATTTCCGAGATGACGAAGCACATCGACTTCGGATAAACAATGAGATTGCAGGTGAGTAGATTTATATCTACGGGGAAGTCGGATGGATGGCGTATAGCACTCCAGCAATTATAGTAGGAACCGATATATAGAATATAGTCGGAGAAACCATGCTAGAAACTTATGGATATGGTCAAAAGAGTTAATATGAAATGTTATGACTAATGCAAGATGACGTGAATTAAGATGTCAATATGATGATATAAGAGGATATGAGCGGATATAAGGATGTGAGGCGGTGTAAATAATTAAAAACATATGAAATGAGTTTGTTAATGAGACGATATGAGATCGATAAGGATATGACATGAGATATGTATACGTAGGTATATATGAGAATAAAAGATGATATGCCGTACTAGACCATAGATCCTTATCCTTATCGATGAATATGACGATACATCATTAATCTAGATTGATGCCACCGTACGATGGATTACCGTACGCGATGAGTTATACCGGACGATTGATCCACGCTCGTGATTTGAGGATGTTGATCGAGGATATTGCCATATCAGATACTATGAGGCTGGATCGCCGATGTAAAGATTTCACCTGAACCATACTTATTTCCAAAACAGACGGATCACATGCACTTTTAAATGGAAACCTCAAGGGATGCTACGGATTTTCAAATGGTGTTCTTTTCTCAAAAACACCGTAGCCCCCACTTTCAAAACTACGATTCGTATCTTTTAAACCGATCGTATGGTTTATGTGTAGATGTATACCTTATTATAGTTCATGTTATTGTTAGCTTATCCCTCGTCCGTATACGTATTATGTTCCCGGTATTTACCGTTTTATGATATTGTCTGCTGGTACACCTGCACAATTATCGATGATGCGCAGTTACACTTACACGGATTTGCCGGCTCACACACATTCATCATCGGTAATTGCCATGCCACTTGCACAGTAGAACTGCCATATCATGATATTAATCTTAACCGTAAAAGTACATTTATTATTCAGCACTATTATAGGACATGCTTGCATGATATACTTGACATGCTCATAATACTATTCTATGTTTGCATACATCGTATTTTATGGTTACATGCATTGAGGTGCTGTTTTTATGAGATCTCTGGATTTGAGAACTGTGGTTATATTTCAAAGGAAATTGTGTATTGTTTTAAAAATGCGGTTTCTCTTGATATGATATTTCGTGTCCACCATGAGTTTTTTTGGTTCTGAGCTATGTGATACCCGATTCGAGGAGGTGAATGAACCGTCTGCAGGTACATGGTGGATCCGATAAGGTACCCCGAGGCAAGAAATTTGTGAGGATAACGATGAGCCTGGCAGGGGGAGCACTACCTACCGGTAATAGTTCGGACCCAGCGGTTATCCGGAGAATACCGACCGGAGTCGTGTGATAGATATGAGGGTCGATCAGAGGATGCGGCTTCTGAGATATAAGGATTTACGTGTCGATGCTGGACACGCATTTTCATGATGTTTCGAGTGTCAGTGTTGGACACTCAGGTTCCATGATGTTGATGTCTCGTTGATGGACACATGTTGGTTGATTTCCTCCTATATACGGGCACATGATTCAAACGATTTGATTTTACATGTTCTCATTGGCATTGATTATATTATTGATACATACGCATACATGGTCACCCTAGATATTGTTGGATATAGTGCCCTCAGAGTCAATTATTGGATCACAGACACGTGATTGCAATGATTGAGGGAGGACCTATGCCGGTGGAACAGTCTTACTCAAGATGATAGTATGCTATCTGGTTTATCTTTATCATCGTGTACTGCTTTAGGTGACCTTACAGGTCACTATTGCGCGTTGATAGAGCCCCTAGGATTCTTGCTTGACGGCCAGCAGTATGATGGCGATCATATACGTGGGAGCTGGGGTTTATAAGCACATCCTTAAAAGGTCCCTAGTCGTGTGAGTTTCGAGACAGGGCATCGATACTCCAGAGTAGACTAGTATATACAGTCGAGACCCCGACGAGGGGCGGTGGCCGGTCTCACAAGCCACTGGTGTCAGTTGGTTCACCTAAGATGTATACAGGTGCTCATTAGGTTATGAGTACACCAGACAGGACTCGCCGGGAACATGCTAGTTGGTCTTATACCTGACGTCAGATAGCAGTTCCCTGGTGACATGTGTACATGTTAGTTCATCGACCTGAGATCGTCATTTGTCTCGTGTGAGTTCCCACTGTACTTTGATTACTACCCTACCACGGCTCAAAGGAGTCGTGCAAACAGGTTTTAGTTGGGTACAGTCCTGAGCCACATGGAGGCAGTGAGCGGATCTGCAGGGGTTCGTCTCTCCCGGTATTGGGGGTGAGGTCGCGCTGTGTCTAGGAGAGCCATTACACGAAGTCCTTGGCCAAGGCAGGAGATTTACTGGTAGGTATTCCAGTAGTATCTCAGGGTGTTCTGGGCTACACTCCGACACGACTTGTACCGCTTTTGGGGGTCTGACTTTTACCAACCCCCTAGGCCCGCCATGCGATGCTCATAGACGAACGGACCGGACTGTACGGATATTGTCACTGACAGGCTCAGTAGGGTGTCAGGATGAGTTCGCTCATCGACGTCCCTTTTGGTCAATACCTGGTAGCCCGTTACGTATGGATAATACCTCTGACGTGCTAGTGGTTAAATCCACAACCAAAGTATTGACGAGTCTTTAGAGTCCCCCACAGACCGTTTCTCAAGTTTCGGGCGAAACGCTGTAGAGGCCGTAAGGAGATATGGCAGGGTTCGATCATATACGTGCGGTATTGCACGGATCATGATCGGACGGATAATACTAGCGGGCTTTGGTTTAAGCCGGATCCTAGTATTGTACAGTGTAGATTTTGTCTCATTGCATTTGTATTCGGTCGGAATACAAATGCGGGTATGTATATACAGTCGCGGGGTTTTCCTAAAATTTATTACGGGATCAGTTTTTTGAATTTGCCAGTTTGCTTTCCGTTTTGGCCATTTTCCTTTGTTTCTTTCCTTGGCTGAAAATTGGTGGAGGATGGCTTATTTGCAAATGTGCAAATTAGTATTTTAGAGGGTGTTTCTTGTTAATAGTTGCTTCATGATGGTTCCACCATCCTTTGACTTTCTTGGTTAATCATTGCTTGCTTTTGTGATGAGAAGGGTGATGGGTTTTGGAGTGAGCTTTAGTTGTGATGATTATTCCTCATCATCACATATTTTTTCTCTTGCTTGCATGATTGCCCCCCCTCCTTGACTTTTCTCCCCTTTCTCAATTCTTTTGTTGCAATGGGTGCCGGCCATTCTTGTGAGGGGCTGTTCCAATTTTTTTTTGGGTGGGAAATACTCTCATTTGCTTGCATAAAACCCCCTTGGTTCATCTCCAAAGGATATCTCATTCCTCCACCAATAAAAGGCAACTTCTAGTAACCCCATCGAGACAAAAGAGTTCTACACTATCCTACAGCATTCTTGGACACGTCGACTCGCCAACTTCATGCCCGAGTTGCCTCGGTCCAGAGGTGGGAGCCCGTAAAAGAACCCGGCGATGTGGTGCCCTTCCGACGAGGAGATGAAGACCGGAGATTCCGCGGGGAGATCGGGACGACGACGAGAAGACCGAAGGACACGGATCGCTCGGTATATCTCTCTACCCCTTATCTAGTTAGCTAGGAATAGGTTAATGGCCCGATCCGGGTTTTATAGTGCGCGGTGGTGCCGGTTTACAAGTTTCGTAAAAGTTTCATTTCCGCATTCCGGCCTTGGATTGACGGCCGGGGCGCCGCCGTGCACTTACACTGGTATCAGAGCCACGCCATTAACCTAGTCTAGCTTGCTCTAACGTGTTTACAAGTTCGATCGAACGGATTTTCCAAAAACCGCGTTTCCATGTCATACTTTCTGTCGAATTTTTCTGTGCTCTAAAAATTATTTGGTACATTAGAAATTTACGTGCAGGGTTTTTTATGAATTCTGTGAAAATTTGGTAGGCTGATGTTACTGTAGCGCGGCGGATCAGCGGCCAAAACCACGTTTTGGCCACGGATCCGCCGCCGTTCTGTGGCCAAACTGCATCAAATTTTCACAGTGGGCTTTTAACATGGAAATAGGGTTTTTGGTATGTTCTGTTTGGGCCCAGATTTATTTTGAGTACTGGGTATTGTGCTTGGGGCCCACTTCGGAAAATTTAGTCGATCGAAAATTTTAAACATGTTAGTTCACAGTATTTAGATTATATCTGCGACCGTGAATGTCATTTGATCGGTAAATCCTGTCTAACTGCTATAGCCCTTTTAGACGGATTTGCGAACGTGACATTCACGTTGATGTTCTGTGTTGTGCTGTGATGTTGCGGATCTGTCGTGGTGGATAGCCTGGATGCAATGTTAGACAGTTTCGTTTTATATGTACATTTGATATTGCGGGGCGAGCGTCCGACATGTGGACTGCCGTCATTGCCTGTTTGTATATTATTCTTTTAGGGCACGACCGGGCTGAGGTCGATGTACCCGTTGTATGTATATTTTACTTTCTGTACTAAGATTACCCCGCGGAAGGGTGCACGGATAGCCCGGTTCTAGAGGGCAACGGGCCCGCATCTCATGGCATTGAGACGGAGGGGGCTTCACTCTAGAATTGGCGGGCTATTCGCCGCACTCGTAGGGGGTACAGGTTGACCCAAGGAGGGGTGCCCAAGTTACCGGATTCCGTGAAGTGCTGGGTGGTCCATTCACGTTGCTGAAGGGGGCTGCCTCGCTTCAGGTTTTGGCGGGTGACTTGCCGCGCCCGTAGGGGTCTAGGATTTCATTGCACAGGCTATCCACACGACCAGGGGAACGTCGGGTTTCAGTAGCGGCTCTGTGAAACCCGGGGATCCCAGATATCTGTATTGTTCTGTGATGCTTATTACATTTCTGTGAAGTTGCATTTTATCACGCCTTGAGCGAATATTATATATTGATATATATATATACTAGTAGATGTTGTATATGTTTTGCATCCGCGCTAGTCCAGTCCCCGCTCTGTCGTTAGTTAAGTAACCTAAAGGGTGATGACGGGACCCAGTGGCGAATGCGGATGGCATATACGTACATCATTATTTTCGTTCTTTATTGGTGTGATCAATTGATGGGACTACATTGATTCGGATCAATGCAAGCTAAACAAACCTATTCTGATGTTGTTGGAACAATTTTTCAAAAAGCTGTTATTGCAAGGACGTTCTCTTTTGTTTTGCACAGTGGTATTCGGTTATGAATATCCAGCACCTCAGTCGACGAGGCAAGGGCCGAGATCCCTTCACCGGGAGTGACCCCTTGGACAGAAGTTTGCGTCAGGGCAATAACTTCACTATAGTCGATTACTTTTGCTTTGCATCGTGGTATTCAGTTGGAATATCCTGCACCTCATTCTATGGGGAAAGAGCCGAGATCCCTTCACCGGGAGTGACCTCTTTAGCAAAGGTTTTCGCCACTATATTTTTATAAAAGCTATCCGGTTCCTTCAACGATATCAAGTTCATTACGTTAAAGGTTTTTCGCCAAAAACCATTCGTAGCCCTCCGTCATTTCAGAAAGGTAGCACTTAGTATTCATGCTATGTATTTTGGCCTTCGTCAAGGCATAGTGTATGGTAGCTATTTGTTACTTTTCTGCAGCATAGATAGATGCGTTGGTTTGGGACAGCCGTACTACTATTTTGGCCTTCGTCAAGGGTATGTACGGGTGGGTTCAAATTAACCTGGATAATGACGGGTAGAACTTGACATGTGACTTATGACATGTTGGCCTTCGTCAAGGTCATAAGAGCATGGGGTAAAAATCACATCGGGGGTTTCTAAAGAAACTGAAACTTTCCAGATATGCGCATACCTTCTGGAGTGTGATAACGTGAGTGGATTCCATCACATTATCATGCGATGATAGTTGGATCCCGATTCCCACTGATGAGTTGGTTTACTCCTCGGGTGATCCCGACTAATTCTTCTTTCAGTTTTGGAGGAGAATTTGAGGTTACAGTGGGAGGTTTCCTGATTAGATAAAGTGATAACCATTCTGATCTAGGTTAGAGTGCACGCTGAGTGTTTTTTTCTCTCTTTAGCAGCGACCATGGCCCGACCCTAGACTATGATTCAGTGACCAAGTTGACCGAACCTTCTTAAACACTGGCTTTTGGATTGTCAGAGTTGCGTACCTCATTGCCACTCCTACTTTTACCTTTTTCTCCAGGACACCCCGTATTACTACGAACGTCCACTTCCATTGGATAAAACCATCGTATGGTTATATACGAACTCGAAGGAACTTGTTCCAGATTCGAGGATGGTTTCCGGTTCTAGAGAAAACGAATAGGACTATTCAGTTGTCTTTATCTTTACCTTCTCTCGGGATGCGAGTGCTCCTAGGATTAGGACAGTACACCCATTACGCAAATTGGATAATCTTCTTCCAAACCATAGGCAGGTGCTGAACGGTAGGGAATGAAGAAAACCAATTAGCCTAACGGTGGTGTACAGAAGGTATTAAGTAAAGACAAATAAATGGATTAGTAAGAGGGCAAAGTAAACCGCGACTGCTATTCATGACCAAACCAAGTGTTTCTTTACCACTCCCACTTCACTTTTGTATTTTTCCAGAACACTCCGTATCACTACGAAGATCCACAGTTATTTGGATACTCCATCGTATGGTTATATACGAACTCGAAAGGAACTTGTTCCAGTTCGGGGATGGATTCTGGTTCAGGAGAAATAGGAATAAGGTTTATTCAGGTGTCTTTTATCTTTACCTTCTCTCGGGATGCGAGTGCTCCTAGGATTAGGACAGTACACCCATTACGCTTATTGGATAGTTTTCTTCCAAACCATAGGCTAGTGTCGAACGGTAGGGAAGGAAGAAAACCATTTAGCCTAAGAGGGTGTACAGAAGGTAATGACTAAAGACATATGAAGGGATTTGGAGAGATGGCAAAGAAATATACGGTTATAGTTGTGAATCTGGATAATGGAAGTGGCATTATTAGGAATACCCGGATACCCCTACGAAACATTTCAATGTTTCAGTTTCACTGTGTACTGTCAAAAGAAAATTGATTTCCCAATTAGACACTTGCTCCAGGGTATGTATTTACCAGGTATGATTCTCACATCTGTATGGTTTTACAGATGATGAGTGGGAGTAAGCTATTGGGAATTAGGTGATTATCCTTATTATATCGGAATTCGTTGTAATTGGTGATATTTGAGGAAGTCACCTGGGTTGTTTGCCGGACGGCGAATATTTGGTTTTGAATATCCGTTGTTATGCACCAATTTCAAATTGATATATCTGTACGTTCATTTTTATGAAGTGAGATATAACTTTTTGAAATTATGTCGATGACATTTACCTATATCAGTGGTTGGTTAGGTAAGGAGCATGAAACAGCGGTGTAATTCTTCTTAACCATAAGTACAGTTTTCAACCTACGACGCACAGGGTTTGAGTTATTAGACTCAGAGGACTTATATAGAGGATTGTATGTTGTCCAGTGTCCATTAGGACAGAGGGGTTGGTTCTCGTACTATACTCGGTTTACTTATAACTTCTCTAGTTTTTGACCAGTGTTTCGTAGAAACACAAGGTCTGAGTTTTGAGAAGTTATAGGTATAAGAGTAAAGTAGAGAACCAGATGTTGCAAGTATCGGGATTCTTCAAGGTGATCGAAGATGTAGATACTTGCGTATGGTATTCAGTTGATAGTAATGGATATTAAGAGACCTTGCTTCTCTTTCGGGTTACTCATAATTGGAAGCATTCCTAAGTTGAGTAATGATGATCGGCCTCTCTCCATTTAGTTGACATGCACTGGAGACAGCTGCATGATTTGAATCTGGTTCAATTAAATCTGTACCTCTGTTTCTGTATTGGATATAGAACAGTTCATATCTTAACGATGTTAAGGTACGGGGAGTTGTCCGGCTTATGCTTAAAACCAGACTCTAGATAACTGAAGGCATGTTTCTGTAATGGCTGTTTGTGGGTTGACCCAGGCTATGACGAGGGTTGACTTTCTACCATCTGGAAGATCAACAGTGATATTGTTCTAGACTCGCCACAGTTTTAAGTGAAATGGATTTTTTTTTTCAGAAAACAGTAGTGAGAGTATGGTAGAACTGGAAGTAATTCCAGAACCGCAAACGATTACTGAAAATTTGATAAGAACCTAAAGATTTAATCTGGTTTGACATTCCATTAGCTAGTCCGCAGATATGGTGGGTAACCTCAGGCACTCGAGAGGTACTTCGTGTAGGGTTCCTAGGCACTCTAGTGAGGTCTCACAAGGCATCAACCATGCCAATTTCAAAAATACGGTGCCGAGAAACCCTAAACTACGGATCGTCGGCTAGATATTTAGGCGAAAAAGCAAACTAGTAAACTATTTTACTAAAGGAACGGAAATACAACCTTTGTAGATCCGTTTGTCCACCTCCATAGCTCCATGAAGAAGTCATCTCCGCTGTACAAATCCGATCTTGGACTCTCGCGTTCGCTTCGTCGGAGAATGGGCAAGCTAGGTCGTCGATGTCCATGCCGAAGATGATCTACGTCGAGGCATCGCTAAATCAAGCTCCGACTTCACCAAGTCAAGAAACTTGTGAAGGAAACACACTCTACTACTTGGCAAGAGGTAGAGGATGAAGAAATAGGAAGTGGGTTCAATTTATAATTGGATTTCTCACTCTTTATCATCAATCACCATTGATGACCTCAAGGTTTTCTTCTTGAGTTCAAGGAAGAAGAAGAAGAAAATTATGATAAGTTGGTTGAAAATAGAATAGAAAATCCAATACTTATCATAATTTTAACCTAAGTTAAGTGTAGAGAATTGACCAAGGTTAAAGAATGGTTAGGGTTAAGGAGATGAGACAAAAATGGTCACTTAATGAATGCTTCATGAAGCTTCATGTTGCAAACAAAATAAGCCACCATTTTTCTCTCATTTCTTTTCCTTTTTCAAAAAATAAAAGGATTAATAAATGAATAAGTAAAACCCTAATTATCCACTTAACCATGGTTTAAATCTTTACACTTAACCAAAAAGATATGTATCATCAAACATGATACAAACAAGTGCACAAAATCATATCGCATATGTAATGCGCACATCCGAGCGAGAAAATCCATTTAAAGTGAACCGATACTAGTTAATGCAAAGTAATATATCAAATACATAATTATGCATCAAATCATTAAATCAACACTTGATTTAACGATCCGGTCATATCGTATATAACCGAGTAGTATGCAATGCATCGGTTTATCGAATCAACCCTTGATTCGATAACTAGGGTATATCGCATATAACCTAATCGATACATTCATCGCGAGAATGAAATACGGTATCACATACACGCATTATTCTCGGTCCCGCACATATCTCATATGCGCTCCTATTTCGTTTCGCTTGAGCCAGGAAACCTCTGTGTAGGACTCTAAAGACTCGTCAATACGCCGGCAGCAGGCGATGATCATATCAAACACCCACAAGCCTCAAGCGGTCTGCTAAACGTAACGGCCACCCGGGTATTGAGCGATCTGAAGATCGACGAGCAAGCCCGCTCACACTCCAGTGAATCCAACCAGTAACACTACCATACAGTCCGGTCTGATCGTCTGATATGTCGCATATCTTGCCTAGGGGTGGTAAACGTCAGACCCCAATAGCTCGATAAGTTGTGTCGATATGAGGTCTATAACACTTCGAGAAACTACTGGTAACACTTATCAGTAAATCTCAGCAACCCTGGCCAGGGATTTCCTGTTATAGCCAATCGAACACAGCGCAACATCAACCCCCTATACCGGGAGAGACGAATCCCCTCCTATCGCTCATTGCCTCCATGTGACTCGGGACTGTACCCAAAAACCACCGTTTTGCACGCCCTCTTGGACGTGGTAAGATGGAAATCAAAGCACAGTGGGAACCACACAAGACTCTATGACGATCTCGGGTCAACAGACTACTCTGTACCAGTGTCACCAGAGAACTGCCATCTGACGTGAGGTATAATACCATCTGGGAGTTCTCGGCGAGTCCGTCCAGTGTACCCAGTCTTTACTGAGCACCCGTATATCATCTCTGATGTCAAACACCAATGGATATGGGATCATCCATCGCCCATCTGTATGGGTCGAGAAGGTACACGCTAGTCTACTCTGGTATATCGATGCCCCGTCTCGATACACCCACGACTAGGGACTTTGAAGGATGTACTTATGGACTACCATGTCCCCACTAGTATGATCCGCATCACAGTCCAGGTAGTTAAGTACACATCCTAAGGGCTTTACCAACATGTAACAGAGAGACAATCAGTGTCCACGTTAAGGTAAAGAGCAACCAGATAGCATACTATCATGTTGAGCAAGAAAGTCCTCCCTATATATGTCCTAGCATCCACTACAATATACATCCAATGTACAGTAATGGCCTCTAGGGCATACATATAACTAACAATCTCCCACTTGCACTAGGGCCATCTGTAGCAGTGGTTGTAGTATCTCATACTCAACCATCCCATAAAAGTCTCTCTCTGGGAACATGCCTTTGTGAGTGGATCCGCTGTGTTGTCCTCTGAGTCTACTCTCCTGACCCCGATCCCCTGGAGATCAACCATCTCCATGATCAGGTGATACTGCCTTAGAATATGTCTGGATCACTGATGGGACGGACGTTCCTTGGCATAAGCCACAACTCCATTGTCACACAATGGGAGGAACTAAGTTCATCTCATGAACCAATATACACCCAGACAGCCACTTTGGTCGCATCTTAAGTAGCGATGTATCCAGCCTTTATCGTCTAGTATGCCACGGTATCTAGCTTGGAACTCTTCCAACATACCGTCCCTTTACTGAGGGTATAGACAATGCCTGTGACTGACATTCAGTCGTCTTTATCACCTTGGAACACTTCCAGTGATTTTCCCCAGGATCAACTGATACCATCTCACTACAACTAGTGAGTATCCTAACATCTATTTAGATCAATCTCATAGATCCAAAACCCAGGATTTAATAGGTATCACTTTGATCCTTGATGGAGAATCATTGTGATATGCGGAGATTGATCGAGCGTAGCATAGGAAACTCTTTCTCTATCAAGAGTATGTCATCCACGTACTCTACGAGGATCATCACCATACTCCCTACTACCTTTTTGTTTATACAAGGTTCATCTACCATTTTGATGATGTCAAACTCTTTGACTAATCCATCAAAACAGATGTTCCAACTCCGCGACGCCTGCTTTAATCCTATAAAGCATCTTGCACACGTTTCCGCTGCTCCCACTGTCTACGAAGCCCTCTGGCTGTGTACTTATAGACGCTCTCTTCTAAATCATCATTTAGAAAAGCAGTCAAGACACCCAACCACCAGATATCGTAGTCATGGTATGTAGCCGTGACAAGTAGGATCTGGATGGACTTAAGCATAAATACTGGAAAAGGTTTCATCATTATCCACGCCTGGTCGATGACGAAAACCTTTAACAAGTCCAGCTTTGAAAGTCTCAACTTTTCCATCTACACCAAGTAATCTTCTCAATATATACTTGCTCCTGATGGGGATTTAACCCTTCAGATTTTGCAACCAAAGTCCATACTTTGTTGGTGTACATGGATTCCATCTCAGATCACTAAGCATCCAGCCATTCTTACAGAGTCCCACTCCTGATGGCCAGCTCGAAACTAGTTGGGTCATCATCTCATGATGTAATCCTCGCTCCCACTGTCATAGAGAAACAGAAGTATCTCTCAGGTGGTTGAGGAACCCTACTAGATTGGCGGAGAGGCTGAGGTTCGTTGGAATCTACTGAATCCTTTGGTTCTATCAAATCATCAGCTGTAGTTTATATAGCTGGAACCTTTCCAGTTCTACATTACAGACCTTGCCTCGAGCTTGTCCGGATTTTGCTTTTAGACATAGCCCGGACAACCCCAAATCTTAACTAACTTAAGACATGGGCTCTTCCCATACCATATCACATATGAAGCGGTAGGCAACTGATTTGATTGGAGCCCTATTCAATAGGTATGCAACTTCATAAGTGCATAACTCCCAAAAGGAAAAAGGTAACTCAGCAGTACTCATCATAGAGCACACCATATCATATAGGGTGTATTTGCTCCGCCCCGACTTACCATCGTGCAATGGTGTATACGGAGGAGTAATGCTGAGAGAGAATCTCATTCTCCTTTAGAATAGTCCAGCATTTCCGTGCTCAAGTATTCTCTTCTTTGATCTCATCATAGGACATAATACTTATACCCGTATTCTGGTTCTCTACTTCTCGCTTATATTCTATGAATATCTCAAAAGGTTCGGACTTGTGTTTCAACGGGAACATAGGTCTGAATCTCGAAAGATCATCAGAGAATGTAATGAAGTATAAAGAACCAGTCCTGGCATGTGTAGACAGGAGACCTTACATACATCATCATGTATCAGTCCCAAGAGTTTATTAACTCTTTCTCTGTTTCCAGTAAACGGAGCTATGGTCATCTTATCTTTGTGACATGACTGGCGAGTTTCACAAGATGTAAATTCAAACTGATTTAAATATGCATCTATATGTAACTCTAGCTAGTCGGGTCACATTGATCTGACCTAGTCTACAATGCCTCAAGAAGAATTTGTTCATTTCTGAACTCTTCTTCTTGTGTGTGTTCCGTATACTAAGAACTGTAGTTTGATTTAGAACATCAATGCTTTTAGATAACGTGCCTGAACCGATTAACTTTTGATATAGGAGATGTTCAAAACATTATCCAACAATACAAAATTTTATCATTTCTTTACTAATAAAGAGACTGATATGATTTTGTATATCAGGTTCGGTATCTAATAACATTCGTTCAGAATCAATGTATTGGTAATACAGGGTAACAGTGACCAACAGATTTGGCTGCAACACTTGCCCCGTTTTCTGCCTCATGAAACTTATCACCCGTTCTCAGTTCTCTACCTTTCTGTAGCCCTATGTAACAGATTACATATCTGGGATCCTGATCCGGTATCATATACCCAGGACGTAAAGGATACTGAGAAACAGTTCTGTATAAAGAACACACCCGAAGATGATGCATCAGCATGCACTCTCTTCGTTTGGGCGGCACGGGAATTCTGGTAATCCCCAATTTCCTGCTCTGTCTTATAACAATTATAAGTTGGAGCGGGACCAACGTTCCCCAGCTCAGTATAACAAGCGGGTTCGGTCAATATTCCGTATTATTATCTTGATTAAGGCGTGATATGGTCGCTACCAGGAGAGAGAGAGAAGAAAACACTCAGCGTGCGCTCTTGCAAGAATAGATTGGTTTTTATTTTATCTAATCAGGATGGCTCCCACTGCTTTTTATCAAATCTTCCTTCAAACCCTAAAAGGAAAGACTAGCCGGGATTAATTACACACTACAAGTTCGCCAATCTTTCAGCCAGGCCAGTGTCGGTACTTTGAGAGAGGTCCCCCGTGCTTTCGCACGAACCTAATTACTGTAAACCTCGTTTTCCCAGAGGCGTAACCCCGTTGACACCTTTCTAGACACCTACTTGATCGGCTAATTGTAATGTATAAAACTCTCCCAGGAGTAACTCTTACTCGCAGCGGGTATCGGGATCCAACTATCTCATAGAAGGTATGCAATCTCATTGCAAATTTCAACACTTGAAATTCCCGATAATATTTTGCCCCTAACGTGCTATGACCTTGACGAAAGCAAACAAACCATAGCCCGCTAGTCAAGTTCAACCCGTACATTTCTTGATCGAATTAAACCCACCCGCACGACCCTTGACGAAAGCCAACAAAGCCGCACGACTACCCTAATCCAATCGCATCGTATGCTGGCAGATAAGCAGCATATAGCTACCGCATACTGCACCTTGACGAAAGCCAACAAATGCAGCACGAATACTATATACAACTTATCTGAAATGACGGAGGGCTACGACAGGTTTTTCTGAAAACCTATTGCGTAATGAACTTGATATCGTTATAGAATCAAATGATTTTAAAATGGAGTGATTTTGAGGCTTTTCTAGTTTTGCTAAAGGAGTCACTCCCGGTGAAGGGATCGTCGGTCCTTTCCTCGTCGAATGAGGTGCGGGATATATCATATATATCACTGTGCAAAGCAAAACTCTTAAAAGCAATCAAAAGACAAACCGAGTGTGTAGCATCTGCCAGTTATTGCTAAAGGAGTCACTCCCGGTGAAGGGATCTCGGTCCTTTCCTCATCGAATAAGGTGCAGGATATATCACATATACCGCTGTGCAAAGCAAGAACTGTAGCTACCTATTTTATTTTGAAATTCGATTCTACAACATCTTAGGTTTCTTTTATTTCATTAATCATATTAATGAAGTCCCATCATTTAAATACCTAAACATCACAGATAAATACGACGTACACTTATGCCATCCGCATTCGTCTCGATGTCCCCTCGTGCACCGTTAGGTTAGGTAACTAACGGCAGAGCGGGGCAGGGCTAGCGCGGGTGTAAAACATAAGTAACGTCTATATAATATATCATATATACTACATAAAGTATCTATCACAGAACATCACATGATCACATCATAGATATCACAGCAGAAGAAACATATGAAAAATTGGATATACTAGGACGTCCGTGTTTTCAATACGAGCCAGTATAAAACACGGATTCCACGGTCGTGATGAATAGCCAAACCCACACCCCTAGACCCCTACGAGAGCGGCAAGCAACCCTACCAATTCTGGAGTTAGGAGACCCGGACCCGACTCCTCGAGTTGGTCTCCCACTGGACTCCAGAACCCGGTTACTTGTGCCCTCCTCCTTGGGTCTATCCTAGTGCGGAAAAGTAAATAATATACAAACGGTGACTACTTCCGCAACCTGGAAGCGCCCCAAATAAAAGAATATTACATACAAGTTTTTACATGAATGAAAATGAAAAACACTCATCTCACATAAAAAACCCCGGTTATTCGAACACGACGATCCAATATAACATATCCAGCAACACATAACATCACATGTTATCAACGTAAGTAAATACGTCCATCCCAATTGTCGTTGACATATAGCAACGAAATCGGCGATATCACATATTACACTTACGGTCACAGAAAAGAAAGTGTAAAACTACAACAGTTGGAATCCGCAACCACCTCAGACATCGCATGCCTGACCAAATGAATTACTTAGACATCGCATGCCTAACAATTTTAAACCCTGCATTTTAGTCTCATTATCGAAAACACTTTTCAATATCAAGTCGGGCAATTCAACAAGATTCCCGACATCCTGATCGAATGCTCGTCGCAAACTTCAGTAGACGGCCGCACCCCCGATACCGTCGACGAAGTGCACCAAGGCGGAACACCGCTACCGCGAGCACCCGAACGGATGCTTTCGGCGACGGGGTTCTCCTACAGTCACTTGGTCGGGGCTATGGAGTGAGGCTGTCTATTAAGTTTACCCGGCGAGTATCCCCGTACGCTACGTGATTGCGACGGACTTTTGATCACATCAAAATTCTGTGGCAACCGATCAAGTGAGACTAAACTGCTATGTTTATAATATTCATTCCGTTATCTCATAACTTATTGTGAATTCCAATTGTTGTATCCCATTCCGGATAAATAGAAAATGTCAAACTTTCCGATCGAACAATCGAACACCCAAGTTTTCCCGAAACAGATCAACTCTTGAAATAAGTCTAACAACATTCAGTTCGTGCCTCAGTACCAACGGTCCAGCCGTAGAAGGGTCAAGCCAACGCCTCACATGTGGCACGCCGTACTGCCCCAAACCCGAAGGTTCAAAGGGCAGTTCAAGACGGTCACATAATCGAGTTAAGGTTTGTTGTCTTCTAGAGGGTCCATCGAGTTACTTGCACTACTTAGAACGTCGTCAAACTACGGAAAAATCCAACACTTGGAAATTTCCCAACAGGGGAAAAATTGAGTATTTATATCCGGTCGAACTTTTTAACATATTCTAAAATTATCCGGAAAGCCACACAGACAAAATTTGATACTCCGATCGAAACACCGAATCCCCAAATCAATCCCAGAAAATTCAACTCTAGAAAAAATATTAAAAATTTCCAGAAGACTCAGCCTTACAAAACATGAATTACTGTGCAAGCCACGTGGAGTAACTCAACACAGTGGCCGCGGAACCGCCGCGAATCCCATGGTGGGGGCCGCGGTTCCGCGCCTCTGTAGTCGAGTTAGTATCACGTGCTTCACAGTAACTCATCCAATTACCTGCTGAATTTTTTGGTAATTTTTAATCTGGAAAAACTCACTGTTTTCAAAAAAGTACAGAGAGCATGAACGGAATTGGGTTTCGGGTTCGTTCGGACTTCAAATTCCGTCTAGACTTCGCCTAAGGCTCTAGCTAGGCTCTGATACCACTGTAGGGTTCCTAGGCACTCTAGTGAGGTCTCACAAGGCATCAACCATGCCAATTTCAAAAATACGGTGCCGAGAAACCCTAAACTACGGATCGTCGGCTAGATATTTAGGCGAAAAAGCAAACTAGTAAACTATTTTACTAAAGGAACGGAAATACAACCTTTGTAGATCCGTTTGTCCACCTCCATAGCTCCATGAAGAAGTCATCTCCGCTGTACAAATCCGATCTTGGACTCTCGCGTTCGCTTCGTCGGAGAATGGGCAAGCTAGGTCGTCGATGTCCATGCCGAAGATGATCTACGTCGAGGCATCGCTAAATCAAGCTCCGACTTCACCAAGTCAAGAAACTTGTGAAGGAAACACACTCTACTACTTGGCAAGAGGTAGAGGATGAAGAAATAGGAAGTGGGTTCAATTTATAATTGGATTTCTCACTCTTTATCATCAATCACCATTGATGACCTCAAGGTTTTCTTCTTGAGTTCAAGGAAGAAGAAGAAGAAAATTATGATAAGTTGGTTGAAAATAGAATAGAAAATCCAATACTTATCATAATTTTAACCTAAATTAAGTGTAGAGAATTGACCAAGGTTAAAGAATGGTTAGGGTTAAGGAGATGAGACAAAAATGGTCACTTAATGAATGCTTCATGAAGCTTCATGTTGCAAACAAAATAAGCCACCATTTTTCTCTCATTTCTTTTCCTTTTTCAAAAAATAAAAGGATTAATAAATGAATAAGTAAAACCCTAATTATCCACTTAACCATGGTTTAAATCTTTACACTTAACCAAAAAGATATGTATCATCAAACATGATACAAACAAGTGCACAAAATCATATCGCATATGTAATGCGCACATCCGAGCGAGAAAATCCATTTAAAGTGAACCGATACTAGTTAATGCAAAGTAATATATCAAATACATAATTATGCATCAAATCATTAAATCAACACTTGATTTAACGATCCGGTCATATCGTATATAACCGAGTAGTATGCAATGCATCGGTTTATCGAATCAACCCTTGATTCGATAACTAGGGTATATCGCATATAACCTAATCGATACATTCATCGCGAGAATGAAATACGGTATCACATACACGCATTATTCTCGGCCCCGCACATATCTCATATGCGCTCCTATTTCGTTTCGCTTGAGCCAGGAAACCTCTGTGTAGGACTCTAAAGACTCGTCAATACGTCGGCAGCAGGCGATGATCATATCAAACACCCACAAGCCGCAAGCGGTCTGCTAAACGTAACGGCCACCCGGGTATTGAGCGATCTGAAGATCGACGAGCAAGCCCGCTCACACTCCAGTGAATCCAACCAGTAACACTACCATACAGTCCGGTCTGATCGTCTGATATGTCGCATATCTTGCCTAGGGGTGGTAAACGTCAGACCCCAATAGCTCGATAAGTTGTGTCGATATGAGGTCTATAACACTTCGAGAAACTACTGGTAACACTTATCAGTAAATCTCAGCAACCCTGGCCAGGGATTTCCTGTTATAGCCAATCGAACACAGTGCAACATCAACCCCCTATACCGGGAGAGACGAATCCCCTCCTATCGCTCATTGCCTCCATGTGACTCGGGACTGTACCCAAAAACCACCGTTTTGCACGCCCTCTTGGACGTGGTAAGATGGAAATCAAAGCACAGTGGGAACCACACAAGACTCTATGACGATCTCGGGTCAACAGACTACTCTGTACCAGTGTCACCAGAGAACTGCCATCTGACGTGAGGTATAATACCATCTGGGAGTTCTCGACGAGTCCGTCCAGTGTACCCAGTCTTTACTGAGCACCCGTATATCATCTCTGATGTCAAACACCAATGGATATGGGATCATCCATCGCCCATCTGTATGGGTCGAGAAGGTACACGCTAGTCTACTCTGGTATATCGATGCCCCGTCTCGATACACCCACGACTAGGGACTTTGAAGGATGTACTTATGGACTACCATGTCCCCACTAATATGATCCGCATCACAGTCCAGGTAGTCAAGTACACATCCTAAGGGCTTTACCAACATGTAACAGAGAGACAATCAGTGTCCACGTTAAGGTAAAGAGCAACCAGATAGCATACTATCATGTCGAGCAAGAAAGTCCTCCCTATATATGTCCCAGCATCCACTACAATATACATCCAATGTACAGTAATGGCCTCTAGGGCATACATATAACTAACACTTCGGTATGCTCAAAGACGGTGACAGGGAGGTTCTTGTTTACCCAGACTTGCCATTGCTGTTGTTCCAGACTGTGAGACCCGGCAGGAGGATGAGTATAGCGTCTTTCTAAACTAGCTTTAGAAGTGTACGTGTATATGATTCTGCCAGAGGGTTGTCGTAGTCAGTGGGAGCAGCGGAAGCATTGGTGGACAAGTGGCCTATGTCTATTAAGAGACTAAAGCAAATGTAGCGGAGATAGATCATCTATTTCTGATATGACAGTCATAGGTTTGATTTCATCAGAATAGAGGATGGATCTGTTAAGAAGGTAGTAGGGTGTGATATCCTGGTATTGGATGACATAGACAGAGTAGGAAGTGAAGTTCCTATACTACGGTCGGTTATACTTTGGTTGTCACACAGTGGTTTCTCCACATGGGAATTGGATATTATATCTGACATTCTGGTTACTGGATCTATGGTTTTAGATCTAGATTTGGGTAGTTTCCCAATCTGGGTACTTAAACAGCATTCTAAAGGTGTTTTAGAATGGACGACTCCTGGCACGGTAGTGTACCTGCAGGTGATGGAGTCATCCTCTCTGAAGGTGTCTTATAGACTAAAAGGGAGAGGGATGTGCATGATTGGCAGATCACTTGCTTAGGCAATTGAGTCAATCATGAGATATCAAGTACCACACCAGATGTTGTTTTTGCACTAGATGCAATAAGTTGATATTGATCCAATTCTAGAGAAACATTCGGAAGTAGTTTTAGAACATTAGTAGATGTTCTAGGGATATGATAACGACAGCCTCATTCAGGAGACAGTTATCATTCCAGGCTTCCAAGGTGACCTGGACGGCAGGGTGGCCGTCAGAATTATAGTTTTCCCTCTGACGAGGGGCAATGTTTTGGACGGGTGATCCAAGCGGACATTGAGGGAGGCATGGCGCAGGATACTGATTAAGTTCAGTTGACGATACATTCTAAGAAGTTTGGATTTGGAGTTCATTTATGAACTAGGTCCCATCAGATATCCAGGCACATTCTAAGACAGGTATTGCTTATTTCGGGAGATGGGTTTCTCCGCGAACTTGAGATTAAGAGAGACATAGAAAGAAACATCAGAGCGGATCCACTCACTGAGGCTATTCCTCGAACGCCATAGTTTTGCAAACGGGTTTTGTGAGACTGACTAGTAGAGGAGTTGGGTGTTCGGTATCACACGGGCTGTGAGTATGCGACATCGCAATAATTAGCCTTGAGTGCAAATGGGAGATTGTTGGATATAGTGCCCTCAGAGTCAATTATTGGATCACAGGCACGTGATTGCAATGATTGAGGGAGGACCTATGCCGGTGGAACAGTCTTACTTAAGATGATAGTATGCTATCTGCTTTATCTTTATCATCGTGTACTGCTTTAGGTGACCTTACAGGTCACTATTGCGCGTTGATAGAGCCCTTAGGATTCTTGCTTGACGACCAGCAGTATGATGGCGATCATATACGTGGGAGCTGGGGTCTATAAGCACATCCTTAAAAGGTCCCTAGTCGTGTGAGTTTCGAGACAGGGCATCGATACTCCAGAGTAGACTAGTGTATACAGTCGAGACCCCGACGAGGGGCGGTGGCCGGTCTCACAAGCCACTGGTGTCAGTTGGTTCACCTAATATGTATACAGGTGCTCATTAGGTTATGAGTACACTGGACAGGACTCGCCGGGAACATGCTAGTTGGTCTTATACCTGACGTCAGATAGCAGTTCCCTGGTGACATGTGTACAGGTTAGTTCATCGACCTGAGATCGTCATTTGTCTCGTGTGAGTTTCCACTGTACTTTGATTACTACCCTACCACGGCCCAAAGGAGTCGTGCAAACAGGTTTTAGTTGGGTACAGTCCCGAGCCACATGGAGGCAGTGAGCGGATCTGCAGGGGTTCGTCTCTCCCGGTATTGGGGATGAGGTCGCGCTGTGTCTAGGAGAGCCATTACACGAAGTCCTTGGCCAAGGCAGGAGATTTACTGGTAGGTATTCCAGTAGTATCTCAGGGTGTTCTGGGCTACACTCCGACACGACTTGTACCGCTTTTGGGGGTCTGACTTTTACCAACCCCCTAGGCCCGCCATGCGATGCTCTAGACGAACGGACCGGACTGTACGGATATTGTCACTGACAGGCTCAGTAGGGTGTCAGGATGAGTTCGCTCATCGACGTCCCTTTTGGTCAATACCTGGTAGCCCGTTACGTATGGCTAATAACTCTGACGTGCTAGTGGTTAAATCCACAACCAAAATATTGACGAGTCTTTAGAGTCCCCCACAGACCGTTTCTCAAGTTTTGGGCGAAACGCTGTAGAGGCCGTAAGGAGATATGGCAGGGTTCGATCATATACGTGCGGTATTGCATGGATCATGATCGGACGGATAATACTAGCGGGCTTTGGTTTAAGCCGGATCCTATTATTGTACAGTGTAGATTTTGTCTCATTGCATTTGTATTCGATCGGAATACAAATGCGGGTATGTATATACAGTCGCGGGGTTTTCCTGTAATTTATTACGGGATCAGTTTTTTGAATTTGCCAGTTTGCTTTCCGTTTCGGCCATTTTCCTTTGTTTCTTTCCTTGGCTGAAAATTGGTGGAGGATGGCTTATTTGCAAATGTGCAAATTAGTATTTTAGAGGGTGTTTCTTGTTAATAGTTGCTTCATGATGGTTCCACTATCCTTTGACTTTCTTGGTTAATCATTGCTTTCTTTTGTGATGAGAAGGGTGATGGGTTTTGGAGTGAGCTTTAGTTGTGATGATTATTCCTCATCATCACATATTTTTTCTCTTGCTTGCATGATTGCCCCCCCTCCTTGACTTTTCTCCTCTCTCTCAATTCTTTTGTTGCAATGGGGGCCGGCCATTCTTATGAGGGGCTGTTCCAATTTTTTTTGGGTGGGAAATACTCTCATTTGCTTGCATAAAACCCCCTTGGTTCATCTCCAAAGGATATCTCATTCCTCCACCAATAAAAGGCAACTTCTAGTAACCCCATCGAGACAAAAGAGTTCTACACTATCCTACAGCATTCTTGGACACGTCGACTCGCCAACTTCGTGCCCGAGTTGCCTCGGTCCAGAGGTGGGAGCCCGTAAAAGAACCCGGCGATGTGGTGCCCTTCCGACGAGGAGATGAAGACCGGAGATTCCGCGGGGAGATCGGGACGACGACGAGAAGACCGAAGGACACGGATCGCTCGGTATATCTCTCTACCCCTTCTCTAGTTAGCTAGGAGTAGGTTAATGGCCCGATTCGGGTTTTATAGTGCGCGGTGGTGCCGGTTTACAAGTTTCGTAAAAGTTTCGTTTCCGCATTCCGACCTCGGATTGACGGCCGAGGCGCCGCCGTGCACTTACAGATATCATAATATTACCTTCATGATACAGTATGACCTAGAAATCGTGGTTTATTCGATTTCTACCTGCTGATGTTTTCTACTCACGAGTTGGCAACTCATCCCCGTTGTGCCACAGTTTCTTGTAGGTTCGATCGCTTGGATCAGTTGCGGTATCGCTGGCACACGGCTTCATCCAGGGTGATTTGCTATGGTAAGTGGGACACACATTGGATCGTGCCCGCTCTTGTACTTAAAAAAGATGTTTTAAGATGTTTGCACACCCCGCGGGCTCACGGTTTGAACCGAGAAGCCACGGGGTGGTGCATGGGCACCCCGGGATACCCTGAGGGGACCGAAGACCAGGCCCACCCCCCAAGACCACCATAAGGTGGCCCTGGGGGGTGGTGACCCGAGAGCACCCCAAAAGGGTGCTCTCGGGTCTGCTTTCCCTTGGGGGCCACCTCATGGTGGCCCCCGGGGGTGGGTACCCCTCCGAGGCCCCAATCAATACTTAATTTTTTTCCCCTCGCCTTCGTGGTGGTTCGGACGGGTTTCGAGTTCGTTTCGACTCCCGGATTGGCTTAAAATGAATTTTTTGGTAACTTTAGTGGATGGTTTTTTCATGGTCTTGAAAAATAAGTTTCGTTCGCTAATAGTGCGCGAATTTTATAACATCGTGGGTTACTTTACAAGCTTTGTATTGTGTATATGTGTTCTTAAACGTCTTCTAATCGCTATACGTCGATTAAAACGGGTTGCACATATCTGTGATGTGATTATGGTTTGTGGATATAGAGTATTGGATCGTCGTGGATGAATAGCCGGGGGATGTGAGAAGAGTGTTTTTTTTTCTTTCATTCGATGTAAATTTGTAAATGTGATGTAATATTATTTTGCGGGGCACATCCGGGTTGAGATTGTAGCTACCGTTGTATTATTTCATTTACTGTTTTTTGCTCCTAGGATAGACCCAAGGTGGGGTGCACAAACTACCGGGTTTTTGAAGTGCCGAGTGGCCTACTCATTTTATTGAGGGAGGTTGCTTCACTTCGGGAATTTGGCGGGTAGTTTGCCGCACCCGTAGGGGTCTAGGGTGGGGTTTGGCTATTCATCACGACCGTGGAATCCGTCTTTCGTTCAGGGCTTAAACGAAACGATGAATTCCTAGTATATCCAATATGTTCATATGTGATCTGGAATGCTTATTATTACGTGAGACGAATGGATATATATATATATATATATATATATATATATAGTAGACGTTGCTTATGTTTTGCACCCGCGCTAGTCCAGCCCCCGCTCTGTCGTTAGTTAAGTAACCTAATGGTGTATGACGGGACCCCATGGCGAATGCGGGTAGCATAAGCGTACGTTGTATTTTCGTTTCTTTCTGCAATGATAGGATTAAATGATGGGACAACATTAATTGATTAATGCAAAGCGAACAAACCAAAGCTGAATCGTTGGAACAGTTTCAAAAACCACTCGGATTTTTCAAAAAACAACTTTTAAATGCGGAGCTTAAACCGCTCCTTTAAAAGCTATCATGGTTCCTTCGATTATATCAAGTTCATTACGTTCACGGTTTCGCCAAAACCATTCGCAACCCTCCGTCATTTCAGATGGGTATTCAGTAGTATTCAAGCTATGTATTTTGACCTTCACCAAGGCATGGTGATTGGTAGCTGCTGAATATTTATTTGTAGCATAGATAGATGCATTGGTTTGGGACAGTCGTATTACTATTTTGGCCTTCGTCAAGGGTATATATGGGTGGGTTCAAATTAACCTGGACAATGACGGGTAGAACTTGACTTGCGACTTATGATATGTTGGCCTTCGTCAAGGTCATAAGTGCTTGGGGCAAAAATCCACATCGGGAGTTTTTAAGAAAATTGAAACTTGCTAGTGTTGCATATTATTTGGAGTGTGATGATTTTGGTAGGATTCCTTCAAAATTGTCACACGATGATATTTGGATCCCGATCCTACTGTGAGTATCCGCTACTCCTCAGGAGATTTTTCACTAAACAATCAATGTTATAAACCAAGTAGGTGTCTAAAATGGTGTTAACGGCGCTACACCTCCAGGGAAAATAGGTTATTGTATCATTTCAAAAAAATAAAATATTATTTTTGGGAATTTTTGTAATTTAATATTAATTTTTAATGAATATTTTAATATTTCGGTATAATTAAATACCGATAAATGGGGAAAATTTTGGAAAAATTATGGAAAATTCTAAAATAGGGTATTTTGTGGAATCATGCCATTTTTAAGTTTTTATGATTAATTATATGCTATTTTAGTGCTAATCGCGATTAAAAATCGCTAATCGGGTTTTTAGCATTTTTGTGCAAAAATGTGCACATATCATTTTTCCACACTTGTTACATTTTCCTACATGTTTTAGGTGTATGGTTGCTTAGGGTTTACCTTTAGGGTGAGAAGAAAAAGGAAAAGAAAAGAAAAAGAAAAAGGTAAGAGTGATTAGGAGAGAGAAAAAGGTAGGTATGGGGTCAACCCTCTTTTTGAACCATCCCCTATCATTTCTCTTCTCATTTTCTCTCTCCCTCTCCCTCATGAGCTGCTGCTCCTGCTCCTCCCTCATCTCCCTCCACCTTCACTCCATATATCCATCTCAATTCCCTCACCAAAATCCCATTCCCACTTCACAAAACTTGCTCTCAAGCTCACTAGCTACACATTGGACTAAGGAAGAGCTGATTTGGAGGACTTTGAGCAACTCAAGAATTTTCTTGAGTTGCCAAAGGAGCTAATTTCTACACCCTTAGAGTAGTATGTCGATTCATTATGTATCCATACTAGTTTCATGTCGATATTGTGTGTTTTGATGGACTTTGGAAATTTCAAGTTAGGGTTTAGGGTTTGATCTGAAATCAATGATGAATTGAGGTGTAATTAGGGACAACAACCCCTGTGGTGATTGATTGGAGACTCAAACCTGAAACTAGAACCCAGAATACGGATTTATGAAATCGATATCGGGGAAAACTGTAAATCTGTCAGTGTATTTGGAAATCTGCTTTCAACCCGAGGCTCCTAAAATAAAATTGGTTTGACAGTAAGATGTGCAGGCACCTAGGAACCCCTACCCAAAACCTTAGCCCCTACTTCCTTTCCCAGGCCGCCAATTTACTCATTCTGGCAGCAATTTGCGGCCAGAGCAGGAGGGTTTTGTCTCGTTTTTGCTCCATAGCCCTATCTCCAGTAAACTTGACCCCTGGCATGTGCAATTTTGTCTGATTCCATTTAGGGTAAAATCTGGGTTAGTTTTCTTGTGTTGGTGCATGGTTTACGACTCGTTTTAGCATGGATTTTGGTATTTGGTGATTCGTTTCTGTCGGGTGGCGTTTGAACATCAACGGCAAAGGGTTATTGGTCGTGTTTGCATGCGAGACTATAGGTTTGTACCTATGGGCGTAGCGTATGCCGTTTTGGTTTTCGATGAGATTTTTTATGTGCTTTAGCGTTTGTGATATACTTGTAGGTACCCTACGTGATGTTGAGGCGATAAAGATGGAGATGACGACATCGGCATCGGAACACGGGAAGCAAGGTGAGTAGATTTATATCTACGGGGAGAAGTCGGGTGGATGGCGTATAGCACCCCCGCAGTTCATGGTGATGTATACGAATACGTATACACACATATATTGATTATATATTGTTGAGATTTGGTGTGATTGGATTGGTTTAGTGTTGCGAAACCCTAGAGTAGTGGTTGCACCACACATACACACACACCCATACTTGCATACATTCTTCTTTCATATGTGCTTATATGGGAATATATAATTATGTGTTCACATGGGTATGGGACTATGTGTTCATATACTGGATTTGAGGATAGTATTTGGGATTTGAGGCGAGTCGATGAGTTTTGATTTGAGGCCGCAAGATCGGTGATATGGCAGGATTCGTACTTGTGATACGTCCTGATGTTATAGCGGATCTTTGGACGACGGTACCATGTGAATAGTGATATATATAAAATGGTTGACATGTGATCGTGATATGAGATAAGATATGTTAAGATATTCATAATAGGTCGCATAGGCCAATGTATACCTCTTTATGACAATATATGATGATGATATCGGTTTGTATGAGGCTGTAGATCAGCAGTCAGATCATGATTAGATTGATGATATTAGTGTTGTACTAGACGTAGATCAGTACCCCGGATTATGATCTTTGATAAAGAGGATACCAGATGAATAATATGATGAATGTGATACTGACCTGTACCCAGATTTGGGGATGCCGTACGACGGATTTACGTACGAGCTATATATTGATGATTGATCCGCACTCTTGACTTGGGGATGTTTGATTATAGATATTGTATCGGATGTGATATTTTGAAGTGAATATATATATATATATATATATATATATATATATATGTATGTATCGACTCAGATGTTAGGCAGTTTCCTTATCTTCAGTAGCCAGTTAGCTTAACCCTATAGTTTAGTGTAGTTGTTAGACTAGATTCGACTCCTACCTATTTCAAAAGCTAACGGATCGTGGGTATTTTAAAATACGGGTCAAGGGATCTACGGATATTTCAAAAGATGTATCCTTTCTTAAAAGCACCGTAGCCCTTATTTTCAAAACCCTACGATTCGTGTTATTTCAAATGGCACCATTGTTTGACGTATATTATATTAAATGCATATTAGTTATCGTTGTGTTTAGTTTTCAGCTCCCGCACATTATTGTTGTTCGCTCCGCATCGCATACTTATTTTGTGATTCATATTTCATTATTGATATCATGCTGTTAGGACACCTGCACCATTACCGATGATGTGTATGTACTACGTACACTTACTAGCCGGCTCACACACATCTTCATCGGTAATTGCCATGTCACGTACACTTAGAGAATATTATTGCTTGACTTAGCTTGTTAGCTAGTAGTTTTGACATGATATTAGTGTACTTGCCTTATATGCCAGTTTAGACATTGTGGTTATTACTTGCTACTTCATGCATGTTATTATTCATTGTTATGTCGCATTCATGGATTTTATGCCTATATTCACGGTTTACATGCTATTGATGATTTGGATTCGGATTTTCATGAGATTTCCTGGATTTGGGGGAAAACCGCAAAACATTTATAAACTTCTTTTCTCTCTCTTTTTAAATGAAAAGTGCGGTTTTCCCATGATGTATGAGTCGTCCACCATGAGTTTGCTGATGGATTTCGAGACCCGATTCGAGGAGATGGATGAACCGTTTCGGGTACATGGTGGACTCGGTAAGGTACCCCGGGGCAAGAAACTCGTGGTGATGACGATGAGCCTGGCAGGGGAAGACTACCGACCGGTAATTTTACCTGACGCGTCGGATATCCGGAGGATACCGTCGTGGTCTTGAGATGGATGGTAGGGGCCGGTCTGGACTGACGGCGCCCTAGATATTGAGACTGAGACATTGAGATTTCGAGATATTGAGGTACTGAGATTGATGATACAGGCCAGTCCGGATAGCCGGAGCCTGAGGTTTTGAGACATTGAGATTTATGTTGTGTCGATACTGGACACTGTTTATGCTGATTTTATTTATGATACCATATTTTAAAAATACAGAGATCTCATTAAGTTATGAAAACAGTTTTTCAGTACATGTATTCTGTTTTCATGCATTCATACATCATCCATATGATATATTGCTACCTGAGGCGCTGACACGAACACTTGGTATTACCGTTGTTTAGAGGTATACCCTAGCCATTGTTATAGGCTGCAGATTATATTTGAGGATATATTATGATCATATGACCTAGGATTGCGTTGTTCATGCGATTTCTGTTCGTAGATGTTTTTCTACTCACGAGTTGGCAACTCACCCCTGTTGTGCCACAGTTTCTTGCAGGTTTTGCCGTACAGGTTTCATTACGGCTTTGCTGGCACTACTTCCATTTCCGGGTGATTTGCTAGTAGGTGGGTTCACTTGTATCGTGACCATCAGTATATTTTGTATATTATTATTATTCAGTTGTATCTAGAAGTTCCATCAACCAAACATGTATTTATTTCAGATAGAGACCAGTGATGTTTATTCTTTCGACCTTAGAGTCGCGCATGTATTTCTATGGATTTCATGCTGTTTTGAATTTCCTTTTCTGTTGTGATCCTCGCCTTTCGGCGTTGTATATTATATTACTTGCGTGGTTGTGACCGTCGTTTGACGAAGAGCTAGCTCCCGCTTGGGGATGCATTTTTTTTATGATATATACTTTATCACGTTTTGTACCCGTTTGGGGTCAGTTTTTACAATGGAAATTCTGCCGAAATTTTTAGAAAAGACTTATGATTTTAAAATGCATATTTCGGCATATGCTGCAAACTATTTGATTTAAAATGGTTTTCCTCCACTCTACTACTTTCCTTGGTTTGGATTTCTGGGTTTTCGGCTTACTTAGATTACGTACGCCTCGAGACGTTTCGTAGTTTAAGTGCCGGTCAGGTTCCGTACTTTCGGGACGTGACAAAGTTGGTTTCAGAGCGTTAGGTTTTACCTTCGGAGCGTAGGATAACTCTTGGTTGATGAAATATGTGACTAAAGTAGAGTGACGTACCGTGGGTATGTTCCGCGGCATATTTACGATACGCTACTCCACTTAAGAAGCCTTAGCATGTACATTTCTTTGCTCAGTATTATATTCCTTCCTATGATCTAGCATCATCGGTACCAGTTATGGTTTTGCTGCCACAATTACGGGCAGGGAGAGCTACGGCTAGAGTTGCGGTCAGCACGAGCTCGCCACGAATGAGGACTGACCAGGGCTTAATTCCGGCGACACACGATTGCGGAGATGTGTCTTTTTATTTTGTTTTCGCGCCATGAGCGTGGGATGGATCGCTGTATGAGGTTACTCGGATGTGCTGATAAACCAGAGGATTGAGCCACTGATAGAGGCCAACCAGATTTTGATGACCGTTGATGTATTGCGTATTCGTGATGATTGAGGCACGGTTCAGCGTGCAGACGAATGAGCCAGTTGCTGCTGCGAACGACGAGATATCGTCCCAGATGTTGGAGCTATTACAGTACGAGTTGTACTAAAAGATTATAGAAGGTCGCTAGTCACCGAGGATGAATGACTAGGACATGTGGTTCGTTCGCTACCCCGATGCGAGGTCATCAGATAGATTGATTCCAGCTAGAGACGACTTCACGCGGAGACGTTGATAGTCGACAGAGACGATCGAATGTCAGAAACCTATTATTCCAAGTTTAAAGTATTCGGAAAGACATGCAGGCAATTCTATGGACCCTCTAGAAGAATGAAACCCTAACTCGACATAATGACCGTGTGAAAGCCTTTGAACCTTAGGGTTTGCGGCAGTTCCGCGGCGCCACTAGTGAGGCTTGGGTTTGCCCTTCTACGGCTGGACCATCGATGCTGTGGTACGTACTCGATACTATTAAACTGTACCCAAGATGTTGAGCTCTTAGGGGATTATGAGGTTTTGACGAATCGATCGGATGGTTCAACTTCATTCGGATGCTAGGTGATGAGATGCATTTCTTGGGAGACTCCAGATACGAGGATAGCCGTTGGAGCTCAGTCCATGCAGCCACGACGAGACGAGTCCGAAGCAGTCGACATTAGAGAAAAGTGGAGTAAGAGGTTCGTACAAGATATGGATGAGATGACGTTCTACTCCGCCAACATCAGAGATGCGATACGCATGCCGATGCATTTTACTTGGATATACCTTCCAGAAGGAGTCGCGATGAGTATGCAGCCGTTCCGGAATAAGAAACAGGTATAGTAAAGGACGATGACTTCCGGACAGTTCGGCAGAGACGAGATTTGGGAGAGACCTCGACATGACCTTTCTGGAATGAATTATGAGAAGACTTGGACCCAGGAGTGGTCATGTTACGTACACCCGCAGGCCAGAGTTCAGGATCGTCGACGAGACATGTTATGAGTGACCACGACAGTTGGCCAGAGATTCTTGGAGGATGTGTTTGAGCGGGGCTATTCCGCCATATTTGATTTCGGTATTTTGGGTGATCTATTCGCATGACTGATTTTGATTATCGAGTTTCATGATATTTGTTTTCATGCACCATGATTGCACCTACTGAGTATTTACGATTTTCACATAATTGTTGCACTTGATATCGTTTTCGTGCCTTGGTTTCTCATGTTTATGATTTTATGGGTTTCATACAGCTGAGTTGATTTCGTGCATATGTACGCACACGATTTGGTTTTTGTACTCGGTATAGTTCACACTTGCAGTGCAGTGATACGCATTTTGTGCACTTAGATGCACTGGACTTCGATTTCGATTGTGATGTTCGATATTTGTTTTGTGCACTTTGTGCACCTGATTGGATTTTGCGCATGTTCGGTGCTTGATATTGGATTTCATGATTTCGTGCATGATGGATGCACCTGATTTGGGTTTTCGCGCATGTTGGGCGCATGTTGTGAGATACGATTTTGGTGCACACCAGATGCACTAAATCGAGATTCTTCGTGCATGTCAGATGCACCTGATTTTGCTGTCAGGCACACACGTTGCCTATGACAAAGGTTGTGTGCACACCCGTTGCACCTAGATGTTGTTTCGGTGCGCATGTATGGCACATTCATGGATTTTGATTTCCGTGCGCACCAGACGCACGTAGTATTCATATGCATATTTTGGGATTGATTTCTTATGGAGCCGTACGTTTTACGATATTTGCTATGTGTTTTCGTACTGAGCAGGACTAGTCAGAGAACAGTACCTGAATATATTTTGCATGCATTGATAGCCATCGAAGGGAATTCCAAAAAAGTGAGCTATAGTCTCAGTATTTACCTACGTGTCTGACATGACACGAAATGTTTAAAACAAGGAAAACCCTTCTAAATTGTTTTCAAAAACGACGGAACACACATATTAAACAAAAGGTATATATGTATATGGTTATTTTCTTATGGTAGACGTCCGCCACTGTGCAGTGTTATGCGCATTGCACAGCGACTTTAAAAGGATTTGGCATGCATTTCCTTCGGATGTTTACATGTATAGATTTGATGTTTACATGTATAGTTCCGATCTATATCATATTGGTTTGGCTTTGGATTTGGCATTCGTGTCTTTACCTTGACTCCGATGATAACGGAACGCTTGACGGAGTTTTGTTTTTGAGTTATCTGCTCATTACTCATGCGCATGCATTGCGCTATGATGCGTTTTATGTATTGAAGATTTCGGAGCCCCGTTGACTTGGACATTTTATTGAAATGTTTTAGAATTTGGGGGTTTAAATTTAAATTCGGGAACCGAATTTCTTTAACGGGGGAAGATTGTAGCATTTCAAAAAAATAATATATTATATTTAGGAATTTTTGTAATTTAATATTAATTTTTAATGAATATTTTAATATTTCGGTATAATTAAATACCAATAAATGGGGAAAATTTTGGAAAAGTTATGGAAAATTCTAAAATAGGGTTTTTTGTGGAATCATGCCATTTTAAAGTTTTTATGATTAATTATATGCTATTTTAGTGCTAATCGCGATTAAAAATCGCTAATCGGGTATTTAGCATTTTTGTGCAAAAATGTGTACATATCATTTTTCCACACTTGTTACATTTTCCTACATGTTTTTGGTGTATGGTTGCTTAGGGTTTACCTTTGGGGTGTGAAGACAAAGGAAAAGAAAAGAAAAAGAAAAAAGTAAGAGTGATTAGGAGAGAGAAAAATGTAGGTATGGGGTCAACCCTCTTTTTGAACCATCCCCCATCATTTCTCTTCTCATTTACTCTCTCCCTCTCCCTCATGAGCTGCTGCTCCTGCTCCTCCCTCATCTCCCTCCACCTTCACTCCATATATCTATCTCAATTCCCTCACCAAAACCCCATTCCCACTTCACAAAACTTGCTCCCAAGCTCACTAGCTACACATTGGACTAAGGAAGAGCTGATTTGGAGGACTTTGAGCAACTCAAGAATTTTCTTGAGTTGCCAAAGGAGCTAATTTCTACACCCTTAGAGTAGTATGTCGATTCATTATGTATCCATACTAGTTTCATGTCGATATTGTGTGTTTTGATGGACTTTGGAAATTTCAAGTTAGGGTTTAGGGTTTGATCTGAAATCAATGATGAATTGAGGTGTAATTAGGGACTACAACCCCTGTGGTGATTGATTGGAGACTCAAACCTGAAACTAGAACCCAGAATACGGATTTATGAAATCGATATCGGGGAAAACTGTAAATCTGTCAGTGTATTTGGAAATCTGCTTTCAACTCGAGACTCCTAAAATAAAATTAGTTTGACAGTAAGATGTGCAGGCACCTAGGAACCCCTACCCAAAACGCTAGCCCCTACTTCCTTTTCCAGCCGCCAATTTACTCATTCTGGCCGCAATTTGCGGCCAGAGCAGGAGGGTTTTTTCTCGTTTTTGCTCCATAGCCCTATCTCCAGTAAACTTGACCCCTGGCATGTGCAATTTTGTCTAATTCCATTTAGGGTAAAATTTGGGTTAGTTTTCCTGTGTTGGCGCATGGTTTACGACTCGTTTTAGCATGGACTTTGGTATTTGGTGATTCATTTCTGTCGGGTGGCGTTTGAACGTCAACTGCAAAGGGTTATTGGTCGTGTTTGCATGCGAGACTATAGGTTTGTACCTATGGGCGTAGCGTATGCCGTTTTGGTTTTCGATGAGATTTTTTATGTGCTTTAGCGTTTGTTATATACTTGTAGGTACCCTACGTGATGTTGAGGCGATAAAGATGGAGATGGCAACATCGGCATCGGAACACGGGAAGCATGGTGAGTAGATTTATATCTACGGGGAGAAGTCGGGTGGATGGCGTATAGCACCCCCGCAGTTCGTGGTGATATATACGAATACGTATACATACATACATTGATTATATATTGTTGAGATTTTTGATGATAAAGATGGATATTTGGTGTGATTGGATTGGTTTAGTGTTGCGAAACCCTAGAGTAGTGGTTGCACCACACATACACACACACCCATACTTGCATACAATCTTCTTTCATATGTGCTTATATGGGAATATATAATTATATGTTCACATGGGTATGGGACTATGTGTTCATATACTGGATTTGAGGATAGTATTTGGGATTTGAGGCGAGTCGATGAGTTTTGATTTGAGGCCGCGAGATCGGTGATATGGCAGGATTCGTACTTGTGATACGTCATGATGTTATAGCGGATCTTTGGACGACGGTACCATGTGAATAGTGATATATATAAAATGGTTGACATGTGATCGTGATATGAGATAAGATATGTTAAGATATTCATAATAGGTCGCATTGGGCGATGTATACCTCTTTATGACAATATATGATGATGATATCGGTTTGTATGAGGCTGTAGATCAGCAGTCAGATCATGATTAGATTGATGATATTAGTGTTATACTAGATGTAGATCAGTACCCCGGATTATGATCTTTGATAAAGAGGATACCAGATGAATAATATGATGAATGTGATACTGACCTGTACCCAGATTTGGGGATGCCGTACGACGGATTTACGTACTAGCTATATATTGATGATTGATCCGCACTCTTGACTTGGGGATGTCTGATTATAGATATTGTATCGGATGTGATATTTTGAGGCGGGATCACCGACTAATATATATATATATATATATATATATATGTATGTATGTATGTATTGACTCAGATGTTAGGCAGTTTCCTTACCTTCAGTAGCCAGTTAGCTTAACCCTATAGTTTAGTGTAGTTGTTAGACTAGATTCGACTCCTACCTATTTCAAAAGCTAACGGATCGTGGGTATTTTAAAAGACGGGTTAAGGGATCTACGGATATTTCAAAAGACGTATCCTTTCTTAAAAGCACCGTAACCCTTATTTTCAAAATCCCTCGGTTCGTGTTATTTCAAATGGTACCATTGTTTGATGTATATTATATTAAATGCAGATTAGTTATCGTTGTGTCTAGTTTTCAGCTCCCGCACATTATTGTTGTTCGCTCCGCATCGCATACTTATTTTGTGATTCATATTTCATTATTGATATCATGCTGTTAGGACATCAGCACCATTACCAATGATGTGTATGTACCACGTACACTTACTTGCCGGCTCACACACATCTTCATCGGTAATTGCCATGTCACGTACACTTAGAGAATATTATTGCTTGACTTAGCTTGTTAGCTAGTAGTTTTAACATGATATTAGTGTACTTGCCTTATATACTAGTTTAGACATTGTAGTTATTACTTGCTACTTCATGCATGTTATTATTCACTGTTATGTCGCATTCATGGATTTTATGCCTATATTCACGGTTTACATGCTATTGATGATTTGGATTCGGATTTTCATGAGATATCCTGGATTTGGTGGAAAACCGCAAAACATTTATAAACTTCTTTTCTCTCTCTTTTTAAATGAAAAGTGCGGTTTTCCCATGATGTATGAGTCGTCCACCATGAGTTTGCTGATGGATTTCGAGACCCGATTCGAGGAGATGGATGAACCGTTTCGGGTACATGGTGGACCCGGTAAGGTACCCCGGGGCAAGAAGCTCGTGGTGATGACGATGAGCCTGGCAGGGGAGGACTACCGACCGGTGATTTTACCCGACGTACCGGATATCCGGAGGATACCGTCGTGGTCTTGAGATGGATGGTAGGGGCCGGTCTGGACTGACGGCGCCCTAGATATTGAGATTGAGACATTGAAATTTTGAGATATTGAGGTACTGAGATTGATGATACAGGCCAGTCCGGATAGCCGGAGCCTGAGGTTTTGAGACATTGAGATTTATGTTTTGTGTCGATGCTGGACACTGTTTATGCTGATTTCATTTATGATACCTCATTTTAAAAATACAGAGATCTCATTAAGTTATGAAAACAGTTTTTCAGTACATGTATTCTGTTTTCATGCATTCATACATCATCCATATAATATATTGCTACCTGAGGCGCTGACATGAGCATTTGGTATTACCGTTGTTTAAAGGTATACCCTAGCCATTGTTATAGGCTGCAGATTATATTTGAGGATATATTATGATCATATGACCTAGGATTGCGTTGTTCATGCGATTTCTGTTCGTAAATGTTTTTCTACTCACGAGTTGGCAACTCACCCCCGTTGTGCCACAGTTTCTTGCAGGTTTTGCCGTACAGGTTTCATTACGGCTTTGCTGGCACTACTTCCATTTTCGGGTGATTTGCTAGTAGGTGGGTTCACTTGTATCGTGACCATCAGTATATTTTGTATATTATTATTATTCAGTTGTATCTAGAAGTTCCATCAACCAAACATGTATTTATTTCAGATAGAGACCAGTGATGTTTATTCTTTCGACCTTAGAGTCGAGCGTGTATTTCTATGGATTTCATGCTGTTTTGAGTTTCCTTTTCTGTTGTGATCCTCGCCTTTCGGCGTTGTATATTATATTGCTTGCGTGGTTGTGACCGTCGTTTGACGAAGAGCTAGCTCCCACTTGGGGATGCATTTTTTTATTATATATGCTTTATCAGGTTTTGTCCCTGTTTGGGGTCAGTTTTTACAAAGGAAACTTTGCCGAAATTTTTAGAAAAGACTTATGATTTTAAAATGCATATTTCGGCATATGTTGCAAACTATTTGATTTAAAATGGTTTTCCTCCACTCTATTACTTTTCTTGGTTTGGATTTCTGAGTTTTCGGCTTACTTAGATTACGTACGCCTCGAGACGTTTCATAGTTTAAGTGCCGGTCAGGTTCCGTACTTTCGGGACGTGACAGTTATGTAATTAAGGAACTTCGCGAAAACGTTGGAAAACCTCCCTCGGAGTACCAACACCAACCTGGCCGAAAGTTTAAGCAAGTATTTTAGGGTGAGATTAATCCTGACTAATTCTTCTTTGATGGTTTGAGGAAGGATTCGAGAAACAGTGGGAGCCATCCTGTTTAGATAAACTAATAACCAATCTAAACTTGCAAGAGTATCATACTAAGTGTTTCTCCTCTCTCTCCTAATTACAGCGACCAGATGACCGGACTTAGGTTACTGCTAAATAATAACTTGACTGGGCCAAACTATATTGATTTGCTAAGGAATGTCCAGATGTCCATTACCTATGACAAGATGGGATACCTCCTTACTACCAAAGCCCCCCCCGTCCTAGGTCCAGATTCGACCGTCGTTGATGTTGATATCTGTAAGATATGGGAAAAAGATAGTGCGAGAGCTAAGCACCTCATGTTTGCCTCAATAGATTATGAACACCAGAGGCAGCACGAGAAGATAGACTTAGTTTCCATCTTCCTCCATACCAATGATTTATATGGGGAGCAATCTTGTATCGCAAGATATGAGACCTCGAAGGAATTGCTTCGGCGAGGTTGGCTGTCGGGTCATCTGTAGGGGACCACGTCCTTACGATGATTAGCTATATTGAAAAGCTCGCGGACCTTGGGACCACATTGAAGAACGAGTTATGTACTAACTCGATTCTACAGTCCCTCCCTTCTACCTACGCCCAGTTGAATTTCAACATTCAAAGGAAGGAAGTTTCACTTCTAGAACTCCTCAACAAGTTGGAAGCTCAGAGGGCACCCTGAAGGAATCTAGGGAGACACACACTCTGCTTATTAGGAAATCTTTCTCTTCTAGATCCAAGGCGAAAGCCAAGGGAGAGAAGAAGAAGGCCTCCACTAAGCCGATAGGCGATGTCAGTAAGGTAAAGGGAAAAGGCAGGGCAAAAGTTTCAGAGCTAACAGTAGGAAATGATGAATGTTTCTATTGTCATGGGAAAGGGCATTGGCAGAAGGACTGTAGGGCTTGGAAAGCCAGAAACCAGGATTCGAAGCACGTTGTGGCTTCAGCTTCAGGTGTGTTTATGATTGAAAACTGTCTGTCAATTAACTCTACTTCCTGGGTACTAGATACCGGATCAGGATCTCATATCTGTAATTCATTACAGGTTTTGAGAAATCGTAGAGTTATCAAGGCAAGTGATATGACTCTATAACAACCCTAAACTTTCTGTTCAACTTTCTGTACAATTTTTTCAAAAAATATAGAAAGGGGTATTTTTTCCTGAGCACAAGTTATAAGTTTGTTTTGGTTTTTAATAGCAAGAAGGAGCTTATAGCTCATTGGTAAGACCTTGCACTGCTGAATTAAAGCACCAGAGTTCAAATCCCATCACCCATATTATTTTTTAATATTGTTTTCTTTTAATATTTTTAGAATTCCAAGAGTCTACACGTGCTAAACCCGTAAAACCCCATTACACAAATAAAATAAACTGGACCAGGGAGAAGACAAGACGACGAGGGATACGTGGCACCCGGAATCAGCCGGATCGGCAGGCGACTCGGCCGACTTAGCCCGCCGCCGCCGGCCGGACTCGGCTGGATCGCCGATTCCCCAACACAAAAGTTGTGTCCCTTGGTCTTCTTAACACCTCTGTATAGTTTAAATTTCCTGCACATTTCCAGAGCCTTTAAAATCCAATTAAAACCCCATTAAACCATATTTTTAATACAATTTTTATTACATTTTCAATACAACCTTTCACCTACCCTAACCCTAGTTTTACCCTATAAATACCACCCCTAGACACACCCCTCACTCACAATTCTATCCAAACTCTCAAAAAGACTCTATAGAAATTGTGTACAAGTGGAGTAGCGAAGGGCAAAACTCCGGCGATCTTCCGACGACGACCCTAAGAGCTCCCGGTGACGAAACGACACACCGAAACCTCCTACGTCTTCCTATCCCTCTTATCTATACTACAAACCCGTAAGTCCCTCCCTCCTCTCCTCTTTTCTATTCTTAAAACACGTATTTTTAAAACCCGACGGAAGCGGAGTTAATCCGACTTCCGATTCGGTTTTTCTTAAAAAGTTCAACTTTCCTCAAATACAACCATACCAAACTTTTACATCTTGATCATTAATCATTAACAAAACATGTTGAATAAGTTTCATAGCAAAATATTTTATTTTGTAACTTTTACCGCTCTTTTTCAGAAAAATACCATGTAGTTTAGTTTCGATTTGAAAACATCATTAATCTTACTATACCTTTAGATAGATCACGACGTTATGACCTACCTCCTCACAACACTAATATGCAACATAGCACAATACCTTTCGGGAACATAGAATACGGGAAAACGAAACTTTACATATAAATACCATTTATTATTAAAACCGTTTTCTACAAGATTATGTATTTTACACAAATCTTTGCAAAGCGCCGCTACAACCCATTTGGGGAACCCGTTCGGGATAGTGCGGATTATCGCACATTCTCGGGCTTAGTAGTGCGAGATGCAGACCCCCGCAAGGAACATTAGGTCTCGAAAGATTTAAAATACAAATATCTTAAGAAAATATGATATTTAGATAAATAATAAATTTAATTATTGTATAATATTTATATATGTATTATCAAAACATCTATTTTTGATATATTATAAATATTCCAACTTTTCTAAATTAAAAAGAATTATTTTATATGAAAATACCATGCAATTCCATACAAGTTCAACACTTTACAATTAAATACCATGTATTATGAAAAAATAGGTTTATTCACTAGAATTGTCACAATGATAAAATCTACATATATGAAAACTTTAAAGACAATAATAAAATACTTAAGGTGTATTTTGAAAATTATACAAAATTATTTTTACGTAAAACCCCCTCAAATTTTATAAATTACAATAAGGACCCTAGTAAATATAGGTTTAAGCGGGACCAATCTCTTGAGCCTCAGGGAGCCGGAGAAGTAGGTGCTTGCCTATTTAAGGTAGACAACTTAACAAACGGTGTTATCAACACGATAATCGTCTTTGAAAAAGACACAAATCCTACCGCCCATGTGCAGCGGTTACCGATAACATCAAAACCTAATTCAGGATTTTAATTTCTTTTCTAATTGTTCTGACTCAGACTGAGTATCATTAAATAATCTGACTTGAATATGATACAAGTACAATCTACAATATAACAATTCAACATGAATCCATGAATCCAGATATTCGATCTATTCAATCTATATTGACCGAACCGAACTATGGATATACTTCCATTTACATGATACTCCTGTTACATCCATTTACATGATTCTCTAGTTATATCCATTTATTGATATCATGGTTTCGGCAAGTCATCCAATTATACAATTTATACAACAAGACAATACAAGTTGCAAGACAATACAGACAATACAAACAATACAATCAAGATATCGCGGGGTTTAATGGGTAGATTGGTACGGAAGGTGTTAGAAATGGCACGAGACTGTAAGATTTAAGACACCTATCCTGAATACAACGCCGTTGTTTCGGGCTTTCTAACAGAGCCTTGTACTACACTTGCCTTTAGTCTCTGGCATATAAAGACTCCTCTCGTATACACTGGCATTCTTCTGTACCAAGCTACAAACAACAACGTTAACCATATAATACAACTTTAAAAGTCACACTCTCTCTCTTACTCTCTGTCTATTCTACTTATCCCTTTTCTTTGGACTTATCGAGCGATTTTTCGTTGACGACATTCCTTCTCTTTCTTCTTTGCAATGTTGTCAGGTGGATCGGACCTTCCGGAGATCGAGCCTACCAGTGAAGACTTGGACCAGTTTATTGAAGATCCCGAGCTGTAGTTACACTTGTACATTTCCTTTACATTCTGTATTTTCCATTTCTGTTATGCCATTATTTAGGCATCGTTTTATTCCATGTATTTACTTTTCCATGCATTGTACAAAAGAATGTTAATAAATAAAGTTGCTGTTTCATTACATTTGTCTCTTGTGTTCATTTCTTTTATATTGCTTAGATACGCTTAGCGTATTTGCTTCAGAGTAAATACATAGCGGGCCCGTCGCGTCCCTTCACCGTACACTAGGAAGCGGGGCGTGACAGACTCTCAGGGTTGCTAACGGAATGAGCGTGGACGCTGTATCCGTAGGAAAATATCACATAGGATTGAAAAGTGGGCAGATATTGATTTTACGTAACTGTTTGTGTATACCTAGTTTGACATGTAATATCATCTCTGTATCTTTACTTTCTAAAGAAGCTTATGATTTTACATTTATAAGCGATGTGGTCCACATCCACCTAAATCAAGCTTTGATTGGGTCAGGTACACTAAATAACGGTATATACGTATTAAATCAAGCTGAGGTTTTCAACGTTCAGAACACACTTAAAAGAAAATCTCCAGAATTAAATCAGGCTTTCTTATGGTATTGTAGACTGGGTCACATCAATGAAACGTGGTTGACGAAGTTACATAAAGAGGGATATTTGGATCCGTTTGAATATCAATCCTATGCAACTTGTCTATTATGTCTCAAAGGAAAGATACAAAGACTCTGTTCACTAGACACGAGGTAAGAGTGAGCAAGCTCTTAGGACTCATACACAGCGACGTGTGTGGTTCAATATCTACACATGCAAGAAGTGGTTATTCCTATTTCATTACTTTTACGGATGATTTCTCTAGGTATGGACATGTATTCTTGATGAAACATAAATCCGATGCCTTTAAGAAATTCCGGGAATATAAGAATGAAGTGGAAAAACAAATCGACAAAAGTATCAAGACACTTAGATCTGATCGAGGTGGTGAATACTTAAGTGCCGAGTACCTGAGTTATTTAAAAGAGAATGGAATTCTCTCTCAGTGTACTCCTCCATACACATCTCAACACAACGGTGTATCGGAAATGCGGAACCAAACTTTATTGGATATGGTACGTTCTATGATGAGTAACGCTAAGTTACCGCGATCCTTCTGGGGTTATGCACTAGAATCAGCTGCATATCTTTTGAACAAGATTCCTACCAAGACTGTGCCTACCACACCATATCAGATGTGGAGTGGGAAGAAACCCTATCTTCAGTATATGGAGATATGGGGATGTCCAGCTTTTGTAAAAAAGCAGCATGTGGACAAGCTCGAGGCACGCACAGTACTGTGTAAGTTTGTGGGATACCCAAAGAACTCCAGGGGGTATCTTTTCTATTACGCAGAGGAACAAAATGTTTTTGTTTCTCGGCATGCCCATTTTTTGAAAACTCGATTTTTAGAAAAAGGGATAAATGGGAGCGCAATAGAACTGGAAGAAATTCCAGAACCACAAGCTATTAATGAAAGCATGGTGGAACCAGAAGTTTCGAAAGAACCGGACATCCCCACGCCACTCCGCAGGACTAGTAGGCAGTGTTATCCGCCCGAAAGATACTATGGTTTTCTTATAGACGGGGATAGAGAGGATTTCATCATCGACGATGATGAGCCAACTAGCTTCCAGCAAGCCATTCAGAGCAGAGACTCGGTAAAATGGCTGGATGCAATGCGGATTGAAATGGAGTCTATGTACACCAACAAAGTATGGACTTTAGACATTTCTCCAGAAGGGGTAAAACTCGCAGGCTGCAAATGGATCGTCAGAAAGAAGATTGGTGTAGATGGACAGGTTGAAACCTATAAGGCTAGACTTGTTGTAAAAGGTTTTCGTCAAAGACCTGGTTTAGACTATGATGAAACCTTTTCTCCAGTAGCTATGCTCAAATCCATTCGGATCCTTCTTGCCATTGCTGCTTTCCACGATTATGAAATTTGGCAGATGGACGTAAAGACCGCTTTTCTGAATGGAAGTTTGGAAGAGTGCATCTATATGGTTCAGCCAGAGGGTTTCATTTAGAGTGGGGGCAGCAAGAAAGTGTGCAAGTTGCTTAAGTCCATTTATGGACTAAAGCAGGCATCGCGGAGTTGGAACATCTGTTTTGATGAGACAACCAAAGAATTGGACTTTATCAAAAATCCAGATGAACCATGCATTTATAGTAAGATTTTAGCGAGAACTGTGGTATTTTTCTTCTTGTATGTGGATGACATTTTCTTGATAGGAAATGACATTCCTATGCTACAATCAGTCAAAGGATTCTTGTCACAAAGGTTCTCCATGAAAGACCTGGGTGATGCCTCATATATTCTGGGGATCCAGATCTATCGTGATAGATCTAAACGGATGGTGGGACTTTCTCAGTCAAGGTACATCGACACCATACTGAAAAGATTCAGTATGGAAGATTCAAAGCGCAATAATCTACCGGTTTTTCATGGAATCACCCTCTCTAAAGAGATGTCTCCCAAGACTGATTTGGAAAGGGCTCGCATGTCTATTATACCCTACGCTTCTGCGGTAGACTCTATAATGTATGTGATGTTATGTACCAGACCAGATGTAGCTTACGCACTAAGCGTTGTAAGCCGGTATCAGTCAAACCTAGGGAAGATGCACTGGATAGCAGTGAAGAATATTCTCAAGTACCTGAGAAGGACTAAGGAGTTGTTCTTGGTGTACGGCGGAAATGACCTCCAGATCGAGGCCTTTGCTGACTTCAGCTTCAAGAGTGACAAGGATGTCTCTAAGTCCATGTCGGGTTATGTCATTATCCTCAATGGAGGGGCGGTCTGTTAGAAGAGCTCCAAGCAGGACACCGTTGCTGACTCGATGATGGAAGCAGAGTATATCGCTGCATGTGACGCTGCAAAAGAAGCAGTCTGGATGAGGAAGTTCGTAACAGAACTTCAGGTGGTTCCGTCCATTGTTGATCCAATACCTCTGTATTGTGACAACAACAGGGCTATAGCTTTAGCGAAGGAACCCATGTCCCATCAGAAGTCCAGACATATTTTTCAAGGGTTCCGGCAGCGCCCCGGCCATCGGAACGCGGCCAAAATGCGGAACAAAATTTTTGAACTGGCGCTACCGCTACCCGAATCCCGGATCGACCTTAAACCCTAATCTGGCATGCTAACTAAGAGTTAGAATCGTTATACCGAGTTGATCCGTGTCCTTCGGTCTTTATTCCAAGCCTCTAGTGGTTCCTTGATGTGGTTTGGTTGCCGGTCTTCCTTCATCTCCGATGATCCACTCGAGGGATGTAGCTCCGGCTATAGCTCCTCAACACGATGCATATGGAGCAACTAGGGTCTCTAGGATGCTACCCTAGAGAGCCTAGGATGTAGTGTGTAGTATGTTTAGTGTTAGCTATCTCAAAACACAGAAGGTGATAGCATCCATGGAAATCTAGAGGAGGTGAAGCAAATGGTGAGGGGGGAGCTCAAGAAGAAAATCCAAGTGAAGAAAAACTATCATGCTTCCAAAATTGAGCTCTCTTAGGAAAGAGAAAATAGCATGATAGGTTTTGTAAAAAAAAAATTCCAATTTTAAAATCCTCCCATACTTGAATAGTGGACACAAATGAATTAACAATTCATTTGTGTGCACTATTTCAAGTATAGTTCTCACCATACCTCCATTTCCAAATATCCACCTCATTAACCATTTTATGTAAATGGTCAAATCAAGAAATGAGGTGGCACCTTCTAGAATGTTATTCGGTAAAAAATACGGATTACATTCTACTGTAAATATATCTGCATTCGTACCGAAATACGAATACCCAATGAGATAGAATAACATAAAGAATATAATACTAGAATATACGTATCGAAATACATATATGTAAATTATTAAATCAATACCTGATTTAATAATCCGGCTCAAGTCTGAGTCGGCTAGTACTATCAATTGTCCGATCGAAAGTCCTGGTACAAAGTACACCAATCGATCGGAACCCTGCACGTATCCAATACAGCTACTACATCATTTCGCCAGAACCAGGGAAACCCTCTGTGTGGGACTCTAAAGACTCGTCAATACGCTGGCAGTGGGTTTAACTACAAGCACGTCAGCGGCATTACCTGTACGTAACGGCTACCCAGGTATTGAGCGAAAAGGAGGCCGACGAGCAAACTCATGCAGAACCCCTACTGAGCCTGACAGTGACAATATCCGTACAGTCCGGTCTGTTCGTCTAAGAGTATCACATATCGAGTCTAAGGGGGTGGATAAAGTCAGACCCCTAACAACGCGACATTTAGTGTCGGTATGAAACTCAATCACCACCTGAGACTATCGATCCTGGATCGATAATTCTCGTCCACCGTGGCCACGGATTTATGGTGATGGCCATCCATACACAACGCGACATCAACCCCCAATATCGGGAGAGACGAATCCCCGACGATCCGATCACTGCCTCCATATGGCTCGGGACTGTATCCAACTAAAACCTGTTTGCACGACTCCTTTGAGCCGTGGTAGGGTAGTAATCAAACCACAGTGGGAACTCACACGAGACAAATGACCATCTCGGGTCGACAGACTAACCTGTACACATGTCACCAGGGAACTGCTATCTGACAATAGGTATAATACCAACTAGCAGGTTCCCGGCGAGTCCGTCCAGTGAACTCATAATCCAATGAGCACCTGTATACTATCTTAGGTGAACAAACTAACACCAATGGCTTGTGAGACCTGGCCACCGCCCCTCGTCGGGGTCTTGATCAGTATACACTAGTCTACACTGGAGTATCGATGCCCGGTCTCGATACTCCTACGAGTAGGGACATTTAAGGATGTGCTCATAGACCCCAGCTCCCACATATATGATCGCCATCATAATGCTGGCAGTCAAGCAAGAATCCTATAGGCTCTATCAACACGTACATGATGATAAAGACAAACCAGATAGCATACTATCATCTTGAGTAAGACTGTTTTATCGGTATAGGTCCTCACTCAATCTTCATAATCACAAGTCCGCGACTATGATAATTGCCTTAAAGGCACTGTAGCCAACAATCTCCCACTTGCACTTAAGGCCAATTATTGCGATATCGCATACACACAGCCCGTGTGATACCGAACACCCAACTTCTCTACTAATCAGTTTCGCAAAGCCCGTTTGCGAAAATGATTGCGTTTGAGAAATAGCCTCAGTGAGTGGATCCGCTCCAATGTTTCTCTCTGTATCTCTCTATATCTCAACTTCGCGGAGAAAACTATCTCCCGAAATGAGCAATACTTGTCTTAGAATTTGTCTGGATGTCTGATGGGACCCAGTTCATAAATGAACTCCAAATCCAGCAAACTACGTAGACTGTTTCGTCCACTGAATTTAATCAGTATCCTGCGCCATGCCTTTCCTAAGTATTCGTTTGGACCACCTGTCCAACATACTGTCCCTCAAAGGAGGGAAAAACTGCAACTCTGACAGTCACTCTGTCATCCAGGTCACCTTGGAAGTCTGAAATGTTAACCGTCTCCTGAAGGAGGCTGCCGTTACCATATTCCAAGAACATTCACTTATGTTCATAAACTACTTCCCAATGTTTCTCCAGGATTGGATTAATATATGTTTACTGCAGCTAGTGCAAAAACAATATCTGGTGTGGTACTTGACATTTCATGACTAACTCAATTGGCTTAGCCAATGATATATTAATCATGTAGATCCCTCTCCCCTTTAGTCTGTAAGACACCTTTAGAGAGGTTGACTCCATCACCTGCAGGTACACCACCATACCAGGAGTCGTCCATTTAATGTTAAAGTACCCAGATTAGGATACTTCCCAAATCTAGATCTAAAACCATAGATCTAGTAACCAGAAAACCTGATATTATATCCATATCCTGTGTGGAGAAACAACTTTGTGACAACCACAATATAACCGATCGTAGTATAGGAATGTCCCTTCCTATCAAGTGCTTGTCATCCCAATACCTGAACATCACTCTCTACTACTTTCTTAGCAGATCCATCTCCTATTCTGATGAAATTAAAGCCTATGACTGTCACATCAAAAATAGATGATCTATTTCCGCTATACCTACTTTAATCTATAAATAGACATAAGCTACTTGTCCTCTATGCTTCCGCTGCTCCCACTGACTACAACAACCCTCTGGCAGAGTCATATACACGTACACTTCCAAACCTAGTTTAGAACGACGCTATACTCATCCTCCTGCCGGGTCTTATAGTCTAGAACAGCAGCAATGGCAAGTCTGGGTAAACAAAAACTCCCTGTCACCGTCACTGAGAAGACCGAAGTACCTCTTGCAGGGTTCCTAGGCACACTAGTGAGGTCTCCCAAGCCATCAACCATGGAAATTTCAAAAATTATGGTGCCTACAAACCCTAAACTACGGATCGATAACTAGAAGTCTAGGCGAACAATGAACTAGTTAACACTTAACTAATGAGAAAACGGAAATACAACCTTTGTAGATCCGGTGCTCCACCTCCATAGCTCCGCAACGAGGTCCTCTCCGCTGTCCAAGTCAAATCTGGGCTCTAGGATCGGCTTCGTCGGAGAATGGGCAAGCTAGGTCGTCGATGTCCATGCCGAAGATGATCTACGTCGAGGCATCGCTAGATCAAGCTCACAACTTCACCAAGTCATGAAACTTGTGAAGTAAACACACTCTACTACTTGGCAAGAGGTAGAGGATGAAGAAATAGGAGTTGGGTTAACTTTAGAATTGGATTTCTCACTCTAATTCATCAATCACCATTGATGAGGTAAGCTTTCTTCTTCTTGAAGAATGAAGAAGAAGAAGAAAAATAGTTATGATATGTTAAAAAAATGAAAAGAAAAGAATAATCCAATCTTTATCATAACTTAACCATGGTTATGTGTAGAGATTGAACTAGGGTTAAATTCAAATGGTTAGGTTAAGCATGAGATAAGAATGGTGGACAAAGTCAAAGGTTCATGAATCTTCATGAAAAAACAAAGAAAGCCTCCATTCTTCTCATTTCATTTTCCAAAAAGAAAATAAATAAATAAATAAATAAATAGATATGAAAAACAAAACCCTAACCATTTGAATAACCATGGTTTAATCTTTACACAAACTCAAGTTAGCATGCATCATCAAACATGATACATACAAGTGCACAAAAACATATCGCATATGCAATGCGCACGAACCAAGTGAGAAAATCCGTCTAAAGTGAACCGATACTAGTTAATGCAAAGTAATATATCAAATATATAATTATACATTAAATCATTAAATCAACACTTGATTCAATGATCCGGTCATGCGCACATAACCGACTGGTATCATTAGTAACATCTTATCGAATCAACACTTGATCCGATAACCCGGCTATATCGCATATAACCGATCAATGTCACATCGCGAGAATCGAATACAGTATCATATACACGCATTATTCTCGGTCCCGCACATATCTCATATGCGCTCCTATTTCGTTTCGCTTGAGCCAGGAAACCTCTGTGTAGGACTCTAAAGACTCGTCAATACGCCGGCAGCGGATGATGATCATATCAAACATCCACAAGCCGCAAGCGGTCTGCTAAACGTAACGGCCACCCGGGTATTGAGCGATCTGAAGATCGACGAGCAAGCCCGCTCACACTCCAGTGAATCCAACCAGTAACACTACCGTACAGTCCGGTCTGATCGTCTGATCTGTCGCATATCTCGCCTAGGGGTGGTAAACGTCAGACCCCAATAGCTCGATAAGTCGTGTCGATATGAGGTCTATAACTGTTCGAGAAACTACTGGTAACACTTACCAGTAAATCTCAGCAACCCTGGCCAGGGATTTCCTGTTATAGCCAATCGAACACATCGCAACATCAACTCCCTATACCGGGAGAGACGAATCCCCTCCTATTGCTCATTGCCTCCATGTGACTCGGGACTGTACCCAAAAACCACCGTTTTGCACGCCCTCTTGGACGTGGTAAGATGGAAATCAAAGCACAGTGGGAACCACATAAGACTCTATGACGATCTCGGGTCAACAGACTACTCTGTACCAGTGTCACCAGAGAACTGCCATCTGACGTGAGGTATAATACCATCTGGGAGTTCTCGGCGAGTCCGTCCAGTGTACCCAGTCTCTACTGAGCACCCGCATATCATCTCTGATGTCAAACACCGATGGATATGGGATCATCCATCGCCCATCTGTATGGGTCGAGAAGGTATACGCTAGTCTACTCTGGTATATCGATGCCCCGTCTCGATACACCCACGACTAGGGAGTTTGAAGGATGTACTTATGGACTACCATGTCCCCACTAGTATGATCCGCATCATAGTCCAGGTAGTCAAGTACAGATCCTAAGGGCTTTACCAACATGTAACAGAGAGAAAAACAGTATACACGTTAAGGTAAAGATCAACCAGATAGCATACTATCATGTCGAGCAAGAAAGTCCTCCCTATATATGTCCCAGCATCCACTACAATATACATCCTATGAACAGTAATGGCATCTAGGGCATACATATAACTAACACCTCTCGGGTGCCTGAGGTTACCCACCAAATCTGCGGAGTGGCTAATGGAATGTCAAAACTAATTGAATCCTTAAGTTCTATTAAATCTTCAATGATCGTTTGTGGTTCTGGAATCACTTCCAGTTCTACCATACTCCCACTTATGTTTTTCTGAAAAAATCCATTTTACTAAAACTGTGGCGAGTCAAGAACAATATAAATATTGATCTTCTTGATGGTAAAGTTATTCCTCGTCAAAGCCCGGGATAACCCACGAACAACCATTACTAAAACGTGCCTTGAGTTTATCTGGATTCTGTTTTTAAGCATCAGCCGGACAACTCCCTATACCTTAACATCGTCAAGATACAAATTGATTCTATATATATCTGATATAGAAACAAAAGCACTAATTTGATTAGAACCAGATTCAAAATCATGCAGCTATCTCCAGTGCATATCAACCAAATGGAAAGAGGACAATCAGCATTACTCATGTAGGAGTGCATCCACATATGAGTAACCCGAAAGAGAAGCAAGTTCTCAAAACCATTACTATCAGCAGAATACCAAACACAAGTATCTACATCTTCGACTTCATCGAAGAATCCTGATACTTCAAACAAATGGTTCTCTATTTCATTCTTATACCTATAACTTCTCAATATCTGGACTTTGCATTTCAACGAAATACTTGTCCAGAACTGGAGAAGTCACAAGTAAACAGAATATAGTACGAATACCAACCCCATTGTCGTAATCGACACTGGACAACATACAATACTTTGTACAAGTCCACTGAGTTCAATAACTCAAACCCTGTGCGTCGTAGATTGAAAAACTGTACTATGGTTTAGAAGAATTACACCGCTGTTGAATGCACCTTACCTAATCACCAACTGATATAGGTAAATGCCATAGACACAATATCAAAAAGTTATATCTCATTTTATAAAATAAATGTATAGATATATCAGTTTGAAATTGGTGCATAACAATGGATATTCAAAACCAAATATTTGCCATCCGGCAAAATCCAGATGATTTCCTCAAATATCACCAATTACAACGAATTCCGATATAATGAGGATCTAATCACCCAATTCCTAATATCTTACTCCCACTCACCATCCGTAATAACATGCAGATGTGAGAAACTGATCTGGTAAATACATACCCTGGAGTTAGATTCCAATTGGGAAAACAGTTTTCAATTAATATCGCACAATGAAACTGAAACATGAAAATGTTTCAAAAGGGGTTAACTTGTATTCCTAGTAACGCCTCTTCCACTATCCTGATTCACGACAGTAAGCATATACTTGCCTGCCCTATCTGCAATCCCTTTATTATATCTTTACTTATTACCTTCTGTACACCTCTTTTACCCTAATCGGTTTTTTTCATTCCCTACCTTTCGGCACCGGCCTAAGGTTTGGAAGAAGACTATTCAATAAGCGTAGTAGGTGTACTCTCCTAATCCTAGGAGCCCTCGCAATCTGAGAGAAGGTAAAGAGAAAAGACATCTGAATAATCTTATCCAATTTCTCTTGAACCGGAAACCATCCCCGAATCTGGAACGAATTCCTTCGAGTTCATATGTAACTATACGATGGCATATCTAATGGAAGTGGATATCCGGAGTGTTCTAGAGAAAAGCAAAGTGGATGTAGGAGTGGCAGGGGTATACACGGTCTTTGTCGTGAATGATGGTGATCGCAATTTCCTTTGCCATTATTCTAATCCCTTTATATGTCTTTACTTATTACCTTCTGTACACCACAGTTAAGCTTGTTGGTTTTCTTCCTACCTTACCGTTCAGCACTTGCCTATGATCTGGAGGAAGACTATCCAATAAGTTCAATAAGTGTACCCTCTCCTAATCCTAGGAGCCCTCACAATCTGAGAGAAGGTAAAGAGAAAAGACAACCGAACAATCCTATTCAATCTCTCCAGAACCAGAATCCATCCTCGAATCAGATCCTTCGAGTTCGTATATAATCATACGATGGATTTATCCAATGGAAGTGGACGTTCGTAGTGATACGAGGTGTTCTGGAGAAATGCAAAGGTGATATAGAAGTGGCACTGATATATGCGACACCGTGACGTTCCAAAAACCAAAATGTTTTAAGAAGGTTTGGTTAATTAGGTTCATGAGTTTTAGTCAAAGGTCGGGTCATAGTCGCAGCCAGAGAGAGAGAGAAAAGAAACACTCAGCGTGCACTCTAACCTAGATCAGAATGGTCAATCACTTTATCTAATCTGGATGGCTCCCACTGTTTCCTCGAATTCTCCTCCAAACCCAAAAGGAGAATTAGTCGGAATTACCCGAAGAGTAATCCTACTCATCAGTGGGAATCAGGATCCAACTATCATTGCATGATAACCTGATGGAAGCCACTCAAGTCACCACACTCCAGAAGGTATGCATATGCCTGGCAAGTTTCCTTTATATTTGAAACTCCCGATATGATTTTTACCCCTAGGACCCAAGTGACCTTGACGAATAATCAACAAATCAAAAGGTCCTAGTCAAGTTCAACCCGTCATTATCTTGATTGCATTAAACCCACCTGCACGACCCTTGACGAATAATCAACAAAGTCGTACGACTGTCCTAACCAATCCACATATCCATGCGACAGAAAAGCATTACAGAGCTACCGCACACTACGCCTCGGCGAATAGCAACGACAAACGTAGCACAAATACTAAGCAATACTAATCTGAAATGACGGAGGGCTACGGGTGGTTTTTAGCGAAAAACCCTTAACGTAATGAACTTGATATCGTTGAAGGAACCAAGTGGTTTTATAAATATATAGTGGCGAAAACTTTTGCTAAAGAGGTCACTTCCGGTGAAGGGATCTCGGCTCTTTCCCCGTCAAATGGGGTGCAGGATATCCCAAACTGAATGCCACGATGCAAAGCAAAAATAATCGACTATAGTAAAATTATTACGTTGACGCAAACTTTTACCCAAGGGGTCACTCCCGATGAAGGGATTTCGGCCCTTGCCTCGTCGAATGAGGTGCAGGATATTCCAAAATGAATACCACGATGCAAAGAAAAAGAGAACGTCTGTAATGTCAGTTTTTAAAAACTTGGTTCCAACAACATCATATATAGGTTTGTTTTATCCTTGCATTGATAAGAATATATGCAGTCCCATCAATTTATCACACCAAAAAAGAACGAAAATAAAAATGTACGTATATGCCATCCGCATTCGCCACTGGGTCCCGTCATCACCCGTTAGGTTACTTAACTAACGACAGAGCGGGGACTGGGATAGCGCGGGTGCAAAACATATACAACATCTACTAGTATATATAAATATATATATAACATTCGTCCCAGGCATGATATAAAGCAGCATCTCAGAAACATCACAGAAACAACACAGAATGGTGGATAATCTGGAGCTCCGGGTTTCACTTGAGCTGCAAGTGAGACCCGACGTTCCCTGTCGTGTGGATAGCCTGTGTAATGAAAACCTAGACTCCCTACGAGCGCGGCAAGTTACCCGCAAAACCAGAAGCGAGGCAGCCCCCTTCAGCAACATGAATGGGCCACCCAGCACTTCACGGAATCCGGTAACTTGAGCACCACTCCTGGGTCAACATATACCCCCTACGAGTGCGGCGAATAGCCCGCCAATTCTAGAGTAAGGTCCCTCCGTCTCAACGCCATGTGATGCGGACCGTTGCCCTCTAGAACCCGGCTATTCGTGCACTCCACCGCGGGGTAATCCTAGTACAGAAAATAAAATAATATACAAGGGTGACATCGACCTCAGCCCAGTCGTGCCCCAAAAGAATAATATACAAACAGGCAGTGACGGCAGTCTACATGTCGGACGCTCGCTCCGCAATATCAAATATACAAATGAAATTAAACTGTACTAACATTGCACCACTGGCTATCCATCACGACGATCCAACCAACATCACAGCACAACACAGAATATCAACGTGAATGTCACGTTCGCAAACCCGTCTAAAAGACATATAGCAATTAGACGAGTTTACCGATCAAGTGACATTCACGGTCGCAGATAGAAATATATGTACTGTTAAACGCACACTTAAATATCGATCGACTAAGTTCCAGATTGGCCCCAATAGCAAAACCAACACTTCACAGAAACCTGGGCCAAAACAGGATATTTCAAAAATCACAATTCCAAGTCAGGGGGCTACAGGAAAAATTTTGAAGCCCGTCGCCACTAAATGGCCGTGGATCAGCCGCCAATAGGGGGTAAGTGCGGCGGTTCCGCGGCGCTTTAGAGGAATCAGAAGCCCAAATTTTTCTTGTACCCCTAAAATCGCCTGCTCGGATTTTTAAGCCACTGGAAAATATTTTTTGAACACTTTTGAAAATCGGCAGAGAAGAGAAAAATGAAATCATGATTTTGGAAATTTCCGTCGATCGATCTTTCAAGCACGTTTAAACAAGCTAGTAAGGGGTTTAAAGGGTGGCTCTGATACCATGAAGGGTTCCGGCAGCACCCCGGCCATCGAAACACGGCCAAAATGCGGAACAAAATTTCTGAACTGGCGCTACCGCTACCCGAATCCCGGATCGACCTTAAACCCTAATCTAGCATGCTAACTAAGAGTTAGAATCGTTATACCTAGTTGATCCGTGTCCTTCGGTCTTCATTCCATGATCCTTGTGGTTCCTTGATGTGGTTTGGTTGCCGGTCTTCCTTCATCCCCGATGATCCACCCGAGAGCTCCGACTCTAGCTCCTCAACACGATGCATATGGAGCAACTAGGGTCTTTAGGATGCTACCCTAGAGAGCCTAGGATGTAGTGTGTAGTATCTTTAGTGTTAGCTATCTCAAAATAAAGAAGGTGATAGCATCCATGGAATCGGGTCGACAGACTAACCTGTATATATGTCACCAGGGAACTGCTATCTGACAATAGGTATAATACTAACTAGCAGGTTTCCGGCGAGTCCGTCCAGTGTACTCATAACCCAATGAGCACCTGTATACTATCTTAGGTGAACATACTAACACCAATGGCTTGTGAGACCTGGCCACCGCCTTTCGTCGGGGTCTCGATCAGTATACACTAGTCTACACTGGAGTATCGATGCCCGGTCTCGATACTCCTACGACTAGGGACATTTAAGGATGTGCTTATAGACCCCAGCTCCCACATATATGATCGCCATCATAATGCTGGCAGTCAAGCAAGAATCCTATGGGCTCTATCAACACGTACATGATGATAAAGACAAACCAGATAACATACTATCATCTTGAGTAAGACTGTTTTATCGGTATAGGTCCACACTCAATCATCATAATCACAAGTCCGCAACTATGATAATTGCCTTGAGGGCACTATAGCCAACAATTTTGAGGCGGTACCACCTGATCAGGGAGATCGTTGATCTCCTGGAGATCGAGGTGCGGAGAGTGTACACGGAGAACAACACTGCAGATCTACTCACAAAGGCCACCCCTCAGACACAGTTCGAGAGGCTATTCGAGATGATAGGTCTACGATATACCAATACATGGCCTTAGTGCAAGTGGGAGATTGTTAGTGATATATGCTCTAGAGGCCATTATTGTATCATACTGGTTTGTATATTACATATTGGAAGCTTGGGATATACACCGATATAATAATAGTCTTGCTCAATATGGTAGTATGCTACCTGGTTTGTTTCTACCTCAATATGTGTATATGTTTCTTTTAGCATATCGCTAATATATATTGGTAGAGCCCTTAGGATCTTTGCTTGACTACCAGTATTGTGATGCAAGTTATACTAGTGGGGGCTGGGTAGTCTATAAGCACATCCTTATACAGGTCCCTAGTCGTAGGATTATCGAGACGGGGCATCGATACTCCAGAGTAGAATGCTGTATACACTTCTTATCTCAGCAGGGGAGATGGTCTGTCCCACAGCCATTAGTACGTCGTACTGGAGATAGTATGCAGGTGCTCATTAGGTTATGAGTACACTGGACAGGACTCGTGGGGAACTGCTGGTTGGTACTATACCTATCGTCAGGTAGTAGTTCCCAGGTGACATGAGTACATCATAGTCCGTTGACTTAACATCGCTACTTCACCTCGAGTGTGTTCCCACTGTACTTAGATCACTACCCCACCATGGCTCAAATGAGTCGTGCGAACAGGTAGTGGTTGGGTGCAGTCCCGAAGCACTGGGAGGCAGTAGTGGTTAGATATGATTCGTCTCTCCCAGTATTGGGAGTTGATATCGCGCTGTGTTCGGAAAGCTATTACACAAAGTCCCTGGCCAGGGCAATCGAGATTTACTGGTAGGTACTCCAGTAGTTTCTCAGGGTGTTTTGGGCTCTTCTCCGACACGACTTATTGCGCTATTAGGGGTCTAACGGTTATTGCCCCTAGGCCCGATATGCGATACTCTTAGGCGAACAGACCGGACTGTACGGAGATTGTTACAGATATGCTCAGTAGGAGTTTGGATGAGTTTGTTCATCGGCCTTCTTATCGACAGATACCTGGATAGCTGTTTCGTGCAGCTAGTACCGCTGACGTGCTTGTGGTTAAACCCACTGCCAGCGTATTGTTGAGTCTTTAGATTCCCACACAGAGGGTTTCCCTGCATCGGGCAAAAGATATAGAGGCTGTATGGTTTTACGGCAGGGCTTCGATCAGATACGTGTACTTGTACACATATGATGTTCGGGCGGATAATACTAGAGGGCTTTGGTTTAAGCCAGATCCTAGTATTATATTCTTGGATTATTTCGTCTCTTTGTATTCGTATTTTTCGAAATACGGATACGGGTATGTATATACGATGAGGGGTATTCTTGTAATCTACTCAAGAGTGCTTTTAGAAGAAGACATCTCATTTCTTGTATAACCATTTAGATTAAATGGATAATGAGGTGGAGGTATGAGGTGTTATTAAGTACATGAATAAGGCATGGCTACTTGGTGACTCACTTAGTGACTCATGGGTGACTATTGAAGCATGCTTGATTCATTGTTCAATAAATTATTGTATGCTTCATTCATTACAACACTGAGCCATTCTTCACTTCAATTCTTATCACTACACTCTCACTACCTCAAGCTTCTTTCTTCTTCCCCAATCCTAAATGTCTCATGTGTTGAGAAACCTAGGGTATTTTGAGACAAACTAATTCATCATCACTCTCTACATCCTCTAGGCCATCTAGTTTAGCGAACTAGGTGCCCTAGTTACCTTGGTATAGAGATTGGAGCTCGAACTATAGACTCTAGGGTGGATCGTCTTTGACTTGAGGAGGCCGACGAGGAGGCACGATCCAAACGATCCGAGGAGCTTATGACGAGGAGGAGGACAGCAAGACCCGAAGGACTTGTACACGGAGGTATAAAACTCTTACCGAGTAGCTAAACCTCCATGTTGTTTTTCTAGCTAGGGTTTATGGTCATCCTGGGTTCAAGTCGGTGTTGCGAAGCCCGCAAAAATCGTTTTTTGCGTATTTCGCCTCCTCGCGAACCCGCGGGGTGCGCGACATCGACTTACAGAACGCACACTCAAACTGCCCTCATTCATCGGAGCGGGGCTTGCCATCGCCACGCTAGTTTCACATATAGATGTGTGGGACTCACTCATGGAAGCAGTGGCACCCGGAGCAATGTCCATGGGCCCAGGAACGTCAGCGGTAGGGTTATAGCTCTCCGTCCCTGAAACTCCAAACTCCGACACGTCCGGAAAAGATGTGATTGGTTCATAATAAACACTCAAGGAGCCCGGTGACGGCATAGGAACCTCAACTCGGAGAATCACACTCTCTATAGGTGCGTCAAGGGGAAGCTGTTGACTAGAACTCGCACTCGCCGCGGAAGTAACTGTATAAAAAAGATATGAGAATGCGAACGAGATAAAGCTTTCATGATAGGATACATGAGAGTGCCCAGGGAGGCCCGAAGTGCAAATTCCTCGGCAGCACGACGCTCTCTCTATTGGAGCCGTCCGTGTAGACCTTCGATAAGGGGTCAACAAAGGATCCTCATCTTCTTGAGAAACCTCTTCTTCGAAAATAGCCGGCATCGATCGCTTCAGGGCCCTCTTTTATACCAATGTAGAAGGAGATGGCAGCAACACAACAGTTTTCGGGGGAGCATCCGTAATATGAATGCCGGGGAGCCGTATCCTTCCTGTACCAACACCAGTTGTGGAACTCGCTACCGTGGAAGTCACTGCAGAAAAGCGGATTAAAGTATGGACAAAAAGAAATTGTTCATTACAAAGGTGTGACAAAAGAAATAGGTTATACTAAGATCCATGGCAGCACAATTTTCTTCTTCCTGATGAGTATCAATCGAGGCCTAAATAGCTTCCTCAATAGAAATCACTATTGGATAAAGAAAATTGTCACGGTATATATAAAAAATGAGGGAAGTGTGAATAAATGTGAATAAAATTTACCGGTCTCTGCTGGAAATGAGCCTGAAGATCTGCCTCTTCCTGAGCTATTCGCTCAGACTCCTTTATAGCTGCCTGACGGTTGGTACCTTCGGCTTCCTCCTGTGACTCTATAATGGCCAAAGCTATGTCAACATCCTCTTCGGCAGTCGTCTAAAAAGGGGAAATTATCTCCAGAGGGGGAAGACCCATATTGGATCCAAACTGGTCTATTCGCTCCTCCAAAGAAATATCCTTTTTTTCACCAAGTACTGCATCAATAGAAGGTGCAGATTTTTTACTACCGAGAGCCTAAAGCAGCCTTGAAAGCCTTCCTCTTCCCCGCGGGTACCTTTGAACGACGCTTTCCAAGTGATTGTTATGGATTTTGCTAATTCATACTAAGTTCAAAAATATCACAATCTAGACGGTGTCGCACGTAGCTAGCCGAGATGAGTACGAGTCGTCCGTAGGGAGAAGGTATGTTTTTAGTCTTGTATTAATGAGTTAATTCAAAAGACGAAATTTATTCGATTTTAACCTATGTGTTGCATATATGTTCAAACAAACGCTTGTTAAGGATAGAGTTAGGTTAGTTCAGGTTAGAAAAATCCGTACACTTTGCTTTGTGCCTCACTTGACTATTGATGCTAAGATAATCGACAACAACGTGAATTAGGGTGCTTAAGTACGGTATTTGCGATTGTGCGTGAAATCTATACTTATCGACCCTTATCCTTCCGTTCTTATCTCTTAAACCTTTCCTCCGGCCAAACCAAATACTGCCGGTCACAATTAGGAATCACTGCTATCGTGGTAGGATAGGGTGCCTAACATAGCGATTATGTGAAATTTGGACGGAGCTCAACTCGCAAGGTGTTTGGCAAAGTAAGATGTAAAGAAAACCTTAACTTAAACAATAACCCTTCTCATTCTCTAACAAGATGGTACACTACTCACAAATCATCACAAAAATGAAAAGAGAACACAAGAGAAAAGACATCAATGAAAACATTGCAAGTAAGTAAATAACGTCAAAGGAAATTGCAAGTAAGTAAAAGAAAGAGATACTAGGAACCAAATGAACCAATCGTAAATAAACTAAAGATTTATTGATCTTCAAATCCAAGATACAAGCTATGAGTTCAATAAGCAAAACCTAAGCTTGAAAGCTCAATGAAGAGGTTGCAAGATCAGGAGAAGGTAAGGAACTCAAAGTTAACTAACTATTATGTACAAAGCTTGAAGCAAAATTATAAAATGTAGAATTAACTTGGTAAAAAAAGTAGACCCCTTGCTTGCTTACTGGTCTGGTATTTATAGGCACTTCATCATAAAAGAACAAACTATAAAAATGAAGTGATGTGACAATGAGGAATGACCAGAAGAAAAATGGAGCCAAGTGGAGCAACGGGGGCCGCCAAATGCGGGTATTTTGGATAAATCGGCTGTCGAATTGGCGGCCCATGGTCTCGTCGTTGCAGTGTGAACCCTTGACTTCTCCACCATCTCTCTGGACTTTTTTGTTTCTTTTATATCAACTTGGGTGTTTTTCTCAGAAGATTTGGAGGGCAAATGTTAAGCTTTGAATCCATCACATCAACTCTTTTATCATGTCATTATACTCATGCCCTCTTGCACACTACTTGCCCACTTGCATCAAAAGTGTTCACACCATATCATCGCTGGTTCATGCACCCAAAATGTGTGTTCACACTTGTGCAACTTGTATCATGTTGGACCATTTTGGATAAAATAAGTTGTACACTTGAATTGTTTACAAAAACTTCTTGAATAAAGATCGATTTTCCATTCCGGCTGCAGTATCGGCTCACAAATGTCGTACCTGTGCATTTTAAGTGTGTTTCCAATGTTTTGTCACGAATACATGTATCCTGTACTTATTGAGCAGACACGTATTAATAGTACCAATATTCAGAAAAATGATAACAAATGATCGGTATTAAAATGTTGTTTTTCATGATGAACACCAAGCTCCTTTTCAAACTCCTCATCAGACGCCATCATAGTCATCGCATTACTAGCGCCATAGTAGACTTTGATCGGGTCGTCGCGCCACTTGGGCTAGATGTTGTCGTCGTTAAAAAAACCTTGGAAGCCACAGTATTTGTTGGCGAAGCACCGCCAGAAGAGTGCGATCTTCTAGAAGACTGCAATCTACCAGAAAATCCAGAAGCAGCAGCCGACGAAGCTTGCTTCTTCCCTTTGGTTCCCATCTTTCTGGAGTCAGAGGCATGTTTTGGCTGATCACTCCCAACGGTTCGATTTATTCGAAGCTCAAAGATTATAGAATAACTCGGTGGAAGATTTCCTTCTCGCAGCAGAGGGGGAACAACGACGGACTGAGGTTTTAAGAAAAACTGGCGATCCCTCGCCTTCATTGCCCCTTAGCGACCAAGAAAGAATTTCCTCTCACATTCAATGATCATGTTCATAGACTCTGCATACCAATCCCCGTAGGAAGACAAGGATTTGGGAACAAGCTTCGAATCAGGAATTCCGGTGTTCAACTTCATAAGTGATGGATTGCTTTCCTTGTTGACTCTTCGATAAAAGCAGGTTGGCAGTAAAAAGCTTCGAGAGGAACACCCTGATCATATCCGAATTACCGGGCAAAGCGATGAGGGTTATAAGTCTTATGAGCGACATCACTGGCCCGTCGATATACTAGGAATCCAGGTCTGATGAGATACAGATAGGCTATCTCCTCATCCGACAGAGCCCAGGTTCCGTTCTCCATAATGTCCAGCAAAGGTCGATTGGCGGGAACGGGTCTTATGCCAGTAATAGACGCCCAATCTTGAAAATAAATGTTCTTGTTCTTCCTGTAAGTGAATGGGTTAAGGTACAATCCACAAATATCTCTGTCTGGTGCAATCCCCGTGGCCCCAACAAGTTCATTATCAACAAGAAGCGGTCAGAGTCGAAGAATGCGGGTCGCGTATGTTCTCCATAGCAGTTCTCTAGTGACATGAGTGCAGATAGTCTGTCGACTTGAGGTCGTCATTTATCTTGTGTGAGTTCCCACTGTGCTTTGATTGTTACCCTACCACGGCTCTACTGAGTCGTGCAAATAGGTTTTAGTTAGGTACAGTCCCGAGCCACATGGAGGCAATGAGCGACTGTTGGGGATTCGTCTCTCCTGGTATAGGGAGTCGATGTCGCGCTGTGATCGGTTGGTCAACACCATAAGTCGCTGGACATGGCGGATTGAGAATTACTGATAGTTAGACCAGTAGATTCTCGGTTGGTCTTGAGCCTCACCAACATGACTTGTTTGCTTATTAGGGGTTTGACGTTTTCCACCCCTCTACCTGGCATGCGATACTCTCAGATGAACAGACCGGACTGCACAGAGATTGTCACGGACATACTCAGTAGAGGTTTGTTAGTTATATGTATGCCCTAGAGGCCATTATTGTACATGAGATGTATATTATAGTGGATACTTGGACATACATAGGGAGGACTTTCTTGCTTGACATGATAATATGCTATCTGGTTGCACTTTATCTTAACATGTACACTGATTGTCTCTCTGTTACATGTTGATAAAGCCCTTAGGATGTGTACTTAACTACCTGGATTATGATGCGGATCATACTAGTGGGATAAAGATAGTCCGTGAGTACATCCTTTAATGTCCCTAGTCGTGGGTGTATCGAGACGGGGCATCGATATACCAGAGTAGACTAGCGTATAGCTTCTCGACCTATGTAGATGGGCGATGGATGATCCTATATCCATTGGTGTTTGACATCAGAGATGATATACGGGTGCTCAGTGGAGACTGGGTACACTGTACGGACTCGACGAGAACTCCCAGATGGTATTATATCTCATGTCAGTGGCAGTTCTCTGGTGACACTGGTACAGCTTAGTCTGTTGACCCGAGATCGTCATAGAATCTTGTGTGATTCCCACTGTGCTTTGATTTCCACCATACCACGGTCGAGAGATCGTGCAAAAAGGTGGTTTTTGGGTACAGTCCCGAGTCACATGGAGGCAATGAGAGATAGGAGGGATTCGTCTCCCCCGGTATAGGGGTTGATGTTGCGCTGTGCTCGATTGGCCATAACAGTAAGTCCCTGGCCAGGGCTGTTTTTGAGATTTACTGGTAAGTGTTATCAGTAGTTTCTCGACCCGTTATGAGCCTCATATCGGCACGACTTATCGAGTTATTGGGGTTTGACGTTTACCACCCATAGACGAGATATGCGACATATCAGACAAAGAGACCGGACTGTACGGTAGTGTTACTGATTGGATTCGCAGGAGTATGAGCAGGCTTGCTTGTTGATCTTCTGATCACTCAATACCCGGGTGGCCGTTACGTTTAGCAGGCCGCTTGCGGCTTGTGGGTGTTTGATATAATCATCGCCTACTGCCGGCGTATTGACGAGTCTTTAGAGTCCTACACAGAGGATTCCTGGTTCATGCGAAACGAAGTAGGAGCACATATATGATATGTGCGGGACCGAGATTAATGCACGTATGTGATACCGCGTTCTATTCTCGAGATATGTGATATCGGTCGATTATATAAGATATTGCCGAGTTATCGGATCAAGTGTTGATTCGATATATTGTTACATTTGATATTAGTCGGTTGTATATGATATAGCCGGATTATTAAATCAAGTGTTGATTTAATAATTTAATATATAATTATATATTTGATATATTAACTTACATTAACTAATATTATCTCACTTAAGAATTCTTTTTCTTACTAGTGTACACTTGGTATATATGTGATATATATTGATGTACATCTTTTGTGTCATGCTAGATGCCACATGCTATATGGGTGTATGAGACTTATACCATGCTTATAATAATGGAATGGTTTTATTTATTTAAAGTTAATCAAAATTAGTTGGTAATTAGTCACATGGTTCAAGCTTGTAGAAGCTTGTGGAACCATTGACCAAGTCCGCTAATTTTGTTTTACTTGTAGATATTTATTAACCTAACCATTATAGTTAGCCATGGTAAACTCTCTACATGAGTTAGTGTATGACACTAACTCACTCATGGTTCATATTCTCACCTCATGAGTTCATTCTCATCTCTTGACTTCATCTTCTTCATCCTTGAGAAAAAGCTTGCTAGCTTTTGATTAAGTGAGAAAATATTGTGAGAAAAACAAATCTAAAGTGAGCCAATTTTCTACTTCATCATCCTCTACTATTAGCCATTTAGTTTAGGGTGTTTGCTTCACTAATTTCACCATTAGTGAAGAGGTAGCATGAGTTTGAGTCTCCTCGACGTAGATCATCTTCGGACTCGAAGACTTCGAGCAAGTTTGTTCATTTCTCCAAGGGAACCCATATAAGAGTTCGGGAGATCACTACTCGCAGCGAAGAGACTACTACACGGAGCTTTTGAAGTGAAGGACCGGTCTATAAAGGTTGTATTCCTCATTCACTTAGATGTAAAGATGTTTACATATGTGTTCGTCGGATTTTCGAGTAAAGATTCTAGGGTTAGGGTTAGCTAGAACGACAAATTTTTGAAATTGGCATGGACGATGCCTCCTGAAACCTTGTTGCCGTGCTAGGCAACCCTGCAGGGTTCGGATGAGTTCGCTCATCGGCCTTCTTTTCAACATGTACCTGGGTAGCCGTTACGTACAGCTAGTGCCGCTGATAGACTTGTGGTTAAACCCACTGCCAGCGTACTGTCGAGTCTTTAGAGTCCCACACAGAGGGTCTCCCTGGTCTAGGCAAAACGATGTAGAGGCCGTATGGTTTTATGGCAGGGTTTCGATCATATACGTGTACTGGCTACACGGATGATGTTTGGACAGATAATACTAGTGGTCTTTGGTTTTAGCCGGAGTCTAGTATTATATTATTGGATTATTGTTATCTCATTATATTCGTATTTTTCGGAATACGAATACGGGTATGTATATACAGTGAGGGCATTCTTCTAATTTTACAAGACATGCTTCTAGAAGGAAACACCTCATTATTAGATTTATCTATTTGTGGAAATAAATTAATGTGGTGGAAATTGGAGATATTTGAGGCATGGATGAAAGCATGGCTAAGTCATTTTTTTATTCATTTGACTTTACTATTCAAGCATGGTTTCTTATTTTCTATTGAAAATAATCCATGCTTGATGATTGCAAAGACTTAGCCATTCTCATTTGCCTCTACACCCTTACTCATTTGCACTTGCCCATTCTCTCTCCAATTTTTCCTCTCCTTCTTCCTCAAGCCCTAACCCTCACATGAGTTGTGAATCCTAAGGTTCTTGAGATAAAATACTCCATTCATCTTTCTCTACATAATCTAAGTTGTCTAGTCTAGCAAACTAGACATCTTAGTTACTTCATACTTGAGGTTGAAGTTTGAACCATAGGCTCTCGGGTGGATCATTTTTGACAAAGAAGAGACCGATGATCGAGTTCCATTCAAGCTTTCTAGGAGCCAAGGAGAGGAGAAGAAGTTTCAAGCCACCAAGAGCTAAGAAGAAAAGTAGAAGACCCGGAGGACTTGATCAAGGAGGTATAAACTCTCACCTAGTAGTTAGAAACCTTCTTGAAGTTTGTCTTAGCTAGTTATGGTTTAATTAAGATCCCGAGTTGTCTTGGTCGATATTGCGAAGCCACTCTTTTGAAAAAGAAAAATCACTTTTTTTGTATTCCGCCTTCCCGCGGACTCGTGGGGTGCGCGACATCGACTTATACCGGTATCAGAGCCACTTAAATCTTAACCAGCTAGTTAGCAAGTAGTTAGAACTTCGATCGTCGGAAAATTTACTCGAAATCAAATTTTCATGCTATGTTTACTGTCGATTTTTAAAACTGTTCAAAAAATTATTTCAGTGGGCTTAAAAATACAAGCAGGCTTTTGTAAGAACACAGAAGAAAATCGAGCTCGTAATCGCACAAGACCACCGCAGTACCACATCCAAACTCACTGTTTAGCACGGATCTGCGGCCGAGTCAAGGCCGATTCGCTCCGATTTTTTCCTCTGGGTCTTAATATTGGAAATATGATTTCTTGCATATTTGGTTTCTACCCAGTATTGTTTGTGTACCGGTTTGTACATGGAGTAGACATGGAAAATATTTCCGATCGAAATTCTAAGTTACTTGGCTAATCCGGGTTTTCTGTGTTTGTATATATGTTGCTAAACGTCTGCTAATTGCTATATATCGATTAGTGGGGGTTTCACATATCTGTCATTTGGTGATGGTTTGTGTATATGGAGTATTGGATCGTCGTGCATAAATAGCCAGGGGATATGAGAAGAGTGTTTTCTTTTCTTTCATTCATGTAAATTTGTAAAATGATGTAATATTATTTTTGTGGGGCACATCCGGGTTGAAGTTGTAGCCACCGTTGTATTATTTCATTTGCTTTTTCTTGTACCTTGGATAGACCCAAGGTAGGGTGCATAAACTACCGGGTTCTTGAAGTGTCGAGTGGCCTACTCATTCTATTGAGAGAGGTTGCTTCACTTCGGGAATTTAGCGGGTAGTTTGCCGCACCCGCAGGGGTCTAGAGTGGGGTTTGGCTATTCATCATGACCGTAGAATCCGTGTTTCGTTATAGGCTAAAACGAAACACAGAAATCCTAGTATATCCAATATATTCATCTGTGATTCTGTGATCTGGAATTCTTATTATTGCGTGAGACGAATGGATATATATATATATATATTATATATATATATATATAATAAACGTTGCTTATGTTTTGCACCTGCACTAGTCCAGCCCCCGCTCTGCCGTTAGTTAAGTAACCTAACAGTGTATGACGGGGCTCCGTGGTGAATGTGGATGGCATAAGCGTACGTTCTATTTTCGTTTCTTTTCTGCAATGATAAGGTTAATTGAAGGGACTGCGTTAATATTGATTAATGCAAGGAAATAAACCTAAAATCTGATGTCGTTGGAACAATTACAAAACCACTCGGTTTTCTTCAAAAAGTATTTTTAAAAGCGGAGCTTAAACCACTCCTTTTCAAAAGCTATCCGGTTCCTTCGACTATATCAAGTTCGTTACGTTAACGATTTTCTCCAAAAACTAGTCGTAGCCCTCCGTCATTTCAGATAGGTATCTACTAGTATTCATGCAATGTGTTTTGACCTTCACCAAGGCATATTGTTTGGTAGCTAGTGGGTGCTTATCTGTAGCATAAATAGATGCATTAGTCTAGGACAGACGTACAGCTGTTTTGGCCTTCATCAAGGGCTTGTACGAATGGGTCTAGATTAATCTGGATAATGACGGGTTGAACTTGAGTTGCGACTTATGATGTTTTGACCTTCGTCAAGGTTATAAGACCTCGGGGCAAAATTCATATCGGGAGTTTCAAACATAAAGGAAACTTGCTGGTGTTGCATACCTTCTGGAGTGTGGTGTTTTTGGTAGGCTTCCTTCAAAATCATCACACAATGATAGTTGGGTCCTGATCCTACTGTGAGTATCCGCTACTCTTCGGGAAATTTTTTCACTTAACAATCAATGCTATAAACTAAGTAGGTGTCTAGAACAGTGTTAGCGGGGCTACGCCTCCAGGGAAAAGAGGTTATGCAATTAAGAAACTTCGCGAAAGCATTGGAAAACCTCCCTCGAAGTACTGACACTAGCCTGGTCGAAAGGTTAAGCAAGTATTGTGACGTGCGATTAATCCTAACTAATTCTTCTTTTAGGGTTTGAAGAAGAATTCGAGGAAACAGTGGGAGCCATCCTGTTTAAATAAATTAATAACCAATCTAAACTTGTAAGAGCATATGCTGGGTGTTTCTTTTCTCTCTTTCCTAATTGCAGCGACCATGACGGGACTTAAGCTGAAACTAGATAAAAATAAACTCGTTGGGCCAAACTATAAAGACTGGCTGAGGAATGTTCATATGGCCCTTACATATGATAATGTCGCATACGTCCTCACAGCGAAAGCTCCCCTTGTTCCTGGTCCAGAATCCTCAGTCATGGACATTGAAGTCCGTAAAACCTGGGATCTTAATTGCGCGAAAGCCAAGTGCCTCGTGCTGGTCTCTATGGATAATGAACATCATAGGTGGCACGAGAAGATGGACTCTTCCTCCATACCAAAGAATTATATGGAGACCAATCTCGTATCGCAAAATATGAGACCTCAAAGAAATTATTTCAAGCGAGATTGGCCATCGGATCATCTGTTGGGGACGACGTCTTAAAGATGATTTCACTCATCGAAGAGCTCGCGGACCTGGGAACCACGTTGGAGAATGAGTTGTACATTGACTTAATTCTACAGTCCCTTCCTTCCACCTATGCCCAGTTCATATTTAATTTCAATATGAATAGTATGGAAGTTTCACTTCCTGCACTCCTCAACATGTTGAGTATGGCAGAGGGCACCTAAAATAAAACCAAGGAAACACCCGCTCTGTTTGTCAGGGAATCTTCTTCTGCTAGATCTAAGACTAAGACCAAGGGGAAGAAGAAGAAGGCCCCCACCAAACCAAGGGGGTGTGCAGAAATTGCAAGGAAAGGGAAAGGAAAAGTTAGGGGGGCAGCCACAAATGAAAAATGCTTCTATTGTCGGAAAAAAAACATTGGAAGAAGGCCTGCAGGGCCCTAAAGGTCTGGAATCAGGACACGAAGTAAGTTGTGGTTTCGGCTTCAGGTATGTTCGTGATTGAAAACTGCTTTCCTATAAACTCTATTTCCTGGGTATTGGATACCGGATCAGAATCTCACATCTGTAATTCTTTACAGGCGCTGAGAAGTCGTAGAGTTTTGAGGAAAGGTGATATGACCCTCAAGGTTGGTAACGGAGCCAGTGTGGACGCTGTTGCAGTAGGAGAATATCACCTGGGATTGGCGAGTGGACATATTTTGTTATTGCGTAACTGCTTTTGTATACCCAGTATGGTGTGTAATATTATATCAGTATCTTTATTATCAAATGAAGGATATAATTTTGCACTTGTAAGCAATGTTATCAACATTCACCTAAATCATGAAATGGTTGGGTCGGGTACACTTAGTAACGGAATATACATTCTCAATCAACATCAAGTTTTCAATGTCCAAAACACACTAAAAAGAAAGGCTTCAGAATCAAACTAAGATTTCTTATGGCATTGTAGACTCGGTCATATCAATGAAACACAACTGACTAAGTTACATAAAAAAGGATACTTGGATCCGTTTGAGTATCAATCATATGCAACTTGTCAATCATGTATCAGAGGAAAGATAACAAAAACTCCGTTCACTAGACACGGAGAAAGAGCCACTGAGCTCTTGGGACTCATACACAGCGATGTGTGTGGGCCAATGTCTACATATGCAAGAAGTGGTTATTCCTACTTCATTACTTTCACAGATGATTTCTCAAGATATGGACATGTATTCTTAATGACATAAATCCGATGCCTTTGAGAAATTCCAAGAGTATAAGAATGAAGCGGAAAAGTATCACGACCCGAAGAAGGCACGTAACTAGCACTTGGATCATGTGAAATCTATAGAACTCCACCCAATCCAAGTAAGCCAAAGCCCAGAAATCTAAACCGTTTTAGAAAAAATAGTGGAGGTGAAGTTTTGAAATAAGTTTTAATGAAATCAGGTTCTTTCTTTAAAACATAAGTAATAGTATATATGAAAAACATAATCCTGGTATTTAACTTGAAAACATTTTCGTCATTGAAAATTTAGGCAGCACCTCCTTTGTATAATTTAACCTGAAAACGTTACAAGAAATATAATAAAAGGCATCCCCAAACGGGAGCTAGCTCTTCGCCAATTGGCGGAAACAACCACGCAAGTAATATAAATATACAACGCCGAAAGGTAAGGATTAAAACACAGAAGAAAAGTAAAGAAAATAGTCATCATAAAAAAAACCGGAAAACAATAACATATACATGAGCGTGACTCTAAGGCCGAAAGAATATACAAACGGTGTATCTAAGTCTACAAATATACAGGTCTGGTTGATGGAGCTTTAAACTAGATACAACTGAAATAAAATAGAAGTACAATGGTGGCCATAAAGCAATGTGTCCCACCTACCCTAGCAATCACCCGGAAGAAAGTGGTGTGCCAGTGAAGCCACTACGGAACCTGTACGACTGAACCTGCAAGAAACTATGGCACAACGGGAGTGACTTGCCAACTCGTGAGTAGAAGACATCACCGAGTAGAAATCGAATGAATGACTATATTCTAGGTCAGTACAATACAATAATAATAGTAGTAACACCGTAACAGCGAGTAGCAATATGAGTAATCATATAAGCAGATGTGTAAGGTCAAATACTCGTGTCCGTGTCACAAGGTAACTACATGTTATATGTATGATGTATGAATGCATCATCAATGGGTATGTTCAGCATCGACATACAAAAATCATGATAAACCTGAGTGCCAAACATCGACACTCGAAAACATCAAGAAAGCCGTGCTCGCCAACAACACATAAATCTCACATCTCGGGCTCCGTCTGTCCGGACCGTCCCCATATTATCAAATCTCAGGACTAGGTCGGTATCCTCCGGATGTCCGCCGAGCCAAATATCACCGGTCAGTAGTGCTCCTCTGCCGGGCTCATCGTCTACATCTCGAGCTTCTTGCCCCGGGGTACCTTACCGGGTCCACCATGTACCCGCAGACGGTTCATCCAACTCCTCGAATCGGGTATGTGTACACACGTGGCTCAAGAACCGAGAAATCTCATGGTAGACGCCACACACATCATATCACGAGAAACCGCATTTTCTTTTAAAATTTAGTATAAGTTTTCAAATCCGCATGCGGTTTCCCCAAATCCCGAAATCTCATGGAAAAACCGAAATCTCATAATTATGAGTATATAATGAGATAATGAATACCGACGTAAAGCCAAATGACCGGTGCATAACTAGAATGTATGTATGCGAATGCATGCGGCATCAAGGTAAGAAATACAAGATCTAAACTAGCACATGATATCAGGAATGCTAAACAATGCTACTTAGCTACAACTATCAGTGTATACAATGGAATAATGGTTACCACAGTGTGCGTGACATGGCAATTACCGATGCTGAAATGTGTGAGCCGGCAAGCAAGTGTATGTGCAACATGCGCATCATCGGTAATTGTGCAGATGTCCTAGCAGACGAGAGCATAATAGCTAAAGAAAACACATGTATATATTCAATGCAATGAGAACAACATGAATATAATGGAAAGGTGAATAGTAAACGCAACATTATAAAATATATACATCTGTATACGAGTCATATAGTTTTAGTGTTTGAAATAGAATGAATTGTGATTTTTAGAAGAGTAGGGGCTACGGTGTTTTTGAGAAAAGATATGCCCTCTGAAAAATCCGTAGCATCTCTCGAATTGTCTTTTGAAAATACTCACGGTTCGTTAGTTTTGAAAATAAGTAAGACTCGAGCCTAGTCTAGCATCTACCTAAATAACTAAGAGACTAAACTAAGAACCTAGTAGGGGTGATAAGAAAATCTAAACATATTCCGAGTCGATATATCTAGTAGTCGGCGATCCAGCCTCATAGCATCACGTACTGTATAATAAATCGTATGGCATTCTCGAGTCAAGAGTGCGGATCAATCATCATACATACCTCGTACGGTAATATCCATCGTACGTCATCCTAAAAATCGAAGGTACGGGTCAAATATCATATATATATATATATATATATATCATTCGTACGGTATCATTCATCGTACAATATCAAAATCACGGTACGGATCTAAGGTCTCGTACAATCTATTATTTCATCGGGTCACATGTTATCACATGATTGTATATATCGCCCAACGATCCTTTAATATATGATAACATATACGGTGTCTCGACTCAATCACAAATCATAAGCTCACGGCATCATGCTCAAATATATCGACTCATAACCATTCAACATCTCACATCCTCATCTCACGTGTATATGTGTATATATATGAACAAACAAACACACACACACACACACACATATACACACAATTACCAAGTGCATGTGTGTGTGCGTGTGTGTGACAACATATAACCTGCGAACCGCTATAAGGTAATAAGGCTAAGGATATATCTTCCTACAACCACACTTAAACTATCCTATAGTCTCCTAGGATTCTACTCGCTAAGTATCCGAAACTCGTGTCTACACAAATATATATAACTATATAACCCTAAGCTACGGTTGCGGGGGAGCTATACTGTCACGGCCCGAGATTTAGTTCGTGACCGGCACTTAAAACTACGGCTGCGGGGGTGCTATACTGTCACGACCTGAAATGTAAAAATACGGATTTTACCAAAAATCCGTTAAATATCATTAAAATAAATAAATCATTTTAATCTCCGATTAATTTCCAAATATTGGTATATACTTATACCATTTTACGAAAAATCCCTATTCGCAAATCGAATAGTTTTCGCGAAATATATTATTTTAATATTAAATTTCCAAAAATAATATTTTTACATTTCCGAAATGTGACAGTCTTCCCCCCTGTCCCCGAATTTAAATTTAACTCCCCAAATACAAAAACATTTCAACAATCTGCTCAAATCAATGGGGTTTCGAAATCACGGAAGATATACAGATACCACGGCGCATCCTATGCGCATGGAAACGAGTATGAAACTCAAAAATCGAACTCCGTCAAGTATCACGCAGTCATCGGAGTTAAAATGGAAATACGAATCTCGAATTCCACCACCGGAATCCAAATGCACTATTTAAATCATAACACGTATATAGCACGCATTCTTGTAAAACCATTTTAAAAACTGAATCACTCATGCTAAATCTTTCTCAAATCCCAGTGCTATGCTTAGCCCACGGTACAAGTGGCGGACGATCATTTGCAAAGTAATAAATATATACTTATATATGTTTTGCTCAAATTATACGTCCTGCTTTCTTTTTGAAAAATCCCAGAAGGTTCTCTTTATAAAATTTCTTGTCACTCGCTGACACGTACTAAATAGAGAGACTATAGCCCCTTTTTGAAAACTTTTGGTAAACTTTTATATGCATGCAAAAGTACCCAGGTACTGTCCTCAGACCAGTCCTGCTCGGCTACTATATAATATAGTATCCATCATCAAAAGCAAAACTCATAAATAAAATCAGCCTCAAAAGGCGTATCCAATATCACATGCGTCTGGTGCGCACGGAAATCCAATCCAACACAAATGCCACAATATGCTCGAAAGCAAAACTAAGTGCAACGGGTGTGCACGAAAGTATTTGTCCAGTGCAACAGGTGTGCACGACAAAAACATCAAATGCATCTATAGTACATGAAAATCTCAAATCAAGCGCAACAACTATGCACGAATGAAGTCTCTATCAAGTGCATCCAACATGCGCGAATAAAATCTCAATCATGTGCATCCAATATGCACGAATAAAAATCTCATCAAGTGCGTCCAATATGCACGAATAAAAATCCTAATCAAGTGCATCCGGTGTGTACAAAATCTCATATCCTGTGCCCAACATGTGCGAAAATCTAAATCAAATGCGTCTGGTCCGTATAAAACATCTAGTGCAATAGTATGCACGATAACGAACATCAAGTGCAGACGCTCACGAAAACATCAATCTGGTGCAACAACGCACGAAATACAATTCCGGTGCAACCAATGTACGAAATACCAATCTGGTGCAACAAATGCACAAAATCTCAAGCTAGTGCAACAATGCACGAAAATATCAAGCTGGTGCAATAATGCACGAAAATATCAAGATGGTGCAATAATGCACGAAAACTCATCAACATCTCAATGATCACAGAACAACACCGAGCATGCCAAGGTATATAAGATCATAAACGTGTGCAACTACGTACACAAAACTATATATCAATGCACTGCAAGCATATACAAGCTATACCAAGTGCGAACATCAAATCGAGTGCGTACCTTACGCACAAAAATCAAATCGACGGCATCGAAATCCACGAAATCATAAGTATGTGCAACGAAGGCACAAATCGATATCAAGTGCAATAGATATACACAAATAATAAATCTCCAATATAGCGGTGTATAAAACACAAGTCGAGTGCAATAACTGTGCAAAATATAAATCTTTAATAGATGCAACCAAGGTGCACCAACACATAATTCACGAAACCCAATCATTAAAACTCCAATCCAAGCGATAAAAGTGTGATACTCGAATCACAAAACACAAATCGCAATAACTGACATTGAGGTACACCTCCTACAATGTCGAAAAAATAAGCCGGTATGCCCAAACTCGGCAGAGCAAGATCATCTACTTGTCTCCTGCTCACAGTCTGGCATCTTCGGTCTCTAGGTTCCTGTTTCTCTTCTGGATTATCAATCTCGCAATCTTTCTGCTCATCGGCCTAGTCAGGTATACTAACGGAATAATACCGCTCTGGAACTCCTTTAATCATCGTTTGGCCAATCAACATGACCACTCACAACGGCACATTACTGACGGCGGCATCTGGCCCTCTGAATACGCACGCTATAACTGATCCTGGGAAGAATCTGATCATGGCTTCTTTCGATCTCACCTATGCCAAACTATATGAAGGTTGGCACTCTTGTGTAACTCTTTTCTCATAACCGGACAGCTGTGTCCTCAGCACGGCTTTCATCTGGAAATTTGGCTGTATCTAACGCCTCTGCACACATATTAATCCTGTAGCATCAATGGAGCGTAACAACCGCTCGATAATATCTCGCACGAACCTTTTGTTCCACTTGTCTTTATTATCGTCCACTTCGACGTCATCTCTCTTGCTGTCTGCATATTGCAATTCATTCTCGGCTACGGTCAATCTGGAGTCTCTCACACATAGACTCGAAATCACGAACTCGGTATCTTCATCACTCTATAGAAGATATCTAGCCGAACACTTCCTCGGGAACTCATCCAAATTATCGGAGGAATACACTTTATTCATCCGTTCTCGATCAACTCACAACGCATCTGGGTGAGGTCCTTCTATCTGAAACTGGTCAACTTACCGATCTCACATCGGAGCATCTGACGAACAACGTCCTCTCTTGATCAATCTATTCTAGATCTGAGTAAGATCCTTCAACTGGAATTCTTCAACTCAACTGAGCTTGCGTCGGCATCTCAAATATGGCGAACCATAACAGTCGCTCCACTCGAGATAGACTAGCTACCTCCTGTCACATCTCTACCTGGAAGCTCCAGCAGTTTCAGCTCATAAGCTCTGGAAACGACATCCCATCAATCTCAGCAACAGGTGGGTCATCTGTCTGCACTGTAGACAACATCACGCTCTCTGAGGTAGGCTGTACATCAACAGTCCTCTCAATCCTGTAGCCTCTATCAATGGCCCGATCATCCGGTGCAAAACCGAACACTCGCCTTAAACGAGAGATCACAACACATCATTATACCTACACGTCTCTATGTTACCAGAAAACAACAATAGTCAGTCCTCGTCCATGACGAGCTCGCCCTGACCGAAACACTAGCAGCTTAATCTGCGTTCAAACCATGGTGACAGGAACCTCAAACAGGTATCGAAGAAGATAAATCACATGAAAGAAGGAAATCATCATATCCCAAACGGATATACGATCAAAGGAACGAATAGTATCAAAGATCTCAAGATAAGTACATCCTAAGGTTTCTTAAATGGAGTATTGTATCATAAATATGCCGCGGAACATACGTACGGTACGTCACTCTACTCAAGCTACATACTCCATCAATCAGGGTCAACCTATGAAACGAAAGTTCGGGTCTAATACCCCCTCGTCAAGTCTAAATTTCGTAAGGTCAAGCCTAGGTTCCAGAATATATACGCTCTAGACTCCGTATAGTCAAACTCAGACTCAAACCAAGGTTAAACCTAACGCTTTGATACCAAGTTTGTCACGACCCGAAATTTAGTTCGTGACCGACAATTAAATCACGCAACGTCAAAAGGCGTAACGTAAATCAAGTAAGCCGAAGCCCAAAAAATCTAAACCCTTTTTTTTATAGTGGAGTGCAGTTTTGAAATAAGGTATAATAATCATGTTTTGTCTTTTCAAAATTTGGACAGCACCTCCCTTGTATATTTTGATCCAAAAACCTAATTTACAACAATATATAGGCATCCCCAAACGGGAGCTAGCTCTACGCCAACTGGCGGAAACACAACCACGCAAGTAATACATATACGACGCCCAACGGCGAAGATCAACCTAGAAATAACAAATAAGAAAAGCAAGACATCAACTCAAGAAAAGCAATCATAAAAACCCATCGCTTTAAGTCTCGCAAACAAGTCTGACTAGGTCTACCAATATACAATACTAGTTTCTGATCTGATCTGATATGATGTGATGGAGTTTGTCTAGATACAATAGAATATAACAGTATGAGATTGGGCACGATCCAACATGTGTCCCACCTACCAAAGCAAACACCCTGGATGAAGCTGTGTGCCAGCAATACCGCAACTAATCCCAAGCTGTCAAACCTGCAAGAACTGTGGCACAACGGGGGTGAGTTGCCAACTCATGAGTAGAAAACATCAACAAGTAGAAATCAAATAAAATAACGATTTCCTAGGTCACTATATCCTGAAAGTAATACTGTGACATCTAGGGTGACCACAAATGCATATATGTCAACAATCAAGTCAATGTCCATAGCATATATAATAAACATCCGACATCATATGCCTGTAATATGTGGATATCATCCACGTGTCCATCAATGACACAACTCAATATCATGGAACATGAATGTCCAACATCGATACTCGAAACATCATGAAAACATAGTATGTATGTATGTATGTATGAGGATATCAACCACCTGTGTCTATCAACGACACATCAAAATCATAGAACCTGAGTGTCTAACACCGACACTCGAAATATCATGAAAACCCGTATCCAGCATCGACACGTAAATCTTCATACCTCAGGCACCGCATCCTCAGATCGGCCCTCATATACATCTCATCTCAGGCTCCGCATACTCAGATCGGCCCTCATATCTATCTCACGACTCCGGTCGGTATCCTCCAGATATCCGCCGAGTTCTATACAATCACCGGTAGGTAGTGTTCCCTCTGCCAGGCTCATCGGCTACACTACGATAATCATTTCTTGCCCCAGGGGTACCATACCGGGTCCACCATGTATCCACAAACGGATCATCACCTCCTCAAATCGGGTCTCGAAAACCAATCTCAGAACCGAGAAAACTCATGGTGGACGCATTGAAATATCATATCATGAGAAACTGAGTTTTTAAAATAATACATCATTTCCTTCGAATTATAACCACGGATCTCAAATCCAGAAATCTCATGAAAGCTGCATCTCAATGCATATAACCATAAAGTACGACATATGCAACATAGAGTAATAATATGAGCATATCGGTATATCATGCAAGCATATAACCACAAGGTATGATGTATGCAACATAGAGTAATAATATGAGCATATCGGTATATCATGCAAGCATGTCAAGTGATGGTACCGAATAATGAATATACTACACGGTTACGAATCATATCATGATGTGGCAGTTCTACAGTGTAAGTGACATAGCAATTACCGATGAAGAATGTGTGTGAGCTGGCAATCTATGTAAGTGTAACATTCGCATCAACGGTAATGGTGCAGGTGTACTAGCAAATGATATCATATAACATTTATTACTGGAACAATGTATGTAATTCACTAGGGGTAATATTCTACATAGCATGAACAATCATTGGTTATAACTATCTACTTATGAACTATACGGTCACTTAAGGGATACGAATCGTAGTTTGAAAGTGGGGGCTATGGTGTTTAGGAAAAGGGCCTCATTTGAAAATCCATAACGCCCCTTGAGGTTTCCATTAAAAGATGCATACGATTCGTCGGTTTGGAATTTGGCCTGGTTTAGGTAATATCTTTACATTGGCGATCACGCCTCATAACATTCGATATAGCAATAATCCTCTATCAATATTCTCAAATTACAAGCACGGATCAATCATCCGGCAAAACACATCTCGTACGACAATCCATCGTACGGTGACATTAACAGAAAAGGGAATCTATCATCTTATACAATATAGAGGGTATGGATCTAAAGTCTCGTACATCACATCACTCATTCGTCTCATCAATATAGATATATCATACACATATCTCTCAACTCACGTTTGTATCAATCTAATAATGATATCGTTCATATACATCATATCTTATAAATCTCGAGTCGTATCGATCTCGATCTCATATTAGCCACAATCAACTCTCACTTGTTCTCTTTCGATTCATACTTATCATGACTCACTTTATTCAATCATCTTTAACTTTCATATTCGTGAATCCTATATAGGTTTTCTATAACCCTAACATATATATATATATATATATATATATATATATATATATCGGTTTTCATTTATGATTTGCGGGGATGCTATATGCCATCCACCTGACTTCCCCCATAGATATAAATCTACTCACCGCAATTCTCCTCGCTTAGCCGAAGTCGATGTGCTTCGTCGTCTCGGAATTCCACGCGAAGTACCTACAATCAAGACACATCGAAACGCAAACACAATTAATATCCAAAAACCGATATGGCACATGTTTCACTCATAGGTTAAAACCTATAGTTTAGCTTGCCAAAAACAACCAAACAACTCTCGTCGTTGACGTACAAACATCCAACGACCAATTCAAATCTCAATTACTAAAATCACGAATTCAAATATCAAAACCAAAACCCCAAATTTCATACATCGCATAACACTAATTCAGCAAGAAAGGAAAGCACTCCCAGATTTTGACTCAGGTCAATTGGGACTAAACAAACAAGTACAGGGGCCAGTTTATAGGGTAAGTGAGCTACAGGAAAAACCACATCACCATTGAAAAAGGGAAGTCCGGCGACATTCCACCAAATCCGAGCTCGCCGATCGAAAGGGGTCCAAACATACTCGTACTTCTGTGGTGGTCTTCTAGTGGTCTATCTAGGTTAATAGACTTGTTTGATTTTCTTGTAAAAATCCCAGATAGCTCCAGATTCCCTGTAGGCTATAAGGTTTCACAAAACCGACACAGAAAATTCAAACTTCGTATTTTGGATTCTAAACTTAATTCCAGGCCATGGAATCAATCCCTAAGGTCTTGTAAACACTCACTATACCTCAAATGGCTACTAGACAGCAACTTACAATTTTCTAAAATCGAAATCCTAATTAACTCAAATTCTAATCTAAATACGATATTTAACGCAAACTAAATTCTAAAGTGAACGAATTACCTTATTTGCAACACAAGAAACTTCTTAAGTTGCCCAAAGTCTTCAAAATCCAAACTTGGATGGTTCAAAGGGTTTAGAATGATATTGTGCATGTTTTTAAAGAAGGTTGCATAGGGTTTTGAGTATGAAATTGGGATGGTGCATGAGGTAGTGGGGAATTGAAGAAGGAGATGAAGAATTGTAAAGAAGCAATGGGGAATGAAGGGAATGGGGCAGCCAAATATGACTCTCTTTCTCTCTCTTAGCCCCACCCTCTCCTACACTCACTCCCCCTCCCAAAATATCTAAATTTTGTTTTTCTTTCATTAACTCCCTTTCACACTAACTCTTTCTCATTCTTTCTTCTTTCCTTTGTTTTCTTTTCTTTTCTTTTCTTTTCTTAACTCATTCTCTTTCTCACACACTCACAAACACATGCACACATGCACATGACATGTGCACAAGTCACGGAAAAATGTAAAAATACGGATTTTACCAAAAATCCGTTAAATATCATTAAAATAAATAAATCATTTTAATCTCTGATTAATTTTCAAATATTGGTATATACTTATAACATTTTACGAAAAATCCCTATTCGCAAATCGAATAGTTTTCGCGAAATATATTATTTTAATATTAAATTTTCAAAAATAATATTTTTATATTTCCGAAATGTTATATATACGCCATCCACCCGACTTCCCCGTAGATATACATCTACTCATCTCGATCCTCGCTTACCGAAATCGATGACGCCACGCTCTCCCTTGTCGTCCCGAAGTCTACGCGAAGGTACCTACATATCAAAACACATCGTATCGCATCAAAATCCGATTCAAAAACCGACACGACACGCGAAGTGCTCATAGGTTAGAACCTATAGCCTACGCATGCAAAAACAATCATAAAACCCTCGTCGTTGACGTACAAACGTCCAACGACCAAAACCAAATTCAAATACCAAAAACCAAGTTTTAGAAATCGGAAAAACATTGCTAAAACCAACTCAAAATACTTCCAGATTTTTGCACAGATCTATAGGGACAAAACTAACAATACGGGGGCTATGTTATAAGGTGTGTGAGCTACAGGACAAACCCCAACACAAATGTCCAAAACTTGGCCGGCGAGAAGTGCTACAGTAACGGGTGTCGCCAGCCCAATTTTGGTATCTTGGTCTCATTCCTCTGTGGTGGTCTTCTAGTGGTCTAACTAGGTCAATGTAGTTGTTTGTTTTTCTTATAAAGACCCCAAGTTGCTCCAAAATTCATTTAAGCATCAAAAATCAATGAAAACCGACACGGGAAAATTCTAAGTTCGCATATTGGTTTCTAGTCTCAGGTTTAATGCAAAATAATAGCACTACAGCGGTTTGTGATCACAATTAAACCTTAATTTCACCTTCACAAGTCAAGATAAATCCTAACCCTCATCTTGGAATTTCAAACACCACAAATCCACATCGGTTTGATTCTAAACTACTATAGGAGTTAAGGAAACTCAAATTCTAAACTGAGGGTGTAGAAAATACCTCATTTGGCAACTCAAGAATTTTCTTTAGTTGCCCAAAGTGCTCAAAGTCTTGACTTGATGCCTCCCTAGGGTTTGTAGTGAGCTTGTGCATATTTTTTGTGAAGGGGGTATAAGGTTTTGTTTGAGTTTTGGGGATGGACATAGGGGTAGAGGAAGAGGATGAGAAGGAGATGAAGAAGAAGAGGAAATTAGGAGATGAAGGTATGAGAAATGTGTAAAAGCCTCTCACTCTCTCTCTCTCTCTCACCCTCACATGACACAAGTCATCTCACTCTCTCTCTCATCTAAATTCTTTTTCTTTCTTTTATCTTTTCTCTTTTATATTTTTAAAACAAAAAACATTTAAAAGAGGAGAAACCATGGTGCATATCAAATAAAATGTAACAAGTGTATGCAACATGCTTTGTTGCATGTCATGCACATAAACATGTTTAATGCATAATTAGTAAATATTAATCAAGTTTAGCATTAAACTTGTATACAAATTATTATTTAATAATCTATAAATGCTCAATTCACATAATTTCTTTCAAAAACAATATTTGATATAAGTTTTCAAATATTTTCCAAACTATTGGTATATAATTATACCATTTCATTTAAAACCAATCTCCATACTTTTTAAAACATCCATAATATTTATTATTTAATTATTTAAATTCCAAAAACAATATTTTATTTTCCAGGAATGTTACATTCTTCCCCCCATTAAATAAATGCTGTCTCCGAATTTAAATTTAAACCCTCCAAATACAAAAACATTTTAGTAAAATTATCAAGTCGTCGGAGCTTCGAAATCATGAATACACAAGATATATCATAATGCACCGTATGCGCGTGAGAACAAGTGCAAAACCCAAAATAAAAACTTCGTCAAGTATCACGTAATCATCGAAGTTATGACGAAAATACAAATGTCAAAATCCAATACGAAAATCAAACATGATATAATTAAGACTATAACATAAGTACAGTACGCAACGTTGTGAAATTGTCGAAACAACTGAATAAAAGTGCATGCAAAACCTTTTTCAAATCGCCGTGCGATGCACAAACCACGTCACAAATAGCGAACGTTCATTTATAAAAAAATATCTATGTATATATGTATACCCTTTGTTTAACATACACGTTCCGCCTTTTGAAAATGAATTTAGAAGGGTTTTCTTCGTAAAGTTTCATGCCATCATGGACACGTAGGAAAATATCAAGACTATAGCTCTTTTTTTTTTTGAAAATCCCCTCGGTAAATATCGATGCATGCGAAAATACTCAGGTACTGTCCTCAGACTAGTCCTGCTCGGTTATTAACCATATAATGTATATCATAAAACATGCCGCTCGAAAGGAATCAATCCCAAAAAGTATACAAAGAATGCCACGTGCGTCTAGTGCGCACGGAAATCGAAATCAATACAGTGCCACGAATGTGCACAGAAACAAAAATCAAGTGCAACGGGTGTGCACGAAAACATCTGTCAAGTGCAACGGATATGCCTGACAACAATACCGGGTGCATCTAATGTGCTTGAAGAATCTCGATTAAGTGCATCCGGTGTGCACAAAGTCACATCAAGTGCGCCAAGTGTGCGCAAGAAGCTAAATCAAGTGCATCAGGTCCGCACAGAAACGTCTAGTGCAGTAGGGTGCACGATAACGAAAATCAAGTGAACAAGGTACATGGAAACATAAATCCTGTGCACGAAGGTGCCCGAAAACAAATATCGAATATTAAAATCGAAATCAGCGGTATACGACATACACCAAATCAAATCAAGTATACCGCGGTATATGAACTTGTAAACGTGTGCAGCTGCGTGCACAAAACCATATCAAATACTAAAAGTGCTCGTAAACCACGTCGAATGCATAAGTCCAAATCGTGTGCATGCTGTATGCACGAAATCAAAATCAAGTACCTCGGAGTTCGTAAAAATCAAAATCAAGCGCAAATGTGTATGCGCAAAAATGAAAATCAGTACAACTGATACACGAAAATACAAATCAAGTGCAGACGTGGTGCACATAAGAAATATCAATCATGAAACGAAATCCTCGAAACATAAAAATCCAAAACGATGGAAACGTGATATCCGAATCACCAAGTCGCAAATCATAAATAACTGTCGTCGATGTGCCCCTCCTTCAATGACGAAACGTGCCGGCGCATCCAAAGCTGACAGAGCAAGATATCTACTTGCCTCATGCCCACGGTCTGGCGTCCTCTGCTCTTAGGTCCTCGTTTTTCTTTATAGATTATCAGTCGCATAACTCCTCGGCTTGACAGCCTGATTCAGAGAAATGACCGAAACAGTTCTGCACTGGCGCTTCTCTGAAGTTCTCCTGACCAATTAACATGGTCATTCGTAATGTATCATGTCAATGATGGCAGTCTCTAGTCCTCTGAGTGTGCGCGATACAATCGATCCTGGTTCAAGTCTTTATCGTGAATTATTCCCTAAAGATCCCATCAGGGTCTCTTTCCTAATCTTATCTCTGCAGGTCTGCCCGGAAGTCGGCACTCTTTACTTAATCCGTTTCTTGTTCCTGAACAGCTGCATTCGTATCTAGGTCTTCCTATGGAAGTACGACCGCATCCAATGCCTATGCGTGTGTAACAATTCTCTAGCATCAACGGAGTGGAACGGCAACTTGTTAAAATCTTGCACGAACCTCTTACTCCGCTTCCCTTCAATATAGACCAATTCGGTATTATCTCTTCGTAGCTGTGTGGAGTGCGCTCCAATTGACTATAGTCATATCTGGAGTCTCTTTCGAAGCTACGAACTCGTCCAAGTCATCGGAGGAATACGCTTTCGCTCGTCCATTTTTTATCGACTCACAACGCATCTGGGTGGGGTCCTTCTATCCGAAACTGGTCAACTTACTGATCTTACATCGGAGCATTCAACGAACAACGTCTTTTCTTGATCGATTCACAGCATGTCTATGTGAGGGCCTCTTCTAGCTGAAGATAGTCAATTTATGATATCGCATCGAAGTATCCAAACGAACAAAAGGTCCTAGTCTTATCCAAGGGTGACTAGTGATCTTATTTCGCATCCTTAAGTATAACCTCATGCTGCAATAGATTTCGAAACTTTAGGGGCGGTATCTTATCAATCACAGCAATAGTTGGCTCATCTGTCCGCACGGTAGATAACGCCTCAATCCTCTGGAGTAGACGGTACATCAACAATCTTCACATTCGGCTGGGCTCTAGCAGTGGCCCGATCATCTGGTGTTGATCTGATCGTTCGCGTCAATGGGAAATTTTAGTAAAATCAACACATCAAAATGCTCGTGTGTCACGGGAAAACACCCTAGTCAGTCCTCGTCCATGACGAGCTCGCTGACCGGATCTCTAACCGCAGCTCTCTCTGCTCGTGTAACCATAGTAACGGAAACCATAATCTGATATCGATGAGGATAGATCATAGGAACGAATAGAAATACAATACAAAAGAAATGTATATCCTAAGCCTTCTTAAGCGAAATAGCGTTTCGTAAGTATGTCGTGGAACATACACACAATACGTCACTTTACTTAAGTCACCTACTCCATCAACCAAGGTCAACCTACGCGACGAAAGTTCGGGTCTAATACCCCCTCGGCCAAGTCTAAGTTCCGTAAGGTCAAGCCTAAGTTCCGAATATATATACACGCCCTAGACTCCGCATAGTCAAACCAAGACTCAAACCAAGGTTAAACCTAACGCTTTGATACCAACATTGTCACGACCCGAAGAAGGCACGTGACTGGCACTTGGATCACGTAAAATTTATAGAACTCCACCCAATCCAAGTAAGCCAAAGCCCAGAAATCTAAATCTTTTTAGGGAAAATAGTGGAGGTGAAGTTTTGAAATAAGATTTAATGAAATCGGGTTCTTTCTTTAAAACATAAGTAATAGTATATATGAAAAACATAATCCTGGTAATTAACTTGAAAACATTTTCGTCATTGAAAATTTGGGTAGCACCTCCTTTGTATAATTTAACCTGAAAACGGTACAAGCAATATAATAAAAGGCATCGCCAAGCGGGAGCAAGCTCTTCGCCAATTGGTGGAAACAATCACGCAAGAAATATAAATATACAACGCCGAAAGGCGGGGATCAAAACACAGAAGAAAAGTAAAGAAAACAGGCATCATAAAAAAAAACCAGAAAATAATAACATATACATGAGCATGACTCTAAGGCCGAAAGAATATACAAACGGTGTATCTAAGTCTACAAATATACAGGTATAGTTGATGGAGCTTTAAATAAGATACAACTGAAATAAAATAGAAGTACAATGGTGGTCACGAAGCAATGTGTCCCACCTACCCAAGCAATCATCCGGAAGAAAGTGATGTGCCAGCGAAGCCGCTACAGAACATGTACGGCTGAACCTGCAAGAAACTGTGGTACAACGGGGGTGAGTTGCCAACTCGTGAGTAGAAAACATCACCGAGTAGAAACCGAATGTATGACTATATCCTAGCTCATACAGTACAATACAAGAATAATAGTAGTAACACCGTAATAGCGAGTAGCAATATGAGTAATCATATAAGAAGATGTGTAAGGTCAAGTACTCGTGTCCGTGTCACAAGGTAACTACATGTCATATGTATGATGTATGAATGCATCATCAATGGGTATGTCAAGTATCGACATACAAAAATCATGATAAACCTGAGTGGCAAACATCGACACTCGAAAACATCAAGAAAGTACTGCCTGTTAAAGACACATAAATCTCACATCTCGGGCTCCGTCTGTCCGGATCGGCCCCATATCATCAAATCTCACGACTGCGGTCGGTATCCTCCAGATGTGCGCCGAGCCAAATATCACCGGTCGGTAGTGCTCCTCTGTCGTGCTCATTGTCTACATCTCGAGCTTCTTGTCCCGGGGTATCTTACCGGGTCCACCATGTACCCGCAGACGGTTCATCCAACTCCTCGAATTGAGTATGTGTACACACGTGGCTCAAGAACTGAGAAATCTCATGGTGGATGCCATACACATCATATCACGAGAAACCGCATTTTCTTTTAAAATTTAGTATAAGTTTTCAAATCCGCATGCGGTTTCCCCAAATCCCGAAATCTCATGGAAAAACCGAAATCTCATAATCATGAGTATATAATGAGATAATGAATACCGACGTAAAGCCAAATGACCGGTGAATAACTAGAATGTATGTATGCGAATGCAGGCGGCATCAAGGTAAGAAATACAAGATCTAAACTAGCACATGATATTAGGAATGCTAAACAATGCTACTTAGCTACAACTATCAGTGTATACAATGGAATAATGGTTACTATAGTGTGCGTGGCATGGCAATTACCGATGCTGAAGTGTGTGAGCCGGCAAGCAAGTGTACGTGCAGCATGCGCATCATCGGTAATTGTGCAGGTGTCCTAGTAGACAAGAGCATAATAGCTAAAGAAAACACATGTATATATGCAATGCAATGAGAATAACATGAATATAACGGAAAGGTGAATAGTAAACGCAACATTATAAAATATATACATCTGTATACGAGTCATATAGTTTTAGTGTTTGAAATATCACGAATCGTGATTTTTAGAAGAGTAGGGGCTATGCTGTTTTTGAGAAAAGATATGTCCTTTGAAAAATCCGTAGAATCCGTCGGATTGGCTTTTGAAAATACTCACGATTCATTAGTTTTGAAAATAAGTATGACTCGAGCCTAGTTTAGCATCTACCTAAACAACTAAAAGACTAAACTAAGAACCTAATCGGAGTGATAAGAAAATCTAAACATATTCTGAGTCGATATATCTAGTAGTCGGCAATCCAGCCTCATAGCATCACGTACTGTATAAAACATCGTACGGTATCCTCGAGTCAAGAGTGCTGATCAATCATCATATATACCTCGTACGGTAATATCCATCATACGGCATCATCAAAATCGAGGGTACGGCTCAAATATCACATATATATCATCATTCATACAGTATCACTCATCGTACAATATCAAAATCACGAGTACGGATCTAAGGTCTCGTACAATCTATTATTTCATTGGGTCACATGTTATCACATGATTGTATATATCGCCCAACGATCCTTTAATATATCATAACATATACGGTGTCTCGACTCAATCACAAATCATAACCTCACGGCATCATGCCCAAACATATCGACTCATAGCCATTCAACATCTCATATCCTCATCTCACGTGTATGTGTGTGTGTGTGTATGTGAACAAATACACACACACACACACAAAATTACCAAGTGCATGTGTGTGTGCGTGTGACAACACATAACCTGCGATTCGCTATAAGGTAATAAGGCTAAGGATATATCTTCCTACAACTACCCTTAAACTATCCTATAGTCTCCTAGGTGTTGGGATTCCTTAGCACCCTATAGGGTTTTCACAGCAACTACTAAGCTAAATTTAAAAATTCTAAGGTGCTAATCAATCCTAAGCTAGGATCAAGCTAGAGAAAATAGACAATATAACATGTAATCAACCATTACAAGTAGTGAACAAGGAATACAACCTTTGTAGACCGGTCCTTCACTTCTAAAGCTCCGTATAGAAGTCCCTTCGCTGCGATCGCTGCAAGTGGTGATCTCCCGAACTCTAGTATGGGTTCCCTTAGAGAAATTAACAAACTTACTCAAAGTCTTCAAGGCCGAAGATGATCTACGTCGAGGAGACTAAAACCCAAGCTACCTCTTCACTTGGTGATGAACTTTGTGAAGAGAACACCCTAAACTACTCAAGCAAGTGTGTAGGATGATGAAGTAGGAAGTGGGATCACTTTAGATTTTATTTTCTCACTCATTTTCACCATTTTCTTTGAAGCTATAGAGCAAGAGGAAGGAGATGAAGAAAACAACTCTAGAAAATAATCAAGTGGTGAATGGAAACCATGGGTGAGAGTATCATAAACTAACCTTTGTAGAGACATAACCATGGTTTAAGGTAATGGTTTGGTTAATAAATATCTTTAGTAAAACAAAATAAGTGGACCAAGTCAAATGATCTACAAGCTTACATGCCATGACAAAATTCCACTAATTTTGAATTACAAAAATAAATAAAACCCCTAACCATTATCTTAAGTATAGTGTAAGTCACACACACCCATGCTGCATGTATTATCAAGCATGACACAAACATGTACACAAGTATATATCACATATATATACTCAATATACAATCAAGTAAGAAAAGCAATCTTAAGTGAGCCAATACTAGTCAATGTAAATTAATATATCAAATATATAATTATACATTAGATTATTAAATCAACACTTGATTTAATAATCCGGCTATATCATATATAACCGACTAATATGATGTGTATCAATTTATCGAATCAACACTTGATTCGACAACCCGGCAATATCACATATAACCGACCGATGATACAAATCGCGAGAATAGAATACGGTATCACATATTCGTATTAATCTCGGTCCCGCACATATCTCATATGTGCTCCTACTCCGTTTCGCCTGAGCCATGCAACCTCTGTGTAGGACTCTAAAGACTCGTCAATACGCCGGCAGTAGGTGATGATCATATCAAACACCCGTAAGCCGCAAGAGACGTGCTAAACATAACGGCCACCCAGGTATTGAGCGGTCAAAAGATCAACAAGCAAGCCTACTCATACTCCTGCGAATCCAATCAGTAACACTACCATACAGTCCGGTCTCTTCATCTGATATGTCTTATATCTCGCCTAGGGGTGGTAAACGTCAGACCCCAATAGCTTGATAAGTCATACCGATGTAAGGTCCATAACGGGCGAGAAACTATTGATAAAACTTATCAGTAAATCTCATCTACCCTGGGCATGGATTTCAGTTATGGCCAATCGAGCATAGCGCAACATCAACCCCCAATACCGGGAGAGACGAATCCCCTCCTATCGCTCATTGCCTCCATGTGACTCGGGACTGTACCCAAAAACCACCTGTTTGCACGACTCAGTAAAGCCGTGGTAGGGTGGAAATCAAAGCATAGTGGGAGACACACAAGACTCTATGACGATCTCGGGTCGAAAGACTAACATGTACTAGTGTCACCAGAGAACTGCTATCTGACGTGAGGTATAATACCATCTAGGAGTTCTTAGTGAGTCCGTTCAGTGTACCCAGTCTCCACTAAGCACCCGTATACCATCTCTGATGTTAAACACCAATGGATATGGGATCATCCATCGCCCATAACATAGGTCGAGAGGATATACGCTAGTCTACTCTGGAATATCGATGCCCTGTCTCGATATTCCCACGACTAGGAACTTTGAAGGATGAACTCGTGGACTACCCAGGCCCCACTAGTATGATCTGCATCATAATCCTGAAAGTCAAGTACACATCCTAAGGGCTTTATCAACATGTAACAGAGAGACAGTAAGTGTACATGTTAAGATAAAGAGCAACCAGATAGCGTACTATCATATCGAGCAAGAAAGTCCTCCCTATATATGTCCAAGCATCCACTATAATATACATCTCATGTACAATAATAGCCTCTAGGGCATACATGCAACTAGCAATCTTCCACTTGCACTAAGGCCATCTGTTGTAGTATCTCATACCAACGTCCTATAAAAGTATCTCGCAGGTAAGGCCTTTGTGAGTGGATCCGCCGTGTCAACCTCTGAGTCTACTCTCCTAACCTCGATCTCTTAGAGGTCAACCATCTCCATGATCAGGTGATACTACCTTAGAATATGTCTGGGTCACTGATGGGATCGGGGTTCCTAAGACAAAGCCACACCTCCATTGTCACACAATGGTAGGAACTTAGTTCATCTCATGAACAAATATACACCCAGACTGCCTCTTTGGTGGTATCTTTGGTAGCGATATATCCAGCCTTTATCATCTAGTTTTCCACGATATCTAGCTTGGAACTCTTCCAACATACCGTCCCTCCACTGAGGGTAAAGACAATGCTTGTGACTAACTTTCAGTCGTCCTTACCACCCTGGAAGCTATCCAGTGATTCTCCCCAGAATCGATTGATACCCTCTCACTACACCTAGTGAGAATCCTAACATCCACTTAGATCTATCACATAGATCCAAAAACCAAGATTTAGGAGGTATCACCTAGATCCTACATGGAGAATCAATGTGATAAGAGGAGATTGATCGAGTGCGGTATAGGAAACACCTTTCCTATCAAGAGTATGACATCTACGTACAATACGAGGAAGACCACCTTACTCTCTACTACCTTTTTGTATATAAAAGGTTCATCTACCATTTTGATGAAGTCAAATGCTTTGACTATCTCAAAACAGATGCTCCAACTCCGCGATGCCTGCTTTAACGCATAAAGAAACTTGCACGCGTTTCCACTGCTCCCACTGTCTACGAAGTCCTCTGGCTGTGTACTTATAGACGCTATCTTCTAAAAAAGTATTTAGAAAAGCAGTCATGACACCCAACCGCTAGATATCGTAGTCATAGTTTGTAGCAAATGGCAAGTAAGATCTGGATGGACTTAAGCATAGATACTGGAGAAAAGGTTTCATCAAAAACCAGACTTGGTCGATGACGAGAACCTTTTACAACAAGTCTAGCTTTGAAAGTCTCAACTTTTCCATTTTACACCAAGTAATCTTCTCAAGATATACTTGCTCCTGATGGGGATTTAACCCTTCAGATATAGCAACCAAAGTCCATACTTTGTTGGTGTACATGGATTCCATCTCAGATCGCTTAGCATCCAGTCATTCTTACAGAGTCCCCACTCTTGATGACCTGCTCTAAACTAGTTGGGTCATCATCTCATGATGCAATCCTCACTCCCACTGTCATCGAGAAACCTAAGTATCTCTCAAGCGGATGAGGACCCTACCAGATCGGCGGAGAGGCTGAAGTTCGTTGGGAACTATTGAATCCTATGGTTCTACCAAAACATCATATGTAGTTTGTATAGCTGGAACTAATTCCAGTTCTGCCTCATGACCACAAATTTCTTCCTCAAAAAATTCCTTTTCCCAAAAAGGTGGTCATGCCGAGAAATAAAATACCTTTTGTTCCTTGGTGCGGTAGAAGATATTCCCTTGCAAATGCTTGGGATATCCAACAAACTTCCACAGAACTGAACTTTCCTCGAGCTTGTCCGGATTTGCTTTTAGACCTAGGCCGGACAGCCCCAAATCTTACTTAAGAGATGACCTCTTCCCATACCATATCACATATGGAGTGGTAGGTACCTAATTTGGTTGGAACCCAATTTAATAAGTATGTAGCTTCTCAAGTGCATAACTCCTAAAAGGAAAGTAGGCAACTCAGTAGTACTCATCATAGAGCGCACCATATCAAATAGGGTGCGATTGCCCCCACCCCGATACACCGTTGTGATGTGGTGTATACGAAGGAGTAATTCTAAGAGAGAATATCAATCTCCTTTGGAATAGTCCAAGAATTCCATGCACAAGTATTCTCCTCCCTGATCATATCAAAGGATATAATACTTATACCCGTTTTGGTTCTCTACTTCGGATTTATATTTATTGAATTTTTCAAAGGCTTCAGGCTTGTGTTTCAACAGGAACACATGTCCGAATATTGAGAGATCATTAGTGAACATAATGAAGTACAAAGAACGAGTACTGGCATGTGTAGACAGGGCACCACATACATCATCATCCATCAGTCCCAAGAGTTTACTAACGCTTTCTCTGTTTACAATAAATGGAGCTTTAGTCATCTTATCTTTGTGACATGACTGGCAAGTTTCACAAGATGTAAATTCAAAATATGCATCTAAATGTAACTTAGCTAGTCGGGTCGCATTGATATGATCTTGTCTACAATGCCTCAAGAAGGATTCGTTCATTTCTGAACTCTTTCTCTTGTGTGTGTTCTATACATTAAGAACTGTGGTTTGATTTAGAACGTATATGTCATTAGATAACGTACCTGAATCGATCAACTCTTTAATATAGGAAATGTTCAAAACATTATCCAACAATACAAAATTATATCCTTCTTTAGTAAATAAAGAGACTGATATAATGTTGCATATCAGGCTCGGTATCTAATAATATTTGTTCAGAATCAATATATTTGGTAATACAAGGTGATATTTACCAACTGATTTGGCTGCAACAATTGCACCATTCTCTATACTTAGAGACATATCACCCTATTCTCAGTTCTCTACCTATCGGTAGCCTATGTAACAGATTATATATGCGGGATCCTGATCCGGTATCAAATACCCAGGACGTAGAGGATACTGAGAAATAATTCAGTGTAACGAACACACCCGATGAAGATGTATCATCATGCACTTTCTTCGTTTGGGCGGCATGGGAATCCTGGTATTCCCCTATTTCCTGCTCGATCTTATAACAATTATAAGTTGGAGCGGGACCAACGCCCTAGCTCAGTATAACAAGCGGGTTCGATCAATACATCTATATTATTATCTTGATTAAGGCGTGAAATGGTCGCTACCTGGAGAGAGAGAGAAGAAAACACTCTGTGTACGCTCTTGCAAGATTAGATTGGTAATATAATTTATCTAATCAGGATGGCTCCCACTGTTTTTATCAAATCTTTCTTCAAACTCTAAAAGGAAAGAGTAGCCGGGATTAATTACACCCTACAAGTTCGCCAATCTTTCAGCCAGGCCAGTGCCAGTACTTTGAGGGAGGTTCCACGTGCTTTCGCACGGACCTAATTAAAATAAACCTCATTTTCCCAGGGGCGTAACCCGGTTGACACCTTTCTAGACACCTACTTGATCGGCTAATTGTAAAGTGCAAAACTCTTCCAGGAGTAACAATTACTCGCAGTGGGTATCAGGATCCAACTATCTCATAGAAGGCATGCAATCTCATTGCAAATTTCAACAATTGAAACTCCCGATAATGGTTTTTACCCCTAGTGACTTATGACCTTAACTATGGTCAACAAATCATAAGCACTAGTCAAGTTCAACCCGTCATTTCATGATTAATTAGACCCATCCACATGACCCTTAACTATGGTCAACAAAGTCATATGACTGTCCTAACTAATAGCATCATATGCTATGTAGGAAGACATCACTTAGCTACCGTACACTGTGCCTTAACTATGGTCAACAAACACAGCACGAATACTAAGTACTCTACTTCCTAAAATGACGGAGGGTTGTGAATGGTTTTTGTGAAAACCTTTAACGCTTTGAACTTGATCTCGTTGCAGAATCAAATGGTTTTAAAAGGAGTGGCGTAAGCTCCGCTTTTTGAAACTTTACTTTTTCGTAAATAGCCGAGTGGGTTTCAAATTCGATTCTACAACATCATTAGGTTTATTTTCTTTCATTAATCTCATTAATGAATGTCCCATCGTTTAAGTTACCTAAACATCACAAATAAATACAACGTACGCTTATGCCATCCGCATTCGCCACGAAGTCCCGTCGTGCACCGTTAGGTTAGATAACTAACGGCAGAGCGGGGAAGGGCTAGCGCGGGTGAAAAACATAAGCAACGTCTATAATATATCATATATATTATAATGTATCCATCTCAGAATATAAAGTGACCACATCACAGAATATCAACAGCAGAAGACAACATATGAAATATTGGATATACTAGGATTTCCGTATTTTAAGTTAAGCCAGTATAAAACACGGATTCCACGGTCGTGATGAATAGCCAAACCCACATCCCTAGACCCCTACGAGAGCGGCAAGCAACCCTACCAATTCTAGAGTTAGGAGACCGGGACTCGACTCCTCGAGATGGCCTCCCACGGGACTCTAGAACCTGGTTACTTGTGCTCCCCTCCTTAGGTCTATCTTAATGCGGAAAAGTAAATAATATACATCAACAGTGACATCTTCCTCAACCCGGAAGTGCCCCAATAAAAGAATATTACATACAAGTTTTTATATGAATGAAAACGAAAAACTCTCATCTCACATAAAAAAAAACCGGTTATTCAAACACGACGATCCAATATAACATATCACAGCAACACATAACATCACATGTCATTAACGTAACTAAATATGCGTATCCCAATTGCCGTTTATGTATAGCAACGAAACCGGCGATACACCACATATTACACTTACGGTCGCAGAAAAGAAAGTGAAAACTACTACAATTGGAATCCGCAACCACCTTAGACATCATAAACCCGAAATATCTCATATTCTGAATTTCATGCCTAATAATATGAATTCCTTAGACATCGTATGCCTAACAATTATAAACCCCGCATTTTAGTCTCGATATTGAAAACAATTTCCAATAACAAGTCGGCTAATTCAACAAGATTCCCGACATCCCGGTCGAATGCTTGTCGGAAACTTTGGTAGACGGCCGCACCCCCCGATACCGATGACGAAGTGCACTTAGGCGGAACACCACGGCCTCGAGCTATCTACTAATGTTACCCGGCGAGTATCCGCATACACTACGTGATTGCGACGGACTTTTGATCACATCAAAATCCCGTGGCAACCGATCAAATGAGACTAAATTGCTAGATTTATAAAATTCAAATATTGTGGATTCCAAGTATTGTATCCCATCACAAATATCCGGACGACGTTAAACTTTTCGATCAAATAATCAAACTCTCACAATTCCCCGAGAGCTCAACACTTGAGCACAGTTCATAAATACCCAGAATCATGCCACAGCACCCATGGACCAGCCGTAGAAGGGCAAACCCAAGCCTCATTAATGGCACCGCGGAACTACCGCAAACCCTAAGGTTCGAAGGCGGTTCCATGATCATTATGTCGAGTTAGGGTTTCATTCTTCTAGAGGGTCCACAGAATCGCTTGCATGATTTTCCGAATACCCTAAACTTGGAAAAATGGGTTTTTGACATTCGATCGAACTTTTTAACTTCTCCTAGATAACATGTGAAAACCCAAAAACAATGTTAAACTACGAATATGAAATACTCCGAGTCGCCTGCACAGTAAGATTGCATCACATGCAATTTTAGAAAAAACAAACAACACCTGAAACACTAAAACCCAGAGCCTGGAACACCGCCAAAATTTGAGGCAATAATTCAAAAATTGGGCCGAGCTCGCCGGTATTTTGCCCATTGTGGCCGGCCACTTTCAGAGGAAAAGGGCTCAAATTTTGGTGGTGTTAATGATATATCTCATACATCATTCTGCAGTTGTTTAAAAAAATTTAGAGCCCTTTAAAAATTCGACAGAAACTAGCTATTAAGGTTTCAAGTTTCGGAGTAATTTTGGTTTCATAATCTAACAAACATCGTCTAATACTTTAGCCCGACTCTGATACCACTGTTAGGATTCCTTAGCACCCTACAGGGTTTTCACAGCAACTACTATGCCAAATTTAAAAATTCTAAGTTGCTAATCAATCCTAAGCTAGGATCAAGCTAGTGTAAATAGACAATATAATATGTAATCAACCATTACAAATAGTGAACAAGGAATACAAGCTTTGTAGACCGGTCTTTCACTTCTAAAGCTCCATGTAGAAGTCCCTTCGCTGCGATCGCTGCAAGTGGTGATCTCCCGAACTCTAGTATGGGTTCACTTGGAGAAATTAACAAACTTGCTCGAAGTCTTCGAGGCCGAAGATGATCTACGTCGAGGAGACTAAAACCCAAGCTATATTTTCACTAGGTGATGAACTTTGTGAAGAGAACACCCTAAACTACCCAAGCAAGTGTGTAGGATGATGAAGTAGGAAGTGGGATCACTTTAGATTTTATTTTCACTCATTTTCACCATTTTCTTTGAAGCTAGAGAACAAGAGGAAGGAGATGAAGAAAACAACTCAAGAAAATAATCAAATGGTGAATGGCAATCATGGGTGAGAGTATCATATACTAACCTTTGTAGAGACATAACCATGGTTTAAGGTAATGATTTGGTTAATAAATATCTTTAGTAAAACAAAACAAGTGGACCAAGTCAAATGATCTACAAGATTCCACAAGCTTACATGCCATGACAAAATGCCACTAATTTTGAATTACAAAAATAAATAAAAACCCTAACCATTATCTTAAGTATGGTGTAAGTCACACACACACCCATGTTGCATGTATCATCAAGCATGACAAAAACATGTACACAAGTATATATCACATATATATACTCAATATACAATCAAGTGAGAAAAGCAATCTTAAGTGAGCCAATACTAGTCAATGTAAATTAATATATCAAATATATAATTATACATTAGATTATTAAATCAACACTTGATTTAATAATCCGGCTATATCATATATAACCGACTAATATGATGTGTATCAATTTATCGAATCAACACTTGATTCGACAACCCGGCAATATTACATATAACCGACCGATGATACAAATTGCGATAATAGAATACGGTATCACATACTCGTATTAATCTCGGTCCAGCACATATCTCATATGTGCTCCTACTCCGTTTCGCCTGAGCCAGGAAACCTCTGTGTAGGACTCTAAAAACTCATCAATACGCCGGCAGTAGGTGATGATCATATCAAACACCCACAAGCCGCAAGAGGCGTGCTAAACGTAATGTCCACCCGGGTATTGAGCGATCAGAAGATCAACAGCAAGCCTGCTCATACTCCTGCGAATCCAATTAGTAACACTACCGTACAGTCTGGTCTCTTCGTCTGATATGTCGCATATCTCGCCTAGGGGTGGTAAACGTCACACCCCAATAGCTTGATAAGTCATGCCGATATAAGGTTCATAACGAGGGAGAAACTACTGATAACACTTATCAGTAAATCTCATCTACCCTGGCCATGGATTTTAGTTATGGCTAATCGAGCATAGCGCAACATCAACCCCCAATACCGGGAGAGACGAATCCCCTCCTATCGCTCATTGCCTCCATGTGACTCGGGACTGCACCCAAAAACCACCTGTTTGCATGATTCAATAGAGCCGTGGTAGGGTAGAAATCAAAGCACAGTGGGAGACACACAAGACTCTATGACGATCTCGGGTCGACAGACTAACCTGTACTAGTGTCACCAGAGAACTGCTATCTGACGTGAGGTATAACACCATCTAGGAGTTCTCGGCGAGTCCGTTCAGTGTACCCAGTCTCCTCTGAGCACCTGTATACCATCTCTGATGTCAAACACTAATGGATATAGGATCATGCATCGCCCATAACATGGGTCGAGAGGATATATGCTAGTCTACTCTTGAATATCGATGCCCCGTCTCGATATTCCCACGACTAGGAACTTTGAAGGATGAACTCATTGACTACCCAGGCCCCACTAGTATGATCTGCATCATAATCCTGGAAGTCAAGTACACGTCCTAAGGGCTTTATCAACATGTAACAGAGAGACAGTAAGTGTACATGTTAAGATAAAGAGCAACCAGATAGCGTACTATCATGTCGAGCAAGAAATTCCTCCCTATATATGTCCAAGCATCCACTATAATATACATCTCATGTACAATAATGGCCTCTAGGGCATACATACAACTAACATTAGGATTCTACTCGCTAAGAATCCGAAACTCACGTCTACACAAATATATATATAACTATATAACCCTAAGCTACGGTTGCGGGGGTGCTATACGCCATCCACCCGACTTCCCCCGTAGATATACATCTACTTATCTCGATCCTCGCTTGCCGAAGTCGATGACGTCACGCTCTCCCTTGTCGTCCCGAAGTCTACGCGAAGGTACTTACATATCATAACACATATTATCGCATCAAAATCCGATTCAAAAACCGACACGACACGCGAAGTGCTCATAGGTTAGAACTTATATCCTACGCACACAAAAACAATCATAAAACCCTCATCGTTGACGTACAAACGTCCAACGACCAAAACCAAATTCAAATACCAAAAACTAAGTTTTAGAAATCGAAAAAACATTGCCAAAACCAACTCAAAATGCTTCCAGATTTTTGTACAGATCTATAGGGACAAAACTAACAATACAGGGGCTATGTTATAAGGTGTGTGAGCTACAGGAAAAACCCCAACACAAATGCCTAAAACTTGGCCGGCGAGAAGTGCTACAGTAACGGGTGTCACCGGCCTAATTTTGGTATCTTGGTCTCGTTCTTCTGTGGTGGTCTTATAGTGGTCTAATTAGGTCAATGTAGTTGTTTGTTTTTCTTATAAAGACCCCAAGTTGCTCCAAAATTCATTTAAGCATAAAAAATCATGAAAACCGACAAGGGAAAATTCTAAGTTCGTACATTGGTTTCTAGTCTCAGGTTTAGTCCAAAATAATAGCACTACAGGGGTTTGTGATCACAATTAAACCTCAATTTCACCTTCACAAGTCAAGATAAACCCTAACCCTCATCTTGGAATTTCAAACACCACAAATCCACATCGGTTTAATTCTAAACTGCTATAGGAGTTAAGGAAACTCAAATTCTAAACTAAGGGTGTAGAAAATACTTCATTTGGCAACTCAAGAATTTTCTTGAGTTGCCCAAAGTGCTCAAAGTTTTGACTTGATGCCTCCTTAGGGTTTGTAGTGAGCTTGTACATATTTTTTATGAAGGGGGTATAAGGTTTTGTTTGAGTTTTGGGGGTGGCCATGGGGGTAGAGGAGGAGTATGAGAAGGAGATGAAGAAGAAGAGGAAATGAGGAAATGTAAAGATAAAAGTATGAGAAATGTGTAGAAGGCTCTCACTCTCTCTCTCTCTCTCTCTCTCTCTCACCCTCACTTGACACAAGTCACCTCACTCTCTCTCTCATCTAAATTCTTTTTCTTTCTTTTATCTGTTCTCTTTTATATTTTTAGAACAAAAAACATTTTAAAGAGGAGAAACCATGGTGCATATCAAATAAAATGTAACAAGTGTATGCAACATGCTTTGTTGCATGTCATGCACATAAACATGTTTAATGCATAATTAGTAAATATTAATCAAGTTTAGCATTAAACTTGTATACAAATAATTATTTAATAATCTATAAATGCTCAATTCGCATAATTTCTTTCAAAAACAATATTTGATATAAGTTTCCAAATATTTTCCAAACTATTGGTATATAATTATACCATTTCATTTAAAACCAATCTCCATACTTTTTAAAATATCCATAATATTTATTATTTAATTATTTAAATTCCGAAAATAATATTTTATTTTCCTGGAATGTTACAAAAAGCAAACCGGCAAAAGTATCAAGATGCTCCGATCCGATCGGGACGGTGAATATTTAAGTGTCAAGTTCCTGGAATATTTAAAAGAGAATAGAATTCTCTCTCAGCTTACTCCTCCATTCACACCACAACACAATGGTGTATTAGTAAGACGGAATCGCACCTTACTTAATATGGTGCGTTTCATGATGAGTAATGCTGAGTTGCCGCCCTCCTTCTGGGGTTATGCACTGGAAGCTGCTGCATACCTATTGAACAAGGTTCCAACTAAGTCTGTGCCTACCACTCCATATGAAATGTGGAGTGGGAAGAAACCCTGCCTTAAGTATCTAAAGATATGGGGCTGTCATGCCTTTGTCAAAAAGGTTCATCCGGACAAACTCGAGACACGTTTAGTAATGTGTAAGTTTGTGGGATACCTCAGGAATTCTAGAGGGTATTATTTCTATCACGCTGAGGAACAAAAGGTCTTTTTTCTCATCATGCCCGCTTCATGGAAACTCAATTTCTCAAAAAAGAGATAAGTGGGAGCGCAATAGAGCTGGAAAAAATTCTAAAACCACAAACTATTACTGAAAACTTAGTAGAACCTGAGATTTTAATAGAACAGGACATACCCACACCACTCCGCAGATGTAGTAGGCAGTCTCATCTGCCCGAGAGATACTACGGTTTTCTCGTTGACGGGGAACGAGAGGATTGCATCATCGACGATGATAAGCCAACTAGTTTTCAGCAAGCCATCACTAGTAAAAACTCGGTGAAGTGGCTGGATGCTATGCGATCCGAGATAGAATCCATGTACACAAACCAAGTTTGGACTTTGGATTTTGCTCCTACTGAAGTAAAACCCGTAGGATGCAAATGGATCTTCAAAAAGAAGATTGGCGTAGATAGTCAGGTAGAAACCTATAAAGCTAGACTTGTTGCTAAAGGTTTTCATCAAAAACCTGGATTGGACTATGACGAAACTTTTTCACCAGTGGCTATGCTTAAATCCATTTGGATCCTACTTGCCATTGCTGCCTTCCATGACTATGACATCTGGCAGATGGATGTTAAAACCGCCTTTCTAAATGGAAGTTTAGAAGAGTGTTTTCATGGATCAACCAGAGGGTTTCGTAGACAGTGGAAGCAGAGGAAAGGTGTGCAAGTTGCTTAAACCTATTTATGGATTAAAGCAGACATCGCGAAGTTGGAACATCTGCTTTGATGAGACGGTCAGGGAATTTGACTTTATCAAAAATGTAGATGAATCTTGTATTTATAAGAAGATTGTAGGGAGAACTGTGGTATTTCTCGTTTTATACGTTAATGACATTCTCCTGATAGAAAATGATATTCCTATGCTACAATCGGCCAAGCTGTTCTTGTCACAGAAGTTCTCTATGAAACACCTAGGTGATGCCTCGTACATTCTGGGGATTAAGATATATCGTGACAGATCTAAAAGAATGTTGGGACTTTCACAGTCGAGGTACATTGACACCGTACTAAAGAGGTTTAGTATGGAAGATTCTAAGCGTGGCAATTTGCCCGCTTGTCACGGAATCACCCTCTCCAAAGAGATGTCTCCCAAGACTAATAAGGAGAGGGCTCGCATGAGCATAGTACCCTACGCTTCGGCGGTAGGGTCGATAATGTATGCGATGTTATGTACCAGACCAGATATAGCTTACGCACTTAGCGAGGTAAGTAGGTATCAGTCTAACCCAGGTGAGAAACATTGGATAGCAGTAAAGAACATTCTTAAGTACCTCAGAAGGACTAAGGTGATGTTCCTGGTGTACGGTAATGGGGACCTCCAGATCGAGGCTTTTACCGACTCTGGCTTCCAAAATGACAAGGATGACTCTAAATCTATCTCGGGTTATGTGTTTACTCTCAAAGAAGGGGCGGTCTGTTAGAAGAGTTCCAAACAGGATACCGTAGCAGACTCGACGATGGAGGTTGAGTATATCGCTCCTAGTGATGCCGCAAAAGAGGCAGTCTGGATGAGGAAGTTTATTTCTGAACTTCAGGTGGTTCCATCCATTGCTATTCTAATACATATGTATTGCAATAACAACGGAGCCATGGCTTTGGCAAAGGAGCCACGGTCCCATCAGAAATCTAGATATATCTTGAGGCGGTATCACCTGATCAGGGAGATCGTGGATCGCCAGGAGATCGAGGTGCGAAGAGTAGATATAAAAGACAACACAGCAGATACTTTCACCAAGGCCATCCCCAAGTCCAGTTCGAGAGACTGTTCGAGATGTTGGGCATGCGGTACGCCAGCAACTGGCTCTAGTGCAAACAGTGGGTACTTATTGCGCCAATTACATGCCTTAGTGCAAGTGGGAGATTGTTGGATATGTATGCCCTAGAGACCTTCATTGTACAGGATGTTTGGGATATGTATGTACAGGACAATCTTGCTCGATATGATAGTACGCTATTTGGTTTGTCTTTATCTTAACATGTGATGTGTTTTACTTTGTAATTCATATATTGTATACATGTTGATAAAACCCGTAGAATCTTTGCCTGACCACCAGCGTTGTGATGGAAATCATACTTGTGGAAGCTGGGTAGTCGATAGGCACATCCTTAAAATGTCCCTAGTCATAGGAGTATCGAGACTAGTCATCGATACTCCAGAGTAGACTAGTGTATACATATCTAGACCCTGATGAGGGGCGATGGATTGGTCCCGCAGCCATTAGTGAGGTGCATTTAAGATTGTGTTAGGCCACGGAGGCGCCCTGACCGTCAGACCGAGACCGAATGCGGAACAAAAACTTTTTACAAAACCGGCGCCACCGCAACCCAAATACCCGGATCGTTCCATTAACCGTAAGCTAGCAAAATGTAAAAGAAGTTTGGAAAGATTATACCGATCGATCCGTGTCCTTCGGTCTTTAATCTCTGCACCAAGCTCCCCGCTGCTGCGCTAACGAAGTCCGCTCCCCGGTCTTGCTCGTCGATGTGGCACCACGTCATCGAATCTTTATACAGGCTCCCGCCTCAAACCGAAGCAACTCGGACATAAATTTTGCTAGCCGACATGTCCAAGAATGATATAGAGATAGTGTAGAATAATTTGTCTCAAGACACCCAAGCGATTGGGTGATGGTAAATGAAGTTGCCTTTTTGGGGTTGAGATGAAATGAGCTATCAAATTTGCAAAGGAAATATTGTCCATGCTTCCATACAAGGGGCCGGCCACTTTTCAAGCACTCAAAAGATGGTGCTAGCCACATACAGTCAAGGAAGAATGGTTCACTGGCCTTTTCTATTTTGAGTGGTGAGGGATCAAAAACCATGAAGGGGTGAGTGAAGTATATATATTAATCCCACTCATGAAAATCAATACATCAATTAACCCCACTCCAAAATTTCTCCAGCACACCCTGCCACCTCACACCAAAAGCATGGGCAATAAATTAATTCACCATGAAACACTCACCAAACCCAAGCCACCTCACACCAAAGACAAAAACCCAAGCTCAAAAAAAACCGCTTCATACGAAAATTTCAAGGAAGCAAAAAAATGAATTTTGGTCAAAATGATTGCAAACAAATTAAAATAAACTTTAAACCAAAAGTTTAATCCGAGAAATGAAATAGGCAACTTCAAAAGGTAATCTTGTAACGGATCACAAGAAAACCCCCCGTCTGTATATACATACCCGCATTTGTATTCCGACCGAATACAAATGCAAAGAGACAAAAATATTCCTACAATATAATACTAGGATCCGGCTTAAACCAAAGCCCACTAGTATTATCCGTCCGAACCATGACACGTGCACAAGTGCACGTATATGTTCGAACCCTGCCATAAAACCATACGGCCTCTACAACGTTTCACCCGAACTTGGGAAACTGTCTGTGGGGGACTCTAATAACTCATCAATACACTGGCACTAGGTATAACCACTAGCACATCAGAGGTACTAGCTGTACGTAACGGTTGCCCATGTATTGATCGGAAGGGAAGCTGACGAGTGAACTCATCCATAAACCCTACTGAGCCTGACAGTGACAATATCCGTACAGTCCGGTCCGTTCGTCTATGAGTATCGCATATAGGGCCTACGGGCTGGTAAACGTCAGACCCTCAATAGCGGTATAAGTCGTGTCGGAGAGTAGCCCAGAACACCCTGAGAAACTACTGAAATACCTACCAGTAAATCTCGATTACCCTGGCCAGAGATTTCCTGTAATGGCTCTCCTAAACACAGCGCGATCTCACCCCCAATACCGAGAGAGACGAATCCCTGACGATCCGCTCACTGCCTCCATGTGGCTCGGGACTGTACCCAACTAAAACCTGTTTGCATGACTTCTTTGAGTCGTGGTAGGGTAGTAATCAAAGCACAGTGGGAACTCATACGAGACAAATGACGATCTCAGGTCGACAGACTAACCTGTACACATGTCATATGGGAACTGCTATCTGACGATATGTATAATACCAACTAGCATGTTCCCGGCGAGTCCTGTCCGGTCTACTCATAACCTAATAAGCACCCGTATACATCTTAGGTGAACCAACTGACACCAATGGCTTATGAGACCGGCCACCGCCCCTCGTCGGGGTCTCGACTGTATACACTAGTCTACTCTGGAGTATCGATGCCCTGTCTAGAAACTCCCACGACTAGGGACACTTTAAGGATGTGCTTATTGACCCCAGCTCCGACGTATATGATCGCCATCATACTGCTGGCAGTCAAGTAAGAATCATGTGGGCTCTATCAACATGCAATAGTGAACTAAAGTATGTACACGATAATAAAGACAAACCAAATAGCATACTATCATCTCGATCAAGACTGTCCTACCGGTATAGGTCCTCCCTCAATCATTGCAATCACGTACCTGCGATCCAATAATTGACTTTGAGGGCACTATATCCAACAATCTCCCACTTGCACTTAAGGTTAATTATTGAGATGTGGCGTACTCACAGCTGGTGTGATACCGAACATCCAACTCCTCTACTAATCAGTTTCACAAAGCTCGTTTGTAAAACTATTGTGTTCGAGAAATATCCTCAGTGAATGGATCCGCCCTGATGTTTCTTTCCATATCTCTCTTTGTCTCAAGTTTGCTGAGAAAGCCATCTCCCGAAATGAGCAATACTTGTCTCAGAATATGTCTGGATATCTGATGGGACCTAGTTCATAAATGAACTCCAAATCCAGCAAACTTCTTAGACTGTATCTTCAACTGAATTTAATCAGTATCCTGCACCATGCCTCCCTCAGTATCTGCTTGGACCACCTGTCCAAACTACTGCCCCTCGTCAGAGGAAAAACTATAACTCTGACAGTCACTCTGTCATCCAGGTCACCTTGGAAGCCTGGAATGATAACCGTCTCCCGAAGGATGCTGCCGTTATCAAATCCCTAGAACATCCACTTATGTTCTAAAACTGCTTCCGAACATTTCTCCAGGATTGGATTAATATCAACTTATTGTATCTAGTGCAAAAACAACATCTGGTGTGGTACTTGACATCTCATGATCTACTCAATTGCCTAAACAAGTGATCTGCCAATCATGCACATCCCTCTCCCCTTTAGTCTGTAAGACACCTTTAGAGAGGGTGACTCCATCACCTGCTGGTACACCACCATGCCAGGAGTCGTTAATTCTAAAATACCTTTAGAATCATGTCAAAGTACCCAGATTGGGAAAATACCCAAATCTAGATCTAAAACCATAGATCCAGTAACCAGAATGCCTGATATTATATCCATATCCTATGTGGGGAAATTACTGTGTGACAACCACAGTATGACCGATCGTAGTATAGGAATTTCACTTCCTACAATATGTATGTCATCCAAATACCAGGACTTCACACCCTACTACCTTCTTAATAGATTCATCCCCTATTCTGATGAAGTCAAAGCCCATGACTGTCACATCAGAATTAGATGATCTATCTCCGCTATATCTGCTTTAGTCTATAAATAGACATAAGCTACTTGTCCACTATGCTTCCGCTGCTCCTACTGACTACAACAACCCTCTGGCAGAATCATATACACGTGCACTTCTAAAGCTAGTTTAGAACGACGCTATACTCATCCTCCTGCCAAATCTCATAGTCTGGAACAGCAGTAATGGAAAGTCTTGGTAAACAAGAACCTCCCCGTCACCGTCCTTGAGGCTACCTGATTATCTCTCGGGTGCCTGAGATTACCCACTAAATCTGCGGAGTGGCTAATGGAATGTCAAACCTGATTGAATCTTTAGGTCCTATTAAATTTCCGTAATCGTTTGTGGTTCTGGAATCTCTTCCAGTTCTACCATATTCCCACTACTGTTTTTTTTTGAAAAAATCCATTTTACTAAAACTGTGGCGAGTGAAGAACAATATCACTATTGATCTTCCAGATGGTAGAAAGTCAATCCTCGTCAAAGCCCGGGTTAACCCACAAACTGCCATTACAAAAACGTGCCTTGAGTCATCCAGAGTCTGGTTTTAAGCATAAGCCGGACAACTCCCCGTACCTTAACAACGTTAAGATATGAACCATTCTATATACAATATAGAAATAGAGGCACTGATTTAATTGGAACTAGATTCAAATCATGCAGCTGTCTCCAGTGCATGTCAACTAAATGGAAAGAGGACAATCGGCATTATTCAACTTAGGAGTGCATCCAATTATGAGTAACCTGAAAGAGAAACAAGTTCCTCAAAAACCATTACTATCAACTGAATACCAAATACAAGTATCTACATCTTCAATCACCTTGAAGAATCCCGATACTTGCAACACCCGGTTCACTACTTTATTCTTTTACTTATAACTTCTCAAACTTGGACCTTGAATTTGTACGAAACACATGTCTAAAACCTGAGAAGTAACATGTAAATAAAATACAGTACGAGGACCAACCCCTCTGTCCTAATGGACACTGGACAACATACAATACTTTGTATAAGTCCCGTGAGTTGAACAACTCAAACCCTGTGCGTCGTAGGTTGAAAACTGTACCCAGGCGATTTCCTCAAATATCACCAATTACAACGAATTCCTATATAATGAGGATGATCACCTAATTCCCAATAACTTACTCCCACTCATCATCTGTAAAACCATACAGATGTGAGAATCATACCTGGTAAATACATACCCTGGAGCAAGGGTCTAATTAGGAAATCAGTTTTTCTATTTAACAATACACAGTGAAACTGAAACATGAATATGTTTCGAAGGAGTATCCGGGTATTCCTAGTAATGCCTCTTCCATTATCATATTCATGACTGTAACCGTATATTTCTTTGCCATCTCTCCAATTCCCTTTATTTGTCTTTAGTCGTTACCTTCTGTACACCATCGTTAGGCTTAATGGTTTTCTTCCTTCCCTACCGTTCGGCACTAGACTATGGTTTGGAAGAAGACTATCCAATAAGCATAATAGGTGTACTGTCCTAATCTTAGGAGTACTCGCACCCTGAGAGAAGGTAAGGATGACAGACAACTGAATAAACCTTATTCCTATTTCTCCTGAATCAGAATCCATCCTCGAAAAAGTTCCTTCGAGTTCGTATATAACCATACGATGGATTTATCCAATGGAATTGGATGTTCGTAGTGATACGGGGTGTTCTGAAGAAATTCAAAGGGTAAGAGAAGGAGTGGCAATGGTGTATGCAACTCAGACAATCCAAAAGCTGGTGTTATAAGAAAGTTTGGTTAACATGGTTACTGAGTTATTGTCTAGGGTCGGGTCATGGTCGCAGTCAAAGAGAGAGAGAAAAGAAACACTCTGCGTGCACACTAACTTAGATCAGAATGGTTAATCACTTTATCTAATCAGGAAACCTTCCACTGTTTTCTCAAATTCTCCTCCAAACCTGAAAGAAGAATTAATCGGGATCACCCGAGGAGTAAACCAACTCATCAGTAGGAATTGGGATCCAACTATCATCGCATGATAACGTGATGGAAGTCACTCACGTCATCACACTTTAGAAGGTATGCGCAAGCCTAACAAGTTTCCTGTATGTTTGAAACTCCCGATGTGATTTTTACCCCAAGCGGTTTATGACCTTAACTAGGTCAACAAACCATAAACTGCTAGGCAAGTTCAACCCGTCATTATCCTGGATTGCATTAAACCCACCCGTGCGTGCCCTTGACTAGGTTAACAAGGTCGCACGACTGTCCTAACCAATCGCATTTAAAATGCAACAAACAAGCACCACTTAGCTATCGAACACTACGCCTTGACTAGGTCAACAAACGCAGCACGAATACTAAATAATACTTGTAAGAAATGACGGAGGGCTACGGCTGGTTTTTGGCGAAAAACCTTTAGCATAATGAACTTGATATCGTTGAAGGAACCAGATAGTTTTTATAAATATATAGTGGCGAAAACCTTTGCTAAAGAGGTCACTCCCGGTGAAGGGATCTCGTTTATTTCCCCGTCGAATGAGGTGCAGGATATTTCAAACTGAATTCCACGATGCAAAGCAAAAAGTAATCGACTATAGTGAAGTTATTACCCTGACGCAAGCCTCTGTCCAAGGGGTCACTCCCGATGAAAGGATCTCGGCCCTTGCCTCGTCGAATGAGGTGCTAGATATTCGTAACCGAATACCACTGTGCAAAACAAAAGAGAACGCCCTTGCAATAATAGCTTTTGAAAAAATTGGTTCCAAAAACATCATATATAGGTTTGTTTTCCTTGCATTGATAAGAATCAACGTAGTCCAATCAAATGATCACATCAGAAAAGAACGAAAATATGATGTACGTATATGCCATCCGCATTCGCCACTGGGTCCCGTCATCACCCGTTAGGTTACTTAACTAACGACAGAGCGGGGACTGGACTAGCGCGGGTGCAAAACATATACAACATCTAATAGTATATATACCAATATATAATAATCGCTCCAGACATGATAAATGCAACATCACAGAAAAGTAATAAGCATCACAGAACAATACAAATAATCTGGGATCCCCGGGTTTCCTTTGAGCCGCAAGTGAAACCCGACGTTTCCCTGATCGTGTGAATAGCCTGTGCAATGAAATCCTAGACCCATACGAGTGCGGCAAGTTACCCGCCAAAACCTGAAGCGGGGCAGCCCCCTTCAGCAAAGTGAATGGACCACCCAGCACTTCACGGAATCCGGTAACTTGAGCACCCCTCCTTGGGTCAACCTATACCCCCTACGAGTGCGGCGAATAGCCTGCCAATTCTAGAGTGAAGCCCCCTCCGTCTTAACGCCATGAGATGCGGGCCTGTTGCCCTCTAGAACCGGCTATCCGTGCACCCCACCGTGGGGTAATCCTAGTACAGAAAAGAAAATATATACAACGGGTATATCGACCTCAACCCGGTCGTGCCCCAAAAAAATAATACACAAACAGACAGTGAAGGCAGTGCACATGTCGGACGCTCGCCCCGCAATATCAAATGTACAAATAAATCCAAACAGCACTACCATTGCACATGAACTATCCACCACGACAAATCCGCAACATCACAGCACAACACAGAACATCAACGTGACTGTCACGTTCGCAAACCTGTCTAAAATGACTATAGCAATTAGACAAGATTTACCGCTCAAATGACATTCACGGTCGCGGATATAATGTAAGCACTGTAGACTAATGTATTTAAAATCTCGATCAACAAAACTTCCCGAAGTGGGCCCCAAGCACAAATCCAGTACTCAAACAAAATCTGGGCCCATACAAAATATTCCCGAAACCCCAATTCCATATTAAAGACCTAAAGCAAAAATTTAGTGCACTGAAACCTCAACACTGCGGCGGAACCGCGGCCAAAACGTGGGTACGGCCGCGGTTCCGCGGCGCTACAGAGGGATCAAGCTACCAAAATTTTACAGTTGTCTTATAAAAGCCTGCCTGATTTTCTGAAACACTCAAAATAATTTTTCGACGACTTTAAAAATTCGGCAGAAACTTAAAATATTGGAAATGCGGTTTTGAAAATTCCGTCGATCGATGTTTTAAACATATTAGAACAAGCTAGTAAACGGTTAATAGTGTGGCTCTGATACTATGTTGGGCCACGGCGGCGTCCTGGCCGTCAGACCGAGGCCGAATGAGGAACAAAAACTTTTTACGAAACCGGCGCCACCGCAACCCAAATACCCGGATCGTTCCATTAACCGTAAGCTAGCAAAATGTAAAAGAAGTTTGGAAAGATTATACCGATCGATCCGTGTCCTTCGGTCTTTAATCTCCGCACCAAGCTCCCCGCTGCTGCGCTGATGAAGTCCGCTCCCCGGTCTCGCTCGTCGATGTGGCACCACGTCATTGAATCTTTATACGGGCTCCCGTCTCAAACCGAAGCAACTCTAACATGAAGTTTGCTAGCCGACATGTCCAAGAATGATATACAGATAGTGTAGAATAATTTGTCTCAAGACACCCAAGCGATTGGGTGATGGTAAATGAAGTTGCCTTTTTGGGGTTGAGATGAAATGAGCTATCAAATTTGTAAAAGAAATATTGTCCATGCTTCCATACAAGGGGCCGGCCACTTTTCAAGCACTCAAAAGATGGTGCTAGCCACACACAGTCAAGGAAGAATGGTTCACTGGTATTTTCTATTTTGAGTGGTTAGGGATCAAAAACCATGAAGGGGTGAGTGAAGTATATATATTAATCCCACTCATGAAAATCAATACATCAATTAACCCCACTCCAAAAATTCTCCAGCACACCCTGCCACCTCACACCAAAAGCATGGGCAATAAATTAATTCACCATGAAACACTCACCAAACCCAAGCCACCTCACACCAAAGACAAAAACCCAAGCTAAAAAAAAACCACTTCCTACGAAAATTTCAAGGAAGCAAAAGAATGAATTTTGGTCAAAATGATTGCAAACAAATTAAATTAAACTTTAAACCAAAAGTTTAATCCGAGAAACGAAATAGGCAACTTTAAAAAGTAATCTTGTAACGGATCACAAGAAAACCCCCCGTCTGTATATACATACCCGCATTTGTATTCCGACCGAATACAAATGCAAAGAGACAAAAATATTCCTACAATATAATACTAGGATCCGGCTTAAACCAAAGCCCACTAATATTATCCATCTGAACCATGACACGTGCACAAGTGCACGTGTATGTTCGAACCCTGCCATAAAACCATACGGCCTCTACAACGTTTCGCCCGAACTTGGAAAACTGTCTGTGGGGGACTCTAATGACTCATCAATACACTGGCACTGGATATAACTGTTAGTTATATGTATGCCCTAGAGGCCATTACTGTACATTCGATGTATATTATAGTGGATGCTGGGACGTATATAGGGAGGACTTTCTTGCTCGACATGATAGTATGCTATCTGGTTGCTCTTTACCTTAACGTGTACACAGATTGTCTCTCTGTTACATGTTGGTAAAGCCCTTAGGATCTGTACTTGACTACCTGGACTATGATGCGGATCATACTAGTGGGGACATGGTAGTCCATAAGTACATCCTTCAAAGTCCCTAGTCGTGGGTGTATCGAGACGGGGCATCGATATACCAGAGTAGACTAGCGTATACCTTCTCGACCCATACAGATGGGCGATGGATGATCCCATATCCATTGGTGTTTGACATCGAAGATGATATACGGGTGCTCAGTAGAGACTGGGTACACTGGACGGACTTGCCGAGAACTCCCAGATGGTATTATACCTCATGTCAGATGGCATTTCTCTGGTGACACTGACACAGAGTAGTCTGTTGACCCGAGATCGTCATAGAGTCTTGTGTGGTTCCCACAGTGCTTTGATTTCCATCTTACCACGTCCAAGAGAGCGTGCAAAACGGTGGTTTTTGGGTACAGTCCCGAGTCACATGGAGGCAATGAGCGATAGGAGGGGATTCGTCTCTCCCGGTATAGGGAGTTGATGTTGCGCTGTGTTCGATTGGCTATAACAGGAAATCCCTGGCCAGGGTTGCTGAGATTTACTGGTAAGTGTTACCAGTAGTTTCTCGAAGTGTTATAGACCTCATATCAACACGACTTATTGAGCTATTGGGGTCTGACGTTTACCACCCCTAGGCGAGATATGCGACATATCAGACGATGAGACCGGACTGTACGGTAGTGTTACTGGTCGGATTCACTGGAGTGTGAGCGGGCTTGCTCGTCGATCTTCAGATCGCTCAATACCCGGGTAGCCGTTACGTTTAGCAGACCGCTTGCGGCTTGTGGATGCTTGATATGATCATCATCTGCTGCCAGCGTATTGACGAGTCTTTAGAGTCCTACACAGAGGTTTCCTGGCTCAAGCGAAACGAAATAGGAGCGCATATGAGATATGTACGGGACCGAGAATGATACCAGTATGTGATACTGTATTCGATTCTCGCGATATGTGACATTGATCGGTTATATGCGATATAGCCGGGTTATCGGATCAAGTGTTGATTCGATAAGTTGTTACTGTAGATATTAGTCGGTTATATGCGATATGACCGGATCATTAAATTAAGTGTTGATTTAATGATTTAATGTATAATTATATATTTGATATATTACTTTACATTAACTAGTATCGGTTCACTTTAAATGGATTTTCTCACTCGGGTGTGCGCATTGCATATGTGATATGATTTTGTGCACTTGATTGTATCATGTTTGATGATACATGCTTTTTGGTTAAGTGTAAAGTATTAAACTATGGTTAAGTGGATGATTAGGGTTTTTACTTATTCATTTATTTATTTCATTTATTCTTTTTGGAAAATAGAATGCAAAGAGAAAAATGGTGGAATTCTTTTGTTCATTCATGAAGCTTCATGAATACTTTGACTTAGTCACCATTTTTGTCTTCATACCTAACCTAACCATTCACTTAACTTGAGTTTAGTCTCTACACATAACCATGGTTGTATTATGATAAGTTTGAATTTTCTTTTCTATTTTTAATTTAACTTATCATAACATTCTTCTTCTTCTTCCTTGAACTCAAGAAGAAAACCTTAAGCTCCATCAATGGTGATTGATGGAAATGAGTGAGAAATCCAATTCTAAAGTTTACCCACTTCCTATTTCTTCATCCTCTACCTCTTGCCAAGTAGTAGAGTGTGTTTCCTTCACAAGTTTCTTGACTTGGTGAAGTCGGAGCTTGATTTAGCGATGCCTCGACGTAGATCATCTTCGGCACGTCGTCGATAACCTAGCCCGATTCTACTCCGATGAAGCCGACGCTAGAGCCCGGATCTTGATTTGGACAGCGGAGAAGACTTCATCACGGAGCCGTGGAGGTGGAGGACCGGATCTACAAAGGTTGTATATCCGTTCTTTTAGTTTAGATGTAAACTAGTTTCTTTTTCGCCTAGAAATCTAGCTAACGATCCGTTCTAGGGTTTCTCGGCACCGTTTAAATTTGAAATTGGCATGGTTGATGCCTTGTGAGACCTCACTAGGGTGCCTAGGAACCCGACAGTGGTATCAGAGCCTAGCTAGAGCCTTAGGCGAAGTCCAGACGGAGTTTGAAGTCCGAACGAACCCGAAACCCGATCACAAAAATGCTCTCTGTACTTTTTCTGAAAACGTGGATTTTTCCAAATTAAAAATTGCTAAAAAATTCAGCAGGAAGATCTAAGAGTTATGGTGCAAAACGACGTCCTAAGTCATCTATACAACCGCGGATCCGCGGCATGAGCAAGGCTCATGCGGCGGTTCCGCGGCCGTACGGCCCTGTCCCACAGTATGATTTGCACAGTAACTCCTTTTTCCTGATGCTGGATTTTATGGGAATTTTTAAATTTTATTCAACAGTTGAATTTTCAGGGGTTGTTTTGGGGATTCGGTGTTTCGATCAGAGTATCAAATTTTGTCTATGTGGTTTTCCGGATAATTTTTAGAATATGTTAAAAAGTTCGACCGGATATAAATACCCAATTTTTCCCCTGTCGGGAAATTTCCAAGTGTTGGATTTTTCCGTAGTTTAACGATGTTCTAAGTAGTGCAAGTAACGCGATGGTCCCTCTAGAAGACAACAAACCTTAACTCGATTATGTGACCGTCTTGAACTGCCCTTTGAACCTTCGGGTTTGGGGCAGTACGGCGTGCCACATGTGAGGCGTTGGCTTGACCCTTCTACGGCTGGACCGTTGGTACTGAGGCACGAACTGAATGTTGTTAGACTTGTTTCATGTGTTGATCTATATCGGGAAAACTTGGGTGTTCGATTGTTCGATCGGAAAGTTTAACATTTTCTATTTATCCGGAATGTGATACAATAATTGGAATTCACAAGTAGTTATGAGATAACTGAATGAATATTATAAACATAGCAGTTTAGTCTCACCTGATCGGTTGCTACGGAATTTTGATGTGATCAAAAGTCCGTCACAATCACGTAGCGTACGCGGATACTCGCCGGGTAAACTTAATAGACAGCCTCACTCCATAGCCCCGACCAAGTGACTGTAGGAGAACCCCGTCGCCGAAAGCATCCGTTCGGGTGCTCGCGGTAGCGGTGTTCCGCCTTGGTGCACTTTGTCGACGGCATCGGGGGTGCGGCCATCTACTGAAGTTTGCGACGAACATTCGATCAGGATGTCGGGAATCTTGTTGAATTGCCCGACTTAATATTGAAAAGTGTTTTCGATAATAGACTAAAATGCGGGGTTTATAATTGTTAGGCATGCGATGTCTAAGGAATTCATTTGGTCAGGCATGCGATGTCTGAAGTGGTTGCGGATTCCAACTGTTGTAGTTTTACACTTTCTTTTCTGTGACCGTACAATATGTGATATCGCCGGTTTCGTTGCTATATGTCAACGACAATTAGGATGCGCATATTTACTTACGTTGATGACATGTGATGTTATGTGTTGCTGGATATGTTATATTGGATCGTCGTGTTTGAATAGCCGGGGGTTTTTATGTGAAATGAGTGTTTTTCATTTTCATTCATGTAAAAACTTGTATGTAATATTCTTTTATTGGGGCGCTTCCAGGTTGCGGAAGATGTCACCTTTTGTATATTATTTACTTTTCCGCACTAGGATAGACCCAAGGAGGAGGGCACAAGTAACCGGGTTCTGGAGTCCAGTGGGAGACCAACTCGAGGAGTCGAGTCCGGGTCTCCTAACTCTAGAATTGGTAGGGTTGCTTGCCGTCTCGTAGGGGTCTAGGGGTGTGGGTTTGGCTATTCATCACGACCGTGGAATCCGTGTTTTATACTGGCTCGTATTGAAAACACGGACGTCCTAGTATATCCAATATTTCATATGATTCTTCTACTGCGATATCTGTGATGTGATCATGTGATGTTCTGTGATAGATACAGTATATAGTATATATGTATATTATATAGACGTTACTTATGTTTTACACCCGCGCTAGCCCTGCCCTGCTCTGTCGTTAGTTACCTAACCTAACGGTGCACGAGGGGACATCGAGGCGAATGCGGATGGCATAAGTGTACGTCGTATTTATCTGTAATGTTTAGGTATTTAAATGATGGGACTTCATTAATGTGATTAATGAAATAAAAGAAACCTAAGATGTTGTAGAATCGAATTTCAAAAATAAAAACAGGTAGGTACAGTTCTTGCTTTGCACAGCGGTATATATGATATATCCTGCACCTTATTCGATAAGGAAAGGACCGAGATCCCTTCACCGGGAGTGACTCCTTTAGCAATAACTGGCAGATGCTACACACTCGATTTGTCTTTTGATTGCTTTTAAGAGTTCTGCTTTGCACAGTGATATATATGATATATCCCGCACCTCATTCGACGAGGAAAGGACCGACGATCCCTTCACCGGGAGTGACTCCTTTAGCAAAACTAGAAAAGCCTCAAAAGCACTCCATTTCAAAATTCATTCGATCCTACAACGATATCAAGTTCATTACGCAATAGGTTTTCATAAAAACCTGTCGTAGCCCTCCGTCATTTCAGATAAGTAGTAGTTAGTATTCGTGCTGCGTTTGTTGGCCTTTGTCAAGGCGCAGTGTGCGGTAGCTAACTGGTGCTTATCTGCTTATGCATATGATGCAGATTGAGTTAGGGTAGTCGTGCGACCTTGTTGGCCTTTGTCAAGGGCCGTGCGGGTGGGTTTAATTCAATCAGGAATGACGGGTTGAACTTGACTAGCATCCTATGGTTTGTTGGCCTTTGTCAAGGTCATAGGAGGTTAGGGGCAAAATATTATCGGGAATTTCAAGTGTTGAAATTTGCAATGAGATTGCATACCTTCTATGAGATAGTTGGATCCCGATACCCGCTGCGAGTAAGAGTTACTCCTGGGAGAGTTTTATACATTACAATTAGCCGATCAAGTAGGTGTCTAGAAAGGTGTCAACGTGGTTACGCCTCTGGGAAAACGAGGTTTACAGTAATTAGGTTCGTGCGAAAGCACGGGGGACCTCCCTCAAAGTACCGACACTGGCCTGGCTGAAAGATTGGCGAACTTGTAGTGTGTAATTAATCCCGGCTAGTCTTTCCTTTTAGGGTTTGAAGGAAGATTTGATAAAAAGCAGTGGGAGCCATCCTGATTAGATAAAATAATAACCAATCTATTCTTGCAAGAGCGCACGCTGAGTGTTTTCTTCTCTCTCTCTCCTGGTTGCGACCATATCACGCCTTAATCAAGATAATAATACGGATTATTGACCGAACCCGCTTGTTATACTGAGCTGGGGAATGTTGGTCCCGCTCCAACTTATAATTGTTATAAGACAGAGCAGGAAATTGGGGAATACCAGATTTCCCGTGCCGCCCAAACGAAGAAAGTGCATATGATGCATCATCTTCGGGTGTGTTCGTTGCACAGAACTGTTTCTCTGTATCCTCTACGTCCTGGGTATGTGATACTAGATCAGGATCCCAGATATGTAATCTGTTACATAGGGCTATAGATAGGTAGAGAACTGAGAATGGGTGATAAGTTTCATGAGGCAGAAAACGGGGCAAGAGTTGCAGCCAAGTCTGTTGGTCACTGTCACCCTGTATTACAATACATTGATTCTGAACGAATGTTATTAGATACCGAACCTGATATACAAAATCATATCAGTCTCTTTATCAGTAAAGAAATGATAAAATTTTGTATTGTTGGATAATGTTTTGAACATTTCCTATATCAAAAGTTGATCGTATCAGGCACGTTATCTAAAAGCGTTGATGTTCTACATCAAACTACAGTTCTTAGTATATGGAACACACACAAGAGGAAGAGTTCAGAAATGAACGAATCCTTCTTGAGGCATTGTAGACTAGGTCATATCAATGTGACCCGACTAGCTAGAGTTACATATAGATGCATATTTAAATCAGTTTGAATTTACATCTTGTGAAACTCGCCAGTCATGTCACAGAGATGAGATGACCATAGCTCCGTTTACTGGAAACAGAGAAAGAGTTAGTAAACTCTTGGGATGATACATGTTGATGTATGTAAGGTCCCCTGTCTACATATGCCAGAACTGGTTCTTTGTACTTCGTTACATTCTCTGATGATCTCTCGAGATTCAGACATATGTTCCTGTTGAAACACAAGTCCGAACCTTTTGAGATATTCACAGAATATAAGTTAGAAGTAGAGAACCAATACGGGTATAAGCATTATGTCCTTTGATGTGATCAAGGAGGAGAATACTTGAGCACGAAAATCCTGGACTATTCTAAAGGAGAATGAGATTCTCTCTCAGCATTACTCCTCCGTATACACCATGGCACGATGGTATATCGGGGCGGAGCAATCACACCCTATATGATATGGTGTGCTCTATGATGAGTATTACTGAGTCACCTATTTCCTTTTGGGTGTTATGCACTTGAGAAGCTGCATACCTATTGAATAAGGTTCCAATCAAATCAGTTGCCTACCACTTCATATGTGATATGGAAAGGAAAGAGCCCATCTCTTAAGATAGTTAAGATTTGGGGTTGTCCGGGCTATGTCTGAAAAGCAAAATCCGGACAAGCTCGAGGCAAGGTCTGTTATGTAGAACTGGAAGGGTTCCAGCTATACAAAACTGCAGCTGATGATTTGACAGAACCAAAGGATTCAATAGTTACCAACGAACCTCAACCTCTCCGCCGATCTAGTAGAGTTCCTCACCCACCTGAGAGATACTTCGGTTTCTCTATGACAGTGGGAGCGAGGATTGCATCATGAGATGATGACCCAACTAGCTTCGAGCTGGCCATCAGGAGTAAGACTCTGTTAGAATGGCTGGATGCTTAGCGATCTGAGATGGAATCCTTATACACCAACAAAGTATGGACTTTGGTTGCTATATCTGAAGGGTTAAATTCCCATCAGGAGCAAGTATATCTTGAGAAGATTACTTGGTGTAGATGGAAAAGTTGAGACTTTCAAAGCTAGACTTGTTAAAAGTTTGCATCATCGACCAGGCGTGGATAATGATGAAACCTTTTCCAGTGCCTATGCTTAAGTCCATCCAGATCCTACTTGTCACGGCTACATACCACGACTACGATATCTGGTGGTTGGGTGTCATGACTGCTTTTCTAAATGATGTTTTAGAAGAGTGCGTCTATAAGTACACAGCCAGAGAGCTTCGTAGACAGTGGGAGCAGCGGAAACGTGTGCAAGATACTTTATAGGATAAAGCAGGCATCGCGGAGTTGGAACATCTGTTTTGATGTGGTAGTCAAAGAGTTTGACATCATCAAAATGGTAGATGAACCTTGTATAAACAAAAAGGTAGTAGGGAGTATGGTGTTGATCCTCGTAGAATACGTGGATGACATACTCTTGATAAGAAAGGAGTTTCCTATGCTACGCTCGATCAATCTCCGTTTATCACAATGATTCTCCATATAGGATCATAATGATACCTACTAACTCCTGGATTTTGGATCAATGAGATAGATCTAAATGGTTGTTAGGATACTCACTAGTTGTAGTGAGATGGTATCAGTTGATCCTGGGGAAAATCACTGGAAGTGTTCCAGGGTGATAAAGACGACTGAATGTCAGTCGCAGGTATTGTCTTTACCCACAGTAAAGGGACGGTATGTTGGAAGAGTTCCAAACTAGATACCATGACATACTAGACGATAAAGGCAGGATACATCGCTACTTAAGATGCTACCAAAGAGGCTGTTTGGGTGTATATTGGTTCATGAGATGAACTATGTTCCTCCCATTGTGTGACAATGGAGTTGTGGCTTATGCCAAGGAACGCCGGTCCCATCGGTGATCCAGACATATTCTAAGGCAGTATCACCTGATCATGGAAATGATTGATCTCCAGGGTGATCGAGGTTTGGAGAGTAGACTCAGAGGACAACACAGCGGATCCACTCACAAAGGCCTGTTCCCAGAGAGAGACCTTTATGGGATGGTTGAGTATGAGATACTTCAAACCACTGCTACAGATGGCCCTAGTGCAAGTGGGAGATTGTTAGTTATATGTATGCCCTAGAGGCCATTACTGTACATTCGATGTATATTGTAGTGGATGCTGGGACGTATATAGGGAGGACTTTCTTGCTCGACATGATAGTATGCTATCTGGTTGCTCTTTACCTTAACGTGTACACAGATTGTCTCTCTGTTACATGTTGGTAAAGCCCTTAGGATCTGTACTTGACTACCTGGACTATGATGCGGATCATACTAGTGGGGATATGGTAGTCCATAAGTACATCCTTCAAAGTCCCTAGTCGTGGGTGTATCGAGACGGGGCATCGATATACCAGAGTAGACTAGCGTATACCTTCTCGACCCATACAGATGGGCGATGGATGATCCCATATCCATTGGTGTTTGACATCGGAGATGATATACGGGTGCTCAGTAGAGACTGGGTACACTGGACGGACTCGCCGAGAACTCCCAGATGGTATTATACCTCACGTCAGATGGCAGTTCTCTGGTGACACTGGTACAGAGTAGTCTGTTGACCCGAGATCGTCATAGAGTCTTGTGTGGTTCCCATAGTGCTTTGATTTCCATCTTACCACGTCCAAGAGGGCGTGCAAAACGGTGGTTTTTGGGTACAGTCCCGAGTCACATGGAGGCAATGAGCGATAGGAGGGGATTCGCCTCTCCCGGTATAGGGAGTTGATGTTGCGCTGTGTTCGATTGGCTATAACAGGAAATCCCTGGCCAGGGTTGCTGAGATTTACTGGTAAGTGTTACCAGTAGTTTCTCGAAGTGTTATAGACCTCATATCGACACGACTTATCGAGCTATTGGGGTCTGACGTTTACCACCCCTAGGCGAGATATGCGACATATCAGACGATGAGACCGGACAGTATGGTAGTGTTACTGGTCGGATTCACTGGAGTGTGAGCGGGCTTGCTCGTCGATCTTCAGATCGCTCAATACCCGGGTAGCCGTTACGTTTAGCAGACCGCTTGCGGCTTGTGGATGCTTGATATGATCATCATCTGCTGCCGGCGTATTGACGAGTCTTTAGAGTCCTACACAGAGGTTTCCTGGCTCAAGCGAAACGAAATAGGAGCGCATATGAGATATGTGCGGGACCGAGAATGATACCAGTATGTGATACTGTATTCGATTCTCGCGATATGTGACATTGATCGGTTATATGCGATATAGCCGGGTTATCGGATCAAGTGTTGATTCGATAAGTTGTTACTGTAGATATTAGTCGGTTATATGCGATATGACCGGATCATTAAATTAAGTGTTGATTTAATGATTTAATGCATAATTATATATTTGATATATTACTTTGCATTAACTAGTATCGGTTCACTTTAAATGGATTTTCTCACTCGGGTGTGCGCATTGCATATGTGATATGATTTTGTGCACTTGATTGTATCATGTTTGATGATACATGCTTTTTGGTTAAGTGTAAAGTATTAAACTATGGTTAAGTGGATGATTAGGGTTTTTACTTATTCATTTATTTATTTCATTTATTCTTTTTGGAAAATAGAATGCAAAGAGAAAAATGGTGGAATTCTTTTGTTCATTCATGAAGCTTCATGAATACTTTGACTTAGTCACCATTTTTGTCTTCATACCTAACCTAACCATTCACTTAACTTGAGTTTAGTCTCTACACATAACCATGGTTGGATTATGATAAGTTTGGATTTTCTTTTCTATTTTTAATTTAACTTATCATAACATTCTTCTTCTTCTTCCTTGAACTCAAGAAGAAAACCTTAAGCTCCATCAATGGTGATTGATGGAAATGAGTGAGAAATCCAATTCTAAAGTTTACCCACTTCCTATTTCTTCATCCTCTACCTCTTGCCAAGTAGTAGAGTGTGTTTCCTTCACAAGTTTCTTGACTTGGTGAAGTCGGAGCTTGATTTAGCGATGCCTCGACGTAGATCATCTTCGGCACGTCGTCGATGACCTAGCCCGATTCTACTCCGATGAAGCCGACGCTAGAGCCCGGATCTTGATTTGGACAGCGGAGAGGACTTCATCACGGAACCGTGGAGGTGGAGGACCGGATCTACAAAGGTTGTATATCCGTTCTTTTAGTTTAGATGTAAACTAGTTTCTTTTTCGCCTAGAAATCTAGCCAACGATCCGTTCTAGGGTTTCTCGGCACCGTTTAAATTTGAAATTGGCATGGTTGATTCCTTGTGAGACCTCACTAGAGTGCCTAGCAACCCTACAATAACCACTAGCACGTCAGAGGTACTAGCTGTACGTAATGGTTGCCCATGTATTGATCGGAAGGGAAACTGACGAGTGAACTCATCCAGAAACCCTACTAAGCCAAATAGTGATAATATCCGTACAGTCCGGTCCGTTCGTTTATGAGTATCGCATATAGGGCCTAGGGGGCTGGTAAACGTCAGACCCCCAATAGCGGTATAAGTCATGTCGGAGAGTAGCCCAGAACACCCTGAGAAACTACTGAAATACCTACCAGTAAATCTCGATTACCCTGGCCAGGGATTTCCTGTAATGGCTCTCTTAAACACAGCGCGATCTCACCCCCAATACCGGGAGAGACGAATCCCTGACGATCCGCTCACTGCCTCCATGTGGCTCGGGACTGTATCCAACTAAAACCTGTTTGCACGACTCCTTTGAGCCGTGGTAGGGTAGTAATCAAAGTACAGTGGGAACTCACACGAGACAAATGATGATCTCAGGTCGACAGACTAACCTGTACACATGTCACCTGGGAACTGCTATCTGACGATATGTATAATACCAACTAGCATGTTCCCGGCGAGTCCTGTCCGGTGTACTCATAACCCAATGAGCACATGTATATATCTTAGGTGAACCAACTGACACTAATGGCTTGTGAGACCGGCCACCGTCCCTCATCGGGGTCTCGACTGTATACACTAGTCTACTCTAGAGTATCGATGCCCTGTCTCGAAACTCCCATGACTAGGGACACTTTAAGGATGTGCTTATTGACCCCAGCTCCCACGTATATGATCACCATCATACTGCTGGTAGTCAAGCAAGAATCCTGTGGTCTCTATCAACATGCAACAGTGAACTAAAGTATGTACACGATAATAAAGACAAACCAGATAGCATACTATCATCTCGAGCAAGACTGTCCTACCGGTATAGGTCCTCCCTCAATCATTGCAATCACGTACCTGCGATCCAATAATTGACTTTGAGAGCACTATATCCAACAGATTGTATACAGGTGCTCACTGGGTGTGAGTACACCGGACAGGACTCACTGAGGACTGGCTAGATGGTATTATACCTCGCGTCGGATAGCAGTTCTCTGGTGACACGAGTGCAGATAGTCTGTCGACCTGAGGTCATCATTTATCTCGTGTGATTCCCCACTATGCTTTGATTACTACCCTACCATGATTCTACTGAGTCGTGCAAACGGGTTTCTAAGTTAATCTTAGTCCCATATAAGAGTAACGGTCCTTAGTGAAAATAAATTGAGCCCATATGCTCATATATTTTAGTTGATCGTAATCTAAAATAAGATTAACAATCTTAAACATATTTTCTAAGTCAATCTTAGTCTCATATACGACTAATGGTCCTTAGATCAAACTCATGTATCTTGAACTGATGGAAAATGCGACCTGGGTTCACCCCAAATCTAATATGTACCTATTTGGATTAACCTACGCCTTACGGACGACGACATATATTAGCCTTCGTATACAATCCAAGGAGAGCCTTAAAATAAACAAAATATAATACGACACGAAGTGATAGACATACAGTAGAGAAAGTTGTTATCGCTTGGCGATAACATAATTAACTGCAGGGGCTTGTGCCTGCAGGAAAAAGCGTCTCCATAATAAATAAAAACCTCATCATTGAGGAGGAATCTGATAAGTCTGCTACAACGGTCGTATCCATCCAAACCTCCGATATACGGTGCCATAAATCAACTTGGTATTTTCGGAGAGGTGGAAAGATATGTTCCATATAGCATCTGCCCCTGTATTCATGCTAGATGTGCTTCCCATGCCTCGGTACGGTTTCCGGTGGTAAACATGTTGGATATATGTATGCCCTAGAGGCCATTATATGATAGTGGATGTATTTACACACACACACACACACACACACACACACACACACACACACACACACTATATAATATATATATATATATATATATATTCAGTGTACATTCTTACTCGACATGATAGTGTGCTATCTGGTTCTTCTTATCTGACATGTTGACTTGATCATGCTTTTATTCATTCACACATGTTGATAAAACTCTGAGGATATTGGCTTGACTACTATGATTATGATGGAGATCATACTAGTGGGACGTCTGTAGTTTATAAGCATATCCTGAAATGTCCCTAGTCGTAGGTATATCAAGATGGGGCATCGATATACCAGAGTAGACTAGCGTATATGATACTAGACCCATATGATGGGCGATGGATGTTCCTACATCCATTGATGTTTGACATCAAGATCGTATACAGGTGCTCAGTGGTGACTGGGTACACTATACGGACTCGCCGAGAACTCCTATATGGTATTATATCTATCGTCGGATAGCAGTTCTCAGATGACACTGGTACAGGTTAGTCTGTAGACCCGAGATCGTCATAGAGTCTTGTGTGTTCTCCCACTGTACTTTGATTACCACCCTACCACGGCTCTACTGAGTCGTGCAAACAGGTGGCTTTTGGGTACAGTCCCGAGACACACGAAGACAATGAGCGATAGGAGGGGTTTTCGTCTCTCCAGGTATTGGGAGTTGATGTTGTGTTGTGCTCGATTGGCTATATCAGTAAGTACCTGGGCAGGGCTGTTGAGATTTACTAGTAAGTGTTATTAGTAGTTTCTTGATCTGTTACAGACCATTCATCGGCATGACTTATTGAGTTATTGGGGTCGACGTTACCATCCCTAGACTCGATATGCAGCATATCTGACGAAGAGACCGGACTGTACGGTAGTGTTTCGGTTGGCTCGACGGGAGTTGTGACAAGTTCGCTTGTTTTCTTCTTATCGCTCAATACTCGGGTGCCGTTACGTTTAGCTGACCTCTTGCGGCTTAGGGGCGCTTGATATGATCATCACCCAATGCCGGCGTATTGACAAAGTCTTAGAGTCCCACAATGGAGTTACCTAGTCCAGGCGAAACGATGTGGTATGCATATGAGATATGCGCGGGGACCCAATTAAATGCGTGTATGTGATACCGTATATTAATCGAGCGGTTTGCTATTGGTTGGGTCGTATGTGATATGACCGGTTTGCTAAATCAAGTGTTGATTTATCATTGACCATAAGCTTTTTCACTTTAAACCCTTCTTGTCTTTTGTTCTATGCATGCATGTATGCATTTATTCTCATTGATGTACATATGGATGTGCATGCACACATACATGCATACACTCTTGTATCATGGTTGTTGATATAATGGATGGTGGCAATATAAGACTTACATGTTAGTAAATATATACATATTTATATTTGAGTGGAAACAAATAGAATAATTCATGGTTGATTTTTCTTCTCTCCATTAACCTTTCCACTAACCATGAGTTAACATTCTATGCTTGTTTTTTGCTCCAAAATAAATATCTAGATATTTATTAACCTATGGTTAAAGATGAGAAGGAAAATATATATATGTTTTTCTTTCTCATTTTTATCATCTTGATCATTATCTCTTAAGCTCTTCATCTTGCCATCTTCTTCCTCCTCACTCTCTTGCTCTCTAGCTTTTAGTAGTGAACAAAAAAGTGATCAAGTTAGGGTTTTGAAGTGAGAAAATAAACCACATCACCATTCTACACTACTCTTGCCCATTAGTTTAGAGTGTTGGCTTCAACTTCTTCTCTTGATCTAGTGAAGCATCTAGCTTGGACAAAGAGGACTCCGAGTGGATCGTCGTGGACCTAGAGAATCTCAAGCGAGCTTCTTTCAACTCTCAAGTGGTCAACGGGTCTAGTGTAGGGAGCTACAAAGGTTGTATTCTCAAACCCTAGCTTTTTACCACTTGTGTTTGTGTTAAAGTTTTGTTACCCTAGCTTTTCTAGTGTGATCCCTAGGTTAGTTTCTTTATCACCCTATAAAATTTTAATATGGCATGTGTGGTGCTACCAAACCCTAGTAGTGGTGCTGGAGAAACACCTTCATGGTATCAGAGACTAACTAGAAGCCTGGACGATATTACGACAATACGAAAACGAAAACTTCCACAAAAATACGAAATTAGAAAACCCAAGAAATGCTCTCTGTACATTTTTCAAAAAGTGTTCAAAAAATTATTTTAGTAACTGCAGAGTAGTATTTAAGATGACATAAGAACACAGAAGAAAAATGAAGGGGGTTGCTCGGTTCCTGGCCGGCGACTAGGCCAGGAAATCCGGCGTCGCCGACCCAGATAGTTCCCCTCCTCCTCTGTTTTTCTCCAGTGCTCTGTACGTCATAATTTGGGGTTTCTGGTATTGTTTTGAAGTCCAAATTTGCATGTGATGTTAGTTTGGAAATGGGCTCTTTGCGGAGTATTTCGTATTTGTATTTTATAGCATTGTATTTGGTAACTTTGGCGACGTTAAACAGGTCGAACGAATTATTAAACACTGGTATTTTCCTGGTTGAACGTACTCGATATATAATGCAGGTATTTTTATGGACCCTCTAGAAGAATTTAACCCTAACTCGAGATGTGACCACCAAACTGCGACTAAACCTTAGGGTTTACCGTAATTAGTGGCGCCATAAATGAGGCTTGGGTCTGCCCTTCTACGGTTGGTTCATTAAATACTGTGGTATAGATTTTGGATATTGTTTAACGGCGCTCAAGTGTTGAGCTTGCTGGGGAATATGAGTGTTCGTTAATTCGATCAAAGGGTTTAACATTGCCTAGTATTATGTGATACTTATTTCTGCGACCGTAACCGTAGTATGCGTATCGCCGGTTTTGTTGCTATATATCAACGGCAATTGGGGTACGCATACTTGCTTACGTTGATAACATGTGATGTTATGTGTTGCTGTGCTGTGATGTATTGGATTGTCGTGATCGAATAGCCGGGGGGGTTTATGTGAGATGAGAGTTTTACTTTTCATTCATGTAAAATTCATTTGTAATGAAATATTCTTTTATTTGGGGCACTTCCGGGTTGAGGATGATGTCACCATTGTTGTATATTGTTTACTTTTCCGTATTAGGATAGACCCAAGGAGGAGAGCACAAGTGACCGGGTTCTGGGGTCCAGTGGGAGACCATCTCGAGGCGTCGAGACCCGGGTTTCCTAATTCCAGAATTGGCAGGGTCACTTGCCGCTCTCGTAGGGGTCTAGGGTGTGGGATTGGCTATTCATCATGACCGTGGAATCCGTATTTTCTATTGTTGGCTAAATACTAAATACGGACGTCCTAGTATATCCTATATTATCATATTTGTGCTTCTGCTACCTATATTATGTGATGTGATCGCTTAATATATCTGAGACGAATGCTATATTATATATGAGATATATAATAGACGTTGCTTATGTTTTACACCCGCGCTAGTCCCGTCCCGGTATGCCGTTAGTTAAGTAACCTAACGGTGCATAACGGAACATTGCGGCGAATGTGGATGGCATAAGCGTACGTTGTATTTTCGTTTCTTTTCTGTGATTGGCTTAAGAACTTAAATGATGGGACTACATTAATATGATTAATGTAAGGAAAATAAACCTAAAAAGATGTTATAGAATCAGATTAGAAAAACCACTCGGCTTTTTACAAAAAAACTACATTTCAAAACTGCGGAGCTTAAGCCACTCCTTTTGAAAACCATTTGAGTCTACAACGATATCAAGTTCAAAGCGTTAAAGGTTTTCTTAAAAACCATCCGCAACCCTCCGTCATTTTAGAAAATAGAGTACTTAGTATTCGTGCTACGTTTGTTGACTATAGTTAAGGCGTAGTGTACGGTAGCTAAGTGATGTCTTCCTACAATGCATATGATGCGGATTAATTGGGACATTCATGCGACTTTGTTGACCATAGTTAAGGGTCACGTGGGTGGGTCTAATTAATCAAGAAATGACGGGTAGAACTTGACTAGTGCTTATGATTTGTTGACCATAGTTAAGGTCATGAGTGCTAGGGGTAAAAACCACATCGGGAGTTTCAAGAATTGAAATTTGCAATGAGATTGCATGCCTTCCATATGATGGTTGGATCCTGATCCCACTGTGGGCAATAGTTGCTCTCAGGAGAGTTTTGCAGTTTACAATTAGCTAACCTATTAGGTATCTAGAAAGGTGTTAACGGGGCTATGCCTCTGGGAAGATGAGGTTTATATTAATTAGGTCCGTGCGAAAGCACGGGGAACCTCCCTCAAGTACCGACACTGGCCTGGCTGAACGGTTAGCAAAGTTGTAGACTGTAATTAATCCTGGGTAGTTTTCTTTTTAAGGTTTGAAAGAAAAACTTGATTAAAGCAGTGGGAGATATCGATTAGATAAGATAATAACCAATCTGATCTTTGCAAGAGCTTTCACTGAGTGTATTCTTTTCTCTCTCTTAATGGCAGATACCAATGACAGGACTCAAGTTTCTACTAGATAAAAATAAACTGAATGGGACCAATTATAAAGATTGGCTGAGGAATCTTAACATTGCCTTGACTTATGATAAGGTATCATATGTCCTCACGGCTCCAGCCCCGCCTATCCCAGGTCCTAAATCTTAGGTTGCGGATAAGGAAGTCCGCAAGACATGGGACGTTGACTGTGCCATGGCCAAATGCCTCGCGCTTGCATCGATGGATAATACACATCAGAAGAAGCACGAGAATATGGACGTTCAAGCCATATTCCTCCATACAAAGGAGTTGTATGGAGAGCAATCTCGCGTATTACGATACGAAGTATCCAGAAAACTGTTTCAGATGCAAATGGCTCCTGGCACGCCGGTAGGAGACCATGTTCTGAAGATGATAGCCCTCATAGAAGAGCTTGAGGACCTTGGGTGGACAATAGACAATGAGCAATATACGAATATTATTCTGCAGTCTCTCCCCTCCACCTTTGCTCAATTTATAGTTAACTTCAACATGCATTACATGGAGATGGAACTACCTGAACTCCTTAATATATTAAGGAGTGCAGAGAGCATGCTGAAGTCAGTGAAAACTCCCGTTTTGAGTGTTGGGCCATGTAACACCTTAGAATGTTTTTTGAGGATAATTATATTTTAATTTATGGTTTTTAATAAAAAGTTTACCAAATTGATTTCCAATTATTTTATCCTATTTAATGAATACTTTATTAGATTTTTCCTAGCCTTGCACACACTTGTGCATGTTAACTAGGGTTGTAATTTGGGGTTTAGCCATGATTAGCAACATGGTGAACTAACCATTCCCTAATCTAGTTTTTAATAATTATATTAAGTGTTTTAGGTTTTAACCTTATATGGTTGTTTTAAAAATGAAATTGAAAAGGGTTTTAATTAATGGGTTGAATTGTTGACCATGAGAGAGAGAGAGAGGCATGGTGCTACATGGCTCAAGCCATGCCTCATTAATGAGGGAAGAAAGTGAGAAAGGGGAGTTGAATTGTTTTCCCTCAATACTCTCATTTCCCTCATTCTCTCATTCTCTCAATACACTCACACACACACACCAGCAGAAACATCAGCAGCAGCAAGCAACTCCAGCAGCAGCAACAACAGAACAGCAGCATCAGCAGCAGGCAGTAGCAGCAGCATCAGCAAATAGCAACAGCAGCAGCTGGAGCAACAGCAGCTCCAGCAACTTGCAGCAGCTCTTCTTCCTCCATACACTTCTTCTCCTGCTTCATAGGGTTCCATAGGGTATATTTTCTGAACCCAATTCCCTTTCTTGTTAAGCTTGTGTAGATTTAGCTTCGGTTTATGTTAAATAGTTAGTTTTGTGCTAATTAAGGTGATTTATGTGGACTTTTGATTAAGTGATGATTTTGTTGGTTAACCCTACCCATTTAAGTGTTATTAGGGTCACCTTGATTGATAATTTCCCCAGATTCCACTAAAATACCATAGGGTTTCCTTTTTGTGTGCAAATCGGTGTTTTTAAGCGACATTGGGGAGATCTGTGATCTGCTTTTGACCCGGACCCTTCAGGATAAAATTGAGAAGACTGGAACATGCTTACTAGGTCTAGAACACACCACCAGAATATAAGACCCCCATTCCCAACACAGGCCGCAGATTTATTCAATTTGGCCGCAAATTGCGGCCAGGAAGGGGAGTCAGGACTTGGGGTCTTGGCTAGGGTTGTCTGCAGTGTTCTATAGTGTTTTGGCATGTGTAGTTTTGTGAGATTTGACCTGTAGGAAAATCTGGGACAATTTATCATATTTCTAGTTCGTTGTGTTTGCGCGATACGCGCGATACGTGAGTGGGTTCTGTGATCCAGCGTGTCGCGGTAGTTTTAGACGCGTATACACACATTTCGGCGTATCATGCACACGCGCGTCTAGTTCGCGATGCGCGTTTCTCGTTTGGGTTAGATATCGCGTTTTGCGAGATATATTGCTTATATATGATTTCCTTGTCTAATTTTCAGGTTTGCAGACGGGGACTACGGACACAGCTACAGGGGGAAACAGGTGGTAGGATTCACCTAGCGTGGAGCGCTGGTGAGTAGATTTAACATCTACAGGGGAATCGCCCGCATGGCGTTATGCGTCTGGGCTAGGATTCTAATACTTGTCGCATATTCTACGTTATAGTTAGAATTGCGCATTTACCCTATTACTTAGATGTTATGCTTGGACTAGTAGCCGTAGGACACTGCACAAATTATTGACGATTCTTGTTGCACGAGCACTGATTGTATGCTACACACACCGTCAATAATTGCCATGTCACACGCAAACCACTTATAGATACTATATTGCTTGGTTAGGGACCTTGTGACATTGATTCGTACTGCTGATCACATATGACATATACCATACATGTATACCTATAGAGTATCGTACCATTAGTAATAGGTACATATACACTTTACGATACAGCTACAGGTATACCTTGCTCATATTTTACTTATACCCAGGGGGGTATACTACATCATTTACTTATAGGTAGACACCTATACTTAGCTGTACCTTATTGATTTCGTATACATCTGGTTTCAGCTAAATATTTTCCTTTATATGCTCACATTTCAGATATATCGCACATATTTATTCCTGGATTTGCGTATTGTTATTTTGATTTTACATGATGTTTTCTGGATTTGGGAACCGCGGGAGTTCACGAAATTATGCATTATTTGAAAAACCCGGTTTTCTTGATATGATATTTACGCATCCACCATGAGATTTATCGGTTCGGATTATATACTCCATACGAGGAGTGGGTGCCGTATGAGGGTACATGGTGGGGCCCGGTATGGTTCCCCTCGGCAAGATAATCGATGGACTTTGCCGATTGAGCCTGGAGGTGGGCGAGTACCTACCGGTGACAGTACCAATGACTCGGCGGGGATCATGGGGATACCGACGGGAGTCATGTACGTATGGATACGTCGAAAGGCGAGGGTCAGAGCTAGGCACTCGTGCTTTCGGGATAGCGTATGATACGCACCTATCAGGATGCTAGTCTTGGTGACGGCATCTGATAGATCGGTATTTCTGTGTCGATGCTTGGCACATTAATTTTCATGATATTTTAATTACTTTGTATATATAACAGGGGATTCAGCCGTTGTTATATATACCCTTACACCAATATTAGTGGAGTGGGACGCTAATATATATGTATCGACCCCATCATATTTATTTCTGCAAATATATATATATATATATATATATATATATATATATATATATATATTTAGGATGTTAGAATTTTACTTGAGTTTGATTTGGGATATTAGGTGCTTCATTGAGAGTGGATACCGGATACATATGAGATTACTGATTTGTACATTCGGGATATAGGAGATTACTTGATATTGTACATTGGGGAGATGTGAGACTTATATGATTTGAGAGCCCAACTTGGGGGCTGATTTGAGGAATTGTGAATTTGAGTGTCTTGATGGATTGTGATCCTACCACGATATCAGGATTCCGTGGGAATGGCATATTTCACTCCATACCTCACACTTATCTATTTATGTGTTGTTTCATGTATTAGTAGTACCTGTTAGTGTACCCTTCATGATTGTTGCATATCTACACTCTCATATCCCTATTGCATGATTATTGCATACTATCGTCATATCATTATTGCTTTATATATTAGTTGTACCTGTTAGTATACTTTCCATTATTCTGCATTCATATGACCTGTCATTACTGTAAATCGCATATACTTAGATTCACGCTGTACGTACATACCTGCGATTACCTGCATATGTTATTTACTATTCACGAGTTGGCAACTCACCCCCGTTGTGCCTCAGGTATTGCAGGGTGTTCCCCAGAGTAGTCGAGGCAGGCTATTCATCTATCATCTTTTGCTACAGATACCGCATCGGCTCACAGTGTGCTATTTTGCTTATGTGGGTTTTGGTGGTTATCTGTATTTTGTATTGTACATTCGTTGTATCTTGTACTCTCCATCTACTATTATGTTGTTGACTTAGAGACTTGGTGAGGACGATATTGTATATTATTTGTGGATTTGTTGTCTTTTACACAGCTTTATCTCTATTGTCTTTATTTCTTCGCTACGGCGTCGTATATTTATGGTGGTGATTGTTTTCCGCCTTCGGGCGTGTATTTGCTCCCGTTTGGGATGCTTTATTTATCTTTATCTGTTGTACCCATTTTGGGGTTAGTTTTTACAAAAGGGGTGTTGCCAAAATTTTAAAGAAAGAAAAAATTGGACTTTTAAAGAATTTGGGTTGTGATTTCAAATGTTTCAAAAACTTTTATTATCTTTTCCTGTCTTTTAATGATTTAGATTTCTGGGTTTTGGCTTTCTTTTACTGCGTTACGTCTTTAGGCGTTGCGTAGTATTAGGGCCGTCACGTGCCAATTTCGGGTCGTGACAAAGTTGGTATCAGAGCGCTAGGTTTTACCTTTCGGAGTGTAGGATGACCTTGTTATGATGGAGTAGGTATCTTAAGCAGAGTAACGTAGTGTGTGTATGTCTGCAGCATACCCACGATGCGGTACTTCGCCTTAAGTGACCTAAGTACAAATTGCTTGAAATTCCTTCCTTGATGATTCATATCCTTGTGATTCGATTTCCGTGTTCTTATCAGATCTTATCTCTATTTATAGCCTTGCCGCCAATGACTATGGGGACTCAGAGTGATGCAGCGAGGGCCGAGGTTAGAGTTAGCTCGGGTGAGACGAGCACTGACCAGGATGGCACTCTAGTTGCACAGGTGCAGACGGATCAGCCTTCGACAGATGGTATCGATAGGCTTGTGGCAGAGATGCAGGACTTCCGCCAGACTATGAGTTCATTGGTTGATGTCGTTCAAGCGCTACGACAGGAGGTTGTCACCCCTGTTACTCAGTTGTCCTTTGCGATCAGCATGCAGCAGTCCGTCACCTACATTGCACCAGTGGTTGCAGCTCCTGTTGACGAGGCACATATTCCAGAGACGCTGAGAGTTCCAGGATAGTGGAGGACTCGTACCAGTGTACCAGCCCAGAGACAGAGGTTTAGTCGTCGAGACAGATTTCGTGGCCGTCGTGGGAGTAGCAGAGGCTTAGGACAAGAACAGTCGTTCAGCTCTCATCCCCAGGAGGGTCAGCAATCACCACGTGGATGTTTTCAATGCGGGAGCCTTCAGCACATTGTTCCTTAGCACCTCGTCAGACATTGTTCCTTAGCACCTCGTCAGAGTCATATTCAGAGAGGTCATGGACGTGGAAGGTTCGCTCAGAGGGCTCAGTCTACCAGAGGAGTTCAGCTAGTTGCGGGTAGGGGGCAGCCACAGGAGTTTGCTTCTACTCATCGGGACGCGCAGGCGTCCAATGTAGAGTTTTCAGGTATCCTTAATTCGTATGTTCTTTTGATGTATTTGTTTGCTTTCCACACTTGTGCCGTGGTTGGGACGAGAGTCATGTTAGGTAGTTTAGCCGTTTGTTGTGCTAACTTCTGTCAGCGATTCTTTTGTTGCACGACACGTATTTCAGTTGTGTGCCAATCGGATAGGAGATAGAGATTCGTCCTTCGTTTTAGTCCTTCTAGAAATGTTGGATTTGACGTTCTCCTAGGCACGAACTGGCTAGCTACGTGCTAGGCATCTGTAGACTACCGTGAGAAAACATTCAGGTCTTGTTTTTCCCGGCGAGTCAATTCTTGTTGTGCGGGTGGATAGTTGTGTCGCCTCTCACAGCTTGAATTCAGCCTTTTTCGCTAGTCGGCTTTTGAGGAGATGTCGTGGATTCTTGGCGTTCATTCGTGATACCGAAGCCACAGTAGGTTTGTTAGACCGGTGTTCCTATCGTGCGAGAGTTTTTCCGACGTTGTTCCAGATGAGCTGGCGAAGCTTAGGGGGCTTAAGAATCAGCTGCAGAGTTGTTGTTTGTTGGGGAGTTTTGTGCGTCTGAGTGTTTCGCTTTTGGAAGCTCCTATTTTTGTTTGTCAGGGAGAAAGACGGCAGTTTGAGGTTGTGTATCGACGGATCGTTAATTCAACCGGCTTACGGTGCGGATAGGTATCCTTTACCTCGCATTGACGATTTCTTCGATCAGCTCCACAGTGCGAGACATTTTCTAAGTTTTTTCGGGATCAGGTCATCATTGTGCGGATTCAGAGTGATGGCATTCCGAAGACTGCCTTATGCGTGCTACGGGCTTTGTGTGTTTTAGTGAGTCATTGGATTCACTGATGCCCTAGCAGCATTCGTAAATATGATGAACCAGATTTCTTCAGGCCGTTCCTCGACCAGTTATTGTTGTGTTATTTACGACATTCTGGTCTATTTAATGTGTTTTGAGGGACATGAGTAGCACTTGAGGATTTGTTATGCAGATACTGGGAGAGCACCAGCAGTTTGCTAGATTCTCGGAGTGTTTCTTCTGGCTTGTTCGTGTGGATTCCTAGGTCTTGTAGTTACGGGAGACGGTTTTGTATGGTTCCGAGGAAGATCGTGGCCGTACAGCTTAGGACCAAACTTGTGTGCAGGACGAAGGTCCGCAGATTTAGGGCTTAGCAGGTTTTTGCCGCCGTTTCGTGCAGGATTGCTGGTGTAGTGCTGTACCGTTGACTGAATTGACCGGAAGGGAGGTTTCTTTTCTTTGGATTGAGGCATGTGTGCGGAGTTTTCGGCAGTTGAAGATTCGGTTAACAACTGCATCAGTCCTTTCTTTGCTTTTGATTCGGACAACCTTGTTGTTTAACTGTAATGTTTCTTGAGTGGGGCTCGATTGTGCACTGATGTAGCATTATAGAGTTATCACTTTTGCTTCCCTACATTTGGAGGAAGTACGAGAAGGATATTCCACTCATGATCTGGAGATGGCCGCGGTGATTTTGCGTTGGAGATTTGGAGATATTGTTTGTTCAAGAGTCATGTCAGATTCTCACGGACCACCAGCGCTTAATGTACATCTTCCTGCAGCGGATTTTGATTGTTGTGGTAGTCTTCTGCGGATTTACAGTTCTTGTGCGATCGTTGAGTACAGCTTGAGTTCGTCTCTACGGAGGGGACATCTTGCTCATGTCAGCGCCCGACCACTTTTCTTTAATCGCTTTCGCGAGACACTGCCCGCCGATGCTCGTACGTCAAAGATACTTGAGCATACTCGGCCGGGTAATGATTTGGAGACCTTGATTTATGACATGGGTGTGCTAAGTTAGGGACGCGTTTGTGTACCTGATGTTATCGGGTAGAAACGTGAAATCCTAGAACAGGCACATCAGTCAACTCTCTGTATTCATTCAAGTTCCACCAACATTGACGTGACTTGTGAGATAGTTACGGGTGGGCAGGGATGTAAAGAGAAGCTTTGGGTTTCGTTTCAAGGTGTCTGTCTTTTGTGTGTTTGGGTTGAGCATCTGAGGCCGGCTGGAGAGTTGCAACCTTTAACCGTTCCGAAGTAGGAGTGGGAGCAGATCTCCATGAATTTCGTTATGGTGTCTACCCAGGGTTAGTCAGGGTGTGACTCCATTCGGATTCTTGTCGTCCGGTTATACTCAGTTTGCTCAGTTGTTCTTTGTTAAGTTGTGTGTTTGTGTAAATTGTGTCGGCAGTTGGGGATCGTCACTCGCCATGGTTAGGGTTCTTCTTCGACAGCTGTTATCAGGAGACACTCCAATTGGCAACCTTTAGGTATAGGGGTTAGGTCGTGTCGATCACCAGTCTGTTGTTTTTCTGACTCTGCGTAAGTAGGATTTTGGACCCCAGCTAGTCTAGAGATTTCGGACATGATCCAGTTGATTCAGGTCAGGATGAGAGTAGCCCAGTGAAAATAGAGGTCTTATGCCGACTGTGTTGGTCGTAGACTTAAGTGCGCAGTGGTAAATAATGTATTCCTGCGGATTTTTCCGATAAATGACGTGTTGAGTTTTGGGAAGATTATCCCAGGATTGTAGGTCTTTTTAAGATCCTATAAGCTAGTTAGTTTCGTTGCCTTTAATTTGGCACTTCCGCCCAGATTATTGAATTTTCACCCCGTATTCCTTGTGATGATACCTTACAATTACTTTCATGACCTTTCTCACATGATTTGGCACCAGATCATTTGGCTAAGACGCGATCGTTTTGCTCACCGGCAGCCATTTGTGTTAATGGTCCGGCAGGTGGAGAAACGTCGGTCAAGGGTCTTGCCATCTGTGAAGGGTTTTCTTGGACGTAGCCGTATGGTGAGGTAATCACTTGGGAGGCTGCGAGCGAGATTTGAGAGTTGTAATCTTCTCTTTGAAGGTACGCGTAGCAGTATATTTTTAAATTCGGGGACGAATTTCTTTTAGGGGGGGAGATTGTAACACCTTAGAAAGTGTTTTGGGGATAATTATATTTTAATTTATGGTTTTTAATAAAAAAAAGTTTACCAAATTGATTTCCAATTATTTTATCCTATTTAATGAATACTTTATTAGATTTTTCCTAGCCTTGCACACACGTGTGCATGTTAACTAGGGTTGTAATTTGGGGTTTAGCCATGATTAGCAACATGGTGAACTAACCATTCCCTAATCTAGTTTTTAATAATTATATTAAGTGTTTTGGGTTTTAACCTTATATGGTTGTTTTAAAAATGAAATTGAAAAGGGTTTTAATTAATGGGTTGAATTGTTGACCATGAGAGAGAGAGAGAGGCATGGTGCTACATGGCTCAAGCCATGCCTCATTAATGAGGGAAGAGAGTGAGAAGGGGGGTTGAATTGTTTTCCCTCATTACTCTCATTTCCCTCATTCTCTCATTCTATTAATACACTCACACACACACCAGCAGAAACATCAGCAGCAGCAAGCAACTCCAGCAGCAGCAACAACAGAACAGCAGCATCAGCAGCAGGCAGTAGCAGCAGCATCAGCAAATAGCAACTTGCAGCAGCTCTTCTTCCTCCATACACTTCTTCTCCTGCTTCATAGGGTTCCATAGGGTATATTTTCTGAACCCAATTCCCTTTCTTGTTAAGCTTGTGTAGATTTAGCTTCGGTTTGTGTTAAATAGTTAGTTTTGTGCTAATTAAGGTGATTTATGTGAACTTTTGATTAAGTGATGATTTTTTTGGTTAACCCTACCCATTTAAGTGTTATTAGGGTCACCTTGACTGAGAATTTCCCCAGATTCCACTAAAATACTATAGGGTTTCCTTTTTGTGCGCAAATCGGTGTTTTTAAGCACATTGGGGATTTCTGTGATCTGCTTTTGACCCGGACCCTTTAGGATAAAATTGAGAAGAATGGAACATGCTTACTAGGTCTAGAACACACCACCAGAACACGAGACCCCCATTCCCAACACAGGCCGCAGATTTATTCAATCTGGCCGCAAATTGCGGCCAGGAAGGGGAGTCAGGTCTTGGGGTCTTGGCTAGGGTTGTCTGCAGTGTTTTATAGTGTTTTGGCATGTGTAGTTTTGTGAGATTTGACCTGTAGGAAAATCTGGGACAATTTATCGTATTTCTAGTTCGTTGTGTTTGCGCGATACGCGCGATACGTGAGTGGGTTCTGTGATCCAGCGTGTCGCAGCGTGTCGCGGTAGTTTTAGACGCGTATACACACGTTTCAGTGTATCGTGCACACGCGCGTCTAGTTCGTGACACGAGTTTCTCGTTTGGGTTCGATATCGCGTTTTGCGAGATATATTGCTTATTTATGATTTCCTTGTCTAATTTTCAGGTTTGCAGGCGGGGACTACGGACACAGCTACAGGGGGAAACAGGTGGTAGGTTTCACCTAGCGTGGAGCGCTGGTGAGTAGATTTAATATCTACAGGGGAATCGCCCACATGGCGTTATGCGTCTGGGCTAGGATTCTAATACTTTTCGTATATTCTACGTTATAGTTAGAATTGCGCATTTACCCTATTACTTAGATGTTATGCTTAGACTAGTAGCCGTAGGACACTGCACAAATTATTGGCGATTCTTGTTGCACGAGTACCGATTGTATGCTACACACACCGTCAATAATTGCCATGTCACACACAAACCACTTATAGATACTATATTGCTTGGTCAGGGACCTTGTGACATTGATTCGTACTGCTCATCACATATGACATTTACCATACCTGTATACCTATAGAGTATCGTACCATTAGTAATAGGTGTATATACACTTTATGATACAGCTACAGGTATACCTTGCTCATATTTTACTTATACCCAGGGGGGTATACTACATCATTTACTTATAGGTAGACACCTATACTTAGCTGTACCTTATTGATTTCGCATACATCTGGTTTCAGCTACATATTTTCCTTTATATGCTCGCATTTCAGATATATCGCACATATTTTTCCTGGATTTGCGTATTGTTATTTGGATTTTACATGATGTTTTCTGGATTTGGGAACCGCGGGAGTTCACAAAATTATGCATTATTTGAAAAACCCGGTTTCCTTGATATGATATTTGCGCATCCACCATGAGATTTATCGGTTATGATTATATACTCCATACGAGGAGTGGGTGCCGTATGAGGGTACATGGTGGGGCCCGGTATGGTTCCCCTCGGCAAGATGATCGATGGACTTTACCGATTGAGCCTGGAGGTGGGCGAGTACCCCTCGGTGACAGTACCAATGACTCGGCGGGGATCATGGGGATACCGACGGGAGTCATGTACGTATGGATACGTCGAAAGGCGAGGGTCAAAGCTAGGCACTCGTGCTTTCGGGACAGCGTATGATACGTACCTATTAGGATGCTAGTCTTGGTGACGGCATCTGATAGATCGGTATTTCTGTGTCGATGCTTGGCACATTGGTTTTCATGATATTTCTAATTACTTTGTATATATAATAGGGGTTTCAGCCGTTGTTATATATACCTTTACACCAATATTAGTGGAGTGGGACGCTAATATATGTGTATCGACCCCATCATATTTATTTCTGCAAATATATATATTTAGGATGTTAGAATTTTACTTGAGTTTGATTTGGGATATTAGGTGATTCATTGAGAATGGATACTGGATACATATGAGATTACTGATTTGTACATTCGGGATATAGGAGATTACTCGATATTGTATATTGGGGAGATGTGAGACTTATATGATTTGAGAGCCCAACTTGGGGGCTGATTTGAGGAATTGTGAATTTGAGTGTCTTGATGGATTGTGATCCCACCACGATGTCAGGATTCCGTGGGAATGACATATTTCACTCCATACCTCACACTTATCTATTTATGCGCTGTTTCATGTATTAGTAGTACCTGTTAGTGTACCCTTCATGATTGTTGCATATCTACATTCGCATATCCCTATTGCATGATTATTGCATACTATCACCATATCATTATTGCTTTATATATTGGTTGTACCTGTTAGTGTACTTTCCATTATTCTGCATTCATATGACCTGTCATTACTGTAAATCGCATATACTTAGATTCACGCTGACGTACATACCTGCGATTACCTGCATATGTTATTTACTATTCACGAGTTGGCAACTCACCCCCGTTGTGCCACAGGTATTGCAGGGTGTTCCCCAGAGTAGTCGAGGCAGGCTATTCATCTATCATCTTTTGCTACAGATACCGCATCGGCTCACAGTGTGGTATTTTGTTTAGGTGGGTTTTGGTGGTTATCTGTATTTTGTATTGTACATTCGTTGTATCTTGTACTCTCCATCTACTACTATGTTGTTGATTTAGAGACTTGGTGATGACGATATTGTATATTATTTGTGGATTTGTTGTCTTTTACACAGCTTTATCTCTATTGTCTTTATTTCTTCGCTACGGCGTCGTATATTTGTGGTGGTGATTGTTTTCCACCTTCGGGCGTGTATTTGCTCCCGTTTGGGATGCTTTATTTATCTTTATCTATTGTATCCATTTTGGGGTTAGTTTTTACAAAGGGGGTGCTGCCAAAATTTTAAAGAAAGAAAAAATTGGACTTTTAAAGAATTTGGGTTGTGATTTTAAATGTTTCAAAAACTTTTATTATCTTTTCTTATCTTTTAATGGTTTAGATTTCTGGGTTTTGGATTTCTTTTACTGCGTTACGTCTTTAGGCGTTGCGTAGTATTAGGGCCGTCACGTGCCAATTTCGGGTCGTGACAGGCCATCTTCCTTTTCTCACCCGAAGGCTAAGGCCAAGGGAAAGATGAAGAAGAAACCTACCAAACCTAAGGGTGGAATCAAAAAGGCCAAGGGGAAAGACAAGTCCAAAGCTGGGGAATCGGAGAAAGGGGAATGTTATCACTGCCACAAAACAGGACACTGGAAGCGCAACTGCACGGAGTACTTAAATCTCAAGAAGGAGTATGGGGATGCTTCCGCTTTAGGTGTGTTTATGACAGAAAACTGTTTTTCAATAAACTCTGTTTCCTGGGTATTAGATACCGATTCAGGTTCTCACATTTGCAATCTATGCAGGGGCTAAGAAATAGCAAGGTTTTGAAAACAGGTGACCATACTCTCCGCGTTGGAAATGGTTCCAATGTACATACAGTTGCAGTGGGAGAGTATCACTTGGGGTTGCCGTCTGGATGTATATTGGTTTTGAACCCATGTTATTATGTACCTAGTATGCTTTGTAATATAATATCCGTTTCTTTGTTAGACAATGAAGGATATAATTTTGTATTGCAGAACAATGTTATGAACATTCACCTGAATCAAATGTTGGTTGGGTATGGTACGCTTAATAACGGGATATACGTCCTAAATCAACACACAGTTTTCAGCATACAAGACACTAATAAAAGAAAATTTTCAGAAATAAATGAAGGTTTTCTTTGGCACTGTAGACTTGGTCATATTAACGAAACAAGACTAAACAAGTTACACAAAGATAAATATTTAAACCCTTTTGAATATAAATCTTATGTGACTTGCCAGTCTTGTATCAGGGTAAAATGACCAAAACTCCGTTTACCGGACACGGAGAAAGAGCTACTGAGCTCTTAGGCCTCATACATAGTGATGTATGCGGGCCAATGTCTACACAGGCTAGAGCCGGTTTTTCATACTTCATTACTTTCACTGATGATTTCTCAAGATTCGGTCATGTATTTTTATTAAAGCATAAATCCAAAGCTTTCGAGAAATTCACTGAATATAAACTTGAAGTAGAAAAACAAACCGGCTTGAGCATCAAAATGCTTCGATGAGATCGAGGTGGTGAGTATCTCAGTACAAAGTTTGCAAACTTCCTAAAAGAGAATAGGATTCTCTCTCAGCTCACTCCTCCTTACACACCACAGCACAACGGTGTGTCAGAACGACGGAATCGGACCCTATTAGATATGGTTCGTTCTATGATGAGTGATGCTGAGTTACCCGTCTCATTTTAGGGGCATGCATTGGAGATTGCAGCGTTTCTACTGAACAGGGTCCTAACCAAAACCGTGTCTACCACGCCATATGAGATATGGCATGGGAAGAGGCCATCTCTTAAACGAATTAAGATTTGGGGTTGCCCGGCCTATGTTAAAAAGCAGAATCCAGACAAACTCGAGACACGTTCAGTCATGTGTAATTTTGTGGGATATCCAAAGAATTCTTATGGATATCTTTTCTACCACAAGGAGGAACAAAAAGTGTTTGTTTTTCAGTATGCCACATTTTTGGAAAAAGAGTTTTTTTACAAATAATACAGATGGCAGTATGGTGGATCTAGAAGAGGTTCTAGAAACACAAACTATAAATAACGACTTGGTTGAACCGGCTGTTGCAACAGAAACTGAGGAACCTCGGCCACTCCGTAGGTTTGGTAGGATTTCTCGCCCACCGGAGAGGTACTATGGTTTCCTCATTGATGGTGACAGAGAAGACTGCATCATGGAGGATAATGATCCTACCAGCTTTCAGCAAGCTATCACGAGTGGAGACTCTGTGAAGTGGCTGGATGCCATGAGATCTGAAATGGAGTCTATGTACACCAATAAAGTATGGACTTTGGACGTTGTACCCCTTGGGATAAAACCTGTGGGGTGAAAATGGATCTTTAAAAGAAAAATTGGTGTAGATGGGCAGGTAGAGACCTATAAGACAAGACTTGTGGCGAAGGGTTTTCGTCAAAAACCAGGTTTGGACTATGACGAAACATTTTCTCCCGTAGCCATGCTTAAATCCATTCGGATCCTACTTGCTATTGCTGCTCACTACGACTATGAAATCTGGCAGATGGACGTTAAAACAGCATTTCTAAATGGAGATTTAGAAGAATGCGTTTATATGGATCAGCCAGAGGGCTTCATTGACAATGGGAGCAGCGGGAAAGCATGTAGATTACTTAAATCCATTTATGGATTAAAGCAGGCATCACGGAGTTGGAACATCTGTTTCGATGATGTTATCAAAGAGTTTGATTTCATCAAAAATCCAGATGAACCTTGTGTTTATAAGAAGGCTGTAGGGAGAGCTGTCATATTCCTCGTATTATATGTGGATGACATTCTTCTGATAGGAAATGATATTACATGCTACAGTCGGTCAAATCTTTCTTATCACTAAGGTTCTCCATGAAGGACCTGGGTGATGCCACATACATTCTGGGCATTAGGATCTATAGGGATAGATCCAAGAGGTTATTGGGATTGTTCCAAACCAGTTACATTAACACCATCCTAAAAAGGTTTAGTATGGAAGACTCCAAGAGGGGTGCCTTACCCGCTTGCCATGGGGTCACTCTCTCTAAGGACTCTTGCCAAAAGACCGATGAAGAGAGAGCTCGTATGAGCATTATATCCTATACTTCTGCAGTAGGATCTATAATGTATGCGATGTTATGTACACACCCAGATATAGCTTATGCACTTAGTGTAGTAAGCAGGTATCAATCCAACCCAGGGGAGAATCACTGGATAGCTGTGAAGAACATTCTTAAGTACTTATGAAGGACTAAAGAATTGTTCTTAGTGTATGGTAATGGAGATCTCCAGATGGAGGCCTTTACCGATTCAAGCTTCCAGAGTGATAAGGACGACAGCAAATCTATCTCTGGGTTTGTATTTACCCTTTTTGGAGGGGCGGTAAGTTGGAAGAGTTCCAAACAGGATACCGTTGCAGACTCTACGATGGAGGTTAAGTACATTGCTACGAATGATGCCGCCAAGGAAGCCGTCTGGATGAGGAAGTTCGTCTCGAAGCTAGGAGTAGTTCCAACCATTATTGATCCAATACCATTGTATTGTGATAATAATGGAGCTATGGCGTTAGCCAAGGAGCCCAGGTCCCATCAGCGGTCCAGACACATCCTTAGGCGCTTTCATTTGATCCGAGAGATTGTAGATCGCCGTGAGATCGAGATTAGGAGAGTAAACCCAAAGAATAACACCGCGGATCCATTCACCAAGGCCCTCCCTCAGCCGCAGCATGAGCGACTTTTTGAGATGTTGGGTATGAGATACGCCAATAACTGGCCCTAGTGCAAGTGGGAGAATGTTGGATATATGTATGCCCTAGAGGCCATTATATGATAGTGGATGTATTTATACATATATATATATATATATATATTCAGTGTATATTCTTGCTCGACATGATAGTGTGCTATCTGATTCTTCTTTATCTAACATGTTGACTTGATCATGCTTTTATTCATTCACACATGTTGATAAAGCCCTGAGGATATTGGCTTGACTACTGTGATTATGATGGAGATCATACTGGTGGGACGTCTGTAGTTTATAAGCATATCCTGAAATATCCCTAGTCATAGGTGTATCGAGATGGGGCATCGATATACCAGAGTAGACTAGCGTATATGAGACTAGACCCATATGATGGGCGATGGATGTTCCTACATCCATTGATGTTTAACATCAAGATCGTATACGGGTGCTCAGTAGTGACTGGGTACACTGGACGGACTCGCCGAGAACTCCTATATGGTATTATATCTATCATCGGATAGCAGTTCTCAGGTGACACTGGTACAAGTTAGTCTGTAGACCCGAGATCGTCATAGAGTCTTATGTGTTCTCCCACTGTACTTTGATTACCACCCTACCACGGCTCTACTGAGTCGTGCAAATAGGTGGTTTTTGGATACAGTCCCGAGACACATGAAGACAATGAGCGATAGGAAGGGTTTGGTCTCTCCCGGTATTGGGAATTGATGTTGTGTTGTGCTCGATTGGCTATATCAGTAAGTCCTTGGCCAGGGATGTTGATATTTACTAGTAAGTGTTATCAGTAGTTTCTCGATCTGTTATAGACCATTCATCGGCATGACTTATTGAGTTATTGGGGTCGACGTTACCATCCCTAGACTCGATATGCAGCATATCTGACGAAGAGACCGGACTGTACGATAGTGTTGCCGGTTGGCTCGACGGGAGTTGTGACAAGTTCGCTTGTTTTCTTCTTATCGCTCAATACCCGGGTGGCCGTTACGTTTAGCTAACCTCTTGCGGCTTGGAGGCGCTTGATATGATCCACCCACTGCCGGCGTATTGACAAGTCTTAGAGTCCCACAACGGAGTTACCTAGTCCAGGTGAAACGATGTGCTGTGCATATGAGATATGCGCGGGGACCCGATTAAATGCGTGTATGTGATACCGTATATTAATCGAGCGGTTTGCTATTGGTCGGGTCGTATGTGATATGACCGGTTTGCTAAATCAAGTGTTGATTTATCATTGACCATAAGCTTTTACACTTTAAACCCTTCTTGTCTTTTGTTGTATGCATGCATGTATGCATTTATTCTCATTGATGCACATATAGATGTGCATGCACACATACATGCATACACTCTTGTATCATGGTTGTTGATACAATGGATGGTGGCAACATAAGACTTACATGTTAATAAATATATACATATTTATTTTTGAGTGGAAACAAATAGAATAATTCATGGTTGATTTTTCTTCTCTTCATTAACCTTTCCACTAACCATGAGTTAGCATTCTATGCTTGTTTTTTGCTCCAAAATAAATATCTAGATATTTATTAACCTATGGTTAAAGATGAGAAGGAAAATATATATATGTTTTTCTTTCTCATTTTTATCATCTTGATCATTATCTCTTGAGCTCTTCATCTTGCCATCTTTTTCCTCCTCACTCTCTTGCTCTCCAGCTTTTAGTAGTGAACAAAAGAGTGATCAAGTTAGGGTTTTGAAGTGAGAAAACAAACCACATCACCATTCTACACTACTCTTGCCCATTAGTTTAGAGTGTTGGCTTCAACTTCTTCTCTTGATCTAGTGAAGCATCTAGCTTGGACAAAGAGAACTCCAGGTGGATCGTCATGGACCTAGAGGATCTCAAGCGAGCTTCTATCAACTCTCAAGTGGTCAACGAGTCTAGCGTAGGGAGCTACAAAGGTTGTATTCTCAAATCCTAGCTTTTTACCACTTGTGTTTGTGTTAAAGTTTTGTTACCCTAGCTTTTCTAGTGTGATCCCTAGGTTAGTTTCTTTAGCGCCCTATAAAATTTTAATATGGCATGTGTGGTGCAACTAAACCCTAGTAGTGGTGCTGGAGAAACACCTTCATAGTATCAGAGACTAACTAGAAGTCTAGACGATGTTACGACAATACGAAAACGAAAACTTCCACAAAAATACGAAATTAGAAAACCCAAGAAATGCTCTCTGTAAATTTTTCAAAAAGTGTTCAAAAAATTATTTTAGTAACTGCAGAGTAGTATTTAAGATGACATAAGAACACAGAAGAAAAACGAAGGGGGTTGCTCGGTTCCTGGCCGGCGACTAGGCCAGGAAATCCGGCGTCGCCGACCCAGATAGCTCCCTTCCTCCTCGTTTTTCTCCAGTGCTCTGTACGTCATAATTTAGGGTCTCTGAAACAGCCCTGGTTAGGGACTTCCTGTTATAGCCAATCGAGCACAGTGCAACATCAACTCCCAATACCGGGAGAGACGGATCCCCTCCTATCGCTTATTGCCTCCATGTGACTCGGGACTGTACCCAAAAACCACCGTTTTGCACGTTCTATTTAACGTGGTAAGGTGGAAATCAAAGCACAGTGGGAATCACACAAGACTCTATGACGATCTCGGGTTGACAGACTAACCTATACCAGTGTCACCAGAGAACTGCCATCTGACGTGAGGTATAATACCATCTGAGAGTTCTCGGCGAGTCCGTCCAGTGTACCCAGTCTCCACTGAGCACCCGTATATCATCTCTGATGTCAAACACCAATGGATATGGGATCATCCACCGCCCATCTACATGTGTCGAGAAGCTATACGCTAGTCTACTCTGGTATATCGATGCCCCGTCTCGATACACCCATGACTAGGGACATTAAAGGATGTACTTACCGGCTACCTTTGTCCCACTAGTATGATCCGCATCATAATCTAGGTAGTCAAGTACTCATCCTAAGGGCTTTACCAACATGTAACAGAGAGCCAATCAGTGTACATGTTAAGATAAAGAGTAACCAGATAGCATACTATCATGTCGAGCCAGAAAGTCCTCCCTATATATGTCCAAGTATCCACTACAATATACATCTCATGTACAGTAATGGCCTCTAGGGCATACATATAACTAACAATCTCCCACTTGCACTAGGGCCATCATATAGCAGTGGTTGCAGTATCTCATACTCAACCATCCCATAAAAGTCTCTCTCTAGGAATAGGCCTTTGTGAGTGGATCCGCCGTGTTGTCTTCTGAATCTACTCTCCTAACCTCGATCTCCCTGGAGATCAACCATCTCCATGATCAGGTGATACTGCCTTAAAATATGTCTGGGTCACTGATGGGATAGGGGTTCCTAGGCATAAACCACAACTCCATTGTCACACAATGGTAGGAACGAGGTTCATCTCATGAACTAATATATACCCAGACTTCCTCTTTGGTAACATCTTTGGTAGCGATGTATCGAGCCTTTATCGTCTAGTTTGTTACGGTATCTATCTTGGAACTCTTCCAACATACCGTCGCTCCACTGAGGGTAAAGACAATGCCTATGACTGACATTCAGTCGACCTTACCACCCTGGAAGCTATCCAGTGATTCTCTCCAGGATCGATTGATACCATCTCACTACACCTAGTGAGAATCCTAACATCCACTTAGATCTATCTCATAGATCCAAAACTCAGGATTTAGGAGGTATCACCTTGATCCTATATGGAGAATCCTTGTGATAAGAGGAGATTGACCGAGCGTAGCATAGGAAACTCCTTTCCTATCAAGAGTATGTTATCCACGTACAATGCGAGGATCACCATCATACTCCCTACTACCTTTTTGTATATACAAGGTTCATCTACCATTTTGATGAAGTCAAACTCTTTGACTACCATATCAAAACAGATGTTCCAACTCCGCGATGCCTACTTTAATTCATAAAGCAACTTGCACACGTTTCCGCTGCTCCCACTGTCTACGAAGCCCTCTGGCTGTGTACTTATAGACGCTCTCTTCTAAATCATCATTTAGAAAAGCAGTCATGACACCCAACCGCCAGATATCATAGTCATGGTATGTAGCATATGGCAAGTAAGATCCGGATAGAGTTAAGCATAGGCAGTAGAAAAGGTTTCATCATAATCCACACCTGGTCAGTGACGAGAACCTTTTACAACAAGCCTTGGCTTTGAAAGTCTCAACTTTTCCATCTACACCAAGTAATCTTCTCAAGATATACTTGCTCCTGATGGGGATTTAACCCTTCAGATATAGCAACCAAAGTCCATACTTTGTTGGTGTATATAGATTCCATCTCAGATCGCATAGCATCCAGCCATTCTTACAGAGTCCGCATTCTTGATGTCCTGCTCGAATCTAGTTGGGTCATCATCTCATGATGCAATCATTGTTCCCACTATCATAGAGAAAACCACAGTATCTCTCAGGCGGGTGAGGAACCCTACCAGATCGGCGGAGAGGCTGAGGTTCATCGGGAACTATTGAATCCTTCGGTTCTATCAAATCGTCAGCTGCAGTTTGTATAGCTGGAACTCCTTCCGGTTCTACCTCATGACCATAAATTTCTTTCCAAAATAAATTCCTTTTCTAAAAAGGTGGCATGCTGAGAAATAAAACACTTTTTTTCCTCCGTGCGGCAGAAGATATTCCCTTGTGAATGCTTGGGATATGCAACAACTTCCACAGAACTAACCTTGCCTCGAGCTTGTCCGGATTTTGCTTTTGACATAGGCCGGACAACCCTAAATCTTAACTTACTTAAGAGATGGGCTCTTCCCATACCATATCGTATATGAAGTGGTAGGCACCCGACTTGGTTGGAACCCAATTCAATAGGTATGCTGCTTCATCAAGCGCATAAACCCAAAAGGAAATAGGCAACTCAGTAGTACTCATCATAGAGCACACCATATCTAATAGGGTGTGATTGCTCTGCCCCGATACACCGTTGTGCTGTGGTGTATACGGAGGAGTAATGCTGAGAGAGAATCTCATTCTCCTTTAGAATAGTCCAGGAATTCCGTGCTCAAGTATTCTCCTCCTTGATCACATCAAAGGACATAATACTTATACCCGTTATGGTTCTCTACTTCTAACTTATATTCTTTGAATTTCTCAAAAGGTTCATACCTGTGTTTCAACAGGAACATATTTCCGAATCTTGAGAGATCATCAGTGAATGTAATGAAGTACAAAGAACCGGTTCTGGCATGTGTAGACAGGGGACCTACATACATCATCATGTATCAATCCTAAGAGTTCACTAACTCTTTCTCTGTTTCCAATAAATGGACATATGGTCATCTTATCTTTGTGACATGATTGGCAAGTTTCACAAGATGTAAGTTCAAACTGATTTAAATATGCATTTTAATGTAACTTAGCTAGTCGGGTCGCATTGATATGACCTAGTCTACAATGCCTCAAGAAGGATTCGTTCATTTCTGAACTCTTCCTCTATTGTGTGTTTTGTATATTAAGAACTGTGATTTGATTTAGAATGTATATGCTTTTAGATAACGTACCTGAACCGATCAACTCTTGATTTAGGAAATGTTCAAAACATTATCCAACAATACAAAATTATATCCTTCTTTACTAAATAAAGAGACTGATATGGTGTTGTATATCAAGTTCGATATATAATAACAATCGTTCAGAATCAATGTATTTGGTAATACAAGGTGATAACTGCCAACAGACTTGGCTGCAACAATTACACCGTTTCTAACTTTTAAAACTTATCACCCATTCTCAGTTCTTTACCTATCCGTAGCCCATGTAACAGATTACATATGTGGGATCCTGATCCGGTATCTCATACCCATGACGTAAAGGAAACTGAAAAACAGTTCTCGGTAATGAACACACCCGAAGAAGATGCATCATCATGCACTTTCTTCGTTTGGATGGCACGAGAATTCTGGTAATCCCCTATTTCCTGCTCGGTCTTATAACAATTATAAGTTGGAGCGGGACCAACGTTCCTTAGCTCAGTATAACAAGCGGGTTCTGTCAATACATCCGTATTATTATCTTGATTAAGGCGTGACATGGTCGCTACCTGGAGAGAGAGAGAAGAAAACACTCAGCGTATACTCTTGCAAGATTAGATTGGTTATTAATTTATCTAATCAGGATGGCTCCCATTGTTTTAGTCAAATCTTCCTTCAAACCCTAAAAGGAAAGACTAGCCGGGATTAATTACACCCTACAAGTTCGCCAATGTTTTGGCCAGGCCAGTGCCGGTACTTTGAGAGAGGTTCCCCGTGCTTTCGCACGGACTTAATTAAAATAAACCTCATTTTTCCAGGGGCGTAACCCCGTTGACACCTTTCTAGACACCTACTTGATCGGCTAATTGTAATGTGTAAAACTCTCTCAGGAATAACTCTTACTCGCAGTGGGTATCGGGATCCAACTATCTCATAGAAGGTATGTAATCTCATTACAAATTTCAACACTTGAAATTCCCAATAATATTTTACCCTTAGCGTCCTATGACCTTGACGTAAGCCAATAAACCATAGTCCGCTAGTCAAGTTCAACCCGTACATTTTCCGATTGAATTAAATCCACCCGCACGACCCTTGACGCAGGCCAACAAAGTCGCACGACTACCCTAACTCAATCGCATCATGCTTTAGCAGATAAGCATAAATAGCTACCGCACACTACGCCTTAACACAGGCCAACAAACGTAGCTCGAATACTATGAAGTACTTATCTGAAATGACGGAGGGCTACGCAGGTTTTTAAGAAAACCTTTTGCGTAATGAACTTGATCTCGTCGTAGAATCGAATGATTTTAAATGGAGTGTTTTTTAGGCTTTTACTAGTTTTGCTAAAGAGGTCACTCCCGGTGAAAGGATCTCGGCTCTTTCCTCGTCGAATGAGGTGCAGAATATTCACAATACCACTATGCAAAGCAAGAACTAGACAAGCAATCAAAAGACAAAACCGAGGGTTATAGCATCTGCCAGTTATTGCTAAAGAGGTCACTCCTGGTGAAGGGTCCAGGCTCTTTCCTTATCGAATAAGGTGCTGGATATTCTCAAGGAATACCGCTATGCAAAGCAACAACTAGAGCTACCTTTTTTTTGAAAATTCGATTCCACAACATCTTTAGGTTTCTTTTATTTCATTAATATCATTAATGAAGCCCCATCATTTTAAGTTACCTAAACATCACAGATAAATACAACGTACGCTTATGCCATCCGCATTCGCCTCGATGTCCCCTCGTGCACCGTTAGGTTAGGTAACTATCGGCAGAGCGAGGCAGGGCTAGCACGGGTGTAAAACATAAGCAACGCCTATATAATATATCATATATACTATATCCTGTATTCATCTCATCAATATATCAAATGATCACATCACAGATATCGCAGCAGAACACAACATATGAAATATTGGATATACTAGGATTTCCGTGTTTTAAATTAAGCCTGTATAAAACACGGATTCCACGGTCATGATGAATAGCCAATCCTACACCCCTAGACCCCTACGAGAGTAACAAGAAACCTTACCAATTCTAGAGTTAGGAGACCCGGTCTCGACTCCTCGAGATGGTCTCCCACTGGACCCTAGAACCTGGTTACTTGTGCTCCCCACCTTGGGTCTATCTTAATGCGGAAAAGTAAATAATATACAATGGTGACATCATCCTCAACCCGGAAGTGCCCCAATAAAAGAATATTATATATAATGAATTTTACATGAATGAAAATGAAAAAACTCTCATCTCACATAAAACCCCGACTATTCAAACACGACAATCCAATATAATATATCCCAGCAACACATAACATCACATGTCATCAACGTAAGTAAATATGCGTATCTCAATTGTCGTTGACATATAGCACCGATACCGGCGATACACCACATATTACACTTATGGTAAAAGAAAGTGAAAAACTACAACAGTTGGAATCCGCAACCACCTTAGACATCACATGCCTAACCAAATGAATTCCTTAGATATCGCATGCCTAACAATTATAAACCCCGCATTTTAGTCTCGATATTAAAAACACGTTTTAATATCAAGTCGGGCAATTCAACAAGATTCCCGACATCCTGATCGAATACTCGTCGGAAACTTTAGCTGATGGCCGCACCCCCCGATACCGTCAACAAAATGCACTAAGGCGGAACACCGCTGCCACGAGCACCCGAACGGATGCTTTTGGCGACGGGGTTCTCCTACAGTTACTTGGTCGGGGCTATGGAGTGTGGCTATCTAATAATGTTACCCGGCGAGTATCCGCGTACGCTACGTGATTGCGACGGACTTTTGATCACATCAAAATCCCGTGGCAACCAATCATTCGAGACTAAACTGCTAGATTTATAAAATTCAAATTAGTTTTGATTCCAAGTATTTATCCCATCACATAATATCGGACGACGTTAAACTTTTCGATCGATTCATCAAAATCCCACAATTTCTCGACAGCTCAACACTTGAGCACAGTTTTAGTAATACCCAGAATATGCCACAGTACCTATGCACCAGCCGTAGAAGGGCAAACCAAAGCCTCACTCATGTTGCCACGGAACTACGACAAACCCTAGGATATGATCGTGGTTCCGCGATCCAAAAAAGTCGAGTTAGGGTTTCATTCTAGAGGGTTCATAGGATTACTTGCATGTTTTTCCGAATACGTTAAACTTGGTAAAATGGGTTTTTGACATTCGATCAAACTTTTTAATTTCGTCTAGACAACATGCGAATAACCCAAAACAATGTTAAAACTATGAATACGAAACACTCCGAATTACTTATAGTGTAAGATTATATCACATGCAAAATTAGCAAAAATAAACAACACCTGAAACACCAAAACCCAGTCATTTGAACACAGGCAAAAAATCGGGGGGGCTCGGATTTTGGCCGAGATGGGGTAGGTTGTGCTCGGCCAAAAAATCACCAAATTGCCTCAAATTTTGTCAGTGTTCATGTTACATCCCATATAACACTCTGTACTTGTTTAAAAAAATTTTAGAATATTATTTAAAAACGACAGAGAGCAGGTTTAGGCATTGCAAGTTTCGCAGTATTTCGATTTCGTAATCTTAACAAAATCCGTATTAATTTCTAGCATGGATCTGATACCAGTGCAGGGTTACCTAGGACGGCAACAAGGTTTCGGGAGGTATCGTCCATGCCAAATTCAAAAATTTGCCGTTCTAGCTAACCCAAACTTAGAATCGTTAACTAGAAATCGTACGGAATATAATGCAAACAACTTTGCAAAGGAAAGTGAACAAGGAATACAACCTTTGTAGACCGGTCCTTCACTTCTAAAGCTCCGTGTTGACGTCCCTTCGCTGTGATCATCGATCTCCTGAACTCTAGCATTGGTTCCCTCGGAGAAATGAACAAGCTTGCTCGTAGTCTTCAAGGCCGAAGATGATCTACGTCGAGGAGACTCAAACTCAAGCTAACCCTTCACTAGGTCAAGAACTTTGTGAAGAGAACACCCTAAACTAAATGGCAAGTAGTAGAGGATGATGAAGTAGGAAGTGGGATCACTTTAGATTTTATTTTCTCACTCATTTTCACCATTTTCCATGGAGCTAGAGAGTAAGAGGAAGAAGATGAAGAAAGCAACTCAAGAAAATAAACCAAGGTGAATTATGAGAATGAGTTATGCAATCATGGGTGAGTTAGTATCATATACTAATCATTGTAGAGACATAACCATGGTTTAAACTAATGGTTTGGTTAATAAATATCTTGAGTAAAACAAAACAAGTGGACTTGGTCAATGGTTATCACTAAGCTTCATGAAGCTTCATGCCATGACAAAATGCCACCAATTTTGAATTACAAAATAAATAAAAACCCTAACCATTATCTTAAGTATGGTGTAAGTCATGTACACATCCATGTTTGCATGTATTATCAAGCATGATACAAACATGTACACAATCATATATCACATATACACTATGTGCACATAAAGTGAGAAAACAATCTTAAGTGAGCCAATACTAGTTAATGTAAAGTAATATATAAAATATATAATTATACATTAAATCATTAAATCAACACTTGATTTAATGATCCGGTCATATAATATATAACCGACTAATATCTAGTGTATCAATTTATCGAATCAACACTTGATTCGATAACCCGGCTATATCACATATACCCGGCCGATAACACAAATTGCGAGAATAAAACACGGTATCACATACTCGTATTATTCTCGGTCCCGCACATATCACATACGTGCTCCTACTCCGTTTTGCTTGAGCTAGGAAACCTCTGTGTAGGACTCTAAAGACTCGTCAATATGCCGGCAGTAGGTGATGATCATATCAAACACCCACAAGCCGTGAGCGGTCTGCTAAACATAACGGCCACCCGGGTATTGAGCGATCAGAAGATCAACAAGCAAACCTGCTCATACTCCTGCGAATCCAATCAGTAACACTACCGTACAGTCCGGTCTCTTCGTCTGATATGTCGCATATCTCGTCTAGGGGTGGTAAACGTCAGAACCCAGTAACTCGATAAGTCGTGCCGATATGAGGCTCATAACGGGTCGAGAAACTACTGGTAATACAAGTAAATCTCTGAAACAGCCCTGGTGATCTGTCGAAAATATTGCATTTTTAACACAGCAATTTCCCTACTATTTGTAATCATCTAAAAGTGTTTGGTATAAATATAGCACATGTTTACCCCAATCAGAGCAAAGCTCTGTTCAAATTCCAAGGCGGGAAACAAAGCAACGCTTCTGTTTCCCCCAATCAGAGTAAAGCTCTGTTTTGAAAATTAAAATTAAAATAAATGAAGCAACGCTTCAGATCCCCTGCGCTACGCGCAGAGCTCCACGTGTCAAAATCAGACACGCCAGCACAAGGAGCGCAGCGCCCAAGACAGCGCACTCAATCAAGAGCAAGGCTCTATTAAATGAAGCAACGCTTCAGCTGACTTGCGCTCTGCGCTGCGCGCCACGTGGCAGCGCAGTTGCGCTGCGCTCTGTGCTGCGCACCACGTGGCAGCACAGATGCGCTAGCGCAGTTGTGCTGCGCTCTGCGCTGTGCGACACGTGTCAAGCGCAGTTGCGCTGCGCTCTACGCTGCGCAACACGTGTCAAGCGTAGGTGCGCTTGCGCCAAACAGAAAAATTCTGGAAAGATCTTTCTCAATCTTGTTAAAAACAAGAAGAATGTCTTCTGTAAAACAGAAGCCCTTGGATCAAAGATCCAACGGTGGGGGAAAATCCCCAAATCACTTAGAGAAAGATCTCTTTAACTAATTTAACAAACCAAATGGCACTATAAAAAGGCCCCTAGATCCCAACTCAAAAAAAAAACACAGAGAGAACTCCTCTAAAGAAAATTTTGAGAATAACTCAAACAGAGAAAAAGGTAAACCCTTTGAATAAAAAAGAAGAATTTCTTCTGAAAAGATCATTGATCTAAGAACAAGATCAATGATCTTCAATAAAAAATATAATAAACAACAAAGGCATTGCCTTTTGATGAACCACTGGTTCTTTGAAAACAAGAAAATTTGTTTTCTTTGATCTAAAATTGATCAAAATAATAAAACGGTGCCATGCACTTGTAAATCTGCACTATTGCGCTCCTGGGTTGGCGCAAACCACCAGGGAGCGCCACGTGTCAGCTCCAGAGTGATCTGCACTATGCACTGTTAAAATAGAGCACTGCTCTCATGAATTGGCGCAACCCACCAGAGCGCGCCACGTGTCAGAAGTGCAACAGCGCAGCGCACTGCGCTTGCGCTTACCAGAGCGTAACACGTGTCACCTCCATATGGACTTGCGCCTTGCGCTCCTAAATCAGCGCAAAGCGCCTGACAAGCCACGTGGCGCTCTGTCAGATTAATGCAGCACATTATTAAAAGGCAGAGCCCATTTAAAAGGCCCAATGGACCAAAACAAATGCTCTGCATTATAAAAAAAGGGACAGAGCCCAACTTAAAAGGCCTAACAGGCCAGAATAAAATGCAGTGCATTATTAAACATGGGCAAACCCCTAGCACAGGCCTAATAGGCCAAAGATAAAGAAAAATGTTGAACATCTTCAACTGGACTTAGCCCAATCATGGCCATAAGTCCTCAAATTTAATTGACTGAGCACGGCTGCTCTCTTAAATCAATTTACATCCGGTTTGAGGGTACATCTCCGAACTCCTCTGACACCTGTCGTTGTAATCCTTCAACGTCGTCAGAGAGGTGACGGGTCCCGACGACCATATGCATTAAATGGACCACCACGTCCCTAAACTGGAACATGGACCACCACATCCCTAAACTGGAACACGGACCACTATGTCCTTAAACTGGAACAATAGAGCCCCCAAACGCTCTTTTGTTGGATCTAAACGATCCCATTTAAGTTGATCTTAGCCTCAAATATAGCTAACGTATCCTTAAACATTCAAATAGACTTTAGTCCCAAATTGGACTATAAGACCCCCAATCAACTTTGGTTCAAGGGTACATCTCCGAACTCCTCTGACACATGTCGTTGTAATCCTTCAACGTCGCCAGAGAGGTGACGGGTCCCGACGGACATATATTAAATGGACCACCATGTCCCTAAACTGGAAATGGATCTAGACAATCCCGTTAAGTAGATCTTAGTCTGGAAATTAGACTCGCGTATCCTTAACAAACGTTTAAGTTAATATTAGCCTCAAATATGGCTAACGTATCCTTAAACAAAAACACCAACCCAAATCTAAGTAAATACGGATTTAGACTACTCCACGTCCTACGGGCGACGGCATAACCTAGTCTCCGTATACAATCCACGGGCAACCACAAACAAAACAAACACACACGTCACGAAGTGAAATTCTGGAGAAGGAGAAAATTGTTACCGCGATGTGGTAGCGTAATTAACTGCAGGGGCTTGCGCCTGCAGGGAAGAGCGTCCCCACAATCAAAAACCCCTCAAGCGAGGGGGAATCTGACGAAGTCTGCTACATCGGCCGCATCCGTCTAAACCTCCAATACACGGTGTCATAAATCAACTTGGCATCTTCGGAGAGGTGGACGGATAAAACCAAATAGCATCTGTCCCGAATCTCAGGCAAGACGTCCTCACGTCGTCGCCGTCTTTCGGAGGGGAACAGATTCTGGCACGCCCGGTGGGACCTTTTCTTCTTTCCACTACACACTTCGTTTTTGTCATCTTTGCGAACGAATCGCGGTTTGTTAATGGTTGCCTTTGGGTTTCAAGTTACTAAGATTTGGTCTTTTGCCTAGCGCAGAAATCAAGCATCAATGGCCTCTAACTGCTCGAATTGCTCGAAGTGCCAATGCAACCGACGCTCCACCTCACCTGGAGGTGTAGCATATAGGCCTCAAGCGGCCTCCATCCTGGCCATGCCGGTAGAACAGGTGACCCAGGCCACCACTGGCCTGTTTTTCAGGACCATGATCCCGCCGGCAAGCTTCACCATGCCAATGCCCGCACCAGAAGCGAACAAGAAGTCGGTTTTCGATCGGCTCACTGCTATAACGGCCCCTGCCAACGGGTCGTCCAATATCAAATCAACAGCCTCTGTCTTTGCCAGGCTGGATCAGAACTCTGATGGACCCGCCGGGAAGCCCATGAACTCTAAAGTGGCTGTCCCGAGGAAGGCAACAACCGCTGCTCCAGAAGTCGTCAAGGCGGCTTCTCCTGTCAAAGAGTCGGTCTTTTCAAGGCTGACTATTCCGGCTCCTGCTCCTGCTCGAGGATCTGTCTTTGACAGATTGAACATCGCCACTCAAAGGACAACATCAGTTTTTAAGAGGCTGACACCAGCGGTGCCTCATCCGGACAGGGGGAAAAAAGAAGCTGTCTCTATCGCCGAGCCAGTCCCAACGGCTCGTCATGCTCGACGTCGCTATTGGAGATGTGTAAGGAAGGCAGGGGGCAACTCCCCCTCAGGGCTAACTCCACCTGCTCCAGTGGTGGAAGTCAATACTGCTGTTCCAATTGGGAACAGCTTTGAACCACTTAGGAGGGTACGTAAGAACTCTCCAACTGCTACATTGAAAAGATCTCCTCCACCTGCGGAGAGAGTTCCGGAAACGAAGCGGGAGCAGCCCCCTCAACGGCTGTCCTCAAAAATATACAAGGTTTGGCGGAGAGTTCAAGACTCCGTAATTGACCCAGATCACTCTTGTCAACAGAAAAAGGCGAAGGTGCAAGAAGAAAAGGGCCATCCTATTAAACAACAAAGGACGGCAACCGCCAGGGTGCCCACTACAACGGCCCCTTCAACTTCAACGGCCCACAAAAGAAGAAAGCCGGAGAAAATCCTCGCGCCCGCGGCAAATGCCAAAGGTGGTGAACCTAAACGCCCTAAGTCCGGGGGCATAATAGTTCATACAGTATACATGGCGTCGGGAAAGGAGGACAGTCGTGCATCCACAGGTCATAGACCGCTTACACGGTCAGTGACCAAAGCTTAGGAGCAACAGCAAAAGCTCCAGGAGATGATGAACGCGATGGCCGCACTCACTGGGCAAAAAGAAAGCCCTGAAACGTCCTCGGATGAACGTCAGGAACAAGAAACTGACGCTGAATTCCTTCGTCGGATATTGGAGAAGAAGGATAAAGAGGCTGCTGAACAAGCAGCCAACATAAAGCGAATGGCCCTCCTGTTCCAGGACATGGTGGGAATGATGATCCAACAAGATCCTCCAGCTGAAGATCCCCCGATCGTCCTTGAAGACGATAGGGGAGAAACGTCAAATCCTCCACTGGCTCTGTCAACAGCCAAGGAGGAGGCAATCTCCAAGGCTGACCTGGACGAATATATAGCTCAGCAGATCCGGGTTCATCAGGCGACTGAAGCAGCCGGTCGGGTCGTAAAAACGGGGCGACCATATCCAAGCTGGTACGACCAAATCAGTTACCCGCCGGGCTATACAATACCTAAGTTCCACGTATATAAAGGGACTGGGAATCCACATCAGCATGTCGCTCAATTCAGGGCCTTATGCGGAAATACTGGAGGCGATGACAAATTGTTGCTTCGCCAATTCGTCGGCAGCTTAGCAGAAACAGCCTTTGAATATTATTCGGAGCTACCTAACCACTCTGTCAAAACATTTGCGGAGATGGAGCTACTATTTACACAAAGATTCGCGAGTGCTAGTGAACGCACCCCGATAACAGCATTGATAAATGCCAGGATAAGGCCCGGCGAAACGTGGGTCCAATACGCAATACGATGGCGGAACCTATGGTCGAAATGCAAACAACGCATAGAAGAGGCTCCTGCAGTAGGCATGTTTGTAGGAACCCTCGATCCGCAGGCGACCATCTCGCAATTTATGATGTTCTTCAAGCCGACTACCTTCCAGGCACTAATCAATAAACTAGCCCAAATGGACCAGATGGGCCATGGACCGTCTCCTCCAAAACCAGACTCTCGAAATGAGAAGGGAAAAGCAAAAGCGATCGTTGTTGCCAATACTCAACAACAGCCGAGCAAATCAAAGCCGGTTGCTCGCCAAAACAACGTGCGTCCACGCCCATCCCTCGAGGAGAGACTGGGACGTCCTTACTCGTTTCCTCAGAATAAAATAAGGAAAATGTTCGAGCTGGCCATGCGCAACAGACTCATCAATCTGCCGAGTCCAAAACGTCTGTTGCAGCCAGGCGATCTCAATAATCCCAATTATTGCCCTTACTACCAAACGGTAAGTCACCCGATCGAGGATTGTTTCGTCTTTAAGGGATGGATCGAGGATCAGTACCTACAAGGCAAGTTCGCGCTGTCTGAAAACTGGAAGGTGAACCCGCCACAGCCGCACACTCCAAAGAAGAAGGACATGATGGGGGCAGCTTGTTCTTTTGTTGAGGACGAAAACGATGGAGAAGACTCATCAGATGAATTCGAAGACTATGTAGCGAGTTGTCATGTGATCTCTCACTCATTGGCGGATGAGGAGGAGGCTCCTTGCGCCGAGAAACCAAGGACGAACCCTGAACCAGAAATTTCGCGGCCATCAGACGAGTTGATCGATGCCTTCCTGAATGAGATTCGTCTGAAAGTTAACGCCAATCAAGAGCGTGAGATGGTCATACTGGAAGGAGCCAAACACCGACTACTAGACCAAAGAGTCGAGGCACTTCCGTCAAATCAAAAGTCATCCACTGCGGATAAAAACAAATTCAAGACGAGGAAAATGTTCGCTAAAGCCCTATCAGTGGGAATGAAGCTACCACCCTTTGAAGAAAATACTCTCGGTGGAGTAGAGACGCATCCTAATTTCTGCTTATATCATCAGAAGATCATACATCCTATCGAAGACTGCGACTCCTTTAAGTGTTGGTGGCAAGGGTATGTCGCTCAAAAGCAACACTTCAACAGGACAAAGTGTGAAGCTCATAGTGGTTGAAAAAATGCGATAGATGAGCGCAAAAGAGCCGCCGCCGACTGTCATATAGCCGACTCCAAGGGATCGCAAATTATCACCTTTCGAAGCGACTCTGACGAAGAAGCTGCCCTCAACCCTCTCCTTAAGGAATCTATTTCAAAAATGAAGGAATTGAGGAGTTGCGAGAACATTCAGCCGTGCAATCGCACGCTACTTGAAAAAATCTCGGCCCCGTAAACAAAGGATCGAGCAAAAAGGATAAAGGAAAGGGGAAAATGACCCTCGTCGCCAACACTCAACAACAGTCGAGTGGCCCTAGACCGGTTGTTTGTCAAAACAATATGCGTCCACGCATATCCCTCGAGGAGAGGCTAAGACGTCCTTACTCATTTCCCCAGGATGAAACAAGGAGGCTGTTCGAAGTGGCACTATATAACAGGCTTATCACTCTACCGGAGCCGAAACACCAACTACAACGGGATGGTGTCAACAGTCCTAATTATTGTCCTTATCACCAAGTATTGGGCCATCCGATCGAAAATTGTTACGTCTTCAAGAACTGGGTTGAAGACCAATACAAACAGGGTAAGTTCGTCATCTCCGAAAACTGGAGGGTGAACCCGCCACAACCACACGCTCCGAGAAAGATGGATACGCCGGGGTCATCATGCTCAGTCATAGAGAAAACCCCATAGACTGAAAAGTCAGTAAACTAGAGATTCGCCTCGAATACGGCGACAGCGGACCGCAACATCCGTAAACTAACGGCGGACCGAAACGTCCTTAAACTAACGGCGGACCACTACGTCCTAAAACTAGCTGTTGACCGAGATGCCAATAAACTACGGTGGATTGAGATATCACAAAGCCGATATAAAAAAAAGATAAAAAAAAATATAAACGGTATGTCCATAAGCAAAATGGGCACGGATGAAAACCCGAAAGGGCTCCGTGAGTAAAAACAGCAGGGATACCGGCTAGTGTTCGTGAAAACCCGAAAGGGCGTAACCTCGTAAAAAAAAGAGAATAAAAAGAATTAAAAAAAAAAGAGAAAACGGTATGTCCATAAGCAAAATGGGCACGGATGAAAACCCGAAAGGGCTCCGTGAGTAAAAACAGCAGGGCTACCGGCGAGTGTTTGTGAAAACCCGAAAGGGCGCAAACTCGTTAAAGGACACCTACAGGATCCTCTCGACCCTGTAAGGAGAAATCACCTGCGTGAGATCCTTACGACTCACAAGGGAGCAACACACTTAGGTGTCCTCACGATTCCTAAGGAGAAAATACACTTGCGAGATCCTCATGACTCGTAAGGAGAACTCTCTTATGGGACCCTCACGGCTCATAAGATTTGAAAGTCTTAAGTTACAAAGACCTGAACCTGTTCTTAAGCAACTCCCACAACCTTCCACTATTGCCCTACAAGTGGCTCAATACTGACCCTTGTCTACAATCCACGGGCGCGAACAAACATTTCCCTAACCAAGTCACACCCGCGACTAGGGATATATACGCATGATGAATAACCCTTGTAAGTCCTCTCGACTTATAAGGAGAAAATCCTTTTGTAAGATACTTACGACTTACAGGGGAACATACACTTAGGAATCCTCACGATCCCCAAGGAGAAAACACACCTACGAGATCCTCACGACTTGTAGGGAATACCTTTGTGAGACCCTTACGGCTCATGAAGTCAAAAGCCTTAGTCGACGGGATCCTAACCCTGTTCGCTAAACCACCTTTGTTCAACATCGACAGAGGCAAATGATGATTCGCTCCTAGCAATATCCCAGTTGTAGCGATGCTGATACCTAAAACGGTATCAAATTTCGAGTCCTTCCATGGCAAATGATGATTCGCTCCTGGTAATATTCCAGTTGTAGCAATGCTGCTGCTGAGATTGGCACCAAGTTCCAAATTCCACGCTCGTGATAAAAAAATCAGCGAGCTAAAAATGCATATGAAATAGCCGAAATGATGGGGCAACTTGCAACAAAATCAGGAAGTAAAAATGTATGCATGCAAAATAGCCGAAATGATGGGGCAACTCGCAATAAAAAAAAGGGAGTAAATATAAAATAAACAGCCGAAATGATTGGGCAACTCGCAATAAAGAGTAGCGAGTAAAAATAAAATAAATAGCCGAAATGATTGGGCACCGCGAAAAATAGATGGGGCAATCGCGACCTTCGCGATATAAAAAGCTGAAATAATAGAGCATCGCGGAAAGAAATAAAATAAAAATAAAAATAAAATTTATGCCCTACAAGTGAGATCACATCGATCTCTGTATACAATCCAGGGGCACAAACCGAGAGGGAAACATACCTTCCCAACAGGCTCCATCAGAAAGCAAAGCCAAATCTCAACGGTTCATAGACAACCTAGAGACGATCTCGACATTTGTCGCAATATTGCAGACACAATGTCAACAAAGGAAGTAAAGGAAGATCCTTAGCTTCAGGGTCTCGACGTCGATATCGACAACTTAGAGATCACCAACGGCGTTTCTCCTCACTCCAGCCAGATGCAGACGTGACGTCAACAACCGACCTCAGAGTCGCAATGAAACGGAGCCACGGCATAGTCCCTAGTTCCAAATCCTAACGGCAATATCTACAGCCCAAAGAATCAACAAAGGCGTTCCTTCGTAGTCCAGCAAGATACAGATACAACGTCAACAAAAGACCCCATGGTCAGTAAAGCGGAGTAACGGCAAAATCCCAGCTCCACCTTGGCATTCGTCTCGATACAGCAGACGAGATGTCACGACAGCGTTCTTCCTCCAACAGGATTCGGACGTGACAAAGCAAACGAAGCGAAAGCCAAATTCCTAGCTTCAAGGTCTTAACGGCGAGTCATATAAAGCCTGAAAGACAACTGTAGATCATCTCACACCAGTGCGGAATGGTCACCACTTCGACGTTCGTCTCGACACAGCAGACGCAACATCATCAAATAAACGGAGCCATGACAAAATCCCTAGTTCCAAACCTCGACGGTTCACCAGCAACCTAGAGACAACCGTGACGTTCGTCTCGATACAGCAGACGAGAGGTCACCCCAGTGTTCTTCCTCCATCAGGGTTCAGACGCGACAATCAAACAAACGGAGCGACGGCAAAATTTCTAGTTCCAAATCTCGACGGTTCACCAGCAACCTAGAGACAACCGCGACGTTCGTCTTGATACAGCAGACGAGTTGTCACCCCAGCGTTCTTCCTCTAGCAGGGTTCAGACGCGACAATCAAACAAACGGAGCCACGGCAAAATCCCTAGTTCCAAATCTCGACGGTTCACCAGCAACCTAGAGACAACCGCGACGTTCGTCTTGATACAGCAGACGAGTTGTCACCCCAGCGTTCTTCCTCCAGCAGGGTTCAGATGCGACAATAAAACAAATGGAGCCACGGCAAAATCCCTAGTTCCAAACCTCGACGGTTCACCAGCAACCTGGAGACAACCGCAACGTTCGTCTTGATACAGCAGACGAGTTGTCACCCCAGCGTTCTTCCTCCAGCAGGGTTAAGATACGACAATCAAACAAACGGAGCCACGGCAAAATCCCTAATTCCAAACCTCGACGGTTCACCAGCAACCTAGAGACAACCGCGACATTCGTCTCGATACAGCAGATGCGATGCCAGCAAATGAAGCAAAGGCCAAATTCCTAGCTTCAGGGTCTTGACGGCAACTTACATAAAACCTGAAAGACTATCGGAGATCATCCCATACCAGCGCGGAGTGGTTATGACTCATCGGGGCTCTCCAAAATGAGCCTAACCTCAAGTAAAAAGCGGCATGGCAAAATACCTAACGCTTGCTCTTCCGACGGTCAAACTGCCAAGGAGGATTGCTTGAAGACGTCTTGTCCAGCCCCCGAAGGGATCAGAGACACGGCAGTCGCAGGGCTACTCGAACAGCACGATTGTCTATCGAGGAATATATCAGCTTATGCGACGGTACGACGGCCAAAACCCTAAGTACCACAGACCCTAACGGACTTCTGTCGTAAAGAGCAGAGGTTAACTGTGACGTTAGGATATTCTTGCGAGAAATGCTCGATTCGTCTCGACTTATGAAGAAATTGATGTCTTTGCGAGAACTTCTCGATGCGGTTCGACTCGTAAGATAAAGCCTTAGGCAGCAGGGATTAAAAAAAAACTATTTCCTAAACACTGGGACCCTGCAAGTTGGCCCAAAACGGTCTCTTGCATACTATCCACGGGTCTCACTCTCCCAACTCGAATCTCGACAAGGAGGGAAACAACCGCTTACGGGTCCTCTCGACTCATAAGAGGGAAAATTCTCTTATAAGATCCTTACGACTTATAAGAGAAAACACACTTAGGAGTCCTCACGACCCCTAAGGAGAAAATACACATATGAGATCCTCTCGATCCGTAGGGAGAAAAGTCTCTATGAGACCCTCACGGCTCATAGAGTTGAAAAGTCTTAGGCAGCAGATTTGAACCTGCGGCCTAAGCCATCGCTGCCTTTTGAAGAAGCCAATACAGGATGCTCGCTCTATCACCTATCAACCATGTTTACTAAAGCAGTATACTGATGATAAAAGAAAGAGGGAAGCGACAGAAAGGACATTCGATTTGCATTTAATCAAGCGTTCGAGACACATCCATTCATGTGTGTGCAAAAGACTCAGAATGAGAAATAAGACAAGCTGAAATAAAAATTTTCCATTCATATTTCAAAGGGCTTTTACAATCATAAAGAAATAAATAACAACATTATTGAAATGTTTATAACGGTATAACCTCGGACCCAGGACATGGATTAAGGAACTCGAAAGTAACCTTATCTAAGATTTTCCAAGCCTGGCGAACCATCCTAGTGTGCTTTCTTTCGCGAGCACAAGCGTCGGGGTCCCCACGGATGTCCTTCTCCCTCTAATAAGCAGCAAGTATGGCGGACTGTTGGAAGGCCTGGTGCAGGAAATCGGCAAGATTGTCTCGCCGTCTCTTCGAGATTAAGTTCATCAGGTACACCGAGTGCACCTTATCCTCGGCGGCATCCAACGCCCCAAGCGGCACGCCAGAACAAAATAGGGGAAGCGCTTCCCAAATGGCTCCCACGATAAGCTTCAGGAGAGAGGAACGTCGGGGAAGCAGTTGACCGTTATATGCGTCGAAGCGGCTCATGATTTCAGCACACTCCGCGTTTGTGAACTCTCGATTTTGAGAACGGCCAAGTCGGCGGATGTCCCCGTAAGAGATGATCTCGTCAAGATCGTACATGTGGGCGTCCATTGTTTCTGTGAAAGAGAACCAACAAAATTATCAGGAAGACTGATTAAGCAAAGCGATATAATGCACCGAGGAATAAAATGCCATCTTTAAACTCCAAGATCAATGAAAAACTCCTAAGAGTTCTTTTATATGATTTGGAAGGAGCAAAGCTCCATTAATGAAATGAGAAAATACAAGGAAAATCTTTTAGAGAGCAAAGCTCTATTAATGGAACCCTAATAGGGTTCTCCTTAGTTCTCCTTAGACCCCTTTAGAGCAAAGCTCTGCTAAGTGAAACCCTAAATGGGTCTTCTTTAGATCAGGGATCTATTGAGAGCGAGGCTCTTAAAATTGATTTAATTTAATCCAAATTAAGTTTTACCTAAAGTTCGAACTTTTAAAAGTACTTAAACAAAAGAGCAGGGCTCTGAATAAAATTCCTATGAAGAGATAAAAATCATCTAAGGGACCAAAGGTTCTATTTATAGGCATCAAATGCCCTTTCAACTTCCAAAAGTTGCCGCGACGGTTGGAATTCTGCCACCGCTGCGCTCACGTTTGGGGGCCACGTAAGCACAACGGTGGGGGGCATTTGTTTACCCCAATCAGAGCAAACCGCTGTTCAAATTCCAAGGCGGGAAACAAAGCAACGCTTCTGTTTTCCCAATCAGAGCAAAGCTCTGTTTTGAAAATTAAAATTAAAATAAATGAAGCAACACTTCAGATCCGTTGCACTGCGCGCAGAGCTCCACGTGTCAAAATCAGACACGCCAGCGCAGAGAGCGCAGCGCCCAAGACAGCGCACTCAATCAAGAGCAAGGCTTTATTAAATGAAGCAACGCTTCAGCTGACTTGCGTCTGCGCTGCGCGCCACGTGGCAGCACAGATGCGCTAGCGCAGTTGCGCTGCGCTCTGCGCTGTGCGACACATGTCAATCGCAATTGCGCTGCGCTCTACGCTGCGTGACATGTGTCAAGTGTAGGTGCGCTTGCGCCAAACAGAAAAATTCTGGAAAGATCTTTCTCAATCTTGTTAAAAACAAGAAGATTGTCTTCTGTAAAACAGAAGCCCTTGGATCAAAGATCCAACGGTGGGGAAAAATCCCCAAATCACTCAGAGAAAGATCTCTTTAACTAATTTAACAAACCAAATGGCACTATAAAAAGGCCCCTAGATCCCAACTCAAAAAAAAACACAGAGAGAACTCCTCTAAAGAAAATTTTGAGAAGAACTCAAACAGAGAAAAAGGTAAACTCTTTGAATAAAAAAGAAGAATTTCTTCTGAAAAGATCATTGATCCAAGAACAAGATTAAGGATCTTCAATAAAAAAAATATAATAAACAACAAAGGCATTGCCTTTTGATGAACCACTGGTTCTTTGAAAACAAGAAAATTTGTTTTCTTTGATCTAAAATTGATCAAAATAATAAAACGGTGCCCTGCACTTATAAATCTGCACTGTTGCGCTCCTGGGTTGGCGCAAGCCACCAGGGAGCGCCACGTGTCAGCTCCAGAGTGATCTGCGCTATGCGCTGTTAAAATAGAGCACTGCTCTCATGAATTGGCGCAACCCACCAGAACGCGCCACGTGTCAGAAGCGCAACAGCGCAGCGCACTGGCGCAGCGCACTGCGCTTGCGCTCACCAAAGCGTGACACGTGTCACCTCCATATGGACTTGCGCCTTGCGCTCCTCAATCAGCGCAAAGCACCTGACAAGCCACGTGGGGCTCTGTCAGATTAATGCAGCGCATTATTAAAAGGCAGAGCCCATTTAAAAGGCCCAATGGACCAAAACAAATGCTCTGCATTATAAAAAAAAGGGACAGAGCCTAACTTAAAAGGCCTAACAGGCCAGAATAAAATGCAGTGCATTATTAAACATGTGCAAAGCCCTAGCACAGGCCTAATAGGCCAAAGATAAAGAAAAATGTTGAACATCTTCAACTGGACTTAGCCCAATCATGGCCATAAGTCCTCAAATTAAATTGACTGAGCACGGCTGCTCTCTTAAATCAATTTACATCCGGTTCGAGGGTACATCTCCGAACTCCTCTGACACCTGTCGTTGTAATCCTTCAACGTCGTCAGAGAGTTGACGGGTCCCGACGACCATATGCATTAAATGGACCACCACGTCCCTAAACTGGAACATGGACCACCACGTCCCTAAACTGGAACACGGACCACTACGTCCCTAAACTGGAACAATAGAGCCCCCAAACGCTCTTTTGTTGGATCTAAACGATCTCGTTTAAGTTGATCTTAGCCTCAAATATGGCTAACGTATCCTTAAACATTCAAATAGACTTTAGTCCCAAATTGGACTATAAGACCCCCAATCAACTTTGGTTCAAGGGTACATCTCCGAACTACTCTGACACATGTCGTTGTAATCCTTCAACGTCGTCAGAGAGGTGACGGGTCCCGACGGCCATATATTAAATGGACCACCATATCCCTAAACTGGAAATGGATCTAGACGATCCCGTTAAGTAGATCTTAGTCTGGAAATTAGACTCGCGTATCCATAACATACGTTTAAGTTGATCTTAGCCTTAAATATGGCTAACGTATTCTTAAACAAAAACACCAACCCAAATCTAAGTAAATACGGATTTGGACTAATTCACGTCCTACGGGCGACGGCATAACCTAGTCTCCGTATACAATCCACAGGCAACCATAAACAAAACAAACACACACGACACGAAGTGAAATTCTGGAGAAGGAGAAAATTGTTACCGCGATGCGGTAGCATAATTAACTGCAGGGGCTTGCGCCTGCAGGGAAGAGCGTCCCCACAATCAAAAACCCCTCAAGCGAGGGAGAATCTGACGAAGTCTGTTACATCGGCCGCATCCGTCTAAACCTCCGATACACGGTGTCATAAATCAATTTGGCATCATCGGAGAGGTGGACGGATAAAACCAAATAGCATCTGTCCCGAATCTCAGGCAAGACGTCCTCACGTCGTCGCCGTCTTTCGGAGGGGAACAGCATATATTAGCGATTCGTCTGCAAAATATCAAATAACATGTGTTATACATTATAACCGGCATTTTGAAGGAAATTGAGTATTTATTACTACATGCATGATTCTGTATTTCTCAACACTTATAACAAGATTGTGTGCAGGAAATCCTTCAGGTCAAAGAGCCGGAATCACAAAAGTGCCGACAAAATACAGCAAGTCCAAGACTTGAGATCTGGCAGCAAACAAGAAAGAAATACAATATTCCAGGCATCAGAAAAGTACCCAAAAGATAACAGAAAACACCCCTGAAGATTGAAGACAGCAAGCCCACTATATGGCTGCGGATCCGCGGCCGAGTTGGCCGATCCGCCGCGGTTCCGCGGCCTGATTAGCTCCTTGGCCCTCCAAAATCCTCTGGAATATTCCTTATAACAACCCTAGCTTCCAGAAGACTCTCAATTACCATGTGGCTTCTTCCAGAAGGCTCTGCATAACAAACTCACTCTAAAATATTCCTTGTAACAAACTCACTCTAGAATATTCCCTTTAACAACCTCATTCTAGAATATTCCCTCTAACAAACTCATTCTAGAAGGCTCTCTCTAACAATCTAGCTTTGGAGGGAATATTCAAATGAGGTGGTTATAAAAAGAGATCGAGATCTAGGGTTTTGAGGTTACACAATTAGTGGTGAGTTAGTTACACATTTGGAGCCAAAATTCAAATTCAAGTTGAGTGACACAACTTGATACCAAAACCCTAGCCCAAATTCAAATCCAAGCAAAAATCAAGATCATTTTGAGAAGCAAATCAAGCAAGCAACCATCGATCCTTTATCTGCGAAGCCAATCTTCATCCGAGCAAGAGATCCACGACGATCCGCGACTCACGGAGATCGAGCGGAGCGAAATTCGACGGATCTAGTTACCTCTTCAAAAGGAGCGATCGAGAGCAATATCTTATAATCTCGAATTGAGAGAATGTGTAATTAGTCGTCGATTTAATAAAGGTGATAATTGAAATTCTTGTTTTCTTTACATTCTTGTGTTGTGGAACTTCTTGATTTTTGATTCATTTATTTTTATGATGCTTGAGTAAATTCTCCGCTTATGGAGGATTCAAGAGAATTGATAGATCTAATGATGATCAAATCATAATACTAGTCTTAATTCTTATGAGATTTGTGAACCTTAGCAAAAAAAATCATTGATGACCTAATTTGGAGCGAAATGACTTCTTAATTATTTCATTGCAAATTAGGGATCAAATGATTGATGATTTTCTTTGCTAGAGGCTAGATCCGAATGATCATGATGGAAAAGACAAGGGATAGAAGGAGAAACCCTAGTTTCCTAATAGATCCCTAATCTTCATCATAATTATCAATTTAGCTACAAATTATCAATAGATAATGTTAGGAATTATTAGATTCATCATTAACTATTGACTCAATCGAATCCTACAAGCTATTCTTCATTATCTTGATAAATCAAAGTGATTGGGGCATTTCTTGATTCTTGATTCTAGATCTTTAGTTTCTTTATGTTTCTTGAAATTAAAATTTATAAATCTTGAATCAATTTTCTTATAATTTCTTTTATCTTTTCATTTTGACTCATCTAAAATAAGATCGATCAAAACACACATCTCAGTGGACGATCCGTATTCATTAACGCGCTACATCGACACCGTTAATTGATTGCGGTATAAATTTCTTTGGTTGTGAAATATTTCTAAATACACACGAAGATTCGATCAATCAAATGGCGCCGTTGCCGGGGATGTGTGCTATTTTGTTCGTTTTTGTTATTTGAGTTGAAAAATTATTATTCCATCAGAATTTTTAGATCAAATTCGCATAAAGCGCTTAACGATTAGTTGTGAATTTTTGCGAGGGAATCTGGAATCATTGTAGCAGTGCGATCAAGATTCAGAGAAGTTCTACAAATTCCAGAGGAGTACCAGAAGCTACAGGAAAATTTTGAAACCCTGACTCCTCCTTCCCACCGCGGATCCGCGGCCAATAGTAGGTTTTTGCAGCGGTTCTGCCGCCGTTTAGGGTGTTCACTGTGCCAAATTTCTCAGGTTTGCTCTCTATACTTTCCTCTCCTCTCTGATCTTGTCCAATATCAATTTTGTGTAGGATTCTTTGCAAAATTCGCAGCGCCGCTAAAAGAAAAATTTATTGCGTGTTTTGATCTTGGTTGTTTGCATATTTTAATATGGAAATTAAGGGGCAAAGACCAAATCCAGATCCCGTGCAGCAGAAGCGAAGAAGAAAAGTGGAACACAAAATGAAAATTTTCATGCGAGCACAAGAAACTGCAACCTAGAAATCGATCCAAACACTAAACTAGCAAACTAAACATACAAGGTTATAGGGAATGCAACCTTTGTAGTGTATCTATCCAATCGTGGAAGACCCCTCCAAGCTCCATAGGCCGTTTGGAACGAGCTTGAGAGACGATCACCCTTACCGAAAATGATCTACCTGATGGAAACTGATCCAACCTCCAGTTTCGCTCCAAAACGAACTTTAAGGAAGCAACTGACACTCTAAACTTGCTAGAAATAGAGTGTGAGAGATGCAGAGATTTTACACTTTCATTTTCTCTCAAAATCATAACTCAAAAGAGCATGAAATTTCAAGAAGGAGGAAGGAGAAGGAGAGGAGAGAAAGTTGTCGAGTGTGTAAAAAATTGGATGAATGAGGGTGAAAGGGAATTTTTACAACCATCAAAATATGTTATACTATTTTTCCAATATAAAAATGAGCTCATCCCTCTCTACTATGCTTTCATCCACGCCTCCTCTCCACCTCATTTCCTTTGATTTTCTAAAAAGAAAATCAACAAATGAGGCGTCCTCCTTCTATAATATCTATGTATAAATACATAATACCCGGTATATGTATCGGATACATATACGCGTATCCATATAAAAATACGGATAGCCAAGAGAAAGAAAATGAATAGTGAACATAATATTAGAATATATATATATATATATAAATATATATATATATATATATATATGTAAATTATTAAATCAATACTTGATATAATAATCCGGCTTAATTCTAACAAGGCTAGTATTATCAAATGTCTGATTAAAATCCGTGTAACCAATACACGTATTTAATTGGACCCCTGCACGTATCAATATACGGCCTCTACATCATATCGCCTGAACCGGGAAAACCCTCTGTGTGGGACTCTAAAGTGTAAATCCCCGTTCCCTTTCTACATGAAATCTCCTATTTTCTGAATTCTAGTGATTAACTTATTCTTGACTCCATATATTTTTAGTTGGTTGTTTAAACCCTAATTTTTTCAGCTCTTTTGGAATTATAGTCCAAACCCTAAAAGCTAAAACCCAAAATTTAAAACCAAAATTTATCAATAAAATCCTAACCCTATATTTTAAAACCCTAAGTTTCAGCCCACTCTAAATTTTTAAATAAATTCCTTATTTTTCCCGGCCTGTTTATCTCAGCCCACTCAAATGTTTCTTGATTAAATCCTTACACTAAAATCCCCTTTAGAACCCCGTAGCACAATCTACTTCCTTCAGCCACATTTTTTCTTTTAAGAAAATTTCTTAAAGACCCTAGCCGGCCCCTCACTCTTAGCCCAGCCACAAAGCTTTCTTTTAAAAAAAAGAAATTTTTAAAAACAGCCCCCGGCCCACCGTCTCAACCTACAGCCCACAACGTTTTTTTCTTTGGAAATTGTTTTTTTTCTCGGCCTAAACCCCTAAGGCCCGTGACCACTTACGTCCTTATACCCGACCCGACCCCACTATACACTGTTCTTCTTCCCTTTCAAAAAAAAAAATCCCAACGGCTACTCCATTAACGCGCGCTCACGACCCGCTTCCTCCGCCGTCGCCCACGCCCTCGCCCTGCCGTTGCCCCCACGTTGTCAAACTCGTCGCCCTCATCTCTCTCGCACTCACAAACTCCTCACCTCTCTCCTCTACTTTCACCGAGCCACAAATCCCCCATAACCCACTGCCACCTCCACCCACGACGACGACGAACTTCCTCCGATCCCCCTCTGCATCACCTCACGTTTCCTCCACCAACTCCCTCCTTCTACGACTCCACATTCGACAGCCCGAGCCCCTGCCAAGCAACCCCCTGCACAGAAACCCATTCTTACCGACGAGCTCGAATCACCCCTGCACGCCTCCTCGACGCCGGCAACCCACGACGTCGTCGACCCCACCTCTGCAGCCTCATCACCCTCGCCACAATTCCCAAGCCCCACTGATTAATCCTCCCCTCCAAAAAACACACTAAACCCAAGATCACCAAACCCACTTCCAAACTTTGAGCTGTTGCACTTCGCCGGAGCGACCGCCGCCTACGTCGTCGATCACAGCGCAACCGGGAGACCAACAGAGCATCGACGGCAGTTTCACACGCACAAGACGACTCCGAACAATCCCGACGCGAGATCCACATCTAGATCGAGGCTCGCGGAAATCCGGTACGTGGCGTATATCGCGCGTTCGCGACGCCACTGCTGCCATACGACACCGAGGCGCTCTCCAGGCAAGTGTTTACTTGCTTCATGCTAAATTATTAGTGGTACAACCCTAAAATCATATGAATTGAAACTTACCGAATAACTAAATGTATTGTGACGTATGTGTTCGATGTATGATCCCAATGGAAACATTTGTCTAATTTGACGGTAACCTATACGTACTGTAGGCCCTTATAATGATGAATATTCTGTGTGAAATTCGTTGGAAAATACGATTGTTAGTAACGAAAATCGATACCCCCAAACATGTCGTTAAAACTAGAATTTCCTCGCAACTGAAAACGAATAAATACACCATAAATCATACACATATTGGAAAGATGCGTTCGAGGGCTTAATTCGAAGCCGACTCAACGAGCTTTAACCCTATGTAGAAATTTAATGTTTTCTGTTCTGAAACCCTGAAGATAATTGGATCGGAACATGACTCTGGACTGCAGTCCAGAATGTTTCTGATTAGTGTGTTCTGTCTAAAGTCATGCGTCCCCGTGTTTCCTGTAATCGCATGATACGGAACTTTACAGTAGTTATAAGATATTCCTGTTAGTGAAAGAAACCAAGTGGTTTCATTCCGATTCATCGCCGTTTGTTATTTTAAACTTATTTTAAAAAGGCAGAACGTAAAGCTGTCCAGAACACTTTCTGAAATAACATTTGAGATTGAACTGTGTATAACTTTCAACGTACAGATGCGATTGAGGATCCGTCTGTTGCGTTGAATACTTTATCGAAAACTCTAAATTTCATCTAACTGTGACATCGCTAAATTCTGAGGCCAACTGGGCGCAATTCGTGTCGCGAAACAGGCATTCAGTTCTGAAATTGAAATTTCAGCCGCGAACACTTAAACTGAAACAGTCATATCTTGAAAACCGAAACTCCGATCGAACTGAAACAAAATTTGATGAATTCCTGACTGATTGTTCTATATATCTTACCTACATCATATTTGCTGAATTCGTAACATATTAATTTGTGTAATTCATTTTGATTCGTGACATGCATATTAATTCATAACATACCGAGCTTATATGGTAGTTTACAATACATATATCATATCCTTGTCATATATACAGTGTTAGTGCGTGTGGACATTGCATTATCGTGCGTGATAGATGTTAGTTTAGGAGTGACCAGTATACCAATGGAAAGTGAACATTCGTGACAGTGATTGATACAGTGGATAGTGATGAAACCGTGTCGTTGGTATACTTGTACACAACTAGACCAATATCATAAAAAGTGTAACCTGGGGAAAAAGGGGAAATCCAAGTGGAAAGAGTATCGTATTTAGTGGGACCGTGATTAGAGGATGATCATTCGAACTGTGATACTTATACGTGTAGGACAGGATCTAGCGATCCGGCTGACAGGGTTATGTCCCGGGCATGTGGGCCGTTGTCTCGGGTATGTACGAGACTCCTGTTAAACATGATCCTCCTTCCACTATGTGATTTCAAACATGACTTAGAGACCGATAGGGACACATAACATATTCTGCATCATACTGTGATATAGTGTTTACTTGCATTATTCTCATACCAGTAATACCTCATTTACCTGTTTCATCTGCTTATAATAATATTATTATTTGTGTCGCTCTGACGACCTGAGTATGCATGCTCAGATTCCGCGCGAGGACCGGCACCGGAGACGGATCTATCCTTCGAGTTCACGGAGATATAGTTGGTGTACCTACTTCGTTTACTTCTTTCCATAAAAGAGATTGTGAGATTGAACTTGGTTAGTTATTGTTTTTATTATCTGTACTCTGTGAACAATGAAATTTTAATGTAATAAATTAGTGATGTGATTCCTTCAATACTGTGCTTTATTACTGATTACCATGTAGTGCTAGAAGCCGAAGTGTGACTACGGCGGGACGATCCCTTGACCGTAGGAGCATGGCTGGCCTAGTCATACCTCGTATTCCGTATTTTGGGAAGCGGGGCGTGACATGGTTTAGTTGGTATCAGAGCCTGTGTTTAGTATTAAGGGATAACATTCACTATGCGATATTACGTTATTCTTGTTTCACTACTCTTGATTTCTATCATTGAATCTGAACCTATTCTTTTGAATCTTCCAGTGATATGACGTCCCCGAACGACCCCTCCTCGGACTCCAGCTCTCAAGACCGCACGGAAAGAATACTCAGTGCATTGACCACTCTCGCGGAAGCTCAGGAGAGGAAGACAGATTTGCTTACTGAGGGACTCAGAGCGATTACCGCTGCAGGAGGACCCTCCGCACTTATTACCGCCCCCGAGGGCGCTACTCCACCAGCTTATCAGACTAGGACTGGTACCGTGTCAGACTTCCGACGGTTACACCCAGCTGCGTTCACAGGGCTAGCTGAACCCCTTGAGGCTGAACAATGGCTGGTAAACATGGAGAATTTATTGGCAGCCGCCAGGGTTCCAGAGGAAGACAGAGTGAATGTGATAAAGATACAATTAGAAGACGAGGCTCGTACATGGTGGTCGGTAGAAGAAAGCAGACTTGAAGAGCCGATTGAATGGGACAAGTTTAAGGAGTGCTTCTTAGATCACTATTTTCCTCCCACAGCCAAGGCAGAAATGGAGGAAAGGTTTATTCTTCTGAAGCAGAATGGACGCCCAGTGGACGTTTATGCGGCAGAGTTCAACCGTCTGAGCCGCTTTGCTCCATACATGGTCAAATCAGAAGTCACCAGAGCTAGGCGTTTCCTTCAGGGGTTAGATTTTGAGTTGCAGCAGCTGATTGCATCGTTAGATCTGCAGACTTTCGCACAGGTACTCAACGCGGCGAGAGTTCAGGAGCAATTGATTAACAAGTTCAGAAGACCCCCAGTCGTTCCAGCACGTAACCACGCGCCTCCTCGAGGAGCCATACCGGTTCACAGAGCAGGAACGACGCAAATGAAGCGCCCTTTCGTACCACAGCATCGCCCCCAGAGGCAGGGCGTAACTTGCGGATATTGCGGTAGAGGAGGACATACCCAGAAGGACTGCCGCCGTGCTAAGGGACAGTGTCTGATTTGCGGCTCCAGTCAGCACAGGATTAACAGTTGTCCTGAGCGAGCAGAGATACAAGGAAGTTCTGGACCGCCACAGCAGAGGCCGCAGGAATAGAGACAGCCATTTACAGGTCGCGGTCAGGGACGGGCTTTCACCTTGACCGCAGAGCAGGCAGAAGCGTCAGGAGATGTGGTTACAGGTACTCTACTTGTACATTCCTTGCCAGCTAGAGTACTTTTTGATTCAGGAGCATCGCATTGTTTCTTGTCTGAGCATTTCACAAATACACACTCAATACCACATGAACCACTAACCAAGGGATGGGAAATTCATACGGGTAATGGCGTTATTATATCTAGTCGAGAATGTAGATTATGCCCGGTTGTAGTGTGTGGCAGGGAATTCTATGCGAATTTCCTCCTAATTGGGACAGGCAGTTACGACGCAATCCTTGGGATGGATTGGATGAGCACTTTTCATGCAGTTATCGATTGTCGTGCAAAGAAGGTGATCTTCCGTATTCCTAATCACCCGGAGTTTGTTTTCGAGGGCGGAAGCGAATCTTTGGAACCAGCTAAGTACAGAGCAAAGCCTAAGGAACTGACAGCCATGGAGATTGATAAGACCCCAGCCCCAGAAATTGTTCAGGACTTTCTAGACGTGTTTCCTGAAGATCTACCAGGTCTACCACCTCCTCGAATCTTGGAGTTCTCAATCGATTTGATTCCAGGTACTGCACCAGTATCCAGAGCCCCATACAGAATGGCACCAGTCGAGTTGGCGGAATTGAAGAAACAGGTTAAAGAATTATTAGAGAAGGGATTTATTCGGCCAAGCACTTCACCGTGGGGTGCACCAGTTCTATTGGTAAAGAAGAAGGATGGATCGTTGCGAATGTGCATAGATTACCGGGAGCTGAACAAGGTGACAATAAAGAACAAGTACCCAATCCCGCGTATCGATGACCTATTCGATCAGCTAAGTGGAGCCAAGGTTTTCTCGAAGTTGGATCTCCGTTCTGGATATCATCAAATCAGAGTAGCAACCGAGGATGTATGCAAGACGGCTTTCAGGACCCGATACGGACATTACGAGTTCCTTGTGATGCCGTTCGGTGTTACCAATGCCCCAGCAATATTCATGGATTTAATGAACAGGGTGTTCGCAAAATACTTGGACACGTTTGTCGTTGTGTTTATCGACGACATACTTGTCTACTCGAAGACCTGGGAAGAGCATGCTGAGCATTTGCGCATGGTTCTACAAATTCTTCGAGAAGAGAAGCTGTACGCGAAGCTAAGCAAGTGTGAATTCTGGCTTGACAAGGTTCAGTTTTTGGGACATATTGTTTCGGGCGAAGGCATCTCAGTGGACCCGGCAAAGATAGAATCTGTCAGAGAGTGGCCGACGCCGAAATCAGTGGCCGAGATCAGGAGTTTTCTGGGATTAGCAGGCTATTATCGGAGATTCGTCCAAGATTTCTCAAGAATCGCAGAACCATTGACACGGCTGACACGGAAGGACGTGCCGTTTACATGGACAGAAGAGTGCACTCAGGCATTCGACACTCTGAAGCAGAAGTTAACCACAGCACCTATACTTACAGTACCAGATAATTCCGGTGGTTTGGTGATACACAGTGATGCCTCAGGGAAGGGTTTAGGCTGTGTTTTGATGCAGCACGGCCGAGTGGTTGCTTACGCCTCTCGACAATTGAGAAACCACGAGAAGAACTACCCTACACATGACTTGGAGTTAGCTGCGGTAGTCTTTGCGTTGAAGATTTGGAGGCACTATCTATTAGGAGAAAAAGTGGAGGTATACACCGATCACAAAAGTTTGAAGTATGTTTTCACTCAGAAGGAACTGAACATGAGGCAGCGCCGATGGCTAGAGCTAATGGCAGATTATGACTTGGACCTTCAGTATCACCCGGGGAAGGTCAATGTTGTACCAGACGCACTCAGTCGCAAACCAGCGGTCATGATGTTGACCGATCAGAGGAGTATTATTGAGGATTTCCAGAGACTTGAACTTGAGGTCGTTACTCCGAACGCACTCAGTCAATTTTGGCAACTACAGGTGCAATCTTCCCTGGTGGATCGCATCAAGATTGCACAAGCGGATGATCCTCGATTACAAAAGTTCAGAGAGCAAGTGGAAGCTGGATTGAGAACGGATTTGATTATACATGAAGATGGCTCTCTGAGATTCGGTAACAGACTCTGCGTACCTAAAGGGGATGTACGAGAAGAAGTTTTGGCTGAAGCACACAGTTCAGCTTATTCTGTGCATCCAGGAGGTACAAAAATGTATCAGGACCTAAAGCAGCACTTTTGGTGGAACGGAATGAAGCGGGAAATTGCGAGGTTCGTATCCAGATGCTTGGTATGTCAGCAGGTGAAGGCGGAACATCAGAGAACAGCAGGATTATTACAACCATTGCCGATACCTGAATGGAAGTGGGAGCACATTACTATGGATTTTGTGACGGCCTTACCACGGAGCCCTAGAGGCAATAACGCTATTTGGGTTATCGTCGATCGCCTCACAAAAGCTGCACACTTTCTACCTTTCCGAGTGGGACAGTCGACAGAATCACTGGCAGAAAGATATATGCAGGAGATTGTGCGACTTCACGGTGTTCCAGTCAGCATTGTGTCAGACCGGGACACGAGATTCTTGTCACACTTTTGGAAGAGCTTACAGGAGAGTTTGGGAACCCGCCTTAAATTCAGCACAGCTTATCACCCACAGACGGATGGACAATCCGAGCGTACAATTCAGACCCTCGAGGATATGTTGAGGGCCTGTATGTTGGACTTTCAGGGTTCCTGGGAGGACCATCTGCACCTAGTCGAGTTTTCTTACAACAATAGTTATCAGGCTAGTATTAAGATGGCTCCTTTTGAAGCGCTATATGGGCGGAAGTGTCGATCCCCAGTATGTTGGGATGATGTGGGAGAACGAAGATTACTGGGCCCCGAACTCATTGTTCAGACAGTGGACAAGGTCCAAATGATCAGGCAGCGTATTAAGACGGCTCAGGATCGACAAAAGAGTTGGGCAGATACCAGCAGAAGGGCACTTGATTTTGAAGTCGGAGATCATGTGTTCTTGAAGATTTCACCTACTCGTGGAGTTATCAGATTCGGGAGTCGGGGAAAGCTTAGTCCCCATTTTATCGGACCTTTTGAGGTGCTAGAGCGAGTAGGAGAGGTGGCCTATCGATTGGCCTTGCCTCCATCGCTAGCTGGTGTGCACAATACCTTTCACGTGTCACAGTTGCGGCGTTACGTTCGAGATGAGAACCATGTTCTGGACCATTCAGAGTTAGTTTTGGGGACCGATCTGTCATACGAGGAGCAGCCTACTACCATTCTCGACCGCAGAGAGAAAGTGCTGAAGAATAAGGTCATTCCGTTAGTCCGAGTGTCTTGGGGCGGTCGTTCCCCAGGAGAATCCACCTGGGAGCGGGAGGAAGACATCCGTGATCGTTATCCACATCTTTTTGTTTAGTACATTGTACTCTTGTATCTTTGTTAAATTTCGAGGACGAAATTTTTGTTAAGGGGGGTATGATGTAAATCCCCGTTCCCTTTCTACATGAAATCTCCTATTTTCTGAATTCTAGTGATTAACTTATTCTTGACTCCATATATTTTTAGTTGGTTGTTTAAACCCTAATTTTTTCAGCTCTTTTGGAATTATAGTCCAAACCCTAAAAGCTAAAACCCAAAATTTAAAACCAAAATTTATCAATAAAATCCTAACCCTATATTTTAAAACCCTAAGTTTCAGCCCACTCTAAATTTTTAAATAAATTCCTTATTTTTCCCGGCCTGTTTATCTCAGCCCACTCAAATGTTTCTTGATTAAATCCTTACACTAAAATCCCCTTTAGAACCCCTCAGCACAATCTACTTCCTTCAGCCACATTTTTTCTTTTAAGAAAATTTCTTAAAGACCCTAGCCGGCCCCTCACTCTTAGCCCAGCCACAAAGCTTTCTTTTAAAAAAAAGAAATTTTTAAAAACAGCCCCCGGCCCACCGTCTCAACCTACAGCCCACAACGTTTTTTTCTTTGGAAATTGTTTTTTTTCTCGGCCCAAACCCCTAAGGCCCGTGACCACTTACCTCCTTCCCACTATACACTGTTCTTCTTCCCTTTCAAAAAAAAAAAATCCCAACGGCTACTCCATTAACGCGCGCGCACGACCCGCTTCCTCCGCCGTCGCCCACGCCCTCGCCCTGCCGTTGCCCCCACGTTGTCAAACTCGTCGCCCTCATCTCTCTCGCACTCACAAACTCCTCACCTCTCTCCTCTACTTTCACCGAGCCACAAATCCCCCATAACCCACTGCCACCTCCACCCACGACGACGACGAACTTCCTCCGATCCCCCTCTGCATCACCTCACGTTTCCTCCACCAACTCCCTCCTTCTACGACTCCACATTCGACAGCCCGAGCCCCTGCCAAGCAACCCCCTGCACAGAAACCCATTCTTACCGACGAGCTCGAATCACCCCTGCACGCCTCCTCGACGCCGGCAACCCACGACGTCGTCGACCCCACCTCTGCAGCCTCATCACCCTCGCCACAATTCCCAAGCCCCACTGATTAATCCTCCCCTCCAAAAAACACACTAAACCCAAGATCACCAAACCCACTTCCAATCTTTGAGCTGTTGCACTTCGCCGGAGCGACCGCCGCCTACGTCGTTGATCACAGCGCAACCGGGAGACCAACAGAGCATCGACGGCAGTTTCACACGCACAAGACGACTCCGAACAATCCCGACGCGAGATCCACATCTAGATCGAGGCTCGCAGAAATCCGGTACGTGGCGTATATCGCGCGTTCGCGACGCCACTGCTGCCATACGACACCGAGGCGCTCTCCAGGCAAGTGTTTACTTGCTTCATGCTAAATTATTAGTGGTACAACCCTAAAATCATATGAATTGAAACTTACCGAATAACTAAATGTATTGTGACGTATGTGTTCGATGTATGATCCCAATGGAAACATTTGTCTAATTTGACGGTAACCTATACGTACTGTAGGACCTTATAATGATGAATATTCTGTGTGAAATTCGTTGGAAAATACGATTGTTAGTAACGAAAATCGATACCCCCAAACATGTCGTTAAAACTAGAATTTCCTCGCAACTGAAAATGAATAAATACACCATAAATCATACACATATTGGAAAGATGCGTTCGAGGGCTTAATTCGAAGCCGACTCAACGAGCTTTAACCCTATGCAGAAATTTAATGTTTTCTGTTCTGAAACCCTGAAGATAATTGGATCGGAACATGACTCTGGACTGCAGTCCAGAATGTTTCTGATTAGTGTGTTCTGTCTAAAGTCATGCGTCCCCGTGTTTCCTGTAATCGCATGATACGGAACTTTACAGTAGTTATAAGATATTCCTGTTAGTGAAAGAAACCAAGTGGTTTCATTCCGATTCATCGCCGTTTGTTATTTTAAACTTATTTTAAAAAGGCAGAACGTAAAGCTGTCCAGAACACTTTCTGAAATAACATTTGAGATTGAACTGTGTATAACTTTCAACGTACAGATGCGATTGAGGATCCGTCTGTTGCGTTGAATACTTTATCGAAAACTCTAAATTTCATCTAACTGTGACATCGCTAAATTCTGAGGCAAACTGGGCGCAATTCGTGTCGCGAAACAGGCATTCAGTTCTGAAATTGAAATTTCAGCCGCGAACACTTAAACTGAAACAGTCATATCTTGAAAACCGAAACTCCGATCGAACTGAAACAAAATTTGATGAATTCCTGACTGATTGTTCTATATATCTTACCTACATCATATTTGCTGAATTCGTAACATATTAATTTGTGTAATTCATTTTGATTCGTGACATGCATATTAATTCATAACATACCGAGCTTATATGGTAGTTTACAATACATATATCATATCCTTGTCATATATACAGTGTTAGTGCGTGTGGACATTGCATTATCGTGCGTGATAGATGTTAGTTTAGGAGTGACCAGTATACCAATGGAAAGTGAACATTCGTGACAGTGATTGATACAGTGGATAGTGATGAAACCGTGTCGTTGGTATACTTGTACACAACTAGACCAATATCATAAAAAGTGTAACCTGGGGAAAAAGGGGAAATCCAAGTGGAAAGAGTATCGTATTTAGTGGGACCGTGATTAGAGGATGATCATTCGAACTGTGATACTTATACGTGTAGGACAGGATCTAGCGATCCGGCTGACAGGGTTATGTCCCGGGCATGTGGGCCGTTGTCTCGGGTATGTACGAGACTCCTGTTAAACATGATCCTCCTTCCACTATGTGATTTCAAACATGACTTAGAGACCGATAGGGACACATAACATATTCTGCATCATACTGTGATATAGTGTTTACTTGCATTATTCTCATACCAGTAATACCTCATTTACCTGTTTCATCTGCTTATAATAATATTATTATTTGTGTCGCTCTGACGACCTGAGTATGCATGCTCAGATTCCGCGCGAGGACCGGCACCGGAGACGGATCTATCCTTCGAGTTCACGGAGATATAGTTGGTGTACCTACTGCGTTTACTTCTTTCCATAAAAGAGATTGTGAGATTGAACTTGGTTAGTTATTGTTTTTATTATCTGTACTCTGTGAACAATGAAATTTTAATGTAATAAATTAGTGATGTGATTCCTTCAATACTGTGCTTTATTACTGATTACCATGTAGTGCTAGAAGCCGAAGTGTGACTACGGCGGGACGATCCCTTGACCGTAGGAGCATGGCTGGCCTAGTCATACCTCGTATTCCGTATTTTGGGAAGCGGGGCGTGACATAAAGATTCGACAATATGTTGGCAGTGAGTTACTGGATAAATCCATAATCGCAAGTATGTCAGTAGCACTAGCTGTAAGTAATGGCTACCCAGATATATGTCGAAAGAGAGGTCGACAATCAAGTCTGTATGTACCTTACTGGGCCTGTAAGTGGCAATCTACATACAGTTTACTCTCTTCGTCTGAGAGTGTCGCATGCCGGGTCTAGAAGGTAGATAACGTCCGATCCCTAATAACCTGATAAGTCATGCCGGTGTCAAGCTCATGACCAACCGAGAAACTATCGATCTCTTATCAGTAAATCTCATCCGTCCTAGCCAGAGACTTTTGGTGATGGCTAACCGAGCACAGTGCAACATCAAATCCTTATACCGAGAGAAACGAATCTCTTCCGATTGCTCACTGCCTCCATATGGTTCGAGACTGTACCCAATTAAAATGTTTACATGACTCTTTTGAGGCGTGATAGGGTAGTAATCTAAGTACAGTGGGAACTTACACGAGAAAAATAACGATCTCGGGTCTAAAGACTACCATGTACTCATGTCATCAGAGATCTGCCACTACTAAAATGGGGGGTTGCCCCTACGGATAAAGACATCCGTAGGGGCAATTTTAGTTTGGCCTTACGGACTAATCCGTAGGGCCAAAAGGTTTCCCCTACGGTCCTTACATATTAATTTCAAAATATTAAATCTTAAATTGTTGTTTACCCCTATGGAGCCGCAAATCAAGAACCTACGGACTTATCCGTAGGGGCATCTAAATAGGGATTTAAGTAAAAAGGCACAGATCGATCCCTATGCTGATTATCCCTAATATTATTTTCTCCTGCGCGCGAACCCAAATTCCCAAACCCCTCGTTCCCGCCAATCGATCGTCGTTCTCGTCGTCGCCAGCGCCGGTCGATTCGTCGTAGCCACCGCCTGCTTTCGTCGTCACCAGCGCCGGTTCATCTCCGTTTTCGTCGTCGCCTCCGATCGATCGTCGCCTCTGCACAGGTAAGGAAATCTTCAATTACTCAAATTTTTGATTGTTTTAGGGCTATGGTTCATGGTTTGGGTACCGATGAGGTATCGGTTGGGGTTAGCGTTAGGGTTGGGGCTCGGGCTGGGGCTGGGGCTGGGGCTGGGGCTGGGGTTCGGCAAGGGGTTGCGGTTGGGGTTGGGGTTGGGGTTAGGGTTGGGGTTGGGGTTCGGCTGGGGCTGGGGTTAGGGTTACGGTTACGGTTGGGGTTTAGCTGGGGCTGGGGCTGGGGTTAGGGTTAGGTTGGGGCTGGGCTGGGCTGGGGCCGGGGCTGGGGCTGAGGCTGAGGTTAGGTTAGGGTTGGGGTGGGGCTGGGCTGGGGTTGGGGTTAGGTTGGGGTTGGGGTAGGGCTGGGCTGGGGCTGGGGAGTCATGAGGAATTAATGTAGTCTCTGACGATATTGCCCCAATTTCCATAGAGACATGAGGAGACATGGGAAGAATTCGTGTCTTTCGTGTTGTAGATATAGAATCAAGTAGCTAGCTATAGATTGATTGCCCAAAAATTATAATTGTATGCATTCATGTGGTGGTTGTAGTTTGTGGCCAAATAAATCGTTGCATGCTGCCATTGGCAAGTCTTTGTCCAACCAAAACATGATTCAACATACTGAGCTTGTGGCACCAGACCATTCATAATGCAAAAAAAAGACGCATTTCTGATTTGAAGAAAAGGAAGGGCAAGATAGGGATTTAGTTATGGATTTTACTTGGTCGCCTCCTCTTTTAATACATGTCTATCTTTACAAGAATATCGTGTCACATATTCGATTTTAGCATCTGTACGCAACTGCTTTGATTATCATCGTGTTATTAACATCTTAAACTTCTATCCTTTTTCTAATATGTTTCATAGTTAATATAATAATCCTTTGTCTATATTTGTTGACAGTGGCCTTTCTTTTGGATGAACATGTTTTTTGATGCATATTTCAGTCATGTGAATTCATATGTTGCGTATAACGCTTTATGATATCAGTATCATACATTTGTAGTTTTAATAGTTGATTGTTATAGATAAATGCCATTGCAATAATAGTTTTTGGTAGATGAATGCCATTGCAATGTAGGATGATCAGTTCTATCAATCTTGATCTCAATGGTTTAAAATCATGTTACACATACAACACGAATGCACAACAAACGCATCATTAGAGAGTGATTCGAGATGTTCAAGTTAAAACCAATATATGATACTCGATGATAATATGAAACCTTCATATTCTCATCGATACTCATATATGAAACTAAAAGCGCCACTTAGTCCCCGTCTATCGGTTAACATACGTGTGATGTTCGTCGTGACATAGAACTATACGAAGGTTGTTAAATATCGGACGGTATAGCTCGATACTACAACCGTCGTATAGTCTATATATGCGACGAGAAGATTCAATCGTATGGTAACCGATAGATTTGTCCCGTGTGGACAAGTTAGGAATGTATAAAGCAAACACCTTCATTCACTTGTGTTTTCATCCGTTTCGAGACATTTCGTCGGTACCTTTCCGCTGGTTCTCCGTGTACAAAGATAGATTAGATGTTCATTTCAACGTTGTTTCACAGCTTTGAAATGATTATCTATTCTATTACAGTGTACTCGGAGAACAGCGGAGAGGTGCTGCCAAAATTTACTCGAAACGGTTGAAAGCACAAGTGATGGGTGTTCGCTCTATACATTCTTAATGGGATAGAAGCCTTACCCCCAACAGCCGCCGGAACACACATACAACAAGAATACACAACAAACGCATAATTAGAGAGTGATTCGAGATATTCAAGTTAAAACCAATATATGATACTCGATGATAATATGAAACCTTCATATTCTCATCGATACTCATATATGAAACTAAAAGCGCCACTTAGTCCCCGTCTATCGGTTAACATACGTGCGATGTTCGTCGTGACATAGAACTATACGAAGGTTGTTAAATATCGGACGGTATAGCTCGATACTAACAACCATCATATAGTCTATATATGCGACGAGAAGATTCAATCGTATGGTAACCGATAGATTTGTCCCGTGTGGACAAGTTAGGAATGTATAAAGCAAACACCTTCATTCACTTGTGTTTTCATCCGTTTCGAGATATTTCGTCGGTACCTTTCCGCCAGTTCTCCGTGTACAAAGATAGATTAGATGTTCATTTCAACGTTGTTTCACAGCTTTGAAATGATTATTTATTCTATTACAGTGTACTCGGAGAACAGCGGGGAGGTGCTGCCGAAATTTACTCGAAACGGTTGAAAGCACGAGTGATGGGTGTTCGCTCTATACATTCTTAATGGGATAGAAGCCTTACCCCCGACAGCCGGAACACACACATACAACAAGAATACATAACAAACGCATAATTAGATAGTGATCCGAGATATTCAAGTTAAAACCAATATATGATACTCGATGATAATATGAAACCTTCATATTCTCATCGATACTCATATATGAAACTAAAAGTGCCACTTAGTCCCCGTCTATCGGTTAACATACGTGCGATGTTCATCGTGACATAGAACTATACGAAAGTTGTTAAATATCGGACGGTATAGCTCGATACTAACTACCGTCGTATAGTCTATATATGCGACGAGAAGATGCAATCGTATAGTAACCGATAGATTTGTCCCGTGTGGACAAGTTAGGAATGTATAAAGCAAACACCTTCATTCACTTGTGTTTTCATCCGTTTCGAGATATTTCGTCGGTACCTTTCCGCTGGTTCTCCGTGTACAAAGATAGATTAGATGTTCATTTCAACGTTGTTTCACAGCTTTGAAATGATTATCTATTCTATTACAGTGTACTCGGAGAACAGCGGAGAGGTGCTGCCGAAATTTACTCGAAACGGTTGAAAGCACAAGTGATGGGTGTTCGCTCTATACATTCTTAATGGGATAGAAGCCTTACCCCCGACAGCCGGAACACACACATACAACAAGAATACACAACAAACGCATAATTAGAGAGTAATTCGAGATGTTCAAGTTAAAACCAATATATGATACTCGATGATAATATGAAACCTTCATATTCTCATCGATACTCATATATGAAACTAAAAGCGCCACTTAGTCCCCGTCTATCGGTTAACATACGTGCGATGTTCGTCGTGACATAGAACTATACGAAGGTTGTTAAATATCGGACGGTATAGCTCGATACTAACAACCGTCGTATAGTCTATATATGTGACAAGAAGATTCAATCGTATGGTAACCGATAGATTTGTCCCGTGTGGACAAGTTAGGAATGTATAAAGCAAACACCTTCATTCACTTGTGTTTTCATCCGTTTCGAGATATTTCGTCGGTACCTTTCCGCTGGTTCTCCGTGTACAAAGATAGATTAGATGTTCATTTCAACGTTGTTTTACAGCTTTGAAATGATTATCTATTCTATTACAGTGTACTCGGAGAACAGCGGGGAGGTGCTGCCGAAATTTACTCGAAACGGTTGAAAGCACAAGTGATGGGTGTTCGCTCTATACATTCTTAATGGGATAGAAGCCTTACCCCCGACAGCCGGAACACATACATACAACAAGAATACACAACAAACGCATAATTAGAGAGTGATTCAAGATGTTCAAGTTAAAACCAATATATGATACTCGATGATAATATGAAACCTTCATATTCTCATCGATACTCATATATGAAACTAAAAGCGCCACTTAGTCCCCGTCTATCGGTTAACATACGTTCGATAATTTATTCTTTTCAACGAAAAACGCACACACAAAGCATATACACGGATTTTCTCCTTTGTCGGTAACTATCTCGTTCTTATATTTCTCAATATAGTCACCATAACCTACAATTTATATGTTATACAGTCTAACATGGCCCATGAATACGTCAGAGTTAAGGACTGGATGTATGTGGATTGGCAACAACGTATGCAACCTAAGTTGGTCGCAGGAGTTGCTGCTTTCATTGAATTTGCACGCGCACATAATAAGATCATAATAGAGAAGATTCTCTGTCCGTGCGATAGATGTGGCAATAAGTACTGGCAGAAGGTAGAATTGGCAGAGCTTCATATTGTAAAATATGGGTTTACTAGACTTTATACAACTTGGAAATATCACGGGGAAGGAGAAGAATGCAGTAATGCGGCAGAAGAAGAAGGAGAACACGATAATGCGGCAGGAGAAGAAGGAGAATTCGGTAATGTGGCAGAAGGAGAAGACGGTAATATATTTCCATCAGAAGAAATGGAGGATATGGTAGAGGCTGCTCTAGGTGAATCTATTCGTACCGAAGATGACATTCCTTCCGGTCAAGAACCGCGTGCGGATAAATATGAAAATTTCATGAATGATGCTAGAAAACCAATTTATGAGAATGCGAAGTATTCCACCCTCTCATGGTTCGTCCAAGTTTTCCAGATTAAGTGCCTAAATGGATGGAGCAACAAGTCATTCACAATACTTCTTTCGTTCTTGAAAGATTCTATGCCTCCGGCAAATCACGTGCCCGACAGCTGGTACGGAGCCCAGAAAATGATGTCTGATTTGGGTCTAAAGTGCGAGAAAATTCAAGCATGTCCTAAAATTTGCGTGTTGTACCGGAAAGAGAATTCAGATTTGAACGAGTGTCCAACATGTGGAGAGGCCAGGTATAAGACGAAAGATTCTGATAAGAAGCCTGATATACCTGTCAAGATAGCACGATACTTTCCCATAACACAGAGGCTACAGAGGCTATTCAGGTGCAAGAAAACAGCCGAGGCAATGATTTGGCATCACCGTGCTCCTCCAAGTGAAGATGGAAAAATGAGCCATCCAAGAGATTCACCGGCATGGAAGGATTTCGATAGGAGACATGCAATATTCAGTAGCGATCCTCGCAATGTCCAGCTCGGACTGGCTACTGATGGCTTTTTCCCATTCAACTATATGGCTGGAAGTCACAGTATATGGCCCGTTGTAAGGATAATTTATAATCTGTCGTCTTGGTTGGTTATGGACCAATCATACTTTATGATGCCTCTTCTTATCGACGGACCAAACTCACCGGGGAACAATATCGACGTCTATCTCCGACCTCTGATCGAGGAGTTGAAATCTTTGTTCATTGATGGTGTAGAGACATACGATGCAAACACAAATACAACCTTCATACTGCGTGCGGCTTTAATGTGGACAATTAATGACTTTCCTGCGTATGTAATGCTATCAGGTTGGTCCGTACATGGTCACAAAGCATGTCCTCATTGCCATGAACACACAACATCGAAATTCTTGAATTTTAGCAGGAAGGTTTGTTATTGCGGCCATCGACGTTTCCTGCCTCCAGACCACCCCTATAGGTTAGACACGGTTCACTTTGATGGTCATCAGGAGCTTCTTGGACCTCCATCACTATTGTCCGGAGAGGACGTGACTGCTAAATGGGGTGGTTACAATAATGTGACCTTCGGGATGGATCCGACGAAACAGGTCAAACCACCATTTTGGAACAAGTTAAGCATTTTCTTCGAGCTTCCGTACTGGTCAACAAATTTAGTGCGTCATTGTCTGGACGTCATGCATACAGAGAAGGGAGTATCAGAGCACATACTTAACTTGCTTCTTTGTAAAGACGGGAAATCAAAAGACAACCTGAATGCTCAAATGGATCTACAGAAGTGGGGAATAAGAAGTGATTTGCACCCTAGACCGGTAGCGGGTAAACCGGGCAAGTTTGTACTTCCCAATGCCGCTTATCATATGTCACAACCGGAGAAGAAAAGATTCCTACAGGTGTAGCATGATTTGAAAGTTCCCACAGGTTTCTCAGGATCATTCAGCAAGAAAATAAAAATTGTGAAAGGCAAGATCGATGGGCTGAAAAGTCATGATCACCATGTTATCGTGGAGCACCTTCTTCCATTAGCTCTCAGGACTTCTCTCTCCGAATCGGTTGGTCTAGTAATCAACGACCTATGTTGTTTTTTCAGAGAGTTGTGTGCTAAAACACTGGAGGTTGTGACGCTGGATAAACTAGAAAATTCTATTGCGTTGATATTTTGCAAGTTTGAGCGTATTTTCCCACCGTCATTCTTCGATATCATAATACACTTGACGGTTCATCTTGCAACTGAGGCTAAGTTAGCCGGACCGGTACAATATCGATGGATGTATCCTGTCGAGAGGTACGTGTAATTTTTCGTTTCACGCAATTTATAAATTTATTGTTGTCCTATATGCCCGTATTTATTTATTCAACATATTTTCATTAGGTACCTCTACACTCTTAAAAAGTATATACGCAATAAAAATCGACCAGAGGGTTCTATCATGCAAGGTTATCTTCTTGATGAAGCAACAACATTTTGTTCCCGCTATCTGGACGAGAACATTGAGACAAGACTTAACCGACCTCGAAGAATTCAAGACGGGCCATATGGTAAAGCCGAGTATAAGAGGGTAGACACTATGTTTATCAACAAGATATACTGGTTTATCTTACTTAATTGCGCATGTCTTGAACAAATTAGAGAGTAAGTTTTTTTTTGGATTAATTGTTATATTTGTGTTTGTGTAACACCCGAGCCCAATACTACTATTTTCTGTTACTGGCTGAGCATTAGATAGGACTTATTTCATTTATTTTGCTTGTGTGGGTCTTACTGTAAAATTTTATCTGGAAAGGTCATTTCTGCATATAACAAATTTTAGCATCTAAAATGAAATTAAAAATATCCATCTTGGCCTACTCGACACCCCTAGCCTCGTGGTAGCGTCCGTGCATCGAGTTCTCGTCCCGTTCGATGAAACGGGCGAGTTTGGACGGCTACGCGCGCGTACAGGTGTCCGTCTTGGGGGTATGCTTTTTAATCATAAAACACCTCATTTTAAAATTTGGAACTCGCTTAAAATCCTATTATTTAAATTTCGAATTTTTGGACCCGACCCGGGCGCGATTTGAAAATGTTTCATTTAGCGCCAAAATCCTAAATTATTATAATATTCAAAACCATATAATATTTCGTTTATATATATTCTTACTGTTAATTAATCTTCTAAATCCTTTAAATATTCTTCTTTTTAAACTTTGCAAATCTTTCTGGCCAATCACGAGGTTCTTAACCCCCGTGGGCCCCTCATCCATATCTCTCTTTCTCTGCCTCTCTCTCTCCCCCGATCTCTATTTCTCTCTCTCTCTATCTTTCTCTAGCTCTCTCTCTCTCTAACTCTCCTTCTCTCTCTCCCTTATATATATATATATTCCCCCTTCATATTTTTTGAAACCACAAACACAGAAAACCCCACGCGAGAAACCCGCCGAGAACCAAACCCTAGCCGCCTCGTCACCGTCACCGCCGCAGCCCCGACGCCGGCGCCAACGTCACCATCGCCCTCGCCTCCGCCTCCTCCTCTCAACCTCAACCTTCTTCCTTCTCCCCCGCGCGCCCTGCGCAGCCGCGACCCCTGCAGTTTTCCCTGCAGTCGCCTGATCGCCGGCGGCCTTCATCATCGCCATCCGCGCCACCTTCAGCACCTCCTCATCACCTGCGCACTCCAGCACCCCGACCACCTCCTCTCCCTCTCCGTTTTCTTTTCCCTGCGCCGAAGCCCATACCCGAGCCCTAACCCTAACGGCTGCAACCTCCTCGCCGGCGCCTCACCGCCGTCGACCTTATCGCCGTCACACCCTCTGCAACACCAGTAAGCCTTCTCTCCTCTTTCTCCTTCCATTTCCCTCCGGTTTATCCTTTGGCTGTGCATTAAATTTTTGGATTTTGTTGTCGCTGTTCGTCGGAATCCGGCCGTGCCGATGACGTGTCCCGACGATCCAGCGGAGTGCTCTGACCCGTGAGGTCCCTTGGTTCGTTGTTTGGGTTCAATCCGTGAACCGTGCGTCCGTCGCATGTTTCCCGCCGACGTTACGTTCCGTTTTTCCCGGTTTGCGACCCGTCGAGGCAAGTATCCCTTGCTACATGCTATACTATATATTTATATATGTTTTGACACATTAAACCTGTAAAACTTAACTTGGTATAGTCGTTTCTCATTTGGCTGCAATATGGCATTATATTATTTTACAGTTAACATAAAATTTACAGTTTGCCAATTTAAACCTAATAACCAAGTTTACCTGTTAATCACATTTTACTGTTTAATAGATGGTAGCACTTACCCATGTGGTTCTATTACATTCGGACATTCGTATTCAAAGGTTTGAAATAACTGTATTGCATCAATATCTAAACTATTGCACCGCTAAGGGTGCTCAACCTATTAATATAATTAAACGGCTGCACTGTATTATTGCACTCTTGTGATTGAATGAAACATGCTTATTATTTAATCCATTGCTTATTTCATGTTGTTAAATACCCTGTTCGATTATATATCTGTTTGTGAGCACACCCACGATATTGTTACTTCTGGACTTGACATTGTCACACATGGTATATATTAATACACCTGACATGGTACCGTATGCTGTTGACTTGACCCGATGTACCATGACCCGACCTGTTACCTGATCTTGTGTCTAATGCCAACAAACCTGTCCTGTAGTCCTCATGGACCGTTCCTGTTGTCTATCCAGACAAACCTGCTTTTACCTGATCTCGTGTTGGCATTAGTTCTTGATTACTGAATACCTGACTTGACTTGCACATATAACTTGGGGGTATGGGGAAATCAAAGGGGAAACCTGACTTGTAACTCGACAGTTCACTACCTGTCCTGAGTGTACACATTCCTGTTTTGTGCCTAGCGGCATGTCTCGGTTTAAGCCGAGAATATTGTGGCCGTGGTCCCGGGTATGTACGGGATACTATCGAGTGTACACATTCCTGTTTTGTGCCTAGCGGCATGTCTCGGCTGCAGCCGAGAATATTATAGCCGTGGTCCCGGGTATGTACGGGATACTATTAAGTTACATCGATGATTCATCAATTGATTTCAAAGACTTTAGAATAGAAAACCTGATAAAACAGTTTAGTTACCCGCTGCACACTACCCTGCACTGCTTGTTTCACATTATTGCTCTATTCATGTTTACTTTTGCATTGCATGTTACACTGTTCATATTATTTTACTTGTTGACATGACGCGTTGACGTCTGGGTTTTGCATGGCCCAGATTCTATACCACTGTCGCAATCCGAGCCAGAGTACTTCAGCCAGCAGGCTGAGTTGTGAGTTCTGTAGTGGTTAGTTTTATTTCCTGCATTTATTTTCTGATGTGAGCCCGCATTATGGGACATACCTTTCAGATATTGTATTGGATCTTTTGCTTCCGCATTTATTTATCATTGACTCTTGTTATTCTGGATTATGGACATGTTTTTAGATAGTTTTATCTTGATCTTGATATCGCTACAGCCGTAATGTGACTGTGGATGGATACTTCCTACCCACAGGTAGCATGGTTGGCTATGTCACGTGCCCAATCTAGCGTACTCTGGGAAGCGGGGCGTGACAGTTTGTGTGTGTATGAAATGATATAATATTAATGTCGCCATTATTTGTCGAAAACAGAATTCATTTTAACGAGGTACGTGAGGGACATCCTGATTGGAACGAAGAACGATTGGAAAAATATCATCAGGATAATTTTTGTGATTGGATCACAGATCATGTAAGTTATTCGAATAACATTTTATTGCTATCAATTTTAATCTAAACTTGTATCGTTATGTATTTTTCGTAAAATTTGTTTTGTTAGATCCACGATCCGAACTTGTCTGCATCATTTGAGAGTGATTCAAGATGTTTAGCTCAATTTCCTAGTATGGAGGTTGCATATTACAAAGGATTTGGTGTCCTTGGATACAAATTCGAAGTTAAGGACATAGAAACATCTAGAACCACTCAGAATAGTGGGATTGCGACGGTAGGATCGGACGGTGTGATTTATTATGGGTACTTAAATTGTATACTCGGCATCCACTATCCCGGACGATCAGAACCCTTTTATATATTCCAGTGTACTTGGTACGATACGCGAACCGATACGGATAAGTGGAGAACAATCTTGGGACTTGGAAAGATGAATATGGATTGACCAGTGTGAACACACTTCGATTTTAAGGTCAGGAAGATCCGTTTATTTTTCCGAACCAAGCGTTCCAAGTATAATACTCACAGTGTTTGAAGCATCCGGGATGGAGTGTTGTATGCCGATGGAAACCCAGAGATGTCTACGATGTCCCAGAATTCGAGGACAGCGGTGAGGATGAAGAAGAGAGAAGGCTTAGAGTGCTCCGACCGTCTGTTTCGAAAGACGGATTGTCTTCGACCGATCATGAAGTTACGTGGGTTAGAAATGACATCGACGATGAAATCCATGTAGATATGTATAATGCGCCCACGAAACCAAAAAGGTTATCAGTAATGTTATATTATTACTTCACATTTTACGATCTATACATATATAGTCAATACTTTTAATGATTGTCTAATGCATCCACGAACCGTTTATCTAGATTTGATGACGATGTCGGGAGCAGCGAGGGGCGGCAGGAGCTCCAGCCGCGGCAGAGGCAGAGGCAGAGGCAGAGCGGTTCTGCCACCCGGAGAGCTCCGTAGGGAACTTCAGAGGGCCAGTCTTGCACCCAGATCGGAGACCCTTTCGGATGCCTCCTTCCGTGTGGATTTTGCCACACCTCTAGGTATATTGCACGCATATCCATTTTGAATGTAATGTTATAGATATTCATGCCTGTTTATGTCAAAATTACTTATATTGTCAGTGTTTGATTGTCTAGTTGTTGGTGATGCATCCACATTTGGGACAGAGGACGCTCCCGCTCCTCCAGGTATGTTTATGTATCATATAGTGCATGTATATTGATTTAGAATGCTATATCATAAATATACACACATTCTTTTTGCTCTTACTTAGATAGTAATTTTTATTATTGTCTAACTGTAGGTGGTAACACCACCGCACCTGCGGGTATGTTTATATATCCTATAGTGCATGCATATTGATTTAGAACGTTATATTATTGATCTACACATTCTTTTTGCAATTACTTATATAATCTATTTTTAATTGTCTAATTATAGGTGGTGCGTCCATATCTGATGCAGGGGCCACTCCTGCCACTTCCATACCCTCCGCATCGTCTGCATGTTAGTATGAATAAATATAAAATATTTATTCATTTTACATATGCTCTATAGAAAAAATATGAACTTCATGGAAATTTAGCGTCAATGTTTATTTTCTAGTTGGAGGGGATGTGTCCGCATCCGGGACACCGGCTGTTCCTCACCGGAGGAACTATCGTCCCGCTCGTGCTGCTGCCCGGGCCCAGGCTCGTGCTTTAGTCACCGAAGGTATATATCACACTTCAATTTTCGTTTAACCTTGATTTCTTAATACAACTTTGTCTTAATATTGATTGTCTTGATATTTCTTGCAGACGCAGGGCCTCCCCATCCCCAGAGGGGGACTCGAGGCCCGAATCAGTCCCATAGGCTGAGGCCTGACAGAGCTAGGGGGAGGCAGCATTCCCCCTCTTTTTTACCCTTGACTATCGCTATACCGGTCCTCATGCCGAGAGATTCGGCCGGTATATGGGGGATGAGAGCCGGCTCGTGAAGAACTATCCACTGCACGTTGAGTGGGGCGAGCAGCACCGGCGCTCATTCGCCCTCTTCTTTGATCAGGCTCGGGTATTAATATATATTTTCATTTGATTTATCCAATATATTTATTATTAACACTTGCAATCTAATAACAATGTTTTTTTTTGTATTTTCAGTTGAATTACGATTTTCAGCCTGTACCCGACCCTGATCACCCTAGGAGGGTGCTCGACCTTCATGCTCTGTACAATGGCCTGATGAAGAACATGCAGACCAAGGTCCGATACAACAGGAATGAGCTGAAGGCCGACTGCTACTCCCTGTGGATGGCGACCCCCGAGGCAGAGAGAGCGGCCCTCCTATTTACTCCGGCGTTTGCGAGAGTCGACGTAGAGACATGGTCTCTATTGTGCGAATATTTCGACTCTAACGCAAACAGGTATGTATTTTAAATGTAATTCATTATTTAGGATATAATTTATTTTTTTGTGTTCCTTAATTAGAAAACTAAATGTGAATGCGTTGTGCAGAAACAGGCCGCTCAAAATACAGAGAATAGGAAGTCGGCGAAGAGGGGTCACCCCACTTACACAGGTGGCTCGAGAAATATTACTCGAGCCATGGAGTTATCGGTAAATTACAATAGACCGGCCTTTGTGATATAATGCAATATTAAGAGTTATTTTCTAATATATCTAATATTAAGAGTTATTTTCTAATATTGCAGACAGCTCAGACCCTGGCGCAAGGTGGTACACCGAGCGTGCTGTTCGCATATCTTGCCGTCCACGGCACCTCGACAGATCCCGCCACGGGCGAGCTTCGATAACTCGACGTCGCTACCCAGGAGTATTGCGTAAGTGTTAATATTTATTCTACCCATATTTGAAATTTTAGTTTTGGAAGGTTCAAATTTAAATTTTATACTTATACTTTACTGCTTAATGTGGGTGTAGGAGCGGGTGGTTGAGCAGGCCGAGGCCTCGGGGATCGATTTTACCGGACAGAGCGATCCGAGGCTGCTGACCCCAGTCCTGGACGCCGCACACGGAGGGCACCACTGAGGTTGGGAGAGAGGCCGGGGACTGGGCCCTAGCAGGGCCCATATGAGATTGGACTCCACCCCGGCGGTTACTTCCTCTGTCTCCAGTGAGCGACGTGTCCAACAGGAACTGGAGAGCTTGAAGGCCGTCGTTCAGGAGTTGAAGGAGATGCTGGTATGTATACTACTTTATAGTAAAATATCATGTCATATTATAGATATCAACATATCCAATATTAGTACGTAGCCTGAGCTTATTTGGTTGTAGACTTAGGTTTGATTAATCATACATACATATCTAATTAAAATAAACTACGGTTTTCCAAACTAGATATCCAAATGGGGTTTCGAAATAACTTGATAATGATACAAATTCGAATAATACACAATTCTTACACGCTTATTACACACGTTAGGTCCAGACGCGACAGGGTATATCGGCCGAGCCTCCACATGCATCTCCTTCGGCTGCGGCTCCGCAAGCTACTACATCGGCTGCGATTCAGCAGACAGCTCCTATAGCTCCACCGCCCGCTCAGACTCCCGCAGCCGTGGCTCCGCAATCCACTACCTCGACGGCGGCTGCGCAGACCATATCTCCAGCTCCACAGCCCGCTCAGACTTCCGCACGCGCCGAATTGCATGGTTTATTGACCGAGAAGCAGGCGCGCCAGATTCTAGCGTTTATCAGAGGTGGAGCTGAACCGAGCTAGGGTAGTTTTTTTATTCTTATTTTTTGAAACATGTATTTATTTATATGATACATATTGTACTACATTTTAGACGATATTAATATTGATGGTCCTACGGTGTTTATATTTATATCAGTTTCTGTTTTTTGGTTTCTTTTGTATATTATATGCGTAAGATATGATTATGAATACTGCGATATATGTTGTGTGATGATTAATTTTATATTCGATTGATATATATATATTATTGTGCACAGGGCGAGGAAAAAATAAAAAGCCCTTTTTTAAAAAAAAATGATAGTATGTACCTACGGATTAATCCGTAGGTACACACATTGCCCCTACAGATTAAACCGTAGGGGCAAAATATCTGGATATCCGATATTTCCCGTGTGATCTCACTATCAGGGGGGTTGGGTTTGCCCCTACGGATATATCCGTAGGGGCAAACAAATGGCCCTACGGACTTATCCGTAGGGGCAAAATATCAGGAATCCTGATATTTTGCCCCTACGGATAAGTACCTATCTATGTATCCGTAGGGGCTATTACTTGGCCCTACGGATTCATCCGTAGGTACAAGTAATATATTTTAAAAAATCGTAAATAAAATAAATTTGTTGCCCCTACGGCCTAATCCGTAGGGCAAACGAGACCTACACAGAACTCCGTAAGGGCAAATATTTGTCTGTAGGGGCAAGTTCAGGGCTTCAACTTGCACCTACGGCGTTTGTAGCTACGAGGTATTTTATTGTCCCTGCGGATATATCTGTAGGGGCAGTGGTTTGCCCCTACGGGTAAATCCGTAGGGGCAACCCTTATTTATAGTAGTGTGCTATCTAACGATAGGTATAATATCAATTAGGAGTTCTCAGTGAATCTGTCCGGTATACTCACCTCCAGTGAGCACCTATATATAATCTTAGATGTCACACATCAATGACTGTGAGACCGGCCATCGCTCCTCATTGGGATCTTGAAACGTATACACGAGTCTCCTCTGGAATATCAATACCCAATCTCGATGTTCTCATGACTAGGGACATTTAAGGATGTTCTTATGGACTATCCAGCTTTCATAATATGATCGCCATCATAATGCTGGTAGTCAAGTAAGGATTCTACAGGCCTTATCATTATATATTAGCGACACGTAATAAAACGTATACACATGAATGATAAAGACAAAGCAGATAGTATATTATCATCTTGAGCAAAACTGTTCAACCCGCATAGGTTCTCACTCAATTACCATAATTGCCTAGCTGCAATTATAATAATTGCCTTAATGCCACTATGTCCAACAAAAAGTGCGTAACTCACCAAACTACTAATATACTAAATTAGTAACAAACTAAAATAATAAAACAAAGATATCTTAAATTATACAATTAACAAATCTATTTATTTTTTAATACTTTGTCAGTTCAATCACGTGCACGCAACACATGCCATGACTCTAATCATGCATAGTTCGTTTTCCCAGTTGGTTAGGATTTTCAATTTGTTATCGCATGATTTATTTATTTTGAAATGCTTTGTTTTTTGTTTAAATTTTTTTTCTTATGAGAGCAGGAAATTTAGTTTATATCAAAAATCTAATTTGATTATGAGTTTAATGCGAGAGAGAAAATTTTAAAAGATAATTATAACAAATAAGGACAGTTCAAATCAGTCAAATAAATTACTAAAATTCAGAACAAATGAAATGATTTATGTGTTTGTAAGAATTTGATTTTTGTCCGAAGGTGTTTATTTGGCGAGAATTGCCAAAAGAAATTGGAATTAGGGGGATAAGATACTATTCACAAAAACAAAAATTGAACGAATTGTCAATTTATTATTTGTTTGCAAAAAATGGGAATCTCAACTTTTGGGAATTGACATGAGTTTTGAGATCACCGTTTTGGCAATTCAAATTTAGAGCTTTTTCGAATGGAATTGGTTTTTCCCAATAGGATTTAGATGTTTAATTTATTGAAAAATAGGTTATGATGACCTTTCTTTTTATCAACTTTTATTTTGTACTTTTATTTTTTTAGCTTTTATGGTGTGAGAGTCTTTTAAGCTCATCCAACATGGCTCTATATCAACTTCCAAAATCCAATTCTTACTCTATTTTAGAGCAACCAAACAAAGGAATAAAATTAAAGAGATAAAACCTAACACAATTTCTTACAAACAAATGATGAAATGACAATTCTAAAAAAACATTTTATGACACAAAACACTATTTTCATTTTCTAATTCTCATTTTCTCGGTTTCTAATTCCAGGAGCCAAATAGTCCTTTATAACGATGTTATTGGTATAACACGATGAACAAGACAAAATAATACCCGAATTTGTTTTTAGGAGTACTATAGATTTGTTATCCTTTTGTTTCTTTTGCCCAGTTTCTGAAACCACGGTTTCAATTAAGTTACCCATAACTCATGGGCTGGTTGGCTGCGGCATGTGTGTGCGGAGAGGGAGGTCTCATGATCGAACCGTCACACGCACAGGGTATTCTCCCCTCCCCCCTTCTTTTTATATTTAAATGCATACGTCCATGTTCGATCCTGGGCGCGCGTGGGGGTGTGTGTCATGGGACACCTAGGCTAGCCAGGGATGCTCAGTTGTAAAAAAAAATGGTTTCAATTAAGTTAAAACAAAATGATGGTTAGTATATGTGCAACTTATGGTTTCGTAAAATTGAGGTTTTACAAAGTTTAAGGTTGTTTGGCAACATAATTTATTTAACTGAATATGTTTTTAAGTGAGAGAAAGAGATAATAAAAAAAGATGACTCGAAACTTTCCAAAGCTCCACTCTTCTTGGAGTTTAGATAAAAGGTGTTTCGATCGCTCGAAACTTTTTGAAACCACGGTTTGGAAACTCTCAGGCCCTGTTTGGATACAAAATTGGGATAACCATGATTTATTTTAAAGTGGAGGTAGGAGGCATGCAAATTATGATTTGCAAGCTCCAAACTCCAAAGACGGAGTTTTGTAAACTTCGATCAAATTGGAATTGAGATAACTGCAGTTTAAGATTAAAAAATCGCAGCTTTCTCAACTCCAAAATGAGCTCCAAACATGGCAAAGTTAGCATTTTGGAGTTCACTTTTGCTAACTTTATGAAACCACGGTTTACAAAAGTTAACTCCATTCCCAAACATGCAAAACATGCCCCAATTTGACTGCAAAACAAACCATAGTTTCAATTTTTTGGAGTTTAGCATCAAAACTTGACGAAAATCGGGTTTTGGAACCTGTTGCCAAGAGGTGGCCATAATGTTTTTGTAGTCTTACAAAATTTTATGGAGGTGTCGGTTTTTTTCCCATTTACAAAAGAACTACCAACCTATTAATTCAATTTATTCATCTTTTATCTTTTAAAAGAACAAAGCAAAGAATGAAAAAAATGTCAACTATTAAAAAGACCCTGTCCTGCTCGGGAGTTGTCTAAAAACTCCTGATATTTTCAAAATTGTTAAAAGGGCCATTGTTCAAAATCTTTATGACAATTGGCACATTTTATTTAGGCATTTATTCTCTCATACTACTTAGATATTAGATGCAAGTTATTAAATATTACTTACAATCAGTATAAAGGGGGTTTTAATTGGGCCCATGTATATTTTAACAAAAAGGTCCTTTTTTTTACACAAGTTTGAAGCCGGCCGGGGGCTTTTTTGCCAATTTGCCCAAAAAAAATCAAACTAAAAACTATGGAACCCATTTCTTTTCCCTCCATTCCCCACAATTCAACAACAATGCTATCCTCTCCCTCTCTCTCCAAACTCTTTCTCTCCCCTCCTCCTCCTCTCTCACTCCTCCACCACACTCTCTCCCCTCATCTCCACTCCCACAAGATCCACCACATCTCCCTCCTCCAACAGAAATGCTCCAATCTCCACCACCTCAAGCAAATCCAAGCCCAGATGATTCTCTCAGGCATTTTCTCAAACACCTACGCCGCAAATCGCTTGATCTCGTTCTGCGCCTTGTCCCCGACCCCAGATCTTCATCATTGCAGTCTCATTCTATCCCAATTAGATAACCCAAACGTGTTCTCGTTCAATTCTACCGTTCGCGGGTTCGCCGATAGCGACAGCCCCCATCATTCGATCAGATTGTACCGCGAGATGCTCTCAGGCGGTTGTGTTCGGCCAGATAACTACACCTTCACATTCTTGTTCAAGGCGTGTGCGAAAGATTTGGATTTGAGGTCCGGGGTCGTGTTTTTCGGGCAGGCGCTGAAGATGCGTATGGGGTCGGATGTGTTTGTGATCAACGCGGCGATCCATTTGTTTGCGGTTTGTGGGGAGTTGGATTACGCGCGCAAGCTGTTCGATGGGAGTCGTGTTAGAGACGCGGTTTCGTGGAATACGATGATTAATGCTTATGTGCAGCGTTGTAAACCGAATGAAGCGTTGGAGGTTTTTCAGAGGATGAAGGAGGAGGAGATGGTTAGGCCTAATGAGGTTACGATGATTGGGGCCGTTTCTTGTTGTACCCAGTTGCAGGATTTGGATTTGGGGAAAAGCTATCATGGTTATATACAAGAGAACACGATAAGATTAACGGCTCCTCTGACGAACGCGCTCATGGATATGTATGTAAAGTGCGGGAGTTTGGAGCCCGCAAGATTTGTGTTTGATGAAATGAATAAGAGGACTATAGTGTCCTGGACTACGATGATCACAGGATATGCTAAATTTTGGTTTTTGAATGATGCGCGCAGAATATTTGATGATATGCCCGAGAGAGATGTTGTTCCTTGGAATGCATTAATGGCTGGATATGTCCAATGTAGACGAGGTAAAGATGTGTTCGCTTTGTTTCACGAGATGCAGGCTTCGCAGGCGAAGCCTAATGAGGCCACCATGGTTATTTTACTTTCTGCATGTTCGCAACTAGGCGCCTGATTTGGGAATGTGGGTCCATCGATACATTGAAAAAGAAAAATTCCATCTGGACGTTGCATTGGGAACCGCTTTGGTTGACATGTATGCAAAATGTGGTAACATCGAAAAATCGCTTTGGGTATTCAATGAAATGATGGAGAGAAACACCCTAACATGGACGTCAATAATTTGTGGTCTCGCCAGTCATGGGCATGCTAGCGATGCAATAAAGATTTTTTTAGAAATGGTAAAAATTGGGTTGAGCCTGACGAGGTGACCTTCATTGGGGTTTTATCTGCATGTTGCCATGCCGCGTTGATGAGGGCCGTACGTTCTTCTTGCAAATGAGCGGAAAATATGGGGTTAAGCCGAAACAAAAGCACTATTCTTGCATGGTCGATCTTTTAGGGAGAGCCGGGCTTTTGAATGAAGCTGAGGAGCTTGTAAATAGCATGCCCATGGAGCCCGATGTGGTTGTTTGGGGCGCTTTGTTCTTTGCTAGTCGAATTCATGGCGATGTTGCTATGGGAGAGCGCGCCGCTTTGAAACTGGTTGAATTGGATCGAAATGATGCTGGGATTTATGTGTTACTAGCGAATATGTATATAGAGGCGAATATGTGGGATAAAGCAAGTAAAGTGAGGAAGATGATGAAGGAAATGGGAGTGGAGAAAACTCCTGGGTGTAGTTCTATCGAGATGAATGGTGTTGTTAATGAGTTTATGGCGAGGGATAAATCACATCCATTGCATAACACTATCTATGCATGTTTAAGGCGACTTTTTGGACAAATGATTCAGAGTCAAATTGTTCAGGAGACTCCAGAGGAGCAACTGGAGTGAGATATGCAAGCTTTCTTTTGTAAATGAGCAAATCAAGGTCATTAAGAAATCTTTCATGAGAAGTTGAGCTGAATTATAGATTGAAAGAACAAGGATTGCTCGTTGATCGTTAAAATCGTGACCTTTACTGCACCATTTTGTTGCCAATTGAAGAAAGCTGGTCTCAGAAGTTTGTTTAACTAATTGCCAATCTTAAAGGACAAGGATGGTAAATTTCAAACACATTCTTGATTGATTCATACATGCATAAGATCGATATTACAATCAAAAGGACAAGCACAGATTTCTCTTTTATTCAAACGACATGGATGAGCTTTCTCCAAATGGAATTAATATTGCTCAACAATGTCTGTTGTTATTATTAGAGGATAGAGTTTATTGAATGAGGAAGCTATTATTAAGGAGCTACTCTTGAATGAGGGCGGCTTCTGGCATTGTGAGGTATTGGGGAGCCAAAAGTTCAATTCACAGAATTGCTTCATGCTAATCGCTACAGATTGCTGCCACAACATAAACAGAGGTACTCACATTAACCACAATTCAAGTTTTAATATTATTTTGCGCTTCTGTTTAAGAAATTAATCACCTCTTCATGTTCTGTCTTACATATGAAGAATCATGCTATGCCAGTGTTCAATTTAATATTTAAGAAACTGATTTTCTATGTTCTTCATAAAAGATTCCATGGGTTAGAAAACTGTAATCCGGAAACAATAACGTGCTGTTACGGGCACACTGCATGTTTCATTAGTGATTAAATTGTTGTAGTTATAATTAAAATTAATGGTGACAAGGTTTTTGTTTTCTTCACATGTTATATTTGTTCTTTCTGTTGTCAATCCGTATGAGTATATAATTTAATAATCTTGTCTGGGTTGTTTGGCTAGTCTTAGTATGCCAAATTGTTTCAACTGAATTGGAGTTAGAGTTTAGTTAATAGATGGCAATTGTTTGTTGCACTATTTTAGGAATTATTTTCTAAAAGAATATAAGAAGCTGGAGTGGTTTTCTTAGATAACTTTGGTTCTCTCAACTATTCGTTATTCCAGCTTCAAGAATCAAACTAAATACAATAGAGCTGGAAATTTTAGAGCTAAGCTTGATAACTCCACATTCACTTTATCTCTAGTACTAGTAACAGAAATATTTTCATGCGAACACAAACTTGGTTCCGTGTGCAGCTAGATAACTCCACATTCACCACTAGCTTACCACGTTCTAAATTAAGGGACATTGTCATACTTGAGTAGATCAAGAGCTCATAGTATGGTGTTTGACCAGATAAAAAATATGTAGTGGTTAGTTAAGGGAGACCATCATCCAGTGCTTAATTTTAGATAATTTACTGACCATCCTCATGAGCTCTCATCATTATAACCAATAAAATCACCCACTTTACCAGCATACGCATTTGGATTGATTCTATAGGAAAAAAGTTTCTAGCTCTGTAGTCGGAACACAGTCAAAATTAATTAGTAAAAATCATGCAATGAATTAGTTAAATCCTTGATAAACTTCGGAGACCTATAAATGGATTCAAGAACATTAAGGCATAGAGGAGTAAAAGACGATAATGTAATAAAATATAGAATATATACTAATGATTAAATCACCACAACAAGACTGGTGACAACTCTTTGCTGAGGAGTTGATATCTGTCTTCAAAATATGTTTCGATGACATCCCCCACCCCACCCCCATTTATATACAGAGTTTAATTATTATCGACCTACTCTCAGTTGTTAACTATACCAAGTTATCAACCTGCCCACAAATCTATAACATGCTTTACTCTTACCATTTCAAAGTCATTGCTAATATAGTAACAGGAGAAAGGTACGTTTGGCTAAAAAATAACTGTAGCAGGTAATAATAAAACAAATGTCTAATCGTTGCCATCCGTATATAAAGGGGCAATCCCCTAACAATGTGATTCACCCATTTAGAGATAACCATGCCTATTATTCACAACAAAGTGAATCCAATGCTTAAGGTGGCCCTTGCTTTGTTTATTTGCTTTACTTTCGTTTTCGCTGAGGCCGATTGGCCTTTATACCGATATCATCGTCACCAATCTCCTCCCTATGATCATAAGTCGACGCACTACTATTCTCCTCCATATCATCATAAATCACCTTCATACTATTATTCTCCCCCCTATGATCACAAGTCGCCACCATATTACTACTCTCCTCCCTATTATCATAAATCACCACCTTACCATTATGAACCTCCTTATCTTATGTCGCCGCCATACTATTATTCTCCTCCCTATTATCATAAATCACCACCCACCCATTATGAACCTCCATATATCAAGTCACCTCCTTACTATTACAAATCTCCTCCCTACTCCTATGAGTCGCCTCCCAAACACCACTAGATCAGAATCCCTCACTCACCAACCCATGGAAAAAAGAATAAAGAAAAAGAAAATAGAAGGCCCATCCCGATAACACTATAATGTTATTGTTGTACTACTACAGTTATTGATAATAATTATTGTGCCTGAAGCTAGACCTGAAGGATGCCAATTCATGTTGTGAGTGGGGAAGTTCTATCTTGTTCATGATGTTTTGACGAATGTATTATGTTCAATTGCTCTTAATATATATAGAGTGTGTTTATGTGTTGTAATTTGTTAATTTTTTCTTTCTACTTGTTGAAAATAAAAAACCAAATGATGGGACTTTAAAGATAGTCCTACATTGGAAACAACAAAAGAAACACATGGGTATAAAATATAAAATGGGTCACACCTCAATAAGGCTTGAGTCTTATTGTTGGAACCCACTTATCATCAAAAAGCCCATGTGTAAAAGCCCATCACTCCTCCAACTCTTCTGTACTTTAAAAAAGCTTTCACACTACTCTAAGAATATTAATTAGTTTGTGAAACCAGAATCGAGGTTAGAAATAGTTCTTCACTTTATTATTTGAGGTTGAGGACACTATATAACGATATTGGAATAGAAATACATATGATATAATGATGCACATGAAAATGCATACATGAATGGAATCTACATGTTGAACGGGAGTACAGAAATTGCTGGCCTACCACTCACAATTTTAAGCTTTTGGGTAAAGCAATTAAAAATAACATATCAGAGGTCTTAAAAGTTGTGCATTTCTATCCCATCACCAACACTATTTTTCTTAAAGGCCCTCTTGTGTTGTCTTCCATGAGTGTCAGCAATGTTGGATAGAATAAAACAATTGTCCGGTCTCCAACTTTAAGAATAACAAGCTTTTGGTAAAGTGGTAACCGACACATCCCTGAAGTTAAACACGCTTTGAATGCATACGAAGGTTTTCCCTAAAGATATGGGCTGTAAAATATCCACCAAGTGAGAGTTGGCAAGAAGATCGATTTTACATAACTTGGAATAAATCAAACATGTAAAACAAAAGACGAGTAACAAACTCTCAAAGAAAAAAAACTCAATCTTCAAATGTTTTGTGTGCGAGTGATATATATCATAAAACAAGAAGTAAATGGAGTTTGAATAACAGCAGGACGGCCAGAATTACCAATCTTCCAAAGCAGGTAAAAAACCTAAGCCATTATAAGTGTAATTGCATAATAAATTTGTATTCAGCTTCAATAGACGAATATGACCCAGCAAATTATTTCAACTAGGAAACATAGTAGAGAGTTACAGGTACATACTAAGGATCATATTATGGATTATCTAGTATTTGAAAAATCAGTCTGATCAGCACCAGAGAAACAACAATAATAGCAAACACTTGGACAGGAGACGACGAAATGCAAGAGAGCGGTAGTTAGTTGGCTGGTTAAGAAATTGACAAATGGAGTTGGCACCGTATGCAATATCAAAGAAAATAGTATTGCATGCTGCTAGATTGGGAGGGAGGATTCTGGGACATGTTCATCCTATGAAGGAAATAATTTGGTGCAATACACAAATATGGAGCTATCAGTAAAAAACTATATCAATAGCTAAAAATTAGTACTCTATTAGTCAATCAACCAAGAACCATTTTTCAACTCAATTCCGATAATGAATTAAAGGCCTGTTTGGTTGAGTTTATTTTTAAATAATTATTTGCCATAATCACTTATAAGTGATCATTTCTGGAAAAAGTGAAAAAATCACTTAAGTGCTTATGGCAAATAAGTTGTTTAGTGTTTGGATGATTTTGTTTGAAAAGTGATTATAAGTGGATAGTTTGTTTGGATGAAAAGATAGATAAGTGATTATTGAGTGTAAAATGACCCAAATGACGTATCATTAATGCCATCTTAAAATTTGGATGAAAAGACAAGAGATATTATGGTACATTACTTTGTCAACTCTACCATTCCATAATTACTTATGGAATAAGCTAGGAATTCGACACTTATTTTTAAGTGGGAAAAGATATCATTTTTAAGCTAGTCATGGTGGGACCCATGGTAAAATAATCACTTATTGAATAGTAAAAGAGAGATTCAAACACACTATCTATTTGGGGCCCACTTTGATATGATTTTTAATCACTTGTTGACAAAAAATAATCCAATCCAAACATGCCCTAAAACTGCCACTTATCAATTTCAACTCAATTGTGACACTGCTGCTGTGAATATTCACACCGATTGTCTTCTTTACTGTTATGATGATATATGATGTAATGGACAGCTATGATATATTTAGGATATATTTATAATAAGTTATGATGCCTATATAAAGTGGTGAAGGGTTAGGGTTTTCCTATCATCACAATTATTCTCCTGAATAAATACTTCTCACCCCCTCTCTGACATGGTACCGGAGCTATCCATTTCATCTCTCCGCTAGATCTCAACCTTCCATTATTAACACCCCAAAAAATTGTTGCCATTAACACCTCCTCGCTGCCTCGACCTCACCTTTAACCTCACACTACCTCACTGAAGGCAACCATGTCCTCGTTGCTGCTCCCTTGAGCCTCGCCGCTACTACCTCAAGCCCTCACAAGCTCGATTACTGACGCTGTTGCTAAGGCCAGATCTGATCTCGAGTTGATCTTGCTACCACCACGAGCACTAGATCCCTTTATTCTCGATGGAGGCTTGATGAAGACCATCGATTCATGGTGCATTGTTAGATCCAAGTCTATCTATTTAGCTCGAGCAAAGTCAATCAAGTTAGGATCTGAGCCTTTTCTTCATCTCTCCCGCTTCAATATTTCTCGCCTTTGATGAAGCTTGACGAGCTTACAGCTACTTCCTTCGAGATCCTTGTTGTTATGATGTGTGCTGCTGCTGTGCTTCGAGGAGAGTTCTTTAATTTGATTGTGGGTTTGCTGTTAGCTACAGTGTCTGAGGTTTGCTACAGTAACTGAGCCAATAAATTGTGAGCCTTGAGGTTTCGGCATTGAGGTTTTATGCCCCTTTTACTCTAATTTTCTTTAAAAAGATGATTTTAGATGTTTCTATGATTGATTGTATGGATTGTGTTGTTGAGACAATTGGGTTATTGGAGTTCGATCATGGATCCATTTGAGGTGTTGCTGTGATCGCTGATTGGATCTTGAGAGATCAATCACGTTTATTAGGTAGAATTTTCGTAGAGTCCTTAGATTGTTGGAGGCTTTGTTCCCTGATTAGTAGTTGGTGTTCACCTATCGGTTCCAACACGCACCTCTAGGATGACTGCATCTGACTCAGTTTCATCAGGTTTTACAGAGGAGAAGATATTACAACTCAGGATTCTTCTCTCTCGAGTTTCTGCATCCTCTTTGAGTTCACATTTTTCCATCATAGTTACGGCCAAAGGTGAAGGCAATAATGATCTTCTTTCATCAGCTTCTCCTACTACGTCTTGGATTATAAATTCATCAGATCATACGACCGGGAAGTCTGATGTATTCACTTTATTGTCATCTACTTTATATAGCAGTCCTATTACTGTAGCAAATGGTTCCATCTTTAAGGTGGAAGGCGTTGGTTCTATCCTTCTCACTCCATCTTTATCTATATCTTCAGTTCTATATATGTCGGCATTTCCTTTTAGCTTACTATCTGTTAACAAACTTATGCATTCGTTAAAATGTTCGGTAACATTTTCTCAATCTGGTTGTGTTATGCAGGATCTGGAGACGAAGGAGGTGATTGATTCAGGTCATGAACGTAGAGGCTTGTACTATCTGGATAGACATACACCTATAGCTTGGTCTACTGCTACAGCTCATCTTAAGGTCCACTGTAGGTTATGTCATCCATGTTTAGAAAATTTAAAAAAACTTGTTCCTTCCTTTAGCCATTTGTCTACTCTTAAGTGTGAATATGATGAAATGGGGAAGCATCACTGTCTTTCTTATCCTTCTAGACTTAATAATTGGATGACCAGTCTATTTGAGATTGTGCATTCTGATGTATGGGGTCCATGTCCTATTGTGTCAAACTGTGGATATCGTAATTTTGTGTCTTTTATTAATGATTTCTCTTGAGTGACATGGTTGTATCTTTTGAAATCGAGATCTGAAGTGTTCATTATTTTTAAATCCTTTTGTAATGAAGTTAAAAATCAATTTGGTAAATTTGTTAAAATTTTGCGAACTGATAATGCCAAAGAATATTTCGGCTTAGACGACAATTCTTGAATTCCTTTGGTATTGTTCATCAATCCTCATGTCCTTACACATCTCAACAAAATGGGGTATCCGAGAGAAAGAATATGCACTTGTTAGAGGTCACACGCACTTTGTTGATTCTGTTAAAAGTAAAAACCAAATGATGAGATTTTAAAGATTGTTCCACATTGGAAACAACAAAAGAAACACATGAGTATAAGATATATAAGATGGGTCAAATTTCAACAAGGTTTGAGTCTCATTATTGGAACCCACTTATCATTAAAAAGCCCATGTGTAAAAGCCCATCACTTCTTCAACTCTTTTCCAAATTTAAACTCTACTCTATTTTAAAAATAACTTTAATATGGTATCAGAGTCAATGACTTGATTCTCCATGTGACAACCATATCAAGAAAAGTGATGGTTACACGTAACTCTTGTCGTACTTTGTACGTGACAAACACAACAAGAAAAAGTGATGGGTGCACGCAACTCTACTCGTATTTTCCATATGACAACTATACCAAGAAAAAATGATGGTCGCACGTGAGGGGGAGTGTTAAAAGTAAAAACCAAATGATGGGACTTTAAAGATAGTCCCATATTGGAAACAACAAAAGAAATACATGGGTATAAAATATAAGATGGGTTAAATCTCAACAAGACTTGAGTTTTATTGTTGGAATCCACTTATATCAAAAGCCCATGTGTAGCTATAAAAAGCCTATCACTCTCTTAATTTTAAATAAACTTTAAACTTTAATAGATTCATATGCAAGTCCCAAAACGTTTTTTTGGGACGATGACGTGCTTATTGCGTGTCATTTGATCAATCGCATGCCGAGTTCTATTTTGAATGGACAAATACCCTATTCTGTTCTATTTCCATCTAGGCCATCTTTTCGTCTACCTCCAAGAGTGTTTGGATGCACTTGTTTTGTTCATGACCATCGTCCCGGGGTATCCAAACTTGATCCAAAATCTTTTCGATATGCCTTTCTCGGATATTCTCGGGATCAAAAGGGTTATAGGTGGTATAGTAGAGAGTTAGATAGAGTGTTTGTATCGGCGGATGTTATTTTTTTGAGAACACTCCATATTTTTCCTCTATCTATTCTTCTCCATCTGTCCGTGAGGATTTCCCTATTGATGAGTTTGATGTTTTAGCTACCACATCCACTCCTATTCTAATCGAACCTTCTGTGGACTAAACCAAGAAACTAATGTAAGAACATGTTACTCAGGTGTATACCAGACGGGTATAACAGCCTCCAGCTCCAGCCGAGCTTCCACCGGTCACCCTTCTAACTTCAGATCCGGATCCGGAACTAATGCAAGAACAGGTTACTTAGGTGTATACCAGACGGGTACAACAGCCTCCAGCTCCAGCCGAGCTGCCACCGGTCACCCCTCTAACTCCAGATCTGGATCGCTTTGAGTTAGATGTTCTTATTGCCCTTAGGAAGGGTTCTCGTACTATTACTCCACGATATCCCACCAATGAGTATGTTACATATGCACGATTGTCTCCTTCATATTGTGCATTCATTTCATCCTTAGATTTTCACTCTTTTTCCGGTTTAGTATATGATGCACTGGTTAATCTTGGTTGGAAGAGAGCAATAGAGGAGGAAATGCTAGTATTACACCTTAATGGCACATAGGATCTTACTTATCTTCCTGTTCGAAAGAAGGCAGTTGGTTGCCGGTGGGTATATACTGTGAAGTTGAATCCTGATGGTTCTTTTGTTCGGTTGAAAGCTCGTTTGGTGGTGAAAGTATACTCGCAGACTTACGGGGTCGATTATGATGAGTCTTTCTCTCCCGTGGCAAGATGACCTCCGTCGCATCTTTTTATCGCTGGCTGCCACGTATCATTGGTCTTTACATCAGCTTGATGTGAAGAATGCATTTCTATATGGTAACTTGCAGGAAGAAGTATATATGGAGCAACCACCTGGTTTTGTTGCTCAGGAAGAGTTTGGGCTTGTTTGCAAGATAAAAAGGTCGTTGTATGGCCTCAAACCGTCTCCACGTGCATGGTTTGGGAGACTAACAGATGTTAGGTCCTTTGGTTTACGAAGATCCAATAGTGATCATTCGGTTTTCTATCGGCATCGCGGTGGAAAGAGGATCCTTACGGTTGTCTATGTGGACGATATTGTTATCACAGGAGATGATGAGAGAGGGATTTCTGACTTGAAAGCTCATCTTCAGAAGCAATTTTGCACCAAAGACCTAGGGGAGTTGAATTACTTTTTAGGCATTGAGGTATCGAGGTCACCGAAGGAAGGGATTTTCGCCACTCAACGAAAATATGTGCTTGATATGCTCTCGAAGGCTGGTATGTCTCGTTGTAGGCCCATCGACTCTCTTATGGATCTGAATATGAAGCTCTTTGCGGGTAAGGGGGAGCTTGATCCAGGACGATACAGGAGATTGGTTGGCAAACTTAACGACCCGACCGTCCCTTGTCAGATATAGCCTTCCCGGTCAGTGTAGTGAGCCAATTTATGTTTGATCCTTGCGAAGCTCACCTAGATGCAGCCCTCCGTGTTTTGAGGTACATAAAGAGTGCACCAGGGGAAGGTATCGTCTATAAGGACTATAGGCACTCCAAGGTCACAGGTTTCACGGATACAGATTAGGAAGGGTTTCCCGACGACAGGAGTTCGACTACTGGTTTCTGTGTGTTTGTTGGAGAGAACTTGGTTTCTTGGAAAAGCAAGAACAAAGTATGGTCTCTCAATCCAGCTCAGAGCCGGAGTACAGAGCTATGGCTAACACCACGAGCGAGTTGGTGTTGATTCGTTTTCTACTTACAGAACTTGGATACGGTTTTGTTACACCTATGAAGCTCTACTGGGACAACAAGGCTGCAATCTATATTGCGAACAACCATGTTTTTCATGAACGGATGAAGCGCATTGAGGTTGATTGTCACTTCATTCGTGAAAAGGTCGAGGAAGGAGTGATTGATACGATCCATGTGAAATAGGAGAACCAGCATGCTCATTTGTTCATTAAGTGTCTTGAGAAAACTAGTGTACATTTTATTTGTAACAAGTTGGGCATGTGTGATGTGTATGCTTCAACTTGAGGGGGAGTATTATGATGATATATGATGTAATGGACGGCTATGATGTATTCGGGATATATTTATAATAAGTTATGATGCATATATAAAGTGGTGACGGGTTAGGGTTTTCCTATCATCACAATTATTCTCCTTAATAAATACTTCTCACCTCTCTCTCTCTCTCTCTCTGACATTCACCAAGGATACTAAATGCCACAAAATCCAAATAATTATCTGAGCTCTTTTACCACTGGTGGATCGAATGTCAATATTAGAGAGCAATGTTTAAATTGAAATACAATTTAAAGCAGAAGATTGTTTACTGAATGTCTATACTCTATAAACCTTGGAAGAACCTTGTATTACAACTTAATAACTTGAGACATGACTACTCTTACTTTATATAGATGTTGACCACATATTTCTACATACAACCATTTATGACACATCATAACTCTTTCTGTATAGAGATAGATCTCTTTGGAATTGAAACCAATGCGTTTGGCATCGTGAAGTAATAGGGAGCCAAGCCAAGATTCATTTAACATAAGTTCTTCATGCAACTTGCAAAGGGACCGCTGCCACAATGTAAACAGAGGTAGTTCACATTAATTATGTTTTAGGTTTAAATACTATTATGAGCAAGGCTATTTTCTGCTTAAGTAATTAATCACTCCTGCATTTTTTTAATTATATTTGAAAAATTACACTAAATCATGGTTAAAATTAAAATTTTCCTGGTGCTAAACTAATTTACTAAGAATATACTGTATGTTTCATTGTAGTGATTGAATTGTTGTAGTTAAAGCAAATATTTAAGTTAATTAAGGTTTATGTTTTCCTTCACACATGGTATATCATTCTTTCTTTTGCCTGTTTGTATGAGTAGATAATTAGCACCTGTCGGGGTTGTTTAGGTTAGTTTGAGTCAGGTAGTATTTTCAGCTGAATTGGACAGTGTGTTTAGGTAAAAGATGACATTTTGTTGGTACCACTGATTTTAGGAATTATTTTCTAAAAGAATATATGAACTTGGAATTATTTTTTCCTCCGTTAACATTGTTTCTTGGAGAGCTAGAAATTTTAGAGGTAAGCTAGATAACTTGAAATTCACCTATGCACATATTACGACTAAATTCATCTATTCTAAATGAAGGGACACTGTCATTTTTGACTAGATCAAGAGCATGCAATATGTTCTCTTAGGCCGCAATATGAAAAGTTGATATGGAGTTGACAACATAGGCGATGCCAATCAGTGTAAGAACAAAATACTAAAGCACTATTAGACCGCGGAAGGGATTAGAAATCTGAAGTAGGCCACAATATGAAGCAAATATTTTGACCATGCACACAGTTGGATTGAGAAATAAAGATACAATCTGTATTCTGTAGTTCTTGTAGCTTCAATTGCTAACGAGAATATTAGTGTACGGATCAGTCATAGTAAACAATCGTAATCATCAAGAGATAAAGATGAAGAGTTGCGCGACAAGGTAAAAAGAATGTCATCATTATAGACCATGAGGATCATGCAAAACTAAGAAGAGCAATACACAAATTTATACACTAACAATACATAGTTCTGCAAGTGCCGGTATAGTCTAGTGTTCGCCGCCTTTTGCATTTGCGCAAGAGGTCTAGGGTTTGATTCCCGCTTGAATCAGGTAGCGGCTTATTATTCCTAAAATAAATAAGTAAATAAATATTTCTACAAGCAGTAGAGACACATTATAGTTCTTCTATAATCTTTAACACTTCAAAGAGAAATTCATCTGTTACAATCAAACCTTTTGGCTAAACTGACCTAAAAAAGAAATGATAGAACACTAATAGCCATGATCCTGGACCCCAAAGTCTTGCTTTAAATCCCAAGACTCTCAACTATGTGTTGCTAAAGTCAAAAGTATACAGATACATCTAACAGAGATGGAAAACCAGCGTATATGAAAAGTACTATACATACAAAAATCATTTTAAACTCTCTCACCATCTTACAACTTAGGAGACAATGTGGTGAACCATTACTCTGTCTCAACAAAAGGTTTTGTACGGGCACTCGTATAGTTATTCTGAGTTAACATGTGTCCAAGTCTGAGCGAGTGCATAAAGTATTTCTCATCGTATGCTAACCAGGTTGGTCCCTCTCATGTAGGGTTCACCTTATATTACGGAGGAGGTCGCGAAGGCTTAAAAGGTACCGGAGGACGACCTGGTGGCGGATATGGGCGATGTGGAGGTTTATATTGATGGTTCGTAGGGTTTCTTGATGGTGATGGTGGTGGTTTTGATGCTGACCGAAAAGTTTCTACAGATGGTGATGGTGGTGGAGGAGACTTGGTGACATGAGAAGGGGAAGACACGGTTAAAATTGGTAGTAAAGACTTGTCTACATGATGAGAAGGCAGAGATGATGGAGATAGTGGTTGAGGAGACTTGTAAACATAAGCAGGGGATTCTGACTTGTAATGATATGGAGGAGGCAAATTGTTATAGTAGTAAGGTGAATCTTTGGCTTTCACAATTCGGGCAATCAAGCAAACTGCCACAGCAAGGATTGACAGAGTCATTGGCAAGTTTTGTGCAGGTGCTACTTTCACCAATATTACAAGACTACACTTGCTTGCACTCTCTAGTGATCTCTGAATTTATAGATAAGAACCTCAATTGGTGCATGACAATTATGTAAGTGTTGTCCCTTTAAATAGGAATCAAAATGCATTATCTATGCTGTTGCTTTCAAGGAGCAGTTTTGTTTAATGAGTCATATGCAAGCTTAAATTGACATATATTTGCTTTTTAACTTCTTTCTCCTACATCACATTTGGTTGGTTACTACCCGGTCTCAACCTTGTTCCTGTATTTGTTTTGTTTGGCTTATGTAAGAGTAAAGTTTTATATGTGAATTCAGTTAATAAATAGACTGTTTGATTATTATTACTATAATTTTTTCGAAGGAAGTTGAAAGGAGTAGACGGACCTGAACGGCCAGTTCCACCTCTGTCCGGAGCATGCAGCAGCTACAGAGAAATTATGGCATAAACAATGATGCTGGATGGTATAAAATAATTGTTTGCTTTAGGTAGTGAAAAAATTCGTGGGGAAAAAAATAAAATCTAGTCTGCATATTAGTATATATACAAGCCTTCTATGTGTAATATATTGTGCTCGTCTTTTCAGTATATCAGATGGTATGATACCTTGAGATTTGGTTAAATTGATCATCAACAACACAATTGTTTAGAGGGCACGGAGTACACCGTTGCATGGAGCAGATTGCCAAAAATATCCATGGATGGTTGACTTTTAGAGGTGCCATGGTAGCATGTTCCCTACCGTGCCATGGGTATACTCCTTTTCTCCACTAATTCAATATATCTTTAAAGAGTTGTTACCATGCTGTGGTGCAGCCATATGTTTGAGTACAAATTTCATTTTTGTTTGATTGGCTGATTTTGTTGTCGTGATTTCATCATTTCATACAATTTATATTGCATAAAAATTTTAATGTTTTTGGATTGTGATTGAGTCAAAATATATGATAGTTCTTATACACGCATGAATAAGCAACATATTCAATTGGATAGATCATGAAACCTATGCGCTCATTAGCCTTGATGTATTTAGCTATATATTTAATTATCTCATTTGCAATTTATATAATTTTGGAAAATATCCTGGAAATTCCTTCAACTTTCATCTGAGTGGACCAATTCACCTATCTAACTTTTTATATAACAGTTAATGAAAAATACGCGCTCTCTCTCAAGGACCCACCTTGTATTTGCGTCAATTTGGAAGTCATAACTGATCTCATATATATTATGTGTGTGTGTGTGCATGCCTTTTATCAGTGCATGCCTTTTATCAGTTCTTCCAGATTATGGCATTCTGAAAAGTCGTAAAGTCTGTAGAACTGAACTGTATATGAAACACTGTAAAGAAACACCGGAGACTATGACACTAGAAAAATTTAATGAACAGTTTGTTGCTTTTGATCAATGACAATGTGTTTGCACCAATTTGGAAGCAACTTATCAAAAATTCCTGATCAGAAAGATAATATGTTGCTTTGATCAATGACCATAGGTTTGTGCCAGTTTGGAAGCAACTTACCAAAATTCCTTATCAAAAAACATCACATGCACCATTTTTTTGATTAAAGGAATTTTGGGTTTGTTGCTTAGAAATTGTTTGGTCTTATAGGTCTTGGAGTTGTGTATTGTATCCATTTCCGCATCTAAATACAGTTGATTGGATCGTAGAAAGTATGAACTTAGGCGATTTTGAGCTGGCCCACCTATCGGTACGGGCTATTCAACGATAGGGTTTCTAAAGGAGTTGAGCTTAAGCTTGTTCACATTCTTCACTTAGTAAAACGAGCTTAGAAACTTGTTCAAACTTGACGTGTTTATATTGTTGAACGAGCCTGAGCGAACTCTCAACAAGCTCGGGCCCGAGACACGCTTTGAGCATTTTCCGAGTCTAGTTACAATTTATAAAAGTAGCAATAAATTATTAGAAGAGTACATGAAAAATCATACAGATGCTAAATAGCATCTTTGACAACTTAACAATGAGGAGTATACTGGTTATAACTACACGGAAGAGCTTAGAGCTTGTTTAAAACCAAATCAGATCTAATTTTTTTTATGTTTTTAATTGTCTAAATTCTCTAATATTGTATGTTTGACTAAATAATAAGGTGTATTTGAGTTTCGAGTTAACATAGACAAGTTAATAAATATCATCTATATTCTAGGATGAGTTAATGATTATTTTATTTCTATTACTAAATGCTAAATATGAGTTTCAGTTTTCTGTATCCGACGGATACTAGAAGAGTACGGATTATTGGTGAAATTTCATGTATCTGATGTTCTCTATATATGAGTGTTTCAGTTTCTTGATGAGTAATTATATCAAGTATGTGGCTTGTATTTTGTGTGGTTGAAATAAGAGGAGAGAGCGAAAAATAGCATATAGATCTTCTAAAGCCAATTCAATGAGTAGTAATTGCAATAGATTTCTACCCAGCTTCGATATACCGGAATAGGTCACATTAGGTTAATTTCAACACGGCAAACATGTAAAGTGTCGCAATAATGTACATATTGTGTCCTGGTTGGGGTGAAAAGTTGATATGGAGCTGACAACATATGCAATACCAATCAGTGTAAGAACAGAATGCTAAAGCGCTATTAAACTGCGGAAGGAAGTAAAATCTGGACTAACCCACAATATGAAGCAAATATTTTGACCATGCACACAATTGTATTGAGAAATAAAGATACAATCCACTGTTCTTGTAGCTTCAATAGCTAATAGGAATATTAGGGTCTATGGATCAGTCATAGCAAACAATTGTAATCATCAAGAGATAAAAAAGAAGGGCTGCGTGACAAGGTAAACGAATGCCATCAATACAGGCTATGAGTATCATGCAAGCCTAAGAAGAGCGAGACAAAAGTTTCTACATCAACAATATACCTTTCTTCGAGTGTCACTAACACTATAGCCTAGTGATAAAGCCTCTTATAGTTGAGCAGTAGGTCTAGGGTTTGACTCCTGCTTGCATGAGGTTGCGACTTATTATTTCTAAAATAAATATATAAATAAATATTTCTACAAGCAGCAGAGACATGTTATAATTCTTCTATAACCTTTAGCACTTCGAAGAACAAGTGATCTCTTTGGACCTACAACTAAATCTCTTGGCTAGATTGACCTAAACATAGAAAACTAATAGTCATGATCATGAACCCCAAAATCTAGCTTAAAATTCCAAGACTATCAACCATATGTTACCAAAGTCAGAAAGTATATGGATACATTGAACAAAGATACTTGTGTATATGAAAAGTACTTTACGTACACACCCATTTTGAACCATTACCCAGTCTCAACAAAAGCTACATCGTTTTGCACAAGCCATCATGAAGTTATTCTGAGTAACATGTGAGCAAGCCTGAGAGCATAAAGTTCTTCTCACTGTATATTGACTAGGTCATCCCGCCCATGTAGGGCCCACCTTCTAGCATGGAGGAGGTCGTGAAGGCTTGAACTAGACCGGAGGACAACTTGGTGGCGGAGATGGACGGTTTCCATGTCTATGATGGAATGTAGAGTTTCTTGATGGTGATGGTGATGGTGATGGTTTCAATGTTGACCCATAAATTTCTGAAGGTGGCGGTGGTGGTGGAGACTTGTTGACATGAGAACGGGAAGGCATGGTTGAAATAGGTGGTAAAGACTTGTATACGTGGTGAAAAGGCAGGGACGATGGAGATAGTGGTAGAGGAGACTTGAAAACATAAGCAGGGGATTCTGACTTGTAATGATATGGAGGAGGCAAACTGTTTTGGTAGTAAGGTGAATCTTTGACTTTCACAATTCAGGCGATCAAGAAAACTGCCACAACAAGGGTTGACAGTCATTGGCAAGTTTTGTGCAGGTGCTACTTTCACCAATATTACAAGACCACACTTGCTTGCACTCTCTAATGATATCTGAACTTATAGATAAGAACCTCAATTGGTGCATGACCATTACGTAAGTGAAGTCCCTTTAAATAGAAATCAAAATGCATTACCTATGTTGTTGCTTTCAAGTAGCAGTTTTGTTTATTTTGGATATAGTGCCCTCAAGACAATTATTGTAATTACAGGAACACGATTATGATAATTGAGGGAGGACCTATACAGGTAGAACAGTCTTACTCGAAATGATAGTATGCTATCTGGTTTGTTTTTATCATTAATGTGTATACGTTTTACTTGTTATTACATGTCGCTAATACATAATGATGAAGCCCATAAGATTCTTGTTTGACTACCAGTATTATGATGGCGATCATATACGTGAGAGCTGGGAAGTCCATAAGCACATCCTTAAATGTCCTTTGTCGAGAGAGTATCGAGACTGGACATTGATATTCCGGAGTAGACTAGTGTATACGTTTCTAGATCCTAACGAAGGGCGGTGGCCGGTCTCACAAGCCATTGGTGTTGTGTAACCTAAGATAGTATACAGGTGCTTACTGGAGGTAAGTACACCGAACGGATTCGTCAAGAACTTCTAAATTGTATTATATCTATCGTCGGATAGAAGTTCTTTAGTGGCATGATTACATATTAGTCTTTTGTCATGAGATCGTCATTTGTCTCGTGTGAGTTCTCACTATACTTAGATTACTACCCTACCACGGCTTAAAAGAGTCGTGCAAACAGGTTTTAGTTGGTACAGTCCCGAGCCACATGGAGGCAGTGAGCGAATATCGGGGAATCGTCTCTCCTGGTATTAGGAGTCGATGTCGCACTGTGTACGGTTGGCCATCATCTTAAATCCATGGCCACGGTGGATGAGATTTACCAATAGGAGTTTAGTAGTTTCTCGGTTGGTGATGAGCTTGACTCCGACACGACTTATCGGGTTATTAGGGGTCTGACGTTATCCATCCCCTAGACTCGGTATGCGATATTCTTAGACGAAGAGACCGGACTGTACGAAGATTGTCACATTCAGTCTCAGTAGAGTACGGACAGACTTGATTGTCGACTTCCTTTTCGGCATATACCTAAGTAGCCGTTACGTACAGCTAGTGTCGTTGACGTGCTTGTGGTTATGGATTTATCCAGTAACTCACCGCCAACGTATTGTTGAGTTTAAAATCTCACACGGAGGGTTTTCCATGTTCAGATGATATGATGTAGATGACATGTTGGTACATATAGGGTCCGATTAAATAGTGTACAAATTACATGGACTTTAATCGGATGGTTGATAATACTAGCCAGTTTAGGATTAAGCCGAATTATTAAATCAAGTTTTGATTTAATAATTTATATATATAAATATATATTAGTATTATTGTTCACTATTCATTTTCTCTCTCTTAGTTGTTCGTATTTTTATATGGATACACGTATTTGTATTTCGATACGTATACCGGAAAGTATTCCGTATTTATACGGAAATATTTCTACAAGGACACCTCATTTGTTGATTTTCATTTTAGGAAAATCAAATATGAGGTGGAGGGTGAGGTGGCATTTGGATATAGTTGTGTGAATGTATAGAGGGATAGACTTCATTTGTTTATGCTAAAATGGTGTAATATTTTATTTGATGGTTGAAAAAGATTATGAAGACATTCTCTCCTTAATTCTACACTTGACTCATTTTGTATTATGGCAACCTCCTTATCTTCATCCTCCTTCATTTTCTCTCTTGAGCATTAGTTTGAGAGTGGAAAATTTCTACATCCCCGCTTTTCATTTCTAGCAAGTTAGGAGCGTCGGTTGCTTCATTAGGTGAAACTGAAGCTTAGATCGGTTCTCTCAAGGCGAGTCATCTTCGGCAAGGGCGGTCGCCTCTCAAGTTTGTTTCCGACGGCCCTACGATGAGCTTGGAGGGGTCTTCCACGATTGGGTGGACACGCATCAAAGGTTGTAATATCTAAACCTTGCACGCTTGGTTTTCTAGTTTAGTATTTGGATCGATCGCTAGAGATTAGTTTTTAGTGCTCTCCGTAAAATTTTTGTTTTTCGACTCCGCTTCGGCCGTGTTTATAGCGGCAAGGGCACTAGAAACTTTCAATGACATCAGAGCCAACCCAAACACTAGAACTAGGTTTAGGTAATGCGATAGTTTCGAAGCAGAAATTTTTCCATATTTAATTCCACACATCCAAGTTTCTATTGGTATTTTCAAACTCTTTTAAAAAAAATTTAAACAAGTGCAGAAGACTCTTCTTGATATCTAAATTACCCAGAGCAAAAACAAGACCAATCCAAGAAAGTAAAACCGCTAGTTATCCTTTTTTCTCCGCTTTGGGCGGTTTTAGAATCTTTGATTGGCTCCAATTTGCTTCAGTTGCTTGGATACGTGGAATTAAGATGTTTAGACATTTGTTTTTACCTATATTTTGTTTTGTTTGTTCATTTGGGCAATCACGGAAAAACTTTCGATCGAAATTTTAGCATTGTTTATTGATCTATAGTTTGTATGTGTGTTGTTAAATATCGTCTAATTACTATTTGTTCAATTAGACGGGATTGCAAACTTGCTTGTGTTACTTGTTTCTGTGATATGTCTCTCTATGATGGTTTAGCTGGATTGTCGTGTTGGATAGCCCCTCATGTGATTGCTTGTACAGTTTTCTTTTATAATGTTGTATTCATTTGTTCGGGACGAGCTCCAACTTGTGGCCGCCGTTTCCGATTTATGTATATTCTTTTATTGGGGCTCGACCAGGATGCGGTCGATGTCACCATTATATATTATTTTATTTCTATAGTAGGATTAACTCAAGAGAAGTTCTCGAGTAGCCGGATTCTAGAGTGTGCTAGGTGGTCGTCTCATGGTATTCGAGACCAGACCGTCTCGCTCTAGAATTGGCGGGTTGCTCGCCGCACTTGTAGGGGTTATAGGATCGACCCGCGGAGGAGTGCCCAAGTTATCAGATTCTAGAAGACGACGGGTGATCGACTCATGTTATTGAGGGCGGGTTACCCAGTTTCTAGAATTTCCAGATAGCCTGCCGCGCTTGTAGGGGTCTAGGATCGATGTTATATGGGATATCCACACGACTGGGGAACGTCGCGTTTTATTTGCGGTTCAAATAAAACGTGGGGCTCCTAGTTTATCCGCGATTCTATATTTTTTGCTGCATGCCTGTGATGTTTTTACATGCCTGTGATGATGTGTGTGTGTGTATATATATATATATTATATTTGGTAGATACTTCTATATGTTTTGCATCCGCGCTAGCCATGTACCCGTCTTACCGTAAGTTAAGTAATCTTACGGTGAAGATCCGGAATCCCGTGGCGAATGCGGATGTCATATACATGCATATTATTTTGGTTGTTTCTGGTGAGTCTTAGAAACTTGTAATGATAGGACTGCGTTATATGTTTAATGCAAGAAAAACAAACCTAAATGATGTTGGAACCAATTTTTAAAATTACTTGGTTTTCTTCAAAACTATAGTCATATTCTTTTGCTTTGCATATAGGTATTCGGTTAGGAATATCCTGCATCTCATTCTATGAGGAAACGACCTTGATCCTTTCACGGCGAGTTCGCTCTTAAATAAAAGTTTGTGTTACTAGTTTTAAAAGCGGAGCCTAAACCATTCCTTTTCAAAGCCACTCGAGTTCTGAAACACCCTAGTACGTTTATACAAGAATATTTGGTATTTTAAAACTTGTTTTATATCTTCCAATTATATTCATTTGGGCTGCGAATGATTCGGATAGTAGTAGTGGTTATCCGACCCGACCCGCATGTTTGGAACCCAGTATGGCGTTAGATTATCTCTGATATTTTACCAGAAAGTGTATCTGCGTGAATCTAATATAATATATGCATCATATATATTTAAATCTTAATATATCTATCTATAGCTATAAGTTATGAATAGTTATATTTTTTCTAACTAACATTGCATGGCTTAGCACCCTATATCTTATGTCGCTTTTATCTATTATGTTCAATTCCTAAAATATCAGATAACCAAATATTTATTAAATATTTATATATTTATTTAAATCTTTTTAGGGGTATATGTATTTAAAATTATATTGTTGCATTATGGCTTAAATCTTTACGTATATGATTATTCTCTAAAATTATATTTTGACGAGATTCTAGTAAAATTTGGTATAATATCATATTATCTGCAAATTCATAAAACTATAATATATATATTAATATAATATATATATATATATAAACAGTTTATATATATAAAAAGACTCTCCCCCCGTCTCTGTATCTCTCTCTGTTCTCTAACTCTCTCTCCTCTCGTTACTCCTCTTTCTCTCTCTTTTCCTTGTCCTCGAGCCCTATTCCACGCCTTCGAAACCTCGTCATCGGCCTCCTCCTTCGTCATCGTCATCCTCACCTCCTCAACCTCACTATCCTCGTCGTCATCTCCTTCTTCAACCCCGAGACCTTCCTGAGTCCCCGACCTCCAACCGAGAACCCACTTCCTTTATCTTCTCGTCGCCGACCTAACAACCGTCTTTCCTTGCCTTCAACCGCGACCCAGAACCCGAGCCACCATCTTTACCCCCGACATCACATTCTTCTTCTTCTCCTTCTTTCTCTTCGCCGGAGCCGATCGCCGCCACCACCTACTTCCTTAGCCGACGACCATAACCTAAACCCCATCCCCTGTCCCCACCTCCTCAAGAATCCAGACCTCATCATCCCTCTCTCTTCTAGTCACCGAAGCTTTCATCCCCGACTTCACCTTGTCGCCGGCAAACCCCGACCTCGTCGTCGTGCCTTCGACCCAAGCGTGGGACCAGAGCCGTCTACAGAGAATCCCAGAGCAATACACAATCGCTTTTAGCCATGGTAGTGAGTGTGTCGTGTGTTTGAACGTTGCCGTCGTGCGGATATCCGTGTTTTGTCGTGAGTTTATCAATTGAGGCAAGTTTCTAAACTTGCAACATGCTATATTATATATACCAATATTTATATAGTTATTTATAATATACAAATTTTAATATTTAGCAAGTTATATCAATATACAATTTTATAGCATTAATCCGTATTTCGTATCAATAACAAGTTTATCTTGTTGCATGCTAGTTAATTATAATTTCAATATATTTCCACAGTAGTTTCATTATCTTTTACCTAGACTACAGTATATCTAGTAGTAAACATAAAACGTTATTACAAATAGGTGTGTCTATATATATATATATTAACTAAACCTTACAAAATAAATAATATATATTATTATTTCCATAATGTTTTAAATAAACTGGTTACTGTTTTCCAGCAAGTATTTATCCTGTTTAATACACCCTGCCTAACTTGTTCACGACACGTTATCTTGCCTGTTACTTGGATAATTTACCAATGCCGATAATTGTCACGCCTTGCTACCCAGTGTACGAGCAGAGGACGCGACGGGTCACGCGACGCATTTACTCAGAAGTAAACACGCTAAGTGTATCTAAGCAATATAAAATGAAATGTACACAAAAGACAAGATATAAATGAACAACTTTATTTATTAAACATTCTTTTTACAATACAAAGGAAAAGTAAATACATAGAATGAAAGCGATGTCTAAACAGTGGCATAACAGAAATGAAAATATATACAAGTAAACTAGATCTCTGGGTCGAAGGCTATCTGATCCAAGTCCTCGCTGGTGGGCTCTGTCTCCAGAAGGTCCGATCACCTGACAATATTCCAAAGAAAGAAGAAAAAGAATGTCGTCAGTGAACAATCGCTCGGTAAGTCTTAAAGAATAAGTGGAAACAGAATAGACAGAAGGAGAATGTAACTTTTAAAGTTGTATTATATTGTTAACGCTGTTGCTTGTAGCTTGGTGCAGAAAATGCCAGTGTATACGAGAGGAGTCCCACTATTCCGGAGACTAAGGTATACGGAGCACAAGGAATCGTTCAGCTATGGTACAACGGCAATGGAGATTCAGGTTAGGTGTATTATGGTTACAGTCTCGTGCCACTTTTAACACCTTCCGTACCAATCTACCCCTTATAAACCCCGCGATGTCTTGATTGTATTGTTTGTATTGTTTGTTATATATAGATGACTTGCCGAAACTATGATATCAGTAAATGGAATGGATATAAATAGAGAGTCATGTAGACGTAGTATATCCATGGTTCGGTTCAGTCAAAATAGATTGATATAGATTGAATATACGGATTCATAGATTCATGTTGAATTGTAGTTTATATACTTGAATCACATTTAAGTCAGATTGATTAGGTTGAGACTCAGTCTGAGTCAGACACTTTAAAAAGAACTTGAAATCCTGAATTAGTTTTGATGTTATCGGTAACTGATGTACATGGACGACATGATTTGTGTCTTTTTCCAAGACAATTACCGTGTTGATAACACCGTTTGTTAGATTGTCTACCTTAAATAGGCAAGCACCCATATCTCCGGCTCTCTGAGGTTCAAGAGACTAGTCCTGCTTAAACCTATGTTTACTGCAGTCTTTATTGTAATTTAGTATAACTTGAGGGGGTTTATGTAAAAATAGTTTGATATAATTTTCAAAATTCACCTCAAGTATTTAATTATCGTCTTTAGGGTTTTCATAGTTGTATATTTTTTTATACAAGTGAAATTTCTAGTGAGTAAAACCAAACTTTATAATATATGGTATTTTCTTGAAATATTGGAATTGTGTTGTATTTGGATGGTGTTTTCATGTAATGGTGATTCTTTTGGAAAACTTGAAATATTTATATAATTAAAATAGATATTTTGCTAATATATATATATATATATTATAAAAATAATTTATTTATTTTCTTGTAGAAATCTCATTTTCTAAAGAAAAATGCATAAAAATTCCATCGAAATCGAATGCTCCTTTTGGAGGTCTGCATCTCGCTCTACTAGGCCCGATGATATGCGATAACCCGCACCATCTCGAACGGGGTAATTGCAAGGAATTGTTTAATACATCTTTTTATAGAAATGGTTTTGTAAGTTAAAGGTATTTATTTGTAAAGTCGTTTATCCCAAGAATAAATTCCCAAAACTTCATCGTGTTATGATAGAGATGTGTGTTGTGATGAGGTAGGTCATTACCTCGTGAACTATCTAAAGGTAATATATTGTTTATGTCGAAAACTAAAGTATGTGGTATTTTATTGTAAAACTGCGATAAAAATTGCAATATAAATTCTTTTGATGTGAAACCTGTTTAATATGTTTTTTAATGTTTATTGAACATGTTATGAAAGTTTGGTATTTTCTTGTTTAAGAAAAAAATAGGATTTTTAAAGAAAAACTGAATCGGAAGTCGGATTAACTCCGCTTCCGTCGGGTTTTAGAAATGAGTGTTTTTAGAGTAGAAGAAAAGAGGGGGAGGGGGGACTTATTGGCTTTAAAGAGAGGGGAGAGGTAGGAGAAGGATTGGGAAACGTCGGGACGTCGTTTCGTCGCCGGAAACTCCTTGGATTGTCGCCGGAACTTCACCTTTTTTGCTAACTCCACTTGTACACTAAAAGACTTGGGAATTTGGTAGAGTTTTGATAATGAAATTCTGGTGAGGAGGGGTGAAATATGGTGTGGTATTTATAGGGGAAATTAGGTTTTGGTGTGTTAAAGAATGCATTTAAAATTTGCATTAAAATTGGATTAAAAGAGCATTTTATTGCTTTCTGGAATTGTGCAGAGTATACAAACGGCTTAGGGGAAGTGGGGTAGGCCAAAGGTTGCAGGGGAAAAGAATTGGGGGCATTACCGTCGAGTTAGACCGACGGCGCCGGGCTTTTTGGTGCTTATCGCTGGGCCAATACCGATGTGGGGTGCTGGGTCTTGGTGCCACGTGTCGTGTCGATTCCTATACCCTCGTGCACATGTTTAAATAGTCAGTATCTTTTCAGTTTACGTGTAGACTCTTAGGCTTCTAAAAAGATTAAAATAAAATAAAACAAAAAGATAATATGGCTAATAGGATTCGAACACAGAGGCTACGTTACCAATGTGCTACAAGTACTTTCTTACTGTTCTAAATTAAAACAAATACTTATAGTATACACAGGATTGCAAATATCCCAATTGTACATTAACTTTTAAACAATTTTATGTACAGTGAAATTGGAGTTGTTACAATAATCCTGACTTGTTGTCTAGATAGACAATACATGTACCTGTTTGTTCCTGTGTTGGCATTGGGTAGATGTCGTTAATACCTGACTTAAACACGAAACCTGGGGGGAAATGGGAAATCAATAATGAAACCTGACTTGTAATTCAACAATTCACTACTTCCATAGACTGATCAGTCGATACGGGTTTCGGGCCCCGGAATGATGATGCTGACATCATCGTCTGTACATGATATTGTTTTTACTGCCTAGCGGCACGTCTCGGATTCAGCCCTGAGGGTCTTGACCGTGGTCCCGGACACGCATGGGATACTATTGGGCTACACCGATGATTCCATTAATTGATTTCAAATACCGTTAGGATAGATAAACTAGAAATACAGACTTTAGGATAAACGCGAGATATCTATAGCTCTCCGTTATATCACTGTGATCGATTGTTTATAATTGTCCATTATTTTGTACATAATATCCTATGTAGAACATTGCTCAGTCTATTATTATGATATTTATGATGCACTGGCATCTGGGTTTTGCATGGCCCAGTTCCTTTAACTTTATCACAGGAAGATCAAGAGTATTTTGGCGGGCAAGCTGGGCAGTGAGGAGCTTTGCCGAATGGTGTAGAGATATTTAGTTATTTTATTTTCTAGTTTTGGTTTAACATTGTGATCCATAAGGGATGTGATTAGGATATTATTTTGTTGTATCCTTATTCGTTTTCCGCTATTTTCTCGTTATTATTTTATTGTGGCAGGTGGACATGTGTTAGATTTTATTGACTGTTCATGATATCTGAGTGACAGCTGTAATGTGACTATGGAAGGATTTTTCCTCACCATAGGTAGCATAGTTGGTTTTATCACGTACCGTATTTACGTATTTTGGGAAGCGGGGCGTGACAAGATTTTGTTGGTATCAGAGCTATGGGTTTTAGGATTAGTCGGGTTTTGTTCTTTTGAAGTTGGGTATTGGATCCAATACACTAACCAAAAAATCCAGAATTAGGAACATGTCCTGCCACATTACTACCTTGCCAGTCTTGAATTTATAGTTATTGATTTCTTGTTTATTGAATCATGTTTACCGTTGCTAATCCTCTTTAGTGTTCTTGGCTTCAGAATCATGGCAGATAGATATTTGCGGTCATACCAGAGGTGTGTAGATAACGCCGCATTATTTGAAGTCATACGTGGTATGTTAGAAAACCAGAAGCGTCAAACTGAGCTGAATCAGCGGCCGGCCGAGACTTTCTAAGAGGGCCTGAGGACGGTTTAATAGACTGTTGTCACAGCAGCTGAGAGGGCAGCAGCTCCCAGACCAACATAGCGTGAGGGCACCGTGGCGGATTTCAGGATGCTCGGTCCGTCCACATTTACAAGATTAGAAGAGCCATTGCCAGCGGAGCAGTGGCTAGTTGATACAGAGAACCTGCTTGTTGCCGCGCAGATTCCAAATGAGAAAATGGTGGATGTAGTACGTATCCAATTGGTAGATTACGCTCACGAGTGGTAGCTTGTCGAGGATACCCGTTAGACCAAGCCGATTAGCTGGGCGACTTTTTCGCGAATTTTCTTGGAGAAGTTATTTCTACGAAGTTTCTTGGAGAAGTTATTTCCGTAATCTGTTCGGAAGGAAATAGAAGAGAAGTTCATTAGCTTGAAGCAGAATGGCGGATCCGTTGATACACATGAGGCCGAGTGGACCTGGTTTAGTCGATTTGTGGGGCCCTTGGTTGCCAATGAGGCAGATAGGGAAATGCGGTTATGCTTAGTTTGGATGTGGAGATTCAGAGACACGTCATATCGTTGGGATTGACCACCTTCTCCCAAGTTCTCAAGACAACTAGGGAACATCAGAGTTTATCGGTAAAAGTAAAGGGTAATCAACAACAAGAGGCTGTAGTGCGGAAGACTGCGTTTGCACCAACCAGAGCTCCTGTACGTAGAGGCATTCCGGTAAACAAACGAGAGACAGTACCTGTGAAGAAGCCTTTTGTATCAGATCAAAAAATGGTTGTGATTTGTGACTTCTGCCGTTTACCCGGTCACACGCAGAAAGAGTGTCGAAGGAGGCTCGGACTTTGTTTAGTATGTGGATCAGCTAGCCATACCATTAGTACGCGCCCTTTGAAATTACAATTGAGAGACGATATTCAAAAACTACCGTAGAAGCAGGCTTATGGGCAGAAGTAGATTACTCAAAGGCCTAATCAGGCACAGGCCTTCACCTTGACGGCCGACGAGGCCAAAGTGTCGGACGATGTCGTTTCAGATATCTTATTTGTTTATAATTTTCCCTCATTGGTATTATTCGATTCTGGTGCATCCCATTGCTTTATGTCCAAGTTTATTAGTGCACATCTTGTCCTACACACGGCCCTATCTAGCTCTTGGGACATACACACTGAGAATGAGAGAATTATATCTAGTAGTGAGTGCAAGGGTTGCTCGATTGTTATTTGTGGACGGGAGTTATTCGCGGATTTCTTGGTGATTGATACTGGCAACTATGATGTTGTCTTGGGAATGGATTTTCTCGGTATTTTCCACGCTCACATTGATTGTAGGGCGAAGAAAGTGATTTTCCAGATTTCCGGACATCTGGAGTTCGTATTCTTGGGAGGTAGCAAATCTGTCGGGCCAGTCAAATTTAGGGTTAGGCCGACAAGTGACTCTTTTTCGTCGATGGAAGTAATCAAGGAATAAGCACCAGCAGTGGTTCGGGATTTTATGGACGTGCTTGAGGACATCTCGGGTTTACCGCCAAAACGAGATGTGGAGTTCGTGATTGATCTTATTCCTGGAGCAGTGCCGATTTCAAAGGCCTATTATCCAATGGCACCGGTGGAACTGGAAGAGATAAAGAAACAAGTTACCGAATTACTAGAGAAGGGCTGGATTCGCAGCAGCGGATCACTATAGAGAGCTTCAGTTCTTCTAGTCAAGAAGAAAGATGGCACGCGAAGGATGTGCATCAATTATCGAGAGTTAAATCGGGTGACTATTAAGAATAAGTACCCAATCTCTCGCATTGGCGAATTATTCGATCAACTCAACGGCGCGAGAGTATTCTTGAATTTGGATTTGCGATCAGAGTATCATCAAGTTCGGGTGAAAGCAGAAGACATTTGCAAGACGGCATTCTGAACTCGATATGGGCATTACGAGTACTCAGTGATGCTATTTGGAGTTACTAACGTATCGGCAATATTTATGGACTTGATGAACCGGATCTTTTCGCCATTTCTTGATCAGTTCGTGGTTGTATTCATTGATGATATTCTGGTCTATTCGAGGAGTAAAGAAGAGCATGAAGAACACTTGAGCATCGCACTGCAAACGTTGAGACAAGAAAAGTTATATGCTAAGATGAGCAAGTGCGAGTTTTGGCTCAAAAAAGTGAAGTTCTTGGGTCATGTTGTATCTGGAGATGGGATTGTAGTTGACCCCGAAAAGTTTGTAGTTCATGATAGGCCAATTCCAAAGAATGTGGGGGAGATCAGAAGCTTCCTTGGGCTTGCTGGATATTATATAAGTTTTATGGAGAACTTCGCTCGAATAGCATAGCCATTGACCAAGTTAACACGAAAGGAGGTACCATTCGTTTGGACTGAGAAGTGTGCGTCAGCTTTTGAAGCGATGAAGCAGAGATTGACCACTGCTCCTATTTTAATAGTGTCAGATGGTTTCGGAGGACTAGTTATTCACAGCGACGCATCTGGGAAAGGCTTGGGATGTGTTCTGTTGCAACATGTGAAGGTTATAGCTTAAGCGTCGAGTCAATTGAAAACTCATGAGAAGAACTATCCAACTCATGACTTAGAGCTAGCATCAGTGATTTTTGCGCTGAAGATTTGGAGACACTACTTATTGGGTGAAAGGGTAGAAGTGTTTACTGATCATAAGAGTCTAAAGTACGTGTTCACAAAGAAAGAGCTCAACATGAGGCATCGTAGATAGTTAGAGCTTATGGCTGACTATGATCTTGATCTAAAGTATCATGCGGGGAAAGTTAATGTAGTGTCGGATGTTTTAAGTCGGTTGCCAACGATACGGATGTTGACTGCACAGAAAGAGATTATAACCGATCTTCAGAAATTCGAGTTGGAGATCGTACTACCAGATTCTTCGGAACAGTTGATGCAGTTGCAAGTACAGTCATCCTTGATCGATAGTATTAAGGCAGCACAGTCGCACGGTCCTAGATTGCATAAATTTCGATGACAAGTGGAAGCGTGACTTCGAACAGATTTGTTGATTCATGAAGATTCATTAAGACATGGAAGTCGTTTGTGTGTGCCTAAAAGAGATATTCGTGAAGAAATCATGAAGGAGGCTCATAGTTTCGCGTATTTAGTACATTCGGGAGGCACGAAGATGTATAGAGATTTGCGACAATATTTTTGGTGGGGAGGCATGAAAAGAGAGATTGCTCGCTACGTATCGAGGTGCTCGGTGTGTCAGCAAGTCATGGCTGAACTTCAAAGGGTAGCTGGTTTGTTGCAACCACATCCGATTTCTCAATGGAAGTGGGAACATATAACCATGGATTTCAAGACAGCCTTACCACGTGTAACATTTCATAAAATATAAAATATTATTTTTTGGAATTTAATATTAAAATAATATATTTCGCGAAAACTACCCGATTTGCGAATTTGGGGTTTTCGTAAAATGGTATAAATATATACCAATAATTGTGAAATAATTGGAGATTTAAAATGATTTATTCATTTAAAAATATATTTAGCGGATTTGGCTTTTTTTTAATTAATTATATGCAGTTTGAATAAAAATTGATTAGTGCACTACTAATCGCGATTAGGCCAAATCCGTGTTTCCACAGTTTTCCATGGCCAGTGCACCATGACATGTTGTTTCATTTGCATTTGTGATATTTAGTTTTATTATTGTGAGAAGAAAAGAGAAAAAGAAAGAAAAAAGTGAATTATTGAGGAGAGAGAGGGGGGACCACATCATGACATGAGGCATTGCATGAGAGAGAGTGAGGGTGAGATTAAGAGAGAGAGTGTGAGAGGGGGTTGCCTATTTCCCTTCATCCTCCTCCATTTGTTTGCTTCATCTTCTTCCTCCTCATCTCCCTCCACCTCCAAAAATCATCTCCATTTCTTCACCAAAACCCTACACCCTCTTCATTAAAAATGATCCTCACCTCATCCTACACCCCTATGGACCTCTCAAATTTGAATTTTGGCGACTTTGGACACCTAGGGTTTGCTTGAGTTGCCAAATGAGGTATAACTCCTTTCACTTAGTTTAGTTTTAAGTTTTCCAGCACCCTAGTTTAGTTTAGAGTTAAACTTGTTTAGATTAGTGATGTTTGGAAATTTCAAGAGAGGGTTTAGGTGATTGTGTGGACTTGGTTTATTTAGTGGCTGTTTTAAGGCCTTAGAAATTGATTCCCTAACCTGGAAATGAGAATAGAAACCAAAATACGAACTTAGATATAGTCCTGTGTCGGTTTTGTGAGGTATTATGTGTCTACAGGGAATCTGGGATGACCTGAGACATTTACGAGAAAATCTAGCAAGTCTAGTGACCTAGATACATGACCAGAGGACCACCACCAGAATACGAGCCCATTCCCTCATCAAATGGCCGGCGAGCTCGGATCCTTTGGCTATGTCGCCGGTTTTCTGTAGGGGTATGGTGTTGAGCTTTTGCTAGTATCTCACTTACCCTGTAACCTATCCCCTATACTTGCTAGCTTTGTCCCAATTTAATCTGAGAAAATTCTGGGAGCTGTTGTGAGTGTTTTGGGCAAAGTTTTCCGAGGCTTGAATGCTTGGTTTTGATGTTTGGATTGGTATTTGGTTGTTGGGCGTTTGTACGTCAACAACAAGGGTTGTTTGATTGTTTTTGCATGCGTAAGCTATAGGTTCTAACCTATAGGCAATTCGTGTGCCGTATCGGTTTTCCGGCTTGATTTTAATAGCATTTGCGACTGTGTATTTATTGTAGATACCTTCGCGTGGATTCCGAAACGACGAAGCACATCGAATACGGCTGAACAAGGAGTTCCGCGGGTGAGTAGATTTATATCTACGGGAGAAGTCGGGTGGATGGCGTATAGCACCCTCGCAAATTTTGATGGAAGCCGATATATAGAATATGGTTTAGGAAACCTATATTAGGAAACTAGTGATATGGTTAAAAAGATAGTTAGAAATGATATGATATGATTAATACGTGATGACGAGATTTCAGATATCAATATAATGAGATAAGATGATACGAGCGGATACGATTGATATAAGATTTATAGTGGCATGTTGTGAGAACGTTATATACAATAAGATATGACATTTATGCAAAATAACGGGATATGAGATTTGATACGGATGTGACCTGAGATATATCCATATTTATGAGAATAATGAGTGATATGACGTACGAGACTTGAGATCCGTATCCTCATTGTCGTATAGGTCGATAGATCCATATTTTTGTTAAATGTCACCGTATGAAGGATTACCGTACGCGATGTGAGTTACTGGATGGATGATCCGCGCTTGTGATTTGAGGATGATGTTCGATGATATTGCCGTTCATGATTTGCCCGATCGTTAATTCCCCGGGAGGGATCTGGTCCCCTTGTTCACGTTCCGCCTACCGCTTGTCCCTTAAGTATTTCCCCAGGTGGCCGGAGCGGATTAATTCATCGATGTAGTCGTGGAGTTGTTTGCAGTTCTCGGTCGGGTGACCCTGCGACCTGTGGAAGACGCGGTATGGGCCGCGGAGACATTTGCCTGCTCTTTGGGTAACTGGCAGGAGTTTAAAGAACCTCTCGCCCTTCGCTTCCTCCAACAGCTCGGTTTGAGAGATGTTCAGAGGAGTACTCCTGAAACTTCGGAAAGTACGGTTTTGGTCGGTTGACTTTCTTTTTTTCTTCCCCGCCCCTCTTCTTTTGGCCGGCTTAGTCGCCTCTGGGCAGGTTGGAGTTCACCTCTGACTCGGGCTGGATTTCCCGCTCTGTCTAAACTTTTACTTCGGCCATGGTCTTAGGTTGCGCTAATGCAAAAGAGCGGAGCCACTCTTTGTGCCTAAGACTCGACCTTAGCACGGTGATAACTGTTTCATCGCAATGCTCGGGAACCTCCAAGAGAGCGTTGTAGAAACGCGTGACATATCCCTTGAAGGATTCCTTGTCCCCACTCTTTATGATGAACAGGTAATCCATAGTCCTTATGGTCGTGGGTTCGAGTCCCACGGTTGGCGCCATCTGTGGGAAAGACTCTAAAGTTTCTTCTACCCATCAAAGCCGAGTCTCCAAAGTTCTTTTATGTCGTATGTTTCCGACGAAGTGACCGAGAAATTGGGTGGCCAACTCATCAAAGGTCGAGATGAAGCGCGGCGCCAACCCTCGGAACCAGTCCCGGCTAGCCCGGATCAGGGTAGTGGGGAAAATGTTAGTTATATATATGCCTTAGAGGTCATTGTTGTACATATGATATATATTATAGTGGATGCTTGGATATATATAGAGAGAACTTTCTTGCTCGACATGATAGTATGTTATCTGGTTTCACTTTGTCTTAACATGTTGACTTGTATTGGTTTACTGTTTTACTCTCACATGTTGATAAAGCCTTTGGGATATGTACTTGATTACTAGGACTATGATGCAAATCATACTAGTGGGGCCAGGGTAGTCAACGAGTACATTCTATAATTGTTCCTAGTCGAGAGTGTATCGAGACAGGGCATCGATACACCAGAGTAGAGCAGCATATACGCATCTTGACCCATATGATGGGCGATGGATGATCCCACATCCATTGGTGTTTGACATCAAAGATGGTGTACGGGTGCTCAGTGGAGACTGGGTACACTGAACGGACTCGCCGAGAACTCCTAGATGGTATTATACCTATCGTCAGATAGCAGTTCTCTGGTGACACTGGTACAGGTTAGTCTGTAGACCCGAGATCGTCATAGAGTCTTGTGTGATTTCCACTGTGCTTTAATTTCCACCTTACCACGTTCAAGAGAACGTGCAAAACGGTGGCTTTTGGGTACAGTCCCGAATCACATGGAGGCAATGAGCGATAGGAGGGGTTTCGTTTCTCCCGGTATTGGGGGTTGATGTTGCGCTTTGTTCGATTGGCTATAACTGGAAGTCCCTGGCCAGGGATGATATGGAGACCTACTGGTAAGTGTTATCAGTAGTTTCTCGATCTGTTATGAGCCTCACATCGACACGACTTATCGGTTACTGGGGTCTGACGTTTACCATCCCTAGACTGGATATGCGACATATCAGACGAAGAGACCGGACTGTACGGTAGTGTTACTGATTGGATTCACAGGAGTGTGTGCAGGCTTGCTTGTTGATTTTCTGATCGCTCAATACCCGGGTGGCTGTTACGTTTATCTGACCGCTTGCAGCTTGTGGGTGTTTGATATGATCATCATCTACTGCCGGCATATTGACGAGTCTTTAGAGACCTATACAGAGGTTTCCGAGCTCAGGCGAAACGGAGTAGGAGCACATATGTGATATGTGCGGGACCGAGAATAATACGTGTATGTGATACCGTATTCGATTCTCGCGATATGTGATATCGGCCGGATATATGTGATATAGCCGGGTCATCGGATCAAGTGTTGATTCGATGAACTGATATATATTATATTAGTCGGTTATTTGCAAAATAGCCGGATTATCGGATCAAGTGTTGATTCGATAATTTAATATATAATTATATATTTGATATATTACATTATATTAACTAATATAAGCTCACTTAAATGATTCTTTTTCTCACTTGATGATACATTGATATATATGTGATATATATTAATTGTATTATTTTCTTTTGTTACAAAATATTGTATATGTGATATTGTAACATGCTAGGTTACAAATGCAACTAGGGTTTATGAGATTCACACCATAACTAGAAATTAGGGTTAGGTTAATTATCTTAGTTAATTCTAAATGGTGGATATTTAGTTAAGATATTTGATATTGTTGACTTAGTCCACGCTTTAGATATTTGTTGAGATATTTGTTAAGTTAACCCTAACCCTAGCCTATGGTCTATTCTCTACAAAGATTAAGCATGTCATGCTTAACCCATGATTGCTTTTCTAATCTCACAATAATTCATTCATGACACTTCATCTTCTTCTTCCTCTCACAAAAGCTTTCTAGTCTTTTATTTTGTGATGATTGTTTGTGAGAAAAAAAAACAAAAGATAGCAAAATTCCTACTTCATCATCCTCATCTATTCTAGCCACTTAGATTAGGATGTTTGGTTCACTAATACCTCATTAGTGAAGTGAAAGCTAGGGTTTGTGTTTCCTCAAGGTGGATCATCTTTGATTGTGAAGACTTCAAGCTAGTATGGATCATTCACCTCATGGAGCCTCTCTAGAGTCCGGGAGCATGATGATCGCAGCGAAGGGACCTCAATTCGGAGCTTATGAAGCGAAGGAACGGACTACAAAGGTTGCAATCCCTATCATTTAGAAGTAAAGTTGTTTACTTTGAAGTTTAGTTTGATTATCTAGTTAAAGATCTAAGGTTAGGGTTATCTAGAATGGCAAAAATTTAAACTTGGCATAGGTGATGCCTCCCGAAACCTTGCTGCCGTTGTAGTTAATCCAACAGAAAGCTCGGCATTGAGCTGCGTCCGAGCTATCTTGGAAGCTCATGCCCGCCGTAAATGAGTCCAAGTGGTCCTTTGGATCGGACATCCCGTCAAAGAGGGCCACTTTGGACGGCTTGTTCCTGGACGAGACATGCTCGGCCAGCAGCTCTTCTGTAAGGGCTTTGTTAGTGAGTCGGCGGAGTACCTGTCCTCTTCGCTGGACGCATGGTCATCCCGTCGTATGCCTTCGATTTTCTTTTCGAGGGCATCAAGTCGATGGTGGTATTCCGTGGATTCTGCACAGTTGGAGTGGTGGCTATCCCCGCTCCCGGTCTACGTGATGGTGTGGTTCCAATTCCGCTCTATCAAATTTCGCAAATCCTCAGGCGAGGTCTTTCCCGAGTAGCTCGGCGTTCGGCATTCGCGGGACCCCGGCAAGAGGGGGTGTCGGTCATGCCTGGAAGCAGGCGAGCTGACCGGCACCTCCTCGGGGGGTGAGAACGTGCGGCGGGCATCGGAGCGACGGCCCAGTCTTCCCTGGGATCAGGGTGTGGAGCTATACGACGCCCAGCGGGTCATGAAATCAATCGCCGCATGCGGGTCATGGTGGCCGGAGTCGGCACGCCGGCGCTCTGTGACGCTGGGATGAGCGTGAGTGAGATTGAGGGTCTTAGCATGTCTGTCTGTCCTTCTGCGGGTTTCGTTATCCCAGGGAGGGGGAGCTTCGGCATAGTGGGTAGGGCCTGCTGCTTGGACGCGGACGAGAGCATCTACCAGCGATGTTAGCATGTCTATCCGAACGGACAAGGCGTTGATGGCGTTGGAAGGGGGAGTTGAGCCGCTTCCGCCTCCGTTGTGGCGGATCGTATTTGGATCGTCGCGGTTTTCACTCGCCATCGGGTCGAGGGCGGAAGATCAAATTTGATCGGTGGAAGAAACTTTAGAGTTGTTCCTACAGACAGCGGCAACTGATGGAGCTTTGGATCTCCTTCAGATGTTGTCCTCCGCCGATTCTGTGATGGCGAATTTTAGCGGCTGAGATTTGTTTTGGGGTGGCTTGAGCGTGTGGATCTCAATGGGTTTGTGTTGCGCCGAGCTATCTGCAAAGAAGTCCTGGGATGGGTGTACCACCGTAGGACCCTCCGACAATCAAGTTAGTGCCGAGGAATAGGAGCAGAGGAGCGGCGTATTGGATTGAGTTCGACTTATCTGAGTCGTCTGGAAGAGGGTTTTTTATAGTGGTCGCGTGGAGTGAGCCGGTGTGAGATTCTCACCGTCAGTTACGTCCTTACGTTACGTCCGCGTTAATGACGAGGTCTGCTCATTAATGGGGGAACGAGTCTGCATGGGACGCGGAACGTGGGGCGGCGGATATCTCGTCTTGGCGAGATACGCGGAGCCGTTTGCAGAGGCGCTTGGGCTCCGGGTTCTCGATTGATCGAAAAAGCCGAGGAAGCTCAGCCTGTCGGATGGCTCGGAGACGAGCAGGGAGGCCGAGGAAGCTCGGCATGACCGATGGCTCGGAGACAAGCCCGGGATCCGAGAAAGCTCGGCATGTCGTAGGGGAGCTCTTGGCTGTTTGTTGGGTGAGTATGGAAGGTACTCAGGGAGGTCTTTGATAAGTCGGGTGTATCCTCGGAGACGAGGTCTCAGGATAAGCCTCCAAAACATTATATTTACTTCAGCTCCGTAGCCTTTGGGACACGTCACCTGTTACGTGTCATGATATGGGAAATTCCCACTTCTGAGCATCATCAAACACCATTGCTTGGAGGGCATAGAGTACACCTAACACGGAGTGGATTGCTGAGTGACGCCACAGTAAGATGTTTTCTGCGGTGCCGCTGGTATACTCATTTTCTTCATTAATTCTATATATTTTAAAGAGTCGGTACCATGCTGCGGTGCAACTACATGTTTATGAGTACAAATTTCACTGTCATTTGGTTGGCTGATTTTGCGATCATGATTTCATCATTTTGATGCAATTTATACTGCATGAAAATTTCAACGTTTTTTAGGCGCGATCAAGTCAAAATATATGAAAGTTGTTATCCATCCATGGATAAGCAACATATTCAATTGGATAGATCACGAAACCTATGTGCTCAGTAGCATTGACAAAAGTAGTTATATATTTAATTATCTCATTTGCAATTTATATAATTTTGAAAAAGAGTTAAATGGGGATGGGGTCAACCCCAGCCCCATAGCTGCGGTTGCAGCTCCCTCTCCTTCCTCAGATTATATGAAAGAGTTAAACATATGAAAGATGAAAGAGTACAAGAGTATCATAGAGGTTCAGAGAGCACATGCACATACCGTATAATCTTCAGGAGCTAAAAGGTTTTGTTCCTTTTTCTTCATTTTTGTCTTCTAATCCAGTGCTCTCTTTTGACAGAGGCCTCTTTATGGGCAAAGGTTTTCAAGAAAACTTAAAGGCAGCCAAAATTGGACCAATATTCACTGCACCAGTTTTGACTTTAAGTTTTTGAAATCCATAATGATGAGGGACAAAAGTGTTATGCATAAGCATGAAGTGCAAAGTGGTAGCATTTTAATTAGGAGTTTGAATGCTAATAGTTAATTTTAATTTCAGTTTTAAAATTCAATAATTATGCTTTTAATTGTTAAGAGATATGAATGTGAGGAGCTATATGTATTCAAGTAGAGGTTTTGAAGTCTAAAAGTCATGTAAAGGCTTATATATAGGCTGGCTTTCTTTGTGAAAAGCGGACCTTGATATGACATTTTGGATGAAATTATAACTGTCGTGTTATCTCCATGGAGCTTTGTATTCGGCTGCGGTCGAAAAGAAACTGATTGGCTGCGGTCAATTGACATCCAGTTGCAGCTGGAAATTCAATCCATCACTACCTTTCCATCGTCGTTTGCCCACTTCCTCAACACCAACGTCAAATCTGCCTTCATCATCATCATCATCATTTCTGGACCAGTTGCAGAGTTCTGGTGTAAATTTGCGGTAAATTAACCTTAAATTTGACCCAAAACAGTTCATTGTTGCTCAGGATACAACCAGAACAGCAACCAAAGAGTTGTAGGCGGTAGACAGCCCCTTGTCCAACCCAATTTCAGCAGTTTTCAACTCTGTTTCAACCCAATTGCAGCCCTGGTCAGACAACTGCGCTGTTCAATCTTCAAATCTGAAGCGTTCTGCACCTTACTTGCATCTATTTAACCAATAAACTAGTAGTAAAGGTAACCCCGAGGATTTGTACAAAGTTTGTCTAGTCATTTACTTCCTACGAACATATCGGTTATCACATCGATTCTATAGCTTTAAATTTCTAGACTAAAAATGATCATCATGCCCAATGTCTTATATCGTTTATTTATCACAATCATTGAAATCGGATCTCTTTTGTGCGTGTAATCATTTAGATTAGGCCTCGCATGTGTTAATTTCTATTGCATACGCATCATAACTTGCTTCCTTCATCATACATGCATCCACACTCACGCTTACCTAAGCCCTAACCATTCTGTCCTTCATCACATACCCTCCTTAATAAATGGCAGCAATCTAGTAATTACATGAGATACAAAGGCACTTCTCTGGTACAGAGGCCAGAGGACAGTTGGAGACAGGACACTCACGCGTGCGCACACTCATGAACCCGCCTTGTGTTTGCATCAATTTGGAAGTCATACCTGATCTCATATGTATTATGTGTGCGTATGCGCCCTTATGCGTGCATGCCTTTTATCAGTTCTTCCAAATGGGTATTCTGAAAAGTCGTAAGGTCTATAGAACCGAACTGTATGTGAAACGCTTTAAAGAAACACTGGAGACTATGATGCCAGGAGAGTTTGATGAACAATTTGTTGCTTTTGATTGATGACCATGTGTATGTTTTTGCCAATTTGAAAGCAACTTATCAAAAATTTCTTACCAAAAAACATAATTTGTTACTTTTGATCAATGACCTTGTGTTTGTGCCAATTTGGAAGCAACTTATCAAAAAACCATCACATGCGCCATTTATTGGATCGAAAGAATGTTGGATTTGTTTCTTAGAATGTTTGGTCTTATAGGTCTTGGAGTTGTGTATAGTATTCGCATGCGCATCTAAATGCAGTTGACTGGATCGTAGAAAGTATGGACTTGGGTGATTTTGAGCTGGGCCATCTATCGGTATGGGCTATCCAATGATAGGGTTGCTAAAGGTGTTGAGCTTAAGCTTCAAAGCTTGTTCACATTCTTCACTTAGTAAAAAGAGCATAGAAAATTGTTTAAATTCGACATGTTTATATTGTTGAACGAGCCTGAGTGAATTCTCAACGAGCTCGGGCCCAAAATGCACCTTGAGCATTACCGTGTCTAGTTACAATTTATTAAACTAGCAATAAATTATAAGAAGAGTATATGGAAAAAATCATATAGATGCTAAATAGCATCTTTGACAACTTAACAATGGGGAGTATACTTGTTATACCTACACGGAAGAGCTTAGAACTTGTTTAAAACCAAATCAGATCTAATTTTTAATGTTATTAATTGTCCGAATTCTCTAATATTGTATATTTGACTAAATAATAAGTTGTATGAGTTTTGAGTTAACATAGACAGGTTAATAGATATGATCTATATTCTAAGAGGAGTTGATGATTACTTTATTCTATTACTAAATGCTAAGTATGAGTGTTTTAGTTTCCTGTATCTGACGGATACTAGAAGAGTACCAATTATTGGTGAAATTTCATGTATCTGTCGTTCTCGTTTCAGTTTCTTGATGAGTAATTTTATCAAGTGTGTGGCGGAGATTGGGAAAAAGAGTATATAGATCTTCTGAAGCCAATTCAATGAGTGGTAATTGTAATAGATTTCTACTCAGCTTCAATATACTGGATTAGGTCACGTTAGGTTAATTTCAACACGGAAAACATGTAAGCGTCGCAATAATGCACATATTATGAATCCTGGTTGGGTGAAAAGATATGCAGTAGTTGACAACACAGGCGATAGCAATCAGTGTAAGTACAAAATACTAAAGTACTATAAGACTGCTGAAGGGATTAGAAATCTGGAATAGGTCTCAATATGAAGTAAATATTTTGACCATGCATACAGTTGGATTGAGAATAAAGATGCAAAATGTAGTTCTTGTATCTTCAATAGCTAGTGAGAATATTATTTCATGGATCGGTCATAGTAACGCTCGTAATCATCAAGAGATAAAGAAGAAGAGTTGTGTGATAAGGCAAAAAGAATGTCATCACTATAGACCATGAGGATCATGCAAAGCTAAGAAGAGCGATACCCAAATTTCTATACACTACCAATACGCATTTCCGTGAGTGCCACTATAGTCGAGTGGTAAAGCCATTTGCGGTCTGGGTTTCAATCCTGCTTGTATCAGGTAACACGGCTTATTATTCCCAAAATAAATAAGTAAATAAATATTTCTACGAGCATTAGAGACACATTATAGGTCTTTTATAATCTTTAGCACTTCAAAGAGCAATTGATCTCATTGGACTTACAACAGAACCTTTTGGTTAAATTGACCGAAACATAGAACGATGATAGTCATGATCATGAACCCAAAATCTTGCTTGAAATCCCAAGACTTTCAATATGTCTTTGCCAAGTCAGAAGTATACAAATACATCAAACAGAGATGGAAAACTAGTGTATATGAAGAGTATTTTACATACACACTTATCTTAAACTATCTCACCATCTACACTCAGCAGACGCAATGTGGTGAAACCATTACCCGGTCTCAACAAAAGCTACATCATTTTGTACGAGCCCTCGTATAGTTATTTTGAGTTAACATGTGAGCAAGTCTGAGCGAGCGCATAAAGTATTTCTCACCGTATGTTGATTAGGTCGCTCCCTCCCACGTAGGGCCTACCAGTATGGAGGAGGTTGCGAAGGCTTAAGGACATGGTGGCTGAGGTGGGCGGGGAGGAGGACTATAATGGATCGGAGGGTTTCTTGATGGTGATGGTGGTGACTTCGCTGTGGGCCTAAAACCAGAAGTTTCTAAAGACGGCGATGGTAGTGGAGGAGACTTGTTGACATGAGAAGGGGAAGGCACACTTGAAATAGGTGGTAAAGGCTTGTATGCATAGTGAGACGGTAGAGATGATCGAGATAGTGGTGGAGGCGGCTTGTAACCATTAGCAGGGGATTCTGACTTGTAATGATATGGAGGCGGAAAATTGTTATAGTAGTAAGGTGAATCTTTGGCTTTCACTGCTGCGGCAATCAAGCAGACTGCCACAGCAAGGATTGACAGCGTCATTGGCGATTTTTGTGCAGGTGTTGCTTTAACAAATATTACAAGACTACACTTGCTTGCACTCTCTAATGATCTCTGAACTTTATAGATAAAAACCTGAATTTGTGCATGCAGATGTAAGTGATGACCCTTTATATAGGAATCAAAATGCATTGCCTATGTTGCTCTCTAGGAACAATGTTGTTTAATTGAGTCATATGCAAGCTGAAATTGACATAAATTTGCTTTTTTCTTCTTTCTCCTACATCACATTTGGTTGGTTACTACTCAGTCTCACCCTTGTTCCTGCATTTGCTTTGTTTGGCTTACGTAAGAGAAAAGTTTTATATATGATTTCGGTAAAGAAATGGACTGTTTTATTATTATTATTATTATTATTATTAATTTATTTTTCTTTCTTTTTGAAGGAAGTTGGAAGGAGTAAATGGACTTTAAGGGATGACCAGTTCAATATATCATGCTCGTCTTTTCAGTACATTAGATGGTACAAAATAACACTTGATAGATTGAGATGTTGGTTAAATTGGTCACCAACAGCTCCGTTAATGCATAAGTGTCCATGAGGAGCATACAAGATCCCTCGTCCAGATGATGACTTGAGATACCTAAGAATCCTGTGAACAGCTTCCAAGTGTGACCTCCGGGGCGCACGCATGAACTGACAAGGCACGGAGTACACCATAGCATGGAGCAGATTGCCGAAAAAATCTCACTACTAAAATAGGGGGTTGCCCTTACGGATATTGAAATCCGTAGGGGCAGATTTATTTTGGCCCTACGGATTAATCCGTAGGGCCATACGGTTGCCCCTACGGTCCTTACATATTTATATAAAAATTATTAAATCTTAAATTGTTGTTTGTCCCTACGGAGCCGCAAACCAAGAACCTACGGACTTATCCGTAGAGGCATCTAAATAGGGATTTAAGTTAAAAGCTCAGATCGATCCCTACGCTCATTATTCCTAATTCTCGCGCGAAGAAAAAATCCCCAAACCCTAGTTCCCGCCGATCGATCGTCGTTCTCGTCGTCGCCAGCGCCGCCGATTCGTCGTAGCCACCGCCTGCTTTCGTCATAGCCACCGCCTGCTTTCGTCGTCGCCAGCGCCGGCTCATCTCCGTTCTCGTCGTCGCCTCTGCACAGGTAAGGAAATCTTCAATTACTCAAATTTTTGATTGGGGGTGGGGCTGCAGGCTGGGGCTGGGGCTGGGGCTAGGGCTGTGGTTGGGGTTGGGGCTCAGGCTCGGGCTGCGGTTAGCGTTAGGGTTGGGGCTGGGGCTGGGGCTGCGGTTGGGGTTAGGGTTCGGCAGGGGGTTGCTGTTGGGGTTGGGGTTGGGGTTGGGGTTAGGGTTAGGGTTGGGGTTTTGGATTTCAGGGTCTAAATTAATTTCCATTCTAATTAGCATTAAGCTCGTTAATTGAAATGTTGATGATGATCATAAGAGGAAAATGTGTCTAGTTTGAGAAGCTGTTGGAAACTGGACTAATAATGTGGGTAAAGCCCAGTTTAATTAATAATTTTATTTGTCATTCTCAAATTTTCTGGGAAACGGAGACTGTTTTGTGGAACTTTTAGCCGTTGGGCATGTTGGGGTTTTGTTTTTGGAGTCATGGGACCTGGTATTTGGTAGGTATCCAAAGACCCCGTGTCTGATTTTGGATATTTTTGATTGATTTAAACTGTGGGTCTGAGTAGTCCCTTAATTTGATCTGGTTGGGGTTTGAGTATGCAAAGGATTTGTAGTCTGGTGGAAATTTTGAGGGTGTTTTCGGTTGAATATGTTTGCTAATTGCATAAGATACTCATAAGATTCTGGATTTTGAGGATGGGCCGTTGTAAATGGAAATGCTTAGAATTGTAGGACCTTCTTTGTTTTAGCTATATATAATTGCAAAAAAAAAGACACATTTTTGATTTGAAGAAAAAGAAGGGCAAAATAGGGATTTAGTTATGGATTTTACTTGGGCGTCTCCTCTTTTAATACATGTCTATCTTTACAAGAATATCGTGTCACATATTCGGTTTTAGCATCTGTACGCAACTGCTTTGATTATCATCGTGTTATTAATATCTTGAACTTCTATCCTTTTTCTAATATGTTTCATAGTTAATATAATAATCTTTTGTCTATATTTGTTGACAGTGGCCTTTCTTTTGGATGAACATGTTTTTGATGCATGTTTCAGTCATGTGAATTCATATGTTGCGTATAACGCTTTATGATATCAGTATCCTATATTTGTAGTTTTAATTGTTGATTGTTATAGATGAATGACATTGCAATAATAGTTTTTGGTAGATGAATGCCATTGCAATGTATGATGATCAGTTCTATCAATCTTGATCTCAATGGTTTAAAATCATGTTACACATACAACACGAATGCACAACAAACGCATCATTAGAGAGTGATTCGAGATATTCAAGTTAAAACCAATATATGATACTCGATGATAATATGAAACCTTTATATTCTCATCGATACTCATATATGAAACTAAAAGCGCCACTTAGTCCCCGTCTATCGGTTAACATACGTGCGATGCTCGTCGTGACATAGAACTATACGAAGGTTGTTAAATATCGGACAGTATAGCTCGATACTAACAACCGTCGTATAGTCTACGCGACGAGAAAATTCAATCGTATGGTAACCCATAGATTTGTCCCGTGTGGACAAGTTAAGAATGTATAAAGTAAACGCCTTCATTCACTTGTGTTTTCATCCGTTTCGAGATATTTCGTCGGTACCTTTCCGCTGGTTCTCCGTGTATGAAGATAGATTAGATGTTCATTTCAACGTTGTTTCACAGCTTTGAAATGATTATCTATTCTATTACAGTGTACTCGGAGAACAGCAGGGAGGTGCTGCCGAAATTTACTCGAAACGGTTGAAAGCACAAGTGATGGGTGTTCGCTCTATACATTTTTAATGGGATAAAAGCCTACACCCGACAGCCGGAACACACACATACAACAAGAATACACAACAAACGCATAATTAGAGAGTGATTTGAGATGTTCAAGTTAAAACCAATATATGATAATATGAAACCTTCATATTCTCATCGATACTCATATATGAAACTAAAAGCGCCACTTAGTCCCCATCTATCGGTTAACATACGTGCGATGCTCGTCGTGACATAGAACTATACGAAGGTTATTAAATATCGGACAGTATAGCTCGATACTAACAACCGCCGTATAGTCTACGCGACGAGAAAATTCAATTGTATGGTAACCCATAGATTTGTCCCGTGTGGACAAGTTAAGAATGTATAAAGCAAACGCCTTCATTCACTTGTGTTTTCATCCGTTTCGAGATATTTCGTCGGTACCTTTCCGCTGGTTCTCCGTGTACAAAGATAGATTAGATGTTCATTTCAACGTTGTTTCACAGCTTTGAAATGATTATCTATTCTATTACAGTATACTCGGAGAACAGCGGGGAGGTGTTGCCGAAATTTACTCGAAACGGTTGAAAGCACAAGTGATGGGTGTTCGCTCTATACATTCTTAATGGGATAGAAGCCTACCCCCGACAGCCGGAACACACACATACATCAAGAATACACAACAAACGCATAATTAGAGAGTGATTCGAGATGTTCAAGTTAAAACCAATATATGATAATATAAAACCTTCATATTCTCATCGATACTCATATATGAAACTAAAAGCGCCACTTAGTCTCCGTCTATCGGTTAACATACATTCGAAAATTTATTCTTTTCAACGACAAACGCACACACAAAGCATATACACGGATTTTCTCCTTTGTCAGTAACTATCCTGTTCTTATATTTCTCAATATAGTCACCATAACCTACAATTTATATGTTATACAGTCTAACATGGCCCATGAGTACGTCAGAGTTAAGGACTGGATGTATGTGGATTGGCAACAACGTATGCAACCTAAGTTTGTCGCAGGAGTTGCTGCTTTCATTGAATTTGCACGCACACATAATAAGATCATAATAGAGAAGATTCTATGTCCGTGCGATAGATGCGGCAATAAGTACTGGCAGAAGGTAGAATTGGCAGAGCTTTATATTGTAAAACATGGGTTTACTAGACTTTATACAACTTGGAAATATCACGGGGAAGGAGAAGAATGCAGTACTGCGGCAGAAGAAGAAGGAGAACACGATAATGCGGCAGGAGAAGAAGAAGAATTCGGTAATGCGGCAGAAGGAGAAGACGGTAATTTATTTCCATCAGAAGAAATGGAGGATATGGTAGAGGCTGCCCTAGGTGAATCTATTCGTACCGAAGATGACATTCCTTCCGGTCAAGGACCGCGTGCGGATAAATATGAAAATTTCATGAATGATGCTAGAAAACCAATTTATGAGAATGCGAAGTATTCCACGCTCTCATGGTTCATCCAACTTTTCCAGATTAAGTGCCTAAATGGATGGAGCAACAAAACATTCACAATGCTTCTTTCGTTCTTGAAAGATTTTATGCCCCGGGGAAATAACGTGCCCGACAGCTGGTACGGAGCCCAGAAGATGATGTCTGATTTGGGTCTAAAGTGCGAGAAGATTCAAGCATGTCCTAAAAATTGCGTGTTGTACCGGAAAGAGAATTCAGATTTGAAAGAGTGTCCAACATGCGAAGAGGCCATGTATAAGCCGAAAGATTCTGATGAGAAGCCTGATATACCTGTGAAGATAGCACGATACTTTCCCATAACACAGAGGCTACAGAGGCTATTCAGGTGCAAGAAAACAGCCGAGGCAATGATTTGGCATCACCGTGCTCCTCCAAGTGAAGATGGAAAAATGAGTCATCCAAGAGATTCACCGGCATGGAAGGATTTCGATAGGAGGCACGCAATATTCAGTAGCGATCATCGCAATGTCCGGCTCGGACTGGCTACTGATGGCTTCTGCCCATTCAACTATATGGCTGGAAGTCACAGCACATGGCCCGTTGTAATGATAATTTATAATCTGTCGCCTTGGTTGGTTATGGACCAATCATACTTTATGATGTCTCTTCTTATCGACGTACCAAACTCACCGGGGAACAATATCGACGTCTATCTCCGACCTCTGATCGAGGAGTTGAAATCTTTGTTCATTGATGGTGTAGAGACATATGATGCAAACACAAATACAACCTTCATACTGCGTGCGGCTTTAATGTGGACAATTAATGACTTTCCTGCGTATGGAATGCTATCAGGTTGGTCCGTACATGGTCACAAAGCATGTCCTCATTGCCATGAACACAACATCGAAATTCTTGAATTTTAGCAGGAAGGTTTGTTATTGCGGCCATCGACGTTTCCTGCCTCCAGACCACCCCTATAGGTTAGACACGGTTCACTTTGATGGTCATCAGGAGCTTCTTGGACCTCCATCCCCATTGTCCGGAAAGGACGTGGCTGCTAAATGGGATGGTTACAATAATATGACCTTCGGGATGGATCCGACGAAACAGGTCAAACCACCATATTGGAACAAGTTAAGAATTTTCTTCGAGCTTCCGTACTGGTCTACAAATTCAGTGCGTCATTGTCTGGACGTCATGCATATAAAGAAGGGAGTATCAGAGCACATACTTAACTTGTTTCTTTGTAAAGACGGGAAATCGAAAGACAACATGAATGCTCGGATGGATCTACAAGAGTGGGGAATAAGAAGTGAATTGCATCCTAGACCGGTAGCGGGTAAACCGGGCAAGTTTGTACTTCCCAATGCCGCTTATCATATGTCACAACCGGAGAAGAAAAGATTCCTGCAGGTGTTGCATGATTTGAAAGTCCCCACAGGTTTCTCAGGATCATTCAGTAAGAAAATAAAAATTGTGAAGGGCAAGATCGATGGGCTGAAAAGTCATGATCACCATGTTATCGTGGAGCACCTTCTTCCATTAGCCCTCAGGACTTCTCTCCCCGACTCGGTTGGTCTAGTAATCAACGACCTATGTTGTTTTTTCAGGAAGTTGTGTGCTAAAACACTGGAGGTTGTGACGCTGGATAAACTAGAAAATTCATGTCATTGAGCATCCGCTTCTTCATCAAAGTCATGCACGACGTAGCAACTGTGGAGTAGCTCTCGTTTCTTGGACCGAATGTATCCAAGCTCGATTGTTTCCATTCTCCCATTAGGCAACTTGTGCTGAGTCCCGGGAACGTTCCAGACCTTGTCATAGAATTTGGCTTTTCGAGAGGTCTGTTTAAAGGATATCCCCTGGCGCTTCAATAGCCTTTTCAAGCCTTTCGTATAATATCTGGGGAGACGGATGGGCTGAAGCCTTTCAAGCGTCGGATCCGCGCCGTGCCAGATTTCTTTCTCCACTTTGGTTTCCTCAGAGCGGTAGAATAGGATTGCCTTTTCGCCTTCTCGCCTGGGAGGGACATAAAACGTTCGCAGCTCCTCTACACTGTAAGTATCGAGTGCATCCAATTCTTTATGGTGTTTAAGCGGAACCATGGCGATTTGTAGACTTTGCTCTCTGTCAGCGAATGTCTGTAGTGAAGGTCGAGCAGAGAATACAACATGGACTTCATCTTCCAAGTCGCTACCGAAGATCAACGTAGGAGCAGATGGTCCCGGCTTGTTGTATTGGGACGGGCCCGAATAAACTATCTCCTCTTCCTCCTCGGTATCACTGCCGAAGACAGGGATGGTGGCATTAGCTTTATTCTCCGGTTTGTGACACCTCCCCGTGTCCTCGAAATCGGGTAAGAAGTATTTGGCATCTTCATATTTGCGGACCTCGTTCACAGAGAACAGGTTAAGTTCTCCCGTCACGGTATACTCGAAACCATCCTTAAAATACTTGATACACTGATGTTGTGTAGAAGGGATGATGTTGTTCTCGTGTAACCATGGTCGGCCGAGCAGAGCATTGTAGCAAGTCTTGGCGTCTATGACGTGGAACTTAATGTCTGTGACGAGTAGCCCAAAGCGTAGCGTCAGTATCACAGACCCAAGAGTTCTTGATGACTGGGAGTCGAACCCGGAGATGGTGATCTTGTCCCGAGCAAGGTGCTGGACACTCATGCAGATTTCTTTTAACACCCGCACGTTGAGGAGATTAACGGAGGATCCGTTGTCGATCAGGATTTTGCCTATCTTTAAATCGTGGCAGTATCCCGAGACATAAAGGGGGCAATTGTATTCGCACGTCCCAAGGAGAAGGTCATCGTCGCCAAAAGTGACATCGGCCGTGTGCACTTCCTCCAATTCATCCTTCATCTTTTCTTCAGGCAGGAAAGCTTGGAATTGTTCCGGCTCTTGTAGTGCCTTGATTAACGAGCCTCTCGCCTCCTTTGATAGCAAAAGGGCGTCAAGAATGCTGAGCTGCGAGGGTAGTTTCCTCAGATGCGCTAAAACGTTGTAATCCACCTTATTTCTCTTCGGCGGGTCCTTGGCACTTGGCTCCTCAACAACTTGGTCATCCAGGGCGATCTCCTCAGGGACCTTTTCTTTCCCTTTATCTTTTTTATTTGAGGGTCCAAGATTCTTTTCGGGTAGCGTCCGATTACGCAGCTGGATATTTTCGCAGGCCCTCGGCTCTTCTTCTTTCCCCGAGGTGGACTCTTTAAAGAGAGGGCCAAGCTCCAGCTCCTCATCAGAATCACTCCCGAATGTAAGCACTTGTGGTCCCCCGGCATTAACCATGCGACAATTGCCGGTAGTTCTGTTAAGCCCATCGGTCGTATTTTTCCGCTCCCGACGAGTTTTGCGCTTCTCCCGCTTAAACTGTTGTCGGTGAGCAACATACCCTTGCCACCATCTATCGAAAGCTTTGCACTCTTCGGTGGGGTGCGAAATCTTCCGATGATACAAGCAGAGGAGGGGTGCATTTCCACTTCACCAGTAATGTTTTCTTCGGAGGATGGTAGCTTCATGCCCATCGATATGGCCTTAGCAAACCTTTTCCTCATATTGAATTTTCTTTTGTCCGTAGTGAATGTATTTTGCTTCAGCGGAAGTGTCTCAGCTCTTTTGTCAAGTCGCCGGCGCTTAGCCCTTTCAAATATAGCCGTCTCGCGTTCCCGATCAGCTTTACTTTTCAACAGAGTTTCATTGAGGAATGCGTCAATTACTTCATCTGATGGTCCCAAAATTTTTGGTTCAGGATCTGCGCCCAGCTTTTCAGTGTAAGGGGTCTCCTCATCGTCCGTCAACGAATGGGAGATCATATGGCAGCTCGCCACATATTCCTCAGACTCACCCGACGAACTTTCTCCCTCATCTTCCTCTTGAAAGACGTGGTTGAGAAACTCTTGGAGTGTAATGGGAGTTCGTGCTTTCTGGTTGTATTCCTCCAGCGCGTCAATTTGTTTTTGCAAGTCTGTGCGCTTGTCGCCAGACTTCACAGGCTTCTTGGATTTCTTCTTCTTCCTCCTCGAAGATTTTGACGGCTGGTTGTGAGTGTTTGGGCCACCACCATCGGTCTTTGGAGTTGGACGCGGCTTCAACATCCCCTCAATAACCTGCGGTTCCAGCGGATTCTTCCACTTGATCGCTGGGCATGTCTGAAAATCGTTCAACATCCTCTTTGTCTTGGCCGACAGCACAACCTCCCACGGGGCTTCTTCGACGAGAGAGCACGTTCCCCCGGCATATTCATCCTTTTAGAGGCGTGAGGTTGCGGCGGATTTACCTTCCATCTATTGGATAACGCAAACTTGCCCTGTTGGTACTGGTCTTCAAGCCAATTTTTGAAGACGTAGCAATCTTCGATCGGATGACCCAGTAATCGGTGATAGAGACAGTAGTTGGGCTCATTGACATCATTTGGTTGCGACGGACGTTTTGGCTCCGGCAGATTTATGAGTCGGTTGCGCAACGCCAGCTCGAATAATCTTCTCGTTTTATCTCGGGGAAACGAGTAAGGACGTCCTAGTCTCTCCTCAAGGGGTACCTGCGGACGCATATTATTTTGACGAACAACCGGCTTCGAGTTACTCGGCTGTTGTTGAGCATTAGCGACAACAATCGCTTTTCCCTTCCCCTTTTCATTTCGGGAGCCCGGCTTTGGAAGAGGGGGTCTATGGCCCATCTGATCTTTGCGCTAGCTTGTCAATCAAGGCCTGGAAGGTAGTCGGCTTGAAGAACATCATAAATTGCGAGATGGTTGCTTGTGGATCAAGGGTTCCCACAAACATACCCACTGCAGGAGCTTCTTCAATGCGTTACTCGCATTTCGACCATAAATTCTGCCACCGTATAGCATATTGAACCCATTGTTGAAGATAGTGCCCTCAGAGTCAATTATTGGATCACATGCACGTGATTGCAATGATTGAGGGAGGACCTATTCCGGTAGGACAGTCTTACTCAAGATGATAGTATGCTATCTGGTTTATCTTCATCATCGTGTACTGCTTTAGGTGACCTTACAGGTCACTATTGCACGTTGATAGAGCCCCTAGGATTCTTGCTTGACTACCAGCAGTATGAGGGCGATCATATACGTGGGAGCTGGTAGTCTATAAGCACATCCTTAAAAGGTCCCTAGTCGTGGGAGTTTCGAGACAGGGCATCGATTCTCCAGAGTAGACTAGTGTATACAGTCGAGACCCCGACGAGGGGCGGTGGCCGGTCTCACAAGCCACTGGTGTCAGTTGGTTCACCTAAGATGTATACAGGTGCTTATTGGGTTATGAGTACACCGGACAGGACTCGCCGGGAGCCTGCTAGTTGGTCTTATACCTGACGTCAGATAGCAGTACCCTGGTGACATGTGTACAGGTTAGTTCATCGACCTGAGGATTGTCATTTGTCTCGTGTGAGTTCCCACTGTACTTTGATTACTACCCTATCACGCTCAAAGGAGACGTGCAAACAGGTTTTAGTTGGGTACAGTCCCGAGCCACATGGAGGCAGTGAGCGGATCTTCGGGGGTTCGTCTCTCCCGGTATTGGGGGTGAGGTCGCGCTGTGTCTAGGAGAACCAGAACATGAAAAGTCCTTGGCCAAGGCAGGAGATTTACTGGTAGGTACTCCAGTAGTATCTCAGGGTGTTCTGGGCTGATCTCTGACACGACTTGTACCGCTTTTGGGGGTCTGACTTTTACCAACCCCTAGGCCCGCCATGCGATGCTCATAAACGAACGGACCGGACTGTACGGATATTGTCACTGACAGGCTCAGTAGGGTGTCAGGATGAGTTCGCTCACAGACGTCCCTTTTGGTCAATACCTGGTTGCCCGTTACGTATAGGCTAATACCTCTGACGTGCTAGTGGTTAAATCCATAACCAATGTATTGACGAGTCTTTAGAGTCCCCCACATTCAGTTGCTCAAGTTTTCGGGCGAAACGCTGTAGAGGCCGTATGGAGATATGGCAGGGTTCGATCAGATACGTGCGGTATTGCACGGATCAGGATTGGACGGTTAATACTAGCGGGCTTTGGTTTAAGCCGGATCCTAGTATAGTACAGTGTAGATTTTGTCTCATTGCATTTGTATTTCGGTCGGAATACAAATGCGGGTATATATATACAGTAGCGGGGTTTTCCTGTAATTTATTACGGGATCAGTTTTTTGGAGTTGCCGGTTTGCTTTCCGTTTCGGCCATATTTCTTTGTATCTTTCATTGGCCGAAGATTGGTGGAGGAGGGCTTATTTGCATTTGTGCAAAATTAGCTATTTGGAGGGTTGTCTTTGCATACTTTTGTATCATGATGGTTTCATGATGGAGCACCATCCCTTGACCTTCTTGCTTCATGATTATGCTTCATGATTGCTTGACTTTTTGACTTGTTGATGAGAGATGGTTGTTGAGTGTAGATTTTGGCTTGTGATCATTTTATTCTCTCATGATCACTCCTTACTCTTCTTGCATTATTGATCCATACACCCCTCATTCATTCCCACTCTCTACACACATGCATGGCCGGCCAAGGGTTTTTGGGCTGTCCCAATTTTTGGGATGGGGATATCATCTCTTTTGGCTTGTAAAAAATCCCATAGCTCCACAAAAATTCCACACTTCATTTCCTCCACCAAATGGCAACCTCCATGAACCCCATGAGACACATAGTTCTCTACACGATCTACAGCAAACATTGGGCACGTCGACTCGCCAACTTCGTGCCCGAGTTGTCTCGGTATAGAGGTGGGAGCGGCGAGGTGGTGGAGACCGGAGATTCCACGGGGAGATCGGGACGACGACGAGAAGACCGGAGGACTCGGATCACTCGGTATATTTCTCTTCCCATCTTGTAGTTAGCTAGGACTATATTAATGGCACGATCCGGGTATTTAGTGCGCGGTGGTGCCGGTTCGAAAAGTTAAAGTAAATCACCGCTTCCGCATTTTGGCCTCGGGATGGAGGCCGGGGCGCCGCCGTGCACTTACACCCATGTCTTGCCTGGCTTCACCCTGGTGTTAATCAGTGTCGTCATCGGGGTGCGTTCACTGGCGCTTGCAAAACGCTGGGTAAACAACAGCTTCATCTCCGCGAAGGTCTTGATAGAGTCGTTCGGGAGCTCAGAATACCACTCGAACGCTGTATCTGATAAGCTTCCAACGAACTGGCGAAACAACAGTTTGTCATCACCGCCGGTGTTGCCGCAGAGTGCCCTGAACTGGGCAACATGCTGGTGGGGATTGCCCGTCCCCTTATAGACATGGAACTTGGGAATTGTGTAGCTCGGCGGGTACTTGATCTGGTCGTACCAGCTCGGATATGGTCGTCCTGTTTTTACGATCTGGCCGGCTGCTTCAGTCGCATGATGAACCCGTATTTGTTGGGCTATGTACTCGTCCAAGTCAGTTTTGGAGATTGTCTCCTCCTTAGCTGTTGACAAAGCTGGCGGAGGATTCGACGTTTCTCCCTTATCGTCTTCAAGGACGATCGGGGGATCTTCAGCCGGAGGATCTTGTTGGATCATCATCCCCACCATGTCTTGGAACAAGAGGCCCATACGCTTTATGTTGGCTGCTTGTTCAGCAGCCTCTTTATCCTTCTTCTCCAATATCCGACAAAGGAATTCGGCGTCAGTTTCTTGCTCCTGGCGTTCATCCGAGGACGTTTCAGGGCTCTCGTTTGGCCCAGTAAGTGCGGACATCGCGTTCATCATCTCTTGGAGCTTCTGCTGCTGCTCCTGCGCTTTGGTCACCGATCGCGTGAGCGGTCTATGACCTGTGGATATGCGGCTGTCCTCTTTACCAAACGCCATGTAGACGGTATGAACTACAATGCCCCCTGACTTAGGGCGTTTGGGTTCACCACCTTTGATATTCATCACCGGCGTGAGGACTTTCTCCGGCTTTCTTCTCTTATGGGCCGTTGAAGTTGAGGGGGCCGTTGCTTTGGGCACCCAAGTAGTCGCCGTCTTTCGTTGCTTGATCGGGGAATTTTCTTCTTGCCGACCTTTTGACTTCTTGTGTTGGCGAGAGAAATTAGGATCAATCACAGATTCTCGGACTCGTCGCCATGTCTTGTAAATCCTGGAGGACAGCGATTGAGGAGGCTGCTCCGGCTTTTCTGCTTCCACGACGGTCTTTACCGGTGGAGGAGATCTTTTGAGCACCGCAGTTGGCGAGTTTCTGCGTACCCTGTTCAGCAGCTCAAAGCTGTTCCCAGTTGGAACAGTAGCATTAACCTCCACCGTTGGAGCTGGTGGAGTTATCCTAGAGGGGGAGTTGCCCCCAGTCTTCCTTATCCGGCGCCAGTGGCGTCGTTGGGCGTGACGAGCTGTCGGTATTGGTTCAGTGACGGAGATGGCCTTGTCTTGCCCCCTGTTCAGGTGTGGGGCTATTGCCGGCGTCAGCCTATTGAAGACTGATGTCTTTTGAGCAACAGGAGCAGGAGTTGGGACGGTCAGTCTTGTAAAGACCGATCTCTTAGCAGGAGAAGCCGCCTTGACGACTTCAGGAGCAGGTTTGGCTACTCTTTTTAGAATAACCTTTTCTGGGACTGCAAGCTTCATTGTGGGCCCGCAGGAGTTTTGGCCCAGTCTGGAGAAGACCGAGGCACTGGTGTTGGGCGACCCGTTGAGAGGGGCCGCAGTAACTATAAGTCGATCGAAGACCGACTTCTTAGAAGCTTCTGGTACGGGCACGGGGGTGCTGAAGCTTGTTGGCGGAAGCATGGTTCTGAAAAACAGCCCTGTGGTGGCTTGAGTAATCTGCTCCACGGGTATCGTGAACAAAGAGGCCGCTTGGGGCCCGTAGGTTATGCCCCTAGTTGAGGCAGGACGCGAGTTGCAGCTGCAGTTGGAGCACTTCGAACAGGTGAATGTCATTGCTGTTTTGCTTTCTGCGCCAAGCAAGAGACCAAATCTTAGTAACTTGAAATCCAAAGGCAACCATTAACAAACCGCGACTCGTTCGCGAAGGCGACACACGAAATGTGGAGTGGAAAGAGAAAAAGGTCCCACCGGGCGTGCCAGAATCTGTTCCCCTCCGAACGGCGGCCAAGACAGAGACGTGAAGACGTCTTGCCTGAGATTCGGGGCAGATGCTATATGGTTTTATCCGTCCACCTCTCCGAAGATGCCAAGTTGATTTATGGCACCGTGTATCACAGGTTTAAACGGATGCGGCCGATGTAGCAGACTTCGTCAGATTCCCCCCCGCTAGAGGGGTTTTTGATTGTGGGGACGCTCTTCCCTGCAGGCGCAAGCCCCTGCAGTCAATTACGCTACCGCATCGTTGTAGCCACTTTCTCCTTCTCCAGAATTTCACTTCGCGTCGTGTATGTTTGTTTTGTTTATGGATGCCCGTGGATTGTATACGGAGACTAATTTATGTCGTCGCCCGTAGGATGTGGATTAGTCCAAATCCGTATTTTCTTAGATTTGGGTTTGGTGTTTTAGTTTAAGGATACGTTAGCCATATTTAGGCTAAGATCGACTTAAACGTTTGTTAAGGATACGTTAGTCTGATTTGAAACTAAGATCAACTTAACGGGATCGTTTGGATCCGACAAAAGACCATTTGGGGGCTCTATTGTTCCAGTTTAGGGACATAGTGGTCCGTAGGTAGTTTAAGGACATTGCGGTCTATTGGTAGTTTAAGGACGCTTAAGTCCGTGGGTTTAAGGACCCCACAGTCCGTGTTTTAGTTTAAGGACGCATAAGTCCGTAGGTTTAAGGACCCCACAGTCCGTGTTTTGGTTTAAGAACGCATAAGTCCATGAGTTTAAAAGACCCCACAGTCCGTATTGATGTGTGGTTGTCGGGACCCGTCACCTCTCTGATGTCGTTGAAGGATTACAACGATAGGGGTCAGAGGAGTTCGGAGATGTACCCTTGAACCGGATGTAAATTGATTTAGGAGAGCAGTCTTGCTCAGTCAATTTAGTTTGAGGACTTACGGCCATGATTGGGCTAAGTCCAGTTGAAAAATGTTCAACATTTTTATTTGTTTTTGGCCTAATAGGCCTGTGCTAGGGCTTTGCCCCTTTTTAAATAATGCATTGCATTTTTTTATTTTGTTTGGACTCTGCCCATTTATAAATGAGGCAGAACATCAATTTTACTTGGGCTCTGCATTTTATTTTGTTTGGGCTCTGCCCTTTTATAAATGATGCAGAGCATCAATTTTATTTGGGCTCTGCCCTTTTATTGCACTGCAATTTATTTTGGTCTACTAGGCTTTTTTGATTTGGGCCTGGCCCTGCATTGCATTTGTCAGGCGCTTTGCGCCAATCAATGAGCGCAAGCGCTTGTGGTGATGACACGTATCACGCAAGCGCAGTGCGCTGCGCCAGTGCGCTGCGCCAGTGCGCTGCGCTTGCGCTGCTGACACGTGGCGCGCTCTGGTGAGTTGTGCCAATTTCAGAGAGCAAGGCTCTATCTCAAAAGCGCATAGCGCAAGTGGTTCAGGTGCTGACACGTGGCGCTCTCTGGTGGCTTGCGCCAACCCAGGAGCGCAACAGTACAGTTTTTGTAAGTGCAAGGCACTATTTCAATAACTTGAGAATCTTTAAGATTCCAGAACCAATGGTTCATAAAGAAGTGCAAGGCACTGTTTGATTTCTTGATCCAATTTAGATCAAAGAAAATAAGTTTTTCTTGTTTTTTCTTGTTTTCGGAGAACCAGTGGTTCATAAAAAAGTGCAAGGCACTTTTTATTATTTGAAAATCATTGATCTTGTTCTTAGATCAATGATCTATTAGAAAAAATTCTTCTATTTTGTGAGGGTTTTTACATTTTTCTTGAACTTTCTTCAAAGATCTCTCTGTTTTGAAGTTCTTAATCTCTCATAATGTTGATCATGCTTTGAACTGGGGTCTAGGGGCCTTTATATAGTGCCCATAAATTTGTTAAATTTGTTAAAGAGATCTTTCTCTGAGTGATTTGGGGAATTTTCCCCATCGTTGGATTTTTGATCCAAGGGCTTCTCTTTTACAGAAGATAATCTTCTTGTTTTAATAAGAACAGAAAATTTTTACTATAATTAATTCTGTTTGGCGCAAACGCCCCAGCGCGTGACACGTGTCAAGCAGCGCAGAGCGCAGCGCAACTGCGCTTGCGCAACTGCGCTGACACGTGTGGCTCGGCGCACAGCGCAGTGCGACTGCGCTTGCGCAACTGCGCTGTCGCGTGTTGCACAACGCAGCGCTTGCGTTACTGCGCTGACACATGTCGCGCAGCGCAGCGCTTGCGCAACTGAAGTATTGCTTCCTTTAATTTTTGTTTTAAATAGAGCCTTATTCTGATTGGGCGCGCTGCCTTGGGCTCTGCGCTCTCTGCGCTAGCGTGCCAGATTTTGACACGTGGCGCCATGCGCGCAGCGCAGAGGATCTGAAGCGTTGCTTCATTTATTAAAGTTTAAATTTTCAAAGTAGAGCTTTGCTCTAATTGGGGGAAGATGAAGCGTTGCTTCATCTCCCGCCTTGGAATTTGAACAGAGCTTTGCTCTGATTGGGGTAAACACCCGACGTCGCTACCCAGGAGTATTGCGTAAGTGTTAATATTTATTCTACCCATATTTGAAATTTTAGTTTTGGAAGGTTCAAGTTTAAATTTTATACTTATACTTTACTGCTTAATGTGGGTGTAGGAGCGGGTGGTTGAGCAGGCCGAGGCCTTGAGGATCGATTTTACCGGACAGAGCGATCCGAGGCTGCTGACCCCAGTTCTGGACGCCGCACACGGAGGGCACCACGGAGGTTGGGAGAGAGGCCGGGGACTGGGCCCTAGCAGGGCCCATATGAGGTTCGACTCCACCCCGGCGGTTACTTCCTCCGTCTCCAGTGAGCGACGTGTCCAGCAGGAACTGAAGAGCTTGAGGGCTACCGTTCAGAAGTTGAAGGAGATGCTGGTATGTATACTACTTTATAATAAAATATCATGTCATATTATAGATATCAACATATCCATAATTAGTACGTAGCTTGAGCTTATTTGGTTTTAGACTTAGCTTTGATTAATCATACATGCATATGTAATTAAAATAAACAACGGTTTTCCAAACTAGATATCCAAATGGGGTTTCGAAATAACTTGATAATGATACGAATTCGAATAATACACAGTTCTTACACGCTTCTTACACACGTTAGGTCCAGACGCGACAGGGTACATCGGCCGAGCCTCCATATGCATCTCCTTCGGCTGCGGCTCCGCAAGCCACTACATCGGCTGCTGTTCCGCAGACAGCTCCTATAGCTCCACCGCCCGCTCAAACTCCCGCAGCCGCGGCTCCGCAAGCGACTATCTCGACGGCGGCTGCGCAGACCACATCGCCAGCTCCACGGGCCGCTCAGACTCCCGCACGCGCCGAATTGCATGGTTTATTGACCGAGGAGCAGGCGTGCTTGATTCTATCGTTTATCAGAGGTGGAGCTGGACCGAGCTAGGGGAGCTTTTTGATTCATATTTTTTGAAACATGTATTTATTTATATCATACATATTGTACTACATTTTGAAATGATATTGATATTAATATTAGTTTATATTTATATCATATTAAGTTTTTGGGTTTCTTTTGTATATTATATGCGTGAGATGTGATTATGAATACTGCGATATATGTTGTGTGATGATTAATTTTAAATTTTATTGATATATATATATTATTGTGCACAGGGCGGGAAAAAATCAGGCAGCTCTTTTTTTTAAAAAATACAGATAATGTGTACCGACGGATTAATCCGTAGATACACATGTTACCCCTACGGCTTAAACCGTAGGGGCAAAATATCAGCAGTAACTGATATTTCCCCCCTGATCTCAGTACCAGGAGGTTGGGAGTGCCCCTACGGATATATCAGTACCAGAGGGTTGGGAGTGCCCCTACGGATATATCTGTAGGGGCAAACAAAGATCCCTACGGATACGTACCTACACATATATCCGTAGGGGATGATACTTGGCCCTACGGATATCACCGTAGGTACAGTTAATACATTTAAAAAAACCGTAAATAAAATAACTTTTTTTACCCTACGGCCTACTCCGTAGGTGAAAATGGCCCTACACAGAACTCCGTAGGGGCAAGATTTTGCCCGTAGGGGCAAGTTCAGGGCTTCAACTTGCACCTACGGCGTTTGCACCTACAGATTATTTTTTCGCCCCTACGGAAATATCCGTAGGGGCAACCCTTATTTGTAGTAGTGTCTACAGATGGTCGGCTTTTAGAGGCGCCACAATAGGATGTTCCCTACCATGCCACGGGTATACTCCTTTTCTCCAATACTTATTCCATATATTTTAAAGAGTTGTTACCATGTTGCGGTGCAGTCACATGTTTATGCATATAAATATCTCTGTCGTGACTGATTTTGTAATTGTAATTTCATTGTTCACGCAGTTTGTGATGCATGAAAATTTTAACGTTTCCGAAGGGTGATCAAGTCAAAATATATGAAAGTTGTTATGCATGAATGGATAAGCAGCATATTCAATTGGATAGATCACCAAACCTATGGGCTCATTAGCATTGATGAAAGTAGTAATATATTTAATTATCTCATCTGCAATTTATATAATTTTGGGAAATTTCCTGGAAACTTCTTCATCTTTCATCTGGGTGGACCAATTCACCTATCAAACTTTTTTTTTTATGTCAGATGACTGATCTCATACATGGCGCGCGCGTGCGCTCACGGACCCGCCTTGTTTGCATCAATTTGGAAGTCATAACTGATCTCATATGTATTGTGTGCGCCTGTGTGCGCGCAGGCGTGCGTGCATGCCTTTTATCTGTTCTTCCAGCTTATGGGCATTCTGAAAAGTCGAAGGTCTGTAAACTGAACTGTATGTGAAACGCTGTAACACTAGGAGAATTTACTGAACAATTTGTTGCTTTTGATCAACGGCAATGTGTTTGTGTCAATTTGGAAGAAACTTATCAAAGGTTCCTTATAAAAAAAACATATTTTTTTTCTTTTGATCAATGACCATGTGTCTGTGCCCATTTGGAAGAACTTATCAAAAATTCTTTATAAAAAAACATCACATGGGAAAAATTTTGGATCAAAGGAATTTTGGATTTGTTTCTTAGAAATTGTTTGGTCTAATAGGTCTTGAAGTTGTGTATTGTATCCGTTTGCGTGGCTAAATTAGTCAATTGGATGGTAGAAAGTATGGACTTAGGCAGTTTTGAGCTGGGCCATCTATCGGTATGAACTATCCAATGATAGGATTTTTTAATTAAGGAGTCGACATTGGCTTATCTGCATTCTTCAATAAGTAAAACGAGGTTAGTAACCTGTTCAAACTTAATGTGTTTATATTGTTGAACGAGCCTAAGCGAACTCTCAACGAGCTTGGGCCCGAGACACACCTTGGCCATTTCTGTGTCTAGTTATAATTCGTAAAAATAGCAATAAATTATTAGAAATGTATATGAAAAATCATACAGATGCTAAACAGCATCTTTGATAATTGAAAAATAAGGAGTATACTTGTTATAACTACTCCGAAGAGCTCAGGGCTTGTTCAAAACCAAATCAGACCTAATTTTAATGTTATTAATTGTATAAATTCTTTAATATTGTATATTTTACTACATAATAAACTGTATTCGAGTTAATCGTTGACAAGTTAACAGATATGATCTATATTCTAGGATATGAGTTAATTAATGATTACTTTATTTCTATTACTAAATACTAGATTCGAGTTAACCTGAATTTCATTTATGTGATGTGCTCTGTAAATGAGTGTTTTGGTTTCTTGCTGAGTGATGATGATACGTAGGTGGTTTGAATTTTATGTTGAAATATTGCCTTATGTTTTCTCTATGATAGTTTTTGTAGGCTTTTCAAGTAATAATATTTCATGATTTTCTTTCTCAATGAGCTGGTGATCGAGTCTTGTATCTTGCATCCTTAACCCCTGAGTTTTTTCCTTTCATTTTTTTGAGAAAAGAGAGAATATACACTAACAAGAAAGAAGGCGAAAACTATATACTGCAACAAAACTGGCATCAAGATGCGACGGGGCTTATGATGATCGGGAAATGATCCGCCTTTGTGGCAGAAACGTCGCATGCTGCAAAAATAAAAACTGTCCTGGGTCTTTTGCCTTAACCAGGATGGTCTATATTTTGTGGCATGTGATGCGACCCCTTCGGAAATCTAACCGATGGCCTCTCACTTTGGAGAAGAAAGCTTTACCTTGTAGGTGTGTGGGTTTATAGTTGGTGGTATTTAGATGATAGTTCCTAGTAACATTGTTATATGGTAGCCTGCTTCATGGAGACATCTCATGCGAGTTTTGATATGTGGATGCATGCTTTCATACTGCATGTTGTTGTTCATCCTTCTGTTCTGATGCTATGGGTTGAAGACTTTATTTTACATTTGTTTTTGTTTAGAAACGTTTGTTCTTTTGTGTTACTTCTCCTTTTCTTTTCAATTCTTTTTTTCTTTGTAATCTTCGCGGCGTTGTTATTGTATTGAAACACATGAGCGCAGAAAGAGGTTTCTCAACCCGTTTTATCCGGAAAAACATTAAATGGGAGAGTAGAGAATGGACGTTTACTCGACTCTGAGTTCTTGTATATATTATCTTTGGCCTGCGAAAACCAACCATAAGGTTTCAATGAGTTGGTCGGTTGAAAATCAATAAAATGAGATCGTAAAGAACACCCTTATTGATCATGTATGAGTTAATATTCTAAGTTAGATAAGGTAGGCATAATCGCTTGCATTTAACATAATATATGTCGAAGTCGGAATTATTTCCTCCATCCCTTTTTAAGATTTCAGTAGGTCCCTTTGCTTGATGCATAACATTACGTGAATGAATTGACGTTTATTAAGCAATAATCCCGCACTTAGAGATGAGATCATATCATAATCGCATTCTCCATCCGTATGGTTTTCAATAAAATACATATTGATAAGTATATAATCTGATTGATTTGATAGCATCATAATATGTGTAAATTAAATAAAATATTTTAGAAAAGATCATATGCATATGATGAATGTTGTATGGTGAAAAAAAGGACAAACAAATGTGCTTCAGCCGAGCACATGGACAATGCAATTACGACATGGATTGCAAAATGCATAGGCAATCATGTATTTTTCTCCGTACCTATTTATATATATATATGGTACAAATAGTGTACAAATACTGATACTTAAAAAACCTTGGTTCTTTAATATGTGGAACTGTTGGGCTCTGCATTTTTCATGTGAAAATTAGGTTTTTTTCTTAATACTGAGAATTGTGAAACAATTCCGAACTTCAATGCTTTCATCCTCTTTCCTGAATTATAGCTATTAGAAAGCAGCAGAAATTTGAAGATTATAATGTGCCATAGTTTTGTTAGTGCCTAAGCCTAATAACAATGGAGGTGATATTTGCAAGTATGAAGGAGATGCAGATGAAATAGTGTGTTGTTGTCAATGGTTGCAGTAAGAATATATTGATTTATACAATTGGAGGATAAAATTAATGTTTAAATGCCCAATAAATATTTATTTCCATATTTATAATTTTTATTTATTTATATATATTTTTGCATTATTTGATACGTTTTCCATAAACCGAACAGGACTGACCGATGCTTCCGTCATATACGGTAGGCTTTTTGCTTTTTGCGATTGTGATCCTTCATTTCCTGAGGTATAATATATGTTCAAAGAAACTTAAAAAAGGTTTAAACTATCTGTTGTTTTATATATGTAAAATTTGTAATTAACAGCACATCATGACCTCATACACAATATTAACAATGTGCTGCCAGGTACAATTGTGCTGAAAAAAATTTACCTGCAGAGTATAAAGTGTCATTTACAGGCGGTCGAAAACTCAACCGGCATCAACTTTTTTATGATCGGGACTGGTCATCTTGATCAGCATGTTACAAACTATACATAACCAATTTTCGTGGCGTATGGATACTCTATACCCATTCATTTAGGGATGAAAGGTTCAAATTAGGAAAACCATTAGTTTTGGAATCATCCAACAAAAGATCAAATGGTATCCAAATCACATGACAATCGATATACACGTATTTTAAGATATAAAGATCAAGATAGCCGGATTGGATCTTCAAAGAGTCGACGGATGGTTAACTTTTCGAGCAGGTATTTTCCTACTTAAATACCATTTTATACTCTATATCCTCGTATCACCTTACTCCAACTTCATGCTGGTGAATTCATCAGCATTCCTCATCTCTTGATATAATAAAGTCAACAACATTACTATATGGACTGTATAGAGAGGGGGGGGAGGGGGGGGGACAAATAGGTAGAAGGAAATATCATGATGAACAATAACAATTAATTTGAATAGAATAAAGTTGTTGTTTGGGGGCAATACATAGCTTGCTTCCTATATAAAGGTTGCTCGGTCCCTTCAAGACATTGATGACTAATAGGTTGTGGGGGAAAAACTGAGAAAATATTAACCGTGGCAAATATTAACAATCAAAGCAAAGTGAGATTTGTGCTAAACCTAAGATCAGTGCTAGCCATTTGCTTTATCCTGACTGTGACAAGGCCAATTAAACCACCTCCTCTACGGTACCGCCCTCGGCCGATTTTTACCCTCCTTTCCATAGGTCGCCTCTGAGGGTTCCTGTCAAACCCTAGAGTGATGTCGATGATGCTGTAATACTGCTACGACTATGTACTATCGACAATAATATGAAGGGTTAGTCATATGAAGGGTTAGTCGTATATAGCCCCCTCTCATGTTTGTTTGGTACAACACTTGTCATCTCTCGACTGGCATCTCAAACGTTTGTATCAATATGACTTGATAAATAACATTAAGTGTGTGATGTTTTCCCTTTTTGTGGTGTTGAAATGTTGCCTTGCACACTCCTACTTCGATTGCATGCAAGGCATGGTAACCAACTGTGCATGGCTCAGTTGGTACCAATTTCCTCTCATTGATTTCAAAAAAAATTATAAGGCATAATAAATGTCCTTGCTTACACCAGAACTCCACGATTACAAAGAGTGTTGAGGAGATATATTTTTTACATTCTACGAAGGTAACGAGAACCCGCCACCTTAAACTCCTAAGCCTACGAAAATACCCGATAAGCCAACAGTTTAATCTTCAAGAACATAATACAAGAACCACAGTAAACAAAATCAAACTCTTTTACATTTCTGAAGTTACAGTCCAACTTGCCAACCAGTGGTTATGTAATAAATTAGATATTAACTTTGTAGACATGATAAAACTAGAAACGGTAATAGAAAAGCAATCAGGTTTGCAACAAACTCAGTCATTTACAGCCCATTCACAGCTTTAAAAAAATAGAAAAGGAAAGGCAAAAAGGACCTAGCAAGCAATTCTGGGGATTTTGTATGGGTTTTTCAAGGATTGCTTATAAACGCTACAAAAGCCTAGCCTTGTGTGACAAATAAAGATCAATTCCAAATCGGCCAATTTCTACTATTATGAACCTGCCACTGTTTCTATCCTACTGCGAAAACGGAATCATGCAAGTGATCATTTAAGCTCGCTCTCCATTAAGCGGAACTTTATAAAACAAGATGCAGCCTGAAGCAGAGAAAACATACTCGAGATCTTAGTGCTGAGTAGGCTCGTCGCCAGACACCTCAGCAAAACAAACCGGACATGCCTGAATAAACATACGACTAGATTTACTCATCGACGGCAGGAAAATACGAAAGCAATATTTAAATATCAATCTCATCGGATGAACATACCTTGTTGATGCTAAGCCATCTTGAAATGCAGCAAGAATGATAAACATGTTTACAAGGCAGAGTCATCTGCCGATCTCCTCTTTTGTAGTCCATCTGGCAAATCACACACCTGCCAATGACCCCGCATAAGAATTTTATGCACGCTTTCTTCTATGTGTTTAAAGAAATGTAAACACAATATTCACCATTTGATAATTGTTAATGCTCGAAAGAGAAAGCACACAGCTATATTAAACAAGTAACTAATGTAGAGTGAGAGAGAGAATTGTATATTTAGTTTTGTAGGCAAAACTCAAATATATTTCCTAATTAAATGATGTTTCTAGGGATATTCAGGTTGAATTTCGATATTGCATGGTGAATGATGTTTCATGATTATAGGTTGTTATGATGATAGTAAAGAAGAGATGCTTCTCAAATTATGGAAGTAAAGAGGAAAGCTTCAAACTCCTAAGTAATTTAGAATCAGAAAAAAAAAATGGAATGTAATAGAAAGATGTTATAAGAAGTAAGGAGACTTATAGTTCATACTGAAAGAGAAGAAATATGTATAGCAACCACCATGTTTCCTACTTAATTTCGATCAATCATCATTGCCAGTATTAGAACGATGTTTGCGGCATGAATGTATGGAGTTAAAATCGAGAAAAATTCCAGATTATTATGTGATCACATACACCCACACATACACCCAGAAAACAGAAGGAATAATTTTATCGGATGGCTATGACCTATAAAGAAAGAAAGAAAATATGGCACATGGTTTACTGTCAGTATTTTGGGAAAGTAAGAAGCAACAAGTCAGAAATTAGTATAATTAAATGAGACTGTTGAAATGAATGGCTGCTGCTACTGGCATCCTCCTACAAGCCTAAAATAATATGATAAGAAATGAGTGCATCTCAAGGAATCTAAAGGTTTGTTCATCCAAAAGATAGAACGCGTTAACTCAATAATATGGTTCAGAAATGTGTAAAGGAGAGCTGTACGTGAAGACAATATAGTAATTTGTGGATCAACAAGGGAAAATGAAAGTCCTAAACGAACATGGTTTGTTATTGTCACAGAAGAGATGGCCCTTAACAAAGTTAAATAGAGAAATAGGATTCATCATACAAAGATTTGGGTTAAAGGCTAGTTATTAAGGTTTAATATGACACTAGGTTTTTGGCAAGTGCACTGTACATGCATGAGAACAATGTAGATATGATGAGAGATTGCAAGTACATGCACATTACAATTTTATATGATTGCATGCAAAATCTAGGACTGATTCCAAGTTAGATGATGTTCAAGAGTATTAAAAACTTTAAATCATATATATGGGCCGCTGGACCCTGTCGATTCTCCTGCATAAATTTTTACAATATATATATATATGGGCCGCTGGACCCTGTCGATTCTCCTGCATAAATTTTTACAATATATATATATGGGCCGCTGGACCCTGTCGATTCTCCTGCATAAATTTTTACAATATATATAAGATTTTGCAACCAATGGATCAGTAACCTGATACAAGGCAAACCTTTGTATTACTTGAGGGAGAGAGGGAAGATGGAAGACAACAGGAAAATTACCTTTCTCTGCGTGATTTCTTTCTTGAAAAGAAACTGCATTTGTACTTGGTAACTGGAAGAGACAATATTTTATCTTGAGAAAGACCCCGACTTTGAGTTCCAACTGTCTCTCCTAAATCTAGTAATTCCTGTTGATAAAGTAGCAAGTATATCAATCAAGCTAAACACTGTTCAGTGACAGAACGAAATCAGCTATAGATCGGTCATTTATACAAAAGCATATATACCCTTCCTTCAAAAATGATACATTCAGTGACAGAACTAAAACACGAATCAACTAATTATCAATATGTGAATGATGGTACCCTTAAGTAAACGCTAGTAATGACGATTGCTCTGTTGTAACCATTTGGATCACAAGCCATCGAATTGCAATGTTGTACTCTTGATCACAATCATGGTGTGAAGTTATCATATATGAAACAGAGTTTGTTTATTGCATGCAGAAAAAGATTCCATAGAGCAACATGTGCTATATTGCTTTCTTCTTGTATCCAGTTATACTAGCACATTCAGTATTCAAGAGGGCAGGAACGCAGATGAGATAACAGATTTGATTGGTTTTCAAGTTAGCGTAGTTTGTTCTCATTGTTTGAAATGGAAAAGTCACATCTAACAATATATCATTGATTAGAAAACGATCAATCAACCAAATAACCAATTTCAAGAAAAGAAATAATCAACTTCAGAACATAACATTATGATCCATGAAGAATTCTAATTGAACCACTAATCGATAATTAGAAGAGAAGTGGAATCCTGGGTATCTGATATATGCCAACAAGAATAAAAATGAACTGAACAACAAAAAGGAGGCAGTGATGAGATGAGGCCAAGGATAATAAGTAGGGTGAGCTTTATTAGATATTTGGTGCACCAAACTGGGAAGCATGTAGCTCACAGACTCAACCGCATCTATGGAACCTTTACCTAGTATGCACGATGGCAAATTTACCTAGAGGCATGAAAATTTTGAGAAAGCAGCATGCTAAAAAAAAGGTGTCAGTTAAAGCAGTTATTGGTGAGACTACACTAAGCTGAACATCAGTTCAAGCTAGATGAAGAAGGAAAAAGAAACTCATGCTCGCTCCATAAATACAGTATCAAAGCATATACAGAAGATTGTGTCCCTTTTCATGGAAAGCTGGTCAACAGTATCATAATTGGCAAGGAACCATAGATGTATGACTACCGTTTCAACTTTGACTGCTAAAAGGAAAGGCAGGATGGTGCAGAGCAAGTGAAACCAGTGTACACCTAAACGTTAAGTTAAGCTGAAAAGGAGGGTTGCTTGTGACTATATCAGCTGTTTCTCACAGCATGCAAAGATCTATGGCTGATAAGAGTATAAAGAACTCCTGAGGAGCAACAATAATGGCGACATTTAACAATTTTCAGTCATATAGCAGAATAATAACAACTGTCGAACAGAAAAACAATTTACTCCAGTCTTTTAGTTTTGATCATAGCAGTTTATCTGCCTCTACATCAGGAACGATAAATCCACATGATGAAGCACATCATTCAAGTTTCTCATTGACAGTGGATCTATATTGTGTGTTAATAGCCATCAGTTGCTATAGATGAAAATTTACAAGGCAATAGTTGGTCATATCAAGAGTGTTCGTACAGATGAAAAAGGATGAAAAAAATGAGCAGGCACAAGAGAATTGTTCTAACAGTGAAGATGAATTCAATGATGAACAATAAGAGTTCCTAAGTAATCTGCATTGGAGTAAGAATGTCAGAGCAACACACACACACACACACACTTGTCCAGCTCCAAAGGAATCTATGCAAACATGTAATCGATAGGAGTACTGCTTCCAACATTGTATTAGAACTTTGTGCCTGGTTGACTCTACAAAACTAGTCAAATAAAATTAGTGCAAGCCAAACGTTTATTTTGGGCAAGGATTGCAAAGGGTTGAAAGGAGATAGTGACTGCTTCTGGTTACGCTCAAGTCCATATCACTAAGGAGGTTGTAAGTCATCACTTTATCATCTGCCACACTGTGACTATTCTTCTGGCGGTGATCAATATTACAAGGGATGCCATGAGGCATAAGTATATAATCAAACACCAACACATGAAAGAAAATAAATTTGATAAAATAGTGAGATATTATTAGCATTCAGGAAGTAGATGTGTATTAAAAGATGTCGAGATGTGTCAACAGACTGTAGCACCATGGCACCATTAACACATGCATCAAATTGAATAACAATTGAAGAAAGGATTCGGTATTAACTATAGAGATGGCAATCCAGCCCGATTTGATGCCATCTGCATCATGGTGTTGGACTAGGAAAGCCTCAGCTTGCCAGAGCCATAGAGTAAATTAATATGACTAACGTTCCCTTACAAAAAATTATTGAGGTTAACTAGCAGGCAGAAGCAGATGTTATCTCAAAGTGGATTTTTTTATCTTCCTTATGTGAATAGAAAAGCACGATTTTGTGGCAATCTTCTTTAAGTTCTTGTGGCTGGACAACTATGATACAAACTGACACAGAATATGTAAACTATCATCATAAATAATTAACAATGAAATGTTCCCTAGGCATTGAGAAAAGCAATATCAACCTAATATTAGTTGACTTGTATTCACATTCAACGTAAAGCATCCATCGTTTGCATCTAAAACCTACACCCGCAGGCGACCGAAAGCCATATAATAGTTCTCTCCAGAGTAACAAAACTTGGCCAACCAAGCTCTTCTCAAAAGATATTATGAGATTTATAAAAAAAAAAAAAGTTGCCAAGTAAATGATTACAGATGTAAGCGGGGTGGAAAATGACTCTGCACATGCAGCAGTAGACCAATGTGGGGTATGGGAGGAGCCAATCTCATGATCAAATTAAACTTAAAGAATGAAAAATAATGTGATAACCTCATATATGGAATTTTCTCACAGCTTTGTAGACCGAAGCTTGAGGGAGGCGGATTAAATGAATTTGAAAGACTGATTATTAACAAATTTTGATTTTAACAAGTGGAGTTAACTGTTTTTTAGATGAGAATTTTTATGGAAAAGATGGTAGGTTTATTTTAAAGTCCTTCGGGTGGTTGATCGCCATGAAGAAAGGCTGACAACCAGAGGTATAGGATGTCAGCTACTGGAAATCTCTCTCTGGAAATCTTATTGATGTGATGGTCATTAGGAGATTCATTGTATGTCAAGGAATCTACGATCAAAATTTTTGAAGCGTTAACTAGTTCCTCTCTTTCTTTCTTTTTTCTCTTTCTTTTTTGGTAAATCGTTGCTTCTTGCTTCAATTATTTAATCTTTGATTACAATTAATTAATGTATTGAAACTTCCATGGATGTTCATCATTCCATACATTTCGTTTTCTCAAGGTCTATGCATGTTTAGGAATATGCAGACATCTACCAGGTCAATTTAATGCAGTTATCCCCAGTAAGGATAGAAAATTTTGAATCAGCATGAAAACCCACTGGGAAAAAATGATGACGACGACGATGATGCAAGCACCGTTAACGAAACTAAAGTGTATTAGAAGAATTGGCAACAAATTTTTAAAGAATGGTAAAAATTTGAACAAACCTCATAAGTCATATTGTCAGGATCGATATTATCTTGCCAAAGTACTTGCTGCAATGCATAAGCAACCAAGATGAACATTAGAAACTACAAAACCAAAGTATTTTAGAAATGAGAGTAAAGCGAGTATTCAACATAGTGAGACAAATTACTGTAATTTACGATTACTGAGAGTTTATAGACTTCTCACCTGAGGACTGTTCGAGTTGGTCTCGTTAGGCCTAATGCCTGCAAAATAGTAAAAATGGGTTCCAGATCAATTACTATAGAAAAATACTAAATTGAGTATTCAACATATTGACTGCTTCCACTAAAGACAACAGTTCCCGAACAACCAGATGAAATTAAGTTACAAAATCTGGAATGTAAAATGTATAAGAGAACAGGTTAAGTATACAATAATGTACAGAACACCTAATCAAAATAACAGTACATAGCAGTAATTCATAATAATGTCAGGTTCAAGTGTTTCTTTGCATAATCCTGACTAGCTCCCAGTGCCGATAGGTTTTCATCATATTCTCCCGGCATGACACTGTTTATTTAATACCCCGATGCTCTCCAGACCATAATTTGAAATCTCGGCCGATCCCGATCCTGATCCAAAAGGTAACTGTCCGAGATGTGATACCGATATTGTCCGATATGGAGTTATATTAGGTTTACCATTTGATTACTAATTTAGTATTAAGTGTATTAATGGGTTAGTGGGTTTTTTAATAGGTTTCTAGTTTACGGTTTATTTGAGATAATTAATTTCTAAATAATAGATAAAAATAGTAGTTATTTACCAAGCATTAAAATGACAATTTTACACATAATTAGTTGTTCAAGAATTTATCAAATTGTTCTTAGTCGCAAATACTATTTATTTAAATAATTTCACAATCATTTAAGAAATTGTCATACGATCTAAATTCCAATATTTCCGATTCAATTCGGCCTATACGTCCATGATGGCCAATTCCAATCCCAGAAGTGACCACCCCCATAAACATACCGATACTGAGATTTTAAACCTTGTTGTAGACCAAATGATTCAGATATGACTTTTTGCCAAGTTAATGCTTGGTTGCCAGCTTTATCAACAGCAATTGAAAGTCATCACAGATTGCGAGCTCACTTTGAGCATATAAATAATATTGCACGTAGCTGTCTCACTTACGCTTAAATATGAGTGTATGACGGCAATATTTCACTTTTGAACGGATTACATTTTTTCTACACCCTACTCATGCCATCTTTAAAAATTAAATTTGCACTATTTATCTATTTGGAAACAAGCATTTGTCTGAAATATATTTAGTTTTAGTTCCAATACAGTTCCAATGCTTCCACAAATGGGCAAGATAAGTATGCTTAAACTTACCATGAAGACCACATAAATCCGGGTCATATCTAGGACATGGCATCTTACTGAACTTTAGCCATGAGAGAAATGTTGTATATGTAACTATTTGTGTATATCTATATGCACCGAAGTCTAAATTTGCTTAAAGCACCTTAAATCATAAAATAATGACAAAACAATTATCTTATTATGCAGTTTGAAGGTCTGCTTTAAAACAGAGTAATTTTACACATATTTCTATATGTGATACGGTCTACTTTATAGTCGAGTAATTGAGCATCAGACACAAATGGGCACGAGTGTTGTGTCGGAAAAGCATGGCCGCACTCTACTTATAATAGAGGGAAAGTGACATACAAATATAGCAAGAAAGTGCTTCTTTTTAGTGGAAAAATTCATCTTATTCATCTTTCTTCTCTTCCTCAGAACCAAGTGCGCTTTCTGTGGGGAATTTGAACTGTATTCAGGCCTCACTACATGAGATCATGCTTCAACATCTACTTTTTTCATATTGTTAATAAACTGTATGTGAATGTAAGAGGACACCAAAAACACTATTTAATTACGAGAGCTAGGATGGTTTGTTTGTCGAGGACAAGAGACACGACAAACGAGCTTCGTACAGTGAGTCCTATTTTTTTGCTCGCATAGCATTGGTCATTTAAGATATAAGCAAGAATAATTGAAAAGATGTCCCGTGAAATTTTTAGGGGGAAAACTAGGTAATAACAGAAAAACATATATTGACTTGTGTTATTGAGGAGAATAACTAAATACTCAAAGGGAAAAGGACATTGCGGTTTAACAAAAAAAAGTTCTTATCAAAACAAAGAGCAAAGATCTGTTAATGTTCAATCAAACTTACATTCCTCAGGGCTGGAGTTACTACTTGAATAAGCACCCCCGACTCCATCCACAGCTAACTGTGGCAAGTCTACACTGTTTGATGGAGACGGGCTGTCCCACACCCTCCTTCCTCCATCTAGTCTAGGTACATAATCATTAATCTCGTATGCGTTACTAAAACTGTAGTAAGGGTTAGTTACTGGACCGGAAAAACCATATTTATATGAGCTTGTATGCATCATCGACCAGTATGGATTTCCCTGCAAGTTAAAAAAACAATAGTACTTCATATCACAAGGAGTAAGGAAATGCATGAATTATATTGCATAGACTAGCTTAAAAGACATGCTATTCATTGATAAAGCGAGAGGAAAAATATGCTGCTCTTAGTAAACTAATATGATTAAACCAAAATTGCAAATTGTGGTGGTCTACTAACTAATGAACAGATAACTTAAATAGAAAATGCTATATTGTCTCCCTGGAGTCACCTTGGATAGAAGATAACTAGTTTGCTACTAGATCTAGTGAGATCAATGGAAAACATAACCAAAATATTAGCTTCAAGTTTTTAAATATTAAATGGTTCTCTAAATTAAATTGTCAAATTCCACAGCAACAACAAGCTTTTGGGCTCGCTAAATTCTACCAAGTAAATTTCAGCAGAATCGCATATAGATAGTACATGATATATTATGTACAAAAACATTGTACCACTTAACAGACATGCTATATATATTACAATTTTTAACTACCTGAAATTATAAACTTCTGCTTGGAAAAGGCACATGACTAACATTCGAGAATTAGGTAGGGTACCTGATCCTGCAAAGCTTCTGCTAGCGCTACATCAGCCTGAGCATATGAAAGTCCTTCAAACAAATCCATAAAGCTTTGGGTGACGGTGTAAGGAAACCCGGTATCTATGTAATGAACCTCCACCTGTCTGTTGGCATTCATGTTGAATTGTTTTATCCAGAATCTGCCGAACTAAAAAGTAAAGTTTATTAATGCTCAAATTTGATAACTCTATTATACAAGGCTCATGCAAATTGTACAATAAAGACAAAGAAAGATGTGGGTGGAAATTGTCATTTACCCCTTAACATCCAAATGCTAGACAGTCCTATCAATTTAACAGACCACAGCCAGAATTATCTGGGCAGCATCATGTATATCTGCAGTAATGAATCAAAGCAAAGAATCAAAGAATCAAGGATCCATGAATCAGTAATTCTATCAAGATCTATTCATACAAATTGTATCAAGAAAAATGCTCCTCACAAATTCTCCAACAATGTTTAAAATCAATAGAAATAGTTTAACAACACAGTAAAATGTATCTCCATCATTAGATTCTCAGTAACAAAATTAGATTTTTAGGAATCAGAACATAGAAGAACCTATTTCCACCGTTCCTCTTTGTTAATCTTCTATTCACAAAGAAAACACCAAAAGAATCTAATTCCAAAGCAACCCTTAAAAGTAAAAAATGCCACACTGCCCTATCAAAGCATCAGGGATTCATGAAATTAGCACTTATCTTGGTCCCTTTTGGAATCAAATTAAGATTACTACCAAAAAAATAAAATAAATCTTCTCCCATGTTTTCTAACAATATATCCAATTATCGATAAAATCTTTCAAAATCTACTGCTAAAACAAATAATTGTAAAAACACAACCAAAATGTATCTTCGTCTTTATACTCGCTTGAGGAGGGCAAAAAAATGTCGTTTTTTTAGGGTTCTAAACACCATAAACCCCTTATTTTCCACCAATCCTTTCCATTCATCAACAACGTCTAGCCAAGGAAAAGAATTTCCAGAATCACAACCAAAATGTATGTCCCCATTCGTAATTAATAAAATTTGTAAAACAAAACCATTAAAGACCTCATTTTCTCCACCAATCTTTCACATTTCTCAACAAATCCTCGCCAAGAAACCAAATTTCGAAGAAATCTCACCTCGTTTGGGCGCGATCGAGGCAAACCAGCAACCGATCCTCGAAAACCCTAACAAATAGGAGGCGAACCGATGCGATCCGCGGAATGCGGGGCGAAAAGAAGGGGGGAGAGGGTATAATTAATGGCAATGTCGGTGGTGGCTATTAAAGCAGCGGTTTTTTCTTGTGAGGGAGAAGATGATGATGATGAGAGAGAAAGAGAGATGTTCTTTTAGTTTCTCTCTCTACTTCTAGTAATCAAAGCGAAGCAGAGGGAGGAGAGAGAAAGAGATGAGCATGGAAATGGAAATGGATTTCGGAGCTTGTCCTGTCTCTGTCTTCTCTCTCTCTCTCTCTCCTCTTGCTGCGTATATATATGCTATATAGCACCGCTATTGAGCTGTTGCTTTTTTCGTTCATCGTTTCGGATGGAAAACCCGATACGGCACGGCACGATACGGATGACATGTCTCGCGAGATAAGATACCCACATTTGATAGACGTGGATATCGGTCTTTTCTTTTTGGGTAAATTGTCAAAAAGAAAAAAAAACAAGCAAGTTGTTGTCAAAAACTTTCCGGCCTCAAAACAGTAGACAAAACCGTCTCGTAAATTTTTCCTGCAGTATCTATATAGTAGCATGCTATATCTAACCAATTCATACAATTTATTTAGATATCCCACGTAGCGGTTTAGATATCGCATGCAGCTGTTTAGATATCGCTGGACACTACTTAGATACCGCAGGAAACTAAATAATAGCAATAAGCTACTGGATATCACATGTAAGAGGTTTTATGACAGCTAAAAACTTTTTTATGGGTTTTTGACTGCAGTTTCGAGGCTAGGGGGTTTTTGACAACGGAATAAAGTGCCTGAGGGGTTTTGATAATTTACTCTTTTTTTTTACCTCGGTTAGTTTTATGATTGATATTGTTCATCTTTGATCTTCATGGCTTGAACATACCTACACCAGTTTGCATTTGATTTTGATGCTTACTGAATGTTGAATCTAGGACCTTTTCATGCAAGTGCCCACAGGGGCCGACCAGGCTATCCCTGTACCCGACATGCAAGCAGAAGCTGGCTCACCTCAGAGCCCCCTGCAAATCGGCCTCCTCAGCCTCTCTGCTCGCCTCCGAGCTACCAGAGGACCAAGATACCTCGGTCCTCCTGCTCGTTCCTGAGCTCCCATGCCGAGGCCATCTTCCTCGGTCCCTCCGACCGACCGACTCCACCACTCACAAGTGTAACCGACGCTCCGCAAATCTCGCCATGCGCAGATTCTCCGCCAGCAACATCCCACGTTCCACGCCTTCACGATCCCCATTAATGGGCGATCTGCTCTTTACGCGGGCGTAACGTCAGGAGCGTAACTGCCGGCGAGATTCTCGCGCATGCTGCTGCGTGCTGCTGCCACTATATAAACCCCCATTACAGAGGGGTCAAGTAAGCCATTTTTATTCCACTTAGCCGTTACTCTGCTCGGATCTAATACTAACTTGATCGTCGGAGGGTCCTCGGTTGTACCAAACCATCCCGGGGCTTTTTTGCAGGTACCTTGCGTTAAATTCCTCAAATCACCAATCACCTCAAACCCATTAAGATCCACACGCAGCAGGAGATCACCTCCGAAATCCACCGGGAGATCGACGGAAGACAATATCTGACGGAGATCCGAAAAGGACCTTCATCAGTTGGCGCCGTCTGTGGGAAATAAAACTCCACGAAAACAAAAGTTGACCTTCCGATCTCCGTCCACATGGCATGCGATCACCCTGAAGATCCAGGTACCAGCCGCCGCCTCCCCCTCACCGGAGGCGCGAACGAACCTCCTCCGGCGACCGTCATCAACGCTCTCGCCGGCCGAATAGATCGACTACGGTCCATCGTGGAGGCGCTCGTCCGCGTCCAAACGGCCGGGCCAGGGCTCCAGATCGCCGCTCCTCCGCCTCCAGAAGACTCTGCCCTCGTCGACACGGCTGACCATCGGCAGGCTACGTCCCATGGCCACAGATCTCACGGGCCGATACTCTCTGAGGCCCACTGAGCGCCCCACAGCTCCACACCAAGATCCGCCGCCAGGGCGCCCCGCCTCGAGCCTCCTCGCTACCCTCGCCCGCCTGAAGAGATGTCGGTCACCTCGCCTATCCCCAGGCATGGCCGACACCCCCTCCCTTGACGGGGTCGCACAGAAGGGGATCGCCACGGTGGCTTGAAGGCCACCTCACCCAGAGATCAAAGCCCTCACCAAGAGGCAACCGCACATCTTTACTGCCCGGTTATCCTTAGCAGGCCTCCTACGGCTTCTCCTACGGCTTCTCCAATGCTAAGGATCAAAGCCCTCCTTAGAGGCAGCCGAGCGGCTCCCCTGCTCGGCTATCCCTGGCCTGTAGCTTCCCTACTCGCAACGCCAGGGATCAAAGCCCTCGCCAAGAGGCAACCGCACAGCTTCACTGCCCGGTTATCCTTAGCAGGCCTCTTAAGGCCCCTCCAACGCTAAAGATCAAAGTCCTCTGTAGAGGCAGCCGAGCAGCTTCTCTGCTCGGCTAACCCTGGCCGGTAGCTTCCCTACTCGCAACGCCAGGGATCAAAGCCCTTGCCAAGAGGCAACCGCGCGGCTTCACTGCCCGGTTATCCTTAGTGGGCTTCTTACAGCCCCTCCAACGCTAAGCATCAAAGTCCTCCGTAGAGGCAGCCGAGCTGCTTCTCTGCTCGGCTATTCCTGGCCGGTAGCTTCCCTACTCGAGACGCCAGGGATCAAAGCCCTCGCCAAGAGGCATCCCAGCAGCTACCCTGCTCGGTTATCCCTGGCGGGTAGCTTCCCTACCGCAATGCTAGGGATCAGGAAGTCCTCTCAGAGGCAGTCGAGCCCGACCCTCGCCCGGCTATACCTGGCGGGTAGCTTCCCTACCGCAACGTCAGGGATTAGCAAGCCCTCCCAGAGGCAGTCGAGCCCGACCCTCGCCCGGCTATCCCTGGCAGGTAGCTTCCCTACCGCAACGCCAGGGATCAGAAAGCCCTCCCAGAGGCAGTCGAGCCCGACCCTCGCTCGGCTATCCCTGGCGGGTAGCTTCCCTACCGCAACGCCAGGGATCAGAAAGCCCTCCCAGAGGCAGTCGAGCCCGAGGATCCCTCGCTCGGCTATCCTTCAGGACAAAATCCCTCGCCAAGAGGCATCGGGCAGTAACCCTGTCCGGCCAAGGGTTCTTGGTAGGCTTTTTACAGCCCCTCCGGCGCTAAGGACCAAAGTCCTCCAAGAGGCAGTCGAGTCCTTGCTCGGCTATCCCCGGCTAGTAGCTTCCTACCACAACCGACATAGATCAAAGTCCTCGCCAAGAGGCACTGGGCAGTAACCCTGCTCGGTCCACGTCCTGAAGTATCAAAACCCTCGCAAGAGGCAACCGAGCAGCTACCCTGCTCGGTCATCTCCGGCTGGTAGCTCCCTACCCATGACGCCAGGGATCGAAGCCCTCGCAAGAGGCATCCGAGCGGCTACCCCACTCGGTCATCCCAGGCTGGTAGTTGCCTACCCACGACGTCAAAGATCAAAGCCCTCGCCAAGTGGCAACCGCGCAGCTTCACTGCCCGGTCATCCTTAGTGGGTTTCTTACAGCCCCTCCAACGCTGAGGATCAAAGCCCTCGCCAAGAGGCACCAAGCAGCTATCCTGCTCGGCCATCCTTTGCAGGCCTCAGACGGCCCCTCCAGTGCCAAGGATCAAAGCCCTCACGAAGAGGCAGCCCTGCAGCTACCCTGCTCGGCTATCTCTGGCTGGTAGCTCCCCTACCCCACAACGCCAGGGATCAAGCCCTCATCGCGAGGCCGCCGAGTTCCTTCCTGCTCGGCGCATCCCCAGCGGGCATCCTCCTGTCCATCAGACGCTGAGGATCTCAAGCCCTCATCGCGAGGCCGCCGGGTTCCTTCCTGCTCGGCGCATCCCCAGAGGGCATCCTCCTGCCCATCAGACACTGAGAATCTGAAGCCCTCATCGCGAGGCCGCCGAGTTCCTTCCTGCTCGGCGCATCCCCAGCGGGCATCCTCCTGTCCACCAGACGATGAGGACCTCAAGCCCTCATCGCGAGGCCGCCGAGTTCCTTGCTGCTCGGCGCATCCCCAGCGGACACCCTCCTGCCCATCAGACGCTGAGGATCTGAAGCCCTCTTCGCGAGGCCGCCGAGTCCCTTTCTGCTCGGCGCATTCCCAGCGGATAGCTTCCTACCCTACAAAGACACGGATCCAAGACCCGCCGAATAAACTCGTGCTCAACGTGCGATCAGCGCCTCAACTCCGGCAAAAGGAGGATACCGACCTTCCCACACTCGTCCTTCGCTCGACGCATACTCGATGCGCAACAACAAGAACGCCGTGTCGCCCCCGGACAATCCACCACAAGGAATTACCAGCGCCAAGCCGTACAGAGAGAATCAAGCAGTCCACTCTCGAACCGACCCACAAAAATAGACCGGAACGAGAGTGCGGGGCTAATGATGATGCTTTATATTGGCGAACTCCCGGATCAAGGACGTGTGGCAGATGACGTGTCCCAGAACTCAGAAGAAAGGGCCCACAGGGGCCGACCAGGCCATCCCTGTACCCGACATGCAAGCAAAAGCTGGCTCACCTCAGAGCCCCCTGCAAATCAGCCTCTTCGGCCTCTCAGCTCGCCTCCGAGCTACCAGAGGACCAAGATACCTCGGCCTTCCCGCTCGTTCCTGAGCTCCCATGGCGAGGCCATCTTCCTCGGTCCCTCGACCGACCCACTCCACCATTCACAAGCGTAACCGACGCTCTGCAAATCTCGCCATGCGCAGATTCTCCGCCAGCAACATCCCACGTTCCACGCCTTCACGATCCCCATTAATGGGCAATCCGCTCTTTACGCGGGCGTGACGTCGGGAGCGTAACTGCCGGCGAGATTCTCGCGCCTGCTGCTGCGTGCTGCTGCCACTATATAAACCCCCATCACAGAGGGGTCAAGTAAGCCATTTTTATTCCACTTAGCCGTTACTCTGCTCGGATCTAGTATTAACTTGATCGTCGGAGGGTCTTCGGTGGTACCAAATCACCCCGGGACTTCTTTACATGTGCTCGGCGTTAAATTCCTCAAATTACCAATCTCCTCAAACCCATTGAGATCCACACGCAACAGGAGATCACCTCCAAAATCCACCGGGAGATCGACGGAAGACAACATCCGACGGAGACCCGAAAAGGATCTCCATCAATTATATAAAAAAGGTTGTAGAAAGTTGACTTTTCCACCAATATAGATAGGATCCTATCAGCAATAAATGTTGAATGTTGAAGGTTTATTTTGATATGAACTTACACAAAAAAGGCAGTAACTGTGTTATGGTTTTATGTTGTTCGTGTAAAAATTAGCATGTATACTAAGCTTAAATAATGTGATAGATGTGAAGCCCATCTTCCGTTTGAACCCGAATAATGTATTAATGTAGAACTTGTTGCTAAAGAATATCTACTTTTGAACCGAAATAAGTTCAAACGTGCAAATAAAATGTGTCTAATTTAAGATCAACTTTCGAAGCTCATAACACTCAATACGGACGCTAAAATCGCTTTTTCTATACCTTTTCAAAAAAGGCATCGAAAGCCTTGAAAGATGGCCACCAACGTTACGTTGCCGGCGTTTTGGATTTTTTTCGCACTTTTGAATTTGTTCGAAGGGTGTATGGAAGCCTCAAAAATCGTTTAAAGGATTTATCTTCCAGTCCAATAGCTCGAAGTTATTCCTTCATACTCGCAAATCGATATCTGTCCAGGCGCCATACACTCATTCTACCACTTTGTATCATTCTTAAATGGTCTCCCACTTAAAACTAGATCGATTTATTAGTTTTAATAAAAGATTCAACTCATTGGTTGCGTAACTGTCTCAATTCATAACCGAAGCATATTTGGCAAAGGTATTTAGTAATTGCTATTTTTTGGCTTAACCAAGGGCGGATCCACCCATAACCGATAGGGTGCGGTCGCCATCTCTGGATTTTTTTTAGCAGGATACCATCTTGAACTGCACATCCACCTGAACGAGAGAGAGCGAGATCTCGTTGAAGCAATCGCTATTCGCTGAGCATCTTTTCGTCGATGATCGTGGCGTTGCTCATCTGCTACAACGTGCAGGAGATGATCCCGCCCAATTGGCCGAGAGCACCATGGCATATTACGGATTGGATCTCGATTTAGGGTTAGGGTTTTAGGATGTGGAGCAGTGGAGGAGAGGGGGGTTCAAAGAGGAAGACGGATGGAGGAAAGAAGGGATCGATTAAACGTCTTATTTTTTCAAGGGTTTTATATTATATTCCACCCGGAAAACTTCGATATTTACGCATTTCACCCCCAAGAAATTGTTATTTCCAGTTTCACCCACAAAATCTTAGGTATTTCCATGTTTCACCCTCTTCTCTCAATCCTCTCCCGCTCTCCTCTCTCTCCTCTCCTTCGATCTAGGGTTCATCGATCAAATGCCTCAATTTCCGCTCATCCTGACCAGATTTCCTGGATCTACCGCTGGGCTCGACCATATCAGCTAGAAAATTCTCAACTCGTCTTTACCAATCATTTAACCATATAACATAAGGAAGAAACTTTTGCTTTATATAATACTCACTCTTCTTTGATGCATTCCAAAACAAAACCAAAAAAAAAATCTGAAAAAAAAATTCCATTGGTAGAAAGTCTTGTGGCCATCCCAACCAAAGATATTGACGAGACGATATGTAGAACTCCGATATATCGGGAGGTACAAGGGGACACCATACAGAGCAGGCCAACAACTCGATCGCTCAAAGGTCCTGTCCCGAAACCGCTCCGCATTGCAGGCCGAACCGACACGTGGCGGTACGACACCAACCAGCAGCAATAAATTGTGTGCGCACGCAATTAAAGGGAAAAGGAAGGGGCTTCCCATTAATTTTCCAAGATATTCTAACGAAATTGTTTAATGAGAGAAGGAACGCTTTGCTCGCACGCAACAACCCCAGCATGAAAAAGAGAGAGATGTGGGGCCCATTCCTCCTCCTTTCTCGCCGGAAAGAAGCATGACTCCTTTTCATTTTTCATATACACCCTTATATACTTTTTATTTAGAGATGTTAGTTTAGTATAGTTCAATACCGACAAAACCATCAAAGTAGCCGTCGGCGGTTGCGCTCAACTGCATGTAAGTTAGCTATGCTCGGTGCGGTCAGAACAAGATGTGAACCCCTTTGGATTTAAGTCGGGATCGGGGGCCATCTCCATGGCTGGATGGATCAAGCGCATCTCATTAGCTATCCTCAGCCTTAGCCACATTAACAATTTTTTTTTCGATATTTGATTGCTTGATGTAAGCAGAGGAGATGCATGTGTTACCATCTCATCGGCGGAAGAGAATTCGAATATAAGTAGTTATCGAAACGAAAATTATTATCCGCATTCGTTAAAAGTCAGATAGGTATAGGAATATGAAACCAGATTGGAAAAGTTATATATGCTAAAATCAAATATTATTGTTTTGATCTATAGTATTATATTTAAAATTTGGATATGGATATCGGATATAAGTTATACCATACCCGTATTCGGGGTGATTGTTGGCAGATGCAGATTTGAAATAAGGTTGGTCGAAATGAAATTCTTCAGCTCTTGAGGCTGCAAATGCAAAACATAATTTTGATAGGGTGCAAAGTGAAAAAAAGAAGAGAGAAACCGATAGATGCAGGGCTACAGATGGTGAGCTAAACTGTTTTGGTCGGCTGAGGCGTGACATTTTTGTATCAATGGCACGTGACTCATTGTAAATTACGTATATGCCCTTTCTTTCCTTAATGGGCCGGGTTCCATTAACCTTCACCCGTACCCATTAATGGCCGCACCATTTCTTTTTCAAGAAATTTCTAACCTTCATGAAGCTAAATTTCAAAATTATTTAGCATATTTGTTTTAATCAGATTTATGGATGATTTCTTTTTTTCTTTTTTTATATTCTAGTTAGTTATGTTAAAAATTATCAGGTCTATTCATTTACATGACTCCTCAAAACATGCTGCGAAAAGAAAAAATTCGGAATGCAAATGTACGCGAATATTATTTCCAAGAATACAATTTAAGTTGAAAGATTGGTTATATGTCGACTGGAACTAGCTTAAGCATTTCATACCGCTTTTCATATACTTAAAACAAAATAGGTTTAAATAATTGATTGATACTGTTAAATTTTTACTTTAAACCCTACTATTTATATATTTTAGTTTTCTATCAACATGGATCAAAATAACTCATTTATTTCTTTCCTCGATCTCATTAGCTGCTCGTATTTAATACACACAGATGACAAATAACATATTTTTACCTGCAACAAAACATAACATGGCCAAAATCAAAAGACGTTTTTTGATTTAATAATAGAATATGAAGTATAAATTGGCACCGTAGAAAATTTCTTATACCGGCAACTCTAAACGTCAATCAACCATCAATTTTTTTAACCAAAAGCACCAGTCATCTTGATCTCCAATCCTTAAATATATGTATATCAGTTTTCATATTGCAAGGTTTTTCGACACCATGACATTTCATAACGCTGGATGAATTGGCAAAGTGTATCCACACAAAATGAAAATTGCATACCCATAGTTTAGAATGTCGAAATGTATAGGATCACCGCCGGTCAGCGCATAAATCGATGAATTGTTGATTTTTAGGGGTAGTAATTGTAAAAACAATTGTATTTCATAAGAGAGGTTATAAACACAATTTACCCCAACAACCAACCAACAAGAACCAAATCTTTTGGGAAAACAAGCTAATGTTTGTTGGAAGCAGCAACCAAAATTGTGCAAAATTTTCCAACCAAAAAGGAAATATAGATGGCAAGGGGGGTGAGCTAACCACTTATTATGGTTGAACCTCATGGAGTGAGTATAGGAGAACTTTGACCCCCTCGTTCAATAGCAGTTGGAAGAGGAACGAGAGTCACGTGACCAAAGTAGAGAGAGAGAGAGAGAGAGAGGTGACGTGGATAAAGTGATTTAATTGCGAAAAGGGAAAAAAAGGCAAAATAAAGGAGTCAATAGGAAGTGAAGATGAAGATTAAAGAGAGATTCTCTATTCAACATGAGAAGAATTGTGTGGACTAGATATTATATATCTCTTCACTTATGTTTATTCTCTTGAGATATGGTTGTCTCCACACCAAAACTTCAATAAAAAGATGACGATGAAATAACATGTTCAACCCAATACATAAGTACAGCAAGAGCGGTTTGTCGTGCCCAAAAGTGAGCAAACGACCAAAATAAACCCCACACGGCATCCAAACCAGTACAACATATGATACAACAAAGCATGAGCCAACACCCTAATGTCAAAAGCCCAGATAAGATTAGGCTCGCCCCATCAAAAAGATACACGAATGAAGCAGACAACCCGTCCATCATCCTCCCCACTGAAAACACCACAGCCAAGACATAACCGCCAATCATGTCGCCTGCTGCTGATCCGCAGGAACGTCAGCCTTAGGCGGATCTCTTCGCTTATGTTAAAGATTGTAGAATTATGAAAAGAAGATTATTATAGAGTTATTTTGCAACATTTCATGGATAAAGGCACAAAAGAAATCTACAGGAAATGATAGAGCATGTTACGATCTTAGGGCGCAATAGAAAAAGCAACATTAATTGTTAAATAAGCAATATCTTTTTGAATTATTTTGGACGTTTTATATCACTTTCATGGAAGTTTGCTTTGTATATCAAGAACATAAAAAATGATTCCCATATTTAATATGGCTATATTGTATTCAAATATTTTTCCAGCAATTTATTTTTCAATGAAATGTCCAGATCTCCTCACAACATCATCTAAAACCTTTTCTCTTGAGAAAATGGGGTCCGCAAGCAATCAAGCAATATTTCACACACCTCTGTTGAAATCATTTGTTTTTGGATTCGGCCCGGCTCTTTGACACTCGGTGAAAGACCTTATTTTAGCTAAAAATCGATAAAATTTTATGATCTGCAATTAATTTGATATCAACCTTCTCTAATAATATTCTTTAATGTCTTCCTCCCTATTGAAAAACACATGACTGCAAACGGGTTATATATCCATAATCTTAAATTACCAGTTAACGCTATTCAAGTTCTTTTGGATCATAGAAGAATTTTAGAAGGGGAAAAAATTATATTTGCTATAGAGACTTATGTTCAGTTGTAAGACAGCAACAAATAACAAACTCTAAAACAATCTAAGGTCAAGATGCTAGCAAAATTTGTATATTTCAAACTAATGAGCCAATTACTGACCAATGCAAAGTTTACTTAATTGTACATGTAGAAATTAAAATGGGCTCAATTATATAAGTTAAATATGTATTAATCATTCATGTGATGCATAATGGCATGAATCTATTTTATTAGATCACCATCCATCTATAATCATTAGAGAGAATCCTAATATCTAGGGCCCTACTTTCTCTCTCATGCATCAAAATATCCTAAAGCAACATGGCTCCTTAAACTTGACACTCAACTTCCATAATAATCCTCTTGCTCTTGAGTCTTCCTTCAAAGCAACTCAAGCTTTGATGCAAGCCAAGGGATATGGATTGGATTATAACACAATGTAGAAGTGCTTATATGAAATTTATTATGATATTAGGAAACAAAAAGGGAAATTCAAGCTTTGAAGCATGTACCAGTGAAGTTTAAGAGTAACTAGAGGAAATTATTGATTCGTTAATTTTGATATGTAGAATAATTAACACGATCTAATAATTTTTAGTTAATTGAGGAGACCATTATTACGCATACAAAATAATAATTGTAGCAACTAAAGAATGTTGATATGGTTCTCTAGATTCCTCATGGTATTCTTTTAATCCTTGTATATATTTGGAAGGCCACAGGTATGAGATGCTCCGACAAGAGTTATAATATGCTCTTGCTCTTGTCTTCACTTTTAAGCAAAAAGTGTAGAGAGGTGGAGGCTAGTGGAAGAAAGGAATATATTTTCAAAGATTTGTGCTTTGAGGAGTACTTGTAGTACATGGTCTCATGGCAATCTCCATAGTTTTTCAATAATTTTAGTGTCATTCTTAAGCTGCAATGGTACCAATACTTCAATACGGTTTTTCCTTTTGGTGGTTGGGGGATACATGCCTCTCGTCGGCTCTTTCTCATGTTGTAACGGCCGTGCCCGTTTTTAAATAAATAAAATTTAAGTTTAAATTAATATTTTTGTTTCATGAATAAAAAAGAAAAATCTTGTTTTAAAGAGGAGAATTTATTTATTTTTTTAAAAAATTGGTTGGAGAAAATTTTTCTCTCTCGAGAGAATTAAGAGTAAATTGTCAAAAAGCCTCCGGCCCGCTCAGAACTTGTGTCTCTGGACCTTTTGGCCTTGTTAAAAAACCTTTGGGCCCAATAAAAACCCCATGCTCCTAGTATAAAATTCATCACTTGTATTTTCGTATAATCCCAAAACGTTTCTTGCCCATATGGGAGACAGTTCTTTACAGCTGTATTTAAGGCAGTTATACTATAGAGGAGTTGCGTGTAATATTTAGATACTTGTCTATAATATCTGAAGACTTGCTTGTAATGTCTATTTTGTATTCATTTTCCCCTCCAAATATAATTTTTCCCACAAAAATTCTAATTTCCGGCCAAACATACTTCTTTCCCTCAAAAGTCTCTAATATATCTTTCTTCTTTCATGTAATATCTAAATAGTTGCTTGTAATATCTAACCAGTTGCTTAAAATATCTAAACATTTGTTTGCAATTTCTTACTACTTTCATATAATATCTAAGCAGTTGCTTGTAATATCTCACCAGTTGACTGTAATATGTAAATACTTGTCTGTAATATCTAAGTACTGCATGTAATATCAAAGTAGTTGCATGAGTTTCCTCTAATATCTAAGTGGTTGCATGTAATATCTAAGTGGTTGCATGTAATATCTAAGTACCGCCCAGTGGGAGATTGGGGTACTTTTGTAATTGCACTTAAATTAAAATACAAGATCTAAATAAAATACAGCCCAGGGTTTTTTCACAAAGATTTTGATTAGTAAGACCTTCCCAACAATTTTGTAAATACCAAGGGCTTTTAGACAATCTCAAGTTGGCCAGGGGCTTCTTGACAATTTACCTTAGAAGTAATCCTTAGATTTTTTAAATGGGGAGAAAATGATTTGTTTTCAATTTAAAATCATTTTTAAAACTTATTTTAAATAAACCCAAACCCTTTTCTCCAAACCCAACCCAGCCCCAAGCCTAGGCCGGACCCGGTCTAGCGGGTCGAGTAGGGGGGGTTAGGTTATTATTCTGTTAGAGTATGGTTATATATACAGCAGCCTCTCTAGCCCGATTTGTCTATCCAAACGATTTTTGAAATTTCCCAAAAAATTGAAAAATATTAGGGACCTTTCCCAGCCATTGAAAAATTTCAGGCCGTTTCGAGATTGGTGGTGGGAGATATGGCTTAAGTAAGCTGCCATTTCGTGTTTCTATATGCCGAACGAGGTAGGTATCCTTCACTCTCTTTCACCCCCATAGACACTTCTGTTGGGATCCGGCATCCACGCCGCGGAGGCCGCGGACGATGCGGAAGTGAAAACAAAAATTTTTGCGGGCACCGGACGCTCACACCCGAGAATTCGAACCAAACACCATAAACTAGAAAGCTAAAACATGCGTGGTTGAGAAATACAACTTTTGTTACGTGTCCATCCAATTGTGGAAGACTCCTCCAAGCTCGTAACCGCCAAAAACGCGCTTGAGCATCGATCGCCCTTACCGAAGACGATCCACCTGAGGGAACATGGAGGAGGCTCAAACCGACGGTCCAAAATTGCTAGGTTTGGATGGTCGGTGATGTAGGAATACTTCACTATATTTTTTTTCTCTGAAATCTTGCTTGAAAATGGAAGCAAGAAGAAGAAGGAGACGAGCTAGAGAAAGAGCATGAACCATCCATAGAGGAGATGAAGAAAATCCTCAAGTCAACCAAATGGAAAAGAGAATGGCTACTAAAAATCAATCATGATGCAATAGTGCATCCAAATGAAAAATCATTTAAAACTACATAGCCATACCTTTCTACAAGTCCACAACCATGCTTCATGTCCGCCGGATGCCACCTCATTTCCCATTTAATTTTCCAAAAAGGAAAATCAAATATGAGGTGTCCTTCTTCTAGAAGTATTCCCGTAGAAATACGGAATACTTCACCAGGTATACGTATCGCTACATATATGCGTATCCGTATAAAAATACGGATAGCACCAAAGAGAGAAAATGAATAGTGAACAATAATACTAAAATATATGTATCAAAATACATATATAAATTATTAAATCAAAACCTGATTTAATAATCCGGTTTAATCCTAAGCCGGCTAGTATTATTAACCGTCCGATTAAAATCCGTGTATCGCATAAACATATTTAATCGGACCCTCTGCACGTACCAACGTACGGCTCCTATATCTGTCGCCTGAACCGGGAAAACCCTCTGTGTGGGACTCTAAAGACTATAATACGCCGGCAGTGGATTTAACCACAAGCACGTCAGCAACACTAGCTGTACGTAACGGCTATCCAGGTACTTGTCGAAAGGGGGGTTGACAATCAAGTGCGTCCTTACCCTACTAAGCCTGAATGTGACAATCTACATACAGTCCGGTCTCTTCTTCAAAGAGTATCGCATATCAGATCTAGGGGATGGATAACGTCAGACCTCTACTAACCTGATAAGTCGTGTATGAGTCTAGCTCATCACCAACTGAGATACTACTGATCAACTATCAGTAAATCTCCCCTACCGTGGCCATGGATTTCTGGTGATAGCCAACTGAACACAGCGCGACATCGACCCCTAATACCAGGAGAGACGAACCCCTAACAGTCGACCACTGCCTCCATGTGGCTTGGGACTGTACCCAACTAAAATCTGTTTGCACGACTCCTTTGAGCCGTGGTAGGGTAGTAATCAAAGTACAGTGGGAACTCACACGAGACAAATGATGACTTCAGGTCAAAGGACTAATCTGTACTCATGCCACCTGAGAACTTCCATCCGACGATAGGTATAATACCATCTAGAAGTTCCCGGCGAGTCCGTCCAATGTACTCACCTTCAGTGAGTACCTGTATACTATCTTAGGTGACACAACACCAATGGCTTGTGAGACCGGACATCGCCCCTCGTCGGGGTCTCGAAGCGTATACACCAGTCTACTCCGGAATATTGATGCCCGGTCTCGATACTCCCACGACTAGGGACATTTAAGGATGTGCTTATAGACCACCTAGCTCTTACGTATATGATCGCCATTATAATACTTGTAGTCAAGCAAGAATCCTATGGGCTCTATCAATATGTAATAGTGATCTGCAATACTACATAATACATGTACATGATGATAAAGACAAATCAGATAGCATACTATCATTTTGAGTAAGACTATCCTACCCGTATAGGTCCTCCCTCAATCATCACAATCGCTGTAGGGTTACCTAGAACGACAACAAGGTTTCGGGAGGTATCGTCCATGCCATTTTCAAAAAATTTACCATGCTAAACAACCCTAACTCTAGAATCTTAACTATAGATTTAGACAATACTATATGTAAACAACTTTATAACTAAGTGAACAAGAAATACAACCTTTGTAAACCGGTCCTTCACTTCAATAGCTCCGTATAGAAGTCCCTTCGCTCCAAGTAGTGGTGATCCGGACTCTTCGTAGGCTCCACTAGTCGAAATGAACGAGCTTGCTCAATGATATTCGAGGCCGAAGATGATCTATTTTGAGGAGACACCAACTCAAGCCATCTCTTCACTAATTAGGGATTAGTGAAGGTAACACCCTAAACTAAATGGCTAATCTAGTAGAGAATGATGAAGTAGGAATTTTGCTCACTTTAGAATTATTTTTCTCACTATTTTTCCTCACCTCTCATAAACCTAGAGAGCTAAGCTCTTGATGAAGAAGAAGATGAAGAGATAATGTTTTGTGTGAGAATAACAACCATAGGTGAGATAATATCTCATATTAACCCTTGTAGAGACATTACCATGGCTAAAGATTATGGTTAGGTTAATAAATATCTTATGTAAAACAAATTAGTGGACTAAGTCAATGGCTACTACAAGCTTCTACAAGCTTCATAGCCATGACTAATTCCATCTAATTATTAATTACTTAGATAAATAAAAAAAAACTAATTTATAATCTAAAACATGGTGTGAGTCTCATACACCCATGTTGCATGTATAATCAAGCATGACAAAAAGAAAACACAAATAATATATATCACATATATATTAAGTGTGCACATGTGAGAAAAGAAATGTATAAGTGAGCAAATATTAGTTAATGTAAATTAGCATATCAAATATACAATTATAAATTAAATTATTAAATCAACACTTAATTTAATAATCCGGCTATATCACATATAACCGACTAATATTATATGTATCAACTTATCGAATCAACACCTGATTCGAAAACCCGGCTATATCACATATAACCGACCGATATCACATATCGCGAGAATAGAATACGGTATCACATACTCGTATTAATCTCGGTCCCGCACATATCACATATGTGCTCCTACTTCATTTTGCCCGAGCCAGTAAACCTCTGTGTAGGACTCTAAAGACTCGACAATACGCCGGCAGTAGGTAATGATCATATCAAGCACCCACAAGCCGTCAGCGGTACTATTTGGACGTAACGGCTACCCGGGTATTGAGCTATCAGAAAATCAACAAGCAAGCCTGCTCATACTCCTGTAAAGCCTGTCAGTAACACTACCATACAGTCCGGTCTCTTCGTATGATATGTCGCATATCCAGTCTACGGGTGGTTAACGCCAGACCCCAGTAACCAATAAGTCATGTCGATGTGAGGCTCATAACGGGTCGAGAAACTACTGATAACACTTACCAGCAGATCTCCGAATCAGCCCTGGCCAGGGACATTGTCACGACCCGAAATGGCACGTGACTGGCCTTTGAATCATATGAAGTCTATAGGACCCCATCTAATTCAAGTAAGCCAAAAGCCCAGAAATCTAAAACCATTTTAAATAATAAATGAAGGAAAACTTGTTTAAAAGCAAGTGGTTTTAATAGCATAAGCCGAATTATGCGTTTTTAAAACATCAAGTCTTTTCTGAAAATTTCGGCAGAGTTTCCTTTGTAAATACTGGCCCCAAACGGGGTACAACATGAATAATATATACATGAATGATAAAAGGTATCCTCAAGCGGGAGCTAGCTCTTCGTCAATTGACGGCCACAACCACGCAAGCAATATAATATACAACGCCGAAGGGCGAGAATCAAACTCAAAAGGAAGCTCAAAACAACATGAAATTCATAATAATACAACGCGCGACTCTAATGTCGAAAGAATATACAACTGGTCTCCAGTCAGAAAGAAAATACATGTCTGGTTGATGGAGTTTACTAGATACAACTGAAATAAATAATATACAAGGTATAATGGTGGTCACGATGCAAGTGAATCCACCAACCAAAGCAATCATCCGGAAAAGGAAGCAGTGTGCCAGCAAAGCCGTAACGAAACCTGTACGGCAAAATCTGCAAGAAACCGTAGCACAACGGGTGTGAGTTTCCAACCTGTGAGTAGAAAACATCACAGAGCAGAAATCGTATGTATGACTCAATCCTAGGTCAATACGATCAAATATATATAAAACCTCAAATGATAAAGTCTGAAGCATGAAAGGTGGCAAGGGTAAATATCTTTACCAAAGTGTAATCCCATGTGCTCGTGTCAGTGCCTCAGGTAGCAATATATCATATGTATGAGGTATGAATGTAATGTAATGAAAACAGTATACATGTAAATGAAGAAACTGTTTTCTTGTTTTAGTGAGATTTCTGTTTTTATAACACGAGGTATCATCAATGAAATCAACATAATCAGTGTCTAGCATCGACACAAAACATAAAATCCCAATATCTCAATATCTCAGGTTCCGGCTCTCCGGACTGGCCTGTATCATCAAATCTCAATACCTCAATATCTCAAATCTCAATATCTTAATATTTCAATACCTCGGGCTCCGTCAGTCCGGATCGGCCCATATCATCAATCACACGACCACGAACGGTATCCTCCGGATATCCGCCGCGCCAAACAATCACCGGTAGGCAGTCTACCCCTACCAGGCTCATCATCCTCCATGAAATCACTCTCGCCCCGGGATACCATACCGGGTCTACCATGTACCCGAGACGGTTCATACTACTCGAAACGGGTCTCGAAATCCAACAGCCATCATGAAAACTCATGGTGGACGATTCATACATCACGAGAAAACCGCAACTTGCATTTTAAAAAGAAAGAGAGAGAGAAGTTTATATATATTCTTGCGGTTTTTCCCCAAATTCCGAAATCTCATGAAAATCCGAAATCCAAAATCAAGAGTAAGTAAACAGTGAATATCGGCATAAAACTCTAAAATACCGCATAACCAATGAGTATATGAATGCATCTAATATCATGCAATGAGTGCAATAGTTAAACTAGCATATGAAAGCGATAACATATAGCAACTATCAGCTAGCAGGCTATGCCAATGAAATAATATTCACTAAAGTGTACGTGACATGGCAATTACCGATGATGATGTGTGTGAGCCGGCAAGCAAGTGTACGTGGAGCATACGCATCATCGGTAATGGTGCTGGTGTCCTGACATCATGATCTTATTAATGGCATATGAAACACAATATAAGCATGCAAATGCGATGCAAACAACAATAATATGCGGGAGCTGAATAATAAACCCAACAATGAAGAATCTATATCAATATATATATGTGTCATACAGTTTTGCCATTTGAAATAATACGAATCATGGTGTTTAGAAAATAAGGGCTACGGTGTTTTAGAAAAGATGCGTCTTTTGAAAATGTCCATATAATCCCTTGGTCTGTCTTTAAAATACTCACGATTCGTTAGTTTTGAAATAGGTATGACTCGAGTCTAGTCTAACATCTACAAGTAAACTACAGGACTAAACGAACAATCTAACCAAAAGGGTAAGAGAAAACCACCTAAATCTAAATCGATACATATAAATATAATAGTCGGTGATCCCGCCTCAATAATATCATGTACGATACAATATACAATATGACATCCTCGAGTTAAGAGTGCGGATCTATCATCAATATATAGCTCGTACGGTAAATCCATCCTACGACATCCCAATCTGGGTACGGGTCAAATATCACATTCATCCCATCATTTATTTGGTATCCTTATCATCATATCTCATGAACTGGGGTACTGATCTAAGTCTAGTACAAACTGATACCATCTGTATATATATGCGTGTATGAAAGTACACGCCCAAAGGCCCGCTAAAATCTCATGTCGTGTCTCAAATACGAACCACATCATATCACCGATCTCATGGCACCATGCCCAATCTCATCGACTCATCTCCAAATACCATATACAATCCTCATCATCCATGTATATATATACACACACACACATAGTCCCATACCCATGTGTGTGTGTGTGTATCCCCATATACGCACAGGTAAATAAAATGAATGTATGTGTGTGCGTGTGCGTGTATGCAAATCACTACCCTAGGGTTCACGACTAAACACTAACTTACAAGTACACTATACTAATCCAAATTCATTCCATATCACATCTGTATATGTATATATATAATATAGATATAACTCATTTGCGTTCTAATACGAAACTGCGGGGGTGCTATACGCCATCCACCCGACTTCCCCCGTAGATATATATTTACTCACCCGTTCTTCGCTTGCCGTTGACGACGTCGCCACGCGCTTACTTGTCGTCTCAAAGTCCTCGTGGGGGTACCTACATGTCACAACGTATCGTATCACATTAAAATCCAAATCAAAACCAAACGATATGCTAAAAGTCTATAGGTTAGAACTTACGGACTATGCCTTTCAAACCACCAAACAACACTCGATATAGACGTACAAACGTCAAGTGATCGAGGTAAAACACAAATACTAAAATCCAGAATCCAAAATACGAAAAATATAACTCCGAATCAAAACAACAACTCATGAAAATGGTCCCAGATTTTACCCTAGGTGAAATTAGCCAATTTTGCATAAGTAAAGGGTCTATTTTACTGCTAATGGATCCATGAACCAAGAATGAGGCACCCAGGTCAAGTCCTGGCCGCAATTTGCGGCCAGGGGGAATTTATTTGCGGCCATAGTGTTAGGGTTTGGTCTCGGGTCTTTAGGGTATGCTCCATATCACCTGCACAACTCACTGTGTTTGCTAAAACATTTTTAGAGTCCCCGAGTGTTAGCAGATATCAATAAACCATCACAATTTCCACAATTTCCCGTATCGACAGAATTTCAAAGTTCGTATTTGGGGTTAAGTCTCAGGTTTTGGGTCCAATATGATATCACTAAAGGGGGTTTAAGGTCACTAATAACTCAATTACACTTTCACAACTCAATTCAAACCCTAACCCTAACTTAGAATTTCCAAACCTCACTAAATATCGCCTAATCACTTCTAAATATGCATGGAAGCTAAATTAAACCAAATACTACACTAATGGTTCAGAAAATACCTCATTTGCCACTCATGAATCCCCTAAGGCACCAAAATGCAAACTTTCTTGGTCCAAAGTGTAGCTTGTGAGCTTGTGCACAAATTTTGTGAAGAGGAGATGATGTTTCGGTGTTGTTTTGAGGTTGTTTGTCATATGTGAAGTGGAGGTGGAGATAGGGGCAGCAGCTCTTGAGAGAATGAGGGGAGGAAATGATGAAAGAATGAAGAAGGAATGGGAGCCTTGGTCCAAGGTTTGACCCCTCACCCTCTCTCTCTTGCCAATCCCTCAATATTCTATCATTTTCTTCTTCTTTTCATTTCTTTTCTTTGTTTTCTTTTCTATTCTCATTTAAACACAAACCATGCATGAAAAATGAGAAAATGCCATGATAAAAATGTAACAAGTGTTAAAATGACATGTGCATGTCATGTGCACAAAACAAGCTTAATGCGCGATTAGCGATATTTAATCGCGATTAGCATTAAAATAGTGTGTAATAAATCACAATTAACTTAAAATTGCTTAATTCATATAAAACACCCTCTTTTTAGTAATTTCTATAATTTTCCAAATTTTCCCAATTTATCGGTATTTAAATATACCGCCTTATTAAAATATTCAATATATTCATTATTTAATTATAAAAATTCCCAAAAATAATATTTTATTTTTTCTGAAATGTTACAGTCTTCCCCCCTTAAAGAAATTTGTTCCCTGAATTTAAATTTAAACCCCTTAAATACTAAAACATTTCAGTAAAAGTCCAAGTCGTCGGGGCTCCGAAATCATCAATACATAAAACGCATCATAGCGCAATGCATGCGCATGAACAATGAGCAGATAACTCAAAAACAAAACTCCGTCAAGCATCCCGCAATTATCGAAGTCATGGTGAAGACACAAATGTCAAATCCAAAACGAAACCAATATGATATACATCAAAACTATACATGTAAATATCAAGTCTATACATGTAAACATCTGAATGAAATGCATGCCAAACCTTTCATGTTGCTGTGCGATGCGCATAACACTGCACAGTGGCAGACGTCTATTGTAAGAAAATAATCATATATGTATATATCTTTTGTTTAATATGCACGTTCCGCCGTTTTTTGAAAACAATTTAGAAGGGTTTCCTTGTTTTAAACGTTTCGTGTCATATCAGACACGTAGGTAAATACTGAGACTATAGCTCCCTTTTTGTAAATCCCTCCGATAACTATCAATGCATGCAAAATATATCCAGGTACTATCCTCTGACTAGTCCTGCTTAGTACGAAAACAAATCGTAACTATCATAAAAACGTACCACTCTATAAGAAATCAATCCCAAAATGTGCATATGAAAGCTACGTGCGTCTGGTGCGCACGGAAATCAAAATCCATGAATGTGCCATATATGTGCCATATATGTGCACAGAAACAATATCTAGGTGCAACGGGTGTGCACGAAACACCTGTCAGAGGCAACGTGTGTGCTTGACAGCAAAATCAGGTGCATCTGATATGCACGAAGAATCTCGATTTAGTGCATCTGGTGTGCACCAAAATCGCATCTCATATCATGTGCCCAACATGCGCGAAAATCCAATTCAGGTGCATCCATCATGCACGAAATCATGAAATCCAATATCAAGCGCCGAACATGCGCAAAATCCAAGCCAAGCGCGTCAAATATGCATAAGAATCCAATCAGGTGCACAAGGTGCATAAAACAAATATCGAGTATCACAATCGAAATCGACGGTATACAACACATTTCAATCTAAATCCAAATCAGGTCTACCGTGGTATATAATCTCACAACCATGTGCATCAGCGTGCATAAAAGCAAATCAAAATATTAAAAGTGCATGAAAACTATACCGAAAGCATAAGTCAAATCATATGCATGCCCTAAGCATGAAATCACAATCAATATCTCAAATGACATCAAAATGAAGTCAGGTGCAACTGTGGTGCACAAAATACGTATCAATGCACTGCAAGCATATGTGAACTATACCGAGTGCAAAAACCAAATCGTGTGTGTACCATATGCACAAAATCAACCCAACTGTATGAAATCCGTGAAATCATAAACAGGTGCAACCAAGGCACAAAAACGATATGAAGTGCAATAACTGTGCACAAATCATAAATCAACACAATGGTGTATAAAGCATATCTTAAGTGTAATAACCATGCGCAAAACATGAATACCCACTAGGTGCAACCATAGTGCACAAAAACAAATATCATGAAACCCAGTCATCAAACTCAATCATGCGAATAGATCGCTCAAAATACCGAAATCAAGTATGGCGGAATAGTCCCGCTCAAGCACATCCTCTAAAAAATCTCTTGCCAACTGTCGTGGTCACTCATAACATATCTCGTTGACGGTGCCGAACTCTGGCCTGCTGGGTGTGCACAAAATAACCACTCCTGGGTCCAAGTCTTCTCGTAAATTATTCCAGAAAGGTCCTGTCGAGGTCTCTCCCAAATCTCGTTTCTGTTGAACTGTCCGGAAGTCATTGTCCTTTACTAAATCTATTTCTTATTCCGGAACGGCTGCATACTCATCACGACTCTTTCTGAAAGATATATCTATATATAACGCCTCTGTATGCGTGTCATATCTTTGATGTCGGCGGAGTGGAACCTCATCTCATCAAGATCTCGTATGAACCTCTTACTCCACTTTTCTCTACTGTTGACTGCTTCGGACTCGTCCCATCGTGGCTACATGGACCGTGCTCCAACGGCTATACTCCTATCTGGAGTCTCCCAAGCAATGCATCCCATCACATAGCATCCGAATGAAGTCGAACCATTCGATCGATTCGTCAAAACCTCATAATCCCCTAAGAGCTCAACATCTTGGGTACAGTTTAATAGTATCGAGTACATACCACAGCACCGGTGGACCAGCCGTAGAAGGGCGAACCCAAGCCTCACTAATGGCACCGCGGAACTGCCGCAAACCCTAAGGTTCAAAGGCTTTCACATGGTCATTATGTCGAGTTAGGGTTTCATTCTTCTAGAGGGTCCGTAGAATCACTTGCATATTTTCTCCAAATACCTTAAACTTGAAAAATGGGTTCCTGACATTCAATCGTCTCTATCGACTCCCAACGTATCTGTGCGAAGTCGTCTCTAGCTGGAATCAATCAATCTGATGACCTCGCATCGGGGTAAGCGAACGAACCACATGTCTTAGTCATTCATCCTCGGGTGACTAGCGACCTGCTATCATATCTCTAAGTATATACTCATGCTGCGGTAGCTCCAACATCTGGGGCAATATCTCGTCATTCGCAGCAACAACTGGCTCATTTGTCTGCACACTGAACAGTGCCTCAATAATCAATAATAAGCGATACATCAATGGTCATCACATTCTGGCTGGCCTCTATCAGTGGCTCAATCCTATGGTGCAAATCTGCACGTCCGAGAAATCTCGTAAAAGCGATCCATCAACGCTCATGGCGCGAAGACACAATAACACGACGCATCTATGCAAATCGTATGTCCCTGGAATCATGCCCTGGTCAGTCCTCGCCTATGACAAGCTCGTGCTGACCGCAACTCTAGCCGTAGCTCTCTCTGCCCGTATAATCGTGGCAGCAAAACCATAAACCAATATCGATGAGGATAGATCATGAATGAATATAATAATGTGCAAGGAAATGTACATCCTAAGGCTTTTTAAGCGGAGTAGCGTATCGTAAGTATGCCACGGAACATACACACGGTACGTCACTCTCCTTAAGTCACCTACTCCATCAACCAAGGTCAACTTATGCGATGAAAGTTCGGGTCTAATACCCCCTCGACTAAGTCTAAATTCTGTAAGGTCAAGCCTAGATTCCGTATATATACAAACGCCCTAGGCTCCGCATAGTCAAACATAGACTCAAACCAAGGTTAACCTAGCGCTCTGATACCAACTTTGTCACGATCCGAAATAGCACGTGACTGGCCATTGAATCATATGAAGTCTATAGGACCCCATCTAATTCAAGTAAGCCAAAAGCCCAGAAATCTAAAACCATTTTAAATAATAAATGAAGGACAACTTGTTTAAAAGCAAGTGGTTTTAATAGCATAAGCCGAATTATGCGTTTTTAAAACATCAAGTCTTTTCTGAAAATTTCGGCAGAGTTTCCTTTGTAAATACTGGCCCCGAACGGGGTACAACATGAATAATATTTACATGAATGATAAAAGGCATCCCCAAGCGGGAGCTAGCTCTTCGTCAATCGATGGCCACAACCACACAAGAAATATAATATACAACGCCGAAGGACGAGGATCAAAACTCAAAAGGAAACTCAAAACAACATGAAATCCATAATAATACAACGCGCGAATCTAAGGTCGAAAGAATATACAACTGGTCTTTAGTTAGAAAGAAAATACATGTCTGGTTGATGGAGTTTACTAGATACAACTGAAATAAATAATATACAAGGTATAATGGTGGTCACGATGCAAGTGAACCCACTAACCAAAGCAATCACCCGGAAAAGGAAGCAGTGTGCCAGCAAAGCCGTAACGAAACCTGTACGGCAAAACCTGCAAGAAACTGTGGCACAACGTGTTAGTTATATGTATGCCCTAGAGGCCATTACTGTACATAGGATGTATATTGTAGTGGATGCTGGGACATATATAGGGAGGACTTTCTTGCTCGACATGATAGTATGCTATCTGGTTGAACTTTACCTTAACGTGTATACTGATTGTCTCTCTGTTACATGTTGGTAAAGCCCTTAGGATCTGTACTTGACTACCTGGACTATGATGCGGATCATACTAGTGGGGACATGGTAGTCTATAAGTACATCCTTCAAAGTCCCTAGTCGTGGGTGTATCGAGACGGGGCATCGATATACCAGAGTAGACTAGCGTATACCTTCTCGACCCATATAGATGGGCGATGGATGATCCCATATCCATTGGTGTTTGACATCAGAGATGATATACGGGTGCTCAGTAGAGACTGGGTACACTGGACGGACTCGCCGAGAACTCCCAGATGGTATTATACCTCACGTCAGATGGCAGTTCTCTGGTGACACTGGTACAGAGTAGTCTGTTGACCCGAGATCGTCATAGAGTCTTGTGTGGTTCCCACTGTGCTTTGATTTCCATCTTACCACGTCCAAGAGGGCGTGCAAAATGGTGGTTTTTGGGTACAGTCCCGAGTCACATGGAGGCAATGAGCGATAGGAGGGGATTCGTCTCTCCCGGTATAGGGAGTTGATGTTGCGCTGTGTTCGATTGGCTATAACAGGAAATCCCTGGCCAGGGTTGCTGAGATTTACTGGTAAGTGTTACCAGTAGTTTCTCGAAGTGTTATAGACCTCATATCGACACGACTTATCGAGCTATTGGGGTCTGACGTTTACCACCCCTAGGCGAGATATGCGACATATCAGACGATCAGACCGGACTGTACGGTAGTGTTACTGGTTGGATTCACTGGAGTGTGAGCGGGCTTGCTCGTCGATCTTCAGATCGCTCAATACCCGGGTGGCCGTTACGTTTAGCAGACCGCTTGCAACTTGTGGGTGTTTGATATGATCATCACCTGCTGCCGGCGTATTGACGAGTCTTTAGAGTCCTACACAGAGGTTTCCTGGCTCAAGCGAAACGAAATAGGAGCGCATATGAGATATGTGCGGGACCGAGAATAATGCGTGTATGTGATACCGTATTCTATTCTCGCGATAAATGTATCGAATGGTTGTATGCGATATAACCTAGTTATCGATTTAAGCGTTGATTCGATAAGCCGATATATTGTATACTAGTCGGTTGTGTGCGACATGACCGGATCATTGAATCAAGTGTTGATTTAATGATTTAATGCATATTTATATATTTGATATATTACTTTGCATCAACTAGTATCGGTTTACTTAAGATGGATTTTCTCACTCGGATGTGCACATTGTATATTCGATATAGTTTTGTGCACTTGATTGTATCATGTTTGATGATACATGTTCGCTTGAGTTTGTGTAAAGATTGAACCATGGTTATTTAAATGATTAGGGTTTACATTTTCATATCTATTTATTTATTTATTTATTATGCAAATGATAATGAGAAGAATGGTTGCTAGTTTTGTTTTATTCTTTGAACCTTCATGAAGCATTGACTTTAGTCAACCATTCTTATCTCATCCTTAACCCTAACCATTCCAACTAACCTTGGTTTAATCTCTACACCTAACCATGGTTTGCTTATGATAAGAATGGATTTTCTTTTCTATTTTAATAATTCTTATCATAACAATTTCCTTCTTCTTCTTCATTTTTCAAGTGAAGAAAGCTTGCCTCCATCAATGGCAAGTGATGAAAAAGAGTGAGAAATCCAAATCTAAAGTTTACCCACTTCCTATTTCTTCATCCTCTACCTCTTGCCAAGTAGTAGAGTGTGTTCTCTTCACAAGTTTTTGGACTTGGTGAAGTCGGAGCTTGATTTAGCGATGCCTCGACGTAGATCATCTTCGGCATGGACATCGATGACCTAGCCTGTCCATTCTTCGACGAAGCCGACGCTAGAGCCCGGGAGTTCACTTGGACAGCAAAGGGACTTCGTTGTGGAGCTATGGAGGTGGAGCACCGGATCTACAAAGGTTGTATTTCCGTTTTCTATTAGTTAAGTGTTAACTAGTTAGCTTTTTCGCCTAAACTTCTAGCCGACGATCCGTACATTAGGGTTTCTCGGCACCATAATTTTTGAAATTGGCATGTTCGATGCCTTGTGAGACCTCTTGAGGGTGCCTAGGAACCCTACAGTGGTATCAGAGCCTAGCTAGAGCCTTAGGCGAAGTCTAGACGGATTTTGAACTCCGAACGAACCCGAAATCCTAACACACCCATGCTCTCTGTCCAATTTTCAAAAACAGGGATTTTTCAGTATTAAAAATATGCAGAAAATCAAGCAGGGTTTTCTAAGAATTACTGTAAATTTCGTGGACCTAATTCCATTTTCCCACTGCGGTTCAGCGGCATGAGCAAGGCTCATGCGGCGGATCCGCGGCCGTACGGCCACTGTATTTATATTATTTGGCACAGTAATTCTTAGTTTCCAGTGGTGATTTTTCTGGGAATTTTTAATATTTATTCAAGAGTTGAATTTTCTGCAGTTGTTTTGGGGATTCGGTGTTTCGATCGGAGTATCAAATTTTGTCTGTGTGGCTTTCCGGATAGTTTTTAGAATATGTTAAAAAGTTCGACCGGATATAAATACCCAATTTTTCCCCTGTCGGGAAATTTCCAAGTGTTGGATTTTTCCGTTGTTTAACGATGTTCTAAGTAGTGCAAGTAACGCGATGGACCCTCTAGAAGACAACAAACCTTAACTCGATTATGTGACCGTCTTGAACTGCCCTTTGAACCTTCGGGTTTGGGGCAGTACGGCGTGCCACATGTGAGGCGTTGGCTTGACCCTTCTACGGCTGGACCGTCGGTACTGAGGCACGAACTGAATGTTGTTAGACTTATTTCATGTGTTGATCTGTATCGGGAAAACTTGGGTGTTCGAATGTTCAATCGGAAAGTTTAACATTTTCTAATTGTCTGGAATGTGATACAATAATTGGAATTCACAAAAGTTATGAGATAACTAAATGAATGTTATAAACATAGCACTTTAGTCTCACTTGATCGGTTGCCACGGAATTTTGATGTGATCAAAAGTCCGTCGCAATCACGTAGCGTACGCGGATACTCGCCGGGTAAACTTAATAGACAGCCTTACTCCATAGCCCCGACCAAGTGACTGTAGGAGAACCCCGTCGCCGAAAGCATCCGTCCGGGTGCTCGCGGTAGCGGTGTTCCGCCTTGGTGCACTTCGTCGACGGTATCGGGGGTGCGGCCGCCTACTAAAGTTTGCGACGAGTATTCGATCAGACTGTCGGGAATCTTGTTGAATTGCCCGACTTGATATTGAAAAGTGTTTTCGATAATGAGACTAAAATGCGGGGTTTATAATTGTTAGGCATGCGATGTCTAAGGAATTCATTTGGTCAGGCATGCGATGTCTGAGATGGTTGCGGATTCCAACTGTTGTAGTTTTACACTTTCTTTTCTGTGACCGTAAGTGTAATATGTGATATCGCCGGTTTCGTTGCTATATGTCAACGACAATTGGGATGCGCATATTTACTTACGTTGATGACATGTGATGTTATGTGTTGCTGGATATGTTATATTGGATCGTCGTGTTTGAATAGCCGGGGTTTTTTATGTGAGATGAGTGTTTTTCATTTTAATTCATGTAAAAACTTGTATATAATATTCTTTCATTGGGGCACTTCCAGGTAGCGGAAGTTGTCACCGTTTGTATATTATTTACTTTTCTGCATTAGGATAGACCCAAGGAGGAGGGCACAAGTAACCGGGTTCTGGGGTCCAGTGGAAGGCCGACTCGAGGAGTCGAGTCCGGGTCTCCTAACTCCAGAATTGGTAGGGTTGCTTGCCGCTCTCGTAGGGGTCTAGGGGTGTGGGTTTGGCTATTCATCGCGACCGTGGAATCCGTGTTTTATACTGGCTCGTATTGAAAACACGGACGTCCTAGTATATCCAATATTTCATATGTTTCTTCTGCTGCGATATCTGTGATGTGATCATGTGATGTTCTTTGATAGATACTGTATATAGTATATATGATATATTATATAGGCGTTACTTATGTTTTACACCCGCGCTAGCCCTGCCCCGCTCTGTCATTAGTTACCTAACCTAACGGTACACGAGGGGACATCGAGGCGAATGCGGATGGCATAAGTGTACGTCGTATTTATCTGTGATGTTTAGGTACTTAAATGATGGGACTTCATTAATGTGATTAATGAAAATAAAAGAAACCTAAGATGTTGTAGAATCGAATTTCAAAATAAAACAGGTAGCTACAGTTCTTGCTTTGCACAGCGGTATATGTGATATATCCTGCACCTTATTCGATGAGGAAAGGACCGAGATCCCTTCACCGGGAGTGACTCCTTTAGCAATAACTGGCAGATGCTACACACTCGGTTTGTCTTTTGATTGCTTTTAATAGTTCTGCTTTGCACAGTGATATATATGATATATCCCGCACCTCATTCGACGAGGAAAGGACCGACGATCCCTTCACCGGGAGTGACTCCTTTAGCAAAACTAGAAAAGCCTCAAAATCACTCCATTTTAAAATCATTCGATCCTACAACGATATCAAGTTCATTACGCAATAGGTTTTCAGAAAAACCTGTCGTAGCCCTCCGTCATTTCAGATAAATCCTGTTTAGTATTCGTGCTGCGTTTGTTGACCTTGTCAAGGCGCAGTGTGCGGTAGCTAACCAGTATTTATCTGTTTATGCATATGATGCAGATTGGGTTAGGGTAGTCGTGCGGCCTTGTTGACCTTGTCAAGGGTCGTGCGGGTGGGTTTGATTCAATCAAGAAATGACGGGCTGAACTTGACTTGCGGTCTATGGTTTGTTGACCTTGTCAAGGTCATAGATCGTTCGGGGCAAAATATTATCGGGAATTTCAAGTGTTGAAATTTGCAATGAGATTGCATACCTTCTATGAGATAGTTGGATCCCGATACCCGCTGCGAGTAAGAGTTACTCCTGGGAGAGTTTTATACATTACAATTAGCCGATCAAGTAGGTGTCTAGAAAGGTGTCAACGGGGTTACGCCTCTGGGAAAACGAGGTTTACATTAATTAGGTCCGTGCGAAAGCACGGGGCACCTCCCTCAAAGTACCGACACTGGCCTGGCTGAAAGATTGGCGAACTTGTAGTGTGTAATTAATCCCGGCTAGTCTTTCCTTTTTGGGTTTGAAGGAAGATTTGATAAAAAGCAGTGGGAGCCATCCTGATTAGATAAAATAATAACCAATCTATTCTTGTAAGAGCGCACGCTGAGTGTTTTCTTCTCTCTCTCTCCAGGTAGCGACCATATCACGCCTTAATCAAGATAATAATACGGATATTGACCGAACCCGCTTATTATACTGAGCTGGGGAACGTTGGTCCCGCTCCAACTTATAATTGTTATAAGACAGAGCAGGAATTTGGGGATTGCCAGAATTCCCGTGCCGCCCAAACGAAGAGAGTGCATGCTGATGCATCATCTTCGGGTTTGTTCATTATACAGAACTGTTTCTCAGTATCCTTTACGTCCTGGGTATATGATACCGGATCAGGATCCCAGATATGTAATCTGTTACATAGGGCTACAGAAAGGTAGAGAACTGAGAACGGGTGATAAGTTTCATGAGGCAGAAAACGGGGCAAGAGTTGCAGCCAAGTCTGTTGGTCACTGTCACCCTGTATTCCAAATACATTGATTCTGAACGAATGTTATTAGATACCGAACCTGATATACAAAATCATATCTGTCTCTTTATTAGTAAAGAAACGGTAAAATTTTGTATTGTTGGATAATGTTTTGAACATTTCCTATATCAAAAGTTGATCGGTTCAGGCACGTTATCTAAAAGCGTTGATGTTCTAAATCAAACTACAGTTCTTAGTATATGAAACACACATAAGAGGAAGAGTTCAGAAATGAACGGATCCTTCTTAAGGTATTGTAGACTAGGTCAGATCAATGTGACCCGACTAGCTGAAGTTACATGTAGATGCATATTTAAATCAGTTTGAATCTACATCTTGTGAAACTTGCCAGTCATGTCACAAAGATATAATGACACTAGCTCTGTTTATTGGAAACAGAGAAAGAGTTAGTGAACTCTTGGGATGATACATGTTGATGTATGTAGGTCCCCAGTCTACACATGCCAGGACTGGTTCTTTATACTTCATTACGTTCTCTGATAATCTCTCAAGATTCAGACGTATGTTCCTGTTGAAACACAAGTCTGAACCTTTTGAGATATTCACAGAATATAAGTTAGAAGTAGAGAACCAATAAGGGTACAAGTATTATGTCCTTTGATGTGATCAGGGAGGAGAATATTTGAGCACGGAATTCCTGGACTATTCTAAAGGAGAATGAGATTCTCTCTCAGCATTACTCCTCCGTATACACCATAGCACGATGGTATATCGGGGTGGAGCAATTACACCCTATGAGATAAGGTGTGCTCTATGATGAGTAATACTGAGTTACCTTTTTCCTTTTGGGAGTTATGCACTTATGAAGTTGCATACCTATTGAATAGGGTTCGAATTAAATCAGTTGCCTACCGCTTCATATGTGATATGGAATGGGAAGAACCCATGTCTTAAGTTAGTTAAGATTTGGAGTTGTCCGGCCTATGTCTAAAAGCAGAATCCGGACAAGCTCGAGGCAAGGTTAGTTATGTAGAACTGGAAAGGTTCCAGCTATACAAGCTACAGCAGATGATTTGAAAGAACCAAAGGATTCGATAGTTACCAACGAACCTCAGCCTCTCCGCCGATCTAGTAGGGTTCCTCACCCACCTGAGAGATACTTCGGTTTCTCTATGACAGTGGGAGCGAGGATTACATCATGAGATGATGACCCAACTAGTTTCGAGCTGGCCATCAGGAGTGAGATTCTGTAAGAATGGCTGGATGTTTATCGATCTGAGATGGAATCCTTATACACCAACGAAGTATGGACTTTAGTTGCTATATCTGAAGGGTTAAATCCCCATCAGGAGCAAGTATATCTTGAGAAGATTACTTGGTGTACATGGAAAAGTTGAGACTTTCAAAGCTAGAATTGTTAAAGGTTTTCGTCATCGACCAGGCGTGGATAATGATGAAACCTTTTCCAGTAGCTATGCTTAAGTCCATCCTGATCCTACTTGCCACGGCTACATACCATAACTACGATATCTGGCGGTTGGGTGCCATGACTGCTTTTCTAAATGATGTTTTAGAAGAGTGCGTCTATAAGTACACAGCCAGAGGGCCTCGTAGACAGTGGGAGCAGCGGAAACGTGTGCAAGATGTTTTATAGGATAAAGCAGGCATCGCGGAGTTGGAACATCTGTTTTGATGGATTAGTCAAAGAAGTTGACATCATCAAAATGGTAGATGAACTTTGTATAAACAAAAAGGTAGTAGGGAGTATTGTGACGATCCTCGTAGAGTACGTGGATGACATACTCTTGATAGGGAAGGAGTTTCCTATGCTACGCTCGATCAATCTCCGCTTATCACCATAATTCTCCATATAGGATCAAAGTGATACCTCCTAAATCCTGGATTTTAGATCTATGAGATAGATCTAATTGGATGTTAGGACTCTCACTAGTTGTAGTGAGACGGTATCAATCGATCCTGGGGAGAATCACTGGAAGGGTTCCAAGGTGATAAAGACGACTGAATGTCAGTCGCAGGCATTGTCTTTACCCTCAGTAAAGGGACGGTATGTTGGAAGAGTTCCAATCTAGATACCGTGACATACTAGACGATAAAGGCAGGATACATCGCTACTTAAGATGCTACCATATTGGCTGTCTGGGTGTATATTGGTTCATGAGATGAACTTAGTTCCTCCCATTGTGTGACAATGGAGTTGTGGCTTATGCCAAGGAACGTCCGTCCCATCAGTGATCCAGACATATTCTAAGGTAGTATCACCTGATCATGGAGATGGTTAATCTCCAGGGGATCGAGGTTGGGAGAGTAGACTCAGAGGACAACACAGTGGATCCACTCACAAAGGCCTGTTCCCAGAGAGAGACTTTTATGGGATGGTTGAGTATGAGATACTGCAACCACTGCTACAGATGGCCCTAGTGCAAGTGGGAGATTGTTAGTTATATGTATGCCCTAGAGGCCATTACTGTACATAGGATGTATATTGTAGTGGATGCTGGGACATATATAGGGAGGACTTTCTTGCTCGACATGATAGTATGCTATCTGGTTGAACTTTACCTTAACGTGTATACTGATTGTCTCTCTGTTACATGTTGGTAAAGCCCTTAGGTTCTGTACTTGACTACCTGGACTATGATGCGGATCATACTAGTGGGGACATGGTAGTCTATAAGTACATCCTTCAAAGTCCCTAGTCGTAGGTGTATCGAGACGGGGCATCGATATACCAGAGTAGACTAGCGTATACCTTCTCGACCCATATAGATGGGCGATGGATGATCCCATATCCATTGGTGTTTGACATCAGAGATGATATACGGGTGCTCAGTAGAGACTGGGTACACTGGACGGACTCGCCGAGAACTCCCAGATGGTATTATACCTCACGTCAGATGGCAGTTCTCTGGTGACACTGGTACAGAGTAGTCTGTTGACCCGAGATCGTCATAGAGTCTTGTGTGGTTCCCACTGTGCTTTGATTTCCATCTTACCACGTCCAAGAGGGCGTGCAAAACGGTGGTTTTTGGGTACAGTCCCGAGTCACATGGAGGCAATGAGCGATAGGAGAGGATTCGTCTCTCCCGGTATAGGGAGTTGATGTTGCGCTGTGTTCGATTGGCTATAACAGGAAATCCCTGGCCAGGGTTGCTGAGATTTACTGGTAAGTGTTACCAGTAGTTTCTCGAAGTGTTATAGACCTCATATCGACACGACTTATCGAGCTATTGGGGTCTGACGTTTACCACCCCTAGGCGAGATATGCGACATATCAGACGATCAGACCAGACTGTACGGTAGTGTTACTGGTTGGATTCACTGGAGTGTGAGCGGGCTTGCTCGTCGATCTTCAGATCGCTCAATACCCGGATGGCCGTTACGTTTAGCAGACCGCTTGCGGCTTGTGGGTGTTTGATATGATCATCACCTGCTGCCGGCGTATTGACGAGTCTTTAGAGTCCTACACAGAGGTTTCCTGGCTCAAGCGAAACGAAATAGGAGCGCATATGAGATATGTGCGGGACCGAGAATAATGCGTGTATGTGATACCGTATTCTATTCTCGCGATAAATGTATCGAATGGTTGTATGCGATATAACCTAGTTATCGATTCAAGCGTTGATTCGATAAGCCGATATATTGTATACTAGTCGGTTGTGTGCGACATGACCGGATCATTGAATCAAGTGTTGATTTAATGATTTAATGCATATTTATATATTTGATATATTACTTTGCATCAACTAGTATCGGTTTACTTAAGATGGATTTTCTCACTCGGATGTGCACATTGTATATTCGATATAGTTTTGTGCACTTGATTGTATCATGTTTGATGATATATGTTTGCTTGAGTTTGTGTAAAGATTGAACCATGGTTATTTAAATGATTAGGGTTTACATTTTCATATCTATTTATTTATTTATTTATTATGCAAATGATAATGAGAAGAATGGTTGCTAGTTTTGTTTTATTCTTTGAACCTTCATGAAGCATTGACTTTAGTCAACCATTCTTATCTCATCCTTAACCCTAACCATTCCAACTAACCTTGGTTTAATCTCTACACCTAACCATGGTTTGCTTATGATAAGAATAGATTTTCTTTTCTATTTTAATAATTCTTATCATAACAATTTCCTTCTTCTTCTTCATTTTTCAAGTGAAGAAAGCCTGCCTCCATCAATGGCAAGTGATGAAAAAGAGTGAGAAATCCAAATCTAAAGTTTACCCACTTCCTATTTCTTCATCCTCTACCTCTTGCCAAGTAGTAGAGTGTGTTCTCTTCACAAGTTTTTGGACTTGGTGAAGTCGGAGCTTGATTTAGCGATGCCTCGACGTAGATCATCTTCGGCATGGACATCGATGACCTAGCCTGTCCATTCTTCGACGAAGCCGATGCTAGAGCCCGGGAGTTCACTTGGACAGCGAAGGGACTTCGTTGTGGAGCTATGGAGGTGGAGCACCGGATCTACAAAGGTTGTATTTCCGTTTTCTATTAGTTAAGTGTTAACTAGTTAGCTTTTTCGCCTAAACTTCTAGCCGACGATCCGTACACTAGGGTTTCTCGGCACCATAATTTTTGAAATTGGCATGTTCGATGCCTTGTGAGACCTCTTGAGGGTGCCTAGGAACCCTACACAACGGGGGTGAGTTGCCAACTCGTGAGTAGAAAACATCACAGAGCAGAAATCATATGTATGACTCAATCCTAGGTCAATACGATCAAATATATATAAAACCTCAAATGATAAAGTCTGAAGCATGAAAGGTGGCAAGGGTAAATATCTATACCAAAGTGTAATCGCATGTGCTCGTGTCAGTGCCTCAGATAGCAATATATTATATGCATGAGGTATGAATGTAATGTAATGAAAACAGTATACATGTAAATGAAGAAACTGTTTTCTTGTTTTAGTGAGATTTATGTTTTTATAACACGGGGTATCTTCAATGAAATCAACATAATTAGTGTCTAGCATCGACACAAAACATAAAATCCCAATATCTCAATATCTCAGGCTCCGGCTATCCGGACTGGCCTGTATCATCAAATCTCAATACCTCAATATCTCAAATCTCAATACCTCGGGCTCCGTCAGTCCGGATCGGCCCATATCATCAATCACACGACCACGAACGGTATCCTCCGGATATCCGCCGCGCCAAACAATCACCGGTAGGCAGTCTGCCCTTGCCAGGCTCATCCTCCTCCATGAAATCACTCTCGCCGTGGGGTACCATACCGGGTCCACTATGTACCCGAGAAGGTTCATACTACTCCTCGAAATGGGTCTCGAAATCCAACAGCTATCATGAAAACTCATGGTGGACGACTCATACATCACGAGAAAACCGCAACTTGCATTTTAAAAAGTGAGAGAGAGAGTTTATATATATTCTTGAGGTTTTCCCCCAAATCCCGAAATCTCATGAAAATCCGAAATCCAAAATCAAGAGTAAGTAAACAGTGAATATCGGTATAAAACCCCAAAATACTGCATAACCAATGAGTATATGAATGCATCTAATATCATGCAATGAGTGCAATAGTTAAACTAGCATATGAAAGCGATAACATAAAGCAACTATCAGCTAGCATGCTATGTCAATGAAATAATATTCACTAAAATGTACGTGACACGGCAATTACCGATGATGATGTGTGTGAGCCGGCAAGCAAGTGTACGTGGAGCATACGCATCATCGGTAATGGTGCTGGTGTCCTGACAGCATGATCTCAATAATGGCATATGAAACACAATATAAGCATGCAAATGCGATGCGAACAGCAATAATATGCGGGAGCTAAATAATAAACACAACAATGAAGAATCTATATCAATATATATATGTGTGTCATACAGTTTTGCCATTTGAAATAACACGAATCATGGTGTTTAGAAAATAAGGGCTACGGTGTTTTAGAAAAGATGCGTCTTTTGAAAATGTCCGTATAATCCCTTGGTCTGTCTTTAAAATACCCATGATTTGTTAGTTTTGAAATAGGTATGACCCGAGTCTAGTCTAACATCTACAAGTAAATTACAGGACTAAACAAACAATCTAATCGAAAGGGTAAGGGAAAACCGCCTAAATCTGAGTCGATACATATAAATATAATAGTCGGTGATCCCGCCTCAATAGTATCACATACGATACAATATACAATATGACATCCTCGAGTCAAGAGTGTGGATCTATCATCAATATATAGCTCGTACGGTAAATCCATCGTACGGCATCCCAATCTGGGTACGGGTCAAATATCACATTCATCCCATCATTTATTTGGTATCCTTATCATCATATCTCATGAACTGGGGTACTGATCTAAGTCTAGTACAAACTGATACCATCTGTATATATATGCATGATGAAAACACACGCCCAAAGGCCCGCTAAAATCTCATGTCGTATCTCAAATACGAACCACATCATATCACCGATCTCATGGCACCATGCCCAATCTCACCGACTCATCGACTCATCTCCAAATACCATATACAATCCTCATCATCCATGTGTGTGTGTATATATATATATATATATAGTTCTATACCCATGTGTGTGTGTATATATATATATATCCCCATATACGCACAGGTAAATAAAATGAATGTATGTGTGCGCGCGCGTGTATGCAAATCACTACCTTAGGGTTCACGACTAAACACTAACTTACAAGTACACTATACTAATCCAAAGTCATTCCATATTACATCCGTATATGTATATATATAATATAGATATAACGCATTTGCGTTCTAATACGAAACTGCGGGGGTGCTATACGCCATCCACCCGACTTCCCCCGTAGATATATATCTACTCACCTGCTCTTCGCTTGCCGTTGACGACGTCGCCACGCGCTTGCTTGTCGTCTCAAAGTCCTCGTGGGGGTACCTACATGTTACAACGTATCGTATCACATTAAAATCCAAATCGAAACCAAACGACACGCTAAAAGTCTATAGGTTAGAACCTACGGACTATGCCTTTCAAACCACCAAACAACACTCGATATAGACGTACAAACGTCAAGTGATCGAGGTAAAACACAAATACTAAAATCTAGAATCCAAAATACGAAAAATATAACTTCGAATCAAAACAGCAACTCATTAAAATGGTCTCAGATTTTACCCTAGGTGAAAATAGCCACTTTTGCATAAGTAAAGGGTCTATTTTACTGCTAATGGATCCATGAACCAAGAATGAGGCACCCAGGTCAAGTCCTGGCCGCAATTTGCGGCCAGGGGGAATTTATTTGCGGCCATGGTGTTAGGGCTTGGTCTCGGGTCTTTAGGGTATGCTCCATATCATCTGCACAACTCACTGTGTTTGCTAAAACATTTTTAGAGTCCCCGAGTGTTAGCAGATATCAATAAACCATCACAATTTCCACAATTTCCCGTATCGACAGAATTTCAAAGTTCGTATTTGGGGTTAAGTCTCAGGTTTTGGGTCCAATATGATATCACTAAAGGGGGTTTAAGGTCACTAATAACTCAATTACACTATCATAACTCAATTCAAACCCTAACCCTAACTTAGAATTTCCAAACCTCACTAAACATCGCCTAATCACTTCTAAACATGCATGGAAGCTAAAGTAAACCAAATACTACACTAATGGTTCAGAAAATACCTCATTTGGCACTCATGAATCCCCTAGGGCACCAAAATGCAAATTTCTTGGTCTAAAGTGTAGCTTGTGAGCTTGTGCACAAATTTTGTGAAGAGGAGATGATGTTTCGGTGTTGTTTCGAGGTTGTTTGTGATGTGTGAAGTGGAGGTGGAGATGGAGGCAGCAGCTCTTGAGAGAATGGGGGGAGGAAATGATGAAAGAATGAAGAAGGAATGGGAGCCTTGGTCCAAGGTTTGACCCCTCACCCTTTCTCTCTTGCCCATCCCTCAATATTCTATCATTTCCTTTTTCTTTTCATTTCTTTTCTTTGTTTTCTGTTCTCTTCTCATTTAAACACAAACCATGCATGAAAATGAGAAAATGCCATGATAAAAATGTAACAAGTGTTAAAATAACATGTGCATGTCATGTGCACAAAACAAGCTTAATGCGCGATTAGCGATATTTAATCGCGATTAGCATTAAAATAGTGTGTAATAAATCACAATTAACTTAAAATTGCTTAATTCATATAAAACACCCTCTTTTTAGTAATTTCTATAATTTTCCAATTTTTTTCCAATTTATCGGTATTTAATTATACCGCCTTGTTAAAATATTCAATATATTCATTATTTAATTATAAAAATTCCCAAAAATAATATTTTATTTTTTCTGAAATGTTACAGACTTCCTGTTATGGCCAATCGAGTACAGCGCAACATCAACCCCCAATATCGGGAGAGACGAATCCCCTCCTATCGCTCATTGCCTCCATGTGATTCGGGACTGTACCCAAAAGCCACTGTTTTACACGTTCTCTTGAACGTGGTGTAAGTCCATGCTACCTCTCCCGGTACTTTCGGGCATGCGGAATTTGGTGAAAAACGATTTTCTAGAGGCGGTAACATGGACTCAAAACCGGATCTTTGTTAAACTATCTACCTAACAACCTAACTACGAGTTGTTAACTACTCGGTTAGGGGGTTATACCTTTCTTTCTTGAACTCCTTCTTCTTCATCTCTTGATGGTGTACGGATTGGCTTCGCCCCGTCGTCTCCTTGCGCCGAAGATCGATCCACCCGAAAGCTTCTACCTTTGGCTTCTTCTTCGAACTTTGAAGAAACTAGTTCACTTGGTTTGCTAAATCTTGTGAACTAGAGTGAGTAGAGGAGAGTGTGATGGGATTTTCTCTATGGTTCTTGCTTCTCAACACATGAGACAAGTGAACCATAGACAAGAGAGAGAGCAAGAGGAAGAGGGTGAGAGCAAGAGAATGGGAGAGCTCAAAACCAAGAGAGAGAAAGATCATGAAAGAATGAGCCTCTCTCTTCTCTTTCACCCTCTCATAATCCAAAAGCATCATGAGCCATAATGTTAATCAAGTATTATTATGTGATGGTTCATATCATGTCAAAGGCAATATCATTTTCATGCACTCATTTTGCAAACCACAACAAGCAAGCAAAAGTCTTTGCATGAAAATGACAACCATTGTGATGATGATGGTCAACTAGTCCAACCTAGTCAACCGGTCAACAAAGTCAACAAGTCAACAAAGTCAACCCCTCAACAACCATGTCACTATAATACTTAATTAATATTATTGCTAATTATATATATATAAATATATGTCATATTCTCATTAGGGTTGAGCAAAAAGTCAATAGTCAACAGTCAACGGTCAACAACCCTAATGAGAATCCTCTGCCTCTGTCTCTCCGTCAACTGTGCATACACACCCGCATTCGTGTTCCGAGGAACACGAATACATACTGGATAAAACCAATCCCAAAACGTACACTAGGATCTGGCTTAAACCAAAGCCCGCTAGTGTCAACTGTCCGGACACTGTACGTGCACAAGTGCACGGATGTGACCGGACCCTGTCGCAAAACCATGCGACCTGTCGCAAAACCATGCGACCTCTACTCTTTTGCCTAAAGGCGAATAGCTTTCTGTGTGGGACTCTAAAGACTCGACATTACGCTGGCAGTGGGTTTAACCACAGACCGCAAGCGGCACTAGCTGTGCGTAACGGTCCCCAGGTAGATGCCGACAAGAAGACTGACGAGGTGAAACCCATCTGAACTCCTACTGAGCCTGAATGTGACAATCTTCGTACAGTCCGGTCTGTTCGTCTGATACATCGCATGGCGGGCCTAGGGGGGCGGTAAACGTCAGTCCCCTAATAGCGGTATAAGTTGTGTCGGAGTGAAGCCCAATACACCCTGAGATAGCACTGGAAGCCTACCAGTATATCTCGCTTGCCCTGGCCAGGGACTACTCGTGTAATGGCTCTCCTAGACACAGCGCGATATCAACCCCCAATACCGGGAGAGACGAATCCTGTCTAACCGTCACTGCCTCCAAGTGCTTCGGGACTGCACCCAACTACTACCTGTTTGCACGACTCCTTTGAGCCGTGGCAGGGTAGTAACCAAAGTATAGTGGGAACACACTCGAGGCGAAGTGACAGTGTCAAGTCAGCGGACTAAGCTGTACTCATGTCACCTGGGAATTGATAACTGACGATAGGTATAATACCAACCGGTCAGTTCCCGATGAGTCCTGTCCAGTGTACTCGTAACCTAACGAGCACCCGCATACTATCTCCAGTACGACGTACTGATGGCTGTAGGACAGACCATCTCCCACTATGGGATGAGAAGCGCATGCGCCAGTCTACTCCGGAGTATCAATACCCTGTCTCGATAGTCCTGCGACTAGGGACCTGCATAAGGATGTGCTTATAGATTACCCAGCCCCCACTAGTGTGACTGCCATCACAACGCTGGTAATCAAGCAAAGATCCTAAGGGCTCCACTAATGTGTATAGGTGATATACTAAAATAAACACATGTACACATTGAAGCAGAAACAAACCAAGTAGCATACTACTATTTTGAGCAAGATTGTCAATACAAGGTGAATATCCCAAGCTTCCATTAAGTAATATACATACTAGTATGATACAGTAATGGCCTCTAGGGTATATACACTAACAATCTCCCACTTGCACTAAGGCCATGTACTGGCGTATCGAAGACCTATCATCTCGATTAGCCGCTCGAACTGAGTCTGGGGTAGGGCCTTCGTGAGTGGATCTGCAGTGTTATCTTATGAATTTACTCTCTTTACCTCGATCTCCCGGCGATCAATGATCTCCCTGATCAGGTGGAACCGCCTCAAAATGTGCCTGGACTTCTGATGGGACCTGGGTTCCTTCGCTAAAGCTATAGCGCCGTTGTCACAATACAGCGGTATTGGATCAACACTGGTAGGAACCACCTGAAGTTCCGTAAGGAACTTCTTCATCCAGACAGCTTCCTTTGCGGCATCGCAAGCAGCTATGTACTCCGCTTCCATAGTTGAGTCAGCAACGGTTTCCTGCTTGGAACTCTTCCAGCAAACCGCCCCTCTATTGAGGGTAAAGACATAACCCGACATGGACTTGGAGTTATCCTTGTCACTCTGGAAGCTGGAGTCAGCAAAGGCCTCAATCTGGAGGTCTTTTCCGCCATACACCAAGAACATCTCCTTAGTCCTTCTCAGGTACTTGAGAATGTTCTTTACTGCTATCCAGTGTTTCTCCCCTGGGTTTGACTGATACCGGCTTACAACGCTCAATGCGTATGCTACATCTGGTCTGGTACATAACATCGCATACATAATAGAGCCTATCGCAGATGCGTAGGGTATTGATGACATGCGAGCCCTTTCCAAATCAGTCTTGGGAGACATCTCTTTGGAGAGGGTGATTCCGTGACAAGCCGGTAGATTACCGCGCTTGGAATCTTCCATACTGAATCGTTTCAGTATGGTGTCGATGTACCTTAACTGTGAAAGTCCCAACATCCTCTTAGATCTATCACGATAGATCTGGATCCCCAGAATGTAGTTGGCATCGCCCAGGTCCTTCATGGAGAACCTCTGCGACAAGAATCCTTTGACTGACTGTAGCATAGGAATATCATTTCCTATTAGGAGAATGTCATCGACGTACAAGACGAGGAATACCACATTTCTCCCTACAATCTTACTGTAAATGCATGGTTCATCTGGGTTTTTGACAAAGTCGAATTCTTTGACAGTATCATCAAAGCAGATGTTCCAACTCCGCGATGCCTGCTTAAGTCCATAGATGGACTTGAGCAACTTGCACACTTTACTGCTGCTCCCACTCTGAATGAATCCCTCTGGCTGATCCATATAGACGCACTCTTCCAAATTTCCATTTAGGAAAGCCGTCTTTAGGTCCATCTGCCAGATCTCATAATCGTGGAAGGCAGCAATGGCAAGAAGGATCCGAATGGATTTAAGCATGGCTACCGGAGAAAAGGTCTCGTCATAGTCCAAACCAGGTCTTTGACGAAAACCCTTTGCAACGAGCCTAGCTTTATAGGTTTCAACCTGCCCATCTACACCAATCTTCTTTCTGAAGATCCATTTGCAGCCTACGGGTTTTACCCCTTCTGGAGCAAAGTCCAAAGTCCAAACTTTGTTGGTGTACATGGACTCCATCTCGGTCCGCATTGCATCCAGCCATTTTACCAAGTCACCGCTCTGAATGGCTTGCTGGAAGCTAGTAGGCTCATCATAATTAACTGTACAATCCTCTCTATCCCCGTCTATGAGAAAACCGAAGTATCTCTCGGGCGGATGAGATTGCCTACTACTTCTGCGGAGCGGCATAGGAATGTCCGGTTCTCCTGAAATGTCTGGTTCATCCAAGCTTTCAGTAACAGCTTATGGTTCTGGAATTTCTTCCAGTTCTATTGCGTCCCCACTTATCTGATTTTCTAAAAATTCAGTTTCCAAGAAGTGGGCGTGCGGAGAAACAAAAACTTTTTGTTCTTCTGCGGAATAGAAAAGATACCCCCTGGAGTTCTTTGGGTATCCCACAAACTTACACAGTACTGAGCATGCCTCGAGCTTGTCCGCATGCCGCTTTTTTTACAAAAGCTGGACATCCCCATACCTTAAGATACTTAAGATAGGGTTTCTTCCCACTCCACATCTGATATGGGGTGGTAGGCACAGTCTTGGTTGGAGCCTTGTTCAAGAGATATGCAGCTGCTTCTAGTGCATAACCCCAGAAAGATCACGGTAACTCAGCCTTACTCATCATGGAACGAACCATATCCAATAGGGTCCGATTCCGCCTTTCCGATACACCGTTGTGTTGTGGTGTGTATGGAGGAGTAAGTTGAGAGAGAATTCCATTCTCTTTTAAGTAGTCCAGAAACTCGGCACTCAAGTATTCTCCACCTCGATCCGATCTTAGAATCTTGATACTTTTGCCGGTTTGTTTTTCAACTTCATTCTTGTATTCTTGAAATTTCCCAAAGGCCTCGGATTTGTGCTTCATTAAGAAGACATGTCCATACCTAGAGAAATCATCTGTGAAAGTAATGAAGTATGAATAACCACTTCGCGCATGTGTAGACATTGGACCACACACATCATTGTGTATGAGTCCTAAGAGCTTGGTCGCTCTTTCTCCGCGTCCAGTGAACGGAGTCTTTGTCATCTTTCCCATGAGACAAGATTCACAAGTGGCATAAGACTGATACTCGAACGGATTCTAGTACCCTTCTTTATGTAACTTAGTTAATCGTGTCTCATTAATGTGACCCAGTCTACAATGCCATAAGAAAGCCTGATTTGTTTCCGGAGACTTTCTTTTAAGTGTGTTCTGGACACTGAAAATCTGAGCTTGATTTAACACGTATATTCCATTCTGTAATGTACCTGACCCAATCAGAACTTGATTAAGGTGGATGTGTACTACATCGCTTACAAAAGTAAATTCATATCCTTCCTTAGAAAGTAAGGATACAGATATGATATTACAAGTCGCACCTGGTACATACAAACAGTTACGCAAAATCAATATCTGCCCAGTTGTCAGTCCAAGATGATATCCCCTACGGATTCAGCATCCATGCTCATTCCGTTAGCAACCCTGAGGGTCATATCACCTTTCCTGATAACCCTACGGTTTCTCAGAGCCTGTAACGAATTACAGATATGAGATCCTGATCCGGTATCCAATACCCAGGAAGTAGGGTTAACTGACATACAGTTCTCAATTACAAACACACTCGAAGCCGAAGCCACAACATGCTTCGAATTCTGGCTACTGGCTTTGCAAGCCCTGCAATCCTTCTGCCAATGTTCATTCCCGTTACAATAGGAACGTCCCTCTTTTACTATATCCAGTCCTGAAACTTTTGCCATTGTTTTTCCTTTTTCTTCCCTGGTTTCCTTCAGGGTATAAGCAGAGGGCAGGGACTGTAGAATTAAGTCAGTACTTGACCTATTCTCCAACGTGGTCTCCAGGTCCGTGAGCTCAAAATAGCTGGCCTCTGTAAGGACGTTGTCCCCTACAGATGACCCGACAGCCAACCTCGCTTGAAGCAATTCGTTCGAGGTCTCATATCTTGCGATACGAGATTGCTCTCCATATAAATCTTTGTTATGGAAGAAGATAGAAACTGAGTCCATCTTCTCGTGCTGCCTCTGGTTTGCACCATTAACTGAGGCTAACACGAGGCACTTGGCTTTCGCACAATCCTTTTCCGATGTCCTATGGATGTAAATATCCGTGACAGGGGAAACTGGACCTGAGACGGTAGGGGTATGATCAGTTAAGAGGTGTCCCAGCTTGTTATGGGTAATGGACATCTGGACAGACCTTTGCCAGTCATAACAGTCAGGTTCAGTCATTTTATTATCTAGATGTAACCTAGGTGTGGTCACTGGGTCGCTGCAATTTAGAGAGAGAGAGAAGAAAACACTCAGCATGATGCTCTTGCAAGTTTAGATTGGTTTTTAATTTATCTAAACAGGATGGCTCCCACTGTCTCTCGAATCCCTCCTCAAACCATAAAGGAAGAATTAGTCGGGATCAATTTCACCGTACAATACTTGCTTAACCGTTCAGCCAGGCTAGTGTCGGTACTTCGAGGGAGGTTTTCCAACGCTTTCGCGAAGTTCCTTAATTAAATAACCTCTTTTCCCTGTGGGCGTAGCCCCGCTAACACCTTTCTAGACACCTACTTGGTTTATAGCATTGATCGTTAAGTGAGAAATTTCCCGAGGAGTAGCATATACTCACAGTAGGATCGGGATCCAAATATCATTGCGTGACAAAACTGAAGGAATCCTACCAGAATCATCACACTCCAAATGGTATGCAACGCTAGCAAGTTTCAGTTCTTTTGAAACTCCCGATGTGGATTTTTGCCCCATGCTCTTATGACCTTGACGAAGGTCAACAAATCATAAGTCACATGTCAAGTTCTACCCGTCATTATCCAGGTTAATTTGAACCCACCCGTATATACCCTTGACGAAGGTCAACAAGGTAATACGACTGTCCCAAACCAACGCATCTATCTATGCTACATATGAACACCCAACAGCTACCAATCACTATGCCTTGACGAAGGTCAACAAACATAGCTTGAATACTATTGAATATTCATACGAAACGACGGAGGGCTACGAATGGTTTTGGCGAAACCTTGAACGTAGTGAACTTGATATAATCGAAGGAACGAGATAGCTTTTAGAAGGAGTGGCTCAAGCTCCGCATTTAAAAGTTGGTTTTGAAAAGAACCGAGTGGTTTTTCGAAAGTGTTCCAACGACTTCAACTTGGTTTATTTTCTTGCATTAGTTCTTTTAATGCGTGATATTCTTGCATTAGTTCTTTTAATGCGTCCCATCATTTAATCCCACCATTGCAGAAAACAACCAAAATATGACGTACGCTTATTCCATTCGCATTCACCACGGGGCCCCGTCATTACCCGTTAGGTTACTTAACTAAGACAGAGCGGGGGCTGGGCTAGCGCGGCTGTAAAACATAAGCAACGCCTAAATAATATCATATTTAGATATATTGCAATGATAGCCATTTCAGATCACAGATGAACACATTGGATATACTAGGAACCCGCAATTCATACGAGCCTGTAACGAAAAGCAGATTACACGGTCGCGGTGAATAGCCAATACCCCACCCAAGACCCCTACGGGTGCGGCAAACTACCCGCCAAGTACCCGAAGCGAAGCAACCTCCCTCAACCCCGTGAGTAGGCCACTCGGCACTTCGGCATACCCGGTAGTTTGTGCACCCCCTCCATGGGTCTATCCTAGGAGCAAAAACAGTAAAAAGAAATTATACAATGACGGCTACAACCCTGACCCGGTTGTGCGGTCATACAAATAATTATTACATCAATTTACAAATTTACATGAATTGAAAGAAAAGAAAACTCTCGTCTCACAACCCCAGGCTATTCACCCGCGACAATCCAATGAATTCATATACACATTCCAGCAACATTACAGATCACAGATTTGTATAACCCCTACTAATCGACATATAGCGATTAGCAGACGTTCAATACAAATATCACATCACAGAAATACCCGTCAGCTTAAGTCTTTAGAAACTCGATCAAAATACGGTTTTTAGAGCCCCAAAAACAAAATTTTCTTTCTGGAAAATCTGGGCTGAAAAAACATATACCAAAATTCCCAAAATACCCCACTAAGTATACTGCAGTGAAGAAAATTCACAGAGGAGTTAAAGTGGCCGCGGAACCGCGGCAATAGCAAGCTATTACCGCGTTTCCGCGGTGCTTTGATGAGATCACTTGACCGTTTTTCTTCAGTGCAAAATAAAAACCCTGAGTCGATTTTTGAAGCATGATTTATTACTTTTACAGAACTTTGAAAATCGACAGCAAGTTTGAAATCCGGGTTCATTTCGGGACTTTTTCTCCGATCGAATTTCTAGCTAATATGCTAACATGTTAGATAGAGTTTAACTAGGCTCTGATACCACTGTAAGTCCATGCTACCTCTCCCGGTACTTTCGGGCATGCGGAATTTGGTGAAAAACGATTTTCTAGAGGCGGTAACATGGACTCAAAACCGAATCTTTGTTAAACTATCTACCTAACAACCTAACTACGAGTTGTTAACTACTCGGTTAGGGGGTTATACCTTTCTTTCTTGAACTCCTTCTTCTTCATCTCTTGATGGTGTACGGATTGGCTTCGCCCCGTCGTCTCCTTGCGCCGAAGATCGATCCACCCGAAAGCTTCTACCTTTGGCTTCTTCTTCGAACTTTGAAGAAACTAGTTCACTTGGTTTGCTAAACCTTGTGAACTAGAGTGAGTAGAGGAGAGTGTGATAGGATTTTCTCTATGGTTCTTACTTCTCAACATATGAGACAAGTGAACCATAGACAAAAGAGAGAGAGCAAGAGGAAGAGGGTGAGAGCAAGAGAATGGGAGAGCTCAAAACCAAGAGAGAGAAAGATCATGAAAGAATGAGCCTCTCTTTTCTCTTTCACCCTCTCATAATCCAAAAGCATCATGAGCCATAATATTAATCAAGTATTATTATGTGATGGTTCATATCATGTCAAAGGCAATATCATTTTCATGCACTCATTTTGCAAACCACAACAAGCAAGCAAAAGTTTTTGCATGAAAATGACAACCATTGTGATGATGATGGTCAACTAGTCCAACCTAGTCAACCGGTCAACAAAGTCAACAAGTCAACAAAGTCAACCCCTCAACAACCATGTCACTATAATACTTAATTAATATTATTTCTAATTATATATATATAAATATATGTCATATTCTCATTAGGGTTGAGCAAAAAGTCAACAGTCAACAGTCAACGGTCAACAACCCTAATGAGAATCCTCTGCCTCTGTCTCTCCGTCAACTGTGCATACACACCCGCATCCGTGTTCCGAGGAACACGAATACATACTGGATAAAACCAATCCCAAAACGTACACTAGGATCTGGTTTAAACCAAAGCCCGCTAGTGTCAACTGTCCGGACACTGTATGTGCACAAGTGCACAGATGTGACCGGACCCTGTCGCAAAACCATGCGACCTGTCGCAAAACCATGCGACCTCTACTCTTTTGCCTAAAGGCGAATAGCTTTCTGTGTGGGACTCTAAAGACTCGACACTACGCTGGCAGTGGGTTTAACCACAGACCGCAAGCGGCACTAGCTGTGCGTAACGGTCCCCAGGTAGATGCCGACAAGAAGACTGACGAGGTGAAACCCATCTGAACTCCTACTGAGCCTGAATGTGACAATCTTCGTACAGTCCGGTCTGTTCGTCTGATACATCGCATGGCGGGCCTAGGGGGCGGTAAACGTCAGTCCCCTAATAGCGGTACAAGTCGTGTCGGAGTGAAGCCCAATACACCCTGAGATAGCACTGGAAGCCTACCAGTATATCTCGCTTGCCCTGGCCAGGGACTACTCGTGTAATGGCTCTCCTAGACACAGCGCGATGTCAACCCCCAATACCAGGAGAGACGAATCCTGTCTAACCGTCACTGCCTCCAAGTGCTTCGGGACTGCACCCAACTACTACCTGTTTGCACGACTCCTTTGAGCCGTGGTAGGGTAGTAACCAAAGTACAGTGGGAACACACTCGAGGCGAAGTGACAGTGTCAAGTCAGCGGACTAAGCTGTACTCATGTCACCTGGGAATTGATAACTGACGATAGGTATAATACCAACCGGTCAGTTCCCGACGAGTCCTGTCCAATGTACTCGTAAACTAATTAGCACCCGCATACTATCTCCAGTACGACGTACTGATGGCTGTGGGACAGACCATCTCCCACTCTGGGATGAGAAGCGCATGCGCCAGTCTACTCCGGAGTATCGATGCCCTGTCTCGATAGTCCTGCGACTAGGGACCTGCATAAGGATGTGCTTATAGATTACCCAGCCCCCACTAGTGTGACTGCCATCACAACGCTGGTAATCAAGCAAAGATCCTAAGGGCTCCACTAATGTGTATAGGTGATATACTAAAATAAACACATGTACACATTGAAGCAGAAACAAACCAAGTAGCATACTACTATTTTGAGCAAGATTGTCAATACAAGGTGAATATCCCAAGCTTCCATTAAGTAATATACATACTAGTATGATACAGTAATGGCCTCTAGGGCATATACACTAACACGTGGTAAGGTGGAAATCAAAGCACAGTGGGAATCACACAAGACTCTATAATGATCTCGGATCTACAGACTAACCTGTACCAGTGTCACCAGAGAACTGCTATCTGACGATATGTATAATACCAACTAGGAGTTCTCGGCGAGTCCGTTCAGTGTACCCAGTCTCCACTGAGCACCCGTATACCATCTTTGATGTCAAACACCAATGGATGTGGGATCATCCATCGCCCATCATATGGATCAAGAAGCGTATACACTAGTCTACTCTGGAATATCGATGCCATGTCTCGATACACCCTCGCCTAGGAACAATTATAGGATGTACTTGTGGACTACCCTGGCCCCACTAGTATGATCTCCATCATAGTCTTAGTAGTCAAGTACACATCCTAAGGGCTTTATCAACATGTGAGACCAAGACAGTATCACAATACAACTCTACATGTTAAGATAAAAAGCAACCAGATAGTATACTATCATGTCGAGCAAGAAAGTCCTCTCTATATATATCCAAGCATCCACTATAATATACATCACATGTACAATAATGACCTCTAGGGCATACATATAACTGACAATCTCCCACTTGCACTAAGGCCAGTTGTTGTAGTATCTCATACCCAACATCCCGAAAAGTCTCTCAAATTGTATCTGGGGTATGGCCTTCGTGAGTGGATCCGCCGTGTTGTTCTTCGTGTCAACTCTCCTGACCTCGATCTCCCGGCGATCAACTATCTCCCGGATCAGGTGATACCACCTCAGAATATGCCTGGATCGTTGATGGGACCTGGGTTCCTTGGCCAAAACCGCTGCTCCATTGTTATCACAATACAAAGGTATTGGATGCTTGATGGACGGAACCATACCAAGTTCGGTTATGAACTTCTTCATCCAGACAGCCTCTTTGGCAGCATCGTTAGCAGCGATGTATTCAGCCTCCATCGTCGAGTCTGCCACGGTTTCTTGCTTAGAACTCTTCTAGCAAACCGCTCTCCATTTAGGGTAAAGACAGATCCCGAGACCGACTTAGAGTCGTCTTTATCACTGTGGAAGCTCGAATCGGTAAAGGTCTCCACTTGGAGTTCACCGTTACCATACACCAAGAATATCTCTTAAGTCCTTCTCAAGTACTTAAGAATGTTCTTCACAGCTGTCCAGTGACTCTCTCCTGGATCTGCTTGATACTTACTCACTACACTTAGTGAGTATGCAATATCAGGTCTGGTACATAATATCGCGTACATGATAGAGCCTACTGCCGAAGCATAGGGTATCCCTTGCATGCGAGCTCTCTCCAAATCAGTCTTGGGAGACATCTCTTTGGAGAGAGTGAGTCCTGAGATCGTGGGTAAATTCCCACGCTTGGAATCTTCCATGCTAAACCTCTTTAGTATGGTGTCAATGTACCTGAATTGGGACAATCCCAGTATCCGTTTAGATCTATCTCTATAGATCTTAATCCTCAAGATGTAGGAGGCATCACCTAGATCTTTCATTGAGAATCTTTGTGATAAGAAGAGCTTGACCGAGTGCAGCATATGAACATCATTTCCTATCAAGAGTATGTCATCCACGTACAATGCGAGAAAGACAACCTTATTCTCTGCCACTTTCTTGTATATACAAGGTTCATCTATATTTTTGATGAAGTCAAACTCTTTGACTACCACATCAAAACAGATGTTCCAACTCCGCGATACCTACTTTAACCCGTAGATAGATTTAAGCAGCTTGCACACCTTTCTGCTGCTCCCACTGTCTACGATGCCCTCTGGCTGAGTCATGTACACGCTCTCTTCTAAATCACCATTTAGAAAGGCGGTCTTAACATCCATTTGCCAGATTTCGTAGTCATAGTATGCAGCAATGTCAAGTAGGATCTGGATGGACTTAAGCATAGCCACTGGAGAAAAGGTTTCATCATAATCCACACCTGGTCGTTGACGAAAAACTTTTGCAACAAGTCTAGCTTTGAAAGTCTCAACTTTTCCATCTACACCAAATTTTTTCTTGAAGATCCACTTGCTTTCGACGGGGTTTACCCCTTCAGGAGTATCTTCCAAAGTCCATACTTTGTTGGTGTACATGGATTCCATCTCAGATCGCATTGCATCCAGCCATTTCACAGAGTCCCCACTCGTGATGGCCTGCTCGAAGCTAGTTGGGTCATCATCTTCCATGATGCAGTCCTCGCTTCCACCATCAATGAGAAAACCGTAGTATCTCTCAGGTGGATGAGGAACCCTACTAAATCGATGAAGAGACTGAGGTTCGTTGGGAACTATCGAATTCTCTGGTTCCACCAAATCTTCCGTTGTAGTTTGTGCTGCTGGAACCTCTTCCAGTTCTACCTCAAGGCCACTAATTTCTTTCGCAAGAAATTCCTTTTCTAAAAATGTGGCATGCCGAGAAACAAACACCCTTTGTTCTTCGGTATGGTAGAAGATATACCTTTGTGAGTTTTTGGGATATCCTACAAACTTGCACATAACAGACCTTGCCTTGAGTTTGTCCGGATTATGCCTTTTGACATAGGCCGGACAACCCTATATCTTAACATAATTAAGACATGGTCTCTTCCCCTTCCATATCTCATATGGAGTGGTAGGCACTGATTTGGTGGGGACCATATTCAATAGATGCATGGCTGTCTCAAGCGCATAACCCCAAAAGGAAATAGATAACTCAACGGTGCTCATCATAGAGTGCACCATATCCAATAGAGTGCGATTCCTCCTCTCCGATACACCGTTGTGCTGTAGTGTATATGGAGGAGTAAGCTGAGAGAGAATCCCATTCTTTTTTAGATAGTCACGGAATTCCATGCTCAAGTATTCTCCTCCCCAATCAGATCGAAGGATTTTAATACTTTTACCCGTTTGGTTCTTGACTTCATGCTTATATTCTTTGAATTTCTCAAAAGCTTCAGATTTGTGTTTCAACAGGAACACATGTCCGTATTTTGAGAGATCGTCAGTGAATATAATGAAGTATGAGGAACCATCCCTGGCATGTGTAGACATGGGACCGCATACTTCACTATGTATCAGTCCCAAGAGTTCCGTAACTCTTTCTGCGTGTCCAATAAACGGAGTTTTGGTCATTTTTCCTTTGAGACATGACTGGCAAGTTTCATAAGATGATAATTCGAACGGATTCAAATATCCATCTTTATGTAACTTAGCTAGTCCTGTCGCATTGATATGACCTAGTCTACAATGCCACAAGAAGGATTCGTTCATTTTTGAACTCTTCCTCTTGTGTGTGTTTTGTACGTTAAGAACTGTGGTTTGATTTAGAACGTATATGCCATTATTTAACAAGCCTGATCCAATCAGCTTTTGATTCAGAAAAATGTTCATAACATTATCCTGTACTACAAAATTATATCCTTCTTTACTTAATAAAGAAACTGATATAAGATTGCATATCAGGTTCGGTATGTAATAGCATTCGTTCAGAATCAATGTATTACCATTTGGTAATACAAGGTGATATTCGCCAACTGCTTTGGCTGCAACATTTGCACCATTCCCTGCTCTTACGGAATGATCACCCATTCCCAGTTCTCTATCTTTCCTTAGACCATGCAATATATTACATATGTGTGATTCCGATCCGGTATCTAATACCCAGGACGTAGAGTGTACTGAGAAACAGTTCTCAGTAACTAACACACCCGAAGAAGATGCATCAACATTCTCATTCTTCGTTTGGGTGGCGTGGGAATCTGGATATTCCCCTATTTCCTGCTCAGTCTTATAACAATTATAAGAAAGGACGGAACCAACGTTCCCCTGCTCGGTATAACAAGCGGGTTCGGTCAATACATCCATATTATTATCATTAAGACCTGACATGGTCGCTACCTGGAGAGAGAGAGAAGAAAACACTTTAGCGTATACTCTTGCAAGATTAGATTGGTTATTATCTTATCTAATCAGAATGGCTCCCACTGTTTTTATCAAATCTTCTTTCAAACACTAAAATGTAAGATTAGCCGGGATTAATTACACCTTACAAGTTCGCCAATCTTTCAGCTAGGCCAGTGTGGATACTTTGAGGGAAGTTCCCTGTGCTTTCGCACGGACCTAATTAAAATAAATCTCGTTTTCCCAGGGGCGTAACCCCGTTAACACCTTTCTAGACACCTACTTGATTGGCTAATTGTGATGTGTAAAACTCTCCCAGGAGTAACTCTTACTCGCAGTAGGTATTGGGATCCAACTATCTCATAGAAGGTATGTAATCTCATTGCAAATTTCAACACTTGAAATTCCCGATAATATTTTTCCCCCTAGCGTCCTATGAGCTTGACGAAAGCCAACAAACCATAGTCCGCAAGTCAAGTTCAACCCGTACATTTCATGATTGAATTAAACCCACCCGCACGACCCTTGACGAAAGCCAACAAAGTCGTACGACTACCCTAATCCAATCGCATCATATGCAGCAGATAAGCGGTAAGTAGCTACCGCACACTACGCCTTGACGAAAGCCAACAAACGTAGTACGAATACTAAATACTACTTATCTGAAATGTCGGAGGGCTACGTCAGGTTTTTAAGAAAACCTTTTGCGTAATGAACTTGATATCGTTGTAGAGTGATTTTGAAAAGAAGTGTTTTTGAGGCTTTTGCTAGTTTCGCTAAAGAGGTCACTCCCGGTGAAGAGATCTCGGCTCTTTCCCTATCGAATAAGGTGCAGGATATTTCACAAATATCATTATGTAAAGCAAGAACTAAAAGAAGCAATAAAAAGACAAAACCGAGTGGGTTGTAGCATCTGCTAGTTTCACTAAAGAGGTCACTCCCGGTGAAGGGATCCCGGCTCTTTCCTTATCGAATAAGGTGCTGGATATTCTACAAGGAATACCGCTATGCAAAGCAAAAACTAGAGCTACCCTTTTTGAAAATTTGATTCTGCAACATCTTTAAATTTCTTTTCTTTTCATTAATCTCATTAATGAAGTCCCATCATTTATTCTTCCTAAGTATCACAGAAGAAATGAAAATACAACGTATGCGTATACCATCCGCATTCGCCACAGTGTCTCGTTATGCACCGTTAGGTTACTTAACTAATGGCATACCGGGGCGGACTAGCGCGGGTGCAAAACATAAGCAACATTTACTATATATCATATATATAATAATAAAGCATTCGTCTCAGAATATAAAGTGATCACATCACAGAAATATCAGCAGCAGAAAATAACATATGAAATATTGGATATACTAGGAATTCCGTGTTTTAAATTAAGCCAGTATAAAACACGGATTCCACGGTCGTGATGAATAGCCAAAACCACATCCCTAGACCCTTACGAGAGCGGCAAGCAACCCTACCAATTCTAGAGTTAGGAGACCCGGTCTCGACTCCTCGAGATGGTCTCCCACTGGACTCTAGAACCCGGTTACTTGTGCTCCCTACCTTGGGTCTATTCTAATACGGAAAAGTAAATAATATACATCGATGGTGACATCATCCTCAACCCGGAAGTGCCCCAATAAAAGAATATTACATACAAGTTTTTACATGAATGAAAATAAAAACTCTCATCTCATATAAAACCCCCGGCTATTCAAAACACGGCGATCCAATATAACATATCACAGCAACACCTAACATCACATATCATCAATGTAAGTAAATATGCGTATCACAATTGTCGTTGACATATAGCTACGAAAACGGCGATACACCACATATTACACTTACGGTCGCAGAAAAGAAAATGTCAAACTACAACATTTGGAATCCACAATCACCTTAGACATCATAAACACAAAATATCACATACCTCGGATTTCATGCCTAACAATATGAATTCCAAATATTGTATCACATTCCACAAATAGCTAGACGATGTTAATCATTCCGATCGAATCAACAAACACCCAAAATTTCCCAAAAAGCTCAACACTTGAGCGTTGTTTAAAAATACTCAGAATATGCCACAATACCTATGGACCAACCGTAGAAGGGTCAACCCTTGCCTCACCTATAGCGCCACGGAACTACCACAAACCCTAGGGTTTGGCGGTGGTTCTTACGGTCATAGAATCGAGTTAGGGTTTATTTCTTCTAGAGGGTCCATCTCATTACTTGCATGATTTTTGAATGTTCTTTAACTTCGAAAAATCCAACACTTGGAAAATTTCTAGTGAGGGTTAAAGTGGGTATTTGATATTCGTTCGAACTTCTTAACGCCGTCTAAAAAACCCGAAACAATGTTGGAATTACGAATACGAAACACTCCGAATTGCCTTTATAGAAAATTAACATCTCATGCAATTTTAGAAAAAAACAAGCAACACCTGAAACACCAAAACCCAGAGACCAGAACACAGAACAAAAACGAACCCCAAAAGCCACTACAGGGCCGGCCAGCTCGGAAAATATGGGAATGTCACCGGGTCAAAACTGGCGAATTGGGTTCTTATTAGTTTAGTGTTCATGTTACATCTCATATAACATTTTGCAGTTGCTTAAAATTTTTTTCTAGGCCTTTTAAAAATAGACAGAAACTAGATTTCAATGTTTCAAGTTACGGAGTAGGTTCGGTTTCATAATCTAACAACTATCGTCTAATTCTCTAGCTTGGCTTTGATACCACTGTCGGGTTACTTAGCACGACAACAAGGTTTCGGGAGGTATCGTCCATGCTATTTTCAAAATCTTGCTGTCGTGCTAGGTAACACGACAGTGGTATCAGAGCCAAGCTAGAGAATTAGACGATGTTTGTTAGATTACGAAACCGAAACTACTCCGTAACTTAAAACATTGAAATCCAGTTTCTGTCTATTTTTAAAAGGCCAAGATTTTTTTTAAGCAACTGCAGAATGTTATATGAGATGTAACATGAACACTGAACAAATAAGAACCCATTTCGCCGGTTTTGACCTGGTGACATTCCCATATTTTCCGAGATGGCCGGCCTTGTAGTGGCTTTTGGGGTTCATTTTTGTTCTGTGTTCTGGTCTCTGGGTTTTGGTGTTTCAGTTGTTGCTTGTTTTTTTTAAAATTGCATGAGATGTTAATTTTCTATAAAGGCAATTCGGAGTGTTTCGTATTCGTAATTCTAACAAACACCGTCTAATTCTCTAGCTTGGCTCTGATACCACTGTAGGGTTACCTAGCACGACAACAAGATTTCGGGAGGCATCGTCCATGCCATTTTCAAAAATTTGCCATGGTAAACAACCCTAACCCTAGAATCTTAACTAGAGATTTTGACAATACTATATGTAAACAACTTCACATTTAAGTGAACAAGGAATACATCCTTTGTAGACCGGTCCTTCACTTCAATAGCTCCGTGTAAAAGTCCCTTCGCTCCAAGTAGTGGTGATCCGGACTCTCCGTAGGCTCCACTAGTCGAAATGAACGAGCTTTCTCAATGATCTTCGAGGTCGAAGATGATATACTTTGAGGAGACACCAACTCAAGCTATCTCTTCACTAATTATGGATTAGTGAAGCTAACACTCTAAACTAAATGGCTAATCTAGTAGAGGATGATGAAGTAAGAATTTTGCTCACTTTAGAATTCTTTTTCTCACTATTTTTCCTCACCTCTCATAAACCTAGAGAGCTAAGCTCTTGATGAAGAAGAAGATGAAGAGATAATGTTGTGTGTGAGAATAGCAACCATGGGTGAGATAATATCTCATATTAACCCTTGTAGAGACATTACCATGGCTAAAGATTATGGTTAGGTTAATAAATATCTTATGTAAAACAAATTAGTGGACTAAGTCAATGGCTACTACAAGCTTCTACAAGCTTCATAGCCATGACTAATTCCATCTAATTATCAATTACTTAGATATATAAAAAACCTAATTTATAATCTAAAACATGGTGTGAGTCTCATACACCCATGTTGCATGTATAATCAAGCATGACAAAAAGAAAACACAAATAATATATATCACATATATATTAAGTGTGCACATGTGAGAAAAGAAATGTATAAATGAGCAAATATTAGTTAATGTAAATTAGCATATCAAATATACAATTATAAATTAAATTATTAAATCAATACTTGATTTAATAATCCGGCTATATCATATATAACCGACTAATATTATATGTATCAACTTATCGAATCAACACCTGATTCGATAACCCGGCTATATCACATATAACCGACTGATATCACATATCGCGAGAATAGAATACAGTATCACATACTCATATTAATCTCGGTTCCGCACATATCACATATGTGCTCCTACTTCGTTTTGCCTGAGCCAGTAAATCTCTGTGTAGGACTCTAGAGTCTCGTCAATACGCCGGCAGTAGGTAATGATCATATCAAGCACCCACAAGCCGTCAGCGGTACTAGTTGGACGTAACGGCTATCCGGGTATTGAGCGATCAGAAGATCAACAAGTAAGCCTGCTCATACTCCTGTAAAGCCAGTCAGTAACACTACCGTACAGTCCGGTCTCTTCGTATGATATGTCACATATCCAGTCCAGGGGTGGTTAACGTCAGACCCTAGTAACCGATAAGTCGTGCCGATGTGAGGCTCATAACGGGTCGAGAAACTACTGATAACACTTACCAGCAGATCTCCGAATCAGCTCTGGCTAGGGACTTCCTGTCATGGCCAATCGAGCACAGCGCAACATCAACCCCCAATACCGGGAGAGACGAATTCCCTCCTATCGCTAATTGCCTCCACGTGATTCGGGACTGTACCCAAAAGCCACCATTTTGCACGTTCTCTTGAATGTGGTAAGGTGGAAATCAAAGCACAGTGGGAATCACACAAGACTCTATGACGATCTCGGGTCTACAGACTAACCTATACCAGTGTCACCAGAGAACTGCTATCTGACGATAGGTATAATACCAACTAGGAGATCTTAGCAAGTCCGTTCAGTGTACCCAATCTCCACTGAGCACCCGTATACCATCTTTGATGTCAAACACCAATGGATGTGGGATCAGCCATCGCCCATCATATGGGTCAAGAAGCGTATACGCTAGTCTACTTTGGAATATCGATGCCCTGTCTCGATACACTCTCGACTAGGAACAATTATAGGATGTACTTGTGGACTACCCTAGCCCCACTAGTATGATCTCCATCATAGTCCTAGTAGTCAAGTACACATCCTAAGGGCTTTATCAACATGTGAGAGTAAGACAGTATCATAATATAAGTCCATATGTTAAGACAAAGAGCAACCAGATAGCATACTATCATGTCGAGCAAGAAAGTCCTCTCTATATATCTCCAAGCATCCACTATGATATACATCACATGTACAATAATGGCCTCTAGGGCATACATATAATTAACAATCGCATGCCTGCGATTACAATAATTGACTTGATGGCACTATATGAAAGTCTACCCCAGCACCACAATGAGGTCCAAGTGACATCAAGCATGCCAAATTCAAATTTTTATAGGTGCTAAGTTAGACTATCCAAGATCTTTAGCTAGTTGATTAGGGTTTAATGTTTGATATCAAGAAAACTATATGAAGTAAAAGATGGCTATACCCTCGTAGATCGAGTCCTTGACTTCATATGCTCCGTGTAGTAGTCCCGCGACTCCACTAAGCTCCACTTGAGGGTTTGTACGTGCTTCCTCCGAAGACCTTCGTGCCGAAGATGATCCACGCGAAGTCCCTCCAACTCAAGCTACCTCTACACTAAACTCTTTGGTGTAGGAAACACGCTACACTCGATCGCTAGTCAAGTGTAGGATGGTGAAGTAGGGGATGTTAAAGATCACAAGTTTGTGTTCAAGCTTCATGGTTCACATCACACGTGAGGGTTGAAGCTTGAACCATGACAATGAGGAAGAAGAAGCAGCTAGAGAGGAACCATGGGAGCAACTCCAAAAAATGGCTAAGTGTTGGAATGAGCAAGTGAATGGCAACTCTTGACCCATCACTCATTCAAGCATGGAATTATTGCAATATAAAATTGCAACCATGCTTGAATAGTGAGTCAAGATGAATAAACAAATATAAAGCCCATGCTTGTAACCACGCTCCCAAAGTCTCGCCATTTTCCACCTCATTTCTATTTTCATTAAATAGAAATTTATGTCATGCTACATATATATATTTATATATATATCATATATATATATTAATACATATAAGAAAATATTTAGGGAGCTAATGATATTAGTTAAGATATAATTATATCACATATAATATATATCACATTATTAAATCAACACTTGATTTAATAATCCGATTATATCACATATGACCGACTAATATCATTTATCTGTATATCACATTATCAAATCAACACTTGATTCGATAATCTGGTTATATCACATATAACCGAACTTGATAACAGATAATTGCCAGATTACAATACGGTATCACATACATGTATTTAATCTGGCCCACACACATATCACATATGTGTCCTACTTCGTTTCGCTTGAACCAGGGAACTTCTGTATGGGACTCTAAGGACTCGTCAATACGCCAGCAGTAGGTGATGATCACATCAGTCACCTACAAGCCGTCAGCGGTACTACCTAGATGTAACGGATACCCGGGTATTGAGCGATATGAAGATCAACAAGCAAGCTTGTCCATACTCTCCATGAATCCTATCAGTAACACTACCGTACAGTCCGGTCTCTTTGTCTGATATATCGCATATCATGTCTAGGGGTGGTAAACGTCAGACCCCAGTAACGTGATAAGTCATGCCGATGTCTGGCCTATAACGGTTCGAGAAACTACTGATAACACTTATCAGTAAATCTCAGCAGCAACCCTGACCAGGGACTTCCAGTTATCGCCAATCGAGCATAGCGCAACATCAACCCCCAATACCGGGAGAGACGAAACCCCTCCTATCGCTCATTGCCTCCATGTGACTCGGGACTGTACCCAAAATCCACCTGTTTGCACAACTCCTCTTGAGCGTGGTAGGGAGGAAATCAAAGCACAGTGGGAGCCACACAAGACTCTATGATGATCTCGGGTCTACAGACTAACCTGTACCAGTGTCACCAGAGGACTGCTATCTGCGATAGGTATACTACCAACCAGGAGTCCTCGGCGAGTCCGTTCGGTGTACCCATTCATCAATGAGCACCTGTGTACAATCTTTGATGTCGCACACCAATGGTTGTGGGATCAACCATCGCCCTCTAAAGGATAAGAAACGTAAACACTAGTCTACTCTAGAATATCGATGCCCTAGTCTCGATATTCCCTCGACTAGGAACTGATTAAAGGATGTACTTTTGGACCACCCTGGCCCCACTAGTATGATCTCATCATAATCCTGGTAGTCATGTACATATCCTAAGGGCTTTATCAATATGTAAGAGACAAACAGTATAAATACCAGTCTACATGTTAAGATAAAGATAACCTGATAGCATACTATCATGTCGAGCAAGAAAGTACTCTCTATATATGTCCAAGCATCCACTATATCATCAATAATGGCCTCTAAGGCATACATATTCCTAACACTATATCCAACAATCTCCCACTTTCACTTAAGGCTAATTATTATGGTATCGCGTACCCACAGCTCGTGTGCTACTGAATACCCAACTTCTCTACTAATCAGTTTCTCAAATCTCGTTTGAGGAACATCCATGTTCGAGAAATAGCCTCAGTGAGAGGATCCGCTATAATGTTTCAACTTCTTCTCTCTATATCTCAACTTTGTAGAGATCAACAATCTCCTAAATTGAGCGATACCCTGCCATAAGAATTTGTCTAGATACCTGATGAGACCAAGTTCATCAACGAACAACTCCTATCCAACAAACTTCTTGGGCTGTATCCTCTGTTGAGTTATAACCGGCATCCTGCACCATGATTACCTCAGTATCCTTATTGGAACACTATCCAATATACTGATTCTCAGAAGAGGATAAACTCATAACTCTGATAGCATCTCTGTCAACCAGGTCACCTTGAAAGCCATAATCGATAACCGCCTCCCGGAGGAGGCTGTCGTCACCAAATACCAAGAACATCCTCTTATGTTCTTAACTGCTTCCCTTTGTTTCTCGAAGATTGGATTAATATATGCTTGTTGCAGCTAGTGCAAAAGCAATATCTGGTGTTGTACAAGACTTTGCATGATTGACTCAATTGCGTAAGCAAATGATATGTCATTCATGCTAGTCCCTCTCTTCATCAGTCTAAAAGACATCCTTTTTAAAGAGGGTGACTCCATCACCTGCGGGTACACCGCCACGCTAGGAGTCGTCCATTCTAAAATACTTTTAGAATGTTGTCTAAGTACCTGATTGGGGAACTTCCCAAATTTAGATTTAAACCATAGATCTAGTCACCAGAACTCCTGATATACTATCCATATTCAACGTGGAGAAAACACTGTGTGACAACCAAAATCTGACCAATTATAATATAGGAACATCACTTCCTATCCAGAGTATCTCATCCAAATCATGGACAGTATTCCCTACATCCTTCTTACTAGCTTCATCTTTTGTTTTGATGAAGTCAATCACCTTGAAAGTCACATCAATAACGGATAATCTGTCTCCGCTATCCTTGCTTTAGTCTACGAATAGACATAAGTATCTTGCACACCTTCCGCTGCTCCCACTGACTACGATAACCCTCTGGAAGAGTTATATACACGTGCACTTCCAAAATCCCATTTGTAAAGACATTATAGTCACCCACCTGCCAGATATCATAGCCATGAACTGCATCAGCGCCAAAACATATCTATATGGACTTCAGCATAGACACTGAAGTAAAAGTCACATCACAATCCACAACGGGTATTTGATGAAAACTCTTTACAACAAGTCTAGCTTTATTAGGTAAGCACCTTTCCACCTGCACAGATCTCGAAAGATCTACTTGCTCCTAATGGGTTTTACCCCTTTAGGAGCACCCAGCAAAGTCTAAAATCCATAATTTGCTGAAGTGCGTGGAGTCCATCTTGGGTATGAAATACTTGGTCATCTGGAAGTTACCACTTCCTATGACCTACTGATAACTAGTAGGGCTATCATTACCATGATGTCGACCTCCCTGTCACCGTTTACGAGAAAAACAAAGTGTCTCTCGGGTGTTTGAGGTCACCTACTAAAATCTGCGGAGTGGCTAACGGTTTGTCAAGTCCAATTGAATTCTTAAGTTCTACTAAATTTTCAGTAACCGTTTATGGTTCTGGAATCACTTCCAATTCTACCATACTCCCACTAGTTTCTTTTGCAAAAAGATCCTTTTATAAAATATGGCGAGTCAAGAACAATATAACTATTGATCTTGAAAATGGTAGAAACAATATCCAAGTGAATGCTTGGAATAATTCACAAACTGCCATTACCGAAGAGTGCCTCGAGTTTGTTCGGATTTTGCTTTTAGACAGAAACCGGATAACTTCATATCTTAACAACCTGAAGATATGTAACCATCCTATATCCATATATAATCAAGGCACAAATTTAGATGGAACCAGATTCAAATATCATGCAGGTGTTTCCAGTGCATATCACCTAATGGAAAAAGGCCAATACAGCATTACTTATCATGGAGCGCATCCACGGATGAGTAATCTGTGAGAGAATCAAGTTCTCGATATTACTATAATGGAATACCTAGCATAAGTATCTACATCTTCGATCACCTCAAAGAATTACGATACTTTCAACGTATGGTTCTCTACTTTATTCTTATACCTACAAACTTCTCAAAATCTTTGACCTTGCATTACTACGAATGCGTGTCTAAAACTAGAGAACTCATAGGTAATTTTGAATGAAGTAAGAGTACCAACCCTTTGTCCTGAAGGACACTGGACAACATACACCTCCATGTATAAGTCTCAAGAGTATACTAACTCGAATTCTGTGTCTTGTAAATTGAAAACTGTATCTTGGTTAAGAATGTCTTACACCGTTATTCAATGCACCTTACCTTACCTCAACTAATAAAGGTAAAATTTTACAACACAATTTTCAAAATGTATATCTCACTTTATAAAAATAAAGGTACAAATATTTCATTTTAAAATCCGGTGCATAACAACGGTTATTCGAAATCAAATATTTGCCGTCAGGCAAAAACTAGGCGATTTAATTCAATATCACCAATTACAACGAATTCTGATATTGAGGATCAAAATGCCCATTTTCCAATATTCTGCTCTTACTCATCATCTGCAACACCGTACAGATATGAGACCCAAATCTGGTAAATACATATTCTGGAGTTAGAACTAATTGGGAAAACAGTTCTCTATTACATGTAGACAGAAATACCGAAGCATGAAAATGTTTCATAGGGGATGGTCAGGTGTTCTTAGTAATGCCTTTTCCATTATCTAGATTCAAGACAGTAGTCACAATTTCCTTTGCTCTCACTTCAGTCCATTTATATATCTCTACTTCTTACCTTCTGCACACCGTTTCAACGCTAACTGGTTTTCTTCCTTTCCTACCTTTCGGCACCAGCCTGAGGTTTAGAAGAAGACTATCCAATAAGCGTAATAGGTGTACTCTCCTAATCAAGGAGCTCTCGCAACCTAAGAGAAGGTAAAGGGAAGAGACAACCGAATAATCCTATTCAATTTCTTTAGAACCTGTGGTCATCCTCGACCGAAGTAACTTCTTCGAGTTCGTATGTAACTATACGATGGCTGTTCCAAGCAATATGGATTATCGTAGTGATACACCATGTTCTGAAGAAATGCAAAGGGTAAAGTAGGAGTGGCAGGGATATATACGACTTTGTTGCGAATCAAGACAAGCTAAAGCCAAATGGTGTAAGAAGGTTCGGTAAAATTGGTTCATGAGATTTTAAGGTAAGTCATGGGTCGTTGTACCAGAGAGAGAGAGAGAGAAAAGAAACACTCAGCGTGCACTCTATCAAAATCAGATTGGTTATCACTTTATCTGATCAGGATGGCTCCCACTGTTTCCTCGAATTCTCCTTCAAACCCTAAAAGAAGAACTAGTCGGGATCATTTAAGTGAAAAATCTCCCGAGGAGTAATACGTACTCATCAGTGGGAATCGGGACCCAAATATCATCATGTGATAATCTGATGGAATCCACTCAAGTCATCACACTCCAGAAGGTATGCGCATGCCTGGCAAGTTTCCCGTATGTTTGAAACTCCCGATATGGTTTTTGCCCTTAGGACCCAAGTGACTTGGATTGAGCCAACATATCAAAGGGTCCCAGTCAAATTCAACCTATCATTATCTGGATTGCATTAAACCCTCCCGTACGAGTTCTTGACTGAGCCAAAATGACCGTATGACTATCCTAACCAATCGCAGCTAGTGCTACAGAAAAGTACTACATAGCTACTGATCACTACGCCTCGGCTGAGTACGGCATACATATCACGAATACTAAGCAATACTGATCTGAAATAACGGAGGGCTACGGCTGGTTTTTGGCGAAAAATCTTTAACGTAATGAACTTGATATCGTTGAAGGAACTCGAGTGGTTTTGAAATGGAGTGGCTTAAGCTCCGCTTTTTAAAACTAGTAACTTAAACTTTTGCTTAAGAGCGAACTTCCAATGAAAGGATCAAGGCTCTTCCGTTATAGAATGAGGTGCGGGATATTCCTAACTGAATACGTCTATGCAATGTAAAAGAATATGACTATTAGTTTTGAAGAGAACCGAGTAGTTTTAAAATTGGTCCCGACAACATCATTTAGCTTTATTTTTTCTTGCATTATTTCGATAATGCATTCCCATCATTTTATGTTTCCAAGGCACAAAAGAAATAACCAAAATAACATGTTTTTTATATGCTATCCGCATTCGCCACGGGGCCCCGTCATGCACCGTTAGATTACTTAATCAAAAGCAAAGTGGGGGCTGGACTAGCGCTGATGCAAAACATATAGAAGCATATATTAAATATATATAATATATATATGAGAATAATGGAGGAAAGATGCCATAGGAGGTAATTTCCTCCTGTGGCGTCGAAAAAACACATCCTCCATCGTGTTTTCCGACAATCGGAATGCATCATCTTCATCGTTATCATCTAAGACATGGGTACACCAAATTTCATGTGATTCTACACCTTTTTCACCGTTGAATTAGTGGGTTCAAAATTAACGGTTTACTGATAATAGAACTTTTTACATTGCTAAATCAACAATGAAAAAGTTGTAGAATCACATGAAATTTGGTATACCCACATCTTAGATGATAACGATGAAGATGATGCATTCCGATTGTCGGAAAACACGACGGAAGGTGTGTTTTTTCGATGCCATAGGAGTAAATTCCCTCATATGGCCTCTTTCCTCCATTATTCTCTCTCTCTCTCTCTCTATATATATATATATATATCTCAACATCGTACGCAAATAATAATCATCACAGGCAGATAAAATCATCACAAGCATGCGAACAACAATATGGAATAGTGGATAATTTAGGAGCCCCGTGTTTCATTTGAGCCATAAATGTAACGCGACGTTCCCCGGTCGTGTGGATAGCCAGTGCAATGAAGATCTTAGACCCCTACGAGTGCGGCAAGTTACCCGCCAATTCCCGAAATGAGGCAACCCCAATCAACAAAGTGAATGGGCCACCCAGCACTTCACGGAATCCGGTAACTTGAGCACCCCTCCGTGGTCAACCTATACCCCCTACGAATGCGGCGAATAGCCCGCCAATTCTAGAGTAAGGCCCCCCGATCTCAACGCCATGAGATGCGGGCCCGTTGCCCTCTAGAACCCGGCTATTCGAGCACTCCTCCGCGGGATAATCCTAGTACAGAAAAGAAAATATATATACAACAGTGACATCGACCTCAACCCAGTCGTGCCCTAATAAAAGAATATACAAACTGGCAGAAACGGCAGTCCACATGTCGGATGCTCCCTCCACAATAATGAATATACAAATGAATCTGAACTGTACATCTAACATTGCACATATGGCTATCCATCACGACAATCCGCACAAATCATAACCAGATATATATATAACCGCAGAAGCAAGCAACACCAGAATGTGTGCAACCCCGTCTAAATGAACATATATCAATTAGACAATGTTAACAATACATCCACACACGCAAACGAAGTCATGACATTATAATTCCAAAACACAATTAACGCACATCCTAAATTTACCAAGGATAAAAAACCAAGTGCACTAAGCATCTAAAAAGCGATTTTTGAGCGAATTCGGAAGTCCGAATCAAAACGAAACACGCCCAAACCTTCGCGGGGAGTTAGAGCATGAAATTAACTTCGATTCGGGGGGTCTAGAGAGGGTACCCCACCCCCGAGGCCACCACGAGATGGCCAAAGGGTGAGGCAGACCCGAAACTGCCCATGGGGGGCAGTTTTGGGTCCCCACCGCCAAGAGACGAATCCCTGACAGTTGACCATTGCCTCCATGTGGCTCGGGACTGTACCCAACTAAAACCTATTTGCATGACCTTTAAGCCGTGGAGGATAGTAATCAAAGTACAGTGGGAACTCACACGAGATAAATGAAGATTTCAGGTCAAAGGACTAACCTATACTCATGCCACCTGAGAACTTCCATCCGATGATAGGTATAATACCATCTAGAAGTTCTAGGCGAGTCCGTCCAGTGTACTCACCTTCAGTGAGCACCTGTATACTATCTTAGGTGACACAACACCAATGGCTTGTGAGACCGGCCACCACCCCTCATCGGGGTCTCGAAGCGTATACACTAGTCTACTCCGGAATATCGATGCCCAGTCTCGATACTCCCACGACTAGGGATATTTAAGGATGTGCTTATAGACCACCCAGCTTTCACGTATATGATCGCCATCACAATGCTGGTAGTCAAGCAAGAATCCTATGGGTTCTATCAACATGTAATAGTGATTTGCAATACCACATAATACATGTACATGATGATAAAGATAAACCAGATAGTATACTATTATTTTGAGTAAGACTGTCCTACCCGTATAGGTCCTCCCTCAATCATCACAATCGCGTGCCTGCGATTATGATGATTGACTTGAGAGCACTATATCCAACAACTTCTTCGTTCTATGATTACTAAAACATCACCACAACCTCCTCTGTAATATACTCTTCAAATCTCATGAGAAACCCATGTCGTTTTGCTTGAGAAATGGTTAGAAACCCGCTAAAATCTTTGTTGCGGTTATGCTGAAAATATGCTATAAATCTCTCCTCGCTCGCTATATAAATAATTTATTCGTTCATCCTTATGCTCATTGTATTACTATTGAACTCACGTTTATTTCCACCTTATAACTTGGGATAATATGACCACAAAATACCTTAAAAATCCGATCTTTAGCGATGTCGGTTTTGATGTCGATATAGGGTAACTCCCCTATTCGCATGCTTTTCTCTACGATGAATACTCCCATATTTTTCCTCGACACTAAATAATTACCCCGCTGTATTTTTTTCAGCACATTATATTGCCACACCTTTTCATTAAAAATTTCATAAAAGGAAATCATGTCAACACAGATATAAACTAGTATCATATCGCTCCCTTGTTCATCCTACATTTGACTTCCCTAATTACAATCTTGTGTATAAAAGGACAATTACCTGTTGTAATTCATCGTTACTTCACAGTGAACCTTTTGGGTAGCCTCTCTATAGCCACTTGATATTTTTTTGAAAGTTTTAAAACTATACCTGACACACCGTTTTAATGCAACACCGTGCACAATATCTTGAATCATCATAATGCATTTCCAGATCCCTTGATTAAATCGATCATGGTAGAACAAATTGTGAGTGTTTGGCGCTAGGGTCGCTACACTGGCGGATGTCGGCGGAATAGCGAACAAAAATTTCAATAACATAGCACTAAACATAAATCGCATAATCATCAAAATAGTATAAGTTGCAAATATACAAGAGAGCTTAACGATAAGTTTAGAGGGTACAACCTTTGTAGCGTGTCTATACAATCGTAGAAGACCCTATCTAGACTCCTTAAGCACCGGAACAAGCTTGCTTGCGGACCTTCTCGCCGAAGCTGATCCACTTCGAGAGATACTCAACCCAAATTTCAATTTCACCAAAAGAACACTTCTTTTGAAGCAACTTGCTTTCACAATTTGCTATAGTGTGAGAACTAGAAGATGTAGTGGAGACACTCTCACCTTTTTCCCCCTCTTTTCTCTTTCTCTCTCTGAAAAAAAATCATGAAAGAGAAATTGCATAGAGAAGAGAATTAGATTCAAGACAGGCAACCATGCTAGAATTGGAAAATATTTTCAATTAAATAATTGTCCATACCTAGCAACCATCCCTTTCAAATCATGCCTCATTTTCATTATTAATAAAAGAAAAGGAGGTGTCCCTTCTAGATCCATATAAGTATCATATACATGTATTTGTATATGTATCATATACATATACATTTATTTGTATCATATACAAATAACAAATGCGAGAGAAAATAGACAAAACATAATACTAGAATATATATATATATATATATATATATATATATATATATATATATATGTATGTATATGTATGTGTATATATATGTATGTATATATATGTGTATATATTTGTATGTATATACATGTCTATATATATGTATGTATATATATGTCTATATATATATATATACATATATACATATATATGTATGTGTATATATATGTATGTATGTATGTATGTATGTATGTATGTGTGTGTGTGTGTGTGTGTGTATATATATATATATATCAGCACTTGATTTAATAATCAGTTTTTATTACAAACCGTGTGTGTGTTATTAAATCAATACTTGATTTAATAATCCAGCTTCATAATAAACCGACTGGTATTATCAAACGTCCGATTAATATATGTGTATCATATACATATATTTAATCAAACTCCCGCACGTATCATCATACACACTGTTATAGTATATGTATCATATACATATACATATATTTGTATTATATACAAATAGCAAATGAGAGAGAGAGAGAGAGAGAGAGAGCAAACATAATACTAGAATACATATCAATACATGTTTTATTATTAAATCAACATTTGATTCAATAACCCGGCTTTAAAATAAACCGGCTAGTATTATTAAACGTCCGATTAATGTATGTGTATCATATACACATTGTTGGAGATAGTGCCCTCAGAGTCGATTATTGGATCACAGGCACGCGATTGCAATGATTGAGGGAGGACCTATCCCGGTAGGACAGTCTTACTCAAAATGATAGTATGCTATCTGGTTTACCTAAATCATCGTGTACTGCTTTAGGTGACCTGACAGGTCGCTATTACACGTTGATAGAGCCCCTAGGATTCTTGCTTGACTGCCAGCAGTATGAGGGCGATCATATAAGTGAGAGCTGGAGTCTATAAGCACATCCTTAAAAGGTCCCTAGTCGTGGGAGTTTCGAGACAGGGCATCGATTCTCCAGAGTAGACTAGTGTATACAGTCGAGACCCCGACGAGGGGCGGTGGCCGGTCTCACAAGCCACTGGTGTCAGTTGGTTCACCTAAGATGTATACAGGTGATCATTGGGTTATGAGTACACCGGACAGGACTCGCCGGGAACCTGCTAGTTGGGATTATACTTGACATCAGATAGCAGTTCCCTAGTGACATGAGTACAGATTAGTTCATCGACCTGGGGATCGTCATTTGTCTTGTGTGAGTTCCCACTGTACTTTGATTACTACCCTACCACGGCTCAAAGGAGTCGTGCAAACAGGTTTTAGTTGGGTACAGTCCCGAGCCACATGGAGGCAGTGAGCGGATCTTCGTGGGTTCGTCTCTCCCGGTATTGGGGGTGAGGTCGCGCTGTGTCTAGGAGAGCCATTACACAAAGTCCTTGGCCAAGGCAGGAGATTTACTGGTAGGTATTCCAGTAGTATCTCAGGGTGTTCTGGGCCACACTCCGACACGACTTGTACCGCTTTTGGGGGTCTGACTTTTACTAACCCCCTAGGCCCGACATGCGATGCTAATAGACGAACGGACCGGACTGTACGGATATTGTCACTGACAGGCTCAGTAGGGTGTTAGGATGAGTTCGCTCATCGACGTCCCTTTTGGTCAATAGCTGGTGGCCCGTCACGTATTGGCTTATACCTCTGACGCGCTAGTGGTTAAATCCACAGCCATAGTATTGACGAGTCTTTAGAGTCCACCACACTTACAGTTACTCAAGCTTTCGGGCGAAACGCTGTAGAGGCCGTATGGAGATATGGCAGGGTCCGATCAGATACGTGCGGTATTGCACGGATCAGGATCGGACGGTTAGTACTAGAGGCCGTATGGATATATGGCAGGGTTCGATCAGATACGTGCGGTATTGCACGGATCAGGATCGGACGGTTTTTACTGGCCGGCTTTGGTTTAAGCCGGATCCTAGTATAGTACAGTGTAGATTTGTCTCATTGCATTTGTATCCGGTCGGAATACAAATGCGGGCATGTATATGCAGTAGCGGGGTTTTCCTGTAATTTATTACGGGACCAGTTTTCTGGAGTTGCCAGTTTGCATTCCGTTCCGGCCGGTTTTCCTTTGTTCTTTCCCGGCCGGACTTTTCCGATGGAGGGGGTTTATTTGCAATTGTGCAAATAACATTTGTGGAGGGGGTTTCTTGCAAATGTATTCATTATGATAGGATAAGCATCTTTGCTTTTTCATGATGGTTTTTGCTTTTATGAGATTTGATAGGATATGGGTTGATTAAGGGTTTGATTTGAGGTTTACCTTGAAGGAAGGGGTCACCCTCCACCTTTTCCTACACTCACCTCCCTTCTTGTTATGTTTGATATATCATTCCTCCACCATTCTCACTTTTTGAGAGAGGGGCTACACTTGTGAGAAAAATATGAGAGAGTTTCATTTTGAGAGTGTGGCATTCTTGATCTCATTTCATGCTAGAAAAATGCAAGCACCATTTTTCTTATCTTGATTCCTCCATCATCTTCAAAGGCAACAAAACCCCAAATGAGACACAACCCTACACATTCTACAGCAATTCTTGGGCATGTCGACTTGCCAGCTTCATGCCCGAGTTGCCTCGGTATAGAGGCGGGAGCCCGTAAAAGAAACAGGCGACGTGGTGCCCTTCCGGTGAGGAGATGGAGACCGGACTTTTCGCGTGAGATCGGGACGACGACGAGAAGACCGGAGGACTCGGATCACTCGGTATATCTCTTCCCTATCTTGTTAGTTAGCTAAGACAAGTTTAATGGCCCGATCCGGGGTTTAGTGCGCGGTGGTGCCGGTTTGCTAAGTTCGCAAAATTAAAGTTTATCACCGCTTCCGTATTTGGCCGTCGGTTTGACGGCCGGGGCGCCGCCGTGCACTTACAGTGGTATCAGAGCCTCGCCATTAACTTCGTCTAGCTTTGTTTGATGTGTTTGCATTTCCGATCGACCAAAATTCCAAAAACCCGCGTTTTTCTTTACATCAGTTTTCTGTCGAAATTTTTTGAAGTCCAAAATTTTTTCAGGTTGTAGAAAATTGATGTACTAGAAGTCCTAAGAGATCTGGGAAAATTCGAGACATTGATCTCTCAGGTAGAGCGCGGAACCGCGGCAAAACCCCCCTTGTTGCTGCGGTTCCGCCGCAGGTTTGAGGGATCAATGGGTCGAAATTTTCCAGTGGGCTTGTGGGCTGATTTTGGGGGTATTGGAATATTAAACTGGGGCCCAGAATTTCTGTGAGTGCTACAGTATTGCTTTGGGGCCCACTTGTTAATTTTTGATCGATCGGATATTTTAAACACATTATTTCACAGTATTTACATTATATCTGCGACCGTGAATGTCACTTGATCGGTAAATCCAGTCTAACTGCTATAGCCCGGTTAGACGGATTTGCGAACGTGACTTTCACGTTGATGTTCTGTGATTTTGCTGTGATGTTGCGGATCGGTCGTGGGGGATAGCCTGGATGCAATGCTAGTACAGTTTTGTTGTATTATGTACATTTGATATTGCGGGGCGAGCGTCCGACATGTGGACTGCCGTAACTGCCTGTTTGTATTATTATTTTGGGGCACGACCAGGTTGCGGTCGATGTACCCGTTGCATGTATATTTTACTTTCTGTACTAGGATTACCCCGCGGAGGGGTGCACGGATAGCCGGGTTCTAGAGGGCAACAAGCCCGCATCTCATGGCATTGAGACGGAGGGGGCTTCACTCTAGGATTGGCGGGCTATTCGCCGCACTCGTAGGGGGTACAGGTTGACCCAGGAGGGGTGCCCAAGTTACCGGATTCCGTGAAGTGCTGGGTGGTCCATTCACGGTGCTGAAGGGGGCTGCCTCGCTTCAGGTTTTGGCGGGTAACTTGCCGCGTCCGTAGGGGTCTAGGATTTCATTACACAGGCTATCCACACGACCAGGGGAACGTCGGGTTTCAGTAGTGGCTCTGTGAAACCCGGGGATCCCAGATATCTGTATTGTTCTGTGATGCTGTACATTTCTGTGATGTTGCATTTTTATCACGCCTTGAGCGAATATAATATATTGGTATATATATTAGTAGATGTTGTATATGTTTTACATCCGCGCTAGTCCAGTCCCCGCTCTGTCGTTAGTTAGCTAACCTAACGGGTAATGACGGGACCCAGTGGCGAATGCGGATGGCATATACGTACATCAGTATATTTTCGTTCTTTGTGGTGTGATCAATTGATGGGACTGCGTTGATTCGGATCAATGCAAGTTAAAACAAACCTATTCTGATGTTGTTGGAACACTTTTCAAAAAGCTGTTATTGCAAGGACGTTCACTTTTGTTTTGCATCGTGGTATTCATTTGGAATATCCTGCTCCTCAGTCGACGAGGCAAGGGCCGAGATCCCTTCACTGGGAGTGACCCCTTGGACAGAAGTTTGCGTCAGGGCATTAACTTCACTATAGCCGATTACTTTTGCTTTGCATCATGGTATTCATTTGGAATATCCTGCACCCCATTCTACGGGGAAAGAGCCGAGATCCCTTCACCGGGAGTGACCTCTTTAGTAAAGGTTTTCGTCACTATATTTTCTAAAAAGCTATCCGTTCCTTCAACGATATCAAGTTCATTACGTTAAAGGTTTTCGCCAGAAACCATTCGTAGCCCTCCGTCGTTTCATATGGATAGTCAATAGTATTCAAGCTGTGTATGTTGGCCAAAGTCAAGGCACAGTGTTTGGTAGCTGTTGGGTATTCATATGCAGCATAGATAGATGTGTTGGTTTGGGACAGCCGTACTGCCATTTTGGCCAAAGTCAAGGGTAGGTACGGGTGGGTTCAAATTAACCTGGAGAATAACGGGTAGAACTTGACATGTGACTTATGATATGTTGGCTAAAGTCAAGGTCATAAGAGCATGGGGTAAAAATCACATCGGGAGTTTCAAAAGAACTGAAACTTGCCAGATATGCGCATACCTTCTGGAGTGTGATAGCGTGAGCGGATTCCGTCACGTTATCATGCGATGAGAGTTGGATCCCGATTCCCACTGATGAGTTGGTTTACTCCTCGGGTGACCCCGACTAATTCTTCTTTCAGGTTTGGAGGAGAATTTGAGGTACAGTGGGAGGTTTCCTGATTAGATAAATTGGTAACCATTCTGATCTAGGGTAGAGTGCACGCTGAGTGTTTCTTTTCTCTCTCTCTCTGGCAGCGACCATTGACCCGACCCTAAGACTATGACTCAGTGACCAAGTTGACCGAACCTTCTTAACACTGGCTTTTGGATTGTCAGAGTTGCAAACCTCATTGCCACTCCTACTTTTACCCTTTTCTCCAGGACACCCCCGTATTACTACAAACATCCACTTCCATTGGACAAAACCATCGTATGGTTAGATACGAACTCGAAGGAATTCGAGGATGGTTTCCGGTTTTGGAGAAAACGGATAGGATTATTCAGTTGTCTTTTCCTTTTACCTTCTCTCAGGTTGCGAGTACTCCTTGGCTTAGGAGATAGTACACCTATTACGCAAATTGGATAGTTTTCTTCCAAACCTTAGGCTGGTGCCGACCGGTAGGGAATGAAGAAAACCAATTAGCATAACGATGGTGTGCAGAAGGTATTAAGTTCAGACAAAGCAAGGGATTAGTAAGAGGGCAAAGTAAAATGCGACTACTATTCACAACCAAACCAAGTATTTCTTCGCCAATCCTAAATCACCTTTGTATTTCTCCAGGACACTCCGTATCACTACGAAGATCCACAGTTTATTGGATACTCCATCGTATGGTTATATACGAACTCGAAAGGAACTTGTTCCAGTTCGGGGATGGATTCTGGTCCAGGAGAAATAGGAATAAGGTTTGTTCGGTTGTCTTTTATCTTCACCTTCTCTCGCATTGCGAGTGCTCCTAGGACTAGGACAGTACACCCATTATGCTTATTGGATAGTCTTCTTCCAAACCATAGGCTGGTGCCGAACGGTAGGGAAGGAAGAAAACCATTTGGCCTAAAGGGGTGTACAGAAGGTAATGACTAAAGACATATAAAGGGATTTGGAGAGGTGGCAAAGAATTATACGGTTATAGTTGTGAATCTGGATAATGGTAGAGGCATTACTAGGAATACCAGGATACCCCATCGAAACATTTCAATGTTTCAATTCAACTGTGTACTGTTAAAACAAAACTGATTTCCCGATTGGACACTTGCTCCAGGGTATGTATTTACCAAGTTTGATTCTCACATCTGTATGGTTTTACAGATGATGAGTGGGAGTAAGTCATTGGGAATAGGGTGATCGTCCTCATTATATCGGGATTCGTTGTAATCGGTGATATTTGAGGAAGTCACCTGGGTTGTTTGCCGGTCGGCAAATATTTGGTTTTGAATATCCGCTGTTATGCACCAATTTCAAATTGATATATCTGTACGTCTATTTTCATAGAGTGAGATATACCTTTTGAAATTATGTCGATGACATTTACCTATATCAGTGGATGGTTAGGTAGGGAGCATTAAACAGCGGTGTAATTCTTCTTAACCATAAGTACAGTTTTCAACCTACGACACACAGTGAAAGAGTTGTTAAACTCAGCGGACTTATACAGAGTATTGTATGTTGTCCAGTGTCCATTAGGACAGAGGGGTTGGTCCTCATACTATAATCTGTTTACTTTTAACTTCTCTAGTTCTTAGACATGTGTTTCGTAGAAAAACAGGGTCTAAGTTTTGAGGAGTTATAGGTATTTGAATAGAGTAGAGAACCAGGTGTAGCAAGTATCGGGATTCTTCAAAGTGATCGAAGATATAGATACTTGTGTATGGTATTCAGTTGATATTAATGATAAAGAGAAATTGCTTCTCTTTCAGGTTACCTATAATTGGAAGCATTCCTAAGTTGAGTAACGCTGATCAGCCTTTTTCCATTTAGTTGACATGCACTGGAGACAGCTGCATGATTTGAATCTGGTTAAATTAAATCAGTGCCTCTGGTTCTATATTGGATATAGAACAGTTTATATCTTAACGATGTTAAGGTACGGGGAGTTGTCCGGCTTATGATTAAAACCAGACACTGGACAACTCAAGGCACGTTTCTGTAATGGCTATTTGTGGGTTGACCCAGGCTATGACGAGGGTTGACTTTCTACCATCTGGGAGATCAATAGTAATATTGTTCTGGACTCGCCACAGTTTTAATAAAAATGGATTTTTTCAAAAGCAGTAGTGGGAGTATGGTAGAACTGGAAGTGATTCCAGAACCGCAAACGATTACTGAAGATTTGATAAGGAACCTAAAGATTCAATCTGTTTTGACATTCCATTGGCCACTCCGTAGATACGGTGGGTAACTTCAGGCACCCGAGAGGTACTCCGGTAGCCTCAAGGACGGTGACAGGGAAGTTCTTATTTACCCACACTTGCCATTGTTGTTGTTCCAGGCTGCGAGACCCGGTAGGAGGATGAGTATAGCGTCGTTCTAAACTAGCTTTAGAAGTGCACATCTATATGACTCTGCCAGAGGGTTGTCGTAGTTAGTGGGAGCAGCGGAAGCATTGGTGGACATCAGGCTTATGTCTATTTATAAACTAAAGCAGATGTAGCGGAGATAGATCATCTATTTCTGATGTGACAGTCATAGGTTTGACTTCATCAGAATAGGGGATGGATCTGTTGAGTAGGTAGTAGGGTGTGATATCCGGGTTTTGGATGACATACACAAAGTAGGAAGTGATATTCCTATACTACGATCGGTTATACTTTGGTCGTCACACAGTGGTTTCTTCACAAAGGAAATGGATTTTGTATCAGACATACTGGTTACTAGATCTATGGTTTTAGATCTAGATTTGGGTGGTTTCCCAATCAGGGTACTTTGACAGCATTCTAAGAGTATTTAGAATGGACGACTCCCGGCACGGTAGTGTACCTGCAGGTGATGGAGTCACCCTCTCTAAAGGTGTCTTATAGACTAAAGTAGAGAGGGATGTGCATGATTGGCAGATCACTTGCTTAGGCAATTGAGTCAATCATGAAATGTCAAGTACCACACCAGATGTTGTTCTTGCACTAGATGCAATAAGTTGACATTGATCCAATCCTGGAGAAACAGTCGGAAGCAGTTTTAGAACATAAGTGGATGTTCTAGGGATATGATAACGACAGCCTCATTTGGGAGACAGTTATCATTCCAGGCTTCCAAGGTGACATGGACGACAAGGAGGTTGTCAGAGTTATAGTTTTTCCTTCTGTCGAGGGGCAGTATTCTGGACAGGTGATCCAGGCAGATACTGAGGGAGGCATGGCGCAGGATACTGATTAAGTTCAGTTGACGATACAGTCTAAGAAGTTTGGATTTGGAGTTCATTTATGAGCTAGGTCCCATCAGACATCCAGACATTCTAAGACAGGTATTGCTCATTTTGGGAGATGGTTTTCTCCGCGAACTTGAGATATAGAGAGACTTAGAAAGGAACATCTAGGCGGATCCACTCACTGAGGCTATTCATCGAACGCAATAGTTTCACAAACGGATTTTGTGAGACTGACTAGTAGGGGAGTTGGGTGTTCGGTATCACACAGGCTGTGAGTATGCGACATCGCAATAATTAGCCTTGAGTGCAAGTGGGAGATTGTTGGAGATAGTGCCCTCAGAGTCGATTATTGGATCACAGGCACGTGATTGCAATGATTGAGGGAGGACCTATCCCGGTAGGACAGTCTTACTCGAAATGATAGTATGCTATCTGGTTTACCTTTATCATCATGTACTGCTTTAGGTGACCTGACAGGTCGCTATTACACGTTGATAGAGCCCCTAGGATTCTTGCTTGACTGCCAGCAGTATGAGGGCGATCATATAAGTGAGAGCTGGAGTCTATAAGCACATCCTTAAAAGGTCCCTAGTCGTGGGAGTTTCGAGACAGGGCATCGATTCTCCAGAGTAGACTAGTGTATACAGTCGAGACCCCGACGAGGGGCGGTGGCCGGTCTCACAAGCCACTGGTGTCAGTTGGTTCACCTAAGATGTATACAGGTGCTCATTGGGTTATGAGTACACCGGACAGGACTCGCCGGGAACCTGCTAGTTGGGATTATACTTGAAGTCAGATAGCAGTTCCCTGGTGACATGAATACAGATTAGTTCATCGACCTGGGGATCGTCATTTGTCTCGTGTGAGTTCCCACTGTACTTTGATTACTACCCTACCACGGCTCAAAGGAGTCGTGCAAACAGGTTTTAGTTGGGTACAGTCCCGAGCCACATGGAGGCAGTGAGCGGATCTTCGGGGGTTCGTCTCTCCCGGTATTGGGGGTGAGGTCGCGCTGTGTCTAGGAGAGCCATTACACAAAGTCCTTGGCCAAGGCAGGAGATTTACTGGTAGGTATTCCAGTAGTATCTCAGGGTGTTCTGGGCCACACTCCGACACGACTTGTACCGCTTTTGGGGGTCTGACTTTTACCAACCCCCTAGGCCCGACATGCGATGCTCATAGACGAACGGACCGGACTGTACGGATATTGTCACTGACAGGCTCAGTAGGGTGTCAGGATGAGTTTGCTCATCGACGTCCCTTTTGGTCAATAGCTGGTGGCCCGTCACGTATTGTCTTATACCTCTGACGCGCTAGTGGTTAAATCCACAGCCATAGTATTGACGAGTCTTTAGAGTCCACCACACTTACAGTTACTCAAGCTTTCGGGCGAAACGCTGTAGAGGCCGTATGGAGATATGGCAGGGTCCGATCAGATACGTGCGGTATTGCACGGATCAGGATCGGACGGTTAGTACTAGAGGCCGTATGGATATATGGCAGGGTTCGATCAGATACGTGCGGTATTGCACGGATCAGGATCGGACGGTTTTTACTGGCCGGCTTTGGTTTAAGCCGGATCCTAGTATAGTACAGTGTAGATTTGTCTCATTGCATTTGTATCCGGTCGGAATACAAATGCGGGCATGTATATGCAGTAGCGGGGTTTTCCTGTAATTTATTACGGGACCAGTTTTCTGGAGTTGCCAGTTTGCATTCCGTTCCGGCCGGTTTTCCTTTGTTCTTTCCCGGCCGGACTTTTCCGATGGAGGGGGTTTATTTGCAATTGTGCAAATAACATTTGTGGAGGGGGTTTCTTGCAAATGTATTCATTATGATAGGATAAGCATCTTTGCTTTTTCATGATGGTTTTTGCTTTTATGAGATTTGATAGGATATGGGTTGATTAAGGGTTTGATTTGAGGTTTACCTTGAAGGAAGGGGTCACCCTCCACCTTTTCCTACACTCACCTCCCTTCTTGTTATGTTTGATATATCATTCCTCCACCATTCTCACTTTTTGAGAGAGGGGCTACACTTGTGAGAAAAATATGAGAGAGTTTCATTTTGAGAGTGTGGCATTCTTGATCTCATTTCATGCTAGAAAAATGCAAGCACCATTTTTCTTATCTTGATTCCTCCATCATCTTCAAAGGCAACAAAACCCCAAATGAGACACAACCTTACATATTCTACAGCAATTCTTGGGCATGTCGACTTGCCAGCTTCATGCCCGAGTTGCCTCGGTATAGAGGCGGGAGCCTGTAAAAGAAACAGGCGACGTGGTGCCCTTCCGGCGAGGAGATGGAGACCGGACTTTCCGCGTGAGATCGGGACGACGACGAGAAGACCGGAGGACTCGGATCACTCGGTATATCTCTTCCCTATCTTGTTAGTTAGCTAGGACAAGTTTAATGGCCCGATCCGGGGTTTAGTGCGCGGTGGTGCCGGTTTGCTAAGTTCGTAAAATTAAAGTTTATCACCGCTTCCGCATTTGGCCGTCGGTTTGACGGCCGGGCCGCCGCCGTGCACTTACACACATGCTTAATCGAACTCGGGTATGTATCATTATACGCACACTACATCGTTTTGCCAGAGCGGGAAACCCTCTGTGTGGGACAGTAAAGACTTGAAAATACGCTGTTAGTAGGTTATGATCATATCCGATTGAATCTGAAACACTTTCAGATCAACCCCTTCATGGGTTAACCCACAATCACGTTAGCGGTACTAGCTATACGTAACGTCTACCCAAGTATTGCTTAATAGAAAGGTTGACAAGTAAGCTCAACCGTACCTAACAGAGCCTATCAGTGACATTCGTCATACAGTCTGGTCTTTTAGTCTGAGAGTGTAGCATACTGGGTCTGGGGTTGGATACTTTCAGACCCCCAATAATCCAATAAGTCATGCCGATGTCAACCTCATAACCATCTGAGATACAACTGATAACACTTATTAGTTGATCTCAAACGTCCTGACCAGGGACTTATGGTTATAGTCAATCATGTATAGCGCGACATCAACTCCTTATACCGGGAGAGACGAATTCCTTCGATCGCTCACTGCCTCCAAGTATTTCGGGACTGTACCCAACTAAAATCTGTATGCACGGCTCTTTAAAGCCGTTGTTGGATAGTAATCAAAGTACATTGGGAACACACACGAGACACTATGACGATCTTAGGTCAAAACACTACTATGTACTTATGTCACCAGAGAACTGCTATATGACAATAGGTATAATACCATCTAGGAGTTCTCGGTGAGTACGTTTAGTGAACTCATTCTCCAATAAGCACCTGTGTAAAAGCTTGGTGTCAAACACCAATGGCTATGGGACCTTCCATCACCCTCCAACCAGGTCAAGAAATGTATACACTAGTCTATTATGGAATATCGAAACCCAGTCTCGATACTCCCACGACTAGGAACGTTTAAGGATGTGCTTATGGACTATCCAGGCCCCACTAGTATGAACTCCATCATAATCCTGTTGGATATGTATGCCCTAGAGGCCATTATTGTATATGTATACATGTGGATGCTGGGGATATGTATGTACAGGACGATCTTGCTCAGTTATATAGTATATTATTTCAGTTGTCTTTATCAGGATATGTGTATTTTTTTATTGATGCTTTATCCAGCTTGCACATATTGATAAAGACTTGATATAGTAGTATACTATTATAGTTTGACTTTATCTTAACATGGCATATGTTATACATGATATTACATATCGCGGTTACGTGTTGATAAAGCCCGTAGGATCTTGCTTGACTACCCGCGTTGTGATGGCGATCATACTTGTGGGAGCTGGGTGGTCTATAAGCACATCCTTAAATGTCCCAAGTCGTAGGAGTATTGAGATCGGGCATAGATACTCCAGAGTAGACTTGCGTGTATGTTTCTAGACCCCGACGAGGGGCGATGGTCGGTCCCACAACCATTGGTGTGGTCACCTAAGATTGTATACGGGTGCTCACTGGGGTGACTACACTGGACGGACTCGCTGAGAACCTCTAGATGGTATTATACCTATCGTCAGATGGCGGTTCTCTTGTGACATGTGTACAAGTTAGTATTTGGACCTGAGATCGTCATTTGTCTCGTAGGAGTTCACACTGTGCTTTGATCATTACCCTACCACGGCTCTGCTGAGTCGTGTAAACAGGTTTTGGTTGGGTACTGTTCCGAGCCTTTTGGAAGCAGTGAGTGATTGTCAGGGATTCGTCTCTCCAGGTATTGGGAGTTGATATCACACTGTGTTCGATTGGTCAGGACCATAAGACCTTGGCTAAGGCAGTTGAGATTTACTGATAAGTTGATCAGTAGTTTCCCGGAATGGCCCTGAGCCGCATTAGCACGAATTATCGGGTTATTAGGGTCTGACTCTTACCACCCCCTAGATCCGGTATGCGATACTCTTAGAAGAAGATACCGGACTGTACGGATATTGTCACGGATGGGCTCAGTAGGGATCCGGATGAGTTTGCTCGTCGGCTTTCCTTTTCGACAGGTACCCGGGTAGCCGTTATGTACAACTAGTGCCGCTGACATGCTTTTGGTTATGGATTTATCCAGTAACGCACTGCCGGCGTACTGTCGAGTCTTTAGAGTCCCACACAAAGGGTTTCTCTGCTTTGGGCGAAACGATGGAGAGGCCGTATGGTTTTATGGCAGGGTTCGATCACATACGTATACTTGTGCATGTATGATGTTCGGGCGGATAATACTAGCGGGTTTTGGTTTAAGCCAGATCCTAGTATTACATTATTGGATTATTTTCGTCTCTTTTGTATTTGTGTTTTTCGAAATACGGATACGGGTATGTATATACGTGAGGAGTATTCTTGTAATTTGTTACAAGAGTGCTTCTAGAAGAAGAAATCTCATTATTTGTTTTAACCATTTAGTTAAATGGTTAATGAGGTGGAGGTATGATGGGTTGATTTTTATTAAGTGAAGCATGGCTACTTGTTGACTCACTTGGTGAGTCATGGGTTACTATTGAGGTAAGGTGGCATCTAGATATTTTGTAGAAAATATCTAGATATTTTGTAGTGAAGATAATTTTTTTTATTATCTTTGGCATGCTTGCTTTATTAGTCACAAGACTTGGCCATTCTTCACTTAAGTTTTCTTATGTTGCTCTCTACAATACTCTCATCTCCTCCAAGCTTCTCTTCTTCTACTTCAAACCCTAATAGTCTCATGTGTTGAGAAACCTAGGGTTCTAGAGACAAAAAAATTCATTATCACTCTCTACATCATCTAGGCTACTTAGATTACTAAACTAAGTAACCTAGTTACCTTGGTTTAAAGGTAGGAGCTCAAAGTAGACACTCTCGGGTGGGTCATCATTGACGCGAGGAAGCCATCGATCAAGCTCGATTATGGAGGCCATTAGGAGCATGCTAAAGGAGAGGAGTGAAGACCCGAAGGACTTGAGCCTCTTGGTATATACTCCTTTCATAGTAGATAGCTTCTTTAGATACTAGTTAGTTTTATGGCAGATCCATTATTCTGCCGTGGTTCCGCGGCCATCTAATTGGATGAGGTGCTCAAATTTTTCCTGGACCCTTAAAAATGCCTGCACGAATTTTTGATATACTGAAAATGATTTTTTGACCACTTTAAAAAATCGGCAGAAACCGTGAAATGGAATTATGGTTTTGGAAAACTTCGGTCGATTGATATTCTAAACACGTCAAAACTAGCTAGTATAGGTTTTATGGGGTGGCTCTGATACCATGAAAGGGGTGGGTTCTCGTACTTCATCACATTCACTGATGATCTCTCTAGGTTCGGGTATGTATATCTTATGAAACACAAATCTGAAGGTTTTGAGAAATTCAAAGAATTCAGAAAAGAAGTAGAGAACCAAACTAGCAAAAGTATCAAGATCCTCCGATCTGATAAAGGAGGGGAGTACTTGAGCACGGAATTCCGGGGCTTTCTGAAAGAGAATGGTATTCTCTCTCAGCTTACTCCTTTGTATACACTACAGCACAACGGTATATCGGAGCGGAGGAACCGTACCCTATTGGACATGGTTCGCTCTATGATGAGTAATGCATAATTGCCTCTTTCATTCTGGGGACTTGCACTTGAAACAGCAGCATACCTAATGAATCAGGTTCCGTCTAAATCTGTGCCTAAGACTTCATATGAAATATGGAGTGGTAAAAGACTATGTCTTAAACGGGTTAAGATATGGGGTTGTCTGTCCTATGTGAAAAACCAGAATCCGGACAAACTTCAGGCACAATCAGTTTTATGTAAGTTTGTAGGATATCCAAGGCATTCGAATGGATATCTATTCTACCATGTCGATGAACAGAAGGTTTTTGTTTCTCGACACGCCACCTTTCTTGAAAGGTTATTTCTTGAAAAAGAAACAAATGGGAGTACGGTAAAATTAAAAGAAATTCCAGGACAAACTACAACATAAGATTTACTAGAACCAATGGATTCAATAGTCCTTGTTTCCCCACTAAAAGAGCAATGCTCTGTTCAAAACTCAAAAGGCAGCGCCTCACGTGTCTGCCATGAGGGCGCCAGCGCCAGAGTTAAAAAAACTCTCATATGAGCAGCACTCGTGTGCAAAGCATACAAAACTCAAGAGGTAGCGCTTCATGTGCCTGCTACGAGAGCGCCAGCGCCAGAGTTAAAAACTCTTATTGGCGCCGCACGTGCACAGCATGTGAGCGCCGGCGCCTAATAGAATTAAATTCTACTCTCTGTTAAATAGAGCCGTTGGATCAAAGATCCAACGGAGATGATAAATCATTAGAATACAGAATTAAATTCTGTTGAGAAAATATTCCTCAAATCTTTCTAAACAAGAAAGATTGCCCTCTGTAAAATAGAGTATCGTTGAATTAAAAATCCAATGGTGATTAAAGAATCACCGATTTACAGAATAAATTCTGTGTGGGAAAATATTTCCCTAATCTTGTTAAAAATAAGAAAAATACTTTCTGTAAAACAGAAGCCCTTGGATCAAAGATCCAATGGTGGGTAAAATCCCCAAATCAATTAAGATCTCTCAATGAAAGATTTCTTCAACTAATCAACAGACTTGCCTCTACTATATAAAGAACCCAAGACTTTATGTCTAATATAGAGGAACCCCCCATAAGCTTTGAGAAAAGAAAGCAGAAAGCTTCAAAAAGGAAGAAAGAAAAAGATTTCCCTTCTCAAAAAAAAAAACTCTAGATAAATAAAAAAAAGAAGAGAGATCAAAACATCTCTTTTGCCTATTGAAGGGTTTAACCCTTTAAAAAAAATAAAAACGTAGTTCTTTCTCTGGATCTAAGATCCAGAAGACAAGTCTCCCACCAGTTGAGAATTTAATTCTCATTAGGATGAACTCGTTCTTGGAGATCAAAGATTCAGAAAAGAACAAGGAAATTGAACTCCTCAGAACAAAATATACAAGGAAAAGAACTCAGCGCCCAGCGCCTCACGTTCCCCTCACGTGGGCGCTACAAAATAAAGAGTGCTTAGTACTCAGTGGCCGGCGCTCAGCGCCCAGCGCCTCACATGCCTCTCACGTGGGCGCTACAAAATAAGGAGTGCTTAGCACTCAGTGGTGCGGCGCCCAGCGCCCAGCGTCCCACATGAACCTCACGTGGGCGCCACAGAACATAAAAGTGCTTGATACTCATCATTCAGCGTCTAGCGCCTAACGCCTCACGTGCTTTACACGCAGGCGCCATAAAGAGTGCTCAACACTCCATATAGAGACAAAAGAAAAGAGAGAGTAAGTGTGAGCGTCAGAACTCATATAAGTGCTCAGCGCTTTTTGCAAGAAAAGGGGACTGAGCCCAAACCAGTGCTTAACACTTCTTTCAAATAAAAGACAATTGAGTGGGTCAAGCCCAAGTTAGCTAGGTCCCTAATTCAGATCAACTGAGCCCATGGGTTCATTGTTTCCCGAACATGATTCATGATATCCAAAATGATGTCCATCCCATATTTCCTAAGTTAATCTTAGTCCCCCAAAAATAGCTAATTATTCTTAGATGGTCCACCATGATCTCTTCCCTTAGACACGGGAATTGGTTCAAGGGTACATCTCTCCATACCTCTGATGCATGTCGTTATAATTCCTCAACGTCTTCGGAGAGGTGGCGGGTCCCGACAACCAGTTGCTTTTGGGTGCACTTCCCAAGTTGATGTGCACACCTTAAACCAAATCACATCCCAATTGGGTGTATCCTACATCATCGCCGTATATCCCGTCACGTAACAAATACACGGGCATAAAATGGTGATCTATGGACCGTAACGTCCTCAAACTAATACGGACCGAAACGTCCTTAAACTAAACCCTCACATCAAAAATGGTGATCTACGGACCGTAACGTTCTCAAACTACTACGGACCAAAATGTCCTTAAACTAAACCCTCACCTAAAAAATGGCGATCTACGGACTGTAACGTGTTCAAACTACTACAGACCGAAACGTCCTTAAACTAAACCCTCACCTAAAAAATGGTGATCTACGGACCGAAACGTCCTTAAACTAACAACGGACCGTAACGTCCTTAAACTAAAACAATAGAGCCCAAATGCTCTTTTGTTGGATCTGAATAACTCTAAAACCCTGTTAAGTAGATATCAGTCTCAAATAGGACTAACGTATCCTTAACAAAAATTTAAGTTGATCTTAATCTCAAACAAGATTAATGATCCTTAAATCAACCCAAACCCAAATCTAAGATATACGGATTTGGACTAATCCACGCTCTACGGGCGACAACATAAATTAGTCTCCGTATACAATCCACAGGCAACCTAAACAAATAAAAACACACACGACACGAAGTGAACTTCTGGAGCAGGAGAAAGTGGTTACCGCGATGCGGTAACGTAATTAACTGCAGGGGCTTGCGCCTGCAGGGAAGAGCGTCCCCACAATAAAAAACCCCTCACAAACGATAGGGGAATCTGACGAAGTCTGCTACAATGGCCGCATCCGTCCAAACCTCCGATACACGGTGCTATAAATCAATTTGGAATCTTCGGAGAGTTGGACGGATAAATCCAAATAGCATTTGCCCCCAAATTCAGGCAAGACGATCCATCCCGGTTCGTCTCTTTTTTCGGCGGTAAACAGATTCTGGCACGCCCGGTGGGACCTTTTCCTCTTTTCACTCCACACTTCGTATGTCGTGTTCGCGAACGAAATCGCGGTTTGCTATCGTTGCCCTTGGATTCGAGGTACTAAGATTTGGTGTCTTATTCCTGTTTAGAAAGAAGAAGTGAACATCAATGGCTTTCAGCTGCACCAATTGCAACAGCAACTCCCGCTCCGCCACAACTGGAGGAGTGACTTACGGGCCCAATGCGGCCTCCATCTTTTCAATACCGGTGGAGCAGATGACTCAGGCTACCACTGGATTGTTCTTCGGGACCATGCTCCCACCAACAAGCTTCACCGCCTCAGTGCCGCAAGGGGAAGCTCCAAAATGGTCGGTCTTCGATCGACTTGTGACCACTACGGCCCCTTTCAACGGGTCGTCCAAGTCTGCCACCTCAGTCTTCAACAGGCTGAGCCAAAGCTCAAGTGGGCCCGTAAAGAGGCTCGCAATACCTGAAGGGGTTATCCCGAAACGGATAGTTATTCCATCTCCGGCGGGTGAAGTCGTCAAAGGGGCTTCTCCTACTAAAGGATCGGTCTTCGCAAGATTGGCCGTTCCAACTCCTGCTACGGGTGAAGTCGTGAAAAGGGATTCCCCTACCAGAAAGTCGGCCTTCGAAAGATTGGCCATCCTCTCTCAACGGACGACAGTCTTCGACATGCTAGCACCAGCAGTAGCCCTTCACCAAAGCAGGGGGCATGACGAAGCCACTCCCACAACTAAGGCAATCCCGTATGCAAGACACGCTCGACATTGTCACTGGCACCGAGTGAGGAAAGCTGGGGGCAACTCCCCCTCTGGACTTACTCTACCAGCTCCAATGGTAGAAGTTGACGCTACTGTTCCAACTGGGAACAGCTTTGAACCGCTTAGCAGGGTGCGGCGAAACTCCCCAACCGCAGTGCTGAAGAAATCTCCTCTACCTACTGAAAGTATAAAGCAGGCAAATCTGGAGCAGCCCCCTCAGCGGCTGTCCTACCAAATCCACAGGGTCTGGCGGAAAGTCTAAGATTCTATGATCAACAAGAACTACTCTCGTCAACCGAAGAAAATGAAGGTTCGACAAGAGGAAAATCATCCCTCCACCATGCAGCGAGGGATTTCTTTCCCGCAGGCGCCTGCTACAAAGGCTCCTTCAACTTTGACCTCCCACAAAAAGAGGAGGCTGGAGAAAATACCACCGCCGGCGGCAAATTCCAAAGGCAATGGACCCAAATGTCCTAAGTCTGGGAGAATGATAGTGCACACAATTTACATGGCTTCCGGAAAAGAGGAAAGCTGTGCTTCCGTGGGTCATCGGCCGCAAACTCGGTCGTTGACAAAAACTCAGGAGCAACAACAAAAGCTCCAGGAGATGATGACAAAAATGGCAGCACTCACCGGACAGAAAGAAAGTTCGGAATCGGCATCAGAATAGCGCCAGGAGAAGGAGACCAATATAGATTTCCTGCGAAGGGTGCTTTAAAGAAAGGATAAGGAGGCGCGGAATAGGCTGCTAATATAAAATAGATGGCACTTTTGTTCCAAGACATAGTTGGAATGATGATCCAACCAGAACCTCCACTCGAAGATCCACCGATAATCATCGAGGACGACAGAGGGAAAACATCAAACCCTCTTCCGGCTTTATTAGCAGCCAAGGAGGAAACGATCTCCAAAGCTGCCCTCGATGACTACATAGCTCAGCAAATACGAGCTCATCAAGCAAGCGAAGCGGCTGGCCAAGTCGTCAGAACCGGGCGACCCTACCCAGGCCGGTACGATCAAATCAAGTACCCGCCACGATATACGATCCCCAAGTTACATGTACACAAGGGGATAGGAAACCCGCATCAGCACGTCGCTCAGTTCAGAGTTTTGTGCGGAAATATTGGAGGCGATGAAAAATTGCTGCTTCGCCAGTTTGTTGGCAGCTTGTCAGAGACGGCGTTTGAATGGTACTCGGAGCTCCCAAATGACTCCGTCAAGACATTCACGGAAATGGAACTGCTGTTCACACAGCATTCGCCAGCGCAAGTGAGCGCACCCCGATCACGGCATTAATCAATGCTAGGGTAAAGCCAGGAGAGACCTGGGTTCAATACGCAATTCTATGGCGGAACCTATGGTCAAAATGCGAACAGCGCATTGAAGAAGCTTCGGCCGTGGGCATGTTCGTAGGGACCCTCGATCCTCAGGCGACTGTATCCCAGCTTATGATGTTCTTCAAGCCGACCACCTTCCAGGCTTTGATCGACAAGCTGGCCCAAATGGACCAGATGGGCCACGGGCCATCCTCTTCAATAACGGACCCTCGGAATGCAAAGGGCAATGGGAAAGTGGCCTTCGTTGCCAACACTCAACAATAACCAAGTGACCCAAAACCAGTTTCTCGCCAAAGCAACGCGTGCTCATGTTAATCCCTCGAAGAGAAGTTAGGACGTGCTTACTCGTTTCCCATAATAAAACGAGGAGACTATTCGAACTGGCAGTGCGCAACAAACTCATTACCCTGCCGGATCCGAGACGTCCACTGTAACCCGGTGACGTTAACAATCCCAACTACTGTTCCTATCACCGAATGGTGAGCCACACCATTGAGGATTGCTACATCTTCAAGAACTGGGTCGAGGACCGGTACCATCAAGGGAAATTCACGCTGTCTGAGAACTGGAGGGTGAACCCGCTACAGAGGCACACTCCTAAAGGTAGACACGCCGGCGGCATCATGCTCGTTTGTGGATGAAGCTCCTTGGGAAGTGGTCTTTTCAGCTAAAACTAAAAGAATGCTGAAGGATCTTCAAGAATGTTCGGCGATCAAATGGAAAAGCCCACTGGAGCCCGAGATCATTGAGGGGATGCTTAAGCCGCGCCCAACACAAAAAACTAATAGTGATGGGCAAGACCTCCAGGCTAAGTCTTCTAAGTTTTCGAAGAAAAAGAAGAAGACCAAGAAGCCCGTGCAGCCTGACGACAAGCGCACGGACCTGCAAAAATATATCGACGCGCTGGAGGAATACAACCAGAAAGCACGGACCCCAGTCACCCTCGAAGAGTTTCTCAACCATATACTTGAGAATGGAGATAGTGACGATGATAAGGGAAATGACTCGTCAGAAGAACCTGAGAATTATGTAGCAAGTTGTCACATGGTTTCTCATTCGTCGTTAAATGGCGAAAAAACTCCTTCGGCTCGCAAAGCAATGCAGAGGAACTGGGGGCAGGACCGGCGGCAAAATCCCTGAAACTGTCAGAAGACCCAATTGACAGGCTGCTAAACGAAGCCCTTCAAAAGAACAAAGCTGACCGAGAAAGTGAAACAACCATATACGAAAAGGACAAGCATCGGCGTCATGCTGAAGAAGCTGCGGTAAGGATGAGTCGTAAAGTACTCCAACCGAGCCAAAGCACACCTGCTACAAACAAGAGCAGGATCAATGCAGAGAAGTGGTTCGCCAAAGCCTTGTTAATAGGAATGAAGCCGCTCCCTCTCATAGAAAACACTCCCGGGAGTATGTGCTTTGACGAAGCGGATGTACATCTGAACTACTGCTTATACCATTGAAGGGTCACATACCCCACCGAAGAGTGCAATGCCTTCAAGAAGTGGTGGCAAGGATACGTTGCTCACTGGAAACACTTCAAGCGGATGAAGCACAAAACCCATCGGCAACAAAGAAGCGCGACAGATGAGAGTGAAGGACTGGTTGGCAACCGTCATATGATTGATACCAGTTCGACAAAAGGAAAATCTCAAGTTCTTATATTCGGGAGCGATTCTGAGGAAGAAATAACCCTCGGCCCTCTTTTCAAAGAATCCACCTCTGGAAAAGAAGAAGAGGAGAAGAACTGTGAGAAAATTCAGCTACATAGCCGTATGCTGCATGAAAAGAAGTTCGGACCTACAAACAAGGGTTCGAGCAAAAGAGACAAGGGGAAGGAAAAAGTCTCTAAGGAAATTTCCCTCGACGAAACCCGCCTTATAGCACAGCAAAACCCGGAGGCTTATAAAGTAAGGATGACGCGGTCATACGTAAGACTGGATAGGCCGAGAACATTCCACCAAGGCGAGCTTGCACTAGTCGTCAAAAGACCTATGATTCCCAACCATGCAAAACGGGGGAAATTCGAGCCAAACTATGAAGGCCCGTATATAATAGACAAAGTCTACCAAGGTGGGGCCTACTTGCTTATAGATATGCATGGCGAAAGACCCTTTCGGCCAATAAACAACCGATTCCTTAAGAAATACTACGCTTGACAAGTCATGAATCAGGTTAATGATAGATGACGACGCCAGTGTCCGCTCGCTATCTTGCTGAGTCAACACTCTATGTCACGCCCCGCTTCCCGGTGTACGATGAAGGGGCGATGAGGCCGCTACGTATTTACTCAGAAGTAAATACGCTAAGCGTAACTAAGCAGTATAAAAGGAATATACACAAGAGACAAATGTAATGAAACATCAAGTTTAATTATTAACATTCTTTTGTACAATGCATGGAAAAGTAAATACATCTGAATGAAAGCAATGCCTAAACAGTGGCATAACAGAAAATGAAAGTACCGAAATGAAATAGGTACAAGTGGCTACGGCTATGGGTCTTCGGTGTACTGCTTAAGGGCTTGCTCTGAATGCTCCTGAATGGTCTCGTGCTCTAGTGCTTCCGATCTACCTGGCAATATTCTAAAGAAGAAATAGAAGGAATGTCGTCAGCGAACAAACACTCGGTAAGTCCCAAAGATAAGGGAGAAGTAGAATAGGCAGAGAGGGAGAGAGAGTATAGCTTTTAAAGTTGTATTATATGGTTATATTGTTGTATTTAGTGTTAACGCTGTTGTTTGTAGCTTGGTACAGAAGGATGCCAGTGTATACGAGAGGAGTCTCTATATGCCAGAGACTAATGCGAATGGAAGTACAAGGCTCCATCGATAATACCACGGAACAACGGTATGGATGTAATTACGTGTTATGGTTGCTGTCTCGTGCCACTTCTAACACCTTCCGTACCAATCTACCCCTTAAACCCCGCGATGTCTTGATTGTATTGTTGTATTGTTTGAATTGTATTGCAACTTGTATTGTCTTGTAATATAGATTGTATAATTGGATGACTTCCCGAAACCATGATATCAGTAAATGGATGTAACTGGAGAATCATGTAAATGTAACTGGAGAATCATGTAAATGGAAGTATATCCATGGTTCAGTTCAGTCAATATAGATTGAATATTTTGAATATATGGATTCATGTTGAATTGTAGTATTGTAGATTGTACTTGAATCATATTCAAATCAGATTATTTATAATGACACTAAGTCTGAGTCAGACAATTATAAAAGAAATTAAATTCCTGAATTATGTTTTGGTGTTATCGGTAACCGCTGCACATGGGCGGCAGGATTTGTGTCTTTTTCAAAAACGATTACCGTGTTGATAACACTGTCTGTTAAGTTGTCTACCTTAAAATAGGCAAGCATCCACATTCTTTTCCCTGCCCAACCATATGAACTCTTCTGTGCCCACTTCTCCGGCTCCCTGAGGCTTAAGAGATTGGTCCCGCTTAAACCTATATTTACTAGGGTCCTTAGGTTAATTTATAGAACTTGAGGGGGTTTTATATAAAAATAATATTGTATAATTTTCAAAATACACCCCAAGTATTTAATTATCGTCTTTAGAGTTTTTATTGATGTAGATTTGATATATGTGACATTTCTAGTGGATAAAACCTAATTTTCATAATATAGGGTATTTATTTGTAATATTGAACTTGAATGGAGTTTCATGGTATTTTCATGTAAAATGATTCTTTTCGTTTTAGAAAAGTTGGAATATTTATATTATCACAAAAATAGATATTTTGATGACACACACACACACACACATATATTTATATGAAAATAATTTTAATATATTATATTTCTAGAAATCTCATTTTCTTAAGATATTTGTATTTTAAATCTCTCGAGACCGAATTCTCCTTGCGGAGGTTTGCATCTCACACTACTAAGCCCGAAGATGTGCGATAATCCGCAGCATCCCAAACGGGCTCCCCAAATGGGTTGTAGCGGCGCTTTGCAAAGATTTGTGTAAATGTATATTTCTTGTAGAAAAAGGTTTTATTAGTAAATGGTATTTATATGTAAATTCTAGTTTTCCCGTATTCTATGTTCCCGAAAGGTATTGTGCTATATAGCATATGAGTGTTGTGAGGAGGTAGGTCATTACCTCATGATCTACTTAAAGGTATAGCAGGATTATGACGTTTTAATGTCGAAATTAAACTACATGGTATTTTACTGAAAAAGTACGATAAAAATTGCAATAAGAAATATCTTGCTTGAAACTTGTTCAACATATTTTGTTAATGATTAATAGTCAATATGTAAGAGTTTAACATGATTGTGTTAAGGGAAATTGAACTTTATAAAGAAAACTGAATCGGAAGTCGAATTTAACTCTGCTTCCGTCGGGTTTTAGAAATATGAGTTTTAAGAATAGAAAAGAGGAGAGGGAGGAGGGACTTACGGGCTTAGAGGTTAGAGAAGAGGGAGAGGAAGATGTAGGATTTGCCGGTGCGTCGTTATGTCGCCGGAAGCTCCTAGAGTCGCCGTCGAAAGATCGCCGGAGTTTTGCTCTTCGCTAACTCCACTTGTACACAAAAGTTCTATAGAGTTTTCTTGAGAGTTTGGACAGAATTGTGAGTGAGGGGTGTGTGTTTAGGATGGTATTTATAGGGTAAAGCTAGGGTTTAGGGTAGGTGAAAGGGTGTAAAGAAAAATGTATTAAATTGTATTAAAAATATAGTTTAATTGGATTTTAAAGTGTTTTGTTCATGTGCAGGAAATTTAAACTCTACAGGGGTGTTAAGAAGACCAAGAGACACAACTTTTGTGTTGGAGGATCGGCGATCCGGCCGAGTCCGGCCGGCGGCGGCGGGCCGAGTCGCCGGCCCGAGTCGGGCCGGGGCTCGCCGCCATGTGTCCCTTGTCGCTTGGTGTAGCCCCTGGGTCAGTTTGTTTTACATGTGTAGTGGGGTTTTTATGAGTTATGCACGTGTAGGCTCTTGGGCTTCTAAAAATTTAAAAGAAAACAATATTAAAAATAATGTGGGTGATGGGATTTGAACTGTGGTGCTTTGGTTCAGCAGTGCAAGGTCTTACCAATGAGCTACAAGCTCCTTCTTGCTATTAAAAGGCAAATCAAACTTATATCTTGCGCTTAGGCAAAAATACCCCTTTCTGTATTTTTTTAAAAAATTGTACAGAAAGTTATACAGAAAGTTTAGGATTGTTACATTCTACCCTCCTTATAAAAATTTCGTTCTCGAAATTTGTAAAAGGAAAGTGTAACAGATTCAAGAAAAGTTTGGTAACTGAAGTATTGATAGTGTACAAAAAAAATATGAAAAAGACCTACCAGTGTTACCTTGACCTACAGCCTCCGCTTCTACGGCTGCTAATGTGAATGTCTGTCGCCGTGGTACATTCCTCCTAGCTGGAGGCACATTCTGTCCTTGGGGCATGTTTCTCTGCCTTCGAGGCATGTCTCTCATTGCTTGTTGGAATTGGCGAGTACACTGTACAGGTGGTGGAGCTGGGAGTGCAAGATGAGGTGCAGGAGCCTGGATAGCTGCCGCTGCGGGTAGTTGGTGGGTGTGTGAGCTTAGTTGCGTCTATAAGGACAGTTTTCAATTCCGTGATTGGATGCGCCACAAACTAAGCATATGCCTTTTGCGCGCCTACAGTCCTTCCACAAGTGTCATTCCCTCTTGCAATAGAAGCAAAAGTCAGGACTTGGCTGGTTACTAATTTCTTCCGGTCTCTTGGGTTCAACAGTTGGTCTTGGAAAGGTTCCTCCTGCCATCTGATTGGCAGGGCGCTTCAAACCGACAGATTGAGGTATGCCCTTCTTCTTCACCACTGCCTCATATCTTCGGGCAGCTTTCAAAGCCAGATCATGAGTTGGGAAATCCCCTGTAGCTAAGGTAACTTGGATTTCCGGGTCCAACCCTTGCTGAAATCTTCTAGCTCTGATCTCAGCAGTCGGTATGAGATGGGTCGCAAACCTGTTACGGTCTTATGTTAGCTGTGTAGTATGCGATATAACATTGAACATTGAAACATATCTTACCTACTGAGCATGGTGAACTCAGCGTCATACTCATCTACTGATTTGGTCCACATTGAACCTTGTTGCAGATGGATGAACTGCTGCTCCATATCAAAGCGGGCAGTCTCAGGGAAGTACTTTGCATCGAACATGTTGCGAAAAGTTTTCCATTCGATGGGTTGATCATGACGGATTTCTTTCGCCTTCCACCAATTCCGTGCATTGTCCGTGAGCTGCCGTTTCGCAACACGGGCCCAAGCTATTTCTGGCACTTGTGCTGCTGCCAGATCATCCTCGATACTTTGAGCCCATTCCTCAGCTTCCAGTGGGCTCTCCTTTCCTGAGAACTGTTTTGGGTGCAATGCCCTGAATTGCTTCACCCCAGGTGCTTCTGCCCCGGGACGGTTCATTAAAAGAGCAGTCTGCTGCTGCTGTCCCTCTAGGAGGCTGCGTATCAGCTCAAGTAGAACCGTCTGCTCGTTGAGCGGAGCATGGATGTCAGGTGTGATTGGTAGTGGAGGTGGAGTGTTGTTGATGTTAGTGCTGGTGTTGTTTAGGGAATCCATAACCTTTGAAAGAAAGATTTAGGTTAGGACAGATTCAAAGTATATGAAATGATGAGATTCAAGAAGTACGAATTGTAAAGAATGTTCTAGTTGCTGGTTCTTGTGTTATATTGCTTAGTTTGTTCACGCAGAACAGAACTGCATAGTATGGTTCCATACAGCTCTGACCTGTATGGGCCGCCAACAAAACCTGTCACGCCCTGCTTTCCGGTATACGGTGAAGGGGACGCGACGAGGCCGCTACGTATTTACTCAGAAGTAAATACGCTAAGCGTAACTAAGTAATATAAAAGGAATATACACAAGAGACAAATGTAATGAAACAACAACTTTAATTATTAACATTCTTTTGTACAATGCATGGAAAAGTAAATACATCTGAATGAAAGCAATGCCTAAACAGTGGCATAACAGAAAATGAAAGTACTAAAATGAAATAGGTACAAGTGGCTACAGCTATGGGTCTTCGGTGTACTGCTCAAGGGCCTGCTCCGAATGCTCCTGAATGGTCTCATGCTCTAGTGCTTCCGATTCACCTGACAACATTCCAAAGAAGAAATAGAAGGAATGTCGTCAGCGAACAAATGCTCGGTAAGTCCCAAAGATAAGGGAGAAGTAGAATAGGCATAGAGGGAGAGAGAGTATAGCTTTTAAAGTTGTATTATATGGTTATACTGTTGTATTTAGTGTTAACGCTGTTGTTTGTAGCTTGGTACAGAAAGATGCCAGTGTATACGAGAGGGGTCTCTATATGCCAGAGACTAATGCAAATGGAAGTACAAGGCTCCGTCGATAATACCACGGAACAACGGCATGGATATAATTACGTCTTATGGTTGCTGTCTCGTACCACTTCTAACACCTTCCGTACCAATCTACCCCTTAAACCCCGCGATGTCTTGATTGTATTGTTGTATTGTTTGAATTGTATTGCAACTTGTATTATCTTGTAATATAGATTGTATAATTGGATAACTTCCCAAAACCATGATATCAGTAAATGGATGTAACTGGAGAATCATGTAAATGTAACTGGAGAATCATGTAAATGGAAGTATATCCATGGTTCGGTTCAGTCAATATAGATTGAATATTTTGAATATGTGGATTCATGTTGAATTGTAGTATTGTAGATTGTACTTGTATCATATTCAAGTCATATTATTTATAATAAGACTCAGTCTGAGTCAGACAATTATAAAAGAATTAAATTCCTGAATTATGTTTTGGTGTTATCGGTAACCGCTGCACATGTGCGGCAGGATTTGTGTCTTTTTCAAAGACGATCACCGTGTTAATAACACCGTTTGTTAAGTTGTCTACCTTAAAATAGGCAAGCACCCACTTCTCTGGCTCCCTGAGGCTCAAGAGATTGGTCCCGCTTAAACCTATATTTACTAGAGTACTTAGGGTAATTTATAGAACTTGAGGGGGTTTTATGTAAAAATAATTTTGTATAATTTTTAAAATACACCCCAAGTATTTAATTATCGTTTTTAGAGTTTTCATTGATGTAGATTTAATATATGTGACATTTCTAGTGGATAAAACCTAATTTTCATAATATAGGGTATTTATTTGTAATATTGAACTTGAATGGAGTTTCATGGTATTTTCATGTAAAATGATTCTTTTTGATTTAGAAAAGTTAGAATATTTATATTATCACAAAAATAGATATTTTGATGATATATATATATATATTTATATGAAAATAATTTTAATATATTATATTTCTAGAAATCTCATTTTCTTAAGATATTTGTATTCTAAATCTCTCGAGACCGAATGCTCCTTGCGGAGGTCTGCATCTCGCACTACTAAGCCCGAGGATGTGCGATAATCCGCACCATCCCGAACGGGTTCCCCAAATGGGTTGTAGCGGCGCTTTGCAAAGATTTGTGTAAATACATATTTCTTGTAGAAAAAGGTTTTATTCGTAAATGGTATTTATATGTAAATTCTTGTTTTCCCGTATTCTATATTTCCGAAAGGTATTGTGATATGTTGCATATGAGTGTTGTGAGGAGGTAGGTCATTACCTCGTGATCTACTTAAAGGTATAGCAAGATTATGATGTTTTAATGTCGAAATTAAACTAAATGTTATTTTACTGAAAAAGTACGATAAAAATTGCAATAAGAAATATTTTGCTATGAAACTTGTTCAACATGTTTTGTTAATGATTAATAGTCAAGATGTAAGAGTTTAACATGGTTGTGTTAAGGGAAATTGAACTTTATAAAAAAAAACCGAATCGGAAGTCGAATTTAACTCCGCTTCCGTCAGGTTTTAGAAATATGAGTTTTAAGAATAGAAAAGAGGAGAGGGAGGAGGGACTTACGGGCTTAGAGGTTAGAGAAGAGGGAGAGAAAGACGTAGGATTTGCTGGTGCGTTGTTACGTCGCCGGAAGCTCCTAGAGTCGTCGTCGGAAGATCGCCGGAGTTTTGCCCTTCGCTAGCTCCACTTGTACACAAAAGTTCTATAGAGTTTTCTTGAGAGTTTGGACAGAATTATGAGTGAGGTGTGTGTGTTTAGGGTGGTATTTATAGGGTAAAGCTAGGGTTTAGGGTAGGTGAAAGGGCGTAAAGAAAAATATATTAAATTGTATTAAAAATATGGTTTAATGGGATTTTAAAGTGTTTTGTTCATGTGCAGGAAATTTAAACTCTACAGGGGTGTTAAGAAGACCAAGAGACACAACTTTTGTGTTGGAGGATCGGCGATCCGGCCGAGTCCGGCCGGCGGCGGCGGGCCGAGTCGGCCGAGTCGCCGGCCCGAGTCGGCCGAGTCGGGCCGGGGCTCGCCGCCACGTGTCTCTCGTCGCTTGGTGTAGCCCCTGAGTCAGTTTGTTTTACATGTGTAGTGGGTTTTTTACGAGTTATGCACGTGTAGGCTCTTGGGCTTCTAAAAATTTAAAAGAAAACAGTATTAAAAATAATGTGGGTGATGAGATTTGTACTCTGGTGCTTTGGTTCAGCAGTGCAAGGTCTTACCAATGAGCTACAAGCTCCTTCTTGCTATTAAAAAGCAAAACAAATTTATACTTGTGCTCAGGTAAAAATACCTCTTTCTGTATTTTTTGAAAAAAATGTAAAGAAAGTTATACAGAAAGTTTAGGGTTGTTACACTCTAAAAGTAGTATCCAACAAAATTTCCGCCCTAGACATGGCGACCACGGACCGTAATGTCCTTAAACTAAAACGTCGCCTCAAACACGGCTACAATGTACCGAGATGTCCCTAAATTAACAATGGACCGAGATGTCCTTAAACTGGCAATAGACCGAAATGTCCTTAAATTGGTACTCCGCCTCAAACATAGCGCATCGCCCCAAATACGGCGATATCTTCTCTTGGGATCTATGTTGCAATTGTTGAAGTCAAAATTTGCACCCCGGTTGACCGAGTCAAAGTCAAGGTTAACCCCCAAGCTAGGTGGGTCCAAGCCCAGGTCAAGCGGGCCCATGCCTAAGTTGAGCCTGCGGTCATCTTCCCCATGCCAATAACAAAATCATGTAATAAATAATTTTTATGTAATTATTTATACATGAATGTATGCAAAATGGGCATAAAGCTAATATTTTGTAAGCCCATGGCTTATGTGCGAAAATAAAATGACACATGAGCCATGGGATAGGCAAAATGTCATTTTTGTAAAGCCCAAGGGGCTATATGTAAATATGTAAGCCTATATAAGGCAAAATGATGATGAATAAAAAAACAATTTTTTCATTCTCTCAAAAATCTAGGGTTTGTGCCTCTTTCACCTTTCTGAAGGTTTCAAACCTTCTTCCTTTTTTTGGTGAATTAAATCAAGAGTTTTACTCTTCCTTTTCCAAATCTAAATAGTTTTTCACCATAAAACCCACAAAGGGGAACTTGGATCTACCATCAGATCTCAAAAAGAAGAGATTTTTAAAATCCCACATTTCTTGATCTTCAAGATCCAGCCAACAGAGGAGGAAGAAGAAGAACCCATTTCCTCAACCAAAACATTTTTAGGAGTTTAACTCCACTCTAAACCCTATTTTTGGGACTAAAAGCCCCTTTTTCTCACCAGCGCCGTGCGCTCAAGCGCAAAGCGCCCATGTGCCGACACGTGGCGCGCTTGCGCTCAAGCACCCAGCGCTCGAGCGCAGAGCGCCCACGTGCCGACACGTGGCGCGCTTGCGCTCAAGCACCCAGCGCTCGAGCGCAGAGCGCCCACGTGCCGACACGTGGCGCGCTTGCGCTCAAGCGTCCAGCGCTCGAGCGCAGAGCGTCCACGTGCCGACACGTGGCACGCTTGCGCCTAAGCGCACATCACCTAAGCGCACAGCGCTCAAGGCGCTGGCCCCACGCATCCTTTGGATGCCTTTCCCCCCCTCCTTTTTTTATATATATACATATATATATATATACACATATACATACATACATACATACATACATACACACACACACACACACACACACACACATATGCATACATAGGTACACACACACATACACCAAGACATTGTCCCTGTTAGAAAAAAATTTCTAACGGGGCGCTGCCCCGCACCCCGTAAGGGGGCTGCTAGCCCCCTTGACCCCCAGCCCGCTATCCGGGTAGCGGGACCCCCGTAAAAACTCTGCATGGCTCCCGATATATCCAAACCCCCTTCCAAAACAACACACACGTACACTGCACGTTGAGTTCGCATGACCAGTTTAACCCGTCAATTGAAGGTTCCCTCGCCCCAAAGGCGAGGGGTAATTAACGGCAGCTTAGTCCACGGCTGCTGGAGATTCGGATCCCCACAATCAATAAACCCCAGCCTACCCTAGGCAGGGGGAATCTGTAGTACGCCTGACAAGCACGCGCGTATTCCCATCTCAATGGGGTGACGAAAAACACCCTACAGATTCTGGCACGCCCGGTGAGACCTATCTCTCCTCCCATATTTCGGGTTAAGCATTCATGCGAACTCAATCAATATACATGTCTATATTTATACTAAAATGATGCTTTTTCATGCAGATCTTCAAGCAATCACTTTTCGACAATGTCTCCAATGATGAACTCAGCTCTCAGCACGGCTCCCATCTCATACACGATGAAGATGGACTCCCGGACGGTCCTCCCGGCCAGTCTCGGGCGACAATGGGAGGAGCCGCCGCTACCATTTGGCTCTATTATGTTCGTTTCTGCTAACGCCGTCCCGGCTCCTCTAGCTCCGGTAGCAGACAAACCGGTCTCAAAAGAGAAAAGGCCGAATGTTATGGTTGCGAGGGCACCTCTGCCTAAGCACAAATCCGTTTCCAAACGACCCTCCATCGCTCCAGCTGGGGGAAAGGCCATCAACGTCAACGAAGCAATGGGGCATCTCGGGCAAGCTCCAGCGGTACCCCCGATAACTTCTCGATCGGGTGTCTCCTCTAAGCTCCCCATTAATCAACTCACAATGGCTTCCCGGATAACGGATGCCCGCCAAGCCTTCAAAATCGAGAAGCTGAGGCAGAAGCGGCTCAGATATAAAGCCAACAAAAGGGCTAGGGCTCTGGCCATGTTAAAATTTATGAATTTCCAAATCCCGGACCGCTCTGCGAAACCAGTTGCCAGCGATGAAGGAATGGCTGAGTGTGTTATCCACACTATCTACATGGTCGGACATGAAGAAACGAATCCTCCTCTTCTTCACAGCCATGGTGATGATATGATTGACGCTATCCAGCATCGGCTCGATCTAAGTGATGAAGAGCCCGCTCAGGCCGATAAGCCAGAAGAGCCCGTGGTTCCTGCGGAATTGAGCTCAGGAAATAGAGATGACCCGGTTGTCATAGCCGGAACTACAGAACAAGCATTATTCCAATGGCTTCAAAGGCAATTTCAGGACAGGGATAAGAAGATGGCCGAGGTCCATTCCAAAGTCGACGATCTGGCAAACGTCGTGGCAGGTCTCATGAACCAAGTCACCCGATTGCAATTACAGCAGAATCAAATGTTGGTTCATGAGCTAGGGGTTGATATCCGAAGGCAGCCAACTGATATCCCCTTCAACCTAAGAGCGGAGCGCCTTCATAAAAAACGGCCGCGATCAGCCTCCAGTCCCTCCGATACATACGCCGGGGGGGGAATCGCCTCTGAAAGAGAAACTGGAAAAAGTCTATTCCTTCAAAAGGGAAAAAGTCCACAAGATATTCAGAGACGCCCTAAGAAACGGTCTACAATTGCCAGAATCAAAGAGACCGCAAGAAGCGAATATGATCGACGACCCAGAATATTGCCCCTATCACAGGGTGATAGGTCATGCCATTGAGGACTGCTTTGTCTTCAAAGATTGGCTCGAAAGGCAATACAAGACGGGAGAGATAGAACTGTTTAAAGGCGTGTTGGCGAACAATCAAGCTACGACCGCCGATTCCATACAAATGGAGACCGAAGCCTTTCGGAAACCCAATCCTCCCAGACATGTGCCACTATCTGAAAAGGGCGAACCAAAGACTGATCGGCCTCAAGAACCAGCATCAGTAAGGGCACCTGCTCTAATGGAGAGAAAGAAGAAGGTGTACTCCTTCAGGAGGGATGAAGTCCGCAAAATATTCGTGGACGCCTTGAACAACGGTCTGCAACTGCCTGTTCCAAAGAGGCCACATGAAATGAACATGATCGGCAATCCCATATACTGCCCATATCATAGAATGGTGAGTCATACCATCGAAGACTGCTATATTTTCAAAGATTGGGTAGAGAACCAATACAAGCTTGGAAAAACCTCACAGTCCTCGGATGTATCGGCAAGCCACAGGGCTATGGTCATCAACACAGCTCCGCCAAGATCAAAGTTCAAGGGGCTAGGATAAACAAAGAGGACCACCACGTCATTAAACAGGAAACAATCGACCACCACGTCATTAAACTGGGAACAATCAACCTCTAAGTCGTTAAAACTGGGAATGTAAAAAAAAATATAAATAAACAAAAAAAATGTGTAAATAAAAGAAAAATAAATAAAGCCGAAATGATGGGGCAACTCGCAATAAAAATCAGCGAGTAAAAATAAAAATGAAAATAAAGCCGAGATGATGGGGCAACCGCGAATAAAAGCCGAAATGATAGGGCAATTGCGATCTTCACGATAAGAAAAGATGAAATGATAGAGCAATCGCGGTAAAATAAAAAAAAAAACAAACAAAAAACAAAAAAACAGCGGCGAATGATGAGTCGCCCCTGGTACCATATTCCAGTGCAGCGATGCAGACGCCAACCAAAATCCAGTTTCCCAAAATTCTTCCGTCCTTACGGTTAGTCCCCAAATTGACTACCGTATACAATCCACGGGCTCAAATAATTCTCATCACGTCTATGCCCCACCGGTTACACGGCTGGTCTCCGCCTTTGGAATTATGCTTCATTGGGAAGACCCACTCATGTGTCCTCACGATACATGAGGAGAACAAACCTTTGTGGGATCCTTACGACTCACAAAGGAGAAACACACTTGGGAGTCCTCACGACTCCTAAGGAGAAAATACACCTGCGGGATCCTTACGACTCGCAGGGAGAAAATGCTTTTATGGGACCCTCACGGCCCATAAAATTGAAAAGCCTTAGGTGATAGGGATCTAAACCTGTCTCCTAAGCTATCGCTCCCCAATCCCCAAGTGGCGAATGATGAGTCGCTCCTGGTATCATATTCCAGTGCAGCGATGCAGACGCCAACAAAGTCCCGAAATTTTTCCGGCCCTACGGTCTGGATCATACATCCTGCAAAACCGTATACAATCCACGGGTGTAAAATAAACCCAATCTCTCCCAAATCTTTCCGGGGAAAATGATGAGTTGCTCCTGGCATTATTCCAGTGCAGCAATGCAGATGCCAAACAGAAAACCAATTCCCAAATCTTTCCGGGGCGAATGATGAGTTGCTCCTGGCATTATTCCAGTGCAGCAATGCAGATGCCAAACAGAAAGCCAATTCCCAAATCTTTCCGGGGCAAATGATAAGTTGCTCCTTGCATTATTCCAGTGCAGCAATGCAGATGCCAAACAGAAACCAATTCCCAAATCTTTTCGGGGCAAATGATGAGTTGCTCCTTGCATTATTCCAGTGCAGCAATGCAGATGCCAAACAGAAAACCAATTCCCAAATCTTTTCGGGGCAAATGATGAGTTGCTCCTGGCATTATTCCAGTGCAGTAATGCAGATGCCAAACAAAAACTAATTCCCAAATCCTCTCAAGACAGATGACGATTCGCCCCTGGTACCATATTCCAGTGTAGCGATGCTGATGTCAACTCAAATCAAACAAATCAAGCCAACCAATTCCAACATCGACCTCTGCGTCAAACAACGGACACTCCGTCTCGGGGACACGTCAGCCAGTCGATACTCCGCCTCGGGGAAACGTCAAGTAGACACTCCGTGTCGGGGGCACATCGACAACAGACACTCCGCCTTGGGGACACGTCATCCAGCCGACACTTCGCCTCGGGGAAACGTCGACCAGCGACACTCCGTGCCGGGGGCACGTCTACCAAATCGCTCCGGATCAGAGCGTCGACCGTCTATGTCGCAAAAAGGGCAGTGCAGGCTCCCCAAAAATCGGGAACCCAAATCGCTCCAGATCAGAGCGTCGACCGTCTACGTCGCAAAAAGGGCAGTGCAGGCTCCCACAAATTGGGAACCCAAATCGCTCCGGATTAGAGTGTCGACCGTCTATGTCGCAAAAAGGGCAGTGCAGGCTCCCCAAAAACCGGGAACCCAAATCACTCCAGATCAGAGCGTCGACCGTCTACGTCGCAAAAAGGGCAGTGCAGGCTTCCCACAAATCGGGAACCCAAATCGCTTCGTAACAGAGCGTCGACCGTCTACGTCGCAAAAAGGGCAGTGCAGGCTCCCCAAAAATCGGGAACCCAAATCGCTCCGGATCAGAGCGTCGACCGTCTACGTCACAAAAAGGGCAGTGCAGGCTCCCCAAAAATCGGGAACCCAAATCGCTCCGGATCAGAGCGTCGACCGTCTATGTCGCAAAAAGGGCAGTGCAGACTCCCCACAAATCGGGAACCTAAATTGCTCCGGATCAGAGCGTCGACTGTCTACGTCGCAAAAAGGGCAGTGCAGGCTCCCCAAAAATCGGGAACCCAAATCGCTCCGGATCAGAGCGTCGACCGTCCATGTCGCAAAAAGGGCAGTGCAGGCTTCCTACAAAGCAGGAACCAGATCACTCCGAGTCAGGGAAAAGTCTACCACGGACATTCCGTCTCGGAGACGCGTCAAGCGTCGACCGTCCATGTCGCAAAACGGGCAGTGCAGGCTCCCCACAAATCGGGAACCCAAATCGCTCCAAATCAGAGCGTCGACCGTCTACGTCGCAAAAAGGGCAGTGCTGGCTCCCCAAAAATCGGGAACCCAAATCGCTCCGGATCAGAGCGTCGACCGTCTACGTCACAAAAAGGGCAGTCCAGGCTCCCACAAATTGGGAACCCAAATCACTTCGTAACAGAGCGTCGACCGTATACGTCGCAAAAAGGGTAGTGCAGGCCTCCCAAAAATCGGGAACCCAAATCGCTCCGGATTAGAGCGTTGACCGTCTATGTCGCAAAAAAGGCAGTGGAGGCTCCCCAAAAATCGGGAACCCAAATTGCTCCGGATCAGAGCGTCGACCGTCTACGTCGCAAAAAGGGCAGTGCAGGCTCCCACAAATTGGGAACCCAAATCGCTTCGTAACAGAGCGTTGACCGTCTACGTCGCAAAAAGGGCAGTGCAGGCTTCCCACAAATCGGGAACCAAATCGCGCCGGATCAGAGCGTCGACCGTCCATGTCGCAAAAAGGGCAGTGCAGGCTTCCTACAAAGCAGGAACCAGACCACTCCGGGCCAGGGAAACGTCTACCACGGACACTCCGTCTCGTAGACGCATCAAGCGTCGACCGTCCACGTCGTAAAAAGGGCAGTGCATCCCAAAAAGTGGGAACCAAGGCAAGTCGCCTCCACGTGAAAGAGGATCCATCAATTTCATGCACACGACCCAAATATATGGTGTGCATTTATTGATGGGGGGCACTTTGTTGAAGTCAAAATTTGCACCCTGGTTGACCGAGTCAAAGTCAAGGTCAACCCCCAAGCTAGGTTGGCCCAAGCCCAGGTCAAGCGGGCCCATGCCCAAGTCGAGCCCTCGGTCAGCCTCCCCATGCCAACAACAAAATCATGTAATAAATAATTTTTATGTAATTTTTTATACATGAATGTATGCAAAATGGGCATAAAGCCAATATTTTGTAAGCCCATGGCTTATGTGCAAAAATGAAATGGCACATGAGCCATGAGATAGGCAAAATGCTATTTTTGTAAAGTCCAAGGGGCTATATATAAATATGTAAGCCTATATAAGGCAAAATGATGATGAATAAAAAAACAACTTTTTCATTCTCTCAAAAACTTAGGGTTTGTGCCTCTTTCCCCTTTCTGAAGGTTTCAAACCTTCTTCCTTTTTTGGTGAATTAAATCAAGAGTTTTACTCTCGCTTTTCCAAATCTAAATAGTTTTTCACCATAAAACCCACAAAGGGGAACTTGGATCTACCATCAGATCTCAAAAAGAAGAGATTTTTAAAATCCCACATTTCTTGATCTTCAAGATTCAGCCAATAGAGGAGGAAGAAGAAGAAAACCATTTCCTCAACCAAAACATTTTTAGGAGTTTAACTCCACTCTAAACCCTATTTCTGGGACTAAAAGCCCCTTTTTCTCACCAGCGCCCAGCGCTCGAGCGCAGAGCGCCCACGTGCCGACACGTGGCGCGCTTGCGCTCAAGCGCCCAGCGCTCGAGCGTAGAGCGCCCACGTGCCGACACGTGGCGCGCTTGCGCTCAAGCGCACAGCGCTCATGGCGCTGGCCCCACGCATCCTTTGGATGCCTTTTCCCCCCTCCTTTTTTTTATATATATACATATATATATATACATATGCATACATATGTACACACACACATACAACACGGCACTATCCCTGTTAGAAAAAAATTTCTAATGGGGCGCTGCCCCGCACCCCGTAAGGGGGCTGCTAGCCCCCTTGACCCCCAGCCCGCTATCCGGGTAGCGGGACCCCCGTAAAAACTCTGTGTGGCTCCCGATATATTCAAACCCCCCTTCCAAAACAACACACACGTACACTGCACGCTGAGTTTGCATGACCGGTTTAACCCGTCAATCGGAGGTTCCCTCGCCCCAAAGGCGAGGGGTAATTAATGGCAGCTTAGTCCACGGCTGCCGGAGATTCGGATCCCCACAATCAATAAACCCCGGCCTACCCTAGGCAGGGGGAATCTGTAGTACGTCTGACAAGCACGCGCGTATTCCCATCTCAATGGGGTGACGAAAAACACCCTACAGCAATCAAAGCTCCAATGGCAAAGACTGCAACCCAAGTAAAAAAAATGGTATGTCCACAAGTGAAATGGGCACGGATGAAAACCCGAAAGGGCACCGTGAGTAAAAACAGCAGGGTTACCGGCGAGCTTGTGAAAACCCGAAAGGGCGCAACCTTGTAAAAAAAAACGGTACGTCCATAAGCGAAATGGGCACGGATGAAAACCCGAAAGGACGCTGTGAGTAAAAACAGAAGGGCTACCGGCGAGCTTGTGAAAACCTGAAGTGGCAATTTCATAAAATTTTCACTTACGAGATCCTCTTGACTCGTAAGGAGAACTCCCCCTATGAGACCCTCACGGCTTATAGAATTTGAAAGTTTTAAGTCACAGGGATCCAAACTTGTTCTTAAGCTATCGTATCCCCCAAGTTGCCCTACAGGCGGTCCAATATTGGCCATCGTATACAATCCACGGGCATAAATAAACGTTTCCCCCAACAAGTTCCACTAATCACGAGGAATGTCCTCATATGGCGAGCGACACTTTTAAGTCCTCTCGACTTATAAGGAGAAAATACTCTTATGAAATCTTTACGACTTATAAGAGAACACACACTTAGAGATCCTCACGATTCCTAAGGAGAAAATACACCTACGAGATCCTCACGACTCGTAGGGAGAAATACGACCCTTACGGCTCGTGAAGTCAAAAAGCTTTAGTCGACAGGATCTTAACCCTGTTTGCTAAGCCTCCTTTGTTCAAATTGACAAAGGAAAATGATGATTCGCTCCTGACAATATCCCAGTTGTAGCGATGCTGATGCCTAAATCAGTATCAAATTCTAAGTCTTTTCATGACAAATGATGATTCGCTCCTGGCAATATTCCAGTTGCAGCGATGCTGATGCCAAAATTGGCATCAAATCTCAAAGTTCCATACTCGCAACAAAAATCAGCGAGCAAAAATGAATGCATATGAAATAGCCGAAATGATAGGGCTACTCGCAATAAAAATCAGCGAGTGAAATATGTGCATATGAAAATAGCCGAAATGATTGGGCACCGAGATAAAAAGCCGAAATGATTTGGCAATCGCGACTTTCGCGATATAAAATGCTGAAATGATAGAGCATCATGGAAAGAAATAAAAAAATGAATTAAAATGAAACCTTTTCCCTGTAAGTGAGTCCACATCGACCCCTATACACAATCCATGGGCACAAACAAAAAGGGAACCACATTTTCCCACCAGGCTCCATCAGAAGGAGAGCCAGACCTCGACGACAACATCTACATCTTAGAGATCAACAACGGCATTTCTTCTAACTTCAACCGGATGCAGACGCAACGTCAACAAAACGGAGCCATGGCAAATTCCCTAGTTCTAAATCTCGACGGTTCACAAACAGCCTAGAGATCAACAATGGCGTTTCTTCTCACTCCAGCAGGATGCAGACGCGACGTCAACAAACGACCCCGGTGTCAACAAAACGGAGCCATGGTAAAGTCTCTAGTTTCAAATCTCGACGGTTCACAGACAACCTAGAGACCATCTCGACATTCGTCTCGTTACAGCAGACACAACGTCAACAAAACGGAGCCATGGTAAAGTCCCTAGTTCTAAATCTCGACGGTTTACAGACAGCCTAGAGATCAACAACGGCGTTTCTTCTCACTCCAGCAGGATGTGGACGCGACGTCAACAAGCGACCCCAGGGTCAACAAAACGGAGCTATGGCAAAGTCCCTAGTTCCAAATCTCGTCGGTTCACAGACAGCCTAGAGATCAACAACGGTGTTTTTTCTCACTCCAGCAGGATGCAGACGCGATGTCAACAAGCGACCCCAGGGTCAACAAAACGGAGCCATGGGAAATTACCTAGTTCTAAATCTCGATGGTTCACAGACAACCTAAACACCATCTCGACATTCATCTCGTTATAGCAGACGCAACGTCAACGAAACGGACCCATGGCAAAGTCCCTAGTTCCAAATCTCGACGGTTCACAGACAGCGTAGAGATCAACAACGGCGTTTCTTCTCACTCCCGCAGGATGCAGACGCGACGTCAACAAACGACCCCAGGGTCAACAAAACGGAGCCATGGAAAAGTCCATAGTTCCAAATCTCGACGGTTCACAGAAAACCTAGAGACCATATCGACATTCATCTCCTTACAGCAGATGCAACGTCAACAAAACAGAGCCATGGCAAAGTCCCTAGTTCCAAATCTCGACGGTTCACAAACAACCTAGAGAACAACAACGGCTTTTCTTCTCACTCTAACAGGATGCAGACGCGACGTCAACAAGCGACCCCAGGGTCAACAAAACGAATCCATGGTAAAGTCCCTAATTCCAAATCTCGACGGTTTATAGACAACCTAGAGATCACCTCGACATTCACCTCATTATAGCAGACGCAGTGTCGATAAAGGAAGCGAAGGCCAAATTCCTAGCTTCAGGGTCTTGACGGCAACTCAAATAAAACCTGAAAGACTATCGGAGATCATCCCACACCAGTGCAGAGTGGTTATAACTCATCGGGGCTCCCAAACTGAGCTTAACCTCAAGAAAAAAAAGCGTTATGGAAAATTCCTAATGTTTGCTCTTCCGACGGTAATATGACCTAAAGAGATTACTTGAAGACATCTTGTCCATCCCTCGAAGGGATCAGAGACACGACAGTCGTGGGGCTATTCGAACAGCAGCGTAAAGTCTGCATATCGGGGAATGCACCATCCAACGCGACGGTAAGACGGACAAAAATCCCAGTACCACAGACCCTAACGGACCTCTGTCGTAAAGAGCCGGGGTTAACTGTGACGTTGGGACAGGTTTGCCTACAAGACTAAGGAAGTTAAACTACAAACTCTGAAATGAGTATATAAACTACTTCACACCAGATCAAAACATCGAAGAAAAGAGAAATGCCAGTATGAAATAAATTATGTCTTTTATTCATGAATTCAAGTGAATACAAGATACATTTCATAGAGGAATCAAAATGAATACATGTTATTCATGAATCAGAAGTTTATAATCAGTCCAAGTAAGAGGGTATAATGACACTTATTAAGGAGGAGGCGTTTTCAACAAACTGACGAACCGCTCACGCGCTCCCCTCAATTCCTTCTCGTGTTCAGCTACAACGGCCAACTTCGCTTCGATTCGAGTCCGTTGCTGTAAACATGATGAGAGCTTTTCATCAATTTCTTGCTTGGCAGCTTCGCAGTCCTGCGTGACTCGCTCAGTGAAGTCAAGCTTCCGCCTTAGCGTCAACCCATCCGAAACACATCGTTGGAGGTTGTCGAAAATGGCTTTTAACTGCGCAGCATTCGCCTCAAGCGGGGCACGCAATTGGACGGATTCTCCGGAACCCGCCTCATGTTCTTTTCACCTCAGGGCCGCTTCGTGTTCAAAATAGTGAATGAAAGGGACACTCTGCTCGATCCACGCTGTAACACCCGAGCCCAATACTACTAATTTCAGTTACCGTTCGAACGTAGTGTGGCACTTTTTTGATTTATCTTGCTTGATGGTTAATTATTGTAAATTCTACCCGGAAATTAATTTCTGCATATAACAAATTTTGGCATCTAAAATAAAATTGAAAATATTCATCTTGGCCTACTTGACACCCCTAACCTCGTGGTAGCGTCCGTGTATCGTGTTCTCGTCCCGTTCAGTGAAACGGACGAGTTTGGACGGCTACGTGCACGTACGTGTGTCCGTTTTGGGGGTATGCTTTTTTGATCATAAAACACTTCATTTTTAAATTTTGGATTCCGCCTAAAATTCTATTATTTCAATTTCAAATTTTTGGACCCGACCCGGGCGCGATTTGGAAATGTTTTACTTTGCGCCAAAATCCCAGATTTTAATATTATTAAAACCATCGCATATATTTTTCTAACTAACCTGATATCTTACTGTTCATTACCTATCTTTTAAATCTTTAAATTAACCTATATATATATTCTACTGTTCCTTAAAATGTTTTGAATCTTTAATTAATATTTATCCTTAACTAACGATTCCCCTTTAGCCAATCGCGTTCCTTTTAATTCCGTGGGCCCCCACCTGCAGCTCTCTCTCTCTCTCTCTTGCTTTCACTTTCTCTCTCTCCCTCTTCTCTCCCTCTCGCTCTCTCTCCACTTTTTCTCTCTCTCTCTCATATATTCTCTCGTACTTCTCTTTATCATTCTTTCTCTTCTTACTTCATGTCTCGTTTCTCATTTTTTTTAACTGTTCTTTTGTTGCCGGAATTTCGTCGTGCCGGTGACGCTTCTCGACATTCCAGCGAGATACCCCGACCCGTGTGGTTCCTTTGTTCGTCGTTTGGGTTCATTCCGTGAACCGTGCGACCGTCGCGAGTTTTCCCCGCCGACGGTTAACGTTCCGTTTTCCCGATTCGCGACCCATCGAGGCAAGTTAATCTTGCTACATGCTATATAATTCATTTTATACCTATTTAAATAAATACCATACCTATAGTTTAAATCTAGTGTCCCATGTTTAATTTTATAACGTTTCGATATTCCGTTTGCATCCGTTTATATCATATTAAATCTAGATCATGAAAACTTATCTTGTGACATACTAGAGTACATTATACTGAATCCATATCAATTAAAATATATATCGTCGTAATATTTCTTATTATTATCTTTAATTATTTTATAATCTGCATTTTATAATATTATATATTTGAAAATATTATAGTTTACACATGAAACGTCGTTGAAAAAGCGGATACGACAAATCTGAAATTTACCGTACACTTTACCTTATAAAATTCATTATAAATCATAGAAAAATCATTAGTATACGTTCTTTAGTTAGTTACGAAGATAACTCAGAATAATATAACTCTATAAAATATTTACTTGCAAAATAAATTGTTTAAATAACATAAAATGCAAATGAAAATGTCTCCAAACTGCTGTCCAGGGAAATTCCAGCAGCAAACTTTCAAGTTCGAATGTTCATAACTTTTTGTAGAGACAACCTGAGATACTTATACTTATAAAATGAAAACCTTATTGAATTATCTTTGTTTTGGTATAAGACACGTCCCTTTTGGAGAACGATTGTTATTTTTAAGCTATTTTACAAATTAGGGTGACGCTGAATTTCTGAACGGAACTTTCTTGTGCATGGTTAATCAATACCACTTTTATAGTTATTAATCGCTTTGAATATGCTATCCATATTAATATTATTATATCAATATTTATATCACATATTGCTTAGTTGTACATCCCACATTACCATTTTATAGTTTTATAGCTTTTCGGATACCCGTTTGCATCCATCGCATTTAAGATACATATAATTGCATCCATAGATCACATTACTACATAATAATATGATATTAACACTCCATATTTAATAAATTGCATCCTAATTAATATTGGAACTATAAATGTAACCCTAATCGATAACTGTGCATCCATATCCTTGAAATTATATCTATTTGCATATCATATTACATGTTCCAGTTTATTGTTCTGATAGTACTCATGCTTGTTTATTTATACACATGCTTATGTTAGTTTGATTATGAGCACCCACATGACATCTTGTGCTTCCTGACATGACCTGTTACACTTTCTACTTGACATGACATGGTACCGTACACTCTTGACATGACATGACACCTTTATACATTACCTGGCTGGACCTGATGTACCATGGCTTTACCTGTTACCTGATCTTGTGTCTAATGCCAACAAACATAACATGTAGTCCTCATGGACCGTTCCTGTTGTCTATCCAGACAAACCTTCTTTTACCTGATCCTGTGTTGGCATTAGTTCTTGATTACTGAATACCTGACTCGACATACATAACTTGGGGGTATAGGGAAATCAAAGGTGAAACCGACTTGTAACTCAACAGTTCGATACCTGTTCTGATCAGTCTTACGGGCTAGGCCAGCCCCGGAGTGATGATGCTGACATCACTCGCCCATCCTGCTACCTGTTACTGCCTAGCGGCACGTCTCGGATTCAACCCCGAGGATCTTGACCGTGGTCCCGGGCACGCACGGGATACTATTGAGTTACATCGATGATTCATCAATTGATTTCAAAGACTCTAGAATAGAAAACCTGATATAACAGTTTAGTTTATCCACTGCACACTACCCTGTACTGCTCTGATTTATATTATTGTTACCCTTGCTTTATTCATGTTTATATTCGCATTGCCTGTTTACTATGTTATTACTTGATGACTTGACGCGCTGACGTCTGGGTTTTGCATGGCCCAGATTCTTATACCTTGCTGCAGACTGATTAGGAGTTTTGCCATTGTTAGACGAGCGGTGAGGTTCCTGTCGGTACGTAGTTTCACTCCAGGTGTTTCATTTATTGTATCTTTTGGCTTCCGCATATTGTTATCTCTTGATTCTTTTACTGTGGCTTATGGACATGTACTAGGTAGTTAGTTTACTTTCCTGTTCTTGATATCTCCACAGCCGTAATGTGACTGTGGAAGGATTTTTCCTATCCACAGGTAGCATGGTTGGCTATGTCATGTGCCCACTTTAGCGTACATTGCGAAGTGGGGCGTGACATGGTTGTTTTGGTATCAGAGCCATAGGATAGTCGGGTTGATTCTTTTGTAGTTGGGTATTGTACCCAATACACGAATCAGAATACCCGTGTTTAGGAAACATGTCCTGCCACCTTGACCGTTTTACCATTCTTGAATCACATTCTTCCTGATTATATTTTTACGATGTGCAAACTTCCTTTGCATATCGATTCGAAAACCTGATTCCTTGTTACTCTAGGACTCAGGCGACTTGGATGGAGTTATGTAATTGTGGCTATGATACCGCGGCATAGTTACAATGCGGTACTCTATTTAAGTATCTTGGAGTTCTAGCCTTAATCTATATTCAAAATCTATCATCATGCTAATGTTGGGTATTTTGAGTTCAGGATTATGGCCGGTAAGAAATTGAAGACATACCAGAGGCGTATGGACGAAGCCGCCATGCTTGGAGTGATAAGAGGAATGCTGGAGAATCAAAGAAACAGACCGAGCTGATCCAGCAGCAAGCGGACTCGTTTCGGGAAGGTTTGCAGATCGTTCAGCAGTCTGTGAACAATGTTGGAGCTAGACCAGTTGACCGAGTAGGGACCGTAGCAGATTTCAGGCGGTTGGGTTCGTCTACATTTACTGGTTTAAAGGAGCCATTGCCAGTGGAGCAGTGGCTAGTTGACACGGAGAATTTGCTGATTACGGCACAGATTCCAGATGATAAAAGAGTTAATGTGGTACGCATTCAGTTAGTGGACTACGCCCGAGAATGGTGGCTTGTGGAGGAGACCCGCTTGCCCAAGCCGATCAAGTGGGCGGATTTTTCTAAGAGTTTTCTGGAGAAGTTCTTCCCGCGGACTGCACGGGAGGAAATGGAAGAGAAGTTTATTGGGCTAAGGCAGAAGGGAGCACCCGTAGATGTGCATGTAGCAGAATGGACGAGACTCAGTAGTTTCGCTGGACCTTTAGGTGCCAACGATGCAGACAGGGCACGGAGGTTCATGCGCAGACTGGACGTGGACATCCAGAGGCAGATTGTCTCCCTGGGTTTGACCACTTTCTCACAAATACTTGCAGCAGCCAAGAGCAACAGAGTTTATCTGGGATGAAAGGGAGTTTGCAGCAGACAGCAGTTGCGTTAAGGAAGCAGTTCGGTCGGGCCGGTCGAGTTTAGGGCTAGGCCGACAAACAATATTCTTGCATCAATGGAAGTGATGAAAGTAAAGAGCCGGCTGTTGTTCGTGATTCTATGGACGTGTTTGAAGATATATCGGGTTTACCGCCGAGGAGAGACGTGGAGTTCGAAATTGATCTTATTCCTGGTGCAACGCCAGTATCTAAAGCGTATTATCCAATGGCGCCAGTAGAGTTGGAAGAAGTAAAGAAACAGGTTGCTGAATTGCTTGAAAAGGGTTGGATTCGAAGCAGTAACTCACCTTGGGGAGCTCCAGTTCTTCTAGTAAAGAAGAAGGATGACACAAGAAGGATGTGCATCGACTATCGAGAATTAAACCGGGTGGCTATCAAGAACAAGTACCCGATCCCTCGCATTGGAGAACTTTTTGAGCAGCTTAGTGGCGCGAGGGTATTCTCGAAACTGGATTTACGATCCGGATATCATCAGGTCCGAGTGAAAACAGAAGATATTTGCAAGACGGCGTTCCGAACTCGGTATGGACATTACGAGTACTTAGTGATGCCCTTCGGAGTAACGAATGCGCCGGCAGTATTCATGGACTTGATGAACCGAATCTTTTCACCGTTCTTGGACCAGTTTATCGTGGTCTTCATTGACGATATTCTGGTTTACTCGAAGAGTTTTGAGGAGCATGCTGAGCATTTAAAGATCGCACTGCAGACGTTGAGACAGGAGAAATTGTATGCGAAGATGAGTAAGTGCGAGTTTTGGCTGGAGGAAGTGAAGTTTCTGGGGCATGTTGTGTCGGGCGATGGAATCGCCGTCGATCCCTAAAAGATTGCAGCAGTTCGAGATTGGCCTATTCCAAAGAATGTTGCTGAGATAAGAAGTTTTCTTGGATTAGCCGGATACTACAGGAGATTTGTGGAGAACTTTGCTCGTCTGGCAGAGCCGTTGACCAAGCTTACGCGCAAGGAGGTACCTTTTGTATGGGCGGATAAGTGTGCGTTAGCTTTCGAGACGTTGAAGCAGAAGTTGATAACCGCCCCTATTCTGACCGTGCCAGACAATTCCGGAGGATTGCTGATTCACAGCGACGCATCTGGGAAAGGATTGGGATGTGTTTTGATGCAGCATGGGAAGGTTGTAGCATACGCATCGAGACAGTTGAAGACCCATGAGAAGAATTATCCAACTCATGACTTGGAGCTTGCGGCTGTGATTTTCGCTTTGAAGATTTAGAGACACTACCTTTTGGGCAAAAGAGTCGAAGTTTTTACAGATCATAAGAGCTTGAAGTATGTGTTCACACAGAAGGAGCTTAACATGAGGCAGCGTAGATGGTTGGAGCTGATGGCTGACTACGATCTTGATCTTAAGTACCATCCGGGGAAGGTTAATGTTGTGCTGGATGCGCTTAGTCGGTTACCAGTAATTCAGGTGTTAACTACGCAGAAGGAGATCGTCGCAGATTTTCGAAGATTTGACTTGGAGGTTGTGCTACCGCGTTCTACGGGACAGTTGTTGCAGCTGCAAGTACATTCGTTTTTGATCGAGAATATTAAAGCAGCTCAAGCGCAGGATCCTAGACTGCAAAAGTTTCGAGGACAGGTTGAAGCCGGACTACGAACAGATTTATTAATCCCCGAAGATGGTTCGTTGAGGTTTGGTACCCGTTTGTGTGTGCCAAAGGGAGATATTCGTGAAGAGCTTATGAAGGAGGCACACAGTTCAGCTTATTCTGTACATTCAGGAGGCACAAAGATGTACCGAGATATTCGACAACATTTCTGGTGGGAAGGCATGAAACGGGAGATTGCTCGCTTTGTGGCAAAGTGCTTGGTGTGTCAGCAAGTTAAGGCTGAACATCAAAGGGTTGCTGGTTTATTGCAACCACTTCCGATTCTTCGGTGTAAGTGGGAACAAATAACCATGGATTTCGTGACGGCTTTACCACGAAATCCAAAAGGCAACCATGCTGTATGGGTGATTGTGACCGATTGACCAAGACAGCTCATTTTATTCCTTTTCGGGTTGGTCAATCAACAGAGACTTTGGCAGAGCAATACATGCAAGAGATTGTAAGATTGCATGGAGTACCGGTGAGCATCGTGTCCGATCGGGACACTCGGTTCTTATCACACTTCTGGAGGAGTTTACAGGAAAGTTTGGGGACTCGATTGAAGTTTAGCACAGCTTATCATCCTCAAACTGATGGTCAGTCGGAGAGAACGATCAAACTCTTGAGGATATATTGAGAGCATGCATGTTGGACTTCAAGGGGTCTTGGGAGGATCATCTACTTTTGGTGGAGTTGTCTTACAACAACAGTTTTCAGGCAACTATTCAGATGGCTCTATTTGAAGCTTTGTATGGTCGTAAATGCCGTTCACCTGTTTGTTGGGACAATGTCGGTGAACGAAGATTATTGGGACCAGATTTGGTTGTGCAGACAGTTGAGAAGGTTAACCCTATCAGAAATCATATGAAGACAGCACAGGACCGACAGAAGAGTTGGGCTGATACGTCAAGAAGACCTCTAGAGTTCGCCGTGGGTAATTTGGTATTCTTGAAGATATCACCGACTAGAGGGGTGAGTCGTTTTGGAAGTCGAGGAAAGCTTAGTCCTCGATTCGTTGGACCCTTTGAGATCTTGGAGTGTGTTGGTGAGGTAGCGTATCGTTTGGCGTTACCGCAGTCCTTGGCGAATGTGCACGATGTGTTTCACGTATCTCAACTTCGTAGGTATGTTCGAGATGAAACACACGTATTGGACCATTCGGAGCTAACAGTACGAGAAGACTTGACTTTTGAGGAGCGACCGATTGGAATCGTGGATCGAAGGGAAAAGGTTCTTAAGAACAAGGTAATCCCTCTTGTGCTTGTTTCTTGGGGTAATCACTCGCATGGAGAGTCCACTTGGGAACGAGAAGATGCAATCCGGCAGAAGTTTCCACACATTTTCTTCTAGTTATCTATCTTTGTATTCTTGGAATTTCGAGAACGAAATTCTTTTTGTAGTTGGGTATAATGTAACACCCGAGCCCAATACTACTAATTTCAGTTACCGTTCGAACGTAGTGTGGCACTTATTTCATTTATCTTGCTTGATGGTTAATTATTGTAAATTCTACCCGGAAATTAATTTCTGCATATAACAAATTTTGGCATCTAAAATAAAATTGAAAATATTCATCTTGGCCTACTTGACACCCCTAATCTCGTAGTAGCGTCCGTGTATCGTGTTCTCGTCCCGTTCAGTGAAACGGACGAGTTTGGACGGCTACGTGCACGTACGTGTGTCCGTTTTGGGGGTATGCTTTTTTGATCATAAAACACTTCATTTTTAAATTTTGGATCCCGCCTAAAATTCTATTATTTCAATTTCAAATTTTTGGACCCGACCCGGGCGCGATTTGGAAATGTTTTACTTTGCGCCAAAATCCTAGATTTTAATATTATTAAAACCATCGCATATATTTTTCTAACTAACCTGATATCTTACTGTTCATTACCTATCTTTTAAATCTTTAAATTAACCTATATATATATCCTACTGTTCCTTAAAATGTTTTGAATCTTTAATTAATATTTATTCCTAACTAACGATTCCCCTTTAGCCAATCGCGTTCCTTTTAATTCCGTGGGCCCCCACCTGCAGCTCTCTCTCTCTCTCTCTCGCTTTCACTTTCTCTCTCTCCCTCTTCTCTCCCTCTCGCTCTCTCTCTCTCTCCACTTTTTCTCTCTCTCTCTCATATATTCTCTCGTACTTCTCTTTATCATTCTTTCTCTTCTTGCTTCATGTCTCGTTTCTCATTTTTTTTTAACTGTTCTTTTGTTGCCGGAATTCCGTCGTGCCGGTGACGCTTCTCGACGTTCCAGCGAGATACCCCGACCCGTGTGGTTCCTTTGTTCATCGTTTGGGTTCATTCCGTGAACCGTGCGACCATCGCGAGTTTTCCCCGCCGACGGTTAACGTTCCGTTTTCCCGATTCGCGACCCATCGAGGCAAGTTAATCTTGCTACATGCTATATAATTCATTTTATACCTATTTAAATAAATACCATACCTATAGTTTAAATCTAATGCCCCATGTTTAATTTTATAACGTTTCGATGTTCCGTTTGCATCCGTTTATATCATATTAAATCTAGATCATGAAAACTTATCTTGTGACATACTAGAGTACATTATACTGCATCCATATCAATTAAAATATATATCGTCGTAATATTTCTTATTATTATCTTTAATTATTTTATAATCTGTATTTTATAATATTATATATTTGAAAATATTATAGTTTACACATGAAACGTCGTTGAAAAAGCGGATACGACAAATCTGAAATTTACCGTACACTTTACCTTATAAAATTCATTATAAATCATAGAAAAATCATTAGTATACGTTCTTTAGTTCGTTACGAAGATAACTCAGAATACTATAACTCTATAAAATATTTACTTGCAAAATAAATTGTTTAAATAACATAAAATGCAAATGAAAATGTCTCCAAACTGCTGTCCAGGGAAATTCCAGCAGCAAACTTTCAAGTTCGAATGTTCATAACTTTTTGTAGAGACAACCTGAAATGCTTATACTTATAAAATGAAAATCTTATTGAATTATCTTTGTTTTGGTATAAGACACGTCCCTTTTGGAGAACGTTTGTTATTTTTAAGCTATTTTACAAATTAGGGTGACGCTGAATTTCTGAACGGAACTTTCTTGTACATGGTTAATCAATACCACTTTTATAGTTATTAATCGCTTTGAATATGCTATCCATATTAATATTATTATATCAATATTTATATCACATATTGCTTAGTTGTACATCCCACATTACCATTTTATAGTTTTATAACTTTTCGGATACCCGTTTTGCATCCATCGCATTTAAGATACATATAATTGCATCCATAGATCACATTACTACATAATAATGTGATATTAACACTCCATGTTTAATAAATTGCATCCTAATTAATATTGGAACTATAAATGTAACCCTAATCGATAACTGTGCATCCATATCCTTGAAATTATATCTATTTGCATATCATATTACATGTTCCAGTTTATTGTTCTGATAGTACTCATGCTTGTTTATTTATACACATACTTATGTTAGTTTGATTATGAGCACCCACATGACATCTTGTGCTTCCTGACATGACCTGTTACACTTCCTACTTGACATGACATGGTACCGTACACTCTTGACATGACATGACACCTTTATACATTACCTGGCTGGACCTGATGTACCATGGCTTTACCTGTTACCTGATCTTGTGTCTAATGCCAACAAACATAACATGTAGTCCTCATGGACCGTTCCTGTTGTCTATCCAGACAAACCTGCTTTTACCTGATCCTGTGTTGGCATTAGTTCTTGATTACTGAATACCTGACTCGACATACATAACTTGGGGGTATGGGGAAATCAAAGGTGAAACCGACTTGTAACTCAACAGTTCGATACCTGTTCTGATCAGTCTTACGGGCTAGGCCAGCCCCGGAGTGATGATTCTGACATCACTCGCCCATCCTGCTACCTGTTACTGCCTAGCGGCACGTCTCGGATTCAGCCCCGAGGATCTTGACCGTGGTCCCGGGCACGCACGGGATACTATTGAGTTACATCGATAATTCATCAATTGATTTCAAAGACTCTAGAATAGAAAACCTGATATAACAGTTTAGTTTACCCACTGAACACTACCCTGTACTGCTCTGATTTATATTATTGTTACCCATGCTTTATTCATGTTTATATTCGCATTGCCTGTTTACTATGTTATTACTTGATGACTTGACGCGCTGACGTCTGGGTTTTGCATGGCCCAGATTCTTATACCTTGCTGCAGACTGATTAGGAGTTTTACCGCTGTTAGATGAGCGGTGAGGTTCCTGTCGGTACGTAGTTTTACTCTAGGTGTTTCATTTATTGTATCTTTTGGCTTCCGCATATTGTTATCTCTTGATTCTTTTACTCTGGCTTATGGACATGTACTAGGTAGTTAGTTTACTTTCTTATTCTTGATATCTCCACAGCCGTAATGTGACTGTGGAAGGATTTTTCCTATCCACAGGTAGCATGGTTGGCTATGTCATGTTCCCACTTTAGCGTACATTGCGAAGTGGGGCGTGACACACGCAGCCTGCTGAGAGTTCGAGGCCAACTCCTCAAGAGCGAGACGATTAAGGTCAATCTCGTGCAGGCAAGTCTCGATCTTCCTGCAATAATCAACCCAAGAAACGACAAGATCTTCATTATGGAAGTTCACGAGTGTCTCCAGCATTGGATTGACTTCGTCGGCAAAATCCGTAGCAGAAGTGAGGGCCTCGGCATTGAGATCTTCGATAAACTCGCTTAACGTTCGCCGGCTATTCGCCGTGCCCCTGGAGGATGTACGTTTAGTGAAGGGCCCCGCGGGCATGGGAATGCGAGACTCAAAAGGAGCTGGAGCCGGTGTAATCGCTGCAAATTGAATTACGGTCAAATTTCAACTCAGAAGACAAAGAAAACACATGAGGGATGGAATCTATCGTACCGGCTGTTGCAGGCGGCAGAACAGGGAGTACCGGAGGCGCGACTATTCTTTCGCTTCCTCCTCCGACCCGTGATACTGTGGCCAATATAAGGAAGGCTTAGCAACAATAAGTATACTAAAAAAAAGGAGAAACATTAGGCGAAGAATATACTGACCAATACCAAAAGGTGGAACGATTTCCGACTGAAAGGAAAAATGCGGGTTTAACACCTGGTATAAATGGTCGAAAAGTACTCTTGCAAAGTCGCGACAATATACCATCAATACAAGTAGGATTGTATCCATAGTGAAGCAAATAAGTGAGAAACCTATACCTTCCAAGATTTGAGGAGGCGCAGAAGAAAGCAAGGGGATAGCGACCATCAAGGTGGTGGCCGACGGCACTTCATCAGCCGGCTCAGCTTTAGGGTTTACCGCGCCTATGCTCTAGACAAACAAAATATCATTAGAAGGGCTTAACAGGATTCAAAAACATAAAAAAAAACCACCCAAGGAGTACCTGATAGATCAGAGACCAAAACCACACTGAAAGCGTCACAAAGTGTAACGACTTCCTCACTCTCTCTCGGGGGAATAGATTCTGCACCCATAGCTTCATCCCCTGATTCGACGAGGGCCGTCGTAATGCTTGCGACATCCGCCGATACCAAGGAGCCACAAGGAGAAAGATCAGCAGTCTGGACAATCCCAGATCCCGAGAAAGAGTGTCCACTTCGGGCTCAGAAATCAGCGGCGTTTCACCTGCCATACCATCGTCAGGACTCGGCCCTGCTTAAAAGAAAATACATATGTCAAAATTCGAGGACCAAGTTCTAATAAAGGACTGGACGTTACGTTACCTTGAAGTAGCTTTTCAGTTTCTTCCCGAGCTGCACGTGCAACCTGTCTATGGGCAGTAGACAGGGCAGAAAGAACATCCGCCGAAGAAATGTCAGCAGGCGGAATACTGCTTGAGTCTGCACCTGCGGCCAAAACAGCATCGCGTTCCCTCGCTGCATGCTTTCTGCACTTTCTCTCAGTCTGAGCAGTGGGAGTTGACCTCTTTAAGACTTTCGACAGGGGGACATCGTCGTCCGAACCGAGCTCTGCCTCCGGAGCCGCTACGGCGTCCATCATCGGCTGCTTCAGCAACGCTTCCTGTGGTGACTTTGGGATGGCCGTTTCCATAGTCGCTGGCTCTAGAAGCTTTGCTGCATCACCACTTTGGATTGGCATTACACTTGGAACGACCTGAGTTGCGGTAGTTCCTGCAATAGGGCGAAGAGAAGGGTTAGATAATGAATAAAAAAGAGTAAAGGCATAATGAAATGAAGTATACCAAGGCCCAAAGAAGTGCAGAGTCTCTTTTCCTCCTCGAACGTCTTGAGGGAAGCCGCAAGAGCCTCTTCGCCAGAAATACTTGTTGAAGAAGAAAGCGTTAATAGAATCATAATAAAGAGAGAAAGGATAGGCGCAGAAGAATATAACTGAAGTATACCTGACTCCGCAATAGAAATCAACGCCGCTTCCTCGTGAGCCAGTCGCTCGGAAGCTGCAAGGGCAGCCTGTAGATCAGTATCAGTCGCAGGCGTGTCGAACAAACCTTCATTGCTGCCGTATTCGCACAAGCCCTCACTGTAGGGAGCATGGGGCTCCTGGCCGAATACGATGTCGGCAGAGAATAAAGACTTATTCTTTTTCTGCGAACGGACACCAGCGGCCGACGATAAGAGCTTTCACTTGACAGGCATTTTCGGGCGGCGAGTCCCGATTTCTGAACCAACGCCAGAGTCCGGGGATGCCACGGCTACCGCAGTTGCGGGAACATCTGATTGAAGCTTCTCGCGGAAAGCTCGTGAGACCACAACCGTATTAGCTTCTCTTAAGGAGGGACAAATAGCGGTCCGTCGCTTTAAAGGGACCGATGGATTACCAGCTGGGACTGCATCCTTATGATCGAGCAATAGCCGCCTTTCCTCCCTGATAACAGCACCCGTCGCATGCTGGTACCACGCCACGTAAGCGTTCGAAGATTTCGGTACATAGCTCGGCTCGCTAATGAGAAAATGGGACCCCGTATTTAATCGCATAAAGTGGTGCAGCGCGCTGCGAATACCCTCCTCCGTAGCAGCCGACTCGACTAAGAATGCCTCGAGAGGAACACTCTGATTATAACCCGACTGTTGAGCGAAGCGGTGCGGGTTGTACCTCATAAACAGTACCGAGGCGTTCTGTATGAATACTAAAAAGCCCGGCCTGATAGAATACAAGTGCAAGATTTCCCGAGCCCTCAACGTGGAAGCCCCATCTTTGAAAGTGTCACACAACAGTTGCACCACCTTAGTAGATTCCTTGCCGATAGTCAAGACTCTATCGACAAAGGTCATGCTGTCCCCAACCATGCGCGGGTGGAGGACCAGTTGTCGAGCCTCTCACTGCGACGGGTCTGACCCAGAAGCGTTAACCAGATACATGACCTAAGGAAAGTTGTAGCTTTCGTAGAAGTGAGGTCGTCTGTGAACACCGAAAGCACCTAGCACGTGCATCTCGATCCATGACGTGAAGTAGTGCAACGGAAGATGTACGGGCTTTACCCCCGGCTGAGTAGTGTCTGCCGCTAAGCTCAGGCCATGATATAGATGAGCCAGCCCTGCGATCCCAATGGCCACACGCGTCCCTGAGATCATGCGGTGGGCCAGATAAAAGACAGTCGACCTCATATAGCGAGAATGCGTCGGAAGCACAAACCAATTCAACCACAGGCCGATGAACCCCAGAAAAAACGTCACTTCGTCGACGTCTGGAGCAGCGAGCTCTGCAAAAGGGATGACCGGAATGTCTGGAATGAAGAAATTCTTTAAATCCGCCTCTGCCGTCGGCAAGTTATCCAAAACAAAACCGAACGGGTCGTCAAGCTTGGCGAATTTGGCAGCTTGTTTTGACAAGACTTCTGGGTGAAGAAAGCGGGCGATGAAATCTGCAAAGCCGACTCCGTGCCCTCCAGACTTTAAGAACAAACTCTCATAAATGTTCAACACCTTGATTAGGCTCGGGAATCGGTGTTGAACGGCATTCTCTGGATTAAAGCCCATCACCACTAATTTGGTGGCAAAGATATACTCATCAGGGGGAAGTATCTCCTCGTAATGTTCCCCTCTGACGGGTAAGCCGGAAATTTCCGCAAACTCCTCCAAGGAAATTGAGACATCCCGGCCCAATAGAAGAAATGTGTGGGTTAGGATGTTCTACTATTCCAGAAAAGTCTTGACCTACCATACATGAGGCGCGGGATATTGAAAAATGGATGCATAGATTGCAGGATACAGCCCAAGCTTCAGCAGTAGCGACTTCTTGGCCAACAGGATATACCGAGCCCACTGCAGGTAGCCGGCTGAATGGCGAGGAGTTAATCCTATCATATAAACTTGCCCCCAAGGGCGCGACTCGCCCTGGCATATGTGCCGCCCCAAAATGTCTAAAGCCATCGGTGGCTGTACGGGTATTGATGCCATGGAGGGCTGAAGGCGACCCTCCGAGGTCCAGTTGAGCTCTTCCATGGCATAAGTCACTTGAGGCGGATCAACGTAATGAATCGATGAAATTGGCTCTGAGGGCGCTGCATAAGAAAAACTGCGCCAACCCCGGATAATCTGATTATACCACGACCCCCACAGGTGAAGAGATTTTTGCTTTGGGTCATGATCTTTAATAAGCGCAAAGACTTCTCGATCCACGGGCGTGTCAGCAAAGGCGCTCTCTGAACGTACGAAAAGGGAGGAAGAGTCGAAAGCCATAGCACCTGCACAAAAGAAGAAGGTTCATCTATTGACGTTATGTTCAGAACTTTAACACTTAAAATTTTTTGTACTGTATTGCAGTGCGAAAGAAAGGGATAAGGGGGAGCCCACAAAATTATGGTAACGTCCCATCATTGATGGGGCAGTCACACATTAAGAATAGAATCCTAAAAGGATTCTCATTTAATGAGAAATATCATTGGACTAAGGAGTCAAACTCCTTCGAGAGCTGTGCTCTGCAAACAGATTTCACATATGTCAGGAAAATTAAGGGGGGAATAAAATTCCCCAAAAGTTCTTAGAGCCATGCTCTGTAAAACAATGGGGTAATATACCATAACCCTCAAAAGCAAATCTTTTTAATAGGGTAAAACCCCAAGATCTTTAAGATCTGCAAAAAAATTCTAAAAACTCTAAGAGCTCTTCCTGAAAGATGAGCAAAGCTCTGATTAACGGGTTAAGAAACCCTAAAACACATTTTTAAGATCTATAATTTAAGAAGAGCAAAGCTTTGTTAATGGGTTCGATCATAATCCTTACCTAGTTTTTGGCAAAGTTCTGACTCTAAAAGAGTTTACTTGGGCAGAGATCTAAGCTCTGGAAAAAGAATTAAATTCTCAGAAAGGAGAAGTTTAGGGAAGATGAACAATAGTCATCTCAAGGGCCAAAGGTCCTACCTATAGGCACAGGGAGACGGTTCCACTTCCAGGAAGATCCAACGGTGGAAAAGATGCCACCGCTGCACTCACGTGTGAGACACGTGAGCGCAGCGGTGGGGGGTAATTTGTTTCCCCACTAAAAGAGCAAAACTCTGTTCAAAACTCAAAAGGCAGCTCCTCACGTGTCTGCCACGAGGGTGCCAGCGCCAGAGTTAAAAAAACTCTCATATGAGCAGCGCCCGTGTGCAAAGTACACAAAACTCAAGAGGTGGCACCTCACGTACCTGCCACGAGGGCGCCAACGCCAGAGTTAAAAACTCTTATTGGCCCCGCTTCCCATTGTACGGGCAGAGGACGCGACGGGCCCGCTACGTATTTACTCAAGAGTAAACACGCTAAGTGTATTTAAGCAATATAAAGTGAATGTACACAAGAAGATGACAATAGATGTAATTTGAACAACAACTTTATTTATTAAACATTCTTTCTATAATACAGCTGAAATGTAAATACATGGAATGAAAGTAATGCCAAAACAATGGAATAACAGAAATGAAAATGAAATGTACAAGTAAACTAGAGCTCCGGGTCAAAGGCTAGCTGATCTAAGTCCTCGCTGGTGGGCTCTGTCTCCATAAGATCCGATCCACCTGACAACATTCCAAAGAAAGAAGAAAAGGAATGTCGTTAGTGAACAATCACTCGGTAAGTCCCAAAGAATAGGTATAGACAGAATAGACAGAAAGAGAATGCAACTTTTTAAAGTTGTATTATATTGTTAACGCTGTTGTTTGTAGCTTGGTACAGAAAATGCCAGTGTATACGAGAGGAGTCCCACTATTCCGGAGACTAAGGCATACGGAGCACAAGGAACCGTTCAGCCATGGTACAACGGCAATGGAGATTCAGGTTAGGTGTATTATGGTTACAGTCTCATGCCACTTTTAACACCTTCCGTACCAATCTAGCCCTTATAAACCCCGCGATGTCTTTTGCATTGATTTGTATTGATTGTATTGTATTGTATTGTATTGTAAATTGTATATGGATGACTTGCCGAAACCATGATATCAGTAAATGGAACGGATATAAATGGAGATTCATGTAGACAGAGTATATCCATGGTTCGGTTCAGTCAATATATATTGAATAGACGGTTTCATGGATTCATGTTGTATTGTAGTTTGTACTTGAATCACATTCAAGTCAGATTGATTAGATTGAGACTCATTCTGAGTCAGACACTTTTAAAATAAATTGAAGTCCTGAATTGTTTTGATGTTATCGGTAACTGCTGCACATGGACGGCAGGATTTGTGTCTTTTTCAAAGACAATTACCGTGTTGATAACACCGTTTGTTAGATTGTCGGCTTTAAATAGGCAAGCACCCATATCTCCAGCTCCCTGAGGCTCAAGAGACTGGTCCCGCTTAAATTATGTTTACTAGGGTCCTTATTGTAATTTAGTATAATTTGAGGGGGTTTCATGTAAAAATAGTTTTGGTATAATTTTCAAAATACACATCAAGCATTTAATTATCGTCTTTAGGTTTCTCATAGATGTATATTTTATAAATGTGAAATTTCTAGAGAGTAAAACTTAATTTCATAATATATGGTATTTTCTTAAAATATTGTACTTGTGTTGTATTTGTATGGTATTTTCATGTAATAGTGATTCCTTGATTTAGAAAACTTAGATTATTTATATAATTAAAATAGACATTCTGATAATATATTTATATATATATTTAATGAAAATAATTTATTTATTTTCTTATAGAAATCTCATTTTTTAAAGAAAAATGCATAAAAATTCCACCGAGATCGAATGCTCCTTGCGGAGGTCTGCATCTCGCTCTACTAGGCTTGAGGATGTGCGATAATCCACACCATTCCGAACGGGGTCCCCAAAAGTGGGTTGTAGAGGCGCAATTGTATGGAAATGTTTAATACACTTTTTAAAGAAAACGGTTTTGTAAGTTTAGGGTATTTATTTGTAAAGTCGTATTTTCCCGTATTCTATTGTTCCAAACTTCATCGTGCTATGATAGAGATGTGTGTTGTGATGAGGTAGGTCATTACCTCATGAACTATCTAAATGTATAATAGGTATTATGATGATTATGTTGGAAACGAAAGTATGTGGTATTTTACTGTAAAACTACAATAGAAGTTGCATATAATAATATTTTGTGATGAAACTTGTTTAAGGTGTTTGTTAATGTTTACTGAATATGATATGAGAGTTTGGTATATTCTTGTCTAAGAAAAATATGATTTTTAAAGGAAAACCGAATCGGAAGTTGGATTAACTCCGCTTCTGTCGGGTTTTAGAATTTGAAGTTTTTAGAATAGAGAAAAGAAGGGAAAGAGGGGAATTACTGGCTTTTGAACTAGAGGGGAGAGAGAGGGAACTACGGAAGGCGTCGGGGTTGTCCTCCGCCGAAAGACGCAACCGGGACGTTGGGACGTCCGACCTGAATCTCGGGGGTAGATGCTATTTGGTTTTATCCGTCCACCTCTCCGAAGATGCCAAGTTGATTTATGGCACCATGTATTGAAGGTTTAGACGGATGCGGCCGTTGTAGCAGACTTCGTTAGATTCCCCCTCATTGTGAGGGGTTTTTGATTGTGGGGACGCTCTTCCCTGCAGGCGCCAGACCCTGCAGTTAATTACGCTACCGCATCGCGGTAACCACTTTCTCCTTCTCCAGATGGTCACTTTGTGTCGTGTGTGTTTGTTTTGTTTTTGGTTTCCCATGGATTGTATACGGAGACTAATTTATGTTGTCGCCCGTAGGGCGTTGATTAGTCCAAATCCGTATCTTCTTAGATTTGGGTTGGGGGTTGGGTTTAAGGATGCATTAGTCTCATTTGAGACTAAGATCGACTTAAACGTTTGTCAAGGATACATTAGTCTAATTTTAGACTAAGATCAATTTAACGGGATGGTTTAGATCCAACAAAAGAGCATTTGGACTCTATTTTTTTTTAGTTTAGGGACTTTACGGTCCATTAGTTTAAGGACATTACGGTCTATGAGTTTAAGGACCCCACAGTCTGTAGTTTAAAGACGTCATAGTTTGTAAAGTTTAAGGACATCATAGTCCATGGGTTTAAGGACCCCACAGTCCGAGGTTAAGGACATCATAGTCCATGGGTTTAAGGACCCCACAGTCCGAGGTTAAGGACATCATAGTCCATGGGTTTAAGGAACCCACAGTCCGAGGTTAAGGACCCCACAGTCCGTGGAATGTTTGGTTGTCGGGACCCGTCACCTCTCTGAAGACGTTGAAGGATTACAACGACAAATATCAGAGGAGTGAAGAGATGTACCCTTGAACCAATATTGGTTAGGATCTGTAGTCCAATTTGGGACTAAGATCAAGGATTTATGAGCATATGGGCTCTATTTATCTGAAGTAGGGTTCTGTGGCCACTTTAGGCTCGACCCATTTAGTTAAAATGTTAAACATTTAACAATGCTAAGCATTGGTTTGGGTTCTGACAATCTTTTTGTCTTTTATTGAATGTTGAGCATTCATCATAGCTCTGGGCTTTATTTATAGAACAATTTATGTTCTTTTAGCGCACACGTGAGGAGCACGTGGCGCGCTTGGCGCTTTGCACCAGTCAAAGAGCGCAGAGCGCTTCTGCTGGGTAGTGCACACGTGAGGAGCACGTGGCACGCTTGGCGCTGAGCGCCAGTCCAAAGAGCACAAAGCGCTTCTGTTTAAGTAGCGCACACGTAGGGAGCACGTGGCGCGCTTGGCGGTGAGCGCCAGTTCAAAGAGCGCAGTAGCGCACACGTGAGGAGTATATGGTGCGCTTGGCGCTGAGCGCCAGTTCAAAGAGCGCAATAGCGCACACGTAAGGAGCACATGGCGCGGCGCTAAGCGCCAGTTCAAAGAGCGCAGAGCGCTTCTGTTTAAGTTTGGAGCGCTAAGGCTCTGGAGCGCTGTGCGCTAGATTTGGAGCGCTGAGGCGCTCTTCTTTAATTGGAGCGCTGAGGCTCTCTTTAGGCAGCTTTGCGCCCTGAGAATTATATTCTCTCTATAAGAGACTTTGTCTCATGGAATTAAGAACAAAGTCCTTACTTTTTATAGGAGATGTTTCAATCTCTTATGTTTTTGGTGAAAGGCTCTTCCTTTATGGATCTATGATTCTAAGAGAATTGAATTATTCTCCCCTTTTTATAATGAGATATTACGATCTCTGAAAGACAATTTGTCTTATAGATCTATGATCTGAAGAAGATTAAGTTCTTCCTCTTATTTTTTATGATGAGATACTTTGATCTTTGTTGTGAAAGTTCTTGGTCTTATAGATCTATGATCTTAGAAAAAGAAGTAAATTCTTCTTTTATATGAGATGATTTCATCTCTCTGTTCTTTTTTCTTTTTACCTTGAAGAAAGTTTTCTTCTTCTGAGAGCTTGCTCTTTGTTTTTGAATTTCTCAAAGTTTAGGGGGGGGGGTTTCCTCTATTTGTCTCTGTATCCCAGACTTGAAGTCTTGGGGCCTTTATATAGTGAAGACTAATTTGTTCAATTGGTTAAGGAGATCTTTTTCTCTAATTTATTTGGGGATTTCACTATCGTTGGATCTTTGATCCAAGGGCTTCTGATTTACAGAAGGCAATTTTCTTGTTTTTAACAAGATTGGGAAATCTTTTCCCATACAGAATTTATTCTGTATTTTGGTGATTTTTAATCACCTTTGGATCATTGATCCAATGGTGCTCTGATTTACATAGCACAATCCTTTTGTTTGGAAAGATTTTGATTAATCTTTCCTTAACAGAATTTATTCTGGTCAATTGATGATTTATCATCTTTATTGGATCTTTGATCTGATGGTGGGGAACATTTAGTTCCAGCGCTAGCGCACTCGTGCTTTGCACGTGAGCGCTGCTTAAGAGCGCTGGCGCTCTTTGCGCTGGCGCACTCGTGCCTTTCACGTGAGCGCTGCTTCAGAGCGCTGGCGCTCTTTGCGCGAGCGCACTCGTGCCTTGTATGTGAGCGCTGCTTGCTGGCGCTTTATGAAACATTTCTTCATTTCAAATTTTGAAAATTTGAAACAGAGCTTTGCTCTGATTGTAGGAAACAAATGCCCCCCACCGTTGCGCTCACATGGCCCACACGTGAGTGCAGCGGTGGCAGCATCTGCGCCCTTAGATCAACTTAGAATTTGAGACGGCTCTCAGTGCCTATAAATAGGGCTCTTGGCCCTTGAGATGATCTCTGTTCATCTTCTTTCTTGTTTTCTGAGAATTATTTCTTATTCAGAGCATAACTCTTCGTCTTAAGAATTTTCTTAGGGACAGAACTCTGTCAAAATTTTAGGTAAAGATTAATTTTTGAAGGGATTAGTTAATAATCTAGGGTTTCACCCATTAACAGAGCTTTTGCTCTACTTAGATCATAGATCTTCAAGAAAACCTTTTTAGGGTTTCTCAACAGAGCTTTGCTCTTGTTAGATCTTAGATTTTTCTTAGGGTTTCTTAACCCCTTAATCAGAGCTTTGCTCTTTTCAAATCATATAGATTTATTAATCTTTCATGAAAACTCTTAGAGTTTGTTCATAGATCTTGAAGATCTCGGAATTTTAATTCATTAAAAATTTTACTTTAAGTTTTCTGATGGGTTATTCCATCATTTTACAAAGCATGGCTCTTAGAATTCTCGGGGAATTTTTAATTCCCTTCATAATTGACTTTGACAGGTGTCATTCCTGTCTGCAGAGCATTGCTGTCGAGGAGTTTAACTCCTTGGCCTGAGGAACCTTTTCATTAAATGCGAAATCCATTTTAGGATTCCCTTCTTAATTGCACAGAATTAAATTCATTGGGTGATTTAATCAGTAGTTGTTTAAATCCCCCTGTTTGTTTCAATAAGCTTTTTCTTAATCAGCCTGTCTACTAACTCTCATTGAACTTCTTTTCAGGCGTTATGGCCGCTCATTTGTATGATCTCGATGAGATTATTTCTTACGGAGACATCCGCTCACTCGGCCGTTCTCAAAACCAAGAATTCACAAACACCCAGTGCGCTAAAATTATGGGCCGCTTCAGAGCGTATAATGGTTGTCTGCTTCCTCGTCGTTCCTCTCTCTTGAAGCTCATCGTGAGAGCGATCTGGGAAGCGCTTCCTTTATTCTATCAAGACATGCCGCTCAAGGCATTGGATGACACTGAAGATAAGGTGCACTCGGTATTTCTGATAGGCCTAATCTCAAAGAAAAGGTGGGACAACCTTATTAATATTCTGCATCAAGCTTTTCAGCAGGCGACGATACTCACTGCTTATCGGAGGGAGGAGGACATCAGTGGGGATCCTGACGCTTGTGATCGTGAACGGATGCACACAAAGATGGTCCGAGAGGCCCGAAAATTTTTGGATGGCCTTACTTTTGAATTTCTTAATCCATGCCCTGGATTTGATGTCTTACCACTGTAAACATTTTAATGATGCTTTTGTTTACTGTTTTCATCAATGTAAGAATTTTCTAAAGCATGAATTACAAATTTTGCGTTTCCGTTCTTTATTTTCTGCGTTAAACATTTTCATATATTCATGAATAGGCATGCTCTGAATGCTTAACTGAATGCGAATCGAACGTTCTCTTTACTGTCTTGTATGGTATGTGGTTGATGCCTGTTGGTTATGCCTTTTGTTTTGACTTAGCGCGAAGCAGTTTACGCGTTCTTGAGTGGCACCTTCACTTCCCTAGCTTGTAACTTTGGCAAATGTGGTCTATAGATAGTAGGTAGCTGTCTATCTTGGATTCTTTGCAGGGTAGCGATGGCTTAGGAGACAGGTTCAGATCTGCCGCCTAAGACTTTTCAATTTTATGAGCCGTGAGGGTCTCATAAATATTTTTCTCCCTACAAGTCGAGAGGATCTCGTAGGTGTATTTTCTCCTTAGGACTCATGAGGATTCCTAAGTGTGCTTTTCTGTTGAGAGTCGTAAGGATCTTACAAGAAAGTTTTCTCCCTTACAAGTCGAGAGGACTCATAAGTGATTATTTCTCTCCTTGTCGATATTCGACTGAGGAGAGTATAGCCCGTGAATAGTCCATCTTGACTTCTTTGCAGAGCAGTGATGGCTTAGGAGACAGGTTTATGATCTGCCACCTAAGACTTTTCAACTTTATGAGCCGTGAGGGTCTCATAAAAACTTTTCTCCCTACGAGTCGAGAGGATCTCGTAGGTGTATTTTCTCCTTAAGAATCGTGAGGATTCCTAAGTGTGTTTTTCTCTTGAGAGTCGTAAGGATCTCCCGAGAGAATTTTCTTCCTTACAAGTCGAGAGGACTCGTAAGTGATTGATGAGTTGACCTACTCCCGAATCAAACTATTGCTTTGACGGGGAGGTCGAGGGTTGACTTTGGCCATATGGGGTCAGGATTGACTTTAGCCATACAGGGTCAGGGGTTGACTTTAGCCATATGGGGTCAGGATTGACTTTAGCCATACGGGGTCAGGGGTTGAATTTAGCCATATGGGGTCAGGATTGACTTTGGCCATACGGGGTCAGGGGTTGACTTTAGCCATATGGGGTCAGGATTGACTTTGGCCATACGGGGTCAGGGGTTGACTTTAGCCATATGGGGTCAGGATTGGCTTTAGCCATACGGGGTCAGGGATTGACTCTCGGTTATCTGTGCACCGCCGAGTCATAGAACTGGGAACTTTTCCGCGACTCCGCTTTGCTGACGTTGCATCTGCTGTAATGAGACGAATGTCAAGGTGGTCTCTAGGTTGTCTGTGAACCGTCGAGATTTGGAACTAGGGACTTTGCCTTGGCTCCGTGGTTGATTGTCGCGTCTGAATCCTGCTGGAATGAGGAGGAACGCTGTTATGGGTCTCCAGGCTGTAGATGTGGCCGTCGAGACTTGGAACCGGGGACTCTGCCGTGGTTCCGAGATTGATTATTGGGTCCGAATCCTGCTGGAATGAGGAGGAACACTGTTGTGGTTCTCCAGGCTGTAGATGTGGCCGTCGAGACTTGGAACTGGGGACTCTGCCGTGGTTCCGAGATTGATTGTCGCGTCCGAATCCTGCTGGAATGAGGAGGAACACTGTTGTGGGTCTCCAGGCTGTAGATGTGGCCGTCGAGACTTGGAACTGGGGACTCTGCCATGGCTCCGAGTTTGATTGTCGCATCCGAATCCTGCTGGAATGAGGAGGAACGCTGTTGTGGGTCTCCAGGCTGTAGATATGGCAGTTGAGACTTGGCTCTCTTTTCTGATGGAGCCTGGTGGGATGATATGGTTCCCTCTTTGTTTGCGCCCCTGGATTGTATATATTGATCAATGTGATCTCACCTGTAGGGCAAAAATTTCATTTTATATATTTTGTGTTTTCTTTCTGCGATGCTCTATCATTTCAGTTTTTTGTATCGCGAAAGTCGCGATTGCCCAATCATTTCGGCTATTTTTCGCCGTGCCGAATCATTTCGGCTATTTTTCGTTTTACTCGCTGCTTTTTATTGCGAGTTGCCCAATCATTTCGGCTGTTTTTGTATGCATACATTTTTACTTGCTGATTTTGTTGCAAGTTGCCCCATCATTTCGGCTATTTCATATGCATTTGTGGCTCGCTGACTTTTCGCTGCGAGTTTGGGATTTGATACCAATTTAGGCATCAGCATCTCTACAACTGGGATATTGCCAGGAGTGAATCATCATTTGCCTCTGTCGATGTCGAACAAAGGTGGCTTAGCAAACAGGGATAGGATCCTATTGATTGAGGCTTTTTGACTTTACGAGCCGTAAGGGTCTCATAAAGGTACTTCTCCCTACGAGTCATGAGGATCTCGTAGGTGCGTTTTCTCTTTAAAAATCGTGAGGAGTCTTATGTGTATGGTCTCTTATAAGTCGTAAGGATCTTACAAGAGTGTTTTCTCCTTATAAGTCGAGAGGACTTACAAGGGCTGTTCACCATGTGAGCATATCCCTAGTCGCTGGTGGGACTTTGTTAGGGAAACGTTTATTCGTGCCCGTGGATTGTATACAAGGGTCAGCATTGAACTTCTTGTAGGGCAATCTTGGGATTGTGATGGCTTAAGAACAGGTTCAGATCCCTATAGCTTAAGGCTTTTGAATCTTATGAGCCGTGAGGGTCTCATAAGAGGGTTCTCCTTACGAGTCGTGAGGATTTCACAAGTGTAATTTCTCCTTAGGAATCGTGGGGATCCCTAAGTGCGTTTCTCCTTTGTGAGTCGTAAGGATCTCACGCAGGTGGTTTCTCCTTACAGGGTCGAGAGGACCTTACAAGTGTCTTTTAACGAGATTGCGCCCTTTCGGGTTTTCACAAAACTCGCCGGTAGTCCTGCTGTTTTTACCCACGGAGCCCTTTCGGGTTTTCATCCGTGCCCATTTCTCTAATGGACGTACCGTTTTTTTGACCATGTCAGCCTGAGGATGCCGTGGGTTGGTAGTAGTTTAACGATGTTTCGGTCAATCGTTAGTTTAGGGGCGTTTCGGTCCATTGTTAGTTTTAGGACATTTCGGTCCGTTGTTAGTTTTAGGATATTTCGGTTCGTTGTTGCAACGGTTTCGTTGGCTACCACTTCTGGAGTTTGGGCCTGGGAAGATAGCGAGCGGACATAGGCATCGTCATCTATCATCACCCTAGTCCGTAACTCATCAGGCGTAGTATTTCTTTAAGAACCGACCGTTTATCGGCCTGAAGGGTCTTTCGCCATGCATATCCATGAGCAAGTAAGCCCCATCTTGGTAGACTTTGTCTATGATGTACGAGACCTCGTAGTTTGGCTCGAACTTCCCCCGTTTGGCACGATTGGGGATCATAGGTCTTTTGACCACTAGCACGAGTTCGTCTTGGCGGAATGTTCTCGGCCTAGTCGATCTCTCGTATGAGCGTGTCATTTTTGCTTTATAGGCTTCCAAGTTTTGCTGCGCCATAAGCCGGGTTTCGTTAAGCGTGTCGAGCTCCTCAAGCCGAAGATGAGCATTGTCTTCGTCTGTTAGCTCGTAAAGAACCGCCACTCGTAAGGAGGGTAGCTCTATCTCCAAGGGGAGTACTGCTTCAGTACCGAATACCAATGCATACGACGTTGTGTTTGTGGCCGTTTTGAACGTAGTTCGATACGCCCAGAGAGCTTCATGCAGTCTCTCATGCCAGTCCTTCTTATTTTTGGACACCGTCTTTTTCATGATCTTTGTCAAGGTCTTGTTGAAAGCCTCAGCCAGACCGTTAGCTCGGGGATTATAGACCGAAGAGTATCTCCAGTCTATATTATGTTGTTGCGCGAAGCGGCTGATTTTGTGACTTCTGTAGGCCGGCCCGTTATCGGAGATAATCCGTCACGGAGTGCTGAACCGGTAGATGACGTGTGTCTTGAAGAAATGGAGGATATTCTCCGTCTTCACTTCTGTTAGTGGTACTTCTTCTGCCCACTTGGAGAAGTAATCAATTGTCGCCAATATGAACCGATGTCCACTGGACGATGCTGGTTCAATGGGCCCGATTATGTCAGTTCCCCACATTTCGAACGGCCAGCTAGCCACCGTTGGATGTAGCGGATTTGGATGCTGGTGGATGAAGTCCCCGTGAATTTGGCACGAGTGGCACTGCTACGCATATTCGAAACAGTCCTGAATCATCGTGGGCCAATAGTAGCCCATCCTTTTGATCTTCAGTTTCATCTTCGGCCCGGCTTGGTAAGAACCGCAGAGTCCGTCGTGAGGTTCTTGGACGACTCTCTTTGCTTCTTCAGGTCCCAGGCATCTTAGCCACAGGGAGTCAAACGATCTCTTATACAGAGTATCATTAACAAAGGTGAAGGATAGAGCTCGTTTCATGAGTTGATGTCTTGAGGACGCGTCTTCAGGTGTTCGACGGGATTTGAAGTAGTCTATAAAGACTTCTCTCCAATCCTTAATCTTTTCCTGGTGTTTTATTTGTAGGGCCGTTTGCTCGGTAGCTCCCTTTTCTTCGGACGACTCCGGAGATATTTCTGCCGGTGCAAGAACTCGACGGCTTTGCACAACGATCCTCACGTTATCGAGGTTTTCATCAGCCATCTCTTTAGCGAGTTTAGCTAACGCATCCTCTTTGCTATTCTCCACTCGCGGTATGCTTTCCAGGGCGTAGGCAGGGGTTTGATTCAGCAATTGTTGTACTCTCTCGCCGTACTTTACCAACTCCGGTTTGCATGTCTGATAGTCACCGTTTACTTGACTAACGACCAGCTGGGAGTCTCCGTATATGAGAAGGTTTTCGATTCCCATGTTGACAGCGATCTCAAGACCTGCTATCGAAGCTTCATATTCGGCTTCATTTTTTGTCCCCGACTCTGTCAAGGAAAAGGCAAAGCGCATTATCCCTCCTTGTGGAGTCACGAAGATGAGGCCTACCCTAGATTTGATTATGGGGGAGTTATGCTTTCGTTTCTTCACGGAAGATGCTTCGTCGAAGTAGAGTTCCCATCGGGTATCACTCTCTCCTTTCTCCATTGATTGTGTCAAACGCGTGCTCATCTGGCAATTCGCAATTTAGGGATGAATCGGCAGGTATCGGATGCTCAGCGAGGAAGTCGGCAATGGCCTGGCCTTTCACTGCCTTGAGAGATCGGTATGTCACCGAGAATTCCATTAAGAGTAGGGCCCATTTAGCTAGCCGTCCCGTTAGAATGGATTTTGACATCAAATATTTGAGAGGATCCACCTTTCATATGAGATGGACCTCATGCGCCAAAGCATAATGCCGGAGCTTCATTATCGCAAAGATTAACACCAGAAAGTGTTTTTCGATAGGGAAGTAGTTGTTTTCTACCCCCAGGAGAACTCGACTCAAATAGTAGAGGGCTCTCTCTTTCCCTTGGTTGTTCTCCTGTGCCCATAATACGCCTAGAGAACCCTCAAGGGCGGTTGTGTACAGGATGCGAGTCTTTCCCTTGACCAGAGCAGTTAGCACCGGAGGATTCTGTAGGTATTGCTTGATTTCGTCCAGTGCACTTTGGCATTTGCGATCCAGACGAACGGGCTTCCTTTCTTCATTAGGTGACTGTAGGGGCGGCATTTGCCGGAGAGGTTGGCTATGAACCTCGGATGTATGTGAGCTTTCCTTGGAGAGACCGCAATTGTTTCAGAGTCGTTGGCGGAGGCATTTCCATAATCGCCTTGATCTTTAATGGGTCTATTTCGATGCCTCGATGTCGTACGATGAATCCTAGGAATTTGCCCGAGGAAACTCCGAATGCGAATTTCAGAGGGTTCATTTTCAAGTTGTATTTCCGAAAACGTTGGAACACTATTTTAAGATTCTCCCAATACTCCTCGTGCGATTTGCTTTTCCCTACAAGGTCGTCGATATAGCATTCGACGACTTCATGTATGAGGTCATCGAAAATCTTTGTCATGGCCCTCTGATAGGTGGCGCCGGCGTTCTTCAGACCGAAGGACATCACTTTGTAGCAGAATATGCCTAATGGGGTCCAGAAAGCCGTATGCTTCTGATCTACGGGATGCATTTTTATTTGATTGTACCCTGATGAGCTGTCCATGAAGGAAAAAACTTCGTGAGTGGACGTGTTGTCTATCATCAGCTCGGTTACCGGTACAGGAAAATCATCCTTTGGGCATGCTTTGTTGAGGTCCCGAAAGTCTACGCAAATGCGCACTGTCCCATTTTTCTTCATCACTGGGACGATGTTGGCGATCCAGTCAGGGTATTGAACTTCTTGGATGAAACCAGAGTCAATTAGCTTCTTGACCTCGGCGTTGATGCTCATTTCAAGTGCGAGCCGCATTCTTCTCGGTGCTTGTTTGATTGGCTTAACTTACGGAGAAATCGCCAACTTGTGGACGGCTATTTCTGGATCTAATCCTGGCATCTCGGAATAGTTCCATGCGAAACAGTTTTTATATTGCATGAGCACATCTTTGAGCCTAGCCACCTTTCAGCCCACTGACGAAAGTCGGCCGTGGGTCACTTGCCATTCCCAATTCGATTTTTCTGAGGTTATCTGCAGTAGTGTGTATCCCATCTTCCAGCTCTTTTAGCGCTGGTGGAAATTCTGAGATCGCCTCATCTACGTCCTCATTTTTGAAGCACCAGGAGAGGTCAGCCATATCCTCGTGTACCCTTTCTCCTAACAGCGTTATCGCGTGACAGGTACGAGCTCGCTTCCAAGACCGATGTTGATCCGGCTCTACTCTCGTTGCATATGTGGCTTTCGGTACATGCTTTTGTGGCGGGGTCTCCCTCCAACTGTTGGATAAAGCGAACCTGCCTTGCTGATACCGGTCTTCTACCTAGTCTTTGAAAGTGAAGCAATCTTCGAGAGGATGTCCTATCGCTCGGTGATAGGAGAAATAATCTAGGTGAGAGACCTCGTCTTCTTGTTCGGGATGCTTGGACTCCGGGAGTGTCATCATCTGATGTTTTATGACAAGATCGAATATCTTCCTTGTCTTGTCTTGGGGAAAAGAATATGCTCGACCCATCTTCTTTATAAGAGACGAATCTTGGCTGCTCAATTCTCGATCGCGTGGCTTCTTGGACCCGTTTTGCTGCCGTCGAACGTTTTTTCCGTTCTTTAGTTTGTTTTTACCTCTGCTTCGGGTCTTCTGTATGACGGGCTGGCGACAAAGAGCATCGTCATTCTCCGCAGCCTGCTGAAGGAGGTGCTGCGTCCTGGCTTTCTCGTAAATGACCATTTCACGGCTGTGGTCATCCCAGACCTTTTGACCCTCTTCCCTTATTAACCTGTCCATCTGTTCTTCGAATGACGGATTTGGCATTTTCACGGCGGGCCTTCGTTCTGGTTCAGGGTTAGCGTCTTCTAGTAGAGCATCTCATTCTTCATTGAAATCATGTATAACGTAGCAGCCATGGAATCGCTCCCGTTTCTTGGATTGAACATATCCAAGCCCGATTGTTTCCATTCTCCTGTTGGGCAATTTTCGCTGAGTTCCGGGGACGTTCCAGATCCTGTTGTAGAACTGAGCTTTTCGAGCAGTCTGTTTGAAGGGTACGCCTTGGCGCCTTAACAGCCTTTTTAATCCTTCTGTGTAGTATCTGGGCAGACGGATGGGCTGGAGCCAGTCAAGCGTAGAATCGGCGCCATGCCAGATTTCTTTCTCCACTTTGGTTTCCACGGATCGACAAAAGAGGATTGCCTTTTCATCTTTTCGCCTGGGAGGGACGTAGAACATCTGCAGTTTTTGCACACTGTAGGTATCAAGTGCGTTGAGCTCTTTGTAATGCTCTTGCGGAACCATAGCGATTTACAAACTCTGATCATCGCCAGCGAAGGCTTGTATTGATGGCCGAACAGAAAATACTGCATTGACCTCATCTTCCGAGTCGCTGCCGAAGACCAAAATAGGGGTGGACGGTCCCGGCTTGTTGCATTGGGGCGGCCCTGAATAAACTATTTATTCTTCCTCCTAGGTATCACTCCCGAAGACCGGAATAGTGGTGATAGCTTTGTTCTTCGGTTTATGGCATCTTTCCGTGTCTTGGAAATCTGGTAAGAAGTAGTTTGTATCTTCGTACTTTCGGACCTCATTCACGGAGAATCGGTTCAACTCCCCTGTCACGGTATACTCGAAACCATCCTTGAAATACTTCATACACTGATGTTGTGTAGAAGGGATGATGTTGTACTCGTGTAACCAAGGCCTACCGAGCAAAGCATTGTAACATGTCTTGGCGTCAATGACGTGAAATTTGATGTCTGTGACGAGCAGCCCAAAGCATAACGTCAATATCATAGACCCGAGCGTCCGTGATGACTGGGAGTCAAACCCGGAGATGGTGATTTTATCACGAGCGAGATGCTGAATGCTCATGCAGATTTCCTTCAACACTCTTACATTGAGGAGGTTGACGGAGGACCCATTGTCAACCAGGATTTTGCCTATCTTGATATTATGACAGTATCCGGAGACATAAAGGGGACGGTTATGCTCTCACGTCCCGAGGAGGAGATCTTCATCGCCAAAGGTGATATCGGCCGTGTGCACTTCTTCCAGCTCGTCCTTCATCTTTTCTTCGGCGAGGAAAGCTTGGAACTGCTCAGGCTCTTGTAGTGCCTTGGTCAAAGAATCTCTCACCTCTTTGGATAGCAGAAGGGCGTCGAGAATGCTTAGCTGCGAGGGTATCTTCCTTAGGTGTGCCAGAACGTTGTAATCCACCTTGTTTTTCTTAGGCGGGTTCTTGGCTGTCAGCTCTTCGACGGCTCAGTCATTGAGGGCGATATCTTCAGGGACTTTTTCTTTCCCCTTATCCTTTTTGTTCGATCCCTTGTTCGCGGGTCCGAGATTCTTTTCAGGTAGCGTGCGATTGTGCAGCTGAATGTTCTCACAGTTCTTCGTTTCTTCCTCTTTTCCTGAGGTGGTTTCTTTGAAAAGAGGGCCGAGAGCCATTTCTTCTTCAGAATCGCTCCCGAAGGTGAGAACTTGTGATCCCCTGCTATCAACCATGCGACAGTTGCCAGCAGTTCTTCCTCGTTCATCTGTCGCATTTTTCCGCTGTCGAAGAGCTTCACGCTTCATCCTTTTGAAGTGTTTCCTGTGAGCTACATATCCTTGCCACCAATTTTTAAAGGCGTTGCGTTCTTCAGTAGGGTGTGCAATCCTCTGATGATATAAGCAGAAGTTAGGATGTACGTCCGCTTCATCAAGATGTATACCGCCAGGAGAATTTCCTTTGAAAGAGAGCAGCTTCATTCCCATCGATATGGCTTTGGCGAACCTTTTCCTTGTCTTGAACCTGCTTTTATTTGTGGCGGATTTGCTTTGATCTGGTGGGAGTGTTTTAAACCTTTCGTCCAGTCGCCGGCGTTTGGCCTTTTCAAATATGGTCATTTCACGCTTCTCGATCAGCTTTGCTTTTCAGAAGGTCTTTGTTCAGGAATACGTCAATCATCTCGTCCGACGGTCCTAGGAGTTCCGGTTTCGGGATATGCCCCCAGTTTCTCTGCATCAGGAGCTTCTTCACCATCTACTGAAGAGTGAGAGATCACGTGGCAGCTTGCCACATAGTTCTCAGGTTCATCTAACGAGTTTTCTCCCTCATCATTTCCGTCCTCAAGGATGTGGTTGAGAAACTCTTGGAGTGTGACCGGGATTCATGCCTTCTGGTTATATTCTTCCAGCGCGTCAATATGTTTTTGCAGGTCCGTGCGCTTGTCATCAAGATTCACGGGCTTTTTGGTCTTCTTTTTCTTTTTCGAAGACTTTGATGGCTGAGCCTAAGGGTTTTGATTATCGCGACCAATTCTCGGAGTCAGGCGCGGTTTCAGCATTCCCTCGATGACCTCGGGTTCTAGCGGATTTTTCCACCTGATCGCCGGGCATGTTTGGAGATCCTTCAGCATTCTTTTCGTTTTGGCTGAAAGAGCGACCTCCCATGGAGCTTCTTCCATAAAAGAGCATGATGCCCCCGACGTGTCCCTCCTTTTAAGAGCGTGCGGCTGAGGCGGGCTTACTTTCCAATTCTCGGACAGTGCGAATTTACCCTGTTGGTATTGATCTTCAATCCAGCCTTTGAAGACGAAGCAATCTTCGATTGGATAGCCTACCACTTGGTGATAGGGGCAATAATTGGGATTACTGGCCTCACCGGGTTGCAATGGGCGTTTCGGATCCGGCAAGGTGATATGCCTGTTGCGCACCGCCAGCTCGAACAGTCTCCTCGTTTTATCCCGGGGAAACGAATAAGGGCGCTTCAGTTTCTCATTGAAGAATCGCCGTCTTTCATCTTGGCGATCAGTTGGCTTTGGACCACTGGGCTGCTACTAAGCATTGACGACGAAGGTCGCTTTCCCTTTCCCTTTTTCATTTTAAGAATCCAGCTTCAAAGAAGATGGTCTATGACCCATCTGATCCATTTGGGCCAGCTTTTCAATCAAGGCCTGGAAAGTAGTCGGCTTGAAGAACATCATGAATTGTAAAATGGTCGCCTGAGGGTCGAGGGTCCCTACGAACATGCCTACCGCAGGAGCTTCTTCGATGCGCTGCTCGCACTTCGACCATAAATTCCGCCACCGTATCGCGTACTGCACCCATGTTTCACCTGGCTTTATTTTGGCGTTAATTAATGCGGTGATTGGGGTGTGTTCGTTAGCGCTTGCGAACCGCTGGGTGAACAGCAATTCCATCTCTGTAAAAGTTTTAACGGAGTCATTGAGAAGCTCTGAGTACCATTCGAACGCCGTCTCCGCCAAGCTGCCGACGAATTGGCGGAGCAGTAGCTTGTCATCCCCTCCAGTGTTGCCGTAGAGAGCCCTGAACTGAGCGACATGTTGATGGGGATTGCCCGTCCCCTTGTACACATAGAATTTAAGAATCGTGTATCCTAGCAGGTACTTTATTTGATCGTACCAACCCGGATAGGGTCGTCCAATTCTGACGACTTGGCCAGCCGCTTCATTCGCTTGATGAGCTCGTATTTGTTGAGCTATATAATCATCGAGCGTGGCTTTGGAGATGGTCTCCACCTTGGCTGCTGACAGAGCCGGTAGAGAATTTGATGTCTCTCCTCTATCATCTTCAATTATTATTGGAGGATCTTCGGCTGGAGGGTCCGGCTGGATCATCATGCCCACCATATCTTCGAATAGAAGGGCCATTTGTTTTATATTGGCCGCTTGTTCCGCGACCTTTTTGTCCATCTTCTTAAGCATTCTCTGAAGGAATTCGGCATCAGTTTCCTGCTCACGGCGCTGCTTCGAGGATGTCTCCAGGCTTGCTTTCGGTCCCGTGAGTGCGGCCATAGCTGTTAACATCTCTTGGAGCTTTTGTTGTTGTTGCTCAAGAGCCTTAGTCACTGATCGCGTAAGCAGTCGATGACCTGTGGAGATACGGCTATCCTCTTTTCCGGATGTCATATAGACGATATGCACCACCATACCCCCGGACTTAGGGCGTTTAGATTCAGTGTCTTTGCGATTTGCCAAAGACGCAGGGATTTTCTCCGGCCTCCTTCTTTTGTGGGCGGTCGAAGTTGAGGGAACCGTTGCAGCGGGCACCCAAACAGATGACACCTTTTGTGGCTTGACAGGATGGTCCTCTTCTCGCTGAATTTTCATCTTTTTCTGTCGGCGGGAGTAATCTTGATCAATCACCGAGTCTTGGACTTGACGCCAGTCCTTGTAAATTTTAGAGGACAGCCGCTGAGGGGGTTGTTCGAGCTTCACCTTCGTATTGCTCTCCATAGATGGAGGAGATCTCTTAAGCACGGCTGTCGGAGAGTTCTTGCGCACCCTCCTGAGTGGTTCAAAGCTGTTCCCAGTTGGAACAACAGCGTCTACTTCCACCATTGGAGCTGGCGGAGTCAATCCTGATGGGGAATTTCCCCCAGCTTTCCTCACTCGGCGCCAGTGGCGACGTCGAGCATATCATGCGGCCGGAATCACCTCCGCTGTTGGTTGAGCTTCCTCATGCCCCCTATTTTAAGGAGAGACTGTTATTGGTGCTAGCCTGTCGAAGACTGACATCCGTTGAGAATGGATAGTCAGTCTTGCGAAGGCCGACTTTCGAACAGGGGAAACAGCCTTCATGACTTTGTCTGAAACGGGAGCTGAAACGGCCAGTCTTGTGAAGACCGACCCCTTAGCAAGAGAAACCGCCTTGGTGACTTCAGGAGTAGGAATAGCTATCCGCTTCGGGATAACGCCTTCTGTTATTGCGGGCTTCTTCATGGGCCTGTTGGAGTTTTGGCCCAATCTATTGAAAACCGAGACGCTAGATTTGAGCGACCTGTTGAGAGGGGTCGCAATTGTTGTAAGCCGATTAAAGACCGACTTCTTCGGAGCTTCTTGTGACGGTACAGGAGCGCTGAGCCTCGTTGGCGGGATCATGGTCCCAAAGAATAGCCCAGTGGTGGCTTGGGTCACTTGTTCCACCGGCATTGTGAAAAGGGAGGCCGCTTGGGGCCCGTAGGTTACTCCTCCAGATGAGGCGGCACGGGAGTTGCAGTTGCAGTTGGAGCAGTTAGAAGCCATTGATGTTCTTTTTTCTGCACGGGAGCAAAACCAAATCTTAGTACCTTGAACCCAAGGGCAACTATATTAAACCGCGATTCGTTCGCGAACACGACACACGGAGTGTGGAGTGGAAAGAGGAAAAGGTCCCACTGGGCATGCCAGAATCTGTCCTCCGCCGAAAGACGCGACCGGGATGTTGGGATGTCCGGCTTGAATTTCGGGGGCATATGCTATTTGGTTTTATCCGTCCACCTCTCCGAAGATGCCAAGTTGATTTATGGCATCATGTATCGAAGGTTTAGACGGATGCGGCCGTTGTAGCAGACTTCGTCAGATTCCCCCTCATTGTGAGGGGTTTTTGATTGTGGGGACGCTCTTCCCTGCAGGCGCAAGCCCCTGCAGTTAATTACGCTACCGCATCGTGGTAACCACTTTCTCTTTCTCCAGATGGTCTCTTTGTGCCGTGTGTGTTTGTTTTATTTTTGGTTGCCCATGGATTGTATACGGAGACTAATTTATGTTGTCTCCCGTAGGGCGTGGATTAGTCCAAACGTATCTTCTTAGATTTGAGTTTGGGGTTGGGTTTAAGGATGCATTAGTCTCATTTGAGACTAAGATCGAATTAAACGTTTGTCAAGAATGCGTTAGACTAATTTTAGACTAAGATCAACTTAACGGGATCGTTTAGATCCAACAAAAGACCATTTGGACTCTATTGTTTTAGTTTAGGGACTTTGCGGTCCATTAGTTTTAAGGACATTACGGTCCATGAGTTTAAGGACCCCACAGCCTGTAATTTAAAGACGTCATAGTCTGTAAAGTTTAAGGACATCATAGTCCATGGGTTTAAGGACCACACAGTCCGAGGTTAAGGACATCATAGTCCATGAGTTTAAGGACCCCACAGTCCGTGGAATGTTTGGTTGTCGGGACCCGTCACCTCTCTGAAGACGTTGAAAGATTACAACGATAAATATCAGAGGAGTGAAGAGATGTACCCTTGAACCAATATTGGTTGGGATCTGTAGTCCAATTTGGGACTAAGATCAAGGATTTATGAGCATATGGGCTCAATTAATCTGAAGTAGGGTTCTGTGGCCACTTTGGGCTCGGCCCATTTAGTTAAAATGTTAAACATTTAACTGTTCCCTGATTAAAAATCAGGAATTTCCTCAATGAGGCATCATGTGTTCATACGTGACCAAGGGTCACGTGTTGACACGTGATCTATTTACATAGTTAAAATCTAAGCAAGCAGAATCATAAACAAGCGGCTGAAAAAAGACCCCAATTGGGGGTCACGTGCTCACACATGACCAAGGGTCATGTGCCAGTACGTGCCAGGCTTTGAAAGCCCTGTAACTTAACAGAATTAAATTCTAAATTTCGCTAAATCTTTCCAAACGAAAAAGGATTATGGGGAACCGTTGGATTAAAAATCCAAGGGTGATTAAAAATCATCAATTTATGGAAAGATTTTAGATAAGGAAAGATTTCCCTAAATTTCACCAAAAATAACAAACAGAATATCTTTGGATTTAAAATCCAACGGTGAATAAAGTTCACTGTTTGATCTAAAGGGATCATATTAATTATGAAAACAAAAAATCTTTCAATGAGTGATTTACTTAATAAATTGATTCTTTTCCTTCTCCTATAAATATGAGCCAAGAGAAGAGAAAGATATAGAATTTTGGGATAGAGAATTTTGGGGATCTTAAAAATTTCTAGAGGCAAAAAGCAGAGAGCAAAGAAAGGAGAATTTAATTCTCAACAAAGAAAACCCTAGGTGAGAAAAGAAAGGGGATCAAAACTTCAAAAAGAGAATTTAATTCTCAATCTAAGAGTTTAACTCTTCTACAAAAGAACTTAGTTCTTCCTCTGGTTGAAGATCTGCAGAAGCAAATCTCCCCATAGGTTGAGAATTTAATTCTCATCGGGTTGAGATTTTGCCATGCAGGTCCAAAACTTAGAGGGGGAATTGAGTTTAGAGAATTTAATTCTCCCAAAATAAAATTAGGGTTTAACCCTATATGAGAATTTAATTCTCCCAAACTCACAGGAATTTAATTCCTTCAAGATGAAACTAGGGTTTAACCCTATATAACCCTATATGGGAATTTAATTCTCCTAAAATTATAGGAATTTAATTCCTTCAAGATGGACAAAACTAGGGTTTAACCCTAATTGGGAATTTAATTCTCTCAAATGTACAGGAACTTGATTCCTCCTAAAATGAAATTAGGGTTTCACCCTATACAAGAATTTAATTCTTTTACATACATGGGAATTTAATTTCTCTAAAAGAAATTAGGGTTTAACCCTATATAAGAATTTAATTCTTTCACAATAGGAATTTAATTCCTCCAAAATCATAATTAGGGTTTAACCCTACAGAGAATTTAATTCTTAAAAAAATAAGGAGACTTAAAAGATCTCCATGCATGCAAAGAATTAAGATCATGTGGCCCTACGTGACCCCTGAAAAGATCCCCAAAAATGAAGGAATTAGCTCTGAGGCAACGCCTCACGTGTTCCCACATGACCTCCTAAACAAAAGGAATAAAAGCAAGGGCAGATTCTAACTCGGGCGCTCTCACGTGTTTCCACGTGACCCCTTGATAAAAGCTTGAATAATTAAGGCGCAAAGCTCCATCACGTGCCAACACGTGACGGTCAGAAGAGCAAAGCGTTTAACACTTATTTGCAGAACAAAGTGAGGAGATCTGGCCCCACCTTTGGACGCCCTCACGTGTCCCCACGTGACCCCTGAAATGATCCCCAAAAATGAGAAGCAAAAAGGCTTTGAGGCAATGCCTCACGTGCTCCCACGTGACCCCCAAAAACACAGAAGATAAAAGCAAAGGAAATGAAGGCTTTGGGCGCACTCACGTGTTACCACGTGACCCCTTAGCAAATGCTTTAACAATCAGCGCATAAATCTCCGTCACGTGTCAACACGTGATCCTCACAAATAAATAAAAAAAGTGTTTAACACTTATTTGCAAAGCAAAGTAAAGGGGATCTGGTCCCATCTTTGGGTGCCCTCACGTGGCCCCACATAACTTATTCCTATTCAGTATTTAACACTAATTTAAAGGACTCATTTCCAGTGTTTAACATTATTGTTTTCTAGTGTTTAACACTAATATGAAAGTTTTATTCCCAGTGTTTAACACCGTTGTCTTCCAGTGTTTAACACTAATTCGAGAAGTCTATTTCTAGTGTTTAACACTAAATTGAGAATTGTGTTTCCAGTGTTTAACACTGTTATCTTCTAGTGTTTAACACTAATTTGAGAGCTTTATTTCCAGTGTTTAACACTACTGTTCTCTAGTGTTTAACACTATTTTTAGCCAAATTGGCTAATTTTCCAGAGGCAAAAAACTCCCCTTTAACTGAATCTCAAAATTGAGTAAAATTCAGAGCTATGATGTTCAATGCTCAGTCAAAGATAAAAATGTTATCAAAACCCTCAAACTCTTGTTTAGCATTGCTAAATAATGTGAGCTTGAACCCAGACAAGTGTTTAATGGTCCAACAAAGGGCCAATATTTCAAATTTAATTGGACTTAGCCCAAGTTGGCCATAAGTCTTCAATTCAGACTCAACTGAGCCAGTGTGCTCATAAGATAATTAATTGATCTTAGTTCCAAATTGGGATACAGATCCCCAAGCAACCTTGGTTCAAGGGCACATCTCTTCATTCCTTTGATATTTGTCGTTGTAATCCTTCAACGTCTTCAGAGAGGTGACGGGTCCCGACAACCACACATTTCATAGACTATGACGTCTCTAAACTACGGACTGTGGGGCCCTTAAACTCACGGACTATGATGTCCTTAACCTTGACTGTGAAGTATTTAAACTCATGGACTATGATGTCCTTAACCTCGACCGTGATGTCTTTAAACTAACGTTGGACTGTGGGGTCCTTAAACCCATGGACTATGATGTCCTTAGCCTCGACCGTGATGTCTTTACACTAACGTCGGACTGTGGGGTCCTTAAACTCATGGACTATGATGTCCTTAATCTCGACCGTGATGTCTTTAAACTAATATTGGACTGTGGGGTCCTTAAACTCACGAACTATGATGTCCTTAACCTCGACCGCGATGTCTTTAAACTAACAATGGACCGAGATGTCCTTAAACTAACAATGGACCACCATGTCTTTAAACTGGTAATCGACCGCAATGTCCCTAAACTAAACAATAGAGCCCAATTGCTCTCTTGTCGGATCTAAACGATCCTGTTAAGTTGATCTTAGTCTAAAAATTGGGCTAACGTATCCTTAACAAACGTTTAAGTTGATCTTAGTCTCAAAAGAGACTAACGTATCCTTAAACCCAACCCCAAACCCAAATCTAAGAAGATACGGATTTGGACTAATCCACGCCCTACGGGCGACAACATAAATTAGTCTCCGTATACAATCCACGGGCAACCAAAAGCAAAACAAACACCCATGACATGAAGTGACCATCTGGAGAAGGAGAAAGTTGTTACCGCGATGCGGTAGCGTAATTAACTGCAGGGGCTTGCGCCTGCAGGGAAGAGCGTCCCCGCAATCAAAAACCCCTCAAACGAGGGGGAATCTGACGAAGTCTGCTACATCGGTCGCATCCGTTTAGACCTTCGATACATGGTGCCATAAATCAACTTCGCATCTTCAGAGAGGTGGACAGATAGCACCAATTAGCATCTGCCCCGAAATTCAGGCAGGACATTCACCACGTCTCTGCCGCGTCTTTCGGAGGGGAACATTAATAATGTTAAGCATTGGTTTGGGTTCTGACAATCTTTTTACTTTTACTGAATGCTGAGCATTCATCATAGCTCTGGGCTTTATTTATAGAACAATTTATGTTCTTTTAGCGCACACGTAAGGAGCACGTGGCGCGCTTGGCGCTTTGCGCCAGTCAAAGAGCGTAGAGCGCTTCTGCTGGGTAGCGCACACGTGAGGAGCACGTGGTGCGCTTGGCACTGAGCGCTAGTCCAAAGAGCGCAAAGCGCTTCTATTTAAGTAGCGCACACGTGGGGAGCACGTGGCGTGCTTGGCGGTGAGTGCCAGTTCAAAGAGCGCAGTTGCGCATATGTGAGGAGCACATGGCGCGCTTGGCGCTGAGCACCAGTTCAAAGAGTGCAGTAGCGCACACGTGAGGAGCACATGGCTCGCTTGGCGCTGATCCCCAGTTCAAAGAGCGCAGAGCGCTTCTTCTTAAGTTTGGAGCGCTAAGGCTCTGCAGCGTTGTGCGCTTGATTTGGAGCGCTGAGGTGCTCTTCTTTAATTGGAGCGCTGAGGCTCTCTTTAGGCATCTTTGCGCCCTGAGAATTACATTCTCTCTATAAGAGACTTTGTCTCATAGAATTAAGAACAAAGTCCTTACTTTTTATAGGAGATGTTTCAATCTCTTATGTTTTTGGTGAAAGGCTCTGCCTTTATGGATCTATGATCCTAAGAGAATTGAATTATTCTCCCATTTTTATAATGAGATATTACGATCTCTGAAAGACAATTTGTCTTATAGATCTATGATCTGAAGAAGATTAAGTTTTTTCTCTTATTTTTTATGATGAGATATTTTGATCTCTATTGTGAAAGACCTTGGTCTTATAGATCTATGATCTTAGAAAAAGAAGTAAATTCTTCTTTTATATGAGATGATTTCATCTCTCTGTTCTTTTTTCTTTTTACCTTGAAGAAAGTTTTCTTCTTATGAGAGCTTGCTTTTTGTCTTTGAATTTCTCAAAGTTTATGGGGGGGTCCTCTATTTGTCTCTGTATCCCAGACTTGCAGTCTTGGGGCGTTTATATAGTGAAGGCTGATTTGTTCAATCGGTTAAGGAGATTTTTTTCTCTAATTAATTTGGGGATTTCCCCATCATTGGATCTTTGATCCAAGGGCTTCTGATTTACAGAAAGCAATTTTCTTGTTTTTAATAAGATTGGAAAATCTTTTCCCATACAGAATTTATTCTGTATTTTGGTGATTTTTAATCACCTTTGGATCATTGATCCAACGGTGCTCTGATTTACAGAGCACAATCCTTTTGTTTGGAAAGATTTTGATGAATCTTTCCTTAACAGAATTTATTCTGGTCAATTGATGATTTATCATCTTTATTGGATCTTTGATCTGATGGTGGGGAACATTTAGTTCCATTGCTAGCGCACTCGTGCTTTGCACGTGAGCGCTACTTCAGAGTGTTGGCGCTCTTTGCGCTAGCGTACTCGTGCTTTGCACGTGAGTGCTGCTTCAGAGCACTAGCGCTCTTTACGCTAACGCACTCGTGCCTTGCCCGTGAACGCTGCTTCAGAGCGCTGGCGTTCTTTGCGCTAGCGCACTCGTGCTTTGCACGTGAGCACTGCTTGCTGGCGCTTTATGAAACGCTGCTTCATTTCAAATTTTGAAAATTTGAACAGAGCTTTGCTCTGATTGGGGGAAACAGGGGTGTCGTTTCGTCGCCGGAATCTCCTCGGAAGTTTGTCGGAGCTTCGCCCTTCGCTAACTCCTCTTGTACACTAAATAATTTGGGAATTTGGTATAGTTTTTGTAATAGAATTCTGAGTGAGTGGGGTTTAAAATGGAGTGGGTATTTATAGGGAAAATTAGGGTTTGGTGTATTGAATGGGTGAATTAAAATTTGTATTAAAAATGAATTAAATGGGTGATTCAATGTTTTCTGTATGAATGCAGAGAAAACAAGCAGTGTGAAAGGAGTGGGGTAGCTGAAAGGTTGCAGGAGTGAGAAGATGGAGGGCATCACCGACGGTTGGACCGGCGGTACCGGATTTATTGGGCATGCCTCTGGGCCTTTACCGACGGGTGGGGTTGGTCTTCGTGCCACGTGTAGGTGTCGCCTCGTATTCTTCAGTGCACATGTTTAAATACTTTGTAACTCTTCAGTTTACGTGTTGCGCACGTATAGACTCTTAGGCTTCTAAAAAGATTAAAAGAAATTTTAATAAAAAGAATATGTTGCTGATGGGATTTGAACTCTGGTGCCATGTCTCAGCAGTGTAAGGTCTTACCAATGAGCTACAAGCTCCTTCTTGCTGTTCAAAAGCAAAACAAATTCTTATACATTCACAGGATTTGCAAATACTCCAAATGTACATTAACTTTAAAAAATTTCTATACATTGAAATTGGAGTTGTTACACAAAACTTAAGAGGCAGTGCCTCACGTGCCTACCACGATGGCGCCAACGCCAGAGTTAAAAACTCTTATTGGCGCCGCACGTGCACAGCACGTGAGCGCCAACGTCTAATAGAATTAAATTCTACTCTCTGTTAAACAGAGCCATTGGATCAAAGATCCAACGGAGATGATAAATCATCAGAATGCAGAATTAAATTCTGTTGAGGAAATATTCCTCAAATCTTTCTAAAGAAGAAAGATTGCCCTCTGTAAAACAGAGTACCGTTGGATTAAAAATCCAATGGTGATTAAAGAATCTCCGATCTACTGAATAAATTCCGTGTGGGAAAATATTTTCCTAATCTTGTTTAAAAACAAGAAAAATACCTTCTGTAAAACAGAAGCCCTTGGATCAAAGATCCAATGGTGAGTAAAATCCCCAAATCAATTAAGATCTCTCAATCAGAGATTTCTTCAACTAATCAACAGACTTGCCTCTACTATATAAGGAACCCAAGACTTCAAGTCAAATATAGAGGAACTCCCTATAAGCTTTAAGGAAAAAAAAGCAGAAAGTTTCAAAAAGGAAGAAAGAAGAAGATTTCCCTTCTACAAAAAAACTCTAGGTAAATAAAAAAAGAAGAAGAGAGATCAAAGCATCTCTTTTGCCTATTGAAGGGTTTAACCCTTTTTAGAAAATAAGAACTTAGTTCTTTCTCTGGATCTAAGATCCACAAGACAAGTCTCCCACCAGTTGAGAATTTAATTCTCATTGGGACGAACTCGTTCTTGGAGATCAAAGATTCAGAAAAGAACAAGGAAATTGAACTCCTCAGAACAAAATATACAAGGAAAGAACTCAGTGCCCAGTGCTTCACGTGCCTCTCAAGTGGGCGCTACAAAATAAAGAGTGCTTAGCACTCAGTGGCCGGCGCTCAGCGCCCAGCACCTCACATGCCCCTCACGTGAGCGCTACAATATAAGGAGTGCTTAACACTCAATGGTGCGGCGCCCAGCACCCAGCGTCCCACGTGACCCTCACGTAGGCACCACAGATCATAAAAGTGCTTGACACTCATCATTCAGCGCCTAGCGCTTAACGCCTCATGTGCTTCACACGCGGGCTCCATAAAGAGTGCTCAACACTCCATATAGAGACAAAAGAAAAGAGAGTAAAGTGTGAGCGTCAGAACTCATATAAGTGCTCAGCACTTTTTGCAAGAAAATAGGACTGAGCCCAAACCAGTGCTTAGCACTTCTTTCAAATAAAAGAAAATTGAGTGGGTCAAGCCCAAGTCAGCTAGGTCCCTAATTCAGATCAACTGAGCCTATGGGTTCATTATTTCCCAAACATGACTCATGATATCTAAAATGATGTTCATCCCATATTTCCTAAGTTAATCTTTGTCCCCCAAAAATGGCTAATGATTCTTAGATGGTCCACCATGATCTTTTCCCTCAGACACGGGAATTGGTTCAAGGGTACATCTCTCCATACCTCTGATGTATGTCATTGTAATTCCTCAACGTCTTCGGAGAGGTGGCAGGTCCTGACAACCAGTTGCTTTTGGGTGCACTTGCCAAGCTTATGTGCACAACTTAAACCAAATCACATCCCAATTAGGTGTATCCTATATCATCGCCGTACATCTCGTCACATAACAAATACACGGGCATAAAATGGTGATCTACGGACCGTAACGTCCTCAAATTACCACGGACCGAAACGTCCTTAAATTAAACCCTCACCTCAAAAATGGTGATCTACGGACCGTAACGTCCTTAAACTACTACGTACCGAAATGTTCTTAAACTGAACCATCACCTCAAAAATGGTGATCTACGGACCGTAACGTCCTCAAACTACTACGGACCGAAACATCCTTAAACTAAACCCTCTCCTCAAAAATGGTGATCTACGGACCGAAACGTCCTTAAAGTAACAACGGACCGTAACGTCCTTAAACTAAAACAATAGAGCCCAAATGCTCTTTTGTTGGATCTGAATGACCCTAAAACCCTGTTAAGTAGATCTTAGTCTCAAATTGGACTAACGTATCCTTAACAAATAGTTAAGTTGATCTTTGTCTCAAACGAGATTAATGATCCTTAAATCAACCCAAACCCAAATCTAAGATATACGGATTTGGACTAATCCACGCCCTAGAGGCGACAACATAAATTAGTCTCCGTATACAATCCACAGGCAACCTAAACAAATAAAAACAGACACGACACAAAGTGAACTTCTGGAGCAGGAGAAAGTGGTTATCGCGATGCGGTAACGTAATTAACTGCAGCGGCTTGCGCCTGCAGGGAAGAGCGTCCCCACAATAAAAAATAACCCCTCACAAACGAGAGGGAATCTGACGAAGTCTGCTACAACGGCCGCATCCGTCCAAACCTCCGATACACGGTGTCATAAATCAACTTGGATCTTCGGAGAGTTGGACGGATAAATCCAAATAGCATCTGCCCCCAAATTCAGGCAAGACGATCCATCCCGGTTCGTCTCTGTTTTCGGCGGTAAACAGTCCCAGACGAACCTCAACGACTCCACAGATCTAGTAGGATTTCTCATCCGCCCGAGAGATACTTCGGTTTTCTCATAGACGGGGATCGAGAGGATTGCATCTTGGAAGAAGATGATCCTACTAGTTACAGGCAGGCCATTATCAGTAGGGACTCTGATAAGTGCCTGGATGCTATGCAATCCGAAATGGAGTCCATGTACACCAATAAAGTGTGGACCTTGGAAGTTGCTCCACCTGGGGTAAAACCCGTAGGATGTAAATGGATCTACAAAAGGAAGATTGGTGTAGATAGGCAGGTGGAAACCTATAAGTCTAGACTTGTTGCAAAAGGTTTTCGTCAAAGACCAGGTTTGGACTATGACGAAACTTTTTCTCTAGTGGCTATGCTCAAATCCATTCGGATCCTACTTGCCATTGCTTCCTTCCATGACTATGAAATCTGGCAGATGGACGTAAAAACGGCTTTTCTAAACGGAAGTTTGGAAGAGTGCGTTTATATGGATTAGCCAGAAGGTTTTGTAGACAGTGGGAGCAACGGGAAGGTGTGCAAGTTGCTTAAATCCATTTATGGATTAAAGAAAGCATCGTGGAGTTGGAATATCTGTTTTGATGAAACAGTCAAGGAATTTGACTTCATCAAGAACGAGGATGAGCTATGTATTTATAAGAAGATTGTAGGACGAACTGTTGTATTCCTAGTCTTGTATGTGGACGACATTCTTTTGATGGGAAATGATATTCTCATGCTACAATCGGTCAAGCTGTTCTTATCACAAAAGTTCTCTATAAGGGACCTGGGTGATGCCTCGTACATTCTGGGTATCGGATCTACAGAGATAGATCCAAAAGATTACTGGGACTTTCGCAGTCCAGGTACATAGAGACCGTATTAAAAAGATTTAGTATGGAAGATTCCAAGCGTGGTAACATACCCGCATTGCACGGAATCACCCTCTCCAAGGAGATATCTCCCAAGACTGATGAAGAGAGGGTTCGGATGAGCACCATACCCTACGCTTCGGCGATAGGATCTATAATGTATGCGATGCTATGTACAAGACCAGATGGAGCTTATGCGCTAAGCGTGGTGAGACGGTATTAGTCGAACCAGGTGAGAACCACTGGACAGCAGTGAAGAACATTCTCAAGTACCTAAGAAGGACTAAGGAGATGTTCTCGGTTTTCGGTAATGGAGACCTCAAGGTCAAGTCCTTTACCGATTCAAGCTTCCAGAGTGACAAGGATGGCAGCAAGTCTGTCTCGGGTTTTATGTTTACCCTCAACGGAGGGGCGGTGTGTTGGAGGAGTTCCAAACAGGATAGCGTTGCAGACTCGACGATGGAGGCTGAATACATTGCTGCGAGCGATGCCGCAAAAGAAGCGGTCTGGATGAAGAAGTTCATTGCTGAACTTCAGGTAGTTCCGTCCATTATTGATCCAATTCCTTTGTATTGCGATAACAATGGGGCTATAGCTTTAGCGAAGGAACCACGGTCCTATCAGAAATCCAGACACATCTTAAGGTGGTATCACCTGATCAGGGAGATCATAGATTGCCTGGAGATCGAGGTCCAGAGAGTGGATACAAAAGAGAACACGGCGGATCCATTTACAAAGGCCCTCCCTCAAGCACAGTTCGAGCGACTTTTTGAGATGTTGGGTATGCGGTACGCCAGTAGCTGGCCTTAGAGCAGATGTTGGGTATTTGATACGCCAATAACTGGCCTTTAGTGCAAGTGGGAGATTGTTGGATATGTATGCCCTAGAGGCCATTATTGTATATGTATACATGTGGATGCTGGGGATATGTATGTACAGGACGATCTTGCCCAGTTATATGGTATATTATTTCAGTTGTCTTTATCAGGATATGTGTATTTGTTTTTATTGATGCTTTATCCAGCTTGCACATATTGATAAAGACTTGATATAGTAGTATACTATTATGGTTTGACTTTATCTTAACATGGCATATGTTATACACGATATTAAATATTGCGGTTACATGTTATTAAAGCCCGTAGGATCTTGTTTGACTACCTGCATTGTGATGATGATCATATTTGGGGTAGCTGGGTAGTCTATAAGCACATCCTTAAATGTCCTAAGTCACAGGAGTGTCGAGATCGGGCATCGATACTCCAGAGTAGACTTGCGTGTACGTTTCTAGACCCCGACGAGGGGCGATAGTTGGTCCCACAACCATTGGTGTGATCACCTAAGATTGTATACGGGTGCTCACTGGGGGTGAGTATACTGGACGGACTCGCTGAGAACCTCTAGATGGTATTATACCTATTATCAGATGGCGGTTCTTTTGTGACATGTGTACAGGTTAGTCTTTGGACCTGAGATCGTCATTTGTCTCGTGTGAGTTCCTACTGTGCTTTGATCAATACCCTACCATGGCTCTGCTGAGTCGTGCAAACAGGTTTTGGTTTGGTACAGTCCCGAGCCACATGGAGGCAGTGGGTGATTGTCAGGGATTCATCTCTCCAGATATTGGGAGTTGATATCGCACTGTGTTCGATTGGTCAGGACCATAAGATCTTGGCCAAGTCGGTTGGGATTTACTGATAGGTTGATTAGTAGTTTCCCGGAATGGTCCTGAGCCGCATCAGCAAGAATTATCGGGTTATTAAGGTCCGACGCTTACCACCCCTAGATCTAGTATGCGATACTCTTAGACGAAGAGACCGGACTGTACGGATATTGTCACGGATAGGCTCAGTAGGGATCCGGATGGGTTTGCTCGTCGGCTTTCCTTTTCGACAGGTACCCGGATAGCAGTTATGTACAGTTAGTGCCGCTGACGTGCTTGTGGTTATGGATTTATCCAGTAACGCACTGCCGCCGTACTATCAAGTCTTTAGATTCCCACACAGAGGGTTTCTCTGCTTCGGGAGAAATGATGTAGAGGCCGTATGGTTTTACGGCAGGGTTCGATCACATACGTGTACTTGTGCGTGTATGATATTCGGGCGGATAATACTAGCGGGCTTTGGTTTAAGCTGGATTCTAGTATTACATTGTTGGATTATTTTTGTCACTTTTGTATTCGTGTTTTTCGGAATACGGATACGGGTATGTATATACGGTGAGGGGTATTCTTGTAATTTGTTACAAGAGTGCTTCTAGAACAAGAAACCTCATTATTTGTTTTAACCATTTAGTTAAATGGTTAATGAGGTGGAGGTATGAGGGGTTGATTTTTATTAAGTGAAGCATGGCTACTTGTTGACTCACTTGGTGAGTCATGGGTTACTATTGAGGCAAGGTGGCATTTAGATATTTTGTACAAAATATCTAGATATTTTGTTGTGAAGATAATTTTTTATTATTATCTTTGACATGCTTTCTTTATTAGTCACAAGACTTGGCCATCCTTCACTTAAGTTTTCTTATGTTGCTCTCTACAACACTCTCATCTCCTCCAAGATTCTCTTCTTCTACCTCAAACCTTAATAGTTTCATGTGTTGAGAAACCTAGGGTTCTTGAGACAAAACAATTCATCATCACTCTCTACATCATATAGGCCACTTAGATTAGTAAACTAAGTAACCTAGTTATCTTGGTTTAAAGGTAGGAGCTCAAAATAGACACTCTCGGGTGGATCATCATTGACACGAGGAAGCCATCGATCAAGCTCAATCATGGAGGCTACTAGGAGCATGCTAAAGGAAAGGAGTGAAGACCCGAAGGACTTGAGCCTCTTGGTATATACTCCTTTCATAGTAGATAGCTTCTTTAGATGCTAGTTAGTTTTATAGTAGATCCGGTTAAGGGTTGTTCTAGAGCCAAGTTTACATCGTTAGAAAAAAATTTGTTCCGCAATCGGCCACGAATGATGGCCAGGGTGTTAGCATAACCTTTCAAATCCTGGTAGTCAATCAAAGATCTTATGGGCTTTATCAACATGTATTAGCGATACGTAATTACAAGTAAAACATATATACATGAAAGATAAAGGCAAACCAGATGTTAGGTCCCTAGTGCTCGCGCTGCATGACTTGCGGCAAAGGCGGAAGCGAAAACAAAAATTTTAAAGCAAGCACCAACGACCAAAACCCTTGAATTGATTCTAAACACTAAACTAGCTATACAAATATGCAAGGTTAGGGGGTTAGCTACATTTATAGCATGTCCGCCTAATCGCGGAAGACCCCTACACCATTCCAAAGACTCTAGCAAGGTTCCGAAGTCGCCGAGAACAAGCTTACAAGCCGATCTTCCTCGTCGAAAATGATCCACCCGAGAGAACCGATATCAAGCTATAACTCCACACCAAGTGAACAAGTGAAGCAACTCATGATCACAACTTTCTAGGAGGTGATGATAAGAGATGTAGTGGAGTTATCTCAATATTTTCTCTCTTTGTTTATTTTCTTTGTCTCTTTTCTAACTTTTCTTTTCTATTTTAAAGCTTTTTCAAAGAATAAGAGAGAAGATGAGAGGATAATCATGTAGCAAAAAAAAAATCCTTCTCTCTTCATCTTATCCATATATGAAGTGGTGGAATAAAAGCATAAGTCATACAATGAATCACAATCCCACTACCTTCACAAACCTTCTAAAATAAGAGAGAAGAAAAGAATATGCATGAACACACACACACACACCCATCTGTATATGTATTAAATACACATACACAAAATACGGATACCGTATTCGTATAAAAATAAGAATACCGTATTCGTATAAAAATACGAATACCCATATTCGTATTGAGATAAAAATACCCGTATTTGTATTAAGATACAAATATCCGTATTTATACAGATACTTGAATTCGTATAAATACCGTATTCGTATCAAAATATAAATACCCAAAAGAGAGAAAATAAGAGATATAATACTAGCTCACAATGATTCGGCTATCTTTCAAACATGCTAGTATTATCAAAACGTCTCATTAAAGTACGTGTACTAAATACACGTATTTAATCGAACCTAAGTGCTTATCAAAATACCCACACACTACATCTTTCGCCTGAACCGGGAAACCTTCTATGTAGGACTCTAAAGACTCGACAACACGCTGAAAGTGGATTTAACTACAAGCACGTCAGTGGCACTGTTCCCCTCCGAACGGCGGCCACGACGTGAAGACGTCTTGCCTGAAATTTGGCGCAGATGCTATTTGGTTTTATCCGTCCACCTCTCCGAAGATGCCAAGTTGATTTATGGCACCGTGTATCAGAGGTTTGGACGGATGCGGCCGATGTAGCAGATTTCGTCAGATTCCCCCTCGCTTGAGGGTTTTTTGATTGTGGGGACACTCTTCCCTGCAGGCGCAAGCCCCTGCAGTTAATTACGCTACCGCATCGCGGTAACAACTTTCTCCTTCTCCAGAATTTCACTTTGTGTCGTGTGTATTTGTTTTGTTTGTGGATGCCCGTGGATTGTATACGGAGACTAAGTTATGCCGTTGCCCATAGGACGTGGATTAGTCCAAATCCGTATTTACTTAGATTTGGGTTTGGTGTTTTAGTTTAAGGATACGTTAGCCCTATTTAAGGCTAAGATCAATTTAAACTTTTGTTAAGGATACGTTAGCCTAATTGCCAGACTAAGATCAACTTAACAGGATCGTTTAGATCCTACAAGAGAGCATTTGGGCTATATTGTTCCAGTTTAGGGACATAGTGGTCCATGTTCCAGTTTAGGGACATGGAGGTCCATATTCCAGTTTAGGGACATGGGGGTCCATTGGTAGTTTAAGGACGCATAAGTCCATGGGTTTAAGGACCCCACAGTCCATGTTGATGTGTGGTTGTCAAGACCCATCACCTCTCTGACGTCGTTGAAGGATTACAACGATAGGAGTCAGAGGAGTTCGGAGATGTACCCTCGAACCGGATGTAAATTGATTCAGGAGAGCAGCCGTGCTCAGTCAATTTAATTTGAGGACTTACGGCCATGATTGGGCTAAGTCCAGTTGAGAATATTCAACGTTTTTATTTATCTTTGGCCTATTAGGCCTGTGCTAGGGCCTTGCCCCTTTGTAATAATGCACTGCATTTTTGTTTTGTTTGGGCTCTGCCCTTTTATAAATGATGCAGAGCATCGGCTTTGTTTTGGCTCTGCCCTTTTAATGCATTGCATTTTTGTTTTGTTTGGGCTCTGCCCTTTTATAAATGATGCAGAGCATCTGCTTTGTTTGGGCTCTGCCATTTTAATGCATTGCATTTTATTTTGTCCTGCTAGGCCTTTTTGATTTGGGCTTGGCCCTTCAGTAAATAATGCAGTGCATTTGTCTGGCGCTTTGTGCCAATCATTGAGCGCAAGCGCATGTGGAGGTGACACGTGTCACGCTCTGGTGAACGCGAGCGCAACAGCGCAGTGCGCTGCGCTGTTGCGCCGCTGACACGTGGCGCTCTCTGGTGGCTTGCGCCAACCCAGGAGTGCAAAAGTGCAGTTTTGCAAGTGCAAGGCACTGTTTCAATAACTTGATCCAATTTTGGATTCAAGAAAAGAATTTTTCTGAAATTCCAGAACCAATGGTTCATTAAAAGTGCAAGGCACCGTTATTATTTATTATATTTTTTTTATTGAAGATCATCGATCTTGTCCTTAGATCAATGATTTATTCAGAAGAAATTCTTCTATTTTATAAAAGGTTTTTACCTTTTTCTTGAATTTTCTTCAGAGTTCTCTCTGTTTTGAAGTTCTTGATCTTTCACGATCTTGATGATTTTTTGAGTTGGGGTCTAGGGGTCTTTATATAGTGCCCATAGATTTGTTAAGTTTGTTAAAGAGATCATTCTCTGAGTGATTTGGGGAATTTTCCCCACCTTTGGATTTTTGATCCAAGGGCTTCTGTTTTACAGAAGACAATCTTCTTGTTTTACAGAAGACAATCTTCTTGTTTTAACAAGAACAGAAGGATCTTACTAGAATTTTAATTCTGTTTGGCGCAAACGCCCCAGCGCGTGACACGTGTCGCGCAGCACAGAGCGCAGCGCAACTGCGCTGACACGTGTCGCTCAGCGCACAGCGCAGCACAACTGCGTTTGCGCTGACACGTGTCGCGCAGCGCAGCGCTTGCGCAACTGCGCTGACACGTGTCGTGCAGCGCAGCGCTTGCGCATGCGCAACTGAAGCGTTGCCTCCTTTAATTCTTGTTTTAAATAGAGCCTCGCTCTGATTGGGCGCGCTGCCTTGGGCGCTGCGCTGACGTATCAACTTCTGACACGTGGGGCGTTGCGCGCAGCGCACGAGATTTGAAGCGTTGCTTCAATTTTTGAATTTTTGAAATTCAAACAGAGCTTTGCTCTGATTGGGGGAAACAAATGCCCCCTACCGTTGTCCTCACATGGCGCGCACGCGAGTGCAGCGGTGGCAAGATCCTGGCCGTTGGATCGACTCAGGAGTTGAAGGGGCGCAAGCGCGTATAAATAGGACCCCTGGCCCTCAGTAGATGATTACCATCTTTTAAGAACTTTTGTTTCCAGAGCCCTGCTCTTGCTTTCAAGAATTCCAGAGCCTTGCTCTCTTTTTCCAAGAACTTCAAAGTTCAAACTTTTAGAATATCTTAGGTAAAATTTAACTTAAATTAAATTAAATTAGTTTTAATCAACAGAACCTTGCTCTCATAGATCTTTGATCTAAAGAAAACCCTTTTGGGGTTTCACCAACAGAGCCTTGCTCTTAAGAATCCATAGATTTGAAGAGATCTTATTTCAGGGTTTTTAACCCATGAACAGAGCTTTGCTCATGGACCAAATGTAGATCTTTTTGATCTGAAAATGAAGAACTCCTAAGAGTTTTCATGGATCTTTAGGATGCCATTTTTTTTTTAATCTTTAGGAGTTTAAAGAAATTTTTTCTTTTAATAGGTTTTCTCATCATTATCACAGAGCTAGGCTCTTTTAAGGAATTTTATTTCCCTAAGAACAGAGTTTGACAAGTGTCACTCTGTGACAGAGCTTTGCTCTGAAAGAGGAGATTTTCTCCTTGTCTCTAGGGATTTTTATTATTAATGAGAATATTCTCTTGGGGATTAATTAACAGTCTCATCCAATGATGGGGTTGTCTTATTAACTGATGCACTGTCATCTAGATTTTGTGGGTCCCCTTTTGGTCCCCTACCCACTGCATTGCAGTAGGGTATAAATTTTAAAATGCCAGGCTTTGGAACTACGATACTGACGGTTGATTTTTGTCCCCTTGCAGTGAACATGTCTACTAATTTGTCTTTCCCGTTTGTTCGCTCGGAAGGAGGATTTTCCCAGGCACCAGTGGACCGAGTAGTGCTCGCTCTCATCAAGGATCATGACCCCGAGCATAAAAGCCTTTACCTGTGGGGTAGGTGGTATAATGAGATCATCCAGGGTTGCCGAAGTTTCGGTTCCGCCACGCCGTCTGAACCCATATCTTCGCTCCCTTACGCGGATGAACCCCCGGTGAAGTATGCCGTGGAGGTTAAAAATTGGAATTCGGATGACCTCCTCCAACCTGCGATTGGTGCTATTCCCGTGCAGCCACCGCCGGCAATAGACATTTTAGGGAGGCGAATCTGTCAGGGTGAAGCACGCCCTTGGGGACAGGCCTATAACATTGGATTGATGCCGTGACCGCCCGCCGGATATTTGCAGTGGGCCCGGTATATCTTATCAGCGAAGAGGACTCATTTGATGAAGATTGGTTTGTATTCGGCCATCTATGTCTCGCTCTTCGAGTATCCCTTTCCTCCAACGTGGTGGGTTATGGCTTTTATTGAACAATGGAATATCCCTACCCACACCTTCCTGATGACGGACAGGGAAGTCTCCATCTCCTTGGAGGAGTTTTCTGAAATCTCGGGTCTGCCGATGAGGGGGGAGCATTACGAGGAGCTGCTTCCTCCTGATGAATACGTCTTTGCCACCAAGCCGTTGGTGTTTAATCTGACGTCGGAGAACGCTATTCAGCACCAGTTTCCGGGCCTGGTGAAGGTGCTGGAGATCTATGAAGGGCTCTATCTGGAAGCAGGCACCCGGGGAGTCAGTTTCGCAGATTTCATTGCCCGCTTCATCCGACCGGAGTTTCTATCGGAACAGTGTGAGAAGTTTGCCAAGCCTGACGACCCTTTTGGCTTTGGTCTGGACCGTCGACCAACATCGGAGGGCGGTCAAAAGGATTTTTATCTCCCCAGCGCCGCCGTCACGCCGTTGTCGGAAATCGCCTTCTCGGGCATAGATGAAGAGACTTTTTTGTAGGGTTCCTGGGATTGTGGCTGTGCATTTTGCGCTCCCCATGCACCCGCGCCACATGCGGCCATCCGTTTTCTACCCAGCGCATCGGATGGTGGCTGGCCTACAGTTAACAATAGGAATTGCCGGGTTGGCTCACCTCTATAATTGACTTAGCGTGGTAGCGGACGCTAATGAACCTGGGGTGCCTGCTAATTTCCCGATGCACTACTTCACCTCTTGGATGGAAATGCACGTGCATGGGATGTTCGGCGTCCACAAGATCCCTCCGTTTTTTGAAAAATATAGACTCCCGAGAGTCATACGGCTGGTCGGCGCCTCGATTGTGGTTGCGTTTCCGCGAGAGGCTAGGGGGCTATTCCTTCGTCCACACCTGGTCGGAGCGAAGGTTTATTTTTTGGACCATGTCATAACCATAGGCTCAGAAACCACTAAGTCGGTGGTGCCGCTGCGCGATGATTTTAAGGACGGGGCCTCCATATTGAAAGCCCGAGAGATCCTCCACCTCTACTCCATTCGGCCGGGCTACCTGGTGTTCAGGCAGAATGAGATGGCGCTTTTCATGAGGTATAACCCTCACCGGTTCGCCCAACAATCCAGCTATCACCAGGGGATCCCGCTGGAAGCCTTTTTGAAAGAGCCCATGGCCAGCCGGGAGGCGATAAGGAGTGCGATGCACCATTTCATGCGGCTTAACACGGGCTCTTATTTCTTCATCAGCGAGCCGAGCTGCGTCCCCAAAGTCCTCAACGCGTATGTGGCTTGGTACGTCCACTCAATGGGTCCGGTTATCTATATGGAGAAGCGCATGTTGGTTGACCGGAAGGGTGCGCCTCCCGGTGGCGATCGCAAGGCTCCTTTGAAGCCAAGGACCCCGGTCATTCCTCCGCTGAGAGATGCCGGAGCCGTGCCACCGCGCGTGTTGAGCCCTCTGCGCGGACTGCCACTCCATGGTACTGTGGATGCACCACCAGGGCCCCGTGCTCCAGTGGAGACGATAGATGTGGTTTCGCCGGAGTCCGGCGTGGGCGCGGATATCGGGACCCGCCGCCCTAGGGTGCCTGCAAAGAGCAAGTCAATCTCGGGTGCACCCAAGGCTGGTGGGCAGAAGAGGAAGAAGGAGTCGCTCCTCTCTCTCGATGCTATCCTCGGTTTAGAGGAGCCTCAGGCCCCTCTTACCGAAGGTATAAGCGAGTATGGCAGCAATAAGGGCTTCTCGGTAGACCCGGCAGACACTGATCTGGCGGCCGCCATTGCGGCTTCTGAGCGATCAGCCAGACTTGAAGCATGGTTGGATAAACTCGCTCGAGCAGGTAATCATTAGCTGTACTCTTTATCATTTTATAGCATTTTTATCATTATCCTCGACTAATGCGTTCCCCCTTTTTTAACAGGCATCACTACCGAAGAAGCCATCGCTGCTTCTTTGAAAACCTTCCAGGAGGAGGAAAATAAGCGCGCTTTAACGGGCGTTGGTATGTCTCGCCTTATTGAGTTTTTATCCTCCTTTCTGATGGCCAACCTAACCTTCTTCTTTTGTTTCTTTACAGGGGCTGCGCCAGCTGATGCGGGGACTCTCCCCGGGCCTAAAATTGAAGTCCCAGTCTCTTCGGAGCTGCCGCGAGAGCCTCGACTCGACAAGTCAACGAGGGATGCCTTGAAGGATTTGGAGGCATCCCTGTTCACGGACGAGGACATCTCAATGAGGGAAGCCTTGGAGAGCTCCGTCTTGACGGCTCGAGAGGAGAGAAAGCGGCTAAGGCGCGAGGCGAAGGCACGCAGGGCTGCTTTGGCCATGGGAGCGGGCCCAAGCACCGTCCCTCGTGCTGATACCCTCTCAGAAGGGCCTCTGGTCGCCTTGTCCACTGCTCGCAGACAGGTGGTGCGTGCAGTTCGGAGTGCTAACCATAAATCCACTTCAGGTAATGTATCTTTCGAGATTTGTTTATAAGAATTGTAAACTTGTCAGTTCTTATATATCTTGTCCTGCAGGGCCAAGTCCAACCTAGGGGGAGGCGGAGACCGTCGAACCTGAGGGGCCAGAGGAAGAAGCACCGGCCGAACCCGAGGCGACGGTGGGCAACGTCGCTGGGGTTGCCGAGCCTGAACTGGGGGCTGAGGGAGCTGCACCTGAGAGAGTCGTTGATGCCGAGCCTGAGGTGGCGGCAAATGAGACGACTGCTATAATTGAGCCCGAGGCAGCGGCAGACGAAGGCGCCTGAGACCGGCGACCCCATGGTGACGGCGGATGAGACAATGGCGACCGCCGAGCCTGAAGAAGTAGCTGGTGAGACGGGCACGACTCTTGGGGAAAAGCCAGCCGCTTTTTCTCAAGAGTCCGGCAATGCTCCAATCATTGCTCTCCCTGTCTACGGTCTTCCGCCGTCTCCTGGTCGGGCGAGTACGACGACAGCCCTTGTCGAGTCCGGTGATGAGGCTACGGGAGGTGGACTCGTATCGATGGAGGAGGGAGACGCCTCCGTTTCGGCCGACGGCTCATCAGGTAAATTTCGAGTTACATTCCTCCCTTTTTTTTATCTTGCAATCCTTTCTGACAAGTTTATCCTTGTTTTTAACGCAGGTGCGGCTAGTGCCGATGCTCCATTGCTCGAGGGAGCGCCGTCAACTACTGCCTTGGCGGTGGTCACCTCTCATCCCTCCCTTGTACCATCAAAGATGTTGGAAGGTATGGATTTGCTACTTATTAGTTTTATCTTTCAGCCGCATAATTTATGTACTAAAGTCGTACTGTTGTGTCTTTTCAGGAGTGCTTTTTGATCATCTCTATCAGGTGTTGCACCCACACTTCTCCTTCCCATATGAACTCGCTTCTTCCTCTAGTGGTGCTGGTGAGTATAGTTTCCGACTGATATCTTTCTTTTTCAGTGATGGAATTATTTCTAACTTTCCCTCGTCCTGATTGCAGTGCTACAAATCGAAGGAGGGGATGAAAGATCGGCCGCGCCACCGGCCCTTCCGGCCTTGCCACCTGCTGCAGCTGGTATAGCAAACTATCGCATTGATGACCCTTTTTTTGTATTTCTTGAACTGTCATCTAATCGTATCTTGTTTTTTCAGCTGTCGTTCCGATCTCGGCGCCTTTCGAGTCTCGTGTCACAATGCCGGCAGGCCCTTTCCTGAGACGTCCGTCCTCGAAAAGCGCCGCGAATAGTCTGCGCATGTTGAGCGACTACATTGAGGAACTCGACGTCGAGACTCCTACGTCTGCCGCAGATTTTGCTATGGCAGCTAACCCAATGCTGGTGATACTCGTAAACTTCCATAACGAGGGCATCGTCGCGTCTTGGGTTAATCACTGCAGGGAGATCGAGGCTCGCCTGCATCAACTGGAGTTCATGCGCCCTGCTCCCGAGACCTTAGCCGCAAGCCATCAAAGAGCAGCGTGGATTGAGCAAAGCGCTTCTTACGTCCACCACTTGGAACAAGAAGCGGCTTTAAGGCTGAGGGAATGTCAAGAGTCTTCAAGCGAGACTGCTCGCCTACGTGCTGAAGTTGAGGCGAACGCTGCCCAGGTGAAGGCTATCTTCGAGGGTCTCCTGGAACGCATCTCAAATGGGCTGAACTTGAAGCAAAAACTCGACGCTGCTGAGCGTGATGCCCAAGGTCGCGAAGCAGCTCAGCAGGCTGTTGGGGAGCAGCTTGCATCCCTCTTGCAGCAACGGGCTCAAGTGGAAGCAGAACTGGCGGTGGTGGCCGATCAGGAAAAGGTATGGAAGGAAGTGTGCGAACAACTGATAGGGCTATTTAAGACGCTTCCTTCCCAATAGCTTCCTTTGTATCAATATACTTGTAAAAAAAAATTTCTTTTTCAAATAAGATGTATCCATTCTTTATTCTTTTGTACGATTCACCTTGTACTTGATTGAATTAATAAATAAAGATACACATTTTTTCTTTGCAATGTCTTGTATGCTCTTTTGCTTTCTCCCTTTCTCTTATTATCAGCGTGCTGTCTTAATAAACACGGTTGACAGATAATAGAGTAAACATCTTAGTTTTTTCCAAGAAATAGCGACGGCTTAGGCCGCAGGTTCAGATCTGCCGCCTAAGACTTTTCAACTCTATGAGCCGTGAGGATCTCATAGAGACTTTTCTCCCTACGGATCGAGAGGATCTCGTAGGTGGATTTTCTCCTTAGGAATCGTGAGGATTCCTAAGTGCGTTTTCTCTTATAAGTCGTAAGGATCTTATAAGAGAATTTTCCCTCTTACGAGTCGAGAGGACCCGTAAGCGGTTGTTTCCCTCCTTGTCGAAATTCGACTTTGGAGAGTAAGACCCATGAATAGTATGCAAGAGACTGCTTTAGACCGACTTGCAGGGTCCCAGTGCTCAGAAAACAAGTTTTTTAATCCCTGCTGCCTAAGGCTTTATCTTGCAAGTTGAGACGAATCGGGAATTTCTCACGGAGATACTGGTTTTTCTGCGGGCCGGCACGAATCAGGATTTTCTCGTCAAGGACGCTGGTTTCCCTGAGTCGGAGGATTTTGCCGAAGACACTGGTTTCTTCGGGGTTGAGATGAATCGGGAATTTCTCGCGGAGACACTGGTTTCTCTGCGAGCCGACACGAATCAGGAGGCTCTCATCAAGAACGCTAGTTTCCCTGAGTTGAGGAGTTTGCCAAGGACACTTATTTCCCTGGGGTTGAAATGAATCGAGAATTTCTTGAGGAGACGCTAGTTTCTCTGTGGGTCGACGCGAATCAGGATTTTCTCGTCAAGGACACAGGTTTCTCTGAGTCGAAGGATTTTGCCGAAGACACTGGTTTCTTCGGGGTTGAAATGAATCGGGAATTTCTCGCGGAGACACTGGTTTCTCTGCGGGCCGACGCGAATCAGGAGGCTCTCATCAAGGACGCTAGTTTCCCTGAGTTGAGGAGTTTGCCAAGGACACTTGTTTCCCTGGGGTTGAAACGAATCGAGAATTTCTCACGGAGACACTGGTTTCTCTGCGGGTCGACGCGAATCAGGATTTTCTCGTCAAGGACACCAGTTTCCCTGAGTCGAAGGATTTTGCCGAAGACACTGGTTTCTTCGGGGTTGAAACGAATCGGGAATTTCTCGCGGAGACACTGGTTTCTCTGCGAGTCGACGCGAATCAGGATTTTCTCGTCAAGGACACCGGTTTCCCTGAGTCGAAGGATTTTGCTGAAGACACTGGTTTCTTCAGGGTTGAAACGAATCGGGAATTTCTCGCGGAGACACTGGTTTCTCTGCGAGCAGACGCGGATCAGGAGGCTCTCATCAAGGATGCTAGTTTCCCTGAGTTGAGGTATTTTTCAGGGATACTGGTTTCCCTGGGAGTTGAACTGATTTGTGGTGGTCTTTCAGGTTTTATATAAGTTACCGTCAAAACCGTGAAGCTAGGAATTTGATCTTCGCTTCGTTTGCTGGCACTGCGTCTGCTGTATTGAGACGAATGTCACGGTTGTCTCTAGGCTGTTGGTGAACCGTCGAGATTTGGCTTAGCTTTCTGGCGAAGCCTGTTGGGAAGGTGTGGTTCCCTCTTTGTTTGTGCCCTTGGATTGTATACATGGATCGATGTGATCTCACTTGTAGGGCAAAAGTTTCATATATATATATATATTTATTGTTTTATTTCCGCGATGCTCTATCATTTTAGCTTTTATATCGCGAAAGTCGCGATTGCCCAATCATTTCGGCTATTTCCTGCGGTGCCCAATCATTTCAGCTATTTATTTTATTTTGACTCGCTGCTTTTTATTGGGAGTTGCCCAATCATTTTGGCTGTTTTATATGCATACGTTTTTACTTGCTGCTTTTTATTGCAAATTGTCCCATCATTTCGGCTATTTCGTATGCATGTGCGGCTTGCTGGATTTTCACCGTAAACCTGAAATTAGACACCGATTTCGGCATCAGCACCGCTACAACTGGGATATTGCCAGGAGCGAATCATCATTTGCCTCTGTCGATGTCGAACAAAGGTGGCTTAGCGAACAGGGTTAAGGTCTTGTCGACTAAGGCTTTTAACTTCATGAGCCGTAAGGGTCTCACAAAGGTATCTCTCCCTACAAGTCGTGAGGATCTTGTAGGTGTATTTTCTCCTTAGGAATCGTGAGGATTCCTAAGTGTATGTTCCTCTGTAAGTCGTAAGGATCCTACAAGTGGTTATTTTATGTAAGTCGAGAGGACTTATAAGGGTTGTTCATCATGCTTACATATCCCCAGTCACGGATGGGACTTGGTTAGGGAAATGTTTATTCGCTCCCATGGATTGTATACAAGGGTCAGTATTAAGCCGCTTGTAGGGCAATATCGAAAGTTGTGGAGGTTGCTTAAGCACAGGTTTAGGTCTCTGTAACTTAAGACTTTTAAATCTTATGAGCCGTGAGGATCCCATAAGAGAGTTCTCCTTACGAGTCGTGAGGATCTCGCAAGTGTATTTTCTCCTTAGGAATCGTGGGGATCCCTAAGTGTGTTGCTATCTTGTGAGTCGTAAGGATCTCACGCGGGTGGTTTCTCCTTATAAGGTCGAGAGGACCCTGTAAGCGTCCTTTTAACGAGGTTGCGCCCTTTCAGTTTTTCACAAACACTCGCCGGTAGTCCTGCTGTTTTTACTCACGGAGCCCTTTCGGGTTTTCATCCGTGCCCATTTTTCTTATGGATGAACCGTTTTTTTTATTTTTTTTATTCTCTTTTTTTTTCTTACGAGGTCGCGCCCTTTCGGGTTTTCACGAACACTCGCCGGTAGCCCTGCTGTTTTTACTCACGGAGCCCTTTCGGATTTTCATCCGTGCCCATTTTGCTTACGGGCATACCGTCTTTTTTTTTGTTTTATATATATATATCTTTTTTTATCTTTTTTTTATCGGCTTTGAGATATTTCAATCCACCGTAGTTTATTGACATCTCGATCAACAGCCAGTTTTAGGACGTAGTGGTCCGTCATTAGTTTAAGGACGTTTCGGGCCGTCATTAGTTTAAGGACGTTTCGGTTCGCCATTAGTTTAAGGACGTTTCGGTCCGCTCATTAGTTTAAGGACGTTTCGGTCCGCCATTAGTTTAAGGACGTTTCGGTCCGTCCAGGAGAAGGCTGGCAACTGCTTATAAAGTTTGAGCTTAGGAAGATAGCGAGCGGACATAGTCGTCGTCATCCATCATTGACCTAGACTGTGGCTCATTAAACGTAGTATTTCTTTAGGAAGCAGCCATTTATTGGCCTGAAAGGCCTTTCACCGTGCATATCCATGAGTAGATAGGCTCCACCCTGGTAGACCATGTCTATGATGTACGGGCCTTCATAGTTCGATTCGAATTTTCCCCGCTTGGCACGATTGGGGATCATAGGCCTTTTGACCACTAGCACGAGTTCGCCTTGGCGGAATGTCCTCGGCTGGGTCAATCTTTCATATGAGCGCGTCATCTTTGCTTTATAGGCCTCCAGATTTTGTTGTGCTATGAGCCGGTTTTCATCACGGGCATCAAGCTCCTCAAGACGAAGGTGAGAATTTTCTTCGTCCGTCAGCTCGTAGTGGACTACCACTCGTAGAGAGGGTAATTCTATTTCGAGGGGGAGTACTGCTTCTGTACCGAAGACTAACGCGTACGGCATTGTGTTCGTGGCCGTCTTGAACGTAGTTCAATACGCCCAGAGAGCTTCTTACAGTCTCTCGTACCAGTCCTTCTTATTTCGGGACGCCGTCTTCTTCATGATCTTCGTCAAGGTCTTGTTGAAGGCCTCAGCTAGACCATTAGCTCGCGGATTATAAACTGAGGAATATCTCCAGTCTATATTATGCTGCTGCGCGAAGCGACTGATCTTGTGGCTTCTGTAAGCTGGCCCGTTATCGGAGATGATCCGTCGCGGGGTTCCAAACCGATATATGACGTGCATCTTGAAGAAATGTAGGATATTCTCCGTCTTCACTTCTCTCAATGGTACTGCTTCTGCCCATTTGGAGAAGTAGTCAGTCGTCGCCAGGATGAAACGATGTCCCCTGGACGATGCTGGTTCGATGGGGCCGACTATGTCAGTTCCCCACATTTCGAATGGCCAGCTAGCCACCGTTGGATGTAGTGGATTTGGATGCTGGTGGATGAAGTCCCCATGGATTTGGCATGAGTGGCATTGCTTCGCATATTCGAGGCAGTCTTGAATCGTCGTGGGCCAGTAGTAACCCACCCGTTTAATCTTCAACTTCATCTTTGGGCCTGCTTGGTGAGAACCGCAGATTCCGTCGTGAACTTCCTGAACGACTCTTTTTGCCTCCTCAGGTCCCATACATCTCAACCATAGAGAATCAAATGACCTCTTGTACAGAGTATCATTGACGAAGGCGAAAGACAGAGCTCGTTTCATAAGCTGATGTCTTGAGGATGCATCTTCGGGCGTTCGACGATATTTGAAGTAGTCTATAAAGACTTCTCTCCAATCCTCGGTATTTTCCCGATCTTTTATTTGCAGGGTCGTCTGCTCAGTCGCTCCCTTTTCTTCGGATGATTCCGGAGATATTTCCGCTGGGGCAAGTACCCAACGGCTTTGTACCACGATTCTTACGTCATCGAGGTTCTCATTAGCCAGTTCCTTAGCGAGCTTGGCCAACGCGTCCGCTTTGCTGTTTTCCGCGCGCGGTATGATTTCCAAAGTATAGGAAGGGATTTGGGTCAAGAGTTGCTGCACCTTTTCGCCGTACTTTACCAGCTCTGGTTTGCACGTTTGGTAGTCGCCGTTTACTTGACTGACGACTAGTTGAGAGTCTCCGTATATGAGGAGGTTTTCAATTCCCATGTCAATGGCGATCTCGAGGCCTGCTATCAAAGCTTCATATTCGGCTTCATTGTTCGTCCTCAGTTCTGTTAAGGAGAAAGCGAAGCGCATTATCCCTCCTTGTGGAGTTACGAAGATGAGTCCTACCCCCGATTTGATCATGGGCGTACTTTGTTTTCGCTTCTTCATGGAAGATGCTCCATCGAAATAAAGCTCCCATCGGGTATCACCTCCGTCGATCGCGCCAAACGCATGTTCATCTGGCAGATTGCAATTCAGAGGAAAATCAGCAGGTATCGGATGCTCAGCGAGGAAGTCGGCGATGGCCTGGCCTTTCACTGCCTTGAGAGGCTGATAGGTTATCGAGAACTCCATCAAGAACAGGGCCCATTTAGCGAGCTGACCTGTCAATATAGCCTTCGACATCAAATATTTAAGGGGGTCCACCTTCGAAATGAGACGGACTTCATGTGCCAACGCATAGTGCCTAAGTTTTGTTACCGCGAAGATCAACGCTAGGCAATGTTTCTCAATGGGGGAATAGTTGCTTTCTGCCCCCAGTAGGACTCGACTTAAATAGTAGAGTGCTCTTTCTTTCCCTTGGTCATTCTCTTGCGCCCATAATGCGCCTAAGGAACCTTCGAGAGCGGTCGTATAAAGAATGAGGGGCTTTCCCTTGACCGGAGCAGCCAACACTGGCGGGTTCTGCAGGTATTGCTTAATCTCGTCTAGCGCGCTTTGGCATTTTTGGTCCCATGTTTCGCCTGGCTTCACCCTGGCATTAATCAATGCCGTCATCGGGGTGCGTTCGCTGGCGCTTGCAAAACGCTGGGTAAACAGCAGCTCCATCTCCACGAAGGTCTTGATAGAGTCGTTTGGGAGCTCAGAGTACCACTCGAACGCTGTATCTGACAAGCTGCCAACGAACTGGCGAAGCAACAATTTATCATCACCGCCGGTGTTGCCGCAGAGCACCCTGAACTGGGCAACATGCTGGTGGGGATTGCCCGTCCCCTTATAGACGTGGAATTTAGGTATTGTATAGCCCGGCGGGTACTTTATCTGATCATACCAGCTCGGATATGGTCGTCCTGTTTTTACGACCTGACTGGCTGCCTCAGTCGCATTATGAACCCGTATTTGTTGGGCTATATACTCGTCCAAGTCAGCTTTGGAGATTGTCTCCTCCTTGGCTGTTGACAGAGCTGGTGGAGGATTTGACGTTTCTCCCCTGTCGTCTTCAAGGACGATCGGGGGATCTTCAGCTGGAAGATCTTGTTGGATCATCATCCCCACCATGTCTTGAAACAGGAGGGCCATACGCTTTATGTTGGCTGCTTGTTCAGCAGCCTCTTTATCCTTCTTCTCCAATATCCGACGAAGGAATTCAGCGTCAGTTTCTTGCTCTTGGCGTTCATCCGAGGACGCTTCGGGGTTTTCTTTTGGCCCAGTGAGTAGGGCCATTGCGTTCATCATCTCCTGGAGCTTTTGCTGTTGCTCCTGAGCTTTGGTCACTGACCGTGTAAGCGGTCGATGACCTGTAGATGCACGGCTGTCCTCTTTACCAGACGCCATGGACACGGTATGAACCACCATGCCCCCAGACCTAGGGCGTTTGGGCTCGCTGTCCTTGGCATCTGCCGCGGGCGTGGGAATTTTCTCTGGCCTCCTTCTCTTATGGGCCGTTGAAGTTGAGGGGGCCGTTGCAGCAGGCACCCTGATGGTGGTCGTCCTTTGCTGTTTGTTCGGACGGTTCTTTTCTTCTTGCACTTTTGCCCTTTTCTGTTGCCGAAAGTGATTTTGGTCGATTACCGAGTCCTGAACTCTCCGCAAGACCTTATAAATCCTGGAGGACATCCATTGAGTGGGCTGCTCCAGCTTCGTTTCCGGAACCCTCACCACAGGTGGAGGAGATCTTTTCAGCATAGCAGTTGGAGAGTTCTTACGCACCCTCCTTAACGGTTCAAAGCTGTTCCCAGTTGGAACAGCAGCATCAACTTCCACCATTGGAGCGGGTGGAGTTAGCCCGGAGGGGGAGTTGCCCCCAGCCTTTCTTACTCGGCGCCAGTGGCGACGTCGAGCATGACGAGCCATTGGGACTGGCTCGGCGATAGGGACAGCTTCATCTTTCCCCATGTCCGAATGAGGCGCTGCTGGTGCCAGCCTCTTAAAGACGGAGGTTGTCCTCTGAGTGGCAATATTCAATCTGTCAAAGACAGATCCTCGAGCAGGGGCAGGAGCTGGAATAGTCAGCCTTGAAAAGACTGACTCCTTGACAGGAGAAACCTCTTTGGCGACTTCGGGAGCAGCCGTCTTCTTTGGGATGGCCTTCTCAGGTATCATGGGCTTTTTGGCGGGCCCTTTGGAGTTCAGACTCAGTCTGGCAAAGACAGAGGCTGCTGGTTTGATGTTGGACGACACGTTGAGAGGGGCCGTGGGAGTAGCAAGTCGATCGAAGACGAACTTCTTTGAAGCTTCCGATACGGGTATCGGCAGGGTGAAGCTTGCAGGAGGGATCATGGTCCCGAAGAACAGGCCGGTGGTGGCCTGAGTCACTTTCTCCACAGGCATAGTAAGGACGGAGGCCGCTTGAGGCCCATATGCTACACCTCCAGGTGAGGTGGAGCGTCGGTTGCATTGGCATTTCGATCAGCTCGAGCAGTTGGAGGCCATTGATGCTTGATTTCTGCGCCAGGCAAAAGACCAAATCTTAATAACTTGAAACCCTAGGGCAACCATTAACAAACCGCGATTCGTTCGCGAAGACGACACACGATGTGTGGAGTGGAAAGAGGAAAAGGTCCCACCGGGCGTGCCAGAATCTGTTCCCCTCCGAACGGCAGCCACGACGTGAAGACGTCTTGCCTAAAATTCGGGGCAGATGCTATTTGGTTTTATCCTTCCACCTCTCCGAAGATGCCAAGTTGATTTATGGCACCGTGTATCAGAGGTTTGGACGGATACGGCCGATGTAGCAGACTTCGTCAGATTCCCCCTCGCTTGAGGGGTTTTTGATTGTGGGGACGCTCTTCCGTGCAGGCGCAAGCCCCTGCAGTTAATTACGCTACCGCATCGCGGTAACAACTTTCTCCTTCTCCAGAATTTCACTTCGTGTCATGTGTGTTTGTTTTGTTTGTGGATGACCGTGGATTGTATACGGAGACTAAGTTATGCCGTCGCCCGTAGGACGTGGATTAGTCCAAATCCGTATTTACTTAGATTTGGGTTTGGTGTTTTAGTTTAAGGATACGTTAGCCCTATTTAAGGCTAAGATCAATTTAAACTTTTGTTAAGGATACGTTAGCCTAATTGCCAGACTAAGATCAACTTAACAGGATCGTTTAGATCCTACAAGAGAGCATTTGGGCTATATTGTTCCAGTTTAGGGACATAGTGGTCCAAGTTCCAGTTTAGGGACATGGTGGTCCATATTCCAGTTTAGGGACATGGGGGTCCATTGGTAGTTTAAGGACGCATAAGTCCACGGGTTTAAGGACCCCACAGTCAATGTTGATGTGTGGTTGTCGGGACCCGTCACCTCTCTGACGTCGTTGAAGGATTACAACGATAGGAGTCAGAGGAGTTCGGAGATGTACCCTCGAACCGGATGTAAATTGATTCAGGAGAGCAGCCGTGCTCAGTCAATTTAATTTGAGGACTTACGGCCATGATTGGGCTAAGTCCAGTTGAGAATATTCAACGTTTTTATTTATCTTTGGCCTATTAGGCCTGTGCTAGGGCCTTGCCCCTTTTTAATAATGCACTGCATTTTTGTTTTGTTTGGGCTCTGCCCTTTTATAAATGATGCAGAGCATCTGCTTTGTTTGGGCTCTGCCATTTTAATGCATTGCATTTTATTTTGGCCTGCTAGGCCTTTTTGATTTGGGCTTGGCCCTTCAGTAAATAATGCAGTGCATTTGTCAGGCACTTCGCGCCAATCATTGAGCGCAAGCGCATGTGGAGGTGACACGTGTCACGCTCTGGTGAAGGCGAGCGCAACAGCGCAGTGCGCTGCGTCAGTGCGCTGCGCTGTTGCGCCGCTGACACGTGGCGCTCTCTGGTGGCTTGCGCCAACCCAGGAGTGCAACAGTGCAGTTTTGCAAGTGCAAGGCACTGTTTCAATAACTTGATCCAATTTTGGATTCAAGAAAAGAATTTTTCTGAAATTCGAGAACCAATGGTTCATAAAAAGTGCAAGGCACTGTTATTATTTTTTATATTTTTTTTAATGAAAATCATCGATCTTGTTCTTAGATCAATGATTTATTCAGAAGAAATTCTTCTATTTTATAAAAGGTTTTTACCTTTTTCTTGAATTTTCTTCAGAGTTCTTTCTCTTTTGAAGGTCTTGATCTCTCACGATCTTGATGATGTTTTGAGTTGGGGTCTAGGGGTCTTTATATAGTGCCCATAGATTTGTTAAGTTTGTTAAAGAGATCATTCTCTGAGTGATTTGGGGAATTTTCCCCACCGTTGGATCTTTGATCCAAGGGCTTCTGTTTTATAGAAGACAATTTTCTTGTTTTAACAAGAACAGAAGGATCTTACTAGAATTTTAATTCTGTTTGGCGCAAACGCCCCAGCGCGTGACACGTGTCACACAGCGCAGAGCGCAGCGCAACTGCGCTGACACGTGTCGCTCAGCGCACAACGCAGCGCAGCTGCGCTGACACGTGTCGCGCAGCGCACTGCGCAGCGCAACTGCGTTTGCGCTGACACATGTCGCGCAGCGCTTGCGCAACTGCTCTTGCGCAACTGCGCTGACACGTGTCGCGCAGCGCAGCGCTTGCGCAACTGAAGCGTTGCTTCCTTTAATTCTTGATTTAAATAGAGCCTCGCTCTGAGTGGGCGCGCTGCCTTGGGCGCTGCGCTGACGTATCAACTTCTGACACGTGGCCCGTTGCGCGCAGCGCACGGGATTTGAAGCATTGCTTCAATTTTTGAATTTTTGAAATTCAAACAGAGCTTTGCTCTGATTGGGGGAAACAGGCACAAGCTGTACGTAACGGCTACCCAGGTATTGAATGAAAGGAAGGTCGACAAGTAAGCTCATCCGTATCCCTACCGAGCCTGTAAGCGACACTCACTGTATAGTCTGGTCTTTTCGTCTGAGAGTATTGGATACTGGATCTAGGGGTGGGTAACGTCAGACCCCTAATAACCCGATAAGTCGTGTCGGTGTCAAGCTCATCACCTACCTAGAAACTACTGATCTAAAATCAGTAAATCTCATCCACCATGGTCAAGGATTTATGGTGATGGCCAACCGAATACAGCGCGACATCGATTCCTTATACCGGGAGAGATGAATCCTTGACGATTACTCACTGTTTCCATGTGTCTCGGGACTGTACCTAACTAAAACCTGTTTGCACGACTCAGTAAAGCCGTAGTAGGGTGGTAATCTAAGTACAGTGGGAACTCACATGAGATAAATAATGATCTCAGGTTAACAGATTACATGTACTCATGTCACCAGAGAACTGCTATCTGACGATAGGTATAGTACCATCTAGAAGTTTTCGGCGAGTCCGTCCAATATACTCACCTCCAGTGAGCACCCGTATACAATTTTAGGTGCAACACACCAATGGCTATGAGACCTTCCACCGCCTCTCGTCGGGGTCTAGAAACTTATACACTAGTCTACTCTGGAATATCGATGCCCAGTCTCGATACTCCCACGACTAGGGACATTTAAGGATGTGCTTATGGACTACCTAGCTCTCATAAGTATGATCACCATCATAACTATGGTAGTCAAGCAAGGATCCTACGGGCTTTATCACTATGTATTCGTGACTCGTAATATCAAGTAAAACGTGTACATATCAATGATAAAGACAAACCAGATAGTATACTATCATCTTGAGTAAAACTGTTCTATCTGTATAAGTCCTCATTCAATTATCATAATCGCCTATCTACAATTACAATAATTGCCTCGAGGGCACTATAGCTAACAATCCCTCATTTGCACTTAAAGCTAATTATTGCAGTATTGCATACCCACAACCCGTGTTCTACCAAATACCCAACTTCTCTATTAACATCTCGTGTGTTCGAGAAATAGCCTTAGTTAGTGGATCTGCTATAACGTTTCCAACTTTATCTCTCTATCTCAACTTCATGGAGATTAACTATCTCCCGAACTGGGCGATACCTTACCTCAGAATTTGTCTGGATACCTGATAGGACCAAGTTCATAAATGAACGATATTATCCAACAAACTTCTTGGGCTGTATCCTATGTTGAGTCAGCATCCTGCGCTATGTATATCTCAGTATCCGCTTGGAATCCTTTCCAACATACCGCACCTCAAAAGAGGGTAAAATTTTAACTCTGACAGCCATTCGGTCATCCAGGTCACTCCGGAAGCCAAAACCGGTAATCGCCTTCTGTAGGAGGCTGCCATTACCATATACCAAGAACATCCTGATATGTTCTTCACTGCTTCCTTTTGTTTCTCCAGAATTAATATCTGCTTACTACACTAAATGCAAAAGCAACTTCTAGTCTATTATTTGATATCACATGATTGACCCAATTGGCAAAGCAATTGGAGTGTCATTCATGCGAGTCCCTCTCCAAATCAGTCTGGAAGACTTCTCTTTAGAAAGGGTGACTCCATTACCTGCGGGTAAACTACCATGTTAGGAGTCGTTCATTCTAAACCCTTTTAGAATGATGTTCAAGTATCCGGATTGGAACACTTCCCAAATCTAGATCTATCAACATAGATCTAGTCACCAAAATCTTTGATATATTATCCAGATCCTATGTTAAGAAACATCAGTGACAACCAAATTTTGACTGATTTTAGTATAGGGACATCACTTCCTATCTTGAGTATATCATCCAAATCCCTGGAAAGTACTCCCTACAACGTTCTTACTGGGTTCATTTGTTCTTTTGATGAAGTCAAACACCTTGCCTTTCACATCAAAACAGATGATCCATCTCCACTATTCCCGCTTTAGTCTATGAATAGACATAAGCAACTTGCACAACTTCCGCTGCTCCCACTGACTACGACAACCCTCTGGCAGAGTCATATACACGCGCACTTCTAAATTCCCATTTAGAAAGACGTTATAGTCATCCACCTGCCAGATCTCATAGTTATGAATAGCAGTGGTGGCAAGTAATATCCGTATGGATTTTAGCACAGATTTTGAAGAAAAAGTTTCATCACAATCCACAGCGGGTATTTGATAAAAACTCTTTACAATATGTCTATTTTTATTTGGTTACTATCTTTTCACCTGCACTGATCTTGAAAGATCTACTTGCTTCTAATGGGTTTTATCCCTTCAGGAGCACCCAGCAAATTACATAATTTGCTGAAGTGCGTGGAGTCCAACTTGAATATCTGGCATCTGGCCATCATCTGGAAGTCACCACTTCCCAATAGCCAACTGATAACTAGTAGGGCCATCATGACCATGATGCAAATCTCCCTGTCACCGTCTACGAGGAAACCGAAGTACTTCTCGGGTGGCTGAGCTTACCTACTAAAATCCGTGAAATAGTTAAGGTTTGTTAGGTCCAAATGAATCTTTAGGTTCTACTAAATTTTTAGTAACCGTTTTTGATTTTGGAATCACTTCCAGTTCTACCATACTACCAATAATTTCTTTTGCAAAAAGAAGTCCTTTTTATAAAAAGGCGGCGAGTCAAGAACAATGCAACTATTGATCTTGCAAATGGTAGAAGTTAAACCATTGTAAAAGCTTGGGTAACCCACAAACTGCCATTACTGAAGCATGTCTTGAGTTCGTCCGGATTATGCTTTTAAACAAAAACCGGATAACTCCATATCTTAACATTCTCAAGATATGCAACCTTTCTATGTCCATATATAACCAAAGGCACTAATTTAGATTGAACTAGATTCAAATCTTATGCAGCTATTTCCAGTGCATATCACCTAAATGGAAGAATGCCATACTGTAAGGCTACGCCAGCGCCCCGGCCGTCTATCCGAGGCCAAATGCGGAACAAAAACTTTTCACAACGGCGCTAACATAACCCTAAAACCCGGATTGTGCCATTAACCCTATACTAGTAATACAGAAAAGAGTTTGGAGAGATTATATCAATCGATCAGTGTCCTTCGGTCTTCAATCTCTGCGCCAAGCTCCTCATGGCTGCTCCAACGAAGTTCGCTCTCCGATCTCGCTCGTCGAAGTGGCTTCACGTCGAGGATTCTTTATATGAGCTCCCGCTTCAAAAACCGAAGCAACTCGAGCAACTAGTTTGCTAGCCTAGGTGCCCAAGATGAAGTAGAGATAGTGTGTGATTACTTTGTCTCATAACACTCTAGGATTCTCAACACATGAGAGGGTTAGAGTGGAGGTTGAAGAAGAAGCCATTGATGGAAGTTGTGAGCTCAAGAAAAAGCTAGTGAAGAAAATGAGCTTGCTTATTGTGTGAGATAAAATATGAGAGCTCTGGAAATGAATCAAGAACAAACCCCAACCGTTAGTGGCTGTCCTATCTCTCTCCACATCTTAATCCCACACAATAATCAATCAAGAGAATAGACATGGCACAATAAAACACACCATGAGTCACCAATATTGCACATGCCATATTTAATGCTCTTGAACAAAACTTGCACTCACAATTTCCACTTAATAAATATTAATCCAAATGTTTAAAACAATAAATAGAATGGCATCTTCTAAAGTAAACTCGTGACGGATCACAAGAATACCCCTCATCTGGTTATACATACCTGCATCCGCATTTCGACTGAATACGAATACAACGAGACGAAAATAATCCAACAATTTAATACTAGGATCCGGCTTAAACCAAAACCCACCAGTATGATCCGTCCGATCATGATCCGTGCACAAGTGCATGTATATGATCGAACCCTGCCATAAAACCATACGGCCTCTACAACGTTTCGCCCGAACTTGGGAAACTCTCTGTGTGGGACGCTAAAGACTCGTCAATACTCTAGCAGTGGGTTTAACCACAAGCACGCCAGTGGCACTAGCTGTACGTAACGGCTGCCCAGGTATTGAGCAAAAGGGAGGCCGATGAGCGAACTTATCCTGAAACCCTACTGAGCCTGCCAGTGACAATATCCATACAGTCCGGTCCGATCATCTATGAGTATCGCATATCGGGCCTAAGGGTTGGTAAATGTCAGACCCCCAATAGCGGTATAAGTCGTGTCGGAGTGTAGCCCAGAACATCCTGAGAAACTACTGGAATACCTACCAGTAAATCTCGCTTGCCTTGGCCAGGGACTTTGTGTAATGGCTCTCCAGACACAGCACGATCTCACTCCCAATACCGGGAGAGACGAATCCCCTGCCGATCCGCTCACTGCCTCCATATGGCTCGGGATTGTACCCAACTAAAACTTGTTTGCACGACTCCTTTAAGCCATGGTAGGGTAGTAATCAAAGCACAGTGGGAACTCACACGAGGCAAATGACGATCTCTGGTCGATAGACTAACCTGTACACATGTCACTAGGAAACTGCTATCCGACGATGGGTATAATTTCCAACTAGCATGTTCCCGGCGAGTCCGTCCGGTGTAATCATAACCCAATGAGCACCTGTATACGTCTTAGGTGAATCAACTGACACCAATGGCTTATGAGACCGGCCATCGCCCCTCGTCGGGGTATCGATCCGTATACACTAGTCTACTCTCGGAGTATCGATACCCAGTCTCGAAACTCCTACGACTAGGGACACTTTAAGGATGTGCTTATAGACTACCCAACTCTCACATATATGATCGCCATCATACTGCTGATAGTCAAGCAAGAATCCTATGGGCTCTATCAACATGTAATAGTGCTCTGTAATGTCACCTAAAGTATATACACGATGATAAAGACAAACCAGATAGCATACTATCATCTCGAGTAAGACTGTCCTACCGGTATAGGTCCTCTCTCAATCATTGCAATCACGTGCCTGCGATCCAATAATTGACTTTGAGGGCACTATAGCCTGTATCATGTTTGATGATGCAAGATTGCTAGGTTTTGTGTAAAGAGTTAAACCTTGGTTAAGTAAATGGTTAGGGTTTTATTTCTTATTCATTTATTCATTTATCTATTTATTTTGGATTAAAAGAAATGAGAAATGAAAACATAAGGGTTGCTTTCATTCATGATGCTTCTTGAAGCTTCATGCAACTTTGACCAAAGTGACTCTTTTGTCTTCATCTCCTAAACCCTAACCATTCATTTAACCTTAGTTATTTCTCTACACATTACCATGGTTAATATTATGATAAGAATCATTTTTATTATTCTTTTCATAATACTTATCATAATATTATCATCTTCTTCTTCTTCTTCTTGAAGAAGAAACCTTCCTCCATCAATGGCAACTCTTGAAAATGAGTGAGAAATCCAATTCTAAAGTGAACCCACTTCCTATTTCTTCATCCTCTACCTCTTGCCAAGTAGTAGAGTGTGTTTTCTTCACAAGTTTCATGACTTGGTGAAGTGGGAGCTTGATCTTGTGATGCCTCGACGTAGATCATCTTCGGCACGAAGCCGACGACCTTGCCCGCCCATTTCTCCGATGAAGCCGACGCTAGAGCCCGGGTTTCCATTTGGACAGCGAGGAGACTTCATTACGGAGCTATGGAGGTGGAGGACCGGATCTACAAACGTTGTATTTCCGTTTACACTTTAGTTAAGTTGTTAACTAGCTCGTAGTTTCGCCTAAAATCTAGTTAACGATCCGTATTAGGGTTTCTCGGCACCCGTAAAATTTAAAATTGGCATGGTTGATGCCTTGTGAGACATCATTAGCGTGCCTAGGAGCCCTACATAGCCAACACATACAACACTACTCATTAAGAAGCGTACTCATGAATGAGTAACCTATGAGAGAAACAAGTTCTTAATTATTACTATGACGAAATACCTAGCATAGGTATCTACATCTTCGGTCATTTTGAAGATTCTTGATATTTCCAAGATATGGTTCTCTAATTTATTCTTATATCCTATGAACTTCTCAAAATTTTTGGACCTTATATTTCAACGAACGCGTATCTAAAATAAAAGAACTCATTGGTATACTGAATGAAGTTACCAACTCAAATTTCGTGTGTTGTACATTGAAAACTGAATTTTGGTTAAGAACGTCGATGCCATTATTCAATGCACCTTATTTTATCCTCAACTGATAAAGCTAAATGTTTAGGACATAATTTTCAAAAATTATATCTCATTTTATAAAATAAAGATATGGATATATCATTTTAACAATTGGAGCATAACAACGGTAATTCAAAAACCAAATATTTGCCGTTAGGCAAAACCCGGTGATTTAATCATCAATTGCTACGAATTCTGATATTGAGGATCAAATCACCCATTTCCTAATATTCTACTCATTCTCAGCATCTGTAATGCCCTATAAATATGAGATACTAATCCGGTATACATATACCATGGAGTAAGAACTAATTGGGAAACAAATTTCAATTACAACCACACTGAAAAACTGAAACATATAATGTTTCAATAGAGTGGCTGGGTATTTATAGTAATGCATTTTCCAATACTTAGATTTACGATAGTAGTTGCAATTTCCTTTGCTCCCACTTCAATTCCTTTATATGTCTCTATATGTTACCTTCGTACACCAACTTAGGCTAGTTGGTTTTCTTCCTTCCCTACCTTTCGGCATCTTTTTAAGGTTTGAAAGAAGACTATCCAACAAGCGTAACGGGTGCACTATCCTAATACAAAGAGCTCTCAACTAGAGAGAAGGTGAAGAAGAAGAGACAAAAGAACTATCCAATTCAATTTCTGTAGAACCCATGGTCATTCTCGACTGAAGCAACTTTTTCGAGTTCGTACGTAACTATACGAGATGGCTATTCCAAGTAATATAGATATCTGTAGTGATACGGAGTGTTTTGGAGAATCTAAAGGGTAAAATAGTAGTGATAGGGATATATGCGATTTCGTCGTGAATCATGACAATCCAAAACCAAAGTTTGTAAAAAAGTTCGGTTAACTTAGTTTACGAGTTTTAGTTTAAGTTCAGTCATGGTCGCAATCCACTCTTATCAAGATTAGATTGGTTAATTATTTTATCTAATCAGGATGGCTCCCACCGTTTCCTTGAATTCTTTTTCAAATCTTATAAGGAGAATTAGTCGGGATCATGTACACCTTACAAGTTCGCTAACTGTTCAGCCAGGCCAGTGCTGATACTCCGAGAGAGGCTTCCCGTGCTTTCGCATGTACCTAATTAAATAACCCCATTTCCGTAGAGGCATAACCCCGTTAACACCTTTCTAGACACCTAATGGGTTAGCTAGTTGTGAAGTGAAAATCTTCCGAGAGTAATACTGACCAGTCAAATTTATTGCACATTTATATGGATATTTTTCCTATTATTATTAATTAATAAAAGGTGTTAATTGTAATTTAAGAACATATGTGGGTTTATTTGGTAAAAGATTATTGTCATATGTTTCTTCATTTATAATTAATATAATTAAGGGAAATATATGCATATCATATTTAAATAAAATATTCATATTAAAATATGCATATCATATCAAATATTCTTAACCATTATTATCAAGATATCATATCAATTAATTGGTTAGAATAATATCTCATATAAAAACAAATACTTCTAACAAGATGATTTGAGATATTTTGCAGGTATTATAATAAGATCAGCCCAGATTTGAACTACAAGTAGGAAATTCAAAGAAAATCGGTTCACCAAACCAAATCTGCCAAAGTAAATTGAAGAATCTCGTAACGGCAGATACTAAGATATATATTTTCAGAATTTTTTTATCAGAAAGATCTCCAAATATCGAGAAGAAAAGGTACGAAAAATTTAGAGGCACGAACCCACCAAACGGCGGCGGAAGGGCGGTCAAAGGGTGTCAACGGTGGCGGAAGCGCGGTATTCTGGTAGCCGTAGGATTTGAAACTTCAAGGACTTGATCGTAATTTGACATACTTTAATATGACATCTAGAGTTTCTAATTCCAAAGCCTATATAAAGGACCGAGAGCTATCTATCAAAATAATTATCATTGAATCATCTATCCAAAGTATCGATTAAGATCTAGCAAGCAAACTAGGGTTTTGTAAATTACTTATCCAGCAAGCAACTTTTGTAATGCGACAGTTGATTAATAAAAGTGGTTCTTTCTTTTAATTTTGTCGCATTTACTTTCCGCATTACTTTCTGCGTTTTTAATTTTAATTATGGGTTCTGTATTCCTTCACCATTCTTCTACTACTCTAATATCCATGAGCGAGTAAATTTTTACTTGCTAGGGTTTGTAGGATAGGGTAGAATAATGGATGAAAAATATCACTTGAATTCTTTTTAAAGTTTTAATTTTTATAAACTTTAGCAAAATGGATATTAACCCTTTTATCGGGCGTACTGTCAATTTATGATAGTTACGACCACAATTTGAGATTCGTTAACAATTGCTTTGTTAAGGGCTTGAGACAAATAGGGATCAATGGAAGGACAATGGTCAATAAAGGAAAACCCTAATTCCCTCCAAGAACCCTAACCCACATTCATCACTATTTCTCTAGCAATAAATAATTAAAATATAAAAAGAATTACTTTTAAAACTCCATCCATTAACTACTAAATCGTATAAACCCTACAAGCCTTTCTATTACAAAATTTTCAAACCTTCCTAGTATAAAACGACAATAATCACACATTTCTTTTATCAACTCGTCTAAAATAAAAAAAAGCAGTTCACCGTTTCTCTGTGGACGAACCGTACCCACTATCGGCTAGCTATTGTGAAACCGTTATTGATTGCGGTATTTTACAACACACATAGACACACAATTTCACGAACAATCAAATAACTACTCATTAGTGGGAATCGAGACCCAACTATCATAATGTGATAACCTTGACGGAAGCCGACCAAAATCACCATACTCCAGAAGGTATGCACATACTTATAAAGTTTCCCTTATATTTGAAACTCCTGATATGGTTTTTGCCCCAAGAATCTTATGACCTTGATGAAATCCAAAATATCATTAGTCGCTAGTCAATTTCAACCCGTTATTGTCCTGATTAATCTAGACCCATCTGTACTAACCCTTGACGAAAGCCAAAATAGCTGTACGACTGTCCTAGATTAATACATATCTATACTACAGAAAAGTAACACATAGCTACCATTCACTATGCCTTGACGAAGGCCAACATACATAGCATGAATATTAGATGCAATCCGTCTAAAATGACGGAAGGCTACGGCTGGTTTTTGGCGAAAAACCTTTAAGGTAATAAACTTGATATCGTTTAGGAAACTTGAGTGGCTTTAAAAAGGAGTGGTTTAGGCCCAGCTTTTAAAACAAGTGGTTTTGTAGAAAACCGAGCGGTTTTGAACAAAACCGGGTAGTTTTAAAAGTTGGTTCTGATAACATCATTTAGGTTTGTTTTTCTTTGCATTAAACATATAATTCGATCCTATCATTCTATGTTTCTAAGCCACAAAAGAAACAACCAAAATAGTTTGCTTTTTATATGCCATCTGTATTCGCTATGGGTCCCAGGTCTTTACCGTAAGGTTACTTAACTTACGGCAGGGTGAGGACGGGCTAGCGCGGATGAAAAATATATAGAAGTATCTAATATATATATATATATATATATATCAATATCATATGTAAGTAATAAATATCATAGATATGCGATAAACAACAAATAAGATGGAATAGAGAATAAGCTAGGAGCCCCGTATTTCGTTCGAGCCGCAAACGAAAAACAACGTTCCCCAGTCGTGTGGATAATCCGTACAATATCGAACTAAGACCCTTACGAGTGCGGCAAGTTACCCGCCAATTTTAGAAGTGAGGCAACCCGCACTCAATATCATGAGTGGGCCACCTGGCATTTCTTTGAATCTGATAACTTAAGAACTTCTCCGTGGGTCATCTTAAAACCCCTACAATGCGGCGAGAGACTCACCAATTCCTGAGCGAGGCGGCTCGAACTCATCACCATGAGACGACCACCTTCTTCACTCTAGAACCTGGCTACTAAAGCATTTCTCTTGGGTTTATCTTAGTACAGAAAAGAAATATATACAACGGTGACAACGCCCGCAACCTGGACGTGTCCTAAAAAAAATATGTTTTATGTGGTAACGACGGACACAATCCGGCCGCTCGTATCGAATAAACGAATACAAATATAAAAACCATACAAGCCCATCGCATGAGGGGCTGTCCGTTATGACAATCTGGCTAAACTATCACAAGATATATATCCAACCAACATAACAAGTAACCAGTGTGCAACCCCTTCTAATCGAACATATAGCAATTAGACGACGTTATCCAACATACAAATAAAGATATGGATCATAAACGATGTATTAGTTTCGACTGAAATTTTTTCCGAACTTGCCCGAATACAAAGATAACATTAACGGAAATTTGGGCAAAAACAAATATCATCAAAAATCAAGTTTCCTAACAAAAAAGCTACTCTAAAAACCCAGGGACCTAAATCAAATTTTAGGGCGTAAATAGCGGCCAAAACGAATTTTCCGGCAGCCAAATATTTGACTGAGGTCCTTGGGTTTCGTGCCATGTTTTCATACTTCAAAACTTTCTTTCTGACACACTTTAAAAAAATTTCAGAGACGGTTTTAAAAAATGGACAGAAACTTGATTTATGAAACTTTATATGGTTAAACTTTCGGTTTCGAAACGTAAATATCGTTTACAACTAGTTAAACTGTTTAGCACGACTCTGATACCACTTTTAGGTTCCTAGTGCTCGCGCTGCAAGAATCGCGGCAAAGACGGAAGCGAAAACAAAAATTTTAAAGCAAGCACTAACAACCAAAACCCTAAAATCGATTCCAAACACTAAACTAGCCACACAAACATGCAAGGTTAGGGGGTTAGTTACCTTTATAGCGTGTTCATCTAATCACGGAAGACCCCTACACCGTTCCAAAAACTCTAGTAAGACTCTGAAGTCACCGGAAATAAGATTGCAAGCCGATCTTCCTCTTCGAAGATGCTCCACCAAAGAGAACCCGATATCAAGCTATAACTCCACACCAAGTGAACAAGTGAAAGATACGCATTATCACAACTTACTAAGAGGTGATGATAAGAGATGTAGTGGAGTTATCTCAATGTTTTCTCTTTTTTTTATTTATTTTCTTTCTCTTTTTTCTAACTTTTCTTTTCTCTTTTAGAAGCTTTTTCAAAGAAGAAGAGAGAAGATGAGAGCCACTACTACAAATAAGGGTTGCCCCTACGGATTTACCCGTAGGGGCAAACCACTGCCCCTACGGATATATCCGTAGGGGCGAAAAAATAACCTGTAGGTGCAAACGCCGTAGGTGCAAGTCGAAACCCTGAACATGCCCCTACGGACTAAAACTTGCCCCTACGGAGTTATGTATAGGTACCTTTGCCCCTACGGATTAAGCCGTAGGGGCAAAAAAATTATTTTATTTACGGTTTTTTAAAATAGATTTCTTGTACCTACGGATGAATCCGTAGGGCCAAGTAATAGCCCCTACGGATACATGCGTAGGTACATATCCGTAGGGGCAAAATATCAGAAATCCTGATATTGTGCCCCTACGGATACCGCCGTAGGGGCATTTGTTTACACCTACGGATATATCCGTAGGGGCACCCCCAACCCCCTGAAATTGAGATCAGGGGGGAAAATATCAATTAATTCTGATATTTTGCCCCTACGGTTGAAGCCGTAGGGGCAACATGTGTACCTATGGATTAATCCGTAGGTACATATGATCTGTTTTTTTTAAAAAAAAAAGGGCTGCCTGATTTTTTCTCGCCCTGTGCACAATAATATATACATCAATCAAATATAAAATTAATCACCGCACAACATATATCGCAGTATTCATAATCATATCTCACGCATATAATGTACAAAAGAAACCAAAAAACTGAATATGATATAAATATAAACCAATATCAATATCGTCCAAAATGTTCTAAAATGTAGTACAATATGTATCATATAAATAAATATATGTTTCAAAAAATAAGAATCAAAAAGCTACCCTAGCTCGGTCCAGCTCCACCTCTGATAAATGCTAGAATCTGGCGTGCCTGCTCCTCGGTCAATAAACCATGCAATTCGGCATGTGCGGGAGTCTGAGCGGGCTGAGGAGCTGGCGATGTGGTCTGCGCAGCCGCCGTCGAGGTAGTGGCTTGCGGAGCCGCGGCTGCGGGAGTCTGAGCGTGCGGTGGAGCTATAGGAGCTGTCTGCGGAACCGCAGCCGATGTAGTGGCTTGCGGAGCCGCAGCCGAAGGAGATGCATGTGGAGGTTCGGCCGATATACCCCGTCGCGTCTGGACCTAACGTGTGTAATAAGCGTGTAAGAACTGTGTATTATTCGAATTCTTATCATTATCAAGTTATTTCGAAACCCCATTTGGATATCTAGTTTGGAAAACCGTAGTTTATTTTAATTAGATATGTATGTATGATTAATCAAACCTAAGTCTACAACCAAATAAGCTCAGGCTACGTACTAATATTGGATATGTTGATATCTATAATATGACATGATATTTTACTATGAGAAGTGGATAGTTCTTCACGAGCCGGCTCTCATCCCCCATATACCGGCCGAACCTCTCGGCATGAGGACCGGTATAGCGATAATCAAGGGTAAAAATGAGGGGGAATGCTGCCTTCCCCCTAGCAACTGTCAGAACATTATATTTAGCACATACTGGCCTATAAAATTGATAAGAAATACCAAAATCAACAAATTCAAAGCCTTACCTACAGAGATAGCAGATGTGCTCCTCTGGTATCTGCATGTATCAAAATTTGAATAATATTAATTAATTTCAGTACATACATATTAACAAGATAAACTCGCATATAGCGCTGCTTACACATAAGACAGGGAGTGAACAAGCTCTTGTAGATCATCAGGCGCAAATCTAATCTCATCAAGCAGCACATGATAATGAGTTGGACGCGTGGTGCCCTATTTCTCATAAGTGCATGCTGCGTGAATAAATATTGTGTTAATTCCAAACTAAATACAAATATAACAAACTTATCAATTATATAGTATTCAATTTGATTTCAAACAAATACCAAATAAGAATTTATTGTACAGGTCCACGACTTACAATCATTCCCGCATGCGAGCACATATAAAAATCATATTTTCTAGGATGACAAATTTTATTGTCAACTACTGTCACCACCTACAGCTAGACAATAATAAAAATTACTATCTAAGTAAGAGCAAAAGGAATATGTGTATATTTATGATATAGCATTCTAAATCAATATACATGCACTATATGATATACAAACATACCTGGAGGAGCGGGAGTGGCCTCTGTCCCTGATATGGACGCATCATCAACAACTAGACAATCAAATATTGACAATATAAGTAATTTTGATATAAACAGGCATGAATATCTATAATATTACATTCAAAATGGATATTAGAGAGCGCACCTGCAGTGAGAAGTGGTAAAAATATCACCCAACAAGGGTGTAATTTACAGAATCAGTTGAAACTCTTGAAAGTCATAGAAGAACCTGACCTTCACAAATCTGATGTATACTTTCCATTGGACACTAAGAAGTCTCTAAAAAGAAAAGCCAATGTGAAAGCCATCATTAGTTCATATCAGAAGATTGATGCTGAAACAGAGAACAATGAATGCCATTTTCTTCTTCTTCTGCCACATTACTGTCTTCTCCTTCTTATTATGTGCGCGTGCAAATTCAATGAAAGCAGAAACTCCAGTGACAAACTTAGGTTGCATATGTTGTTGCTAATTCACATACATCCAGTCCTTAACCCTGACGTACTCATGGGCCATGTTAGACTGTATCATATAAATTGTAGGTTATGATGACTATATTGAGAATATGGATTAATAGTGGGTAGGAAAAGTATTTCTCAAATGAATTTTGCATCTGAAAACCATAAACTACTAAGTAATAGCATATATAATTTTTTTAGTATAAAGATTGTTATTTTAAGTTTTCCCTTATTAAATCAAATTTGTTTCACGTATCGAGAAATATACCAAAACGTGCACAAGCATGCAATGTCTTGGTTTTCTAGTGTATGATCCACCATACACAATAGAACACAATACAATATTTCGTATAGTGATATGATCTAACTGCCTTTATAAACTACAAGTGTACAGAAAATTATGATAAGAAACCATAAAAAAGGGTCGTAGCCATGCATAACCTTGAATCTACATACCAAATCGTGCACAAGCATGCAATTATTGTCACCTTGCCTTGGAATATAAAATATCTTGGAAGACTATAAGCGGAGCATTTAAATTTTGATAACTTTTGACTTCAACATATATTTTTCTCAAGTACCATGAAATATACTTCCTCCGTATAAACTGTTTTCAGGAAGATGGATTAACAATGACAAATTATCCATATTAGAAAAACACGGTATTACCCTTCTTAAGATAATACATTGTATAAGCACACCATAGCCCAGAACATGTCCTTCTATCTACGCAAAACATAATCAGCATATAGCAATAAAAGGAAAAGAACCACCATATCGGAGATGAAAGACAGAGAATTCAAGCATTGTTTCATACCTTTAGAGCACGCTGCCAAAAGAAACAGAAAGTCAATAGAACAAATTATCACATAGGAATTGATAGATAAATAAACAATTAACTTATGCTGCTTAAAGAAGATGTGACATGTTATTATAATTTCTTTTGGGAGAACCTGGAAATATGAAATGGAGGGGAAGACATAGAAGTAGAGGGGTTTTCTTTTGGGGGAAGGAGATGAGAAATAGCCCATAAAAGATGAAAGTTGATTGCCTTAAAGCTTAGATATAAATTTATCGAAATACAACATTAGAGTTCTGAGAACCTTGCCTTGAAATTTATTCTTTATTACTAACAACTATCATATCAAGTATCATGGTTCATGGAAAAAATATTATTAAAATAGAAAAATTCATAAAGAAAAAAGTGCTTCGAAAGAACTTATACCTCATAGCACTTCTGAGCCTGCTCAAGTTTTCGCTGGACAAGGTAAAATTGCCCTAGGTTGTGTAAAGCAGCCCCTACTCTGCAAAAGCAAGAAACCTTAAAGAATCACAAATGTGTCCATCATCCAATTTAGGTGACTAAAAAGGTAAAAATACATAAAATCATATATTAAAAAACAGAATTACTATATCTGTTCTACACATATAATGTAAGTATATATCATTAAAAAAAAGTCAAAAAGGCTTAAAGACCCTTCACTGAACTTCATTAATAACTATTTATACAAATTATTAGATTTAACATTGGTTACTTACTAAGCATACATGTCTACAAGGTTAGAAAATAAAATAAATTTCAACTGAAATAATATACACACCGTACGTCATCAGAACCAAACACTTCCTCCGGAATAGTTATGGCTTCTAAATATAATGGCTCAGCTTTATCAAATGCTTTCCTTACCCTATAAAGTTCTGCCTACAATACCAAGCATACATCAATAGATAAGCTTAAAACAATTAAGAAAGCCAAATTTCTTGACAAGACACCGGCTTCTCTTGTTTAAAGAACATTTTATTGCTAAAATCAGTTAAAGGTTATAACGAAAAGAAAAAGAAAGAATGTCATAATCCTATGTTCAAATTTATTTCCAAAATCATATGATAAAAGTAGATAAAGCAACTTAAGTTGCATCATCCTAGATTCCTAATTCAATTCTTACAATTAACGACGGAAAAACAGCATGTAAGATATGCTAAGATAAAGGCAGGTAGCATATACATACATTAAGCTCCACAAATATATTTTTGATAATTCTTGAAACTTCAACTTCTTAACAGTGTCTAGCTCGCTCAGTTATAGCTTTCCAACATCGCTTCTTTTGTTTTTAGGCTATGTCAAAGATGTATTTACCTAATTTTGTAATCTCACTGGAAAAATATCAGCCTTTGCAATCTACTGCGGTAACAGCATCCAGTTTCTAACCCCAACCCCAACCCCAATCCTAACCCTAACCCTACTACCAGCCCCAGCCCCAACCCCAGCCGAACCCCAACCCTAACCCTAACCCCAAGCCCAACCCCAACCGCAACCCCCTGCCGAACCCCAACCCCAACCGCAACCGCAACCCCCCAGCCCCAGCCCTAACCCGAACGCTAACCCCAACCGATGCCTCATTGGTACCCAAACCATGAACCATAGCCCTAAAACAATCAAAAATTTGTTTAATTGAAGATTTCCTAACCTGTGCAGGCGGTGGCGACGACGAATCGGTGGCGATGACGAACGGAGATAAGGAAGTAGCAGGCGGTGGCGACGACGAATCGGCCGGCGCTGGCGACGACGAGAACGGCGACGACGAGAATGGCGATCGGCAGGAATGAGGGTTTGGGGATTTGGGTTCGCACGCAGTGATGAGAAAATAAGAGATAATCAGCGTAGGGATCGATCTGCCTTTTTACATAAATCCCTATTTAGATACCCCAACGGATACATCCGTAGGTTCTTGGTTTGCGGCTCCGTAGGGACAAACAACAATTTAAGATTTAATAATTTTTAAATAAATATGTAAGGACCGCAGGGGCAACCGTTTGGCCCTACGGATTAATCCGTAGGGCCAAACTTTATCTGCCTCTACGGATGTTGTTATCCGTAGGGACAACCCCCTATTTTAGTAGTGGAGGATAATCATGTAGCATAAAACAATCCTTCTCTCTTCATCTTATCCATATATGAAGTGGTGGAATAAAAGCATGAGCCATGCAGTGACTCACAAGCCAACTACCTTGACAAACCTTCTAAAATATGAGAGAAGAAAAGAATATACATGAACACACACACATATACATACATACACCCATCCGAGTTTATGTACTAAATACATATACACCGGTATTCGTATCAAAATACGAATACCGTATTCGTATTTTGATATGAATACCCGTATTTATACATTCGTATAAATACCGCATTCGTATCAAAATACAAATACCCAAAAGAGAGAAAATGAGAGATATAATACTAGCTCACAATGATTCAGTTATCTTTCAAACCTGCTAGTTGTAACCTTTCAGAAAATAAAATATTATTTTTGGGAAATTAAATAATTTAAATAATAATTTCTACGAATATTATTAAGTATGAGAATTAGTTTTAATGAAATGGTATAATTATATACCGATAGTTTGGAAAATATTTGGAAAATTTATAATAATTATTAATTTTGAAAGTGTTAAGTTGATTTTGATATGTTATGAATATTTATACAATTATTTGTGTACGAGTTTATTACTAAATTTGATTAATATTTACTAATTATGGATTAATCCGGTTGATGTTCATGGCATGCAACAAAGCATGCTTTGAATACTTGCCGATTTCCAATAACAACCCGCTTCATTTCTTATTTGCATATCCCCCTCTCCTCTCTCCCTCTCTTTCTCTCTAACATTGGTTTAGGGTTTTTCTCCATCGCTGAGAATGGAGACGATCTCTTCAATGGATCCCAGCGCTCTCTCTCCTCACCTCGCTTCCTTGATCAAGAGTATCTCCCTCATCCCCGCCGCCGCTTTTACCACCATCATCGACTGCGTTTTGGCCTCTTCCGATCTCTCCTCTTCTCAACTCTTCGATTCTCTCCTCCGCTCTTTCCCCGCTCTCCCTATCAGTCAGGCTCCTCGATCGAACCATGTGCTATCTCACACCAGTGCGCTCTGCCATCTCGCCAAGCATCTGGGTGAGTTCGAATCACTAAGAAAAAGAAGGAAAAAAAAAGGAAATCCTTTTTTGGGTTTTGTATGTAATCTTATTTTGTGATCCGTGGAGGCCCGGGCCGATGCTTTGCGGCTGTTGATTTGACGTATTTTTTTTCCGGCAATCAAAGCGATTGATACGAATGATCTGGAATTGCTCAATCAGATTGACGGCTTACTATTTGATGCTTCTTCCAAGATGCAATCTCGGGAGCTTATGGGCGAAACCCTAGTGCCGTATTGCCTGAGGTCGGTCGGTCTCAGTATGGGTATGGCTCGGAATGATGAGTTGGCAGTTTATGAATGGAGTAGTGAGAATTCCATGGAGTTTTCCGGAGCTTTTCAGTTGCCGATTTCATGCCGTGTGTTGACATCCTTGCTTAATTATGTTTTGGGAAGCGTGAGGGAGATTCAAACCGAACAAATGCTGGAAGGGTTTCCTGCAAATACGATGTGGGGTCATGTCCAGCATAGAAAATATGGAAAAATTGCCTGTCTATGTTTTCTCTTGGACATTCAGAGAGACTAGATGGATACAGTGTGCTCTCTTTGTATTTCTTATCTTTCTACTGCATCCAATTGAGCGATGATTAAGCGAGTGGTGATATTTATAAAGAAGTCGATTTAAGATCCGAAAAAAGAGTTTTGGGAGGAAATACAAAGAGGATTGGTTGACAAGGATGCATTCTTGAGGAAGCAGACACTACATATTCTTCAAATTTCATTGAACTTACATTTTGCTCATGTTAAAAGCAATGATCATACCTCCAGCAACACAAAATTTGTCACAGATTCTTCAAATGAGCATATTTCATGCGATGAGACTCGTCACATTCTAATATCACAAAGAAGAGTAAATGGGCTGAAAAAGAGGCCAAGTCCTCGAGTGTCGGAGAAGTTTGCTATCTTGGTCATGGTTATTTCCGTAGTCAAGAAAGATGGAAGGCTTTTATATTGTTATATGAAATGATTGAAGAATACGACACACACTTAGTCAAGGCTACTTGGACTCATCAGGTACCCATGTGGACTTGATATGACAAGGGAAGAGCATAACGGCATCGATTTCGGCAAGCGAGGATCAAGGTGAGTAGATGTATATCTACGGGGGAAGTCAGGTGGATGACGTATATCACCCCCGCAAATTCGTAGATTAGGATGTGTATGGTATATATATGGGTAGTGCGGATACTTAGCAATAGGGTTTTCTAAGAGACCTTAAGTGAGATGAAATGTACTTGGAAGAAAATTGCCCTTAGTTGGTTTCTAGTCGTGGACCCGCAGTGTATAGGTTGACACACACATACACACACACGCACATGAGATATGATGTGGGTGTATACACACTCACGTACAAAAGATGATATGTGATGTTAAATGGATATGAGTTGATATGATCGGGCATGATACCGTGAGTTGTTGATATGTGATTGAGTTATGATATGATATTATAATGGATCGTTGGGCGATATGTATTCATATATACGATAATAAATGTTTGATGATCTTAGAATGTACGAGACTTTAGAACAGTACCCCTGATCATGATATTGTATGATGATGCATACATGATATTTGACCCGCACTCCGATTTTGGAAATGCCGTACGATGGATTTTACCTTACGAGGTATATATATAATGATTGATCCACACTCTTGACTCAAGGATGCCGTATTATGTATTATACAGTGCGTGACGCTATGAGGCTGGATCGTCAACTACTAGATATATCGACTCGGAATTTAAGTAGATTTTCTTACACTTCTAATTAGGCTCTTAGTTTAGTCTCTTAGTTGTATAGGTAGATACTAGACCTGGCTTAGGTCATACCTATTTTCAAAACTAACGAATCGTGAGTATTTTTAAAAGACAACCCGAGAGATGTTACGGATTTTTTAAAAGACATATCTTTTCTCAAAAACACCGTAGCCCCTGCTTTTCTAAAAACCTCGATTCGTGCTATTTCAAAACACTAAAACTGTATGACTCATACACTGATATGTATATTTTATAATGTTACGTTTACTGTTCGCTTTTCTGTTATATTTATGTTCTCATCGCACTACATATTTATTACATGTGTTTTCTTTAGCTATTATGAACCCCGTCTGTTAGGACACCAGCACCATTACCGATGATGCGTATGTTCCATGTACACTTGCTTGTCGGCTCACACACATCATCATCGGTAATTGCCATGTCACGTACACTTTAGAAAACGTTACTTCATTGGTATAACCTGCTAGCTGGTAGTTTTAACATAGTACTAGCATGCTTACTCTCATATGCTAGTTTAGATATTGCATTATTTACTTAGATACCCTATGCATTTATATATTCATGCTGTTATGCAATATTGTGGGCTTTATGCCGATATTCACTGCTTATTGACTCTTGATTTTGGGATTTCTGATTTTCCATGAGATTTCTGGATTTGGGGGAAAACCGCAAGGATTTTATAAACTCATTATCATTTTAAAAATGCAAGTTGCGATTTTCTCGTGATATGATGTATATGGCGTCCACCATGAGTTTTCCTGATTGAGTTTGTTTTCGAGACCCGATTCAAGGAGTAGGATGAACCGTTTCGGGTATATGCTGGACCCGGTAAGGTATCCCGGGGAAAGAAGCTCGAGATGTAGACGATGAGCCTGGCAGAGGCAGACTACCTACCGGTGATATTTTGGCGCAGCGGATATCCGGAAGATACCGACCGTAGTCGTGAGATCAGATGAGATGGGCCGATCCGGACTGACCGAGCCCATGGGCCGATCCAGACTGACGGAGCTCGGGATTTGAGGATTTATGTGTCGCTGTTGGACACGGACTTTATGATGTTTTTGAGTGTCGGTGCTGGGTACTCAGGTTTTATCATAATTTGTATGTCGTTGTTGGACATACGTTAGATGATGCATTCTTACATGTTACACATGATATGTTATTACTCACGATATAGACACGAGTACTTGATATCACACTTATGTTATATTGTTACCCTTGTTATAGTATTAGTATATTATTGTATGACTTGGGAGATCGTCATACATTCGATTTCTACCCGGTGATGTTTTCTACTCACGAGTTGGCAACTCATCCCCGTTGTGCCACAGTTTCTTGCAGGTTTAGCCGTACAGGTCCCGTAGCGGTTTGCTGGCACTTCACTTCCTTTCGGGTGATTGCTGGATAGGTGGGATACATTTGCTTCGTGACCACCAGTATATGTTTGTATATTATTTCAGTTGTATCTAGTTAAAAGCTCTATCAACCAGATTTGGATATTTAGTAGACTTAAATAACCACAGCTTGTATATTCTTTCGGCTTTAGAGTCACGCGTATGTATTTTATTATTGTTTCTGGTTTTCCTTAAAATGTTTAGTTTTCTTGCTTTCTTCTGAGTTTTGATCCTCGCCCTTCGGTGTTGTATATTCATATTATCTTGCGTGGTTGTTTCCGCCAATTGGCGAAGAGCTAGCTCTTGCTTGGGGATACCTTATATTATATTGCTTGTACCGTTTTCGGGTTAAAAATTACAAGGGAGGTGCTGCTCAAATTTTCAATGACGAAAATGTTTTCAAGTAGATACAATCATTGGGTTTTCGTATACTATTATCTATGTTTTAAAGAAGAACTTGATTTCAGTAAACCTTATTTCAAAACTGCACCTTCACTATTTTCCTCTGATAAGGTTTAGATTTCTGGGTTTTTGGCTTACTTGTATTAGGTGTAGTCCTATAGACTTCACCTGATTCAAGTGCCAGTTACGTACTTTTTTCGGGTCGTGACACTAGTATTATCAAAATGTCCGATTAAAGTACGTACACTAATATACGTATTTAATCGAAATTGAGTGCGTATCAAAATACGCACACACTTTATCGTTTCGCCTGAACCGGGAAATCCTATGTGTGGGAATTTAAAAACTCGACAATACGTTGGTAGTGGGTTTGACCACAAGCACGTCACTGGCATAAATTGTATGTAATGGCTACCCAGGTATTGAACGAAAGAAAGGTTGACAAACAATCTCGTTCGTACCCCTATTGAGCCTGTAAGTGACACTCACCGTACAGTCTGTTCTCTTCGTCTGAGAGTATCAAATACCGGGTCTAGGGGGTGAATAACGTCAAACTCCTAATAACTCGATAAGTCGTGTCAGTGTCAAACTCATCACCTATCAAGAAACTACTGATCTACAATCAGTAAATCTCATCCACCATGTCCAGGGATTTATGGTGATGTCCAATCGAACACAGCGCAATATCGACTCTCTATACTGGGAAAGATGAATCCCTGACAATCGTTCACTACTTTCATGTGGCTCGGGACTGTAGCACGCTCAGTAGAGCCGTGGTAGGGTAGTAATCTAAGTATAGTAGGAACTCACACGAGATAAATGACGATCTCATGTCAACAGAATACCTGTACTCATGTCACCAGAGAACTGCAATCTGACGATAGGTATAGTACCATCTAGAAGTTCTCAGTGAGTCCGTCCAGTGTACTCACATCCAGTGAGCACCTGTATACAATCTTAGGTACAACACACTAATGGATATGAGACATGCTGTTTACCGCCGAAAATCGGACTGAGGCGCATGGAGCGCGTCTAGCCTGAATACGGGGGCAGATGCTATATGGAACTTATCTGCCCACATCTCCGAAGATATCAAGTTAATTTATAGTACCGTATATTGGAGGTTTGGATGGATGCGACCGATGCAGTTGAACTTTTCAGATTCCTCCTCAATGATGAAGGATTTTTTTATTATGGAGATACTTTTTCCTGCAAGCGTAAGCCTCTGCAGTTAATTACATTGTCGCCAAGCGATAACAACTTTCTCTGCTACATGAATATCACTTCGTGTTGTGTTATAGTTTGTTTATTTTTGGGTTTGCCCTTAGATTGTATACAGAGACTAATGTTGTCATCGCCCGTAGCGCACGGATTAGTCCGAATTCGTATATATTAGATTTGGGTTAAACCCAGGTCATATGTTCCATCAGTTCAGAGTATATGTCTAAGGCCCATTAGTTATAGATGTGACTAATATCAACTTAGGAAATATATTTAAAGTTCGTTAATCATGTTTTAGATTAAGGTCAACTTAAAGTATATAAGCATATGGGCTCAAGAAATATCATGGAAGTATAACCTACTTAGTCAATTTGGACTAAGAATTGGCTCTGGAACATATGTATTAGCACCAGAAGTTCTGGCACATACCACGTGTCACACACAGACAAAGATACATGGGTCCGTGACATATTGAATCATTGGCGAATCAGGGTTATGGCGCATACCACATATGCAATAGGTATTGGTGTATGGATATGATTTTTTTGTCTATGGTGCATTAAATATTAACACCCATGGGTTGTGGCGCATGTTACGTAGCGGGTCTCCATTGGCGCATATGCCTCAGGTGCATGTGCCTATATTGACGCATACCTCTATTGGAACATATCTTCATTGGCGCATGGCCTTTATTGCCGTATGGCCTTCATATTGGCGCATGTCTATGTGATGCATGCTCATTGGCGCATATGTCTCTGGTGTATGGCTGCTTAGGGTTTTTCATAGAGATTAATCTCTTTTCTTTTGAAACTTAAGTTTCATGAAACTTAAGTTTCTGTTAATGGTTATTTTGGTCATTAATGACATTAAGATCACAACTTTTGTGATCTGGAGTCTCTTTTTATATGGATCATAAGATCTATTCTCTAGAAATTTATATTTCCTTGTCCATCATTATCATATTTTATCAAAGGGTTCTGTCCTTCTCTCAAACCCTAGATCTTAAGATAAAGAAATCTCTCTGATGAAAACTTAAGTTTTCTCGAGGCGAAATTTGATCTAAAGATAGATCATCGATAAGAACTTAAGTTCTATATATGAAGGTTAAAATTCCATGGATAAGGTTTAAACCTATTATATCATGAAGATCAATTTTCTTTACTCACCTTGATTGATTATGACGGTGAGGAAGAAGATGAAACTGTGATTGTAGAGAACTTAAGTTCCTAATCAAGGTTATGGGGTCGACTGCATATATCGTATGAATGTCCTCGTAGATGATTATGGGGAGTATTCTCTATATGTTTCTTGACCTCCAGGGTCCTTTATATTGGGTGTCAATATTGTTGGGCAAGTAGAGACAATCTCTCTTTGAGATTTTTCTAATTGATTTTAAGATTAAGCTCGGATGCTTAAGCACCGTTGGATTTTAGATCCAAGGGTTATCTGTGAATATGATTGATATCTTTCTTATTTAAATAAGATATTCAATCGATTCCTTTGTTTTAAAAGAAAATATGAAAAGAGCTAATATTAGACCGGATGCTTAAGCACCATTGTGTTATAGATCCAAGAGTCCTTTTAACAAGGTTTATATATTTTTTATTTATAAAAGATTTTATTCCTTGTTAACAATATTATCTTTCTATTTTAGAAAAATAGAGAATATCTTAAATAGCTTAAGCTATATATATTTTAAATCTTTTATTTAAAGATTTTCTGATTAACCAGATCTGGAAAAAAATATTTTTCCAAAGATTAAAGAAGCGAGGGTCTCAAATTATTGGCGCAGCGCCAGGAATTATTGGCGCATACTTTATAGCAGCGCTTATCTTTCTGGCACATGGACTTAAGTCCCATGGGTTATTTTGTTAATTATTATTTTTTGGGAGGGAACACCTGCCACCGCTCCTCGTCGGGGTCTAGAAACGTATACAATGGTCTACTCTGAAATATCAATACCCAATCTCGATACTCTCATGACTAGGGACATTTTAGGATGTGCTTATGGACTACCCAACTCTCACAAGTATGATCGGCATCATAACTCTGGTAGTCAAGTAAAGATCCTACGGGCTTTATCATTATGTATTCACGACATATAATATTAAGTAAAACATGTACACATCAATGATAAAGACAAACCAGCTAGCATACTATCATCTCGCGTAAGACTTATCTATTTGTATATGTCCTCTTCAATTATCATAATCGCCTTCTTGCAATTACAATAATTTCCCTGAGGGCACTATAGCTAACACCAGATAGCATACTATCATATCGAGCAAGAATATTCTGTATATATAAGTCCTGATATAATTACAATAATTGCCTCTGGGGCACCCATATGTAACAATCTCCCACTTGCACTAAGGCTAATTGTTGTAGTATCGCATACCCAACAATTCGAATAGACGCTCAAGCTGCGCCTGTGGTATGGCCTTAGTGAATGGATCTGTTGTGTTGTCCTTCGTGTCAACTCTCTGAATCTCGATCTCTCGGTGATCAACTATCTCCCGGATCAGGTGTACTACCTCTAAATGTGTCTGGATCGCTGATGAGACCAGGGTTCCTTTGTGTCACGACCCGAAAGAACACGTGACTGGCCCTTGAACCATATGAAGTCTATAGGACCCCATCTGATCCAAGTAAGCCAAAAGCCCAGAAATCTAAAACCATTTAAAGGGTAAATAAGGAAAAACTGGTTTTAAGAAGTAAGAAATCATGTTCCGAAAATCAAAGTTTTTAAATAACTAAGCCGAATATGTATTTTTAAAATGTGTAACCTTTCCTGAAAATTTCGGCAGAGTTTCCTTTGTAAAAACTGGCCCCGAACGGGGTACAACAAGAATAATATGTGTGAAATGATAAAAGACATCCCCAAACGGGAGCTAGCTCTTCGTCAATCGACGGTCACAACCACGCAAGCAATAATAATATACAACGCCAAAGGGCGAGGATCAAAACCCAAAAAGAACTCAAAACAGCCAGAAAACCGTAATACTACAAGCGCGACTCTAAGGTCGAAATAATACAACACTGATTTCTAAGTCTGATACAATATACAAGTTTTGGTTGATGGAATTCTAGATACAATGAATAATACATGAACAATGGCGGTTCTGATACAAAAGAACCCACCTACCCAAGCAAGTCACCCATAAGGAAGCAGTGTGCCAGAAATGCCGCTATGGAATCTGTACGGCAAAACCTGCAAGAACTGTGGCACAACGGGGGTGAGTTGCCAACTCGTGAATAGAAAAATATCTACAAGCAGAGATCGAATGCATGACCCATCCTAGGTCAATACAATCAGATATAAATAAACCTCAATATGAATAAAGCTGAAGCATGCTAAACTGGCAATGTAATCTCTATACATGAGTGTAGTGCCAAGTGCTCGTGCCAGTGCCTCAGGTAATAGCATATCATGAATGTAAGGTATGATCAATGTAATCAAATCTGCATGTACGTGGATCCCGTCCACTCGTCACCCAATGACAATAACCATCATGCATGTAAATATCATCAGCATATGCATGGGAATATGAGGATATAAGCCACCTGTGTCTCTCGCGACACGTCAAAATCATGGAACCGGAGTGCCCAGCATCGACACTCGAAAACATCATGAAAACTGTGCCCAGCATTGGCACGTAAATCCTCATATATCGGGCTCCGTCAGTCCGGATCGGCCCACAGGCTCTGTCTGCGGTATCGGCCCTCGGCCTCGGCAGTACGCCCATATCCATCTATCGACTCTGGTCAGTATCCTCCGGATAACCGCCAGGTCCAACCAATCACTAGTAGGTACTCGCCACCCTGCCAGGCTCATCGTCTACTCCACGAAAAACATTTCTTGCCCCGGGGAACCATACCGGGTCCACCATGTACCCGCAATCGGCCTCATCCGCCTCCTCGAATCGGGTTTCACATGTCGCTCTCAGCACCGAGAAAACACATGGTGAACGCACTGAAATATCATATCAAGGGTAACCGGGTTTTAAAACAATTACATATTCTCTTTTGAAACACCCACGGTTCCCAAAAACCAGAAATATCATGGAAACAACATATCTCAATGCGTATAATCAGAAAGCATGATGTATGCGACATGTAAAGAAATGTAAGCAACATACACTGAATGCAACAGTACTACAGTGTAGTGACATGGCAATTATCGATGATGAAGTGTGTGAGCCGGCAAACAAGTGTACGTGGAACATACGCATCATCGATAATGGTGCTGGTGTCCTAGCAGCATGACTGAAATATATCAACAATACAAGCGATGCAATGCAAATAGCATGAATATGCGGAATCGAATAATCAACGCAACAGTAAAGAACCTGCCTCAATAAATATATCATGCATCCTTGCCTTTTGAAATAAGACGAATCAGGGCTTTTGGTAAAATAAGGGCTACGGTGTTTTAAGAAAAGATGCGTCATTTAAAAATATCCGTATAAACCCTTTTTGCCTATCTTTATAATACCCCCGATTCGTTAGTTTTGAAATAGGTATGACTCGGGTCAATCTAATGTCTACTAAGTAATCTAAACAGGAGGGGTATGAAACCACCTACATCTGAGTCGACATGCACATATATATACAATAGTCGGTGATCTCGCCTCAAAAGTATCACGTATGATACGGTATATCATATAACATCCTCGAGTCATGAGTGCGGATCTAACATCAATGTAAAGCTCGTACGGTAAATCGTCGTACGACATCCCAATAGCTGGGTACGGGTCAATATCACATTCATCTCAACACATATCCGGTATCACTACCATCATAACACACAATCTAGGGTACAAATCTAAGTCTAGTACCATCGACACCATCTATATAAAAATGGATGCGGGGTAAAACACATGCCCAAGGCCCTGCCAAAACCACCATGTCGCATCTCAAATACAAACTCTGTCATATCGCCGAATCTCACGACCTCAAGTCAAACTCATCAACTCATCTCAATCCCGTATATGAACACATAGTTCCATACCCATGTGTAGATATACACCTCCAAATACGCACAGATAAATGAAAGAATACATGCAAGTATATGTGTATGTGTATGTGTGCAACCCCTACTTTAGGGTTTCGCACTATACTAAACCAATACATTCTTATCACCAATAATACCATTATTACCATCAATAATCCTAACAACACATAATAAATATATGTGTGTATACGTATTCGTATACATCACCACGGACTGCGAGGGTGCTATACGCCATCCACCCGACTTCGCCCCATAGATATAAATCTACTCACCTTGCTTCTCGTGTGCCAATGCCGATATCGCTATCTTCATCTTCATTGCCTCAACATCACGTAGGGTACCTACAAGTATATCACAACGCTAAAGCATATGAAAATCACATCGGAAACCAAAATAGCACACGCTACTCACATAGGTAAAAACCTATCGTCTCGCATGTAAACACGATCAATATCCACTTGTCGTTGACGTCCAAACGCCACCCGACAGAAACGAATTACCAAATACCAAAATCCATGCTAAAACAAGTCATAAACCATCCACCAACATAGGAAAATCAACCCAGATTTTACCCTAGATGGAATCAGTCAAAACTAGACATACCCACGGTCAAGAATAGAGGAAATAGGGCCATGCACAAAAATCGAGACAGATCCCTCCTGCTCTGGACGCAATTTGCAGCCAGAAGGAATTAATTGGCGGCCTCACTATGGGGTTGGGGGCTAGGGTTTGGTGTGGTGGTTCCATGGTGCCTGCACATCTCACTGTCAACTCAGTTTTATTTTTGGGGTCTCGGGTTGAAAGCAGATTCTCAAATACACTCACAGAATTACATTTTTCCCCGGACATCGTCTCATAAATCCGTATTCTGTGTTCTAGTCTCTAGTTTAATCCAATAACACATCACCACAGGGTTTCTAAGGTCACAACAAGCCTCAATTTCATCTTTGTTTTCAGTTTTACCCTAAACCCTAACTTGAATTCTTCAAAATCCACAAAACGACACAATATCGATATGAAACTAGTATGGATGCAATAAGAATTGAATTACTAAACTAGGGGTGCAGAAATTACCTCCTTTGGCAACTCAAGAAAATTCTTGAGTTGCTCAAAGTCCTCCAAATCCAATCTTGCTAGGTTCGATGTGTAGCTAGTGAGCTTGGGAACATTTTTTGTGAAGTGGAAATGGGGTTTTGGCTTTGTTTTCATAGTGGATCTAGGGTTTTTGTGAAGAGGGAGAGTGAGGGAGAGGGAGGAGCAGCAACTCTTCATGAGAGGGGAGAGATAAGGAGAAGGAAAAATGATGGGGTATGGTTCAAAAAGGTGAAGGTTGACTTGGCCCCTTTCTCTCTCTCATCATGAAACCTTTTCTTTTCTTTTCTTCACTAAACTCTTCTCACTTGAATAGTAGACCCAAAAGAAAAGCCATGGTAGAAATGCACAAGCAACACAAGTGTAGAAAATGATATGTGCACATTTTTGCACAAAAAGCTAAAAATCCAATTAGCGATTTTTTAATCGCGATTAGCACTATATTAGCATATAACTAATCTTAAAAACTTTAAAATGGCATAATTCCATAAAATACTCTATTTTTAGAATTTTCCATAATTTTCCAAAATTTTTCTCCATTTATTTGTATTTAATTATACCAGAATATTAAAATATTCATTAAAATAATATTAAATTATAAAAATTCCCAAAAAATAATATTTTATTATTTTGAAACGTTACAATCTACCCCCCTTAAAGAAATTCGGTCCCCGAATTTAAATTTAACCCTGCAAAAACTAAAATATTTCCATACAAATTCCAAGTCATCGGGGCTCCGAAATCAGCAATACATAAAACGTATCCTAGCGCAATACATGCGCACGAGTACTGAGCAGATAACTCAAAAGCAACACTCCATCAAGCATCCCGCAATCATCGGAGTCATGGTAAAGATACAAATGTCAAGTCTAATACAAAACCAATATGATATAGATCAGAACTATACATGTAGACATCCAATCTATACATATGAATAGCTGATGTAAATGCATGCCAAATCTTTTGAGTTGCTGTGCGATGCGCGTAACACTGCACAGTGGCGGACGTTTTTCATAAGAAAATAACTATACACACACACACACACACACACATATATATATATATATCCTTCGTTTAATAGGTACGTTCCGCCGGTTTGAAAACAATTTAGAAGGGTTTCCTTGTTTTTAAACGTTTCGTGTCATATCGGACACGTAGGTATATATATCGAGACCATAGCTCGCTCTTTGGAAATCCCTTCGAACTATCAATGCATGCAAAATATATCCAAGTACTGTCCTCTGACTAGTCCTGCTCAGTATGAAAACAAATATCCAATATCATAAAAATGTACTGCTCCAAAAGGAATAAATCCCAAAAATGCACATAACACCACTCTGTGCGTCTGGTGCGCACGGAAATCAAAATCCACATATGTGCCATACAGGTGCACAAAACAACATCTAGGTGCAACGGGTGTGCAGGAAGTATCTGTCATAGGCAACGTGTGTGCCTAACAGCCAAAATCCGGTGCATCTGACATGCATGAAGAATCTCGATTTAGTGCATCGGGTGTGCACCAAAATCGTATCTCAAAACATGCGCCCAACATGCGCGAAAATTCCAAATCGGTGCATCCATCGTGCACGAATGTAATCTAAACCCTGCGCACTCAACATGCACGGAAACACAAAATCCAATAGCAAACATCGAACATGCGTAAGTCCAGTCGAAAGCACGGAGTGCAAGAATCATAAATATCAGGGTCAAGTCGACGATATAAAATGCGGCTTAATCAAAATCAGGTGTACCGCGATGGAAAAGCTCACAACCGTGTGCATCAGCGTGCATAAATCAAATCAAAACACTAAAAGTGCACGAAAACTATGCTGGAAGCGTAGATCAAATCACCGGCATAAAATAGGCATGAAATCACAATCAATACCTCAAGAATAATAACTATGCGCAAGGTATAAATACCCAGTAGGTGCAACCATGGTGCACAAAATCAAATATCATAGAACTCAGCCATCAAAACCAAATCATGCGAATAGATCGCCCACAATACCGAAATCCAAAGTGACGGATACGTGATAGTCAAATCATAAAATCACAAATCATAAATCATAAATACAGTCGTCGGTATACCCTTCTTCATGGTCGAGAAGGTACCGGTACATCCAATGCTAGCGGCGCAAGATATCTACTTGCCTCTTGCTCGCGGCTGGCGTCCTCTGCCTCTGGTTCCTGATTCTTCCTGTAGATTACCAAACTCGCAATCCATCGGCTCATCGGCCCGGTCAGGTGTGCTGACAGGAACGATCCCGTTCTGGCACTTTTCAGTCATCACTCGGTCAATCCTCACGATCACTCGTAACGCAGCACATCTCTGGCGCCGACCTCTGGTCCTCTGAATGCACATCACGCATCTGCTCCTGGTTCAAATCTTATTGCAGCAGTGTACTGGAAGGAATCCTACTCAAGGTCTCTTCTGATCTTGCCTAAGCCAAACTGTACGGAGGCTGGTACTCTGGCATAATCTTTTCTCGCTCTCTGGACATCTGCGTCCTTAGTACAACATCCCCTCGGAAGCTGGTCGCATCCCTGCGCCTCTGTATGCATATCCGACCTTTAATCTTAACGGGGTGTAGCACCAGCTCGTCTGCATCTCGTACGAACTTCTTGTCCCGCTTGTCTGTATCATCGACCATTTGACGTCGCGTCTTTATCTGCGCACTGCAATGTCCTCGGCTACGGTCCCTCCGAAGTCTCTAACATGGACTCGAAATCACGAACTCGGTACCTTCGTTACTCAGTAGGAGATATCTAGCTGATCACGTCCTCAGCGTGCGTATCGTATCTCTGATGTCAGCGGAGCGGAACGTCATCTCGTCGAAATCTCGTGCGAACTCTTTACTCCACCTTGCTCCAATATCGACTGATTCGGACTCATCTCATCGTGGCTACACGGACTGCGCTCCAACGGCTGTGCTCGTATCTGGAGTCTCCCAAGCAGTGTCCCATCACAATATCTGAAAGGTGTCGAACCATCCGATCGACTCGTCAGAACCTCACAATCCCCCAAGAGCTCAACATCTCGGGTACAGTTTAATAGTATCGAGTACATACCACAGCATCGGTGGTCCAGCCGTAGAAGGGCAAACCCAAGCCTCACTAATGGCGCCGCGGAACTGCCGCAAACCCTAAGGTTCAAAGGCTTTCACACGGTCCTTATGTCGAGTTAGGGTTTCATTATTCTAGAGGGTCCATAGAATCGCTTGCATGTCTTTCCGAATACTTTAAACTTGAAAAATAGGTTCCTGACACTCGATCGTCTCAATCGACTTTCAACGAATCTGCGTGAAGTCGCCTCTAGCTGGAATCAATCTACCTGATGGCCTCGCATCGGGGTAAGCGAACGAACCACATGTCCTAGTCATTAATCCTCGGTGACTAGCGACTCACTATCATATCTCTAAGAATATGCTCATGCTGCAGTAGCTCCAATCATATGGGCGATATCTCATCATTAGCAGCAACGACTGGCTCATTCGTCTATACGCTAAACAAGGCCTCAATCACCCTGGATAAGCGATAATATCAACGGTCATCACATCCTGGCTGGCCTCTATCAGTGGCTCAATCCTCTGGTGCCGATCGGCACATCCGGAAATCTCGTAAAAGCGATCAATCCAACGCTCATGTCGCGAAAACACAATAAGACGACTCCTCAATATGCGATCGTATGTCTCGGGAATCACGCCCTGGTCAGTTCTCGTCCACGACGAGCTCATTCTGACGCAACTCGAGCCGTAGCTCACTCTGCCCGTGCAATCGCGGCAGCAAAACCATCATCAGAATCGATGAGGATAGATCATAAGGAGGAATATAATACGGTGCAAGGAAATGTACAACCTAAGGTTTTTTAAGCGGAGTGGCGTGTCGTAAGTATGCCGCGGAACATACCTACGGTACGTCACTCTACTTTAGTCACCTATTCCATCAACCAAGGGTCATCCTACACGGCGAAAGTTCGGGTCTAATACCCCCTCGACTAAGTCTAAGTTCCGTAAGGTCAAGCCTAAGTTCCGTATATAGATAACGCCTTAGGCTCCACATAGTCAAACTTAGACTCGAACCAAGGTCAATCTAGCGCTCTGATACCAACTTTGTCACGACCCGAAAGAGCACGTGACTGGCCCTTGAACCATATGAAGTCTATAGGACCCCATCTGATCCAAGTAAGCCAAAAGCCCAGAAATCTAAAACCATTTAAAGGGTAAATAAGGAAAAACTGGTTTTAAGAAGTAAGAAATCATGTTCCGAAAATCAAGGTTTTTAAATAACTAAGCCGAATATGTATTTTTAAAATGTGTAACCTTTCCTGAAAATTTCGGCAGAGTTTCCTTTGTAAAAACTGGCCCCGAACGGGGTACTGATAAAAGGCATCCCCAAGCGGGAGCTAGCTCTTCGTCAATCGACGGTCACAACCACACAAGCAATAATAATATACAACGCCAAAGGGCGAGGATCAAAACCCAAAAAGAACTCAAAACAGCCAGAAAACCGTAATACTACAAGCGCGACTCTAAGGTCGAAATAATACAACACTGATTTCTAAGTCTGAAACAATATACAAGTTTTGGTTGATGGAATTCTAGATACAATGAATAATACATGAACAATGGCGGTTCTGATACAAAAGAACCCACCTACCCAAGCAAGTCACCCATAAGGAAGCAGTGTCCCAGAAATGCCGCTATGGAATCTGTACGGCAAAACCTGCAAGAACTGTGGCACAACGGGGGTGAGTTGCCAACTCGTGAATAGAAAAATATCTACAAGCAGAGATTGAATGCATGACCCATTCTAGGTCAATACGATCAGATATAAATAAACCTCCATATGAATAAAGCTGAAGCATGCTAAACCGGCAATGTAATCTCTATACATGAGTGTAGTGCCAAGTGCTCGTGCCAGTGCCTCAGGTAATAGCATATCATGAATGTAAGGTATGATCAATGTAATCAAATCTGCATGTACGTGGATCCCGTCCACTCGTCACCCAATGACAATAACCATCATGCATGTAAATATCATCAGCATATGCATGGGAACATGAGGATATAAGCCACCTGTGTCCCTCGCGACACGTCAAAATCATGGAACCGGAGTGCCCAGCATCGACACTCGAAAACATCATGAAAACTGTGCCCAGCATCGGCACGTAAATCCTCATATATCGGGCTCCGTCAGTCCGGATCGGCCCACGGGCTCTGTCTGCGGTATCGGCCCTCGGCCCCGGCAGTACGCCCATATCCATCTATCGACTCTGGTCAGTATCCTCCGGATAACCGCCAGGTCCAACCAATCACCAGTAGGTACTCGCCACCCTGCCAGGCTCATCGTCTACTCCACGAAAATCATTTCTTGCCCCGGGGAACCATACCGGGTCCACCATGTACCCGCAATCGGCCTCATCTGCCTCCTCGAATCGGGTTTCACATGTCGCTCTCAGCACCGAGAAAACACATGTTGGACGCACTGAAATATCATATCAAGGGTAACCGGGTTTTAAAACAATTACATATTCTCTTTTGAAACACCCACGGTTCCCAAAAACCAGAAATATCATGGAAACAACATATCTCAATGCGTATAATCAGAAAGCATGATGTATGCGACATATAAAGAAATGTAAGCAACATACACTGAATGCAACAGTACTACAGTGTAGTGACATGGCAATTATCGATGATGAAGTGTGTGAGCCGGCAAACAAGTGTACGTGGAACATACGCATCATCGATAATGGTGCTGGTGTCCTAGCAGCATGACTGAAATATATCAACAATACAAGCGATGCAATGCAAATAGCATGAATATGCGGAATCGAATAATCAACGCAACAGTAAAGAACCTGCCTCAATAAATATATCATGCATCCTTGCCTTTTGAAATAAGACGAATCAGGGCTTTTGGTAAAATAAGGGCTACGGTGTTTTAAGAAAAGATGCGTCATTTGAAAATATCCGTATAAACCCTTTTTGCCTATCTTTACAATACCCCCGATTCGTTAGTTTTGAAATAGGTATGACTCGGGTCAATCTAATGTCTACTAAGTAATCTAAACAGGAAGGGTATGAAACCACCTACATCTGAGTCGACATACACATATATATACAATAGTCGGTGATCTCGTCTCAGAAGTATCACGTATGATACGGTATATCATATAACATCCTCGAGTCATGAGTGCGGATCTAACATCAATGTAAAGCTCGTACGGTAAATCGTCGTACGGCATCCCAATAGCTGGGTACGGGTCAATATCACATTCATCTCAACATATATCCAGTATCACTACCATCATAACACACAATCTAGGGTACAAATCTAAGTCTAGTACCATCGACACCATCTATATAAAAATGGATGCGGGGTAAAACACATGCCCAAGGCCTGCCAAAACCACCATGTCGCATCTCAAATACAAACTCTGTCATATCGCCGAATCTCACGACCTCAAGTCAAACTCATCAACTCATCTCGATCCTGTATATGAACACATAGTCCCATACCCATGTGTAGATATACACCTCCAAATACGCACAGATAAATGAAAGAATGCATGCAAGTATATGTGTATGTGTATGTGTGCAACCCCTACTTTAGGGTTTCGCATTATACTAAACCAATACATTCTTATCACCAATAATACCATTATTACCATCAATAATCCTAACAACACATAATAAATATATGTGTGTATATGTATTCGTACAGATACGTACAGATAAATGAAAGAATGCATGCAAGTACATGTGTAGATATACACCTCCAAATACGCACAGATAAATGAAAGAATGCATGCAAGTATATGTGTATGTGTATGTGTGCAACCCCTACTTTAGGGTTTCGCATTATACTAAACCAATACATTCTTATCACCAATAATACCATTATTACCATCAATAATCCTAACAACACATAATAAATATATGTGTGTATATGTATTCGTATACATTACCACGGATTGCGGGGGTGCTATACGCTATCCACCCGACTTCTCCCCATAGATATAAATCTACCCACCTTGCTTCTCGTGTGCCAATGCCGATATCGCTATCTTCATCTTCTTTGCCTCAATATCACGTAGGGTACCTACAAGTATATTACAATGCTAAAGCATATGAAAATCACATCGGAAACCAAAATAGCACACGCTACTCACATAGGTAAAAACCTATCGTCTCGCATGTAAACACGATCAATATCCACTTGTCGTTGACGTCCAAACGCCACCCGACAGAAACGAATTACCAAATACCAAAATCCATGCTAAAACAAGTCGTAAACCATGCACCAACATAGGAAAATCAACCTAGATTTTACCCTAGATGGAATCAGTCAAAACTAGACATACCCACGGTCAAGAATAGAGGAAATAGGGCCATGCACAAAAATCGAGACAGATCCCTCCTGCTCTGGCCGCAATTTGCGGCCAGAAGGAATTAATTGGCGGCCTCACTATGGGGTTGGGGGCTAGGGTTTGGTATGGTAGTTCCATGGTGCCTGCACATCTCACTGGCAACTCAGTTTTATTTTTGGGGTCTCGGGTTGAAAGCAGATTCTCAAATACACTCACAGAATTACAGTTTTCCCCCGACATCGTCTCATAAATCCGTATTCTGTGTTCTAGTCTCTAGTTTAATCCAATAACACATCACCACAGGGTTTCTAAGGTCACAACAAGCCTCAATTTCATCTTTGTTTTCAGTTTTACCCTAAACCCTAACTTGAATTCTTCAAAATCCACAAAACGACACAATATCGATATGAAACTAGTATGGATGCAATAAGAATTGAATTACTAAACTAGGGGTGCAGAAATTACCTCCTTTGGCAACTCAAGAAAATTCTTGAGTTGCTCAAAGTCTTCCAAATCCAATCTTGCTAGGTTCGATGTGTAGCTAGTGAGCTTGGGAACATTTTTTGTGAAGTGGAAATGAGGTTTTGGCTTTGTTTTCATAGTGGATCTAGGGTTTTTGTGAAGAAGGAGAGTGAGGGAGAGGGAGGAGCAGCAACTCTTCATGAGAGGGGAGAGAAAAGGAGAAGGAAAAATGATGGGGTATGGTTCAAAAAGGTGAAGGTTGACTTGGCCCCTTTCTCTCTCTCATCATGAAACCTTTTCTTTTCTTTTCTTCACTAAACTCTTCTCACTTGAATAGTAGACCTAAAAGAAAAGCCATGGTAGAAATGCACAAGCAACACAAATGTAGAAAATGATATGTGCACATTTTTGCACAAAAAGCTAAAAATCCAATTAGCGATTTTTTAATCGCGATTAGCACTATATTAGCATATAACTAATCTTAAAAACTTTAAAATGGCATAATTCCATAAAATACCCTATTTTTAGAATTTTCCATAATTTTCCAAAATTTTTCTCCATTTATTTGTATTTAATTATACCAGAATATTAAAATATTCATTAAAATAATATTAAATTATAAAAATTCCCAAAAAATAATATTTTATTATTTTGAAACGTTACACTTTGTTAACGCTATAGCCCCATTGCCATCATAATATAAGGGTATTGGATCAACAATGGTTGGAACCACAGCAAGCTCAGAGATGAGCTTCCGCATCAAGACCGCTTCTTTAGCAGCATCGTTGGTGGCGATGTACTCAGCCTCCAATGTCGAGTCTGCGACGGTATCCTGTTTGGAACTCTTCCAACAGACCGACCCTCTAAAAAAGGTAAACACAAAACCCGAGACATACTTACTTTCATCGATGTCACTTTAGAAGCTAGAATCGGTAAAGCCCTTCATCTGGAGGTCGCTATTACCATACACCAAGAACATTTCTTTAGTCTTTCGCAAGTACTTAAGAATGTTCTTCACAGCTGTTCAATGTTTCTCCCCTGGGTTTGATTGATACCTATTTACCACACTAAGTGCATAAACTACATCTGGTCTAGTATATAATATCTCATACATGATAGACTCCACCGTCGAAGTGTAGGTATAACACTCATGCGAGCCCTATTCTCATCAGTTTTGGAAGACATTTTTTTAGAGAGGGTGATTCCGTGATAAGCGGGTAAATTACCGTGCTTGGAATCTTCTATACTAAACTTCTTTAGTATGGTATCAATATACCAAAATTGGGACAATCCTAACATCCTTTTAGGTCTATCCCTATGGTTCTTAATCCCTAGAATGTAAGAAGCATCACCAAGGTCTTCCATAGAGAATTTTTGTGACAAGAAAAGTTTGACCGGTTATAGCATAGGAATTCATTTCCTATCAAGAGAATTTCATCCACGTACAATACGAGGAATATGACAGCACTCCCTACAACCTTCTTATAGATGCATGGTTCATCTACATTTTTGATGAAGTCAAACTCTTTAACTGCAACGTCAAAACAGATGTTCCAACTCCGCGATGACTGTTTTAATCTATAAACAGATTTAAGCAGGTTGCACACTTTTTCGCTGCTCCCATTGTTTATGAAGCCCTCAGGCTGATTCATATACACGCTCTCTTCTAAATTACCATTTAGAAAGACGGTTTTAACATCCATTTTTCAGATTTCATAGTCATGAAAGGCAACAATGGCAAGTAGGATCCAGATAGACTTAAGCATAGCCACTGTAGAATTTTTTTCTCATAGTCCACACCTGGTCTCTGACGAAATCCTTTTGTTACAAGTCTAGTTTTGAAGGCCTCAACCTTTCTATCTGCACTGATCTTCTTTTTGAAGATCCATTTTCTCCCAATGGGTTTCACCCCTTCAGAAGCGACCTCCAAAGTTCATACTTTGTTAGTGTGCATGGATTCTATATCGGATCGCATAGCATCCAGCCATTTCACAGAGCCTCCACTTATGATAGCCTGCTCGAAACTAGTAGGGTCACCATTTTCTATAATGCAATCCTCCCTATCACCGTCTACGAGAAAACCGTAGTATCTCTCGGGTGGGTAAGGATTCCTACTAGATCTGCGGAGTGGCTAAGGTTCATCTGGTACTATTGAATCCTCAGGTTCAGCCAAATCTTCAGTTGTCGTCTGTAGTTCTGGAATCTCTTCCAGTTCTACTGCGCTCCCACTAATTTCTTTTGCAAGAAATTCCTTTTCTAAAAAGATGGCGTGTTGAGAAACGGACACATTTTGTTTCTCGATGTTGTAGAATAGATATCCTTTCGAATGCTTGGGATATCCTATAAAATTACATAAAACTGATCGTGCCTCGAGCTTTTCAGGATTCTGCTTTTTTAAAAAAAAGCAGGACAACCTCATATCTCAACACGTTTAAGATATGGTCTTTTTCCACTCTGTATCTCATATGGTGTTTTAGGCACGGATTTGGATGGAACATGATTTAATAGATATGCTATTGTCTCAAGCGCATAACCCTAGAATGAAAGAGGTAACTTAGCACTACTCATCATAGAGTGCACCATATCTAATATGGTGCAATTCCTCCTCTCCGATACACCGTTGTGTTGTGGTTTATACGGAGGAGTAAACTGAGTAAGAATCCTATTCTCTTTTAGATAGTCAAGGAATTTCGTGCTCAAGTATTCCCCCTCTCGATCAGATAGAAATTTTTTGATACTTTTGCCTATTTGGTTCTCTACTTCATTCTTATATTATTTGAATTTCTCAAAAGTTTCGGACTTATATTTCAACAAGAACACATATCCGAACTTAGAGAGATCATCGGTGAATGTAATGAAGTATGAGTACCCATCCATTGCTTGTGTAGACATTGGACCACATACATCATTATGTATGAGTCCTAAGAGTTCAATAACTCTTTCTCCGTATCCTGTAAACGGAGTTTTGGTCATCTTTCTTTTGAGACAAGACTGACAAGTTTCATAAGATGTATACTCAAACGGATCCAAATATCCATCCTTATATAATTTGGTTAGTTTGGTCTCTTTGATATGACTAAGTCTACATTACCACAAGAAAACTTCATTCATTTCTGAACTCTTGCTCTTGCGTGTGTGTTCGCTACAAGAAATACCTTCTTATTTCGTCGGTTGATGCCCGACAAAATAAAGGTACACCCGATAAAATAAACTTATTTCGTCGGTTGATGTTTGACGTAATACATTATGACGAGAAAAGGTTATTTTGTTGGGTGCCTAATTTATTTTGTTGGGTACTTTATTTCATCGGAATATATCCGATGGAATAAAATCGAAAAAACTGGGGAAATTTTCCTGTTTGCAACTTATTTCATCGGATTATTTTCGACGAAATACGTTATTCTGTCAGAAATAACCCGACGAAATAAGTTATTTTGTTGGAAATAACCCGATGAAATAAGTTGCATGCAGAGAAAAAAACAGGGCAGGTTTTGCGTGGTTTTCAAGCATTCGATACAAATTCAATTGAATTATTGATATACAAACAATCACGACTCAATTCAATTCAATTCAATTCAATTCAATTACTAATAAACAAACAACCATAACTCAATTCAATTCAATTCAATACAATTAAAATTCAATTACAAATTTATTCATATGATCGTATTTTACAGCTTTTTAAAACGAAAAAACATACGGAATGGAGTGATTCGTCGATGCGCGCGTGTTTTGTGCTTTTCCACTCCATCTCGAGCTCACCGGTTGCCGTCGTCGTTTGGAAAGTCCTCGAAATCGAGCAAGTACTATATTTTTATCAATAGACAAGTATTTGCACACAATATTGTCGATAATTATATGAAATATGTATTGAAACTAAGGATTATCAAACTTACATCTGGTACTTTCTTCCCTTGACGCCTCAAGCTCCGGATGATGTCTATCCTTGCCTCAATAGCTTCATGGACTTCTTTGTGGGATATCCTCCTTCGTGAAACTGAAGCCGACGAAGGTCCAGATACAGAAAGAGACAAGAAGACTGGTGCTTGAGAACCCATGCAAGTATGAGGAGACGGGCCTTCTCTATGGAATACCAGAGTAGACGGAGATGCAGATGGGGCAGCAGGGGGCGCAGGCTCCTGAACAAATATCCCTGCGCGTACCTGAGGAGGTGTAACGCTTCGAAATTCGTTTAGTTTAATTTCGCGTTAGTTAGTAATGATGCGTGTTTTTCATAAAAACCCGTAAAATTTATTTCTTTTGTAAACTAGTTCTAATTGTGATAAGAGGTGTTTTTATATATATTTGGGGTTTATTAGTTATAATTTAGCTTGTGTCCACCTTAATTAGAGTTTTTCTTAATTACTTTCTTAAGCCAGGTTAGTGTACACATGCACACTTATCTTTTTTTTGTAACCTAAGCAAAGTGTTAACATGTAACCCATTTTCTTTTTCTTGCATGGTTCTATTATTCCCACCATTAACCAAGTCAAAACCCTTTCTTTTTTTTTTTAAAAATAAAATGAAGAGTGGGAGGTATGGGGGTTAGGTGAAGTGAGCTTGACTTTTGACCATTTTCTTTCACTCATTTTCCCTCTCTTCCTCTCATTTTATGCTCTCTCAGCAGAGAGGCATCATCATCATCATCATCATCATTCCCTTCTCATTTTGCTTCTCTTTTGATTCATGTTCAAACCCTACACAAAAATCTCATATTCCTTCATTATATCCTTAGAGAAATAGCTCTTTTGGAGGAGTTTGGTAGCAAGTCAGTGGCTTTGAGGGCAAAGGTTGAAAATTGGGTTTTTCTAGGGTCTTTTAAAGGTATTAAACTCACCCTTAGCACCTTAGATCATAACTTATAGTTTTGTTAGCCAAAAATCATGTTTTGTGCATTTTTAGTGCTAATGAAGAGGAAATTAGTGAAGCTTGTGATAAGTTAACTTTTTATGGCTTGTTTAGCTTAATTAAGTGATTATAGTGTTGTTTTAACCTAGGATTTGTTTCAGGTTGCACTAAAATATCCTAATGTATTGATTTAGTGTTAAATTAACTTTTTAACTAGGTTTTGGGTTCTGTGTGATCTGCTTGTGACCCGATGGCTTTAGGAGAAAATTGTATTTATTAGAGCATGTACACTAGGTTTAGAAAACACACACAAAGCACGGGAGCACAACTCCCTGATTTGGCCGCCGGAAAAATCATTTTGGCCTCAATTTGCGGCCAGATGGGGGACCTGGGTTTTGGGGTTTGCTCTGTTGGTGTCTGCTGCTATTCTAAGACTTATGGTATATGCAATTTTGTAAAATTCTCTCTGTAGAAAAATCTGGAACCATTTACCCTTTTTCCTATACTTTTAACCTTCGCGACACGTGTGATACGTGTGTGGGTTTAGGGTTTTCTATGTATCGCGACGTGTCGGGGTAGCTCCAGGCGCGTAATCACACATTTTAGCGTATTGCACACACATGCGTTTGGTTCGTGACGCGGGTTTCTCGTTTGGTTTTAATGTCGTGTTTTTGTAGATTTGAGCTTATGTGTATTTCTTGTGAAATTCTAGGTTCGCAGGCGAGTACGACGGACGCCGCGAAAAAGGGGAAACAAGTCGTCGGCTACACCTAGCACGAGACTACAGTGAGTAGATTTAACATCTACGGGGAAATCGCCCGTATGGCGTTAAGCGTCAGGGCTTGATAGGCTATAGTAGTTGCATATTTGCATCCATATACCTTAATTGCATACTGTAGTTCCTGCTATATATATATATATATATATACATATATATATATATATATATATATATATATATATATATATATATGAATTTAGAATTAATAACACACTGCACTGTTATTAACGGTCCATATTGCACGAGCACTAATCTGCATGTTACACACACACCGTTAGTAATTGCCATGACACTCACATTATAGAATTGCCATGAACAGTATATTGTAGCTCTCCTGATATATGATATGACACGATTTTGCTACTTGTGCACATACTCATTTGCATATCCAGACTTATGCATATTCAAACTGTACCTACTTAAATAAGCTGATTTTTGGTAAAACTGGGGACCGCATGATATCTTTTAAAAACTGCATTTACTTAAAGAGCGGTTTCTCCCATTTTCTTACAATACGACTTCTGATGCTTATCTTATATCGCATGGATTTACGCATTGGCTTTGGATTTCAAGTGATTTTTGGATTTGAGGACCGTGGGGTTATTTAAGAAAATATGCACTGTTTTGAAAAACCTGGTTTCTCTTGATATGATATTTTCAGTGCGTCCACCGTGCGTTTTCTCGGTTCTGAGACGTGTGACATGTGAACCCGAATCGAGGAACTAGACGATGCCGATTGCGGGTACATGGTGGACCCGGTATGGTACCCCGGGGCAAGAAAGCGATGCTGTGTATATAGACGGTGAGCCTGGCAGAGGGCTACCTACCGGTGATTGGTTGGACCAGGCGGTTATCCGGAGGATACTGACCAGAGTCGATAGATGGATACTGGACGACCCGTACTGCCGGGGCCAAGGGCCGATACCGCAGATGGAGCCTGTGGGCCGATCCGGACTGACGGAGCCCGATATATGAGGATTTGCGTGTCGATGCTGGACACGATTATTTCATGATATTTTGAGTGCCGATATTGGGCATTCGCGATTCTCAGAGATTTACAGGATTTGAGGGCCGATGAGGATGACGGCGCCTGAGTTTTAGTAGGATTTGGGTGTATTGATGGACACCGATTATATTTTCCACGTTGACATTCCGTGTAGATGTTATTTTATCCCATGCTCAGCATTCATTATTTTGCATCTCATCCTGTAGTCATATTACCTAATAGAGTACTTATGCATGATTATTGCACGTCCTGCTCATCGCATATAAATATTATCTGCTGGCATATGTTAGAGTAGCGCAGTACGTACATACTCGTGATTACCTTTATATGTTATCTCTATTCACGAGTTGGCAACTCACCCCCGTTGTACCACAGTGTTTGTAGGTTGCCCCTCAGAGTAGTCGCAGCAGGCTGCCTTCTTGTATCTTTTTGGTTACGGATACCACTGCAGTTGGTACGTGAGCTGTTTTGCTGTTAGGTGGGTTGTGGTATCTGGTTATTTTCCATTGTACACACTTTTGTATCTAGTATTCTCCATCTACCTTTATATGTATTTGACTTAGAGACAGTGTGAGGACGATGATGTATATTATTTGTATTCTGGTGTCGAGCTCGTGTGAGCCGACTTTACTTATGTAGTTTTTATCATTTGTGATGTTTTTCATTTATTGCTCATTTCTTCGCCATGGCGTCGTATATTACACTTGTGGTGATTGTTTCCGCCGTTGGGCGTGATTGCTCCCGTTTGGGATGCTTTATTATATTGTTATTATTTTACTCATATCATGTCTTGTACCCGATTTCGGGGTTAATTTTACGAAGGAAATGCTGCCAAATTTTTTAAGAAGATAACTTGAACTTTAAAGAATGTTACTAAACTACTTAAGTTTTTCCAAACGTTTTTAAACAAATGTTTTTAACACTCACTACTTTTAATGGCTTTGATTTCTGGGTTTCGGCTTACTTAGTCGCGTTACGCCTGTAGACGTTACGTGGTTAAGTGCCGGTCACGGGTCGAACTTTGGGTCATCACAAAGTTGGTATCAAAGCGTAGGTTTTACCTTTCGGAGTGTAGGATGACCCTGGTACGATGGAGTAGGTAGCTAAAGCAGAGTGGCGTAGCGTGTGTATGTTCCGCGGTATACTCACGACACGGTACTTGTTGGAGATAGTGCCCTCAGAGTCAATTATTGGATCACAGGCACGTGATTGCAATGATTGAGGGAGGACCTGTCCCAGTAGGACAGTCTTACTCAAAATGATAGTATGCTATCCGGTTTATCTTTATCATCGTGTACTGCTTTAGGTGACCAGACAGGTCGCTATTAGACGTTGATAGAGCCCATAGAATTCATGCTTGACTGCCAGCAGTATGAGGGCGATCATATACGTGGGAGCTGGTAGTCTATAAGCACATCCTTAAAAGGTCCCTAGTCGTGGGAGTTTCGAGACAGGGCATCGATTCTCCAGAGTAGACTAGTGTATACAGTCGAGACCCCGACGAGGGGCGGTGGCCGGTCTCACAAGCCACTGGTGTCAGTTGGTTCACCTAAGATGTATACAGGTGCTCATTGGGTTATGAGTACACCGGACAGGACTCGCCGGGAACCTGCTAGTTGGGATTATACCAGACGTCAGATAGCAGTTCCCTGGTGATATGTGTACAGGTTAGTTCATCGACCTGAGGATCGTCATTTGTCTCGTGTGAGTTCTCACTGTACTTTGATTACTACCCTACCACGCTCAAAGGAGACGTGTAAACAGGTTTTAGTTGGATACAGTCCCGAGCCACATGGAGGCAGTGAGCGGATCTTCAGGGGTTCGTCTCTCCCGGTATTGGGGGTGAGGTCGCGCTGTGTCTAGGATAGCCATTACACAAAGCTCTCGGCCGAGGTAGGAGATTTACTGGTAGGTATTCCAGTAGTATGTCAGGGTGTTCTGGGCTACACTCCGATACGACTTGTACCGCTTTTGGGGGTCTGACTTTTACCAACCCCCTAGGCCCGCCATGCGATGCTCATAGACAAATGGACCGGACTGTACGGATATTGTCACTGACAGGCTCAGTAGGGTGTCAGGATGAGTTCGTTCATCGACGTCCCTTTTGGTTAATAGCTGGTAGCCCGTCACGTATGGCTAATACCTCTGACGTGCTAGTGGTTAAATCCACAGCCATAGTATTGACGAGTCTTTAGAGTCCACCACACACACAGTTACTCAAGTTTCGGGCGAAACGCTGTAAAGGCCGTATGGAGATATGGCAGGGTTCGATCAGATACGTGCGGTATTGCACGGATCATGATCGGACGATTAATACTAGAGGGCTTTGGTTTAAGCCGGATCCTAGTATTGTACAGTGTAGATTCTGTCTCAGTGCATTTGTATTCGGTCGGAATACAAATGCGGGTATGTATATACAGTAGTGGGATTTTCCTGTAATTTATTATGGGATCATTTTTTTGGAGTTGCCCGTTTGTTTTCCGTTTCGGCCATATTTCTTTGTATCTTTCCTTGGCCGAAGATTGGTGGAGGAGGGCTTATTTGCATTTGTGCAAATAAGCAATTTGGAGGGTGTTATTTGCATATATTTGTATCATGATAGTTCTTACTTCCTTGACTTTCTTGCTTCATGATTATGCTTCATGATTGCTTGACTTTTTGACTTGATGATGGGAGATTGGTTGTTGGAGTGTGGTTTTGGTTCTAATAATTCTTGATCATGATCACTTTTCTTTCTCTCTCTCTCTCTCTCTTGTGATTGATCGACACTCCCCTCTCATTCTCTCCAGGGGATTTTTGGCCGGCCATTCCAAGAGTGGGGGGGGGGCTGTCCAAATTAGGAGAGAGCATTTTTCCTCTCTTTTGGCTTGAAAAAGATATAGCTTCATCCAAAAATATTCATACTTCTTTTTCCTCCACCAAATGGCAACATCCTAAACCCCTAGAGACACATAGCACTACACTATATTCTACAGCAAATCTTGGGCACGTCGACTCGCCAACTTCGTGCCCGAGTTGCCTCGGACCAGAGGTGGGAGCCCGTAAAAGAAGCCGGCGATGTGGTGCCCTTCCAGCGACGTGATGGAGACCGTAGATTCCGTGGGAGATCGGGACGACAACGAGAAGACCGGAGGACACGGATCACTCGGTATATCTCTCTACCCTTTCTCTTGTTAGCTAGGACTAGTTTAATGGCACGATCCGGTTAAAAGTGCGCGGTGGTGCCGGTTCGAAAAGTTAAAGAAAAGCATCGCTTCCGCATTCCGGTATCGGATTGACGGCCGGGGCGCCGCCGTGCACTTACAGTACTCTGTCGAAGCGACCTTAGTACTTACTGGTTTAAATTCCTTCATGAGTATATACATTCTTGCGATTCGATTTTTGTATCCTTATCGAATCCTATTTCCTTTTCAGCCATTGTGCCGCCAAAGACTACGAGGGCGCAGAGAGCGGCCGCGAGAGCCGAGATTCGAGTTGACTCGTCCGAGACGAGGACTGATCCGGGTAGTACACCGATTGTACCTGAGCAGGCTATTCCTCCTACGACAGATCAGATCGCCATGCTAGGGGCTGGTATGCAGGAGATGCGCCAGACGATGGGATCCAGTATGCAGGAGATGCGCCAGATGATGGGATCGCTAGTTGAGACACTTTGAGCGCAGCGACCAGAGATAGTTCCACCCGTTGCAGGGACTGTGATGGTACCCGCAGTATAGGCAGTTGCCCTTGCAGCTACATAGGTCATTACGGTATCGCTGTCAGAGTTTATGAGGCTGAAGCCTCCGTTCTTCACAGGCACCGATGCAGCCGAGGACCCACAGTCTTTCATTGATAGGATGGCTCGGATATGTCGTTCCCTCAGATGCTCAGATGCGAGATGGGTAGAGTTCGCGAGCTTTCGCCTGGAAGGTCTTGCGAAAAAATGGTGTGAATCGATTAAGAAGGGCAGAGCTGCAGGTCTTCCTCCTATGACCTGGACCGAGTTTGTGACGGTATTTCTAGCCCGATTCCTTCCCCAGAGTGTCAGGGATGCCCGAGCGCGCAGATTCGAGTCTTTACGCCAGACGCCAGAGATGACAGTGGCAGAGTACGATATACTATTTACCAAGCTATCAGTTTATGCTCCATACCTAGTGGCTACTGAGGAGATGCGAGTCAAGAGATTTGTCCGAGGCTTGCTTACACCACTGTTCCTTGCGATCAGCGCTCAGCATTGCGAGACTTATGCAGCAGCGGTAGACACAGCCTTATTAGTCGAGGAGCGCCTTGCTGAGACTTCGGTAGTTCCAGAGCCGAAGAGAGTTCGTGCGGATACATCAGCACAAAGACAGCCGTTTAGGCGCCGCGACAGGTTCCGTTCAGGTATGGGGGTTAGCGGAGGATCGGGACAAGGTCAGCTATTCAGCACTTACCCCCAGGAGGGTCAGCCGGCACCATCTAGATGTTTCCGATGCGGGAGTTCTTATCATCGTGTTTGAGATTGTCCTGAGATACCCCGGAGGGAGGCAGTAGTACCGCATGTCACATTACCACCTTCACCACCCCAGAGGGCATTGCTTATTGTACCTACTGTTGCTCCGCGCCAGTTTCCTGCACAGAGAGGTCGTGGTCGCGGAGGATTTGCTCATAGAGGACGAGGGGACCGAAGCAGAGGACATCCAGTTACCGGTAGGGGACAGTCAGTCGCAGGTGGAGGACAGGCGCGGGTTTTTGCTTTGACGCACCAGGACGCACAGGCGTCCAATGCGGTGGTCTCAGGTACCCTATCAGTATATTCTGTTGACGCACGCATGTTGTTTGATCCCGGATCCACGCACTCGTACGTTTTCACACACTTTGTGCCGAGTCTGGCTAGAGAGTCCGGTTTGCTTGATCAGCCGCTTGTTGTGACCACCCCTGTGGGAGAGTCGTTTGTTGCTAGACATGTGTTCCGATCCTGTGTTGTCCGTATTGGCGAGAGAGAGTTGCCTGTCGACTTGATCCTTCTTGAGATGTTGGACTTCGACGTTCTTTTGGGCATGGATTGGTTATCCACGTGCTATGCGTCTGTGGACTGCCGCGAGAAGAAAGTTAGATTTTGTTTTCCCAGCGAGTCGACTTTTATTGTGCAGGGGGACCGTGGTGCCGTCCCTCACAGTTTGATTTCTTTTTTTCGCGCTGGACAGCTTTTGAGGAAGGGATGTCAGGGATTTCTCGCCTATGTTTGCGATACTAGAGCTACAGAGGTTCCGTTGGATCAGGTTTCGATTGTTAGCGAGTTTCTTGATGTGTTCCCTGACGAGCTCCCTGGGCTACCGCCCGAGCGCGATATTTCCTTCTGTATTGATTTGATTCCCGGCACGGGGCCTATTTCTATACCGCTTTATCGGATGGCCCCGACGGAACTTAGAGAATTGAAGGATCAGTTGCAAGATTTGCTGGATAAGGGACTTATTCGACCCAGTGTTTTTCCTTGGGGTGCTCCAGTCCTGTTTGTCAAGAAGAAGGACAGTAGTTTGCGTTTGTGTATCGACTACCGCCAGCTGAACAGGGTTACAGTGCGGAACATGCATCATTTGCCATGCATCGACGACTTGTTCGACCAGCTTCAGGGGGCAGGATATTTTTCGAGGATCGACTTGCGATCAAGATACCATCAGCTGCGGGTTCGACAGGAGGACATTCCGAGGACAGCTTTCCGCACGCGCTACGGCCATTATGAGTTTTTGGTGATGTCGTTCGGACTCACCAATGCCCCAGCTGCATTCATGGACTTGATGAACCGTATTTTCCGGCCGTATCTTGATCTGTTCATCATAGTATTCATTGACGATATCTTGGTGTATTCCCGGAGCAGAGAGGAGCACGAGCAACACCTGCGGATTACACTGCAGACTTTGAGGGAGCACCAGCTTTTCGCAAAATTCTCCAAGTGTGCATTCTGGCTGGACAGCGTAGACTTCTTGGGTCACGTGATTACACGAGATGGTATATGTGTAGACCCGAAGAAGATTGAGTCCGTTCAGCGTTGGCCCAGACCCACATCAGTTACAGAGATCCGCAGCTTTCTAGGACTGGCCGGCTACTACAGGCGATTTATGCAGGACTTCTTCCGTATTGCTGCACCTTTGACCTGGTTGACCCGGAAGGGAGTTCCTTTCGATTGGACGGAGGAGTGCGAGCACAGTTTTCAGCAGCTACGGACTCAACTGACTACGGTGCCGGTGTTATCATTGCCTTCAGGATCGGACGGATTTATGGTCTATTGTGATGCTTCTCGAGTGGGGTTAGGGTGCGTATTGATGCAGCATGACAGGGTGATCGCGTATGCTTCACGGAAGTTGAAGAAACATGAACATAACTACCCCACTCACGATTTAGAGATGGCTGCAGTGGTCTTTGCACTTAAGATCTGGCGACATTACCTATACGGTGAGTCGTGCCAGATATTCACTGATCACAAGAGCTTAAAGTATATATTTCAGCAGCGGGACCTGAATCTTAGACAGCACCATTGGATGGAACTAGTAAAGGACTACGATTGTGAGATCTTGTATCACCCGGGCAAGGCGAATGTAGTAGCGGATGCTTTGAGCAGGAGGCCCGGGGGTAGTCTATCTTGTTTGAGCGCAGTGCAGAGGCAGTCATCGGCAGATTGGTAGATCTTATGCGACAGCCGAGTGCAGTTCGAGTTTACGCTGATCGGGGGACAGATTGCGCATGTTCGTGCATGCCCACAGTTGCTTGACCGTATACATGAGGCACAGTACAGTGATGACCGTTGTTCGGAAATCATGGCACAGATTGGACAGGGCAGATTTTCTGAGTTCGTGATCGATGATCAGGGGATACTGCGATTTGGACTAGACTGTGCATACCAGATGCTGAGGGACTGCGGCGCGAGATTCTTAAGGAGGTACATCGATCGGTGTACAGTGTTCATCCGGGTTCCACCAAGATATACCATGATATGAGAGATGTTTACTGGTGGGACGGAATGAAGAGGGATATCGCAGATTTCGTGTCGAGATGCCTGACTTGTCAGCAAGTCAAGGACGAGCACCAGAGGCCCGCGGGAGAGCTACAGCCGTTACCCATTCCGGAATGGAAATGGGAGCAGATTTCTATGGACTTCATTGTGGGTCTACCCAGGACTAGTCGAGGGTATGACTCCATCTGGGTGATCGTGGATCGTTTGACGAAAGCGGCTCACTTCCTGCCGGTGAAGACGACTTTCGGATTTGCTCAGCATGCCCAGATATATATTGATGAGATTATACGACTGCATGGAGTCCCGACGTGTATCGTGTCCGACAGAGGCACCCAGTTTACCAGCCGACTATGGCAGAGGCTTCTAGAGGCTTTGGGCACCCTCTTGAGTTTTAGCACAGCATTTCATCCGCAGACCGATGGCTAGTTAGAGCGGACTATTCAGACTCTTGAGGACATGCTCCGAGCGTGCGTCTTAGAGTTCGGAGGTAGCTGGGATCATCATTTACCCTTGGTAGAGTTCTCCTACAACAACAGTTTCCAGGAGACTATTCAGATGGCACCATTCGAGGCTCTATATGGTAGGAGATGCAGATCCCCCGTCTGTTGGACAGAGCTCAGCGAGAGCAGTATCTTAGGGCCGCAGATTGTTGAGGAGACGACCGCGAAGATCCAGTTGATTCATGATAGGATGATAGCAGCCCAGAGTAGGTAGAGATCTTATGCGGACCGTCGTCGGCGCAGACTTGAGTTTTCTGTTGGCGATCATGTTTTCTAGAGGGTCTCCCCAATGAAAGGTGTGATGAGATTTGGGAAGAAGGGGAAGCTTAGTCCCAGGTACGTGGGCCCCTTCGAGATCCCCGAGCGCGTTGGTGCAGTTGCGTATCGGTTAGCCCTTCCGCCCAGTTTCCCAGATGTGCACCCCGTATTTCACGTTTCGATGCTTCGCAAGTATCTTCATGATCCTTCGCATGCGATTCAGCACCCGACGATCCAGCTGGAGCGCGACCTTTCTTTTTCAGAGCAGCCGGTGGTCATCTTAGATCGACAGGTGAAGAAATTGAGATCGAAGGATATACCGTCCGTCAAGCTCCTTTGGCATGGCCCGAGCAGTGAAGAGGTCACTTAGGAGGCCGAGAGCGAGATGAGGAAGAAATATCCCCATCTCTTTGAAGGTACGTGTAGCTAGATTTTTAAATTCGGGGACCGAATTTCTTTAAGGGGGGTAGATTGTAACGCTTCGAAATGCGTTTAGGTTAATTTCGCGTTAGTTAGTAACGATGCGTGTTTTTCATAAAACCCCGTAAAATTTATTTCTTTTATAAACTAGTTCTAATTGTGATGAGAGGTGTTTTTATATATATTTGGGGTTTATTAGTTATAATTTAGCTTCTGTCCACCTTAATTAGAGTTTTTCTTAATTACTTTCTTAAGCCAGGTTAGTGTACACATGCACACTTATCTTTTGTTTTTAACCTAAGCAAAGTGTTAACATGTAACCCATTTTCTTTTTCTTGCATAGTTCTATTATTCCCACCATTAACCAAGTCAAAACCCTTTCTTTTTTTTAAAATAAAATGAAGAGTGGGAGGTATGGGGGTTAGGTGAAGTGAGCTTGACTTTTGACCGTTTTCTTTCACTCATTTTCCCTTTCTCCCTCTCATTTTCTGCTCTCCCAGCAGAGAGGCAGCAGCTGCATCATCATCATCATCATTCCCTTCTCATTTTGCTTCTCTTTTGATTCATGTTCAAACCTTACACAAAAATCTCATATTCCTTCACTAAATCCTTGGAGAAATAGCTCTTTTGGAGGAGTTTGGTAGCAAGTCAGTGGCTTTGAGGGCAAGGGCTGAAAATTGGGTTTTCCTAGGGTCTTTTGAAGGTATTAAACTCACCCTTAGCACCTTAGATCATAACTTATAGTTTTGTTAGCCAAAAATTGTGTTTTGTGCATTTTTAGTGCTAATGAAGAGGAAATTAGTGAAGCTTGTGATAAGTTAACTTTTTATGGCTTGTTTAGCTTAATTAAGTGATTATAGTGTTGTTTTAACCTAGGGTTTGTTTCAGGTTGCACTAAAATATCCTAATATATTGATTTAGTGTTAAATTAACTTTTTAACTAGGTTTTGGGTTCTGTGTGATCTGCTTGTGACCCGATGGCTTCAGGAGAAAATTTTATTTACTGGAGCATGTACACTAGGTTTAGAAAACACACACGAAGCACGGGAGCACAACTCCCTGATTTGGCCACCGGAAAAATCATTCTGGCCGCAGTTTGCGGCCAGATGGGGGACCTGGGTTTTGGGGTTTGCTCTGTTGGTGTCTGCTGCTATTCTAAGACTTATGGTATATGCAATTTTGTAAAATTCTCTCTGTAGGAAAATATGGAACCATTTACCCTTTTTCCTATACTTTTAACCTTCGCGACACGTGTGATACGTGTGTGGGTTTAGGGTTTTCTGTGTATCGCGACGTGTCGGGGTAGCTTCAGGCGCGTAATCACACGTTTTAACGTATTGCACACACACGCGTTTGGTTCACGACGCGGGTTTCTCGTTTGGCTTTAACGTCGTGTTTTTGTAGATTTGAGCTTAGGTGTATTTCTTATGAAATTCTAGGTTCGTAGGCGAGTACGACGGACGCCGTGAAGAAGGGGAAACAAGTCGTCGGCTACACCTAGCACGAGACTACAGTGAGTAGATTTAACATCTACGGGGAAATCGCCCGTATGGCGTTAAGCGTCAGGGCTTGATAGGATATAGTAGTTGCATATTTGCATCCATATACCTTAATTGCATACTGTAGTTCCTGCTATATATATATATATGTATATGAACTTAGAATTAATAACACACCGCACTGTTACTAACGGTCCATGTTGCACGAGCACTAATCTGCATGTTACACACACACCGTTAGTAATTGCCATGACACTCACATTATAGAATTGCCATGAACAGTATATTGTAGCTCACCTGATATATGATGTGACATGATTTTGCTACTTGTGCACATACTCATTTGCATATCCAGACTTATGCATATTCAAACTGTACTACTTAGATAAGCTGATTTTTAGTAAAACTGGGGACCGCATGATATCTTTTAAAAACTGCATTTACTTAAAGAGCGGTTTCTCCCCTTTTCTTACAGTATGACTTCTGATGCATATCTTATATCACATGGATTTACGCATTGGCTTTGGATTTCATGTGATTTCTGGATTTGAGGACCGTGGGGTTATTTAAGAAAATATGCACTGTTTTGAAAAACCCGGTTCCTCTTGATATGATATTTTCAGTGCGTCCACCATGCATTTTCTCGATTCTGAGACGTGTGACATGTGAACCCGAATCGAGGAGCTAGACGAGGCCGATTGCGGGTACATGGTGGACCCGGTATGGTACCCCGGGATAAGAAAAGGATGCTGTGTATATAGACGGTGAGCCTGGTAGAGGGACTACTACCTACCGGTGATTGGTTGGACCTGGTGGTTATCTGGAGGATACTGACCAGAGTCGATAGATGGATTACGGGACGACCCGTACTGCCGGGGCCGAGGGCCGATACCGTAGACGGAGCCCGTGGGCCGATCCGGACTGACGGAGCCTGATATATGAGGATTTGTGTGTCGATGCTGGACACGATTATTTCATGATATTTTGAGTGCCGATGTTGGGCATTCGCGATTCTCAGAGATTTACAGGATTTGAGGGCCGATGAGGATAACAACGCCTGAGTTTTATTGGGATTTGGGTGCATTGATGGACACCGATTATATTTTCCACGTTGACATTCGTGTAGATGTTATTTTATCCCATGCTCAGCATTCATTATTTGCATCTCATCCTGTAGTCATATTACCTGATAGAGTACTTATGCATGATTATTGCACGTCCTGCTCATCGCATATAGATATTATCTGCTGGCATATGTTAGAGTAGCGCAGTACGTGCATACTCGTGATTATCTTTATATGTTATCTCTATTCACGAGTTGGCAACTCACCCCCGTTGTGCCATAGTGTTTGCAGGTTTGCCCCTCAGAGTAGTCGCGGCAGGCTGCCTTCTTGTATCTTTTTGGCTACGGATACCACTGCAGTTAGTGCGTGAGCTGTTTTGCTGTTAGGTGGGTTGTGGTATCCTGTTATTTTCTATTGTACACACTTTTGTATCTAGTATTCTCCATCTACCTTTATATGTATTTGACTTAGAGACAGTGTGAGGACGATAATGTATATTATTTGTATTATGGTATCGAGCTCGTGTGAGCCGACTTTACTTATGCAGTGTTATCATTTGTGATGTTTTTCATTTATTGCTCATTTCTTCGCCACGGTGTCGTATATTACACTTGTGGTGATTGTTTCCACCGTTGGGCGTGATTGCTCCCGTTTAGGATGCTTTATTATATTGTTATTATTTTACTCATATCATGTCTTGTACCCGATTTCGGGGTTAATTTTACGAAGGAAATGCTGCCAAAATTTTTTAGAAAATAACTTGAACTTTAAAGAATGTTACTAAACTACTTAAGTTTTTCCAAACGTTTTTAAACAAATGTTTTTAACACTCACTACTTTTAATGGTTTTGATTTCTGGGTTTCGGCTTACTTAGTTGCGTTACGCCTGTAGACGTTACGTGGTTAAGTGCCGGTCACGGGTCGAATTTCGGGTCATGGCAGGAGAATGTAAGTCCGGACCCTGATAGTTATGATATACCCTAGGCAAAATGCCATAGCCACCCAAATGAACTATCTCGTGCCGATCCGGGTTGTGTCGCTGAATGACATCCTCATTAATATCATGAAGCTCAACAGGAGTAGGATCTTGGTCATGCTCCTCGAAAAACGCCGCCATCCGCTCATCAATCTTTCTGCTCATCTCTTGCTGCACGAAATTTTAGTATGAACCAAGTTAAGTCAATTATTAAAAACAAAATTAAGTAATTTAACTAACTACAAGAAACCTGTATAGGAGCATACTTGCGTAATGCTCAGTCGCCTCCTGTGAGCTGGGGAAACTGGAGTGACGTGCAAACCCCATTCCATAAATTTCCATACGGCTGGGTATTTCTCTTTTCTGTCTCGCCTACCATTTAGAAAAAAATTGGATTTAGATCAACTTTAGGAAATATACAAATTCAATCATATTTGACATGTTCTTACATGAGTAACTCCTAACTGGGAGGAGTTCATCCCTCCGCCCAACCAATGATCAGTGTTATGACTTTATGCCACTGATCCCGGCTCGCTCCTCACTTGCCATTTAGATATGATATAACATCTCATACTAATTGATAGATTAATGTCTAATACTTTTACAGTTTAAGCAATATACGTACCCTAATTTCATCCAAACCGAAGTGTTGATTCATGGCGGCCTAGTACTCGTCTGTCCATGTCATGGGCTTCGCCTCCCATTTTGCCTCATCGGTGTGAGCGTCCCTCCATTTCCTATAGACCCAGTGTTTATGATCACGCCAACTTCTCGACATGTATATAAACAGTCATCCTCGGATGATGTGCAGATGTACATGATAGCTATCAATTAATCAGATAACGGTAAAGTGCGCCTACAAAGAAACACCGAAAATGTATTAGCATCAAACATATATATGCAAAATTAATAAATGGATACTTAATTAAATAATCTTACCAAAATCTCATCTAAGGTCGTTTGCTTCTTGGCCTCCAGAGCTTTCATCGACCAATCCACCGATACATAATGGGAATCAACTTTCACGCAATGCGGCATGCGTTTTTCATTGTTGCAGATCAAGGCACATAATTTTTTAGCTGTTTTTTCCTAGGCTCAACGAAATCTCTCGTCACCGACATATGCACCTCGATCTTTGGGTCGTCTTCCTCCTGACCTTATGTATCCATTGCCTGTTTAGGGCCCCTTTTCTCAGGATCCCGACTCGACGAACTTGATGCTGCGGGCTCCTCAGACGAGGGTCCAAATGCAGAAGGAGAGCGTCCACGTCCCCGACTACGTCGCGAACTTATATCCTGAAAAATATCTAATGCAACATATATATACAATAACAATTTCAAGAAACATTTAAGCAAAATTTTATAGTTGTAGATGAAATTAAATTTATCACAGTTAAGATATTCAGTACATAATTTAAATTCTGCATATCTAAAAGCCACATGTATATAAAGGAGACGAAACATAAAATTGCGATAAATTCTTCAGTGTTTAACTGTCAACAAGATTATGAATAGTACAGACAGGTAAAGTTTAGTAATCATCATCCTCTGTAGCACTACTCTCTGTAATACTTTGTACTTTGAAATCCTAATAAAACAAGTATTTTTCGCATATCCTCTGATTCCATGTCCAATAAACGTGTTAAGTAATATATCAAAGCCTTTATCAACAAATATCAATTCTTGAACCGGCTCAACATTGCTTGAGATATCTCAAGGTTCAATTTCAATGTTTATTTCTTCTCTGGGTGTTTGAGACGGCTCAACATCGCTTGAGCCAGCTTAACATCTTTTTGAGACAGCTCATGACCATCTTGAGCCGGCTGGTCCAGAGAAGTTCCTTGCAAGTTCCTTGCTTTCTCTGTGTATATGAGATGGCTCAACATTGCTTTGAGCTGGACCAAACCTTCTTAAGACGGCTCAATGTGGATTTGATCGAATTCCTGATATTTCACGTGAATATTTCCATAATGTAACCGAACTAATCTCTATTTAAACCCATGAAAAAACTCAAGAAAACCCTAAACTTGGCCGCTTCTCTTACGCAGAAATCCTAAATCTTCCTTTTCAAAACCATATCTTTCTCATCTCTTATCTCCGCTACAAAAACCCGAGCAACCCGACATCTCCACCATTGGCATTATCTTCTTTGTGAAATCAGTCACATCCATCGATCCAAGCACCAAGTCTAAATCGTAGAATTCTTCAATATCAAGATCTGAGTCACGATCATTACCACCGTTCCAAGATCTCACGTACTCTCCGTTCTAAGGCAAGTACTCTTGCTCCCTATTGATAACCGATGCAACATCGGTTATTTTCTTGATCAAATACATTGTGTTAGAATTAAAAGAACATAACTTTAACATCATGATTCCTTTTTTATATGCGACCCCTTGCTTATTACTTACCTAATTGAAACCCTAAGGATTCTAGCACACCCGTTAATTAACTTAAAGAAATCATGCATATCTTGTATTCGATTTAATTGCTGAATAGTAATGTTTGTATGATTCATGCACGTTATTGCTATAGTTATTATGCGATCATGTTATATCTGATATCATTGACTTGTACGGAAACGCATGTACTAGGATTAAATCTCGTTAAAGTCTATTTATGAAATATTCTTGATCTATCATTATTACTATAATCTTGTACACTTGTTAACATTGACATGCACAAGAACCCTTTTGACATGCTTTATATATATTCGAGACTATTGTTGTTTGACACGTATAAACACACTTGACATGCCGTGCTTATTCTTGATTCCTGTCTATTTATATTAAAATGCAATCACCAATTAGAATGCTGAATTACATGCCATGAAACCATGAACAGTGTCTATGTTTCCCCTATCAGTGCTAATATCATGACTTTTTTGTGTTTCGTGTCCAGAACCTGTCAAGTCAGCATTCATTTTTTATAGTGCATCGTTGCTAAGGTACCAGGCTAAAATGGTAAAGTGAGTGTGTTGCTAAGGTAACGGGCTAAAACGGTAAAGTGAATGGGTTTCTATGGTACCGGGATAAAACGGTAAAGTGAATTGCTTACTCATCGATTCGTGCCATGTTACCCTGCCCTTATACATTACTCTTGTAGTGACATTTATGACTTGTTATGATACATATTTCCTCCTGTTTCTATATCCATACTTGTATGCGAACGCGGGCATTTCACGACACCCATATATTCATGCTATCATACACACACATAAACCGTTACATTTAAGTACTTGTTGAGTGTTCTGACACTCCTGGGATTTACCATCTCAGGCTTAGAGATGGACGCATTAGCAGAGCAGGATCATGGCTATTAGAGCGGCTAGCCGAGGAGCATTAGTTTAGTGTTGGTTTTTTTTCTTTTTATTTATTCGGTCATATTCAGTATGTGAACCCTTCGTGGACTAGGATTTATGTATCACTTTGCAGATCATGTACTTCTTTATTAAAACCTATTGTTATTCCGTGAAATTTTATCTGAATCTCTTATTATCGTGTGGACCCACTTTGTATTCCTCGTTACTTGATGCAGCATGCATATTAGTTTTATCCTTAGTGTTTTTGGTATAAGACATATGATATCTTCATTACAGGTTTAGCTAAAACCTGTAACGTGACTATGGTGGGATAATTTCTTACCGTAGGAGTGTGACTGGCCTTAGTTACTTTCCGTATTCTCGTATTTTGAGAAGCGGTGTCTGACAAGGTTTTGTTGGTATCAGAGCCAGGCTGACGTTCAAGTTAGATTGGTTCTACCGACCTTTTAAGTTAGAATCGCGTATCTAGGATCCCTTTAGAGTGTCATGCTGTATATTTCCTTGACTCTGATTGTGGGATTTGGGTGACTTAGATGGAGTTACGTTATTATACCCATGTACCGCAGCATGGTTATAATGCGATATTCTGTTTAGTAACTTAAATTTCTACCCTTAATTCGTTTTCATTGATTTGATTTCGTTGTACTACTTGCTTCCCTTCCTATTTATTTACTTGCAAACCTATACCTTATCTTGAGCTTTGAATCTAACGCTATCTAAATCTCATTTCAGATCCATGGCTCAAAAGGCGCAAATGCTATCCCCGGTTCCCAGGCCGATATTGCCGAACTTTTAGGGATTATGCGGGGTTTGATGGAGAACCAATATCAACAGACTGGCATATTTCAGGAGGGTCTGCTTGCTTCCCAGCAGACTGCTGCTGCCGCTTTGGAAAGGATGGCTAAAGTCCGTGATGATCGGCGTCCGGGTAGTGTCGCTAATTTCAGGAGACCGTAGCCGGCAGTGCTACAGGATTGAGCGGTTTACTTGATACTGAATAGTGGATCATTGATATGGAGAACTTACTCTTAGATGCCCGAGTCCCGAAGGAAGATCGAAAGGATATTGTTAAGATCCAGTTGCACGATATAACTAGGATTTAGTGGCTTGCAGAGAAGAACATATTAGAGAAGCCTATTGCTTGGGCAAACTTCTTGACCGCTTTCCTCGAGAAGTTCTTTCCCAAGTCGGCCCGTGTAGGGATGGAGTAGCAATTCATCAATCTTCGACATGGAGAACACACTGTAGATGAAGTAGCGGCTGAGTTCATCCGGCTTAGCCGTTTTTCTCCTTCTATGGTGGCCCACGAGGAGGACCGGGCTAGGAGGTTCACACGGTGTCTCACCTTGAAGATTCAGGAGCATTTAGCGTCGCTCGATCTAGGGACATACTCCGAAGTACTGAATGCAGCCAACAGGATTGAGGCTAGTATGGACAAGAGGAAGAAATATCAGGTGGGAGGATTGAGAAGCTTGGTTGACCAGACTTTAGGAGAGGTCCCGGTCTGATCAGATGGAGGGATCCTAATCAGACGGCAAGGTGGGGTTCAGATGAAGCGTACTGCCGACCCACCACGGTGGAAAGACATGGTTTTCAACTACCGTAAAAAACCGGGGCATATTCAGAGAAATTACCGCAAGGCCAAGGGTCTGTGTTTGATCTGCGGAGCTAGCGATCATCAAGTTGGAGGTTTCCCCATGAGGCTGGAGCTCAGCGGATCCAACCAACAACAAAATGTTCCACCGGGACCCATTCAGAGGGGACATGCCTTTACCATAGCGGCCACACGAGTGGATGCATCAGAAGATGTCGTCGTTGGTACCATTTAGGTTAGTTCAGTTCTAGCTAGGGTATTATTTAGACACACAATATTTTATTTCCGCTGTTTCCGCCACTACACATCCCACACCACACGAAACTTTGGCCCAAGTGAAAGTAAATCCTAGTACCTCCACTAGGGTTTTAATAAGAGCAAGTATGCAATTTAAAATTTTCTAGAGGGCTAATTCTATAAATAAGAATCGAACTAAAGGTTTAGAGTTAGAAAAAAAAGCAAATTAGAGTTTTAAATTAAGTGAAGAGGAGCTACAACCTTTGTAGCCAAGTATTTCACTTCTAAAGCCCCTTATAGTAGTCCCATGAACTCTTTCTTGAGATCCACTTGAAGAAATGAGCTAACTTTCTCGATGTCTTCTTTGTCGAAGATGATCCACCTTGAGTTTACTTTAACTCAAGCTCACACTTCACTAATCAAACTATTACTGAAGAGAACGACCTAAACTAATTTGCTAGTTTAGTTTAGGTTGATAAAGTAGGGTTTTAGCTCACTAAAAATTCTTTTCTTTTTCTTTTCTATTGAATGAATAGTGATTTAAGAAAAAAGATGAAGAAGTTGAAGATGGTGATGAGAATGACCAAGTGTTGTGTGGATAAGAGCAAATGATAATCATATATGAATTAAAATTAAAAGAGAAAATGAGTCATACACTCTCCATGGTTCTAAAGTGTCACGACCCGAAAAGTACGGAGCGTGACTGACACTTAAATTACGAAATGTCTCGAGGCGTACGTAATCTAAGTAAGCCAAAACCCAGAAATCAAAACTAATTAAAGCTGTAGAGTGAAGGAAAACCAAGTAAGGAAAGCGATTATTATCAAATAAGTCACATCAAAACTTTAAAAGCAACATCACACTTTTCCGAAAATTTCGGCAGAGTCTCCTTTATAAATACTGGTCCCAAACGGATACAAAACAAGAATATATGTACATAATGAAATAAGGCATCCCCAAGCGGGGGCTAGCTCTTCGCCAAAGGCGGACTCACAATCACACACAATAAATATCATCACCGTGCAAAATAAGCATATAAAGGCACAAAGTAATAAAGTATCATGTCGGCTCAAGTGAGCATCGACACCAAATACCACAAATACAAGTCTCACGAGTCTCACTGTCTAGTCAAATATACAAGGGTAGATGGAGTATACTAGATACTGTAGGGTTCCTAGGCACCCTAATGAGGTCTCACAAGGCATCGAACATGCCATTTTCAAAAATTCTAGGTGCCGAGAGACCCAACTACGGATCGTTGGCTAGATTTCTAGGCGAAAAAAGTAACTAGTTAACACTTAACTATAAGAATCGGAAATACAACCTTTGTAGATCCGTTGCTCCACCTCCATAGCTCCGCAACGAAGTATCCTCGCTGTCCAAATCGAAATCCGGGCACTTGCGTCGGCTTCATCGGAGAATGGACGGGCTAGGTCATCGATGTCCATGCCGAAGATGATCTACGTCGAGGCATCGCTAAATCAAGCTCCGACTTCACCAAGTCAAGAAACTTGTGAAGAAAACACACTCTACTACTTGGCAAGAGGTAGAGGATGAAGAAATAGGAAGTGGGTAGACTTTAGAATTGGATTTCTCACTTGTTTTCATCAATCACCATTGATGAAGAATGGTTTTCTTCTTGAGTTCAAGGAAGAAGAAGAAGAAATGATATGATAAGTTAAATTAAAAAAAGAAAAGAATAATCCATTCTTATCATAACATAACCCAAGTTAAGTGTAGAGAATTGACCAAGGTTAAAGAATGGTTAGGGTTAAGGAGATGAGACAAAAATGGTGACTTAATGAAAGCTTCATGAAGCTTCATGTTGAAAACAAAACTAGCCACCATTTTTCACTTCTTTTCCTTTTCTCATTTATCTTTTAAATGCAAATGAAAAGATAAATGAATGAATAAAAGAAAACCCTAATCAGTTACTTAACCTAGGTTTAATTCATTACACTTAACAAAAAAGATATGTATCATCAAACATGATACAATCAAGTGCACAAAAATCATATCGCATATGCAATGCGCACACCCGAGTGAGAAAATCCATTTAAAGTGAACCAATACTAGTTAATGCAAAGTAATATATCAAATATATAATTATACATTAAATCATTAAATCAACACTTGATTTAACGATCCGGTCATATCGCATATAACCGACCAGTATCCTATGTATCGGCTTATCGAATCAACCTTTGATTCGATAACTAGGGTATATCGCATATAACCTAATCGATACATTCATCGCGAGAATGGAATACGGTATCATATACACGCATTATTCTCGGTCCCGCACATATCTCATATGCGCTCCTATTTCGTTTCGCTTGAGCCAGGAAACCTCTGTGTAGGACTCTAAAGACTCGTCAATACGCCGGCAGCAGGCGATGATCATATCAAACACCCACAAGCCGCAAGCGGTCTGCTAAACGTAACGGCCACCCGGGTATTGAGCGATCTGAAGATCGACGAGCAAGTCCGCTCACACTCCAGTGAATCCGACCAGTAACTCTACTGTACAGTCCGGTCTGATCGTCTGATATGTCGCATATCTCGCCTAGGGGTGGTTAACGTCAGACCCCAATAGCTCGATAAGTCGTGTCGATATGAGGTCTATAACAATTCGAGAAACTACTGGTAACACTTACCAGTAAATCTCAGCAACCCTGGCCAGGGATTTCCTGTTATAGCCAATCGAACACAGCGCAACATCAACCCCCTATACCGGGAGAGACGAATCCCCTCCTATCGCTCATTGCCTCCATGTGACTCGGGACTGTACCCAAAAACCACCGTTTTGCACGCCCTCTTGGACGTGGTAAGATGGAAATCAAAGCACAGTGGGAGCCACACAAGACTCTATGACAATCTCGGGTCAACAGACTACTCTGTACCAGTGTCACCAGAGAACTGCCATCTGACGTGAGGTATAATACCATCTGGGAGTTCTCGGCGAGTCCGTCCAGTGTACCCAGTCTCTACTGAGCACCTGTATATCATCTCTGATGTCAAACACCAATGGATATGGGATCATCCATCGCCCATCTGTATGGGTCGAGAAGGTACACGCTAGTCTACTCTGGTATATCGATGCCCTGTCTCGATACACCCTCGACTAGGGACTTTGAAGGATGTACTTATGGACTACCATGTCCCCACTAGTATGATCCGCATCATAGTCCAGGTAGTCAAGTACATATCCTAAGGGCTTTACCAACATGTAACAGGGAGACAATCAGTGTACACGTTAAGGTAAAGAGTAACCAGATAGCATACTATCATGTCGAGCAAGAAAGTCCTCCCTATATACATCCTAGCATCCACTACAATATACATCATATGTACAGTAATGGCCTCTAGGGCATACATATAACTAACAATCTCCCACTTGCACTAGGGCCATCTGTAGCAGTGGTTGTAGTATCTCATACTCAACCATCCCATAAAAGTCTCTCTCTGGGAACAGGCCTTTGTGAGTGGATCCGCTGTGTTGTCCTCTGAGTCTACTCTCCAAACCTCGATCACCCTGGAGATCAACTATCTCCATGATCAGGTGATACTGCTTTAGAATATGTCTGGATCACTGATGGGACGGACGTTCCTTGGCATAAGCCACAACTCCATTGTCACACAATGGGAGGAACTAAGTTCATCTCATGAACCAATATACACCCAGACAGCCACTTTGGTAGCATCTTAAGTAGCGATGTATCTTGCCTTTATCGTCTAGTATGCCACGGTATCTAGCTTGGAACTCTTCCAACATACCGTCCCTTTACTTAGGGTAAAGACAATGCCTGTGACTGACATTCAGTCGTCTTTATCACCCTGGAACCTTTCCAGTGATTCTCCCCAGGATCGGTTGATACCATCTCACTACAGCTAGTGAGTAGCCTAACATCCATTTAGATCTATCTCATAGATCCAAAATCCAGGATTTAGTAGGTATCACTTTGATCCTATGTGGAGAATCCATGTGATAAACGGAGATTGATCGAGCGTAGCATAAGAAACTCCTTTCTTATCAAGAGTATGTCATCCACGTACTCTACGAGGATCGTCACCATACTCCCTACTACCTTTTTGTATATACAAGGTTCATCTACCATTTTGATGATGTCAAACTCTTTGACTTATCCATCAAAACAGATGTTCCAACTCCGCGATGCCTGCTTTATCCTATAAAGCATCTTGCACACGTTTCCGCTGCTCCCACTGTCTACGAAGCCCTCTGGCTGTGTACTTATAGACGCTCTCTTCTAAATTATCATTTAGAAAAGCAGTCAAGACACCCAACCACCAGATATCGCAGTCATGGTATGTAGCCGTGGCAAGTAGGATCTGGATGGACTTAAGCATAGTCACTTGAAAAGGTTTCATCATGATCCACGCCTGGTCGATGACGAAAAGCTTTAACAAGTCTAGCTTTGAAAGTCTCAACTTTTCCATCTACACCAAGTAATCTTCTCAAGATATACTTGCTCCTGATGGGGATTTAACCCTTTAGATATTGCAACCAAAGTCCATACTTTGTTGGTGTATAAGGATTCGATCTCAGATCACTAAGCATCCAGCCATTCTTATAGAGTCTTACTCTAGATGGCCAGTTCGAAACTAGTTGGGTCATCATCTCATGATGTAATCCTCGCTCCCACTGTCATAGAGAAATCGAAATATCTCTCAGGTGGGTGTGGAACCCTACTAGATCGGCGGAGAGGCTGAGGTTCGTTGGTAACTATTGAATCCTTTGGTTCTATCAAATCATCAGCTGTATTTTGTATAGCTGGAACCTTTCCAGTCCTACATAACAGATCTTGTCTCGAGCTTGTCCGGATTTTGCTTTTAGACATAGGCCGGACAACCCCAAATCTTAACTAGCTTAAGACATGGGCTCTTCCCTTTCCATATCACATATGAAGTGGTAGGCAGCTGATTTGATTCGAACCCTATTCAATAGGTATGCAGCTTCTCAAGTGCATAACTCCCAAAAGGAAATAGGTAACTCAGTAGTACTCATCATAGAGGACACCATATCAAATAGGGTGTATCTGCTCCACCCCGATATACCATCTTGCAATGGTGTATACGGAGGAGTAATGCTGAGAGAGAATCTTATTCTCCTTTAGAACAATCCAGGAATTCCGTGTTCAAGTATTCTCCTCCTTGATCTCATCACAGGACATAATACTTATACCCATATTGGTTCTCTACTTCTAACTTATATTCTGTGAATATCTCAAAAGGTTCGGACTTGTGTTTCAACAGGAACATAGGTCTGAATCTTGAGAGATTATCAGAGAATGTAATGAAGTACAAAGAACCGGTCTTGGCATGTGCAGACAGGGGACCTTCATACATCAACATGTATCATCCCAAGAGTTTACTAACTCTTTCTCTGTTTCCAGTAAACGGAGCTATGGCCATTTTATCTTTGTGACATGACTGGCGAGTTTCACAAGATGTAAATTCAAACTAATTTAAATATGCATCTTTATGTAACTCCAGCTAGTCGGGTCACATTGATCTGACCTAGTCTACAATACCTCAAGAAGGATTCGTTCATTTCTGAACTCTTCCTCTTGTGTGTGTTCCATATACTAAGAACTGTAGTTTGATTTAGAACATCAATGCTTTTAGATAACGTGCCTGAACCGATCAACTTTTGATATAGGAAATGTTCAAAACATTATCCAACAATACAAAATTTTATCATTTCTTTACTAATAAAGAGAGTGATATGATTTTGTATATCAGGTTCGGTATCTAATAACATTCGTTCAGAATCAATGTATTGTAATACAGGGTGACAGTGACCAACAGACTTGGCTGCAACACTTGCCCCGTTTTCTGCCTCATGAAACTTATCACCCGTTCTCAGTTCTCTACCTTTCTGTAGCCCTATGTAACAGATTACATATCTGGGATCCTGATCTGGTATCACATACCCAGGACGTAAAGGATACTGAGAAACAGTTCTCTGTAATGAACACACCCGAAGATGATGCATCAGCATGCACTCTCTTCGTTTGGGCGGCACGGGAAATCTGGTATTCCCCAATTTCCTGCTCTGTCTTATAACAATTATAAGTTGGAGCGGGACCAATGTTCCCCAGCTCAGTATAACAAGCGGGTTCGGTCAATATTCCGTATTATTATCTTGATTAAGGCGTGATATGGTCGCTACCAGGAGAGAGAGAGAAGAAAACACTCAGCGTGCGCTCTTGCAAGAATAGATTGGTTATTATTTTATCTAATCAGGATAGCTCCCACTGCTTTTTATCAAATCTTCCTTCAAACCCTAAAAGGAAAGACTAGCCGGGATTAATTACACACTACAAGTTCGCCAATCTTTCAGCCAGGCCAGTGTCGGTACTTTGAGGGAGGTCCCCCGTGCTTTCGCACGAACCTAATTAATGTAAACCTCGTTTTCCCAGAGGCGTAACCTCGTTGACACCTTTCTAGACACCTACTTGATCGGCTAATTGTAATGTATAAAACTCTCCCAGGAGTAACAATTACTCACAGCGGGTATCGGGATCCAACTATCTCATAGAAGGTATGCAATCTCATTGCAAATTTCAACACTTGAAATTCCCGATAATATTTTGCCCCTAGCGTCCTATGACCTTAACGGAGGCCAAACAACCCATAGTCCGCTAGTCAAGTTCAACCCGTCATTTCCTGATTGAATTAAACCCACCCGCACGACCCTTGACGGAGGCCAAACAACGCCGTACGAATACCCTAATCCAATCGCATCATATGCTAGCAGATAAGCACTAGTTAGCTACCGTACACTACGCCTTGACGGAGGCCAAACAACCGCAGCACGAATACTAACTAGTACGTATCTGAAATGACGGAGGGCTACGACAGGTTTTTCTGAAAACCTATTGCGTAATGAACTTGATATCGTTGTAGGATCGAATGAATTTTGAAATGGAGTGTTTTTGAGGCTTTTCTAGTTTTGCTAAAGGAGTCACTCCCGGTGAAGGGATCGTCGGTCCTTTCCTCGTCGAATGAGGTGCGGGATATATCATATATATCACTGTGCAAAGCAAAAACTCTTAAAAGCAATCAAAGCCAAACCGAGTGTGTAGCATCTGCCAGTTATTGCTAAAGGAGTCACTCCCGGTGAAGGGATCTCGGTCCTTTCCTTATCGAATAAGGTGCAGGATATATCACATATACCTCTGTGCAAAGCAAGAACTGTAGCTACCTGTTTTATTTTGAAATTCGATTCTACAACATCTTAGGTTTCTTTTATTTCATTAATCACATTAATGAAGTCCCATCATTTAAATTACCTAAACATCACAGATAAATACGACGTACACTTATGCCATCCGCATTCGCCTCGATGTCCCCTCGTGCACCGTTAGGTTAGGTAACTAACGGCAGAGCGGGGCAGGGCTAGCGCGGGTGTAAAACATAAGTAACGCCTATATAATATATCATATATACTATATACTGTATCTATCACAGAACATCACATGATCACATCACAGATATCGCAGCAGAAGAAACATATGAAATATTGGATATACTAGGACGTCCGTGTTTTCAATACGAGCAAGTATAAAACACGGATTCCACGGTCGCGATGAATAGCCAAACCCACACCCCTAGACCCCTACGAGAGCGGCAAGCAACCCTACCAATTCTGGAGTTAGGAGACCCGGACTCGACTCCTCGAGTTGGTCTCCCACTGGACTCCAGAACCCGGTTACTTGTGCTCCCCATCCTTGGGTCTATCCTAGTGCGGAAAAGTAAATAATATACAAAAGGTGACAACTTCCGCAACCTGGAAGTGCCCCAATAAAAGAATATTACATACAAGTTTTTACATGAATGAAAATGAAAAACACTCATCTCACATAAAAACCCCCGGCTATTCAAACACGACGATCCAATATAACATATCCAGCAACACATAACATCACATGTCATCAACGTAAGTAAATATGCGCATCCCAATTGTCGTTGACATATAGCAACGAAACCGGCGATATCACATATTACACTTACGGTCACAGAAAAGAAAGTGTAAAACTACAACAGTTGGAATCCGCAACCACCTCAGACATCGCATGCCTGACCAAATGAATTACTTAGACATCGCATGCCTAACAATTATAAACCCCGCATTCTAGTCTCAAAATCGAAAACACTTTTCAATGTCAAGTCGGGCAATTCAACAAGATTCCCGACATCCTGATCGAATACTCGTCGCAAACTTCAGTAGGCGGCTGCACCCCCGATACCGTCGACGAAGTGCACCAAGGCGGAACACCGCTACCGCGAGCACCCGGACGGATGCTTTCGGCGTCGGGGTTCTCCTACAGTCACTTGGTCGGGGCTATGGAGCGAGGCTGTCTATTAAGTTTACCCGGCGAGTATCCGCGTACGCTACGTGATTGCAACGGACTTTTGATCACATCAAAATTCCGTGGCAACCGATCAAGTGAGACTAAACTGCTATGTTTATAACATTCATTCAGTTATCTCATAACTTTTTGTGAATTCCAATTATTGTATCACATTCCAGATAATTAGAAAATGTTAAACTTTCCGATCGAACAATCGAACACCCAAGTTTTCCCGAAACAGCTCATCACATGAAACAAGTCTAACAACATTCAGTTCGTGCCTCAGTACCAACGGTCCAGCCGTAGAAGGGTCAACCCAACGTCTCACATGTGGCACGCCGTACTGTCCCAAACCCGAAGGTTCAAAGGGCAGTTCAAGACGGTCACATAATCGAGTTAAGGTTTGTTGTCTTCTAGAGGGTCCATCGCGTTACTTGCACTACTTAGAACGTCGTTAAACTACGGAAAAATCCAACACTTGGAAATTTCCCGACAGGGGAAAAATTGGGTATTTATATCCGGTCGAACTTTTTAACATATTCTAAAATTTATCCGGAAAGCCACATAGACAAAATTTGATACTCCGATCGAAACACCGAATCCCCAAAACAATCCCAGAAAATTCAACTCTTGAATTAATATTAAAAATTCCCAGAAAATCCAGCATAATTTAATAAGAGTTACTGTGTAACATTGACTGAAGAATGAGTCCGTACGGCCGCGGATCCGCCGCACGAGCCATGCTCGTGCCGCGGAACCGCGGCAGTTTGATGGAATTACGCACTCGTATTTCACAGTTACTCTTAAAATAACCTGCTGATATTTCTGCATATTTTTAATACTGAAAAATCCCTATTTTTGAAAATTGGACAGAGAGCATGGGTGTGTTAGGATTTCGGGTTCGTTCGGAGTTCAAAATCCGTCTAGACTTCGCCTAAGGCTCTAGCTAGGCTCTGATACCACTGTAGGGTTCCTAGGCACCCTAATGTGGTCTCACAAGGCATCGAACATGCCATTTTCAAAAATTCTAGGTGCCGAGAGACCCAACTACGGATCGTTGGCTAGATTTCTAGGCGAAAAAAGTAACTAGTTAACACTTAACTATAAGAATCGGAAATACAACCTTTGTAGATCCGGTGCTCCACCTCCATAGCTCCGCAACGAAGTATCCTCGCTGTCCAAATCGAAATCCGGGCTCTTGCGTCGGCTTCATCGGAGAATGGACAGGCCAGGTCATCGATGTCCATGCCGAAGATGATCTACGTCGAGGCATCGCTAAATCAAGCTCCGACTTCACCAAGTCAAGAAACTTGTGAAGAAAACAAACTCTACTACTTGGCAAGAGGTAGAGGATGAAGAAATAGGAAGTGGGTAGACTTTAGAATTGGATTTCTCACTTGTTTTCATCAATCACCATTGATGAAGAATGGTTTTCTTCTTGAGTTCAAGGAAGAAGAAGAAGAAATGATATGATAAGTTAAATTAAAAAAAGAAAAGAATAATCCATTCTTATCATAACATAACCCAAGTTAAGTGTAGAGAATTGACCAAGGTTAAAGAATGGTTAGGGTTAAGGAGATGAGACAAAAATGGTGACTTAATGAAAGCTTCATGAAGCTTCATGTTGAAAACAAAACTAGCCACCATTTTTCACTTCTTTTCCTTTTCTCATTTATCTTTTAAATGCAAATGAAAAGATAAATGAATGAATAAAAGAAAACCCTAATCATTTACTTAACCTAGGTTTAATTCATTACACTTAACAAAAAAGATATGTATCATCAAACATGATACAATCAAGTGCACAAAAATCATATCGCATATGCAATGCGCACACCCGAGTGAGAAAATCTATTTAAAGTGAACCAATACTAGTTAATGCAAAGTAATATATCAAATATATAATTATACATTAAATCATTAAATCAACACTTGATTTAACGATCCGGTCATATCGCATATAACCGACCAGTATCCTATGTATCGGCTTATCGAATCAACCTTTGATTCGATAACTAGGGTATATCGTATATAACCTAATCGATACATTCATCGCGAGAATGGAATACGGTATCATATACACGCATTATTCTCGGTCCCGCACATATCTCATATGCGCTCCTATTTCGTTTCGCTTGAGCTAGGAAACCTCTGTGTAGGACTCTAAAGACTCGTCAATACGCCGGCAGCAGGCGATGATCATATCAAACACCCACAAGCTGCAAGCGGTCTGCTAAACGTAACGGCCACCCGGGTATTGAGCGATCTGAAGATCGACGAGCAAGCCCGCTCACCCTCCAGTGAATCCGACCAGTAACACTACTGTACAGTCCGGTCTGATCGTCTGATATGTCGCATATCTCGCCTAGGGGTGGTTAACGTCAGACCCCAATAGCTCGATAAGTCGTGTCGATATGAGGTCTATAACAATTTGAGAAACTACTGGTAACACTTACCAGTAAATCTCAGCAACCCTGGCCAGGGATTTCCTGTTATAGCCAATCGAACACAGCGCAACATCAACCCCCTATACCGGGAGAGACGAATCCCCTCCTATCGCTCATTGCCTCCATGTGACTCGGGACTGTACCCAAAAACCACCGTTTTGCACGCCCTCTTGGACGTGGTAAGATGGAAATCAAAGCACAGTGGGATCCACACAAGACTCTATGACGATCTCGGGTCAACAGACTACTCTGTACCAGTGTCACCAGAGAACTGCCATCTGACGTGAGGTATAATACCATCTGGGAGTTCTCGGCGAGTCCGTCCAGTGTACCCAGTCTCTACTGAGCACCCGTATATCATCTCTGATGTCAAACACCAATGGATATGGGATCATCCATCGCCCATCTGTATGGGTCGAGAAGGTACACGCTAGTCTACTCTGGTATATCGATGCCCTGTCTCTATACACCCTCGACTAGGGACTTTGAAGGATGTACTTATGGACTACCATGTCCCCACTAGTATGATCCGCATCATAGTCCAGGTAGTCAAGTACAGATCCTAAGGGCTTTACCAACATGTAACAGGAAGACAATCAGTGTACACGTTAAGGTAAAGAGCAACCAGATAGCATACTATCATGTCGAGCAAGAAAGTCCTCCCTATATACGTCCTAGCATCCACTACAATATACATCATATGTACAGTAATGGCCTCTAGGGCATACATATAACTAACAGATACAATATCATGTACATGATGGAATAAAACTATCATCGCAACCCACCTACGAGCAATGCTGCAAATCAAGCAAATGAAGCCATAAGAGGAAGAACGCCCGTCGCTACTGCGCTGACGGATCAACCTGCAAGGTACTGTGGCACAACGGGGGTGAGTTGCCAACTCGTGAGTAGTAAATAACATTTAAGACTATCGTAAGCATGCAAGCAAATGCGTCTTAACCTATACATGTTGATATAATACGATGTACTAATATGAATGCAATATAATGCGTAATCAACATGAGATCTGAATATGTTTAGTACGAGAAAATCTGTATTCTTATCTTAGTAAAACTTCTGTAATTTAACTGTAGTATCATCAATGAAATTAATAGAAATCCGTGTCAAGTATCGACACAAAGTATGAATATCTCAATGTCTCGATGTATCAATATCTCAATCTCTCGGGCTCCGGCAATCCGGACTGGCCCATATCATCAAATCTCGGGCTCCGGCAATCCGGACTGGCCCATATCATCAAATCCCAAGACTGCGTCGATATCCTCCAGATATCCGCCGCGTCATAAATAACCGGTCGGTAGTGCTCCCTTGCCGGGCTCAACGCCATCATCTGCGACCATCTTGCCCCGGGGTACCGCACCGGGTCCACCATGCACCCACAGACGGTTTCTCCTCCTCCTCGAATCGGGTGTATGATACCACTCAAGAACTGAAAAATCTCATGGTGGACGACCCATACAACGTATCATGAGAAAACCGCAACGTACATTTTTAAAATGGTAATTCGTTCTTAAATCCTTGCGGTTTCTCCAAATCCATAAATCTCATAAATACTGAAATTCTCGAGAAGAATCACAATACATGAACATGTAGAAATTGATGAATGTTTGTGCTATCAATAATATGAAAAGCGATGCGTGACTAGAAAACCATGTATGGATGAAAATGAAATAAGGCATATATATACGACAAGCAATCCTTCCTATAAATCTTGATGAGATGAAGAATGCAACTACTAGTTTAAGTATCATGTGTGATGCAAATGTCTTGGGTATCATATATGTTGCAATGATTTTATATTCTGATTTAAACAAGTTCTAAAGTGTTCGTGGCATAGTAATTATCAGGGCATGTGTGTCCACATGAATAGTGTTCGTGCAGCATAAACCAATGGTAATGGTGAGAGTGTCCTATGAAATGATATCATACACACATATATAAAAGATGATGCGATGCAATAAGATGAATAACTAGGAACTACGCATATAATGCAAATACTAATAGAAATTCTAACTATCGGGCGCCTTGCGCCATCCAGACGATTCCCCATAGATGTGTACATCTACTCACCAGGACGTCTTGGCTAATCTGATCCGATCACCGCCTTTCCTTTCCATGCCGCGTCCGACGTCTCCGTGACCGATCCTAGAATCACACGATGCAACACATAAGGCTAATATTCTGCCAAACGTGATATCAAGACCATATGAGAAAACTAGCGCCCAAAAGCTAAACACGTGTGCACTCGAAGCACCAAAACGTGTGTGCCAACATCTGAAACCACCCCATTTGGCTGTGATACACTGCAAACACCAAATCTAGACTCGGAACGTATGTGTCGCGCAAGTCCCACTATACTAATTATAGGTAATTGGTCTCAGATTTTACCTAGAGCAAAACCAAGAAAAACAAGCAAGACCAAACCTCTTATAATACTATAGACAACTACCTGCAAAGTTTCAACGTTTTTCTCCAAAATTGGGCCGGCCACGAGGGGGTGTCATCAGGTCAAATCGGGTGAAAAGGGTCCAGGTTTCTACACTACAATCCTAACACAATGTATAGTCTAATGTACATGTTTGTTTGTTTTAAAAACCACCACGGTAATAGCAGATTCTCAGTGATTAAAAACTAGATTAAAAACCGTATTGAAACACTAATTTATGACATTAAGGCATTTTAGTGTAAACTTGCTGGATTAATAGGTTGATTAGGCACTAAATACTCTTAATTACCCTAATTAAGCGATAAAACCCCAACCTAACGTAATCTTCACTTTTAAATTTCAAACTTGCATTAATTACCACTTAAACACCAAATTAAGCTTAATAAACCAAAAGTTTAGCAAAAGAATACTTAAGTTAGGCTTTATACCTCAAGGGGAGATGGAAGTGATTCAAACTTGAGATTCTTGCCTTCAAAACTGAAATCTTGCCTTAAGAACCAATAAAAGATTTGATTTTAAGTGTTTAGATTTGATTTTATGAAGTTTTTGAGGGATTTGTGTGTGAGGTAGAGAGGTTAACCATGGGAGAATGAAGGAGGAGGACATGGTGGCTGCCATGGGGGGAGAGAGAGTTCAAGAGTGAAGAGAGAGAGAGAAGTGAGCCATACCATGCATTTAATGCTCCCATGCCTCAATTTTTCATTTCTTTTTCCATTTTTTTTCTACAAATTCTAGAACCATCTCCATTTCTTTTCTAAAAAAAGTGTTACACATTGTGATTAAGTAGCCATGGTTGTATAAACAATTATTACCTTATACTAATCTATGATTAACACTAGATGTGTCTTTGCATGTTTTTTTTTGAAATTTAGTTTTGTAAATAGTAAATAAGTAAAATAAATAATCAAGTGAACAATAATTTAAATGTTAACTAATAAAGCACAATTATACACATATTCGCATCAACAAACAGATATATTCTTGTTTATATGAAAATTATTTATCAACTAGGTTTTTATGAAAAACACGTATATTCGCTAATTAACACGAAATTAACCTATACGAATTTTCAAAGCGTTACAATCTTCCTCCCTTAAAGAAATTCGGTCCTCGAATTTAAAATTTATTACGCGTACCTTCGAAAAGATGGGGAAATTTCTTCCGCATCTCGTTCTCGGTTTCCCACATGACCTTTTTCACCGTTCGGCCACGTCAAAGAACCTATATGGACGGTATGACCTCAGACCTCAGTTTCTTCACCTGCCGATCTAGAATGACTATCGGCAGACTGGTGAAAGAAAGATTGCGCTCCAGCTGGATCGTCTGATGCTGTATCGCGCGAGAGGGGTCAAGAAGGTACTTGCAGAGCATTTATACATGAAACACGGGGTGAATATCTGGAAAGCTGGGTGGAAGAGCCAGACAATAAGCAATTGCGCCGACATGTGCGAGAATCTCAAAAAACCCACATATTTGGAACTAAGCCTACCTTTTCCTTCTGAATCTCGACACGCCCTTCATTGGAGAAATCTTCAAGAAAACATGATCTACAACAACGAACTCAAGTCTGCGCCAACGTCGGTCTGCAAGATTCTGCCTGCACAGGCTACTCTCATCCTATCCCAAATCATCTGAATCTTTTCGGTCATCTTCTGCACAATCTGTGGCCCCAAAATACTGCTTTCACCAAGCTCTATCCAACAAACTGGTGGTCGACATTTCCTCCTATATAATATCTCGAAGGGTGCCATCTGAATCGTCTCCTGGGAGCTGTTATTATAGGAAAACTCTATCAAGGGCAAGTGGAAATCCCAACTGCTACCGAAATCTAGAACGCAAGTGCGGAGCATATCCTCAAGAATCTGAATGGTCCGCTCTGACTGACCGTCAGTCTGCGGATAGAAAACTGCACTGAAACTCAAACTGGTGCCCAAAGTATCTTAATGTTTCTACAATAGCCGGCTGGTGAACTGGGTGCCTCTGTCGGATACAATACAAGTCGGAACTCCATGTAGTCGCACAATCTCATCAACATATATCTGAGCATACTGAACGAATCCGAAATTGGTCTTGACTGGCAAAAAATGAGCTGCTTCCGTCAATCGGTATACGATCGCTCAAATAGAGCTATACTCTCGACTGGTCCTAAGTAGACCCACAATAAATTCCATAGAAATCTGTTCTTATTTCTACTCCGGAATGGATAAAGGTTATAACTCTCCAGCTGGCCTCTGAAGCTCGGCCTTGACTTGCTGACAAGTCAGCATCCCGAAACAAAATCCGTGACATCTCTCTTCATCCCTTCACACTAGTAGATTTCTCTCAAATCATAATTCATATATGCTGACTTATGCGCCTCCTCTAAGATCTCACGTCTCAGTCCCTCGGAATCTGGCGCACATAGTTGAATCCCAAATCTTAGTACTCCCCGATCATAAATCACGAGCTCTGAATCTCTGCCCTGTCGAACCTGCTCCACGATCTCTGACAAACGAACATCATCGGACTGTGTCTCACGGATACAATCAAATAACCGTTGATGTGTTCGGACACGGACAAGTTGTCTCCCGGTCGACGTAAACTCAAATTGTACTCGGCTGTCACACTGCCATCGACAGTCTCTGAACTGTGCTCAACAAGAAAAGTTATCTCTGGGCCTCCGACTCAAACATCTACCACAACATTTGCCTTGCCCGGACTACAAGGAATCTCGCAGTCGTAATTTTTCACTAGCTCCGCCCAATGGCACTGTCTCAAATTTAGATCTCGCTGCTGGAAAATGTACTTTAAACTCTTGTGGTCCATGAATATCTGGCACAACTCGCCTTAAAAAAAATATTCTCCCGATCTTAAGTGAAAAGACCACCATAACCATCTCTAGGTCATGAGTGGAATAATTCTGTTCATGCTTCTTCATCTTCTCAGAAGCATCACAATAACCAACAAAACCGCCTGATCCTAAAGGCAAAGATAATACTGGCATCGTACTCAAACTAGTCTTCAACTGCTGAAAGCTCTACTTGCGTGCTTCGGTCCAAAGAAAAGGAACTCCCTTCCGGGTCAACCCGGTCAACGTTTCAGCTATCTGCGAAATTCTGTATGAAATATCAATAGCATTTGTCCAAATCCAAAATACTGCAAACCTCTGTCACTGATACAGGTTTGGGCCAGTGCTGAACGGCCTCGATCTTTTTCGGTTCCATATTTATCATCTTTCGTAACTACGTGACCCAAGAAGTCAACACCATCCAACCAGAAAACACATGTGGATAATTTAGCGAATAGTTGGTGCTCCCTCAAGGTCTGCAACGAAATCCTCAATTACTGCATAGGCCCCATTCGGCTCCAAAAGTGTACTAAAATATCATCAACGAACATGATAATAACTGATCAAGAAACAGCCTGAATATACGGTTCATCAAATCCATAAACGCTGCTGGGGCATTGGTGAGCTTGAACGACATCACCAAAACTCACAACGCCCGTAACATGTGAAAAATAGTCTTCGGAATATCAGCCTCTCGAACACGCAACTTGTCACAACCCGGAAATGGCACGTGACGGGCACTTGAATCATATGAAGTCTATAGGGCTCCATCTAATTCAAGTAAGCCAAAATCCCAGAAATCTAAACCATTTTAAATAGAAGTTAAGAAAAACTTAATTTGAAAGCAAGTGGTTTTAAATAACATAAGCCGAATATGCGTTTTTAAAATCCCAAGTCTTTTCTGAAATTTTCGGCAGAGTTTCCTTTGTAATTACTGGCCCCAAAAGGGTACAACATGCATAATATGAATAAGTGCATCCCCAAGCGGGAGCTAGCTCTTCGTCAATCGACGGCCACAACCATGCAAACAATATAATATACAACGCCGAAGGGCGAGGATTAAAACTGAAAAGGAAACTCAAATTAACATGAAATCCATAATAATACAACGCGCGACTCTAAGGTCGAAAGAATATACAACTGGTCTCTAGTCTGAAATAAAATATACATGTCTGGTTGATGGAGTTACTAGATACAACTGAATGTAAATAAAATACAATGGTGGTCACAATGCAAGTGAACCCACCTACCAAAGAAAATAACCGGGAATGGAAGCAGTGTGCCAGCAAAGCCGTAACGAAATCTGTACGGCAAAACCTGCAAGAAACTGTGGTACAACGTGGGTGGGTTGCCAACTCGTGAGTAGAAAACATCACCGAGCAGAAATCGTATGTATGACTCAATCCTAGGTCAATACGATTAATAAAATATATATAACCTCAATATGATAAGGTCTGAAGCATGAACAGGTGGCAAGGGTAAACATCTATACATAAGTGTAATCCCATGTGCTCGTGTCAGTGCCTCAGGTAGCAATATATCATAATAAGAGGTATGAATTCATAAAAACAGAATACATATAAATGAGAAACTGTTTTCTTGTTTTAGTGAGATTTCTGTAATTTAAAATGAGGTATCATCAATAAATCAATATAAATCAGTGTCTAGCATCGACACAAAACATAAATCCCAATATCCAAATATCTCGGGCTCCGGCTATCCGGACTGTCCCATATCATAATGTCTCAATACCTCAATATCAATATCGGGGGCTCCAGCTATCCGGACTGGCCCTTGGGCTCCGGCTATCCGGACTGGCCTAACTCCGATCGGTATCCTCCGGATATCCGACGAGTCACAATACAATCACCGGTCAGCAATGCTCCCCTGTCACAGGCTCAACGCCGATCAACTGCGATCTTCTTACCCTGGGGTACCGCATCGGGTCCACCATGCACCCACAGATGGACTCTACTCCTCCTCGAATTGGGTGTATGATATCGCTCAAGAGCCGAGAAAACTCATGGTGGACATATCTCAAACCATATCATGAGAAAACTGTAACTTTCATTTTAAAATGATAATCAGTTTTATAAAATCTTGCGGTTTCTCCAAATTCATAAATCTCATAGAAAATCCAAATCTCGAGAATAAATAATAATGAATTTAAAAGCATTAGGCTCCGGCAATCCGGACTGGCCCTTAAATAATAATGTATGACAATGAATAATAAATATGCATGAAGTATAGCAGTAATGAATGCGATATGTTAACTAGCACGGTAATAATATGTCGAAACTACCAGCTAACAGCGATGTCAAATGAGCAATATTCTCTAAGTGTACGTGACATGGCAATTACCGATGATGATGTGTGTGAGCCTGCAAGTAAGTGTATGCGGGACATACGCATCATCGGTAATGGTGCTGGTGTCCTGACAGTATGATTTCAATACTAACATATGAAAACACGATATAAGCATGCAATGCGATGCGAGCAGCAGAAATATGCGGGAGCTGAATAATAAACACAACAATAAAGAATATACAATAATGTAAACGAGTCATACAGGTAACTACAGGTCTGAACTAACCGGCAAATAAAAAGGTAAGGAAACCGCCTAAAATCTGAGTCGATATATATATATATATATATATATATATATATATATATATATATATATAGTCGGTGATTCCACCTCAATAGTATCCCATACGATACCCTATATACTATGATATCCTCGAGTTAAGAGTGCGGATCTATCATCAATATAGCTCGTACGGTAAATCCATCGTACGGCATCCCAAATCTGGGTACGGGTCAAATATCACATTTATCTCATTTCTCATCTGGTATCATTTTCATCATATATCATGATCTGGGGGTACTGATCTACGTCTAGTACAATCTGATACCATCTATGTATATGCATGCATGTGAATGAAAACATCACGCCTAAAGGACCCGCTAAATATCGTGTCGTATCTCATAATACAAACCACGTCATATCACCGATCTCTTGGCATCCAGCCCAATATCATCGACCCATCTCCTAATTCATGTACTATGCTCATAATCGATGTATATGTATACGTATATAATATATACATAGTCCCATACCCCTGTGTGTGTGTGTGTGTGTATACACATATCCCCATTGAAGGGTTGCAGCAGCGCCCCGGCCATCGAAACGCGGCCAAAATGCGGAACAAAAATTTCTAAACCGGCGCTACCGTTACCCAATTTACGGATCGACCTTAAAACCTAAACCAACAAGTTAAACTAAGAGTTAGAAAAGTTATACCGAGTTGATCCGTGTCCTTCGGTCTTCATTCCAAGCTCCTAGTGGTCCTTTGATGATGTTTGGTCGTCGGTCTTCCTCCATCTCCGATGATCCACCCGAGGGAAACGGCGCAAGCTCCAACCTCGTCGATGAAGTAACCGATGCTCCAAAGTCACTAGCGATGGAGAGTGGGGGTGTATGAAAATGTTACTACATTTTTCTCTCAACATCTATGCTCATGGGAGCAACCATAGAAGAAGATGAAGGAGGTGATGAAAAACTTGGCATGAGGAAGAAAAAATGGCTAACTCCTTTTGTGTGAATGAGAGAGTGGGAGTGTGTAATAAAATCATGTAACCAAATGAAATGAACCCCCACCTCATGAAAGTGGCCGGCTCCCCTTCTCTCTCAATCACCAAAAAAATATCATTTCCAAATAATCAAATAAACAAATCACACCATACTTTGAACCATGCCCAAAGTCACATCACCTTTTCCACCTCATTAATAAAACAAATGAATTTCCATAAGTGGAAAATCATATAAATGAGGTGGCATCTTCTAGAAGCTATTCCGTATAAAATACGGAATACTTCCCGGTACATGTATCGAAATACATATACGCGTATTCATACAAAAATACGAATAGCCAAGAGAGAAAACGAATAGTGAACAATAGTACTAGAATACGTGTATATAAATACATATATAAATTATTAAATCAAAAACCCGATTTAATAATCCGGCTTAACCCTAAGCCGCTAGTATTATCAACCGTCCGATTAAAGTCTGCGCAGCATGCACATATTTAATCGGACATCTGTATGTATCAACATACCTCATGTACACCATATCGCCTGAACCGTGAAAACCCTCTGTGTGGGACTCTAAAGACTCGTCAATACGCTGGCAGTGGGTTTAACCACAAGTACGTTAGCGGCACTAGCTGTACGTAACGGCTACCCAGGTATTGAGCGAAAGGGAGGCCGACGAGCAAACTCATGCAGAACCCCTACTGAGCCTGACAGTGACAATATCCGTACAGTCCGGTCTGTTCGTCTAAGAGTATCGCATATCGAGTCTAAGGGGGTGGATAAAGTCAGACCCCTAACTGTAGGGTGTTTTTCGTCACCCCATTGAGATGGGAATACGCGCACGCTTGTCAGGCGTACTACAGATTCTCCCTGCCTAGGGTAGGCCGGGGTTTAATGATTGTGGGGATCCGAATCTCCGGCAGCCGCGGACTAAGCTGCCGTTAATTACCCCTTGCCTTTGGGGCGAGGGAACCTCTGATTAACGGGTTAAATTGGTCATGCGAACTCAATGTGCAGTGTACGTGTATTCTGTTCTGAAAGGGGGGGGTTTGGATATATCGGGAGCCACGCAGAGTTTTTACGGGGGTCCTGCTACCCGGATAGCGGGCTGGGGGTCAAGGGGGCTAGCAGCCCCCTTGCGGGGTTCGGGGCAGCGCCCCGGCCCGAAAATTTTTTTGAGGGGGAGAGTGTGGCGGAGTATGTGTATGTGTACATTTGTATACATATGTATATATATACATGTATATATAAATAAAGGGGAAAAGGACATCCAAAGGATGCGTGGGGCAGCACCTTGGGCGCTGTGCGCTTAGGTGCTGTGCGCTCAGGCGCAAGCGCGCCACGTGTCGGCACGCGGGCGCTTTGCGCATGAGCGCTGCGTGCAGGTGCGCAAGCTCGCCACGTGTCGGCACGCGGGCGCTTTGCGCACTTGCGCAAGCGCGCAGGTGCGCAAGCGAGCGCGCCATGTGTCGGCACGCGGGCGCTTTACGCACTTGCGCAAGCGTGCAGGTGCGCAAGCGCGCGTGCGCGCCACGTGTCGGCACGCGGGCGCTTTGCGCACTTGCACAAGCGCGCAGGTGCGCAAGCGCGCGCGCCACGTGTCGGCACGCGGGCGCTTTGCGCACTTGCGCAAGCGCGCAGGTGCGCAAGCGCGCGCGCTCGCCACGTGTCGGCACACGGGCGCTTTGCGCACTTGCGCTGCGCGCTGCCAAAATAAATTTCTCAGAAGAGAAATCAGAGAGGAGTTGGACACCTGAGTGTGTTTTTTTTTTTGGGTTTAGTGAACGATGTTCTTCTTCCTCCTGTTGCTTGCTGGATCTTGAAGATCAAGAGATGTGAAATCTCAAAATCTCTTCTTTTTCAGATCTAATGATAGATCCAAGTTTCCCTTTGTGGGTTTTGTGGTGAAAAACTAATTTGTTTTGAAAAAGGAAGAGTAAAACTCTTGATTTAATTCAAGAGAAAGAAGAAGGTTTTGGAACCTTGAAGATGGAAGAAAGAGCTCAGCTCTGAGACTTTTTTTGTTTGGAGAGAGAGAAAATTCTTGAGATATTTCATTATCTTTGCCTTTATAGGCTATACACTTTACACATAGCCCCTTGGGCTTCACAAAATGGCATTTTGCCTATCCCATGGCTCATGTGCCATTTCTTTTTGCACATAAGCCATGGGCTTTACAAAAATTTGGCTTTATGCCTATTTTTCTTACATTTATCCATAAAATAAAATAAAAGAAATACAACAAAATTATTTATTACAAAATTTTTATCTTGGCATGGGGGGAGGCCGGCCGCTTCATGTTCGGGCTCGACCCGGGCATGGGCCCACTGGGTCTGGGCTTGGGCCCACTTGGCTTGGGGTTGACTTGGATTTTAACTTGGTCAACCGGGGTGTAAATTTTTACCCCAACAAATTGCCCCCCATCAATAAATGCACACCACATATGTGGGTCGTGTGCATGAAATTGATGGATCTTCTTTCACGTGGAGGCGACTTGATTTGGTTCCCGCTTTTTGGGAAGCTGGCACTGCCCTTTTTACGACATGGACGGTCATTGCTTGACATGTCTCCGAGACGGAGTGTCCGTGATAGACGTTTTCCCTGGCCTGGAGTTATCTGGTTCCCGCTTTGTAGGAATCCTGCGCTGCCCTTTTTGCGACTTGGACGGTCGGTGCTGCCCTTTTAGCGACGTGGACGGTCGGTGCTGCCCTTTTAGCGACTTGGACGGTCGGTGCTGCCCTTTTAGCGACTTGGACGGTCGGTTCTGCCCTTTTTGCGACATGGACGGTCGGTGTTGCCATTTTTGCGACGTGGACGGTCGATGCTGCCCTTTTAGCGACGTGGACGGTCGGTGCTGCCCTTTTAGCGACTTGGACGGTCGATGCTGCCCTTTTAGCGACGTGGACGGTCGGTGCTGCCCTTTTAGCGACGTGGACGGTCGGTTCTGCCCTTTTTGCGACTTGGACGCCCGAGTGGACATCTTTCATAACCTTTTGGGCTTCGGCCAATGACAGACACCTGAGCCATAGTTGGTCGTATGACCTGCGGTATAACGTGTCATTTACAAACACGTATCGGAGAGCTCTTTTCTTCAGCTGAATCCTCGCAGATTTTTCTTCGGGCAGCTTGTCGTATCGGAGGTACTCTATGAAGGGTTCTCTCCAATCGGGCTCGTCTTGGATGATCGAAGCTTCTTCCGCAGGACTGCTCTTCTGTTCCGCGCTTTCCTCTTCTCGTAGAGAGACTGGGGGTAGAATTTGCCGGCTCCTGACTGTGATCAGAATTTCGTCCATGTCAGGATCAGCCAGCTCCTTGGCCAAGCGAGCGAGTACATCAGCCTTTCCGTTCAACGCTCTAGGGACTCTCGTTAGTTCGATATGAGTGAACCGTTTCATGAGTTCCACCACCCTACCTCTGTACCGAGCTAACTCGGGTTTGTATATCTTATAGTCGCCGCTTACTTGGTTGACGACAAGCTGGGAGTCACCGTAAACTCATAGCCGAAGGATTTCCATTTCTATGGCGAGTTCCAAACCAGCTATCAGAGCTTCATACTCAGCTTCATTGTTCGTTCGAGGCTCGGTGAGAGCAAAAGAACGTCGTAGGGTTCCCATTGATGGTGTGATGAACACCAATCCTATCCCTGCTTTTATCTCCGGGACGCTTGATTTACTGGAGGTCCTTATTGACGAGGCTCCATCGAAGTAGAGCTCCCAACATGGCTCATCTTCCTCGAGGTGCAGCACTTGTTCATCGGGTAACTCACAATTTAGCGGCGACCCTTCTGGTATGGGATGAGCAGCGAGAAAGTATGCAAGAGCTTGCCCTTTTACTGCTTTCTGAGGGGTATAAACTATGTCAAACTCAAGTAGCATGACAGCCCATCTTGCCATTCTGCCGGCTAGGCTTGCTTTGGTCATCAAGTGTTTGAGCGGGTCGACCTTGGAGATCAGCATAACCCGATGAGCGAGCAAATAGTGCCTCAGCTTCTTCACAGCAAGTATCAGAGCCAGGCATTGCTTTTCGATTGGGGAGTAGTTGTGTTCCGCCCCGACTAGAGTTCGACTGAGGTAGTAGAGGGCATTTTCTTTTCCCTCCTCATTATTCTGGGCAAGGAGCGCACCGAGTGACTCGTCCAGCGCGGCAGTGTAGAGAATCAGCGGTTTATTTGGAATGGGAGCGGCCGGCACTGGAGGGTGCAACAAGTACTGTTTGATGCTTTCGAAAGCTGCTTGACATTCGGCATCCCAGATAAAAGGAGCTCCTTTCTTCATGAGCTTTGAGAGGGGCCAGCATCTCCCTGATAAATTTGAGATAAACCTCCGTATATAAGCAAGCTTGCCTTGAAAAGATCTCAGCTGCGTCAGACTCTTCGGAAGGGGCATCTCCATGATGGCCTTTATCTTTGATGGGTCAACTTCGATCCCTCGATGTCGAACTATGAAGCCCAGGAATTTTCCCGATGACACGCCAAAAGCGCACTTTAAAGGATTCATTTTCAGATCGTATTGCCTCAGTCTGGTGAGAACGGTCCTGAGATCTTGGATATGATCGGCCTTGGCTTTAGTCTTGATGACCAGATCATCAACATAGCATTCGACGACTTTATGGATTAGGTCATCAAAGATATTAGTCATTGCCCTCTGATATGTAGCACCCGCGTTCTTCAGTCCGAATGGCATTACCTTGTAGCAATATATCCCGATCGGGGTTCGAAATGCTGTGTGCTTCTCATCCCCAGGCGACATCTTGATCTGATTATATCCAGACGAGCCGTCTATAAAGGTGAACAGTTCATAATTTGAGGTGTCATCGACCATCATTTCCATGACCGGTAGCGGAAAGTCATCTTTAGGACATGCCTTATTGAGGTCCCTGAAATCGACACAGACTCGGATCTGCCCATTTTTCTTCTTCACTGGGACTATGCATGCGATCCAGTCTGCATATTTCTCTTCCCTGATGAAGCCGGCATCGATGAGTTTCTTGGTTTCCTCAATGACCTTTTCTTCCAACTCCCTTCTCATTCTTCGAGGAGTTTGTTTGACTGGCTTAGCATCAGGAGATATAGCCAACTTATGTACGGCCACTTCAGGGGAAAGGCCAGGCATTTCTTTGTATGTCCACGCGAAGATGTCGACGAACTCATGCAACAAGGCGATTATCTGCGCTTTCATTTCCTCTGACAAGAGCGAGCTGATGTAGGTCGGCCTTGGATTATCGGGCGTTCCTAAGTCAATCTCGGTTAGCTCGTCAAAGGTTGCTTGTCCGCCATCTTCGAGCTCTTGAGGAGCTTCTTCTGGCTCGGCTATCTCGTCGTCATCATTTGATCTTTCGCTGGCCTCACCAACATGGATCATGTAGCACGCTTTGGAATCAGGTTGAATGTAGCCTATGCCCCGTCTATCTGGAATTCGTCCATCGATGAGTGCTCGGACCTGGGGCGGATGCCATAGGCCTTCGTAAAACTTTGCTTCGGACTCCGTTTGATATAACCGGCATCCGCACTTCTTAAAGTATTCCCGCATCTCGGGCGCATAGTATCTGGGATTGAGGACGGCTCTTATGCCTCTCTCATATGGAAGGCACGCAACAGACAAATCGTCCGGGTGCGCAACGGGGTTTGACCCATAAAACAGGATGCCCTTCTGTCCACTATTCCTCCCGGGAACATAGAAAGTCTTCAGCTGGTCCACGGTGGAGACTGATAACGCATCGAGCTCTTTGTACATCTGCTCTGGTACCCTTGTCATGGCTAGGGACCCTTCTGCAACTTCGAAGGTCTCTCGTAGTTTCTCTTGTTGCATAGGGGTCCAATCTGCATCGCCGTTGCACGGCAGGTCCTCGTCCTCTGACTCTTCAGTGTCGCTGCCAAGATGAGGGCGGACTTTACTGCTAGATGGGGCTTCAGTGACGGATTCATCCGTATCGCTGCCGAAACGTGGGCGAGTTTTATGGAAGGTTCCAGCGTCGGACTCATCAGTGTCGCTACCGAAATGCGGGCGCACTTGGGCATTTTTGCTTTTGGAAGTGACAGCCGGCGCAGATTTGCTTTTGAGCCTTAGGGCTGGTCTATCCTTAGTCAGTTGTGGCTTAGCATTTTGGTGGTTCATAAAGTACCGAGAATCTTCATATCGGACTTCATGCACACCGAACGGTTGGATGTCTCCGTCAATGCGTCTTTCTTCGCCATTTTTAGTATACTTCATGCATTGATGGAGAGTTGACGGAATGATGCCGTAATCGTGGAGCCACGGCCGCCCCAGGAGAATCTTATAAGACGTGTCGGCGTCGATCACGTATATCTTAGCTTCAGTTTGCAGATCCCCGAATTTGATTGGCAAAGCTATAGACCCCAGAACTTGCTGGCAATTTTGGTTGAAGCCTTGAATGACAATCCTTTCCCTTGACAGGTGTCGGACGTCCATTGACAAACTCTTCAGAGTTCGCAAGTTCATGATGTTCACTGAGGACCCCGGATCAATCAATATGCGATTAATTTGATCTCCGTCGCTGTACCCGGTCACGTAAAGCGGCCGATTATGCTCAGCCGTTCCCAGTAGCAAGTCTTCATCCTTAAATGTGACCGCGGCGGCATACAAAGCGTGTTGGGCTTCTTTCATATTAATTTCCGCAATGTGGGCCTGGTACCGCTCGGGGTTTTGTAGAGCGTGAATGAGAACATCTCTAAGCTCCTTAGATAGGACCAAGGCGTCGTAGATGCTCAGGAGAGACGGAAGCTTCCGGAGATGCGCCAAGACATTATAATCCACCGAGGAAGGACTTATGTTTTCATCAGCCGGTTCTCTGCCATCTTCTTCATTAGCGACTTGTTTTTCCTTCCCTTTTGGGGCGTTGCCCTGATTTGGCGGTAGAGCCCTGCCGCTTCTAAGCTGGATTTGATTGGCCGTTGTGGCGAGCTCCTCATCCTCTTCAGGAAAACATAGCTCCTCCTCGGAGTCACTGCCAAGATGGATGTCGTAGCAGGTCACTACTGGGATCTTTTCATTGGAGTCTTCTTCTAACTCCTCCAGAATTTCAGCCGCTTGTACAGGGAAGAACTCATTCAATTGAATCAATGTTCTTTCCTTTTGTTCATATTCTTCAAGGGAATCGATATATTTTTGAATGGTCGATCTCCCTTCAGACACTTTTTCGCGCCGAGCTACACTTTTCTTCTTCTTGAGCTTCTTGGATTTTGAGCCTGATGGAGCTGCATTGGCAGCTGGAGTGGTAGGCTTCTTCTGCCCTTCCCATTCTGTCCTGGCCTTTTTCTGAAGTAGCTTTATCATCTTCTTCGTCTTGTTAGATATGTGCGTACTCCACGGAGACCGCGATGAGTCCGTCTCATTTCTCAGGGCAGCGGGTTCGGCTGTTTGCTCCCAGAAGGCTTCAGCTTCTGTCTGTATAAAGTTGGTGGTTGCGACTTGATTGTTCACCAACACACTTTTGGACAGCTCGATCTCTCCAGCCTTGTACTGCTTCTCGACCCAGTCTTTGAAGATATAGCAATCCTCGATCGCATGGCTCACTACTCGGTGGTACGGGCAATAGAGAGGATTGTCGGTCATTTTTGCTTCTTGGGGTCTTTTCGACTCCGGCAATTGTAGGCCGTTGTTCAAGGCATCTTTAAATATCTTACGGACCTTGTCCCTTCTGAAAGAGTAAACTTTGTTCTTCTTCTCCTCTAGGGAAGGCCCATCTCCTCCCAGCAATGGCTTTCGAGACCGGTTGGTTTTGGATTCGCCCGCCCTTCGCTTTTCTTCATTTTCGGACGCATTGAAAACATTGGTACTGCTGGAATTCCCGCTTCTACGGTTGTCGTCCCGCTTGCTTTTCCAGGTTTTGTCTCTCTGAGAGTCCGGCGGGGACTCTTGCTTCGAGCGTTCCAGCATCTGGACTTTCTTGGTTAGCTCCTGAAATGTCTTGAGGCCCGCTGTACACAAGAATGGGACCATCTAATTGCTGAGGTTCCCAATAAGAAGGCTGACGGACTGGTCCTGCTCCAGCGGCGGTTCGCACTTGACTGTGAGATTACGCCATCGAGCGATAAAGTCGGTGTTGCTTTCATTCTTCCCCGGCTTGGTCCTCACAAGGTCGGCAATGGAGATTTTATCACTGACACTCATGAACCTTTGCCGGAACAGGGACTCCATTTGGGCAAAAGTAACGACGGACCCGTCCGGTATACTCGCATACCAGTCGAAGGCGACGCCGGTCAGGCTGTTGACAAACTGACGAAGAAGGAGCGCGTCATTGCCCCCTGTATTTCCGCACGATGCTTTGAAGTAGGCGACGTGCTGATTTGCATTCCCCGTTCCATCAAATCTTCCGAACTTAGGAATGACGTAGCCGCTTGGGAACTCAATCAGATCGTACTGCGCGGGGTATGGCCGCCCACTACTGCCGATTTCTTTCTGAGCTTCAGCTTCGGCCACCAATGTTTTAACCTTGCTGGTGACCAAATCCATTATCCGATCCTGTGTTAGCGGGATAGTGCTATATGGGGCCAAGGCGTCCCCAGAAGCGGAGTGTGGCCGGCTTTCATGTGGCTCGACCAGTCTTGGACCCGAAGGAACAGGCATTGGCTGCCTCGGATTGTCATCACCCGGCTGATTACCAGCGGCTTGTGCTTGATTGGGAGGCGCTCGAGCAATTTGAGCCGTAAGCTGCATCACCACGTTCGTTAAGTCGTCAATCTTCGAATAGAGCTTGGCCATCTCTTTATCTTTGCTCCTGAGCTGTTTTCGAAGCTCTTGAAGCAGCTCTTGCTCCGCAGTCCTGGGACGGAAAGTCGGCTCTTCCTCGCTGTCCGAGCTTGACTCTGCATGGACCGAGGGGTCTTTCTGCCTATCATCCTCATCGAGAGGGTTTTCTTCATCCAGCGGGGGCGGCTGTTCTTGGGCAGCGGCAACCACATTCAGGCTAGATTGGGCTTGGGATGTGGTAGCCCCGTCCTTGCTTTTGCTGCGAAGGTTGTCGCTGGGGCGTCCGCCCGCCATATAGACCGTATGGATGATGTATCCGGCCGTCTTCCTATCATTGGAAGCGGATTTCACGGATCGCTGTCTTGACCCCCTTGCTTCGGTAGATGGTAATCGATTGAAGACGGCTGGCCTAACCAGGTTCTTGAATGGTGATGGCGCTTCTTTTCTGGATTTGCCCCGCTGCTTTCGTGCGGCACAGAGCGCCTGATAGACCATTGAAGAGACAGTGTCATACTTTTCATGTTGGGGCCAGGACACGTCTCTTTGTAGCATTGTTCGGACCGCTGTCTTCTTGATTCTGGCGGTCATGGCATTTTTCTCAACCCACTTCAGAGGCTCAAAGGAATTGCTGATTCTTACGTCCGACTCAGCCGTCGTCGTCGGGCAACCCTGCACTTGGAACTTCACACGATTCCATTTGGCCGAAGCCTTGGCTCGCTTGTTGGCTCGATACCTGAGCCGCTTCTGCCTTAACTTTTCTGTTCTAAGCACCTGGCAGACTTCAGCTCTTTGGGAAGACGCCGCAGACCGTGCGACGGAGGGCTTTGGAGATACGCTCGATTGTGCGTTTGTTGGAGTCATCGCTTGAGCTCGTCCGCGACATTTGTTGTTGCCCTTCGCACCGAAAGTCTTGCCCCCAGCTAGAGCGTCAGGGAATCGTTCAGACACCATCTTAAGTTTCGGTTGTGGTGCCTTAGCAATCACAACATTCGGCCTCTTACCCCTTGAGACCGGCTTGGCCACCTGTTCCGCCGGGATCTCCGCCAGATGAGCGCTTCCGGCAGGGAAGATGATGATGGAGCCAAACTGGCGGGGCGGTTCCTCCCACTGTCGACTGAGGCTTGCAGGGAGAACCACACGAGCGTTGATCTTGACCACGTACGGAATCGGGGTCACGTTGGAAGCTGAATTCGTCTGGGGAGACATTGTCGTCGAAGGTTGATTGCTGCATAGAAAAGAAAACATTATTTCAGTATAGAAAATCGATATGTATATTGATTGAGTTCGCATGAACGTTTAACCCGGAATATGGGAGGAGAGATAGGGTCCCACCGGGCATGCCAGAATCTGTAGGGTGTTTTTCGTCACCCCATTGAGATGGGAATACGCGCGCGCTTGTCAGGCGTACTACAGATTCCCCCTGCCTAGAGTAGGCCGGGGTTTAATGATTGTGGGGATCCGAATCTCCGGCAGCCGCGGACTAAACTGCCGTTAATTACCCCTCGCCTTTGGGGCGAGGGAACCTCCGATTAACGGGTTAAATTGGTCATGCGAACTCAATGTGCAGTGTACGTGTATTCTGTTCTGAAAGGGGGGTTTTTGGATATATCGGGAGCCACGCAGAGTTTTTACGGGGGTCCCGCTACCCGGACTGGGGGTCAAGGGGGCTAGCAGCCCCCTTGCGGGGTTCGGGGCAGCGCCCCGGCCCGAAATTTTTTTTGAGGGGGAGAGTGTGGCGGAGTATGTGTATGTGTACATTTGTATACATATGTATATATATACATGTATATATAAATAAAGGGGAAAAGGACATCCAAAGGATGCGTGGGGCAGCACCTTGGGCGCTGTGCGCTTAGGTGCTGTGCGCTCAGGCGCAAGCGCGCCACGTGTCGGCACGCGGGCGCTTTGCGCATGAGCGCTGCGTGCAGGAGCGCAAGCTCGCCACGTGTCGGCACGCGGGCGCTTTGCGCACTTGCGCAAGCGCGCAGGTGCGCAAGCGCGCGCGCCACGTGTCGGCACGCGGGCGCTTTGCGCACTTGCGCAAACGCACAGGTGCGCAAGCGCGCGCGCGCGCCACGTGTCGGCACGCGGGCGCTTTGAGCACTTGCGCTGCGCGCTGCCAAAACAAATTTCTCAGAAGAGAAATCAGAGAGGAGTTGGACTCCTGAGTGTGTGTGTTTTTTTTTTTGGGTTTAGTGAACGATGTTCTTCTTCTTCCTGTTGCTTGCTGGATCTTGAAGATCAAGAGATGTGAAATCTCAAAATCTCTTCTTTTTCAGATCTAATGATAGATCCAAGTTTCCCTTTGTGGGTTTTGTGGTGAAAAACTAATTTGTTTTGAAAAAGGAAGAGTAAAACTCTTGATTTAATTCAAGAGAAAGAAGAAGGTTTTGGAACCTTGAAGATGGAAGAAAGAGCTCAGCTCTGAGACTTTTTTTGTTTGGAGAGAGAGAAAATTCTTGAGATATTTCATTATCTTTGCCTTTAAAGGCTATACACTTTACACATAGCCCCTTGGGCTTCACAAAATGGCATTTTGCCTATCCCATGGCTCATGTGCCATTTCTTTTTGCACATAAGCCATGGGCTTTACAAAAATTTGGCTTTATGCCTATTTTTCTTACATTTATCCATAAAATAAAATAAAAGAAATACAACAAAATTATTTATTACAAAATTTTTATCTTGGCATGGGGGGAGGCCGGCCGCTTCATGTTCGGGCTCGACCCGGGCATGGGCCCACTGGGTCTGGGCTTGGGCCCACTTGGCTTGGGGTTGACTTGGATTTTAACTTGGTCAACCGGGGTGTAAATTTTTACCCCAACACTAACAACGCGGCATTTAGTGTCAGTATGAAACCCCATCACCACCTGAGAAACTATCGATCCTGAATCGGTAATTCTCCTCCACCGTGGCCACGGATTTTTGGTGATGGCCATCCGTACACAACGCGACATCAACTCCAATACCCGGAGAGACGAATCCCCAACGATCCGATCACTGCCTCCATGTGGCTCGGGACTGTACCCAACTAAAACCTGTTTGCACGACTCCTTTGAGCCGTGGTAGGGTAGTAATCAAAGCACAGTGGGAACTCACACGAGGCAAATGACGATCTCAGGTCGACAGACTAACCTGTACACATGTCACCTGGGAACTGCTATCTGACATTAGGTATAATACCAACTAGCAGGTTCCCGGCGAGTCCGTCCAGTGTACTCATAACCTAACGAGCACCTGTATACTATCTTAGGTGAACAAACTAACACCAATGGCTTGTGAGACCTGGCCACCGCCCCTCGTCGGGGTCTCGATCAGTATACACTAGTCTACACTGGAGTATCGATGCCCGGTCTCGATACTCCCACGACTAGGGACATTTAAGGATGTGCTTATAGACCCCAGCTCCCACATATATGATCGACATCATAATGCTGGCAGTCAAGCAAGAATCCTATGGGCTCTATCAACATGATGATAAAGACAAACCTGATAGCATACTATTATCTTGAGTAAGACTGTTTTATCGGTATAGGTCCTCACTCAATCATCATAATCACAAGTCCACGAGTATGATAATTGCCTTGAGGGCACTATAGCCAACAATCTCCCACTTGCACTTAAGACCAATTATTGCGATATCGCATACTCACAGCCCCTGTGATACCGAACACTCATCTTCTCTACTAATCAGTTTCGCAAAGCCCGTTTGCGAAAAATGATTGCGTTCGAGAAATAGTCTCAGTGAGTGGATCCGCCCTAATGTTTCTTTCTGTATCTCTCTTAATCTCAACTTCACGGAGAAAGCTATCTCCCGAAATGAGCAACTCCTGTCTTAGAATTTGTTTGAATATCTGATAAGACCCAGTTCACAAATGAACTCCAAATTCAGTAAATTTCTTAGACTGTATCGTCTACTGAATTTAATCAGTATCCTGCGCCCTGCCTTTCCTCAGTATCCGCTTGGACCACCTGTCCAACATACTGTCCCTCAAAAGAAGGAAAAACTATAACTCTGACAGTCACTCTGTCATCCAGGTCACCTTGGAAGCCTAAAATGATAACCGTCTCCTAAAGGAGGCTGCCGTTACCATATCCCAAGAACATTCACTTATGTTCATAAACTACTTCCCAATGTTTCTCCAAGATTGGATTAATATATGTTTATTGCAGCTAGTGCAAAAATAATATCTGGTGTGGTACTTGATATTTCATGATTAACTCAATTGCCTAAGCAAGTGATATGCTAATCATATAGAACCCTCTCCCCTTTAGTCTGTAAGACACCTTTAGAGAAGTTGACTCCATCACCTACAGGTAGACCACCATGCCAGGAGTCGTCCATTTAATGTCAAAGTACCCAAATTGGGATACTTCCCAAATCTAGATCTAAAAACATAGATCTAGTAACCAGGAAACTTGATATTATTTCTATACCCTATGTGGAGAAACAACTGTGTGACAACCAAAGTATAACCGGTCGTAGTATAAGAATATCCCTTCCTATCAAGTGCATGTCATCCCAATAGCTGGACATCACTCTCTACTACCTTCTTACCAGATCCATCTCCTATTCTGATGAGGTCAAGACCTATGACTGTCACATCAAAAATAGATGATCTATTTCCGCTATACCTGCTTTAGTCTATAAATAGACATAAGCTACTTGCCTACTATGCTTCCGCTGCTCCCACTGACTACAACAACCCTCTGGCAGAGTCATATACACGTGCACTTCTAAAGCTAGTTTAGAATGCCACTATACTCATCCTCCTGCCGGGTTTTATAGTCTAGAACAGCAGCAATAGCACGTCTGGGTAAACAAGAACCTCCCTGTCACCGTCTCTGAGAAGACCGAAGTACCTCTCGGGTGCCTGAGGTTACCCACCAAAATCTGCGGAGTGGCTAATGGAACATCAAATCCAATTGAATCCTTAGGTTCTATTAAATTTCCAGTAATCGTTTGTGGTTCTAGAATAACTTCCAGTTCTACCATATTCCCACTTGTGTTTTTCTGAAAAATTCCGTTTTACTAAAACTGTGGCGAGTCAAGAACAATATAAATATTGATCTTCCTGATGGTAGAAAGTTATCCCTCGTCAAAGCCCGGGATAACCCACAAACAGCCATTACTGAAACGTGCCTTGAATTTATTCGGATTCTGGTTTTAAGCATCAGCCGAACAACTCCCTATACCTTAACATCGTTAAGATATAAATTGATTCTATATATATCTAATATAGAAATAAAAGCACTAATCTAATTTGAACCAGATTCAAAATCATGCAGCTGTCTCCAATGCATATCAACCAAATAGAAAGAGGACAATCAGCATTACTCATCTAGGAGTGCATCCATATATGAGTAACCTGAAAGAGAAGCAAGTTCTCAAAACCATCACTAACAATGGAATACCAAACACAAGTATCTACATCTTCGAATACTTTGAAGAATCCCGATACTTCTAATAAATGGTTCTCTACTTTATTCTTATACCTATAACTTCTCAAAATCTGAACCTTGCATTTCAATGAAATACATGTCTAGAATCAGAGTAGTTATAAGTAAACAGAATACAGTGCGAGTACCAACCCCATTGTCCTAATGGACACTGGACAACATACAATATTTTGTATAAGTCCCCTGAGTTCAATAACTCAAACTATATGCGTTGTAGGTTAAAAAACTGTACTATAGTTAAGAAGAATTATACCGCTGTTGAATGCATCTTACCTAATCACCAACTGATATAGGTAAATGTCATAGATATAATATCAAAAAGTTATATCTCACTTTATAAAATAAATGTACAGATATATCAGTTTTAAATTGGTGTATAACAACGGATATTCAAAACCAAATATTTGCCATCCGGCAAAAACCAGATGATTTCCTCAAATATCACCAATTACAACGAATTCCGATATAATAAGGATCTAATCACCCAATTCCCAATATCTTACTCCCACTCACCATCCGTAATAACATACAGATGTGAGAAACTGATCTGGTAAATACATACTCTGAAGTTAGATTCCAATTGGAAAAACAGTTATCAATTAACATCGCACAATAAAACTGAAACATGAAAATGTTTCAAAAGGGTTAACTGGTATTCCTAGTAACGCATCTTCTATTATCCTGAATCAAGACAGTAACCATATACTTACATGCCCTCACCGCAATCCCTTTATTATGGCTTTACTTATTACCTTCTGTACACCTCCTTTACGTTAATTGGTTTTCTTCATTCCATACCCTTCGGCACCAGCCTAAGGTTTGGAAGAAGACTATCCAATAAGCGTAATAGGTGTACTCCCCTAATCCTAAGAGCCCTTGCAACCTGAGAGAAGGTAAAGAGAAAAGACATCTGAATAATCCTATCCAATTTCTCTTGAACCGGAAACCATCCCCGAATCTGGAACGAATTCCTTCGAGTTCGTATGTAACTATATGATGGCATATCCAATGGAAGTGGATATCCGTAGTGATACGGAGTGTCCTAGAGAAATGCAAAGTGGATGTAGGAGTAGCAGGGGTATACCTGGTTTCGTCGTGAATGATGGTGATCGCATTTCCTTTGCCATTATTCTAATCCCTTTATATGTCTTTACTTATTACCTTCTGTACACCACACTTAAGCTTAATTGGTTTTCTTCCTTCCCTACCGTTCAGCACCTGCCTATGGTCTGAAGGAAGACTATCCAATAAGCTCAATAGGTGTACCCTCTCCTAATCCTAGGAGCCCTCACAACCTGAGAGAAGGTAAAGAGAAAAGACAACCGAATAATCCTATTCAATCTCTCCAAAACCAGAATCCATCCTCGAAAAAGTTCCTTCGAGTTCGTATGTAATTATACGATGGATTTATCTAATGGAAGTGGATGTTCGTAGTGATACGGGGTGTTCTGGAGAAATGCAAAGGTGATATAGAAGTGGCAATGATATATGCGACACCGTGACATTCCCCAAGCCAAAGTGTTTTAAGAAGGTTCGGTTAACTTGGTTCATGAGTTTTTAGTTTAGGGTCGGGTCATAGTCGCAGCCAGAGAGAGAGAGAGAGAGAAAAGAAACACTCAGCGTGCACTCTAACCTAGATCAGAATGGTTAATCATTTTATCTAATCTGGATGGCTCCCACTGTATCCTCGAATTCTCCTCCAAACCAAAAAGGAGAATTAGTCGGAGTCACCCGAGGAGTAATCCTACTCATCAGTGGGAATCGGGATCCAACTATCATCGCATGATAACTTGATGGAAGCCACTCAAGTCACCACACTCCAGAAGGTATGCGCAAGCCTGGTAAGTTTCCTGTATGTTTGAAACTCTCGATATGTGTTTTACCCCTAAGACCCAAATGACCTTGACACAGTCAACATATCAAAGGGTCTTAGTCAAGTTCAACCCGTCATTATCTTGATTGCATTAAACCCACCCGTACGAGTCCTTGAAACAGTCAACATGACCGTACGAATGTCCTAACCAATCCACATATCCATGCGACAGAAAAGTATTACAGAGCTACCGCACACTACGCCTTGACACAGTCAACATACGTAGCACGAATACTAAGAAATACTAATCTGAAATGACGGAGGGCTACGGCTGGTTTTTTGGCAAAAAACCTTTAACGTAATGAACTTGATATCGTTGAAAGAATCCAAGTGGTTTTATAAATATATAGTAGAGAAAACTTTTGCTAAACAGGTCACTCCCGGTGAAGGGATCTCGGCTCTTTCCCCGTCGAATGGGGTGCAGGATATCCCAAACTGAATACCACGATGCAAAGCAAAAGAATCGACTATAGTGAAGTTATTACGTTGATGAAAACTTTTACTCAAGGGGTCACTCCCGATGAAGGGATCTCGGCCCTTGCCTCGTCGAATGAGGTGCTGGATATTCATAACCGAATACCACCGTGCAAAGCAAAAGTGAACGTCTGTAATGTCAGTTTTAAAAAAAAACTTGGTTCCAACAATATCATATATATAGGTTTGTTTTATCCTTGCATTGATAAGAATCAATGCAGTCCCATCAATTAATCACACCAGAAAAGAACGAAAATAAAATGTACGTATATGCCATCCGCATTCGCCACTGGGTCCCGTCATCACCCGTTAGGTTACTTAACTAACGACAGAGCGGGGACTGGGCTAGCGCAGGTGCAAAACATATACAACATCTACTAGTATATATATATATATATAAATATATAACAATTGTCCCAGGCATGATATAAAGCAACATCACAGAAGCAACACAGAATAGTGGATAATCTGGAGCCCCGAGTTTCACTTGAGCCGCAAGTGAGACCCGACGTTCCCTGTCGTGTGGATAGCATGTGCAATGAAACCTAGACCCTTACGAGCGCGGCAAGTTACTCGCCAAAATCAGAAGTGAGGCAGCCCCCTTCAGCAACGTGAATGGACCACCCAGCACTTCACGAAATCCGGTAACTTGAGCACCCCTCCTGGGTCACCTATACCCCCTACGAGTGCGGCGAATAGCCCGCCAATTCTAAAGTAAGGTCCCCTCCGTCCCAATGCCATAAGATGCGAACCTGTTGCCCTCTAGAATCCGACTATTCGTGCACTCCTCCGCGGGGTAATCTTAGTACAAAAAATAAAATAATATACAAGGGTGACATCGACCTCAACCCGATTGTGCCCCAAAAGAATAATATACAAACTAGCAGTGACGGCAGTCCACATGTCGGACGCTCGCCCCGTAATATCAAATGTACAAATGAAATTAAACTGTACTAATATTGCACCATAGCTATCCACCACGACGATCCAACCAACATCACAGCACAACACAGAACATCAACGTGAATGTCACGTTCGCAAACTCGTCTAAAGGAGCATATAGCAGTTAGACGGGTTTACCGATCAAATGACACTCACGGTCGCAAATAGAAATGTATGTACTGTTAAACGCACACTTAAAATATCGATCGACTAAGTTCCAAATTGACCCCAATAGCAAAACCAACACTTCACAGAAACCTCGGCCAAAACAGGATATTACAAAAATCACAATTCTAAGTCGGGGGGCTACAGGAAAATTTTTGAAGCCCGTCGCCACTAAATGGCAGCGGATCCGCCGCCAATAGGGGGTAAGTGCGGCGGTTCCGCGGTGCTTTAGAGGAATCAGAAGCCGAAATTTTTCTATACCCCTAAAATCGCCTGCACAGATTTTTAAGCCACTGGAAAATATTTTTTGAACACTTTTGAAAATCGGCAGAGAACAGAAAAATGAAATCGTGATTTTGGAAATTTCCGTCGATCGATCTTTCAAGCACGTTTAAACAAGCTAGTATGGGGTTTAAAGGGTGGCTCTGATACCATGAAGGGTTGCGACAGCGTCCCGGCCATCGAAACGCGGCCAAAATGCGGAACAAAAATTTCTAAACCGGCGCTACCGTTACCCGATTTACGGATCGACCTTAAACCCTAAACTAACAAGTTAAACTAAGAGTTAGAAAAGTTATACCGAGTTGATTCGTGTCCTTCGGTCTTCATTCCAAGCTCCTAGTTGTCCTCTGATGATGTTTGGTCGCCGGTCTTCCTCCATCTCCGATGATCCACCCGAGGGAAAAGGCGCAAGCTCCAACCTCGTCGAACGAAATAACCGACGCTCCAAAGTCGCTAGCGATGGAGAGTGGGGGTGTATGAAAATGTTACTACATTTTTCTCTCAACATCTATGCTCATGGGAGCAACCATAGAAGAAGATGAAGGAGGTGATGAAAAACTTAGCATGAGGAAGAAAAAATGGCTAACTCCTTTTGTGTGAATGAGAGAGTAGGAGTGTGTAATAAAATCATGTAACCAAATGAAATGAACCCCCACCTCATGGAAGTGGCCGGCCCTCCTTCTCTCTCAATCACCAAAAAAATATCATTTCCAACTAATCAAATAAACAAATCACACCATACTTTGAACCATGCCCAAAGTCACATCACCTTTTCCATCTCATTAATAAAACAAATGAATTTCCATAAATGGAAAATCATATAAATGAGGTGGCATCTTCTAAAAGCTATTCCGTATAAAATACGGAATACTTCCCGGTACATGTATCGAAATACATATACGCGTATTCGTACAAAAATACGAATAGCCAAGAGAGAAAACGAATAGTGAACAATAATACTAGAATACGTATATACAAATACATATATAAATTATTAAATCAAAAACCAGATTTAATAATCCGGCTTAATCCTAAGCCGCTAGTATTATCAACCGTCCGATTAAAATCTGCGCAGCATGCACATATTTAATCGGACATCTGTATGTATCAACATACCTCATGTACACCATATCGCCTGAACCGTGAAAACCCTCTGTGTGGGACTCTAAAGACTCGTCAATACGCTGGCATTGGGTTTAAGCACAAGCACGTCAGCAGCACTAGCTGTACGTAACGGCTATCCAGGTATTGAGCGAAAGGGAGGCAGACGAGCAAACTCATGCAGAATCCCTACTGAGCCTGACAGTGACAATATCCGTACAGTCCGGTCTGTTCGTCTAAGAGTATCGCATATCGAGTCTAAGGGGGTGGATAAAGTTAGACCCCTAACAACGCGACATTTAGTGTCGGTATGAAACCCCATCACCACCTGAGAAACTATCGATCCTGGATCGGTAATTCTCGTCCACCGTGGCCATGTATTTTTGGTGATGGCCATCCGTACACAACGCGACATCAACCCTCAATACCGGGAGAGACGAATCCCTGATGATCCGATCACTGCCTCCATGTGGCTCGGGACTGTACCCAACTAAAACCTGTTTGCACGACTCCTTTGAGCCGTGGTAGGGTAGTAATCAAAGTACAGTGGGAACTCACAAAAGGTAAATGACGATCTCAGGTCGAAAGACTAACCTGTACACATGTCACCTGGGAACTGGAATCTGACATTAGGTATAATACCAACTAGCAGGTTCCCGGCGAGTCCGTCCAGTGTACTCATAACCTAACGAGCACCTGTATACTATCTTAGGTGAACAAACTAACACCAATGGCTTGTGAGACCTGGCCACCGCCCCTCGTCGGGGTCTCGATCAGTATACACTAGTCTACACTGGAGTATCGATGCCCGGTCTCGATACTCCCACGACTAAGGATATTTAAGGATGTGCTTATAGACCCCAGCTCCCATATATATGATCGACATCATAATGCTGGCAGTCAAGCAAGAATCCTATGGGCTCTATCAACATGATGATAAAGACAAACGAGATAGCATACTATCATCTTAAGTAAGACTGTTTTATCGGTATAAGTCCTCACTCAATCATCATAATCACAAGTCCACGAGTATGATAATTTCATTGAGGGCACTATAGCCAACACCCATATACATACAGGTAATAAAATGAATGCAGGTGTGGGTGTAATCCCTAATCTAGGGTTTCGCGACTAAGAGGTTAAACTAAGTTACTTCTAATTACACTACACTACCATGAACCCTATAACCTATCTTGAATATCCATATTTCACATAACAATATCATATATAACATATATATAGCATAATATACTTCGAAATGCGGGGGTGTTATACGCCATCCACCCGACTTCCCCCGTAGATATATATCTACTCACCTGCTCTTGCTTGCCGATGTCGATGTCGCCGCGCCCCTCCTTGTTGCTCCGAACCCACTCGAGGGTACCTATATGCATACCACAAGACATCATAAATGGAAATATCGCACGAAAACCAAATCAGCACGCATATCGTTCAAAGGTCAAAACCCATAGCCTCGCATGCAAAACACGATCAGTAACCCTAGTCGTTGATGTTCAAACGCCACACGACGGAACACAATATCAAATACCAAATCCAAAATTCATTAAAAGTAGTAAAACAGAATCAGAAACTTACAAATATGCTCCAGATTTTACCCTATATGAAATTAGCCAATTTTACATATGTAAAGGGTCTGGTTAACAGATACTGGAACTACAGAACAAGCACGAGGCCAAACTACCCTAGCCTGGCCGCAATTTGCGGCCATGATAAATTTATTTACGGCCAGAAATGAGGGGGTTAGGTCTCGGGGCTTGGGGTTATCATCTAGGTTGCCTGCACATCTCACTGTGTTTGCTAAATAATTTTCAGGTCACCCGGGTTATAGCAGATCACCAAAACACCTCATAAATCTCACAATTTTCCGATATCGGGATTTCTAGGTTTGTGAAATAGGGGTTTACTTTCAGGTTTAGTCTAAAGTTCTATCACAAAAGGGTTTATATGGTCTCTACTAACCTCAATTATACCTTAGGATTCAATTCAAACCTTAATCCTTTTCTAGGAATTTTCAAAGTTCGCTAAATCTCGATATATCGATTCCAAACTAACAATGGAAGCTAACGGAATGTAATACTACTCTAATGGTGATGAAATTACCTCATTTGGCAACTCAAGAAATTTCTTGAGTTGCCCCAAGTGCCCAAAATCTTTGCTTTCTTGGTCCAAAGTGTAGCTTGTGAGCTTGTGCATGTTTTTAATGAAGTGGGGATAAGATTTTGAGTTGATTTTGATGATGGAATGAGGTGGTGAAGGTGGTGGAGGAGAGGGGGCTGCCATGGGCTTGAGAGGAAGGAGAAAGATGAAGAGAAGAATGAAGAAGGAGAATAGCCATGGTCAAGTTTTACCCCTCACCCTCTCTCTCTCATGCTCATCCCTCATTTCTTTATTTTTTTCCCATTTCTTTATTTTCTTTTTGTTTTCCTTTTCTTTTTATTCTAAAACAAAACCAAGCATAGAAAAAGAAAAAGACATGGTAGGAAAATGTAAAAATGCAAGATATGACATGTGCATGTCATGTGCACAAAACACGTTTAATGCACGATTAGCGATATTTAATCGCGATTAGCATTAAAATAGTGTATAATAAATCATAAAATTTCATATTTTTCTTAAATCCAATAAACACCATCTTTTTAGTAATTTCTATAATTTTCCAAATTTTTCCCAATTTATTGGTATTTAATTATACCGCATTATCAAAATATTCAATATAATATTATTTAATTATAAATATCCCCAAAAATAATATTTTATTTTTTCTGAAATGTTACATAACTAATGGTCACCTGATTGCAAATCAATCTCCGTGAAATGTCCCGCACCCTGGAGCTAATCAAATAAATCGTCGATACGAGTTAAGGGATATCTGTTCTGCACAGTAACCCGATTTAACTGGCAAAAATCGAAGCACAAACACAACTGCCATCTTTTTTCTTGACGAACAGAATAGGAGCTCCCCAAGTGATGCACTCGGACGAACAAGCCCTTTATCCAACAATCTTGCAACTGATCCTTCAGTTCTTTAAGCTCCGCCGGGTCCATCTGATATGGCGGTATAGAAAATGGCTCCATGCCAGGAACCAAGTCAAAGCAGAACTCAATATTACGCTCTGGCAACAAACCAAGCAACTCTTCAGGAAAACATCTGGAAACTCTCTCACAATCGAGACCTGATCCAACGGGACCTCTGCGGCTCTAACATCACAAACATACGCCAAGAATTCCTGACATCCTTTTCTCAAAAGCTGAATAGCACGACAAGAAGACATCAACTGGGAAAGGCGACGCTACGGTCTCCCCAAAAACTACCAAGAACTGGCTTACCTGGAAAATTAAATCTAACCGCCTTCTTACGGTAGTCCACTAATGCAAAACACATGGCTAACCGATCCATGCTCGGAAGAACTTCGAAGTCAAACATATCGAGAAAATCAGATTGACAGAAGAATCCCTATCTCTGATACGAACAAAACGAACACGAACGAAAAACATTTCGAGCGACAAAAGACTCTCCTACTGGAATAATAGCAATCAGCGGCAGATTAAACAAGGACGACTCTCGGTCCAAACTCAGTAAAAAGTGCGTAGATACAAGTTCAAACAACAAAAGAAATACGCACATCGAAAGAAAACACTGAAATAACACCCGAAAGAAATACGCATCGGAAAAAACACACCGAAGGAATAACTGTCACAACAACGTCTATCTAACCGCCTCTGAGCTAGCATACTGGTACAATTTCGCTTCGGTCCAGAAACGACTGAAGTCATAGAAATGCGCTCCTCCAACAGTAAGGTTGCGTTCATAGCAGCGACGTAAGTGTCAAAATGTTGGGCACCAATAACAAGAAATAACTGCATGTCCAATCTCCACACGAACCTCTTTATCCGTTTCTCTTTAGTGTCCACCAGGTAAGGAGCATATCGGACCGCTGAGTAAACTAAATGTCGTACTCGGACACTATCATCCCTGGAGTCTTGCGCAAAGACTCGAAACTACAAGCTCAGACATCTCGAACGCTCTCTGGAAGGATACGAGCAAGAAATATATCCATAAACTCATCCCAAGTCATAGGAAGTAGATCTGCAGCTCGACCGCCCTCAATTGACTCGCACCACGTCTGAGCAAGACCTCTCTAGACGAAAACTTGCAAGCTCAATCCATATCTAGTTAGAACATCTCTGTTAACGACAATTCCTAGCCATCCTGTCGAGGATTGTCTACGTATCCTCCGCTGCATCTGTGCCGGTAACAACATACTGGAGGCCTCAGCCTCAAAAAATCCTATAAGGATACGGAAATAAACTTGGTAATAACAGAAACAGCTGCCTGTGCAGCAGATACAATCACAGTCCTTGCAGCAGGAGGGACATCATCGACTCTCGGAGCTCGGTTAGCCTCAACTAACGATCCAACCCTCTGGCATACGTCTTGAATACTCGACTCTAGCCTAGCCATCCGTCCTGGAGAAGACGGATCACTCTATCCCTGAGGGGTAGGCGTACCGCCCTGATCAGTCATCATCTCAAACGAGCCTTCTCTAATCTCATCCCTGGCGGCAACCCTCTGGCCCTCATAGTCTCCGGCGGCATAGTGTCTGGAGCAAGAACATGATTGATAGGAACATTGCGATCAAATCAAAGGGTTTCCGGAATCAAGAAAGGAGATACAAGCAAATATATATCCTAAGGTTACTTAGGCGGAGTACCGTATCATAAGTATGCCGCGGAACATACGCACGTTACGTCACTCTGCTTAAGTCACATACTCTATCTACCAAAGGTCATCCTACATTCAGATAGGTAAAACCTAACGCTCTGATACCAACTTTGTCACGACCCAAAAAGTATGGAGCGTGACTGGAACATAAATTACGAAACATCTCGAGGCGTACATAATCTAAGTAAGCCAAAACCCAGAAATCAAAACCAATTAAAACAGTAGAGTGAAGAAAAACCAAGTAAGGAAAGCGATTATTATCAAATAAGTCACATCAAAATTTTAAAAGCAGCATCACACTTTTCCGAAAATTTCGGCAGAGTCTCCTTTGTAAATACTGGCCCCAAACGGGTACAAAACAAGAATATATGTACATCATGAAATAAGGCATCCATAAGCGGGGGCTAGCTCTTCGCCAAAGGCGGACTCACAATCACACGCAATAAATATCATCACCGTGCAAAATAAGCATATAAAGGCACAAACTAATAAAGCATCATGTCGGCTCAAGTGAGTATCGACACCAAACACCACAAATACAAGTCTCACGAGTCTCACTGTCTAGTCAAATATACAAGGATAGATGGAGTATACTAGATACAATATCATGTACATGATGGAATAAAACTATCATCGCAACCCACCTACGAGCAATGCTGCAAATCAAGCAAATGAAGCCATAAGAGGAAGAACGCCCGCCGCTACCGCACTGACGGGTCAACCTGCAAGGTACTGTGGCACAACGGGGTGAGTTGCCAACTCGTGAGTAGTAAATAACATCTAATAAGGTTATCGTAAGCATGCACGCAAATGCGTCTTAACCTACACATGTCGATATAATACGATGTACTAACATGAATGCAACATGAATGCGTAATCAATACGAGATCTGAATATGTTTAGTACGAGAAAATCTGTATTCTTATCTTAGTAAAACTTCTGTAATTTAACTGTAGTATCATCAATGAAATTAATAGAAATCCGTGTCAAGTATCGACACAAAGTATGAATATCTCAATGTCTCGATGTATCAATATCTCAATCTCTCGGGCTCCGGCAATCCGGACTGCCCATATCATCAAATCTCGGGCTCCGGCAATCCGGACTGGCCCATATCATCAAATCCCAAGACTACGTCGGTATCCTCCGGATATCCGCCGCGTCACAAATAACCGGTCGGTAGTGCTCTCTTGCCGGGCTCAACGCCATCATCTGCGACCATCTTTCCCCGGGTACCGCATCGGGTCCACCATACACCCACAGACGGTTTCTCCTCCTTCTCGAATCGGGTATATGATACCGCTCAAGAACCGAGAAATCTCATGGTGGATGACCCATACAACATATCATGAGAAAACCGCAACTTACATTTTTAAAATGGTAATACGTTCTTAAATCCTTGTAGTTTCTCCAAATCCATAAATCTCATAAATACTAAAATCCTCGAGAAGAATCACAATACATGAACATGTAGAAATTGATGAATGTCTGTGCTATCAACAATATGAAATGCGATGCGTGACTAGAAAACCATGTATGGATGAAAATGAAATAAGGCATATATATATGACTAGCAATCCTTCCTATAAATCTTGATGAGATGAAGAATGCAACTACTAGTTTAAGTATCATGAATGATGCAAATGTCTTGGGTATCATATATGTTGCATTGATTTTATATTCTGATTTAAACAAGTTCTAAAGTGTTCGTGGCATAGCAATTATCAGGGCGTGTGTGTCCACATGAATAGTGCCCGTGCAGTATAAACCAATGGTAATGGTGCAAGTGTCCTATGAAATGATATCACACACACATATATAAAAGATGATGCGATGCAATGAGATGAATAACTAGGAACTACGGTTATAATGCAATACTAATAGAAATTCTAACTATCGGGCGCTTTGCGCCATCCAGACGATTCTCCCGTAGATGTGTACATCTACTCATCGGGACGCCTCGGCTAATCTGATCCGATCACCGTCTTTCCTTTCCATGCCGCGTCCGACGTCTCCGCGACCGATCCTAGAATCATACGATGCAACACATAAGGCATATTCTGCAAAACGCAATATCAAGACCATACGAGAAAACTAGCGCTCACAAGCTAAACGCGTGTGTACTCGAAGCACCAAAACGTGTGTGCCAACATCTGAAACCACCCCAATTGGCTGTGATACATCGCAAACACCAAACCTTGACTCGGAATGTACGTGTCGCGCAAGTCCCACTACACTAAATATAGGTAATTGGTCCCAGATTTTACCTGGAGCAAAAACAAGAAAAAAAGCAAGACCAAACCTCTTATAATACCTACAGACAACTACCTGCAAAATTTCAACGTTTTTCTCCAAAATTGGGCCGACCACGAGGGGGTGTCACCGGGTTAAATCGGATGAAAAGGGTCCAGGTTTCTACACTACACTCCTAACACAATGTATAGTCTAATGTACATGTTTGTTTGTTTTAAAATCCACCACGGTAATAGCAGATTCTCAGTGATTAAAAACTAGATTAAAAACCGTATTGAAACACTAATTTATGACATTAAAACATTTTAGTGTAAACTTGCTGGATTAATAGGTTGATTAGGCACTAAGTACTCTTAATTACCCTAATTAAGCCATAAAATCCTAACCCAACCTAATCTTCACTTTTAAATCTCAAACTTGCATTAATTACTACTTAAACACCAAATTAAGCTTAATAAACTAAAATTTTAGCAAAAGAATGCTTAAGTTAGGCTTTATACTTCAAGGGGAGATGGAAGTGATTCAAACTTGAGATTCTTGCCTTCAAAACTGAAATCTTGCCTCAAGAACCAATAAAAGATTTGATTTTAAGTATTTAGATTTGGATTTGTGAAGTTTTTGAGGGATTTGTGTGTGAGGTAGAGAGATTTACCATGGGAGAATGAAGGAGGAGGAGATGGTGGCTGCCATGGGGGGGAGGGGGAGAGTTCAAGAGTGAAGAGAGAGAGAAGTGAGCCATACTATGCATTTAATGCCCCCATGCCTCAATTTTTCATTTCTTTTTCCATTTTATTTTTCTACAAATTCTAGAACCATCTCCATTTCTTTTCTAAAAGAAAGTGTTACACATTGTGATTAAGTAGCCATGGTTGTATAAATAAGTATTACCCTATACTAATTTATGATTAACACTAGACGTGTGTGTGCATGTTTTTTTTTTGAAATTTTGTTTAGTAAATAGTAAATAAGTAAAATAAATAATCAAGTGAACAATAATTTAAATGTTAACTAATAAAGCACAATTATACACATATTTGCATCAACAAACAGATATATTCTTGTTTATATGAAAAATATTTATTAACTAGGTTTTTACGAAAAACACGTATATTCGCTAATTAACACGAAATTAACCTATACGAATTTTCAAAGCGTTACATAAAGAAATGACTCATTCAATCTTTTCTCAAATTCAAATAAGAAATCATTATCCTCTTATTCTCAACACAATGTAATTCTTATATTCACAACTCTTGTGTATAATCAACCATTAAATATATATATATATATATATATATATATATATATATATATATATATATATATAAAGAGAAAGAAAATATCAAGATAGCATAATATTAGTTTACACCCCCCCATATATATAAATATATATCAAATTATTAAATCAACACTTGATTTAATAACCCGGTTATATCAAATATAATTTGGCTAATATCAAATAACGCTAGATTAGAATACGGTATCATATATCCATATTTAATCAAGCTCCCACACATATCTCTATACATGCCCTATTTTGTTTTGTTTGAGCTAAGAAACCTCTATGTGGGACTCTAAAGACTCGTCAATACGCTGGCAGTAAGTAATGATCACGTCAAACACCTACAAGCACGTCAGTAGTACTAGCTGCACGTAACGGCTTCCCAGGTATTGAATGAATATAAAATCAATAGGTAAACTTGTCCAAACTCCCTGTAGATCCTATAAGCAATACTTACCGTACAGTCCGGTCTCTTCGTCTGATATGATGCATATCGGGTTTGGGGGTAGGTATCTTCTGATCCCAATAACTCAATAAATTATGCCGATGTGTGGCTTATAACCAATTGAGAAACTACTGATAACACTTATCAGTAAATCTCATCAGCCCTGGCCAGTGACTTGTAGTTATAGCCAATCGAGCATAGCACAACATTAACTCCTAATACCGGGAGAAACGAAACCCCTCCTATCGCTCACTGCCTCCATGTGACTCGGGACTGTACCCAACTATCACCTGTTTTAGTAGAGCCATGGTAGGGAGGTAATCAAAGCACAGTGGGAACCACACAAGACACCATGACGATCTTAGCTCTATGGACTAACCTATATAACTGTCACCAGAGAACTGCTATCTGACGATAGGTATGGTACCATATAGAAGTTCTCGACAAGTCCGTTCGGTGTACTCATTCTCTAATGAGCACCTGCATACAATCTTTGGTGTCAAACACTAATGGTTGTGGGATCAACCATCGTCCGGTACAGGGTCAAGAAACGTACACACTAGTCTACTATGGAATATCGATTTCCTGTCTCGATACTCTCTCGACTAGGAACAATTAAGGATGTGCTTGTGAACTACACAGGCTCCCCTAGTATAATCTACATCATATTCCTGGTAGTCAAGCAAACATCCTAAGGGCTTTATCAACATGTATCAATAAAATAGTAAACTAGAACAAATATATATGTTAAGACAAAGTGTAACCAGATAGCCTATCATGTTGAGCAAGAATGTCCTATATATATATCCAAGCATCCACTATAATATACAATAATAGCCTCTAGGACATACATATCACTAATAATCTCCCACTTGTATTAAGGCCAGTTGTTGTAGTATCGCATACCCAACATCCCAAAAAGCCTCTCGAACCGTGTCTGGGGAAGGGACTTCGTGAGTGGATCCGCCGTGTTATCCTTCGTGTCAACTCTCCTGGCATCGATCTCACGGCGATCAACTATCTCCCGATCAGGTTATACCGCCTCAGAATATGTCGATCGCTGATGGGACTGGAGTTCCTTGGCCAAAACCATAGCTCCATTGTTATTACAATATAAGGGTATTGGATCAATAATGGATGGAACCACACCAAGTTTAGTGATGAACTTCTTCATCCAGATAGCCTCTTTGGCAGCTTCATTAGCAGCGATGTATTCAGCCTCCATCGTCGAGTCTGCAGCGGTATCTTGCTTGAAACTCTTCCAACATACCGCCCTTCCGTTGAGGGTGAAGACAAAACCCGAGACAGACCTGTTGTCATCCTTGTCACTCTGGAAGCTTGAATCGGTAAAGAACTCCATTTGGAGTTCTCTATTACCATACACCAAGAACATTTCTTTAGTCCTTTACAAGTACTTAAGAATGTTCTTCACAGCTATCTAGTGTTTCTCCTCTAGGTCTGATTGATACCTACTTACCATACAGAGTGCGAAAGCTACATCTGATCCGGTACATAACATCACGTACATGATAAACCCGACTGCAGAGGCATAGGGTATCATGTTCATGCGAGCCCTCTCTTCATCAGTCTTGGGAGACATCTCTTCAGAGAGGGTGATTTCTGAGCAAGCGGGTAAGTTACCATGCTTAGAATCTTTTATACTAAACCTCTTTAGTATGGTGTCTATATACTTGAATTGGGACAATCCCAACATCCTTTTAGATCTATCACTATAGATCTTTATCCCCAGGATATTTGAGGCATCACCCAGGTCTTTCATGGAGAACTTTTGTAATAGGAAGAGTTGGACCGAGTGCAGCATAGGAACATCATTTTCTATTAAGAGTATGTCATCCACATACAATATGAGGAAAAGAACCTGTTCCCGCCAAAATTTTGGCTCAAAACCCGTTACAATAAAATAAAAATAAATAAATAAATAATAATAAAAGAGAAAACCTCCCTTTCAGAGCAAAGCTCTGTTCAAATCCCAAGGCGAGAAATGAAGCAATGCTTCTGTTTCCCCCAATCAGAGCAAAGCTCTGTTTTAAAAGATAATAAAAATCAAAAATTAAAATAAAAGAAGCAACGCTTCAGCTGACTTGCGCTCTGCGCTGCACGCCACGTAGCAGCGCAGTTGCGCTGCGCTCTATGCTGCGTGCCACGTGGAAGTGCAGTTGCGCTGCGCGACACGTGGCAGCGCAGCTGCGCTGCGCTATGCGCTGCGTGACACGTGTCAAGCGCTGGGGGCGCTTGCGCCAAACCGAATTAAATTCCAGTGAGATCTTTCTGTTCTTGTTAAAACAAGAAGATTGTCTTCTGTAAAACAGAAGCCCTTAGATCAAAGTGTTGCGCCACGGCAGCGCCCCGGCCGTCTTACCGAGGCCAAAATGCGGAATCAAAAATTTTCCTTACTTGGAAACCGGCGCTACCGCGGACAATGAAAACCCGGATCGTTAACCATTAACCTATACTAGCTAACAAGAGATGGGAAGAGAAGTATACCGAGTGATCCGAGTCCTCCGGTCTTCTCGTCATCGTCCCGATCTCCCGCGGAAAGTCTTGTCTCCACATCGTCGCCTCGTCGCCGGAAGGGCACCACATCGCCTGCGTCTTTTACGGGCTCCCGCCTCAATACCGAGGCAACTCGGGCATGAAGCCGGCAACTCGACATGCTCAAGATATGCTGTAGAATGTGTAGTGTAGAGGCTATGTCTCATTTGGGGTTTGTTGCCTTTGAAGATGATGGAGGAATCAAGACTAGAAAAATGGTGCTTGCATTTTTCTAGCATGAAAATGAGATCAAGAAAATGAAACTCTCAAGAATGAAAAACTCTCATCTTTTTCTTTCTCTCAACCATGAAAAACTTATCATCTTAGAAAAATGGTGGAGGAAAGAATATGAAGCATGAAGGGAGGTGATGGTAGGAGCACAAGTGGTGACCACACCCAAACATTATGATTACAAACTCAAATCAACTTATCATCCATTTCAAATCACAATCAATCCAAGAAAAGATGATGGAAAAAGAATATAATGATGATGGAAAAGAATGGTATCTAAAGATGCTATCATAATAAATCATCTTACAAATAAACCCTCCACAAAATGTTATTTGCAAACTTGCAAATAACACCCTCCATCGGAAAAGTCCGGCCGGGAAAGAACAAAGGAAAACCGGCCGGGACAGAATGCAAACTGGCAACTCCAGAAAACTGGTCCCGTAATAAATTACAGGAAAACCCCGATACTGTGCATACACACCCGCATCTGTATTCCGACCGGATACAAATGCAATGAGACAAAAATCTACACTGTACTAAACTAGGATCCGGCTTAAACCAAAGCCGGCTAGTAAAATCCGTTCGATCCTGATCCGTGCAATACCGCACGTATCTGATCGAACCCTGCCATATATCCATACGGCCGCTAGTACAAACCGCCCGATCCTGATCCGTGCAATACCACACGTATCTGATCGGACCCTGCCATATCTCCATACGGCCTCTACAGCGTTTCGCCCGAAAGCTTGAGTAACTGAAAGTGTGGTGGACTCTAAAGACTCGTCAATACTATGGCTGTGGATTTAACCACTAGCACGTCAGAGGTATAAGCCAATACGTAACGGGCCACCAGCTATTGACCAAAAGGGACGTCGATGAGCGAACTCATCCTGACACCCTACTGAGCCTGTCAGTGACAATATCCGTACAGTCCGGTCCGTTCGTCTATGAGTATCGCATGGCGGGCCTAGGGGGTTGGTAAAAGTCAGACCCCCAAAAGCGGTACAAGTCGTGTCGGAGTGTAGCCCAGAACGCCCTGAGATACTACTGGAATACCTACCAGTAAATCTCCTGCCTCGGCCGAGGGCTTTGCGTAATGGCTCTCCTAGACACAGCGCGACCTCACCCCCAATACCGGGAGAGACGAACCCCTGCAGATCCGCTCACTGCCTCCATGTGGCTCGGGACTGTACCCAACTAAAACCTGTTTGCACGACTCCTTTGAGCCGTGGTAGGGTAGTAATCAAAGCACAGTGGGAACTCACACGAGACAAATGACGATCTCAGGTCGATGAACTAACCTGTACACATGTCACCTGGGAACTGCTATCTGACATCTGGTATAAGACCAACTAGCAGGTTCCCGGCGAGTCCTGTCCGGTGTACTCATAACCCAATGAGCACCTGTATACATCTTAGGTGAACCAACTGACACCAGTGGCTTGTGAGACCGGCCACCGCCCCTCGTCGGGGTCTCGACTGTATACACTAGTCTACTAATGGAGTATCGATGCCCTGTCTCGAAACTCCTACGACTAGGGACCTTTTAAGGATATGCTTATAGACCCCAGCTCCCACGTATATGATCGCCATCATACTGCTGGTCGTCAAGCAAGAATCCTAGGGGCTCTATCAACGTGTAATAGCGACCTGTAAGGTCACCTGAAACAGTACACGATGATAAAGGTAAACCAGATAACATACTATCATCTCGAGTAAGACTGTCGTCCCGGGATAGGTCCTCCCTCAATCATTGCAATCACGTGCCTGTGATCCAATAATTGACTCTGAGGGCACTATCTCCAACAATCTCCCACTTGCACTCAAGGCTAATTATTGCGATGTCGCATACTCACAGCCCGTGTGATACCGAACACCCAACTCCTCTACCAGTCAGTCTCACAAAGCTCGTTTGCGAGACTATTGCGTTCGAGGAATAGCCTCAGTGAGTGGATCCGCTGTGATGTTTCTTTCTATGTCTCTCTATATCTCAAGTTCGCGGAGAAAACCATCTCCCGAAATGAGCAATACCTGTCTTGGAATGTCTGGATGTCTGATGGGACCTAGTTCATAAATGAACTCCAAATCCAAACTTCTTAGACTGTATCGTCAACTGAACTTAATCAGTATCCTGCGCTATGCCTCCCTCAGTATTGCCTTGGATCACCTGTCCAAAATACTGCCCCTCGTCAGAGGGAAAACTATAACTCTGACAACCTCCTTGACGTCCAGGTCACCTTGGAAGCCTGGAATGATAACCGTCTCATAAAGGAGGCTGCTGCTATCATATCCTTAGAACATCAACTTATGTTCTAAAACTGCTTCCTACTGTTTCTCCAGGATTGGATCAATATCAACTTATTGCATCTAATGCAAGAACAACATCTGGTGTGGTACTTGACATCTCATGATTGACTCAATTGCCTAAGCAAGTGATCTGCCAATCATGCGTATCCCTCTCCCCTTTAGTCTGTAAGACACCTTTAGAGAGGGTGACTCCATCATCTGCAGGTACACTACCATGCCAGGAGTCGTCCATTCTAAATACTTATAGAATGCTGTCAAGGTACCCAGATCAGGAAACCACCCAAATCTAGATCTAAAACCATAGATCTAGTAACCAGAATGTCTGATATAATATCCAAGTCCTGTGTGGAGAAAACACAGTGTGACGACCAAAGTATAAACGATCGTAGTATAGGAATGTCACTTCCTACTCTGTGTATGTCATCAAATACCAGGATATCACACCCTACTACCTTCTTAACAGATCTATCCCCTATTCTGATGAAGTCAAACCTATGACTTCACATCATAAATAGATGATCTATCTCCGCTATATCTGCTTTAGTCTATAAATAGACATAAGCCAACTGTCCACCAATGCTTCCGCTGCTCCCACTGACTACGACAACCTTCTGGCAGAGTCATATAGACGTACACTTCTAAAGCTAGTTTAGAACGACGCTATACTCATCCTCCTGCCGGGTCTTGCAGCCTGGAACAACAACAATGGCAAGTGTGGGTAAACAAAAACTTCCCTGTCACCGTCCTTGAGGCTACCGGAGTACCTCTCGGGTGCCTGAAGTTACCCACCTTATCTGCGGAGTGGCCAATGGAATGTCAAATCAGATTGAATCTTTAGGTTCTTATCAAATCTTCAGTAATCGTTTGCGGTTCTGGAATCGCTTCCAGTTCTACCATACTCCCACTACTGTTTTCTGAAAAATAACCATTTCCTTTTAAAATGTGGCGAGTTAAGAACAATATCACTATTGATCTTCCAGATGGTAGAAAGTCAACCCTCGTCATAGCCTGGGTCAACCCACAAACAGCCATTACAGAAACGTGCCTTGAGTTGTCCAGTGTCTGGTTTTAATCATAAGCCGGACAACTCCCCGTACCTTAACATCGTTAAGATATGAACTGTTCTATATCCAATATAGAACCAGAGGCACTGATTTAAATGAACCAGATTCAAATCATGCAGCTATCTCCAGTGCATGTCAACTAAATGGAAGGAGGCCGATCAGCGTTACTCAACTTAGGAATGCTTCCAATTATGAGTAACCTGAAAGAGAAGCAATTTCTCTTTATCATTACTATCAACTGAACACCATACACAAGTATCTACATCTTCGATCACTTTGAAGAATCCCGATACTTGCTACACCTGGTTCTCTACTCTATTCAAATACCTATAACTCCTCAAAACTTAGACCCTGTGTTTCTACGAAACACATGTCTAAGAACTAGAGAAGTTAAAAGTAAACAGAATATAGTATGAGGACCAACCCCTCTGTCCCAATGGACACTGGACAACATACAATACTCTGTATAAGTCCGCTGAGTCTAACAACTCTTTCACTGTGCGTCGTAGGTTGAAAACTGTACTTATGGTTAAGAAGAATTACACCGCTGTTTTAATGCTCCTTACCTAACCATCCACTGATATAGGTAAATGTCATCGACATAATATCAAAAGGTATATCTCACTCTATGAAAATAGACGTACAGATATATCAATTTGAAATTGGTGCACAACAGCGGATATTCAAAACCAAATATTTGCCGACCGGCAAACAGCCCAGGTGATCTCCTCAAATATCACCGATTACAACGAATCCCGATATAATGAGGTTGATCACCCAATTCCCAATAACTTACTCCCACTCATCATCTGTAAAACCATACAGATGTGAGAATCAAACCTGGTAAATACATACCCTGGAGTAAGTATCTAATCGGGAAATCAGTTTTCTTTTAACATTACACAGTGAAACTGAAACATTGAAATGCTTCGGTGGGGTATTCCGGTATTCTTAGTAATGCCTCTTCCATTATCCAGATTCACAACTGTAACCGTATATCTCTTTGCCATCTCTCCAAATCCCTTTATATGTCTTTAGTCATTACCTTCTGTACACCCCTTTAGGCCAAATGGTTTTCTTCTTTCCCTACCGTTCGGCTCCAGCCTATGGTTTGGAAGAAGACTATCCAAAAAGCATAAAGGGTGTACTGTCCTAATCCTAAGAGCACTCGCAACGCGAGAGAAGGTGAAGATAAAAGACACCTGAATGTACTTTATTCCTATTTCTCCTGAACTAGGATCCATCCCCGAACTGGAACAAGTTCCTTTCGAGTTCGTATATAACCATACGATGGATTATCCAATAAACTGGGATCTTCGTAGTAATACGGAGTGTCCTGGAGAAATACAAAGGTGATTTAGGATTGGCGAAGAAATACTTGGTTTGGTCGTGAATATCAGTCGCAATTTACTTTGCCCTCCTACTAATCCCTTTATTTGTCTTAACTTAATACCTTCTGCACACCATCGTTATGCTAATTGGTTTTCTTCATTCCCCACCGTTCGGCACCAGCCTAAGGTTTGGAAGAAGACTATCCAATCTGCGTAATAGGTGTACTACTCCTAAGCCAAGGAGTACTCGCAACGAGAGAAGGTGAAAAGAAAAGACAACTGAATAATCCTATTCGTTTTCTCCAGAACCAGAAACCATCCTCGAAGTCCTTCGAGTTCGTATATAATCATACGATGGTTTTGTCCAATGGAAGTGGACGTTCGTAGTAATACGGGGTGTCCTGGAGAAAAGGGTAAAAGTAGGAGTGGCAATGAGGTTTGCAACTCTGACAATCCAAAAGCCAGTGTTAAGAAGGTTCGGTCAACTTGGTCACTGAGTCATAGTCCAGGGTCGGGTCAATGGTCGCTGCCAAAGAGAGAGAGAAAAGAAACACTCAGCGTGCACTCTAACCTAGATCAGAATGGTTATCACTTTATCTAATCTGGAAACCTCCCACTGTTACCTCAAATTCTTCCCCAAACCTGAAAGAAGAATTAGTCGGGGTCACCCGAAGAGTAAACCAACTCATCAGTGGGAATCGGGATCCAACTATCATCGCATGATAACATGACGGAATCCACTCACGTCACCACACTCCAGAAGGTATGCGCATATCTGGCAAGTTTCAGTTCTTTTGAAACTCCCGATGTGATTTTTACCCCAAGCGGTTTATGACCTTGACTAGGTCAACAAACCATAAACCTCCAGTCAAGTTCAACCCGTCATTATTCTGGATTGCATTAAACCCACCCGTACGTGCCCTTGACTAGGTCAACAAGGCCGCACGACTGTCTTAACCAATCCTACTTATGCAACAAACAAGTACCACTTAGCTACCGAACACTACGTCTTGACTAGGTCAACAAACGCAGCACGAATACTAAATAATACCTGTAGGAAATGACGGAGGGCTACGGCTGGTTTTTGGCGAAAAACCTTTAACGTAATGAACTTGATATCGTTGAAGGAACTGCATAGCCCTTTTAGAAAATATAGTGACGAAAACCTTTACTAAAGAGGTCACTCCCGGTGAAGGGATCTCGGCTCTTTCCCCGTAGAATGAGGTGCAGGATATTCCAACTGAATACCACGATGCAAAGCAAAAGTAATCGGCTATAGTGAAGTTAATGCCCTGACGCAAACTTCTGTCCAAGGGGTCACTCCCGGTGAAGGGATCTCGGCCCTTGCCTCGTCGACTGAGGAGCAGGATATTCCAAATGAATACCACGATGCAAAACAAAAGTGAACGTCCTTGCAATAACAGCTTTTTGAAAAATGTTCCAACAACATCAGAATAGGTTTGTTTAGCTTGCATTGATCCGAATCAACGCAGTCCCATCAATTGATCACACCACAAAGAACGAAAATATACTGACGTACGTATATGCCATCCGTATTCGCCATTGGGTCCCGTCATCACCCGTTAGGTTAGCTAACTAACGGCAGAGCGGGGACTGGACTAGCGCGGATGAAAAACATATACAACATCTACTAATATATATACCAATATATTATATTTCGCTCAAGGCGTGAATAAAATGCAACATCACAGAAATGTACAGCATCACAGAACAATACAGATATCTGGAAGCCCCGGGTTTCACAGAGCCGCTGCTGAAACCCGACGTTCCCCTGGTCGTGTGGATAGCCTGTGCAATGAAAACCTAGACCCCTACGGGCGCGGCAAGTCACCCGCCAAAACCTGAAGCGAGGCAGCCCCCCTTCAGCAACGTGAATGGACCACCCAGCACTTCACGGAATCCAGTAACTCGGGCACCCCTCCTGGGTCAACCTGTACCCCCTACGAGTGCGGCGAATTGCCCGCCAATCCTGGAGTGAAGCCTCCTCCGTCCCAATGCCATGAGATGCGGGCTTGTTGCCCTCCAGAACCCGGCTATCCGTGCACCCCACCGCGGGGCAACCCTAGTACAGAAAGTAAAATATACATACAACGGGTACATCGACCGCAACCAAGTCGTGCCCCAAAAGAATAATACAATCAGGCAGTGACGGCAGTCCACATGTCGGACGCTCGCCCCGCAATATCAAATGTACATATAAAACAAAACTGTACTAACATTGCATCCAGGCTATCCCCCACGACCGATCCGCAACAACACAGCATAAACACAGAACATCAACGTGAAAAGTCACGTTCGCAAATCCGTCTAACCGGGCTATAGCAGTTAGACTGGATTTACCGATCGAGTGACATTCATGGTCGCAGATATAATGTAAATACTGTGAAATAATGTGTTTAAAATATCCGATCGATCAAACAATTAACAAGTGGGCCCCCAAGCAATACTGTAGCACTCACAGAGATTCTGGGCCCAAATTTAATATTCCAAAACCCCCAAAATTAGCCCACAAGCCCACTGGAAAAATTGGACACAGTGAGGTGATCAATGCGCGGCGGAACTGCGGCCCAAGGGGGGTTTGGCCGTGGTTCCGCGCTTCAGTCAACGACTGACTGTGTCGAATTTTCCCATTAGTCTTAGAATTTCATGTACATCAATTTTCTACAACCTGAAAAATTTTTAAAGCCCGGGAAAAATCGACAGAAAACTGATGCATGCAAAAACGCGAATTTTGGAATTTTGGTCGATTGGATAAGTAAAACACATTAGAACAAGCTAGACAAGGTTAATGGCGTGGCTCTGATACCATGTTGCGCCACGGCAGCGCCCCGGCCGTCTTACCGAGGCCAAAATGCGGAATCAAAAATTTTCCTTACTTGGAAACCGGCGCTACCGCGGACAATGAAAACCCGGATCGTTAACCATTAACCTATACTAGCTAACAAGAGATGGGAAGAGAAGTATACCGAGTGATCCGAGTCCTCCGGTCTTCTCGTCATCGTCCCGATCTCCCGCGGAAAGTCTTGTCTCCACATCGTCGCCTCGTCGCCGGAAGGGCACCACATCGCCTGCGTCTTTTACGGGCTCCCGCCTCAATACCGAGGCAACTCGGGCATGAAGCCGGCAACTCGACATGCTCAAGATATGCTGTAGAATGTGTAGTGTAGAGGCTATGTCTTATTTGGGGTTTGTTGCCTTTGAAGATGATGGAGGAATCAAGACTAGAAAAATGGTGCTTGCATTTTTCTAGCATGAAAATGAGATCAAGAAAATGAAACTCTCAAGAATGAAAAACTCTCATCTTTTTCTTTCTCTCAACCATGAAAAACTTATCATCTTAGAAAAATGGTGGAGGAAAGAATATGAAGCATGAAGGGAGGTGATGGTAGGAGCACAAGTGGTGACCACACCCAAACATTATGATTACAAACTCAAATCAACTTATCATCCATTTCAAATCACAATCAATCCAAGAAAAGGTGATGGAAAAAGAATATAATGATGATGGAAAAGAATGGTATCTAAAGATGCTATCATAATAAATCATCTTACAAATAAACCCTCCACAAAATGTTATTTGCAAACTTGCAAATAACACCCTCCATCGGAAAAGTCCGGCCGGGAAAGAACAAAGGAAAACCGGCCGGGACAGAATGCAAACTGGCAACTCCAGAAAACTGGTCCCGTAATAAATTACAGGAAAACCCCGATACTGTGCATACACACCCGCATCTGTATTCCGACCGGATACAAATGCAATGAGACAAAAATCTACACTGTACTAAACTAGGATCCGGCTTAAACCAAAGCCGGCTAGTAAAATCCGTTCGATCCTGATCCGTACAATACCCCACGTATCTGATCGAACCCTGCCATATATCCATACGGCCGCTAGTACAAACCGCCCGATCCTGATCCGTGCAATACCGCACGTATCTGATCGGACCCTGCCATATCTCCATACGGCCTCTACAGCGTTTCGCCCGAAAGCTTGAGTAACTGAAAGTGTGGTGGACTCTAAAGACTCGTCAATACTATGGCTGTGGATTTAACCACTAGCACGTCAGAGGTATAAGCCAATACGTAACGGGCCACCAGCTATTGACCAAAAGGGACGTCGATGAGCGAACTCATCCTGACACCCTACTGAGCCTGTCAGTGACAATATCCGTACAGTCCGGTCCGTTCGTCTATGAGTATCGCATGGCGGGCCTAGGGGATTGGTAAAAGTCAGACCCCCAAAAGCGGTACAAGTCGTGTCGGAGTGTAGCCCAGAACGCCCTGAGATACTACTGGAATACCTACCAGTAAATCTCCTGCCTCGGCCGAGGGCTTTGCGTAATGGCTCTCCTAGACACAGCGCGACCTCACCCCCAATACCGGGAGAGACGAACCCCTGCAGATCCGCTCACTGCCTCCATGTGGCTCGGGACTGTACCCAACTAAAACCTGTTTGCACGACTCCTTTGAGCCGTGGTAGGGTAGTAATCAAAGCACAGTGGGAACTCACACGAGACAAATGACGATCTCAGGTCGATGAACTAACCTGTACACATGTCACCTGGGAACTGCTATCTGACATCTGGTATAAGACCAACTAGCAGGTTCCCGGCGAGTCCTGTCCGGTGTACTCATAACCCAATGAGCACCTGTATACATCTTAGGTGAACCAACTGACACCAGTGGCTTGTGAGACCGGCTACCGCCCCTCGTCGGGGTCTCGACTGTATACACTAGTCTACTAATGGAGTATCGATGCCCTGTCTCGAAACTCCTACGACTAGGGACCTTTTAAGGATGTGCTTATAGACCCCAGCTCCCACGTATATGATCGCCATCATACTGCTGGTCGTCAAGCAAGAATCCTAGGGGCTCTATCAACGTGTAATAGCGACCTGTAAGGTCACCTGAAACAGTACACGATGATAAAGGTAAACCAGATAGCATACTATCATCTCAAGTAAGACTGTCGTCCCGGGATAGGTCCTCCCTCAATCATTGCAATCACGTGCCTGTGATCCAATAATTGACTCTGAGGGCACTATCTCCAACACAAAGATCCAACGGTGGGGAAAAATCCCCAAATCACTCAGAAAAAAATCTCTCTAACCAATTTAACAAACTAATTGGCACTATAAAAAGGCCCCTAGACCCCAAGTCTAAAACAGATCAACACAGAGAGAAAAACAGAGAATTCCTCTAAAGAATTTTGAGAAGAGCTCAAAGAAAGAAAAAGGTAAAAACCTTTGAATAAAAGAAGAATTTCTTCTAAAAAGATCATTGATCTAAGAACAAGATCAAAGATCTTCAATAAAAAATATATAATGATAACAAAGGCATTGCCTTTTGATGAACCACTGGTTCTTGAAATTTAAGGTAGAACCTCTCTGGAAAAAGAAAAACTTGTTTTCTTTGATCTAAATTGGATCAAGATATTAAAACAGTGTCTTGCACTTATAAATCTGCGCTGTTGCGTTCTTGGGTTGGCGCAAGCCACCAGAGAGATCCACATGTCAGCTCCAGAACAACTTGCGCTATGCACTTTTAAAAAAGAGCACTGCTCTCTTAAATTGGCGCAACTCACCAGAGCGCGCCACGTGTCAGCAGCGCAAGAGCAGCGCACTGCGCTTGCGCTCACCAGAGCGTGACACGTGTCACTTCCCCATGGACTTGCGCCTTGCGCTCCTCAATTGGCACAAAGCGCCTGACAAACCACGTGGGGCAATGTCAGAACATTAAATGCACTGCATTAATAAAAGGGCAGAGCCCAATAAAGGAAGGTTTATCAGACCAAACAAAGTGAAATGCACTATTAAAAGGGACAGAGCCCAAATAAAAAAGGCCTTACAGGCTAAAATAAAATGCAGTGCATTATCAAACAGGGGCAAAGCCCGAGCACAGGCCTAATAGGCCAAGGGTAAAAACGCTGAATATTTTCAACTGGACTTAGCCCAATCATGGCCGTAAGTCCTCAAATTAAATTGACTGAGCACGACTGCTCTCTTAAATCAATTTACATCCGGTTCAAGGGTACATCTCTGAACTCCTCTGACACCTATCGTTGTAATCCTTCAACGACGTCAGAGAGGTGACGGGTCCCGGTGGCTACATGCATTAAATGGACCACCATGTCCCTAAACTGGAAATTGACCGCAACGTTATTAAACTAAACAATAGAGCCAATTGCTCTTTTGTTGGATATAAACGATCCCGTTAAGTCGATCTTAGTCTGGAGATTAGGCTAACGTATCCTTAACAAAAGTTTAAGTCGATCTTAGCCTCAATATGGCTAACGTATCCTTAAACTAAAACACCAAAACCCAAATCTAAGTAAATACGGATTTGGACTAATCCACGTCCTACGGGCGACGGCATAACTTAGTCTCCGTATACAATTCACGGGCAACCACAAACAAAACAAATACACACGACACGAAGTGAAATTCTGTAGAAGGAGAAAGTTGTTACCGCGATGCGGTAGCGTAATTAACTGCAGGGGCTTGCGCCTGCAGGGAAGAGCGTCCCCACAATCAAAAACCCCTCAAGCGAGGGGGAATCTGATGAAGTCTGCTACATCGGCCACATCCGTTTAAACCTCCGATGCACGGTGCCATAAATCAACTTGGCATCTTCGGAGAGGTGGACGGATAAAACCAAATAGCATCTGCCCCGAATCACAGGCAAGACGTCCATGTCTTGGCCGCCGTTCGGAGGGGAATAGAACCTTACTCTCTACTACTTTTTTATATATACATGGTTCATCTACATTTTTGATGAAGTCAAACTTTTTGACTGCTACATCAAAACAGATGTTCCAACTCCACACCTGCTTTAATCCATAATTGATTTAAACAGTTTGCACACTTTTCCGCTGCTTCCACTGTCTAAGAAGCTCTCTAGATGTATCATATACACGCTTTCTTCTAAATCACCATTTAGAAAAATGGTCTTGACATCCAAATACCAGATTTCATAGTCATAGTAGGCAGCAATGGCAAGTAGGATTCAGATGGATTTAAGCATAACCACTGGAGAAAAGGTCTTGTCATAATCAATACCTGGTAGTTGACAAAAACCTTTTGCTACAAAGCTAGTTTTGAAGGTTTCAACCTTTCCATCAACACCGATCTTCTTCTTGAAGATCCATTTACTCCTGATGGATTTTACCTCTTCAGGAGCAACCTCCAAAGTCCATACTTTGTTGGTGTACATGGATTCCATCTCAGATCACATAGCATCCAGCCATTTCATCGAGTCTCCACTTGTGATGACTTGCTCAAAACCAGTCGGGTCATCATCTTCCATGATGCAATCCTCATTATCACCGTCTATGAGAAAACCATAGTATCTCTCGGGTGGGTGAGGAACCCTACTAGATCTGCGGAGTGGCTGAGGTTCGTCAGGAACTATTGACTTATTAGGTTCCACTAAATTTTCAGTTGCAGTTTGTTCATATCAGATTTTTACATTTTTATACCACCCATTCTTGATCACATTGCATATAGGTAGGTACTTTTGATCCGTGTTTGCTGAATAATTGAAGGTTACAGGTTCTCATCTCTTTACAGTGAAATTCATGAAAAGTCGCAACAAATGCGGGACTATGACCAACAACAGATGAATACTGATCTCCGCTAACCATCCGTATGATGCCGCCTACCTGTTCAAGGGACAAAATGGTAAATCGTTGGTCACTTCAATGCACAAAGCACAAGGGCAGCACAAGATTCAAGACTTCAAATGCGGAGCTCAAGGCAAAAGTCCACATCATTTTGCACTGCTGAAAATCTGGAAGAAAACTGAAAAGATTCTGAAAAACCAAGTGTACAAAATATAAGAGAACAGCAACAAGGAGAAGCCCTGAAAAGATGGTCCCCTAAATCCACCAATTGGCCGCGGAACCACGGCCAAATAGGCACTTCTGCCGCGGTTCCGCGGCCACGTTTGAACAGTGTCAGTGGCAGTTGGTTCCGCGTTGACTCGGCTCTTTTGGCGTAGTTTTGTAATCTCATGTTTAGCTCAGAATGTAACCTAGGATTTCACCTTCCTATCTATAAATAGAAGAGCTCAAAACCAAATAAAGTGTGCTTTTCTTTATTTTAGATTTTAGGATTAATTTCTTTAGTTATCTTTCTCTATGAAAAATTGTAGTGAGCTTGACTGGTGATAAATAAAAAAAAGAGTTCTTTTATTATCTTGCATGTCTTTTATTCATCGTAATTTCTATTTGCTAATCTAGTTGTTTATTTTTTGTTGCTATTCTTTTGTTTATTTTTTCTTCTTCTATTTTCTTTATCTTTAAACAATGATGATGCTTGAGTAAGATTCTTACCAAGGTGAGGTCTCAAATAGCTAGTTGTACTTTTTCTCAACCTAATCTCTTTCTACCTTCCTTCTTTTATTTTATTGTTTTTATCTTTTTAATGGGTGAGTAATTTCTCACTTGTTAGGGAAGGAGAAGGAAAGTTTGAGAGAAGGAAATCTCTCTCACTCTTTTCTTTGTCCAATACCTTAAATCGGACTCCCTTTAATTGAACCACAATCCGCTCACTACGACACTCTATCCTACATGATAGTGGTGATTCCCTAGTCAGACCGGTTGTAGTTGAATTAACCAGAGGTTAGGGTTAAGAGCCAAGAATGGACGGACAAGGACCAAAAGAAAGAAACTAAGCATGGAAAGCCTAGCTTATACTTGTAAGTTCCTTCCTAGTCGTGCTAATCCCCGTTGTTGCCGATTACCTTAACACCGATATTAAGAAGGGTATTGAAAGAAGTGAGAAATTCCTAACTCGAACTAACCTAATCCTAACCCTAACAAGTTCTTTATCATCTTTTATCTCATTAGTAGATCTTGAAACAAAACTCAAAATATTTGGATTTAACTCGTTAAAACATTAAAAAAAAAGTTTCCATCTCCCTGTGGATCAACCCGTACTCAACCGGCTAGCTACCAAGCGAAACCGTCTTGATTGCGGTAATTAAAATTAAGAATACGCAAAAACCTATCAATCAAATGGCGCCGTTGCCGGGGAGACCGTAGTTTATTTCTTTGTGTAGTTTCGGGTTAATTAAAAAAATATAAAAATATAAAAAATTGAAAAATATAAAAATTGAAATTTTAAAAAATGAAAAAAATCATCTATTGGTGCAAGTGTGCGGGCTTGGAGCAAACTCTAGTTCAGTTCTGGAGCAAACTCGGTGAACAAATCAAGATTCAGGGGATCTAAACAGAAAGAGAAAAACCAACTCAGCACAGGGAACGAATTTGAAGCAGTCAACCTTCTGAACTGCCGCGGAACCGCGGCATAAGGGCAAGTTTGACCGTGGAACCGCGGTCAAAGGGTGTTGTCAGCGACCCAATTTTCTCTGTAAGTATCTCATCTCTCTTCTCCCCTCCTCTGAACTCCACTGAACCATATTTTTCTGCAGTATTCTTTGCACAAATTCTCTTCCTCTCTCCAATAAACTGTTTTTGTGCAGGATTCTTTGCGCCGCAGCCAAAATAAAATTTTTGCAAGTGTTTTAGATTTTTGGTTGTTACTGTTTTGCATATTTAATACGGATTTTAAGGGGCTGTAACACCAATTCAGATTGGGTGGGGATTTCATCACCCTTCCTAAGACCCCACAAATCACTAATTGCATACGCATTGCCTTAAGCTAATAAAAAATATCTAGGCCAAACCTTTAAGGACTTGTCGCGCTCATTTAGGACATGTGGAGATTGCGGGGAATCGGTCGTTTATCTAAACTTGACTTTGTGGTGCCTAGGCTAGACAAGTGAGGAGGTAATTTTAAAAGGCCCGTCTTACGGTGATTCGTGAGCGGAACCCTCCTTCCCTCACTTATGCTTACCTGGCCACAATTGCCAGTGAAGAGGCGATTCGATGGTTATCCTGCAACTTGTCGCTTGGAAGTCTAGGAGCGGTCTAGTTGGACTTTAAAGAACCTAGCTCTAGGTGTGCTTGTGCATATTGTGATTGTGATTGTGATTGTGCTTGTGCTTGTAAAAGGTTTAGTCCTATAATTCCGTATTCTTTCAAACAAACAATTTTTAAAACTCCAAAAACAAACAATTTTTTTTTATAAAAAATAAAAAAAAAAAAAAAAAAATACACCACTTCCCTCCCTTCCTACATTTTCACTCTTCCAACATGGGTACCCTACCTCGCAAAACTCTTGCCGAACTTTAGTACCCACAACCAGACATTACTTCATACGGTTCTTGCTTTGGTCGAATTTCGAACGACCCCTCCATGCCCAAAATATCTTTGAAAGATCGGATAGACGCGTCTAGGACAAAACTTGCACTCCGCAATTCACTTCGTATCAACCATTTCAACCTTCCCCACCCTCTTACGTTGATACCCCTTTTGCGAGTCATCCATTATCCATCGCTGAACGTATTGAACAATCCCGTAGCCGATCTTTCACTCATTTCACCACTGCGAATTCTTTGGATCAACAATTCCTTTCACCTTCTTATCCGTATGTTGATCCTACCCCTGTCCAACTATTCAATTCCTATCCATCCTACCCAACTTTTGCACCTTCCCTAGAAAATGTTTCTGAACAGCCTTTTGGGAGTTTCCAGTATCCAAACGAGTTTGAATCTTTTACTGAAACCCCTTCACAACTCATGTCTAGTCTGGAACATTCATTGGAAGACTTTAGGGTAGCGTCATGCCAACAGATGATGGATTTGAATGCATCCATGGCCACCCTCATACAACCTAGTGAGCCGGTAGCTAGTTTCCAACTAGCTCCAAATTTTCCAATGTATGATGAGGCGATTGGACAGATTGAGAATTTGAGTGAAGAGAGTGAGCTGTGCACCCTTCCAAATCAAACCTACCCATCCCCAATTGAATCCCACAACTCCGGTTTTGAATGTCCATCAAGTTTCCCAAATGATTCATCAGTTGAAGATAGAACGTTTAATGAGTTGTGCGACTTTGTAGTGTTTGATTTACCTGATTGTGAAGGGTCCCTTTCGAGTGAAACCATCACCAATCCTTTTGACCTATACACCTCCACTTTAGAACCTGAATTGATTAATATCCATGCTTTTGATGAGGTGTCTGAGAAAATTGACTTTCACTTGATTGAGGATATTGACGCTGGAAATATTTTGGATGATGAACCCGCGGATTTGGCTGAGTTTTTCTCTCCAATTCATCATCCCGAGTCATTAAATATTTTTCCTGAACATCATATGCGTCTTGATTTTAATGAGAATTGCATGGATGAGCTGTGTTTTGAGGAGAATATTGAGGATAGTTTTGAGGATGAACCAGTTTTACTTGATGATTCGGATTTTCTAATTCATCATGTCCCTTCCACTGACTGTGTACACCTTCCTGAGCCTTTAACCGATACCCTTTCTCGATCGCTTCCCTTCACCGTGTCAACCTTGCAAGAAACCGTATCACTTTCATTTCCAGTGTCTGGTTTACCAAGTTCGGCGTACCCATGTTTCTCACGAATCTTGAGGGATTTGACTCCATTTCTCGACGGGTTAATAGATTAGCACAATCGCCTTTTACACATCGGTCATTACAAATTGTGCTAATTTATTCACTCCATTTTCACCTTCAAATTCATATTCCACTTCTTTCTCCCTTCCGCCATTCTTCTCCTCCACCGAGACCGGACGCCTCTTCTATCCCCACACGGTCTCGCGTGTTTCTCATTTCTTTTCTCTACACTCCATTCTTTCACCAACCACACCATTATACGATAAATTTTTTGAATGGTTGGTGCTAACCTTTGGCCTGTGTAAGGCCTTGTATAGTTTGATACTGTGTTTTTCTCTCCCCTAACTTTGAACTTTAACGCTTAAACAGTGGAAACACTGTTTCACTTAAGTTTGGGGAGACCTTTTTGTTTATATATATTTTGTTTTTCTGTTAATAATAAAATAATAATAATAAATAAACAGGAGAGCGCCGACAATTTTGACTCTCTTGGTGTAGCCTGAAAGTGACGGCACCGTCAAGTTTAAGTTTGGGGGTGTGCTCGGTAAGCTTTCTTCCTTCGCATTCATGTGTATATTTTTGCATTTGCATACTTATTTTAAAACCCATAAAAATAAAAAATTAAAAAAAAATTTGAAAATTTCAATATTGACCATATTTGACTCAAGTTCAACATGACGGTTGACTAGTTAGGAAAAACTAGATCCTAAACTTAGTAAATTAAAAACCCTAAAAATAACCTTTCTTAAAGTTTAACTGTAGAAAATATACGTCCGGGCAGTTTATTTAGAAATAAGCAAATTTTGAGTTCAGTTCTTAGGCTAAATTGAAATAAGGGAATAGTATTGAAAGCTCTATTTGAAATATAAGTCTGAAAAATAATTCTAAATCTTAAATCCAAATTCTGAAAATATATACCCTACTATACGCACTTACACACATCTTGAAACTTGGGATAGTAGAGGATAGCTTGAAATGCTCTTGTCTAAAATCCTTAATATGAAGGAAAATAAAATAAAAGTATAAGTGGTGAAGAAAGAAAAAAAATAAACACTGGTTTCGTAATTGATTAAGGCAGCATAAATAATGTTAGTTATATGTATGCCCTAGAGGCCATTACTGTACATAGGATGTATATTGTAGTGGATGCTGGGACGTATATAGGGAGGACTTTCTTGCTCGACATGATAGTATGCTATCTGGTTGAACTTTACCTTAACGTGTATACTGATTGTCTCTCTGTTACATGTTGGTAAAGCCCTTAGGATGTGTGCTTGACTACCTGGACTATGATGCGGATCATACTAGTGGGGACATGGTAGTCCATAAGTACATCCTTCAAAGTCCCTAGTCGAGGGTGTATCGAGACGGGGCATCGATATACCAGAGTAGACTAGCGTATACCTTCTCGACCCATGTAGATGGGCGATGGATGATCCCATATCCATTGGTGTTTGACATCAGAGATGATATACGGGTGCTCAGTAGAGACTGGGTATACTGGACGGACTCGCCGAGAACTCCCAGATGGTATTATACCTCACGTCAGATGGCAGTTCTCTGGTGACACTGGTACAGAGTAGTCTGTTGACCCGAGATCGTCATAGAGTCTTGTGTGGTTCCCACTGTGCTTTGATTTCCATCTTACCACGTCCAAGAGGGCGTGCAAAACGGTGGTTTTTGGGTACAGTCCCGAGTCACATGGAGGCAATGAGCGATAGGAGGGGATTCGTCTCTCCCGGTATAGGGAGTTGATGTTGCGCTGTGTTCGATTGGCTATAACAGGAAATCCCTGGCCAGGGTTGCTGAGATTTACTGGTAAGTGTTACCAGTAGTTTCTCGAACAGTTATAGACCTCATATCGACACGACTTATTGAGCTATTGGGGTCTGACGTTTACCACCCCTAGGCGAGATATGCGACATATCAGACGATCAGACCGGACTGTACGAGAGTGTTACTGGTTGGATTCACAGGAGTGTGAGCGGGCTTGCTCGTCGATCTTCTGATCGCTCAATACCCGGGTGGCCGTTACGTTTAGCAGACCGCTTGCGGCTTGTGGATGTTTGATATGATCATCATCTGCTGCCGGCGTATTGACGAGTCTTTAGAGTCCTACACAGAGGTTTCCTGGCTCAAGCGAAACGAAATAGGAGCGCATATGAGATATGTGCGGGACCGAGAATAATACCAGTATGTGATACTGTATTCGATTCTCACGATGTGACATTGATCGGTTATATGCGATATAGCCGGGTTATCGGATCAAGTGTTGATTCGATAAGTTGTTACTAATGATACTAGTCGGTTATATGCGATATGACCGGATCGTTAAATCAAGTGTTGATTTAATGATTTAATGCATAATAATATATTTGATATATTACTTTGCATTAACTAGTATCGGTTCACTTTAAATGGATTTTCTCGCTCGGGTATGCACATTGTATATTCGATATAGTTTTGTGCACTTGCTTGTATCATGTTTGATGATACATGCCTTATGGTTAAGTGTTAAGAATTAAACTATAGTTAAGTGGGTGATTAGGGTTTTTGATTTCATTTTATTCATTTATCTTTTTGGAAAAAGAAAAGGCAAAATGAGGAAAATGGTTGCTTTCTTTTGTTCATTCATGAACCTTCATGAAGACTTTGACCAAATGACCATTTTGTCTCATGCTTAACCCTAACCACTCACTTAAACCTTAGTTAACTCTCTACATCTAACCATGGTTCAATATATGATAAGGATTGGTTTTTCTTTTCTTTTCTAATTAATCTTATCATATTATTCTTCTTCTTCTTCCTTGCTTCAAGTGAAGAAAAGCTTACCTCATCAATGGTGATTGATGTTTTTGAGTGAGAAATCCAATTCTAAAGTTAACCCACTTCCTATTTCTTCATCCTCTACCTCTTGCCAAGTAGTAGAGTGTGTTTTCTTCACAAGTTTCTTGACTTGGTGAAGTCGGAGCTTGATTTAGCGATGCCTCGACGTAGATCATTTTCGACATGGACATCGACGACCTAGCTTGCCCATTCTCCGACGAAGCCGACGCTAGAGCCCGGATTTTATTTGGACAGCGGAGAGGACTTCGTTGCGGAGCTATGGAGGTGGAGCACCGGATCTACAAAGGTTGTATTTCCGTTAAACTTTTAGTTAAGTGTTAACTAGTTAGTTTTTCGCCTAGACATCTAGCCGACGATCCATAGTTTAGGGTTTGTAGGCACCGTAAAATTTTAATATGGCATGTTCGATGCCTTGTGAGACCTCCTTGGGGTGTCTAGGAACCCTACAGTGGTATCAGAGCCTAGCTAGAGCCTTAGGCGAAGTCTAGACGGAATTTGAAACCCGATCGAACCCGAAACACCAAATCAATCTTGCTCTCTGTACTTTTTTGAAAACAGTGAGTTTTTCCAAATTAAAAATTGCTAAAAAATTCAGCAGGGAAAAATAAGAATTACGGTGCAAAAAGTTTCTGGTGAACAGTAAATTTAGCGGCGGATCCGCGGCAGAAGCATGGATTCTGCGGCGGATCAGCAGCCCCTTGATGACGTCAGCCCTGTTCCTTTCCACAGTAATTCCTAGTTCAAAGAGCTGAGTTTTCTGGGAATTTTTAATATTTATTCAAGAGTTGAATTTTTCTGCTGTGTTTTTGGGGATTCGATGTTTCGATCGGAGTATCAAATTTTGTCTATGTGGCTTTCCGGATAAAATTTAGAATATGTTAAAAAGTTCGACCGGATATAAATACCCAATTTTTCCCCTGTCGGGAAATTTCCAAGTGTTGGATTTTTCCGAAGTTTAACGACGTTCTAAGTAGTGCAAGTAACGCGATGGACCCTCTAGAAGACAACAAACCTTAACTCGATTATGTGACCGTCTTGAACTGCCCTTTGAACCTTCGGGTTTGGGGCAGTACGGCGTGCCACATGTGAGGCGTTGGCTTGACCCTTCTACGGCTGGACCGTTGGTACTGAGGCATGAACGGAATGTTGTTAGACTTATTTCATGTGTTGAGATGTATCGGGAAAACTTGGGTGTTCGATTGTTCGATCGGAAAGTTTAACATTTTCTATTTATCTGGAATGGGATACAATAATTGGAATTCACAAAAAGTTATGAGATAACTGAATGAATATTATAAACATAGCAGTTTAGTCTCACTTGATCGGTTGCCACGGAATTTTGATGTGATCAAAAGTCCGTCGCAATCACGTAGCGTACGCGGATACTCGCCGGGTAAACTTAATAGACAGCCTCACGCCATTGCCCCGACCAAGTGACTGTAGGAGAACCCCGTCGCCGAAAGCATCCGTCCGGGTGCTCGCGGTGGCGGTGTTCCGCCTTGGTGCACTTCGTCGACGGTATCGGGGGTGCGGCCGCCTACTGAAGTTTGCGACGAGTATTCAATCAGGATGTCGGGAATCTTGTTGAATTGCCCGACTTGATATTGAAAAGTGTTTTCGATAATGAGACTAAAATGCGGGGTTTATAATTGTTGGGCATGTGATGTTTAAGTAATTCATTTGGTCAGGCATGCGATGTCTGAGGTGGTTGCGGATTCCAACTGTTGTAGTTTTACACTTTCTTTTCTGTGACCGTAAGTGTAATATGTGATATCGCCGGTTTCGTTGCTATATGTCAACGACAATTGGGATGCGCATATTTACTTACGTTGATGACATGTGATGTTATGTGTTGCTGGATATGTTATATTGGATCGTCGTGTTTGAATAGCCGGGGTTTTTTATGTGAGATGAGTGTTTTTCATTTTCATTCATGTAAAAACTTGTATGTAATATTCTTTTATTGGGGCGCTTCCAGGTTGCGGAAGTTGTCACCGTTTGTATATTATTTACTTTTCCGCACTAGGATAGACCCAAGGAGGGGAGCACAAGTAACCGGGTTCTGGAGTCCAGTGGGAGACCAACTCGAGGAGTCGAGTCCGGGTCTCCTAACTCCAGAATTGGTAGGGTTGCTTGCCGCTCTCGTAGGGGTCTAGGGGTGTGGGTTTGGCTATTCATCACGACCGTGGAATCCGTGTTTTGTACTGGCTCGTATTGAAAACACGGACGTCCTAGTATATCCAATATTTCATATGATTCTTCTGCTGCGATATCTGTGATGTGATCATGTGATGTTCTGTGATAGATACAGTATATAGTATATATGATATATTATATAGACGTTACTTATGTTTTACACCCGCGCTAGCCCTGCCCCGCTCTGCCGTTAGTTACCTAACCTAACGGTGCATGAGGGGACATCGAGGCGAATGCGGATGGCATAAGTGTACGTCGTATTTATCTGTGATGTTTAGGTACTTAAATGATGGGACTTCATTAATGAGATTAATGAAATAAAAGAAACCTAAGATGTTGTAGAATCGAATTTCAAAATAAAACAGGTAGCTACAGTTCTTGCTTTGCACAGCGGTATATATGATATATCCTGCACCTTATTCGATAAGGAAAGGACCGAGATCCCTTCACCGGGAGTGACTCCTTTAGCAATAACTGGTCGATGCTACGCCCTCGGTTTGTCTTTTGATTGCTTTTAAGAGTTTCTGCTTTGCACAGTGATATATACGATATATCCCGCACCTCATTCGACGAGGAAAGGACCGACGATCCCTTCACCGGGAGTGACTCCTTTAGCAAAACTAAAAAGGCCTCAAAAGCACTCCATTTTAAAATCATTTGATTCTACAACGATATCAAGTTCATTACGCAATAGGTTTTCAGAAAAACCTGTCGTAGCCCTCCGTCATTTCAGATATGTACTAGTTAGTATTCGTGCTGCGGTAGTTTGGCATTCGTCAAGGCGTAGTGTACGGTAGCTAACTAGTATTTATCTGCTTGAGCATATGATGCGATTGGATTAGGGTATTCGTACGGCGTTGTTTGGCATTCGTCAAGGGTCGTGCGGGTGGGTTTAATTCGATCAAGAAATGTACGGGTTGAACTTGACTAGTGGACTATGGGTTGTTTGGCATTCGTCAAGGTCATAGCGAGCTAGGGGCAAAATATTATCGGGAATTTCAAGTGTTGAAATTTGCAATGAGATTGCATACCTCCTATGAGATAGTTGGATCCCGATACCCGCTGCGAGTAAGAGTTACTCCTGGGAGAGTTTTATACATTACAATTAGCCGATCAAGTAGGTGTCTAGAAAGGTGTCAACGGGGTTACGCCTCTGGGAAAACGAGGTTTACATTAATTAGGTTCGTGCGAAAGCACGGGGGACCTCCCTCAAAGTACCGACACTGGCCTGGCTGAAAGATTAGCGAACTTGTAGTGTGTAATTAATCCCGGCTAGTCATTCCTTTTAGGGTTTGAAGGAAGATTTGATAAAAAGCAGTGGGAGCCATCCTGATTAGATAAAATAATAACCAATCTATTCTTGACAGAGCGCACGCTGAGTGTTTTCTTCTCTCTCTCTCCAGGTAGCGACCATATCACGCCTTAATCAAGATAATAATATGGAATATTGACCGAACCCGCTTGTTATACTGAGCTGGGGAACGTTAGTCCCGCTCCAACTTATAATTGTTATAAGACAGAGCAGGAAATTGGGGATTACCAGAATTCCCGTGCCGCCCAAACGAAGAGAGTGCATGCTGATGCATCATCTTCGGGTGTGTTCATTATACAGAACTGTTTCTCTGTATCCTCTACATCCTGGGTATATGATACCGGATCAGGATCCCAGATATGTAATCTGTTACATAGGGCTACAGAAAGGTAGAGAACTGAGAACGGGTGATAAGTTTCATGAGGCAGAAAACGGGGCAAGTGTTGCAGCCAAGTCTGTCGGTCACTGTCACCCTGTATTACCAATACATTGATTCTGAACGAATGTTATTAGATACCGAACCTGATATACAAAATCATATCTGTCTCTTTATTAGTAAAGAAACGATAAAATTTTGTATTGTTGGATAATGTTTTGAACATTTTCTATATCAAAAGTTGATCGGTTCAGGCACGTTATCTAAAAGCATTAATGTTCTAAATCAAACTACAGTTCTTAGTATACGGAACACACACAAGAGGAAGAGTTCAGAATTGAACGAATCTTTCTTGAGGTATTGTAGACTAGGTCAGATCAATGTGACCCGACTAGCTAGAGTTACATGCAGATGGATATTTAAATCAGTTTGAATTTACATCTTGTGAAACTCGCCAGTCATGTCACAAAGATAAGATGACCATAGCTCCGTTTACTGGAAACAGAGAAAGAGTTAGTAAACTCTTGGGATGATACATGTTGATGTATAAAGGTCCCCTGTCTACACATGCCAAGACTGGTTCTTTATACTTCATTACGTTCTCTGATAATCTCTCAAGATTCAGACATATGTTCCTGTTGAAACACAAGTCTGAACCTTTTTGAGATATTCACAGAATATAAGTTAGAAGTAGAGAACCAATAAGGGTATAAGTATTATGTCCTATGATGAGATCAAGGAGGAGAATACTTGAGCACGGAATTCCAGGACTATTCTAAAAGGAGAATGAGATTCTCTCTCAGCATTACTCCTCCGCATACACCATAGCACGATGGTATATCGGGGTGGCGCAATTACACCCTATGTGATAAGGTGTGCTCTATGATGAGTAATACTGAGTTACCTTTTTCCTTTTGGGAGTTATGCACTTACGAAGTTGCATACCTATTGAATAGGGTTCCAATCAAATCAGTTGCCTACCACTTCATATGTGATATGGAAAGGGAAGAGCCCATGTCTTAAGCTAGTTAAGATTTAGGGTTGTCCGGCTAATGTCTAAAAGCAAAATCCGGACAAGCTCGAGGCAAGGTCAGTCATGTAGAACTGGAAAGGTTCCAGCTATACAAACTACAGCTGATGATTTGAAAGAACCAAAGGATTCGATAGTTACCAACGAACCTCAGCCTCTCCGCCGATCTAGTAGGGTTCCTCACCCACCTGAGAGATACTTCGGTTTCTCGATGACAGTGGGAGCGAGGATTGCATCATGAGATGATGACCCAACTAGCTTCGAGCTGGCCATCGAGAGTAAGACTCTGTAAGAATGGCTGGATGTTTAGTGATCTGAGATGGAATCCTTATACACCAACAAAGTATGGACTTTGGTTGCTATATCTGAAGGGTTAAATCCCCATCAGGAGCAAGTATATCTTGAGAAGATTACTTGGTGTACTTGGAAAGGTTGAGACTTTCAAAGCTTGACTTGTTAAAGGTTTTCGTCATCGACCAGGCGTGGTTTATGATGAAACCTTTTCTAAGGATCTATGCTTAAGTCCATCCAGATCCTACTTGCCACGGCTACATACCATGACTACGATATCTGGCGGTTGGGTGCCATGACTGCTTTTCTGAAATGATGTTTTAGAAGAGAGCGTCTATAAGTACACAGCCAGAGGGCTTCGTAGACAGTGGGAGCAGCGGAAACGTGTGCAAGATGCTTTATAGGATAAAGCAGGCATCGTGGAGATGGAACATCTGTTTTAATGGATTAGTCAAAGAGTTTGACATCATCAAAATGGTAGATGAACCTTGTATAAACAAAAAGGTAGTAGGGAGTATGGTGACGATCCTCGTAGAGTACGTGGATGACATACTCTTGATGGGGAAGGAGTTTCCTATGCTACGCTCGATCAATCTCCGCTTATCACGATGATTCTCCATATAGGATCAAAATGATACCTCCTAAATCCTGGATTTTGGATCTATGCGATAGATCTAAATGGATGTTAGAATACTCACTAGCTGTAGTGAGATGGTATCAATCGATCCTGGGGAGAATCACTGGAAAGGTTCCAAAGTGATAAAGAGGACTGAGTGTCAGTCACAGGCATTGTCTTTACCCTCAGTAAAGGGACGGTATGCTGGAAGAGTTCTAAGGTAGATACCGTGGCATACTAGACGATAAAGGCAGGATACATCGCTACTTAAGATGCTACCAAAGAGGCTGTTTGGGTGTATATTAGTTCATGAGATGAACTACGTTCCAACCATTGTGAGACAATGGAGTTGTGGCTTACGCCAAGGAACGCCGATCCCATCAGTGATCCAGACATATTCTAAGGCAGTATCACTTGATCATGGAGATGGTTGATCTCCAGAGTGATCGAGGCTTGGAGAGTAGACTCAGAGGACAACACAGCGGATCCACTCACAAAGGCCTGTTCCCAGAGAGAGACTTTTATGGGATGGTTGAGTATGAGATACTACAACCACTGCTATCAGATGGCCCTAGTGCAAGTGGGAGATTGTTAGTTATATGTATGCCCTAGAGGCCATTACTGTACATAGGATATATATTGTAGTGGATGCTGGGACGTATATAGGGAGGACTTTCTTGCTCGACATGATAGTATGCTATCTGGTTGAACTTTACCTTAACGTGTATACTGATTGTCTCTCTGTTACATGTTGGTAAAGCCCTTAGGATGTGTGCTTGACTACCTGGACTATGATGCGGATCATACTAGTGGGGACATGGTAGTCCATAAGTACATCCTTCAAAGTCCCTAGTCGAGGGTGTATCGAGACGGGGCATCGATATACCAGAGTAGACTAGCGTATACCTTCTCGACCCATGTAGATGGGCGATGGATGATCCCATATCCATTGGTGTTTGACATCAGAGATGATATACGGGTGCTCAGTAGAGACTGGGTACACTGGACGGACTCGCCGAGAACTCCCAGATGGTATTATACCTCACGTCAGATGGCAGTTCTCTGGTGACACTGGTACAGAGTAGTCTGTTGACCCGAGATCGTCATAGAGTCTTGTGTGGTTCCCACTGTGCTTTGATTTCCATCTTACCACGTCCAAGAGGGCGTGCAAAACGGTGGTTTTTGGGTACAGTCCCGAGTCATATGGAGGCAATGAGCGATAGGAGGGGATTCGTCTCTCCCGGTATAGGGAGTTGATGTTGCGCTGTGTTCGATTGGCTATAACAGGAAATCCCTGGTCAGGGTTGCTGAGATTTACTGGTAAGTGTTACCAGTAGTTTCTCGAACAGTTATAGACCTCATATCGACACGACTTATTGAGCTATTGGGGTCTGACGTTTACCACCCCTAGGCGAGATATGCGACATATCAGACGATCAGACCGGACTGTACGAGAGTGTTACTGGTTGGATTCACAGGAGTGTGAGCGGGCTTGCTCGTCGATCTTCTGATCACTCAATACCCGGGTGGCCGTTACGTTTAGCAGACCGCTTGCGGCTTGTGGATGTTTGATATGATCATCATCTGCTGCCGGCGTATTGACGAGTCTTTAGAGTCCTACACAGAGGTTTCCTGGCTCAAGCGAAACGAAATAGGAGCGCATATGAGATATGTGCGGGACCGAGAATAATACCAGTATGTGATACTGTATTCGATTCTCGCGATGTGACATTGATCGGTTATATGCGATATAGCCGGGTTATCGGATCAAGTGTTGATTCGATAAGTTGTTACTAATGATACTAGTCGGTTATATGCGATATGACCGGATCGTTAAATCAAGTGTTGATTTAATGATTTAATGCATAATAATATATTTGATATATTACTTTGCATTAACTAGTATCGGTTCACTTTAAATGGATTTTCTCGCTCGGGTGTGCACATTGTATATTCGATATAGTTTTGTGCACTTGCTTGTATCATGTTTGATAATACATGCCTTATGGTTAAGTGTTAAGAATTAAACTATAGTTAAGTGGGTGATTAGGGTTTTTGATTTCATTTTATTCATTTATCTTTTTGGAAAAAGAAAAGGCAAAATGAGGAAAATGGTTGCTTTCTTTTGTTCATTCATGAACCTTCATGAAGACTTTGACCAAATGACCATTTTGTCTTATGCTTAACCCTAACCACTCACTTAAACCTTAGTTAACTCTCTACATCTAACCATGGTTCAATATATGATAAGGATTGGTTTTTCTTTTCTTTTCTAATTAATCTTATCATATTATTCTTCTTCTTCTTCCTTGCTTCAAGTGAAGAAAAGCTTACCTCATCAATGGTGATTGATGTTTTTGAGTGAGAAATCCAATTCTAAAGTTAACCCACTTCCTATTTCTTCATCCTCTACCTCTTGCCAAGTAGTAGAGTGTGTTTTCTTCACAAGTTTCTTGACTTGGTGAAGTCGGAGCTTGATTTAGCGATGCCTCGACGTAGATCATCTTCGGCATGGACATCGACGACCTAGCTTGCCCATTCTCCGACGAAGCCGACGCTAGAGCCCGGATTTGATTTGGACAGCGGAGAGGACTTCGTTGCGGAGCTATGGAGGTGGAGCACCGGATCTACAAAGGTTGTATTTCCGTTAAACTTTTAGTTAAGTGTTAACTAGTTAGTTTTTCGCCTAGACATCTAGCCGACGATCCGTAGTTTAGGGTTTGTAGGCACCGTAAAATTTTAATATGGCATGTTCGATGCCTTGTGAGACCTCCTTGGGGTGCCTAGGAACCCTACAAATAAAAAATATAGCGAGGGTGCTTTATCACCTAGTGCCTTAGACCAACCGGTTTGGGAGTCACTGCTAAGCCTTAGGTGTTGCAAGACGAGGAATTACGCCTAAATGCCCAAGCACATTTTGTAATCGGTCGTTTAGTACCTCAAGAAGTATTAACGATCGCATGAAGAATGTGTGAGCAATTTCATCTAGAATTCACCAATTAAAAATTATTTTGGAAGATAGACAAGAGTATGATAGCTTGAATTGAATTTCCAAGTGTAGGGGTGATAATTGCACACACGTAGGGGTATGTGATTGGAGTTTGGAGCAGAGATAAGAATAAAAGATAGGGCTTATAACTTCAGTAGAGATGATAAAAATTTCTGAGTTAAGACCGCGCCTTAGATGGAAAACTTAGGAGATGCTGAAAGTTTTATAAACTGGCAAAACGTATATGATCTTAAGTTAAATAAATAAGAATGTATGAAAAATATGGGTTGATGATTTCTAAGTTGAAGATGATAGATTTTCTTGCTAGAATACTGAATTGAAGAATTAAATTCAACAGCTAAATTGATCGGATTTTGTGGGTAGTATCCGCTGAAAAACCCTAGGAGACAACACTCCTCCTACTATGGACACCTAGAAGTTTTACGGCTTGTTGCACGAGCTCAGTGCAATCGCGTTCCCTGCGGAAGTGAGGTTAGGACTTTTTGAGAATAAAATTGGTTTTGCTCGAGACGAGCAAAAGATAAGTTTGGGGGGATTTGTTCATATCAGATTTTTACATTTTTATACCGCCCATTCTTGATCACATTGCATATAGGTAGGTAATTTTGATCCGTGTTTACTGAATAATTGCAGGTTACATGTTCTCATCTCTTTACAATGAAATTCATGAAAAGTAGCAACAAATGCGGGACTACGACCAACAACATATGAATACTGATCTCCGCTAACCATCCGTATGATACCGCCTACCAGTTCAGGGACAAAATGGCAAATCGTTGGTCACTTCAATGCACAAAGTACAAGGGCAGCACAAGATCCAAGACTTCAAACACGGAGCTAAGGCAAAAATCCACATCATTTTGCACTGCTGAAAATCTGGAAGAAAACTTAAGAGATTCTGAGAAACCAAGTGTACAAAACATAAGAGAACAGCAACATAGAGAAGCCCTGAAAAGATGGTCCCCTAAATCCACCAATTGGCCGCGGAACCGCGGCCAAATAGACACTTCTACCACGGTTCCACGGCCATGTCTGAACAGTGTCGGTGGCGGTTGGTTCCGCGTTGACTCAGCTCTTTTGGGGTAGTTTTGTAATCTCATGTTTAGCTCAGATTGTAACCTAGGGTTTCACCTTCCTATCTATAAATAGAAGAGCTCAAAGCCAAATAAAGTATGCTTTTCTTTATTTTAGATTTTAGGATTAATTTATTTAGTTATCTTTTTCTATGAAAAATTGTAGTGAGCTTTTTTGAGTGGTGATAAATAAAAAAATGAGTTCTTTTATTATCTTGCACGTCTTTTATTCATTGTAATTTCTATTTGCTAATCTAGTTGTTTATTTTTTGTTGCTATTCTTTTGTTTATTTTTTCTTCTTCTATTTTCTTTATCTTTAAACAACGATGATGCTTGAGTAAGATCCTTGCCAAGGTGAGATCTCAAATAGCTAGTTGTACTTTTTCTCAACCTAATCTCTTTCTACCTTCCTTCTTTATTTTTATTGTTTTTATCTTTTTAATGGGTGAGTAATTTCTCACTTGTTATGGCAGGAGAAGGAAAGTTTGAGAGAAGAAAATCTCTCTCACTCTTTTCTTTGCTCAACACCTTAAATCGTACTCCCTTTAATTGAACCACAGTCCGCTCACTACGGCACCCTATCCTACATGATAGTGGTGATTCTCTAGTCAGACCGGTTGTGGTTGAATTAACCGGAGGTTAGGGCTAAGAGCCAAGAACGGACGGACAAGTGTAAGTGCACGGCGGCGCCCCGGTCGTCAATCCGACGGCCAAATGCGGAAACGGTGATAAACTTTAATTTTGCGAACTTAGCAAACCGGCACCACCGCGCACTAAACCCCGGATCGGGCCATTAAACTAGATTTAGCAAAGTAACAAGATAGGGAAGAGGTATACCGAGTGATCCGAGTCCTCCGGTCTTCTCGTCATCGTCCCGATCTCCCGCGGGAACTCCGGTCGTCGCCTCCTCGCCGGAAAGGCACCACATCGCCTGCATCTTTTATGGGCTCCCACCTCAATACCGAGGCAACTCGGGCACGAAGCTGGCAAGTCGACGTACCCAAGATTTGCTGTAGAATGTGTAGTGTACAGTGCATGTCTCACTTTGGGGTATTGGTTGCCTTTTGAAGATGGAGGAATGAAGGTATGAAAAATGGTGCTTTCATTTTTCCTTGTATCAAAAATGAGATGAATGAAATTTTGCCACACCACCAAAATCAAAGCTCTCTCTTTCTCAAAAAAATTGGCCGGCCACATATATCTTGAGAATGGTGGAGGGTGAACCAAAGATATGAAGGAAGGTGATTGTAGGATAAAGGTGGAAGGTGATCATATACAAACATCATCATCAACAAACTTACATCCAAACCATACCCTTTCATATCATAATAAATGCAAAAGAATGATGTAGAAAAGAATGGTATCAAAAGATGCTATCATAATAAATCCTTTTGCAATAAACCCCTCCACAAAATGTTATTTGCAAACTTGCAAATAACCCCCTCCATCGGAAAAGTCCGGCCGGGAAAGAACAAAGGAAAACCGGCCGGAACGGAATGCAAAATGGCAACTCCAGAAAACTGGTCCCATAATAAATTACAGGAAAACCCCGATACTGTGCATACACACCCGCATCTGTATTCCAACCGGATACAAATGCAATGAGACAAAATCTACACTGTACTATACTAGGATCCGGCTTAAACCAAAGCCGGCTAGTAATATCCGTCCGATCCTGATCCGTGCAATACCGCACGTATCTGATCGAACCCTGCCATATATCCATACGGCCACTAGTACAAACCGTCCGATCCTGATCCGTGCAATACCGCACGTATCTGATCGGACCCTGCCATATCTCCATACGGCCTCTACAGCGTTTCGCCCGAAAGCTGAGTAACTGAATGTGTGGTGGACTCTAAAGACTCGTCAATACTATGGCTGTGGATTTAACCACTAGCACGTCAGAGGTATAAGCCAATACGTAACGGGCCACCAGCTATTGACTAAAAGGGACGTCGATGAGCGAACTCATCCTGACACCCTACTGAGCCTGTCAGTGACAATATCCGTACAGTCCGGTCCGTTCGTCTATGAGCATCGCATGGCGGGCCTAGGGGGTGGGTAAAAGTCAGACCCCTAAAAGCGGTACAAGTCGTGTCGGAGTGTAGCCCAGAACACCCTGAGATACTACTGGAATACCTACCAGTAAATCTCCTGCCTTGGCCAAGGACTTCGTGTAATGGCTCTCCTAGACACAGCGCGACCTCACCCCCAATACCGGGAGAGACGAACCCCTGAAGATCCGCTCACTGCCTCCATGTGGCTCGGGACTGTACCCAACTAAAACCTGTTTGCACGACTCCTTTGAGCCGTGGTAGGGTAGTAATCAAAGCACAGTGGGAACTCACACGAGACAAATGACGATCCCCAGGTCGATGAACTAACCTGTACACATGTCACCTGGGAACTGCTATCTGACGTCAGGTATAAGACCAACTAGCATGTTCCCGGCGAGTCCTGTCCGGTGTACTCATAACCCAATGAGCACCTGTATACATCTTAGGTGAACCAACTGACACCAGTGGCTTGTGAGACCGGCCACCGCCCCTCGTCGGGGTCTCGACTGTATACACTAGTCTACTCTGGAGAATCGATGCCCTGTCTCGAAACTCCCACGACTAGGGACCTTTTAAGGATGTGCTTATAGACTCCAGCTCTCACTTATATGATCGCCCTCATACTGCTGGCAGTCAAGCAAGAATCCTAGGGGCTCTATCAACGTGCAATAGCGACCTGTCAGGTCACCTAAAGCAGTACACGATGATAAAGATAAACCAGATAGCATACTATCAACTCGAGTAAGACTGTCATACCGGGATAGGTCCTCCCTCAATCATTGCAATCACGTGCCTGTGATCCAATAATTGACTCTGAGGGCACTATCTCTAACAATCTCCCACTTGCACTCAAGGCTAATTATTGCGATGTCGCATACTCACAGCCCGTGTGATACCGAACACCCAACTCCTCTACTAGTCAGTCTCACAAAGCCTGTTTGCGAAACTCTTGCGTTCGAGGAATAACCTCAGTGAGTGGATCCGCCTAGATGTTTCTTTCTATGTCTCTCTATATCTCAAGTTCGTGGAGAAAGCCATCTCCCGAAATGAGCAATACCTGTCTTAGAATGTCTGGATGCCTGATGGGACCTAGCTCATAAATGAACTCCAAATCCAAACTTCTTAGACTGTATCGTCAACTGAACTTAATCAGTATCCTGCGCCATGCCACCCTCAGTATTGCCTTGGATCACCTGTCCAAAACACTGCCCCTTGTCAGAAGGAAAAATATAACTCTGACAACCTCCTTGTCGTCCATGTCATCTTGGAATCCTGGAATGATAACTGTCTCCCAAATGAGGTTGTCGTTATCATATCCCTAGAACATCCACTTATGTTCTAAAGCTGCTTCCGACGTTTCTCCAGGATTGGATCAATATCAACTTATTGCACCTACTGCAAGAACAACATCTGGTGTGGTACTTGACATCTCATGATTGACTCAATTGCTTAAGCAAGTGATCTGTCAATCATGCACATCCCTCTCTACTTTAGTCTATAAGACACTTTTAGAGAGGGTGACTCCATCACCTGCAGGTATACTACCGTGCCAGGAGTCAACCATTCTAAATACTCATAGAATGCTGTCTAAGTACCCTGATTGGGAAACCACCCAAATCTAGATCTAAAACTATAGATCTAGTAACCAGTATGTCTGATATAATGTCCAAGTCCCATGTGGAGAAACCACTGTGTGACGACCAAAATATAACCGATCGTAATATAGGAATATCACTTCCTACTACCTTCTCAACAGATCCATCCCCTATTCTGATGACGTCAAACCTATGACTGTCACATCCGAAACAGATGATCTAACTCCGCTATATCTGCTTTAGTCTATAAATAGACATAAGCCTGATGTCCACCAATGCTTCCGCTGCTCCCACTGACTACGAAAACCCTCTGGCAGAGTCATATAGATGTGCACTTCTAAAGCTAGTTTAGAACGACGCTATACTCATCCTCCTGCCGGGTCTCGCAGTCTGGAACAACAACAATGGCAAGTGTGGGTAAACAAGAACTTCCCTGTCACCGTCCTTGAGGCTACCAGAGTACCTCTCGGGTGCCTGAAGTTACCCACCTTATCTGCGGAGTGGCCAATGGAATGTCAAATCAGATTGAATCTTTAGGTTCCTTATCAAATCTTCAGTAATCGTTTGCGGTTCTGGAATCACTTCCAGTTCTACCATACTCCCACTACTGTTTTTGAAAAAATCCATTTTTATTAAAACTGTGGCGAGTCAAGAACAATATCACTATTGATCTTTCTTATGGTAGAAAGTCAACCCTCGTCATAGCCTGGGTCAACCCACAAACAGCCATTACAGAAACGTGCCTTGAGTTATCCAGATTCTGGTTTTAATCATAAGCCGGACAACTCCCCGTACCTTAACAATGTTAAGATATGAACTGTACTATATCCAATATAGAACCAGAGGCACTGATTTAATTGAACCAGATTCAAATCATGCAGCTGTCTCCAGTGCATGTCAACTAAATGGAGAGAGGTCGATCAGCGTTACTCAACTTAGGAATGCTTCCAATTATGAGTAACCTGAAAGAGAAGCAATTTCTCTTTATCATTACTATCAACTGAACACCATACAAAAGTATCTACATCTTCGATCACTTTGAAGAATCCCGATACTTGCTACACCTGGTTCTCTACTCTATTCAAATACCTATAACTCCTCAAAACTTAGACCCTGTGTTTCTACGAAACACATGTCTAAGAACTAGAGAAGTTAAAAGTAAACAGAATATAGTATGAGGACCAACCCCTCTGTCCTAATGGACACTGGACAACATACAATACTCTGTATAAGTCCGCCGAGTCTAACAACTCTTTCACTGTGTGTCGTAGGTTGAAAACTGTACTTATGGTTAAGAAGAATTACACCGCTGTTTAATGCTCCTTACCTAACCATCCACTGATATAGGTAAATGTCATCGACATAATATCAAAAGGTATATCTCACTCTATGAAAATAGACGTACAGATATATCAATTTGAAATTGGTGCACAATAGCGGATATTCAAAACCAAATATTTGCCGACCGGCAAACAGCCCAGGTGATCTCCTCAAATATCACCGATTACAACGAATCCCGATATAATGAGGATGATCACCCAATTCCCAATAACTTACTCCCACTCATCATCTGTAAAACCATACAGATGTGAGAATCAAACCTGGTAAATACATACCCTGGAGCAAGTGTCTAATCGGGAAATCAGTTTTCTTTTAACAGTACACAGTTGAACTGAAACATTGAAATGTTTCGATGGGGTATCCTGGTATTCCTAGTAATGCCTCTACCATTATCCAGATTCACAACTATAACCGTTTAATTCTTTGTCACCTCTCCAAATCCCTTTATATGTCTTTAGTCATTACCTTCTGCACACCCCTTAGGCCAAATGGTTTTCTTCCTTCCCTACCGTTCGGCACCAGCCTATGGTTTGGAAGAAGACTATCCAATAAGCATAATGGGTGTACTGTCCTAGTCCTAGGAGCACTCGCAATGCGAGAGAAGGTGAAGATAAAAGACAACCGAATAAACCTTATTCCTATTTCTCCTGAACCAGAATCCATCCCCGAACTGGAACAACTTCCTTTCGAGTTCGTATATAACCATACGATGGAGTATCCAATAAACTGTGGATCTTCGTAGTGATACGGAGTGTCCTGGAGAAATACAAAGGTGATTTAGGATTGGCGAAGAAATACTTGGTTTGGTCGTGAATATCAGTCGCAATTTACTTTGCCCTCTTACTAATCCCTTGCTTTGTCTTAATCTTAATACCTTCTGCACACCGTTTAGGCTAATTGGTTTTCTTCATTCCCTACCGGTTGGCACCAGCCTAAGGTTTGGAAGAAGACTATCCAATTTGCATAATAGGTGTACTATCTCCTAAACTAAGGAGTACTCGTAACTTGAGAGAAGGCAAAAAGGAAAAGACAACTGAATAAACCTTATCCGTTTTCTCCAGAACCGGAAACCATCCTCGAATTCCTTCGAGTTCGTATCTAACCATACGATGGCTTTGTCCAATGGAAGTGGACGTTCGCAGTAATACGGGGTGTCCTGGAGAAAAGGGTAAAAGTAGGAGTGGCAATGAGGTCTGCAACTCTGATAAACCAAAAGCCAATGTTAAGAAGGTTCGGTCAACTTGGTCACTGAGTCATAGTCTTAGGGTCGGGTCAATGGTCGCTGCCAGAGAGAGAGAAAAGAAACACTCAGCGTGCACTCTAACCTAGATCAGAATGGTTACCAATTTATCTAATCTGGAAACCTCCCACTGTACCTCAAATTCTCCTCCAAACCTGAAAGAAGAATTAGTCGGGGTCACCCGAGGAGTAAACCAACTCATCAGTGGGAATCGGGATCCAACTCTCATCGCATGATAACGTGACGGAATCCGCTCAAGGTATCACACTCCAGAAGGTATGCGCATATCTGGCAAGTTTCAGTTCTTTTGAAACTCCCGATGTGATTTTTACCCCATGCTCTTATGACCTTGACTTTGGCCAACATATCATAAGTCACATGTCAAGTTCAACCCGTCATTCTCCAGGTTAATTTGAGCCCATCCGTACATACCCTTGACTTTGGCCAAAATGGTAGTACGACTGCCCCAAACCAACACATCTATCTATGCTGCATATGAATAACCAACAGCTACCAAACACTGTGCCTTGACTTTGGCCAACATACACAGCTTGAATACTATTGACTACCCATATGAAACGACGGAGGGCTACGAATGGTTTCTGGCGAAAACCTTTAACGTAATGAACTTGATATCGTTGAAGGAACGGATAGCTTTTTAGAAAATATAGTGACGAAAACCTTTACTAAAGAGGTCACTCCCGGTGAAGGGATCTCGGCTCTTTCCCCGTAGAATGGGGTGCAGGATATTCCAAATGAATACCGCGATGCAAAGCAAAAGTAATCGGCTATAGTGAAGTTAATGCCCTGACGCAAACTTCTGTCCAAGGGGTCACTCCCGGTGAAGGGATCTCGGCCCTTGCCTCGTCGACTGAGGAGCAGGATATTCTAAATGAATACCACGATGCAAAACAAAAGTGAACGTCCTTGCAATAACAGCTTTTTGAAAAGTGTTCCAACAACATCAGAATATGTTTGTTTATCTTGCCTTGATCCGAATCAATGCAGTCCCATCAATTGATCACACCACAAAGAACGAAAATATACTGACGTACGTATATGCCATCCGCATTCGCCACTAGGTCCCGTCATCACCCGTTAGGTTAGCTAACTAACGGCAGAGCGGGGACTGGACTAGCGCGGATGAAAAACATATACAACATCTACTAATATATATACCAATATATTATATTCGCTCAAGGCGTGATAAGAATGCAACATCACAGAAATGTACAGCATCACAGAACAATACAGATATCTGGGATCCCCGGGTTTCACAGAGCCACTACTGAAACCCGACGTTCCCCTGGTCGTGTGGATAGCCTGTGCAATGAAATCCTAGACCCCTACGGGCGCGGCAAGTTACCCGCCAAAACTTGAAGCGAGGCAGCCCCCTTCAGCGCCGTGAATGGACCACCCAGCACTTCACGGAATCCGGTAACTTAGGCACCCCTCCTGGGTCAACCTGTACCCCCTACGAGTGCGGCGAATAGCCCGCCAATTCCAGACTGAAGCCCCTCCGTCTCAATGCCCTGAGATGCGGGCCCGTTGCCCTCTAGAATTCGGCTATCCGTGCACCCCTCCGCGGGGTAACCCTAGTACAGAAAGTAAAATATACATACAACGGGTACATCGACTGCAACCAGGTCGTGCCCCAAAAGGATAATACAAACAGGCAGTGAAGACAGTCCACATGTCGGACGCTCGCCCCGCAATATCAAATGTACATAATACAACAAAACAGTACTAGCATTGCATCCAGGCTATCCCCCACGACCGATCCGCAATAACACAGCAAAACACAGAACATCAACGTGAAAGTCACGTCCGCAAATCCGTCTAACCGGGCTATAGCAGTTAGACTGGATTTACCGATCAAGTGACATTCATGGTCGCAGATATAATGTAAATACTGTGAAATAATGTGTTTAAAATATCCGATCGATCAAAAATTAACAAGTAGGCCCCCAAGCAATACTGTAGCAGATCAAGAAATTCTGGGCCCAATATTAATATTCCAAAACCCCTAAAATAAGCCCAGAAGCCCACTGGAGAAATTGGACACAGTGAGGACACCAATGTGCGGCGGAACCGCGGCCCAAGGGGGGATTTGGCCGAGGTTCCGCGCTTCAGTCGTCGACTGACTGTGTCGAATTTTCCCAGTAGTCTTAGAACTTCTAGCACAGTACTTTTATACAACCTAAAAAATTTTTGGAGACCAAAAAATTTCAACAGAAAACTGTCGCTAGCAAAAATGTAGATTTTGGAATTTTGGTCGATCGGAAATGCAAAACACATCAAACGAAGCTAGACGAAATTAATGGCGAGGCTCTGATACCAATGTAAGTGCACGGCGGCGCCCCGGTCGTCAATCCGACGGCCAAATGCGGAAACGGTGATAAACTTTAATTTTGCGAACTTAGCAAACCGGCACCACCGCGCACTAAACCCCGGATCGGGCCATTAAACTAGATCTAGCAAAGTAACAAGATAGGGAAGAGGTATACCGAGTGATCCGAGTCCTCCGGTCTTCTCGTCATCGTCCCGATCTCCCGCGGGAACTCCGGTCGTCGCCTCCTCGCCGGAAGGGCACCACATGGCCTGCATCTTTTACGGGCTCCCACCTCAATACCGAGGCAACTCGGGCACGAAGCTGGCAAGTCGACGTGCCCAAGATTTGCTGTAGAATGTGTAGTGTACAGTGCATGTCTCACTTTGGGGTATTGGTTGCCTTTTGAAGATGGAGGAATGAAGGTATGAAAAATGGTGCTTTCATTTTTCCTTGTATCAAAAATGAGATGAATGAAATTTTGCCACACCACCAAAATCAAAGCTCTCTCTTTCTCAAAAAAATTGGCCGGCCACATATATCTTGAGAATGGTGGAGGGTGAACCAAAGATATGAAGGAAGGTGATTGTAGGATAAAGGTGGAAGGTGATCATATACAAACATCATCATCAACAAACTTACATCCAAACCATACCCTTTCATATCATAATAAATGCAAAAGAATGATGTAGAAAAGAATGGTATCAAAAGATGCTCTCATAATAAATCCTTTTGCAATAAACCCCTCCACAAAATGTTATTTGCAAACTTGCAAATAACCCCCTCCATCGGAAAAGTCCGGCCGGGAAAGAACAAAGGAAAACCGGCCGGAACGGAATGCAAAATGGCAACTCCAGAAAACTGGTCCCGTAATAAATTACAGGAAAACCCCGATACTGTGCATACACACCCGCATCTGTATTCCAACCGGATACAAATGCAATGAGACAAAATCTACACTGTACTATACTAGGATCCGGCTTAAACCAAAGCCGGCTAGTAATATCCGTCCGATCCTGATCCGAGCAATACCGCACGTATCTGATCGAACCCTGCCATATATCCATATGGCCACTAGTACAAACCGTCCGATCCTGATCCGTGCAATACCGCACGTATCTGATCGGACCCTGCCATATCTCCATACGGCCTCTACAGCGTTTCGCCCGAAAGCTGAGTAACTGAATGTGTGGTGGACTCTAAAGACTCGTCAATACTATGGCTGTGGATTTAACCACTAGCACGTCAGAGGTATAAGCCAATACGTAACGGGCCACCAGCTATTGACTAAAAGGGACGTCGATGAGCGAACTCATCCTGACACCCTACTGAGCCTGTCAGTGACAATATCCGTACAGTCCGGTCCGTTCGTCTATGAGCATCGCATGGCGGGCCTAGGGGGTGGGTAAAAGTTAGACCCCCAAAAGCGGTACAAGTCGTGTCGGAGTGTAGCTCAGAACACCCTGAGATACTACTGGAATACCTACCAGTAAATCTCCTGCCTTGGCCAAGGACTTCATGTAATGGCTCTCCTAGACACAGCGCGACCTCACCCCCAATACCGGGAGAGACGAACCCCTGAAGATCCGCTCACTGCCTCCATGTGGCTCGGGACTGTACCCAACTAAAACCTGTTTGCACGACTCCTTTGAGCCGTGGTAGGGTAGTAATCAAAGCACAGTGGGAACACACACGAGACAAATGACGATCCACAGGTCGATGAACTAACCTGTACACATGTCACCTAGGAACTGCTATCTGACGTCAGGTATAAGACCAACTAGCATGTTCCCGGCGAGTCCTGTCCGGTGTACTCATAACCCAATAAGCACCTGTATACATCTTAGGTGAACCAACTGACACCAGTGGCTTGTGAGACCGGCCACCGCCCCTCGTCGGGGTCTCGACTGTATACACTAGTCTACTCTGGAGAATCGATGCCCTATCTCGAAACTCCCACGACTAGGGACCTTTTAAGGATGTGCTTATAGACTCCAGCTCTCACTTATATGATCGCCCTCATACTGCTGGCAGTCAAGCAAGAATCCTAGGGGCTCTATCAACGTGCAATAGCGACCTGTCAGGTCACCTAAAGCAGTACACGATGATAAAGATAAACCAGATAGCATACTATCAACTCGAGTAAGACTGTCATACCGGGATAGGTCCTCCCTCAATCATTGCAATCACGTGCCTGTGATCCAATAATTGACTCTGAGGGCACTATCTCCAACAACAAGGACCAAAATGAAGAAAATAAGCATGGAAAGCCTAGCTTATACTTATAAGTTCCTTCCTAGTAGTACTAACCCCCGTTGTTGCCGATTATCTTAACACCGATATTAAGAAGGGCATTGAAAGAAGTGAGAAATTCCTAACTCGAACTAACCTAATCCTAACCCAAGCAAGTTTTTTATTATCTTTTATCTCATTAGTAGATCTTGAAACAAAACTCAAAATATTTGGATTTAACTCGTTAAAACATAAAGAAAAAGATTCCATCTCCCTGTGGATCGACCCGTACTCAACCCGCTAGCTACCAAGCGAAACCGTCTTGATTGCGGTAATTAAAATTAAGAATATGCAAAAACTTATCAATCATAGTTTGTATTTCTGGAATCTCTTCCAGCTTTACCATGCTCCCTCTAATTTCTTTTGTAAGAAATTCCTTTTCCAAAAAGGTAGCGTGTCGAGAAACAAACACTTTTTGTTCCTCGATATGGTAGAATAGATATCCTTGCAAATGTTTTGGATATCCCAAAAATTTACACAAAACTGACCTTGTCTCGAGTTTGTCCGAATTTTATTTCTTAACATAAGCAGGACAACCCCATATCTTAATAAAATTAAGGTATGATCTCTTCCCTTCCCACATCTCATGTGGAGTGGTAGGCACGGATTTGGTTGGAACCCTATTCAATAGATTTACTGTTGTTTCCAGTGCAAATCCTAAAAAGGAAAGTGGTAGCTCGACTTTACTCATCATAGAGCGTACCATATCTAATAGAGTGTGATTTCTCTGCTCCGATACACCATTGTGTTGTGTTGTATACGGAGGAGTAAGCTGAGAGAGAATCCCATTCTCTTTTAGATAATCTCGGATTTCCGTGCTTATGTTTCCGCCTCCTCGATCAGATCGTAGGATTTTAATACTTTTGCCCGTTTGGTTATTTACTTCGCTCTTCTATTCGTTGAATTTCTCAAAAACTTCAGATTTATCTCTCAACGGGAATATATGTCTGAATCTAGATAGATCATCTGTGAATATAATGAAATATGAGAAACCACCCCTAGTGTGTGTAGACATAGGACCGCATACATCACTATGTATCCGTCCTAAAAGTTCAGTAGCTATTACTCTGTGTCCTTTAAACGGAGTGTTGGTCATCTTTCCTTTGAGACAAGACTGACAAGTCTCATAAGATGAAAATTCAAATGGATTCAAATATTCATCCTTATATAATTTGGCTAGTCTAGTCTCATTGATATGACCTAGTCTACATGCCATAAGAAAGTTTCGTTCATTTCTGAACTCTTTCTTTTATGTGTATTCTGGATATTGAAGACCGTATTTTGCTTAAGAACATATATACCGTTACTTAATGTACCGACCCCAATCAATACTTGATTCAGGTAAATGTTCATAATATTTTTATCTAGTGCAAAATTGTATCCTTCTTTATCTAATAAAGAAACGGATATGATATTGCACATCATAGATGATACAAAGTAACGGTCGTTCAAAATCAATACATTGCCAGTGGGCAATACAAGGTGATATTCGTCGACAGTTTCGGCAACAACAATTGCTCATTTCCTACTCTAAGAGACATCACAAGTTCTCATTGCTCTACTTCTCTTTAACCCTTATAATATATTACAAATATGGGATCCTGATCTGATATCCAATACTCAGGACATAGAGCAGACTGAGAAACAGTTCTCAATAACTAACACACCTGAAGAAGATGCATCAGAATGCTCCTGCATTAGGGTTGCGTGGAAATCCTTGCATTCCCCTATCTTTTGCCTTGACTCATGATAATTGTCATAAGCTAGAGTGGAACTATCGTTCCCCAGCCCAATATAATAAGCGGGTTCGGTCAATATATCCATATTATTATCTTGATTAAGGCGTGACATGATCGCTTCCTGGAGAGGGAGAGAGAGAGAAGAAACACTTTAGTGTGCGCTCTTGCAAGAATAGAATGGTTATTATCTTATCTAATCAGGATGGCTCCCACTGTTTTTATTAAATCTTCCTTCAAACCCTAAAAGGAAAAATTAACCGGGATTAATTACGCCCTACAAGTTCACTAATCGGTTAGTCAAGCTGGTGTTGGTACTCCGAGGGAGTCTCCCCATGCTCTCGCACGGAACTAATTGAATAACCTCGTTTCCGCAGATGTATAACCCCGTTAACACCTTTCTAGACACCTACTGGATTAGATGATTGTTAAGTGGAAAACTCCCCCGTGAGTAACTCTTACTCGCAGTGGGTATCGGAATCCAACTATTATATAAAAGGTATGCAATCTCACCACAAATTTCAACACTTGAAATTCCCGATAAGGTTTTTACCCCTAACGACCTATGATCTTGACAATTGCCAACAAATCATAGGCCTCTATTCAATTTATACCCGTCATTTCGTGATTGATTCGAATCCACCCGCAAATATCCTTGACGCTTGCCAACAAAGCTGTGCGGCTATTCCTACTAATCACATCTATATGTTATAGATAAGTACCATTCAGCTACCGTACACTATGCCTTGACTCTTGCCAACAAACATAGCACGAATACAAAACAATACCTATCCAAAATGACGGAGGGCTACAGCTGGTTTTGAAGAAAAACTTTAACGTGATGAACTTGATATCGTTGTAGAACCAAATGATTTTGTAAAAGGAGTGGTTTAAGCTCCGCTTTAAAATTGTGTAGTTTTCAAAACAAACCTAGTGGGTTGTAGCATATGCTAGTTTTTGCTAAAGAGATCATTCCCGGTGAAGAGATCTAGACTCTTTTCTTATCGAATGAGGTGCTGGATTTCATAATTGAATACCTCTATGCAAAGTAAAAACTAGAGCTACCTTTTGAAGAAAGTGGTTCTACAACATCTTTTAGGTTTCTTTTCTTTTCATTAATCTTATTAATGAAGCCCCATCATTTAAGTTCCAGACAACACAGAAGAAACGAAAATAAAACACACATATGCCATTCGCATTCACCATAGGGACCCGGGTCTTCACTGTAAGGTTACTTCACTTACGGCAGGGCGGGGTCAGGACTAGCATGAATGCAAAACATATATAGCGTCTACTAATATATCATATATATAAGTAGCATTCGTTTCACGTATTTATATGATCACATGACATCACAACACAGAAGAAGAAAATATATGAAATATATGATATACTGGGAATTTCGTGTTTTAAATTATGCCATTAACGAAAACACGTATTCCACGGTCGTGATGAATAGCCAAGCCCACACCCCTAGACCCCTACGAGAGCGGCAAGCAACCCTGCTAATTCTAGAGTTAGGCGACCGGTCTCGATTCCTCGAGATGGCTACCCACTGTACTCTAAAACCCAGTTACTTGAGCCTTCCGCCTTGGGTCTATCCTAATGCGGAAAAGTAAATAATATACATCAAGATGACTACATCCTCACTCCTGGATGTGCCCCAATAAAAGAATATTACATATAATAATTTACATGAATGAAAATGAAAAACTCTCACCTCACATAAACCCCGGTTATTCTTTCACGACGATCCAATATATCATATCGATACAACAACACAATAACATCACATGTCATCAATATAAGTAAATATGTGTACCCCTAATATCATTGACGTATAGCAACAAGATTGAGAATAGCTCTACATATTACACTTACGGTCACAGAAAAGAAATGAAAACTACAATAATTAGAATCTGCAACTGTAGACACCATAAACCCGGATTATCTCATAGTCCAAATTTCATGCCCAACCTAAAAAAACTTACATTTAAGTTTCAAATTGAAAACCATTTTCAATGATAAAGCCGATGAGTTCAACAAGATCCCCAGTGAATGAGTCGAAGATTCGTCGGGAATATTAGGGGATGGCCGCACCCGCCGAGGCCGTCGATGATGTGGCTTTGGTCGGCATACTACGGTCGCGAGCACCCAAGTGGATGCCCTTGGCTATAGGGTTCTCCCATGGTCACTTTGTCGGGGTTATGAGGTGGGGCTTTCCTCTAGTATCTCCCGGGAGTTTTCGCATACTTTACGAAATTACGACGGAGTTTTGATCCAAATCTAAATTCCGTGGTAACTCATCAAGCAAGGCTAAAAAGTTAGATTTATATATAACTAGTTTTCGCAAAACTAATTAATATGGATTCTAAAAATTGTATCAACCAACCATAACATTTAAACGATATTACCATTTCGATCGACTTTCATTTCAATCTTGAATAAGCAGAGGCGACAACCACTTGTGCCCCCATAAAAAAACACCTAGAAAATCCAATTTTCCATTTTACAAGCCCAGAAGAAAATTGGGGCCCAAACAACATCAAAACGCGGTGGATCTGCGGTCGTCGCCACTACATTGGCTATGGATCCGCGGCGCTTTGATCAAGTTATGGGCTCCGTTTTCTTGAGAGCCCAGAAAACTACTTGCACGATTTTTTAAGCATTTTTAATTTGAAAAATATTGTAGTTTGAAAAATTGGACAGAAAGGTGCAAAATAAGGAAAAAATAGTTGATCGAATACTTTGACTTCGTCTAAAAAATTGCCTAAACCTCTAGTTTGGCTATGATACCATGAAAGTAGATCCTAGCACCTCTACTAGGATTTTAACAAAAGCAAGTATGCAATTTAAAATTTTCTAGAGGGCGAAGTCTGTAAACAAGAATCGAACTAAAGGTTTAAGATTAGAAAAAAAGCAAACTAGAGTTTTAAACTAAGTAAAGAGGAGTTACAATCTTTGTAGCCAAGTCCTTCACTTTTAAAGCTCCTTGTAATAGTCCCTTGAACTCTTTCTTGAGCTCTACTTGAAGAAATGAGCTAGCTTTCTTGACGTCTTTTTTTGTTGAAGATGATCCATCTTGAGGCTACTCTAACTCAAGCTCACACTTTACTAATCAAACTATTAGTGAAGAGAACGACATAAACTAATTTACCAGTTTAGTTTAGGTTGATAAAATAGGGTTTTAGCTCACTTAAAATTCTTTTCTTTTCTTTTCTCTTGAATGAATAGTGATTCAAGAGAAGAGATGAAGATGGTGATGAGAATGACCAATTGTTGTATGAATAAGAGCGAATGATAATTATATATGAATTAAAATGAAAAGAGAAAATGAGTCATACACTCTCCAAGGTTCTAAAAACATGATTCATTCAATCTTTTCTCAAATTCAAATAAGAAATCATTATCCTCTTATCCTTAACACAATATAATTCTCATATAAACAACTCTTGTGTATAATCAACCATTACAAATATATATTTATATCGTCTATATAAATATATAAAGAGAAAGAAAATATCAAGTGAGCATAATATTAGTTAATACACACACACACACACCATATATATAAATATATATCAAATTATTAAATCAACACTAAATTTAATAATCCGGTTATATCAAATATAATTTGGCTAATATCAAATAATGCTATATTAGAATACGGTATCATATATCCGTATTTAATCAAGCTCCCGTACATATTTCTATACATGCCTTACTTCGTTTCGCTTAAGCTAGGAAACCTCTACTCGTCAATACGCTGGCAATATGTAATGATCATGTCAAACACCTACAAGCACGTCAGCGGTACTAGCTGCACGTAACAGCTACCCAGGTATTGAACTAATAGAAGATCAACAAGTAAATTTATCCAAACTCACTGTAGAGCCTATAAACAACACTTACCGTAAAGTTCGGTCTCTTCGTTTGATATGTTTCATATCGGGTCGGGGGATATCGTCAGACCCCAATAACTCGATAAGTCATGCCGATGTGTGGCCTATAATCAATCGAGAAACTACTGATAACACTTATCAGTGAATCTCATCAGCCCTGGCCAGGGACTTGCAGTTATAGCCAATCGAGTATAGCACAATATCAACTCCCAATACCGGGAGAGGCAAAACTCTTCCTATCGCTCACTGCCTCCATATGACTTAGGACTGTACCCAACTACCACCTATTTGCACGATTCAGTAGAGCCGTGGTAGGGAGGTAATCAAAGCATAGTGGGAACCACACAAGACACTATGACGATCTCGGATCTATAGACTGACCTGTACAAGTGACACCGGAGAACTGCAATCTGACGAGGTATGGTACCATATAGGAGTTCTCGACGATTCCGTTCGGTGTACTCATTCTCCAATGAGCACTTGCATACAATCTTTGGTGTCAAACACTAATGGTTGTGGGATCAACCATCACCCCGTACAGGGTCCAGAAACGTACACACTAGTTTATTCTGGAATATCGATGCCCTGTCTTGATACTCTCTCGACTAGGAAAAATTAAGGATGTGCTTGTTGACTACACAGGCCCCACTAGTATGATCTACATCATATTCCAGGTAGTCAAGCAAACATCTTAAAGGCTCTATCAACATGTATCAATGAAATAGTAAATTACAACAAATGTACATGTTAAGAAAATGTATAACCAAATAACATACTATCATGTTGAGCAAGAACGTCTTCTATATATATATATATATATATATATATATATATATATATATATGTCTAAGTATCCACTATAATATACAATAATGGCCTCTAAAGCATACATATCACTAACACCAAGACCGGGAATTACGACATCGTCCTAGATGAATTGGTTAGGTACCTTCCTTCAACACTTTGATTTTCGGGCCAAGACCGTGACTCTTCGTACCCTCATATATTTCTTTGTTCCTTTATTTTTCGTGCCCTAACTGTTTCCTTGAAATCCTAATAAAACAAGTATTTTTCGCATTTTCTTTGATTTCATGTCCAATAAACGTGTCAAGTAACATATCAGAGCCTTTATCAACAAATATCAGTTCTTGAGCCGTCTCAACATTGCTTGAGACGGCTCAAGGTTCAATTTCAACGTTTATTTCTTCTCTGGGTGCTTGAGATGGCTCAACATTGCTTGAGCCGGTTCCACATCTTTTTGAGACGGCACATGATCATCTTGAGCCGGCTCATGGGTCCAGAGAAATTCCTTGCAAGTTTCTTGCTTTCTCTGTGTTTATTAGACGGCTCAATATTGCTTTGAGCCGGCTAAAACCTTCTTGAGATGGCTCAAGTTCAACTTGAGACATCTTAAGTTTGATCCGATCGAATTCCTGATATTTCGTGTGATCATTCCATAATGCAACCGACCTAATCACTATTTAAACCCATGAATAAATTCAAGAAAACCCTAATCTTGGCTGCCTCTCTTACCCAGAAACCCTAAATCTCCCTTCTCAAAACCCTAGCTTTCTTATCTCTCATCTCTACTACAAAACCCGAGCACCCCAACGTCTCTACCATCGGCATCATCTTCTTCATGAGATCAGTCACATCCATTGATCTAAGCACCAAGTCTAGATCGTAGAATTTATCGATATCAAGATCTGAGTCATGATCACCACCACCGTTCCAAGATCTTGTGTACTCTCCATTCTAAAGCAAGTACTCTTGCTCCCTCTTGATAACTGATGCAATTATTTTCTTGATCAAATAAATTATGTTAGAATTAAAAGAACATAAGTTTAACATCATGATTCCTTTTTGATATGTGAACCCTTGCTTATTACTTACATAACTGAAACCCTAAGGATTCTAGCACACCCGTTAATCAACTATTAAAGAAATCATGCATATCTTGTTTTCGATTTAATTGTTGAATAGTAATGTTTGTATGATTCATGCACATTCTTGCTATAGTTATTATACGACCACATTATATCTGGTATTATTGACTTGTATAGAAACACATGTATTAGGATTAAATCTCGTTAAAGTCGATTTATGAAATATTCTTCATCTATCGTTATTACTGCAATCCTGTACACTTGTTAACATTGGCATGCACAAGAACCATTTTGACATGCTTTATACATATTCGAGACTATTCTCGTTTAACACGTATAAACACACTTGACTAGCCATACTTATTCGTGATTCCTGTGTATTTATATTAAAATGCAATCATCGATTAGAATGCTGAATTACATGCCATGAAACCATGATTCGTGTTTACATGTGATTAATCTGAAATATTGCACATTTGAATGAATATTTCTCCCACTGTTGTTAAGTTCTAAAAGCTGTTTATTGTAATTATAGAACTTATGAGGGTTTATGTGTAAAAAGTTTATTATCATATGTTTCTACATTATAATTAACATAATGAGGGAAAATACATGCATATAATATTTATATAAAATATTAGTAATTAAAATATGCATATCATATCAAATATTTCTAATCAATATTCTTAACATATAATATCATATAAAATGGTTAGGATAATATCTCAAAAATACCAAATATTACTAACACCATGACTTGAGATATTGTGCAGATATTAGATCAGGACTAGAATCCAAGAGATCCGAGATGTCGGAATCAAATCTGTCGAAATATGGAAGCAAATCGTAAGATTTAGCAACGGCAGAGACTCAATGTATTATTTTCAGAATCCAGACATCGAAGAGATTTCCAAATGTCAACAGAAGATAGTAGAAAAAATCCCAGATAATGATCCCACCAAAGAGCCGCGGTTGGGTGGCCAAAAGCATGTATTTGCGGAGGATCTGCGGCATATCCAGGGCCTTAGGATGTGATATTTTGTGGTTTTGATCGTATCAGAATATAATCATAGATGGTATCTAGGGTTTCTAGTTTCTGTGATTATAAATAGGACCGAGAGCTTCACATTCAAAAATCATCAAACCGAAGAAATCAAGAGTTCCAAAGCGATCTACGCATCCAGGTGATCATCAGCTAGTCATCTACCTCAAACAAGAGAGAGAGCGAGAGAAAAAACTAGGGTTCTTTGTAATCTGCTTTCAAAAAGGAGGGTTGCATGGAATAGTTGATTAATAAAGGTAGATCTTGGTTTATTTCTTTTCGCATTTACTTTCTTCACTTACTTTCTGCATTTTAATCATGTTTTCATTCTTCTTCAACCTTTCTTTTACTTTAAACATGAGTGAGTAATTCCTAACTTGCTAGAGTTCGTAGGCTAGGGTAGATCAATAGATGATAAAATCATTTAACTTCTTTTATACATTTTAATGTCTAAAAACTTTAGCAAAACAAATGTTAACATCCTTATCGGGCGCGCTACCAATTTATTGCTAGTCATGACCATAATTTGAGATTGGTTTAACACTTGTTTTGATTAAAGGCTAGACATGAATAGAGATCAATGCATGGACAAGAGTTAAGAGCGGGGAAACCCTAGTTTCTTCCAAAAGAACCCTAATCTATATTCATCACTATCGATCTAGTTTTTAACTATTAAAAGATAAAATGAGTCATTTTTAATTATTCATCTATTACTACTAAGTCTTATGAATCCTACAAGCCTCTTCATTATAAATCTTACATCCGTAGTATATCCGTAACTACAACCAATCACCCATCTTCTATCAACTCGTCTAAAACAAGAAAAAGGTTCACGTTTCCCTACGGACGACCCGTACTCATCGCGGCTGGCTACTAGCGACACCGTCCTGATTACGGTTACTTTACAATATACTCTTTAAACGATCAATCAAATGGCGCTGTTGCCGGAGAAACGGTCATAATTTTTTTTCTTGCTATTCGGGTTGAATTCTAAAATCCATATCATAAAATAATCCAAACTGTATCTTGTGTATTTAACGATTATTATGCGAGTTTTGCAAGGGAATTTGGAGTAACTGGAGCAAGCCATCAGAGAGTTAGAAAATTTCAACATAGCCCAGAGGAGCATAGGGGTGCTCTGAAGAAAACTCAGCAAGAGAACCCTCCATAGTGCGGCGGAAGTGGACTATTGGCGGCGGAACCATGGCTCTCTGGTGGAATTGGGCCCCCAAAATCCTCAGGTAATTTCTTCATATCTTTCTCTCTCCTTTAAAGCTCCAATAATCTGATTTTCACTGCAGGATTCTTTGCAAAAAGCGCCGCTTAAAAATCTTTTTGCGTGTTTTGATATTTGTTTGTTTGTGCATATCTTAACCGGATATTAAGGGGCAATAACCCAAATCCAGATTAGGTGGGGATTTCATCACCCTTCCTAGACCCCACAAATCACAAAACGAGCATACTATTTCCCTACATTAATTAAAAAATATCTAGACCAATGCTCTAAGGTCCGCCGCGCTCAATTAAGACAGAGGAGGGTCGTGGGTAATTTATCGCTTATCCGCATTTCTCTTATAGTATCTAGGCAAGTGTGACTAAGGAAAGTGGTTGCTTAATTAGGCCCGCTATTTTCTGTGATTCTTATAGCGGATACCCCCCACTTACCTGGCCGCAAGAGCGATAAAGAGGTGGTAGAGGATTGATCCTACGATTTGTCCTTAAGAATTCTAAGAGTGGTCTAGTGACTTGACCTAGGTAACCCTAGCTATAAAGTTTGATTGTGCATTTTATGATTTGTTGAGTCAAGCCTTAAGTCCGAATTTTTTCAAAACAAACCTTTTAGAAAGAGTTCTCACATATCACATGCTGCCACGTGCACTAAACCAGCTTAGTACATGATCGGCTGGACATGGAATTCTAGTGCCCGTCTTGTCCGCGTTTCTGCTATCGACTCCGAAGTCGGTACTTCTTCATCTTCTATTTCCTCTCCACCCACCACATCTTCCAAGATGGACGGATCTCCATCAGATTTTAACAATACTACCCTGCCACCACCCGTTGGTGCACAGAATCCACTGCGCATCTCTCACCAAGAAAGATGCTACCCCGTACGCGGGCCCCTTCTCACTTGTCTTTCTCTTCCACTGGCCAATGAGGATAATTTCAAAATTAAACCCCACTTCATCAACTTGTTGCCCAAATTTCATGGGCTTGAATCTGAAGATGCATATGTTTTCATAACCAAATTCGAAAACGTATGTGCAATGATGAGCACAACATAACTTTCAGTAGATGCTATGCGATTACGTCTTCTTCCTTTTACCTTGTGCGATCTAGCAGAAAAATGGCTTTATAACACTACCGCACATTCTATCGCTAAATGGGACGAATTCGTTATAGCATTCCTTAAGAAATTTTATCCCAATCACAAAACCGCCCGTGTTCGAAGCGAGATTAACCAGTTTACCCAACTTCCCAACGAACCATTTTGGAAATGCTTTGAACAGTTTAAAGATCTTCTTGTACAATGCCCCCATCACGGAATTGATAGATGGCAGCTTTGTCGAATTATATATGAGGGTGTTAATCTTGCCATGAAACAAATGCTTGAAACCATTTGCCAATGCCATTTCATGTCAAAAGACGATGGTGAAGCTTGGAAATTTCTAGAAGATCCCGCCGAACAAACCTCATAATGGGAGAGCGTTAGACCAACATCATCTTCATCTAGGGCAGGCATCCATCAGCTCGACGTTTCCATCACAGTGAAAGCTAAAATGGCCGCGATGCAAAAGAAACTTGAAGCTATAGAAAACAAAGTCTCCCCAACCACCCAAAACCAAGTTACACTTCCCAAAACCATATGTGGTTGTTGTTTTGACCCATCACATTTAACGGAAGAATGTCCTTTGAATTCTCCGTCTCAAGGTCATGAACAAATCAACGTTGCTTTTTTAGCAACAACTTAGAAATGACCCTTATTCATCCACATATAATCAGGGATGGAGAAATCACCCTAATTTCGCTTGGAACCAAAACCAGTTTCAAAATCAAAATCGGTTCCCAAGCCAAAATAATTATCAAAGGCTTCCTTCATAACAACAGCAGCCACCACAACAAAATCAGCATCCCTTTTAACCGTAATCTTTTCAAAACCCGGTCAACAACTTTGATCCTTATAATAATATTTCAACGGCCGGTACCGATAAAACCTCTGCGCTCGAACGTAACATAGAAACGTTCATTAAAAAATCCACGCAAACGGCTGCTAATTTAATGACTTCTATCCAAACGTTAGTGCAACACACTGCTTCCTACAGTGAAAGCATAAAATCGATAGAAGCACAACTTCCACAGTTAAATGCTGAGATGAGCGAGAGAGTGAAAGGGAAACTTCCATCTCAACCTCTACCAAATCCTGGCCACTCACAAAGTGCGAATATCATCCTTCAAAATCATAATGTGAGTGTCGTAACTACGTTGAGATCGGGAAGAGTGCTGAATAACAATATTGGTGAACAAGTTGAAGTTGATGATATTGATGAAACCCCGGCTACTACTTCTACTCCTATTTCGTCTAATCCAACATTTTCTTCCGAACCTATTCTCTGTTTTTCACTAAGCTCGAACCCTCATCCCACTTCCTTAAAGGAATTACCATCTACAACCATCCTGTTCGCCGCCGAAAACCGGGAAGACAAATGTCTAGCCTGAATTTAGGGGAAGATGCTATTTAGTTTTATCCTTCCACCTCTCCGAAGATGCCAAGTTAATTTATGGCACCGTGTATCGGAGGTTTGGACGGATGCAGCCATTGTAGCAGACTTCGTCAGATTCCCCCTCGCTTGCGAGGGGTCTTTGATTGTGGGGACGCTCTTCCTTGCAGGTGCAAGCCCCTGCAGTTAATTACGCTACCGCATCGCGGTAACCACTTTTTCCTTCTCCAGATGTTCACTTTGTGTTGTGTGTGTTTGTTTTGCTTTTGGTTGCCCGTTACGGAGACTAATTTATGTTGTCGCCCATAGGGCGTAGATTAGTCCAAATCCGTATTTTCTTAGATTTGGGTTTGGATTGGTTTAAGGACCGTTAGTCTTGTTTTAAACTAAGGTCAACTCAAATATTTGTTGAGGATACGTTAGTCTAATTTTAGACTAAGATCTACTCAACAGAATTTTAGGATTATTTAGATCCAACGAAAGAGTATTTGGACTCTATCGTTTTAGTTTAGGGACATTGCGGTCCATGGGGTTTAAGGACATCGTAGTCCATGGTTTAAAGACATCATAGTATGTACAATTTAAAGACATCATAGTCTGGTTTAAAGACATCATAGTCTGGTTTAAGGACATCATAGTGTGTAAGGTTTTGGTTTAACCGTTTGGGGATGCGCCAAAAGTTATTGGTTATTGGGACCCTCCACCTCTCTGAAGAAGTTGAAGAATTACAACGACATCTATCAGAGGTATGAAGAGATGTACCCTTGAACCAATATTGGTTGGGAGATCTATAGTCAGGTTTAGGACTAAGACCAAAAAAGATTGCGAGCACATGGGCTCGTTTAATCTGAATTGGGGACTTATGGCCAACTTGGGCTCAACCCACTCAGTTTTGAATAAAATGTTGAACATTTGTATGGGCTCAGTCCCTTTTTATTCAACAATGCAGAGCATTGATTTGGGTTCTGACACCCCTTTTTCTTTTTGTCTTTTGTTAAGTGTTGAACACTCTTTATGGTGATGGGGCTCTATTTACAGAGCACTTTGTATTTTCTCAGTGCCCATATGAGGAGCGCGTAGAGCGCTTGGCGCCGAGCGCCAGATTTGGAGCGCTAAAGCGCTTCTTATAAAATAGCACCCACGTGAGGAGCACGTGGCGCGCTTGGCACTGAGCTCCAGACTTGGAGCGCTAAGGCCCTTCTTATAAAATAGCGCCCACGTGAGGAGCACGTGGCGCGCTTGGCGCTGAGCGCCAAACTTGGAGCGCTAAAGCCCTTTTTATAAAATAGCGCCCATGTGAGGAGCACGTGGCGCGCTTGGCGCTGAGCGCCAAACTTGGAGCGCTAAGGCGCTTCTTATAAAAAAGCGCTCACGTGAAGAGCACGTGACACGCTTGACGCTGAGCGCCAGACTTGGAGTGCTAAGGCGCTTCTTATAAAATAGCGCCCACGTGAGGAGCACGTGGCGCGCTTGGCGCTAGGCGCCAGACTTGGAGCGCTAAGGCGCTTTTTATAAAATAGCGTTTGGAGCGCTGGGCGCTGAGCGCCAGACTTGGAGCGCTAAGGCGCTTCTTTTTAAATTGAAGCGCTAAAGCTCTTCTTTGGCAGCTCTGATCAGTTCTGTGCTCTGAGAATTAAATTCGCGGTTTATAAGTGACTTTGTCTCATGGATCTAAGAACTAGGTTCTTCTCTTTTTGATGAGATGCTATGATCTCTTTTACTTTCGTGAAAGACTTTGTCTTATGGATCTGTGATCTAGAAAAAGAACCGAGTTCTTATGATGTGAGAGTTAAACTCTCAAAAATCGAAGAGATGTTATGATCTCACTGATTATTACTTACCTTGAAGAAAATTTCTTCTTCCTAGAGCTTACTCTTCTTCTTTTCTTTTTTGAGAACTTGAAGTTTATGGGGGGAGGGGGGGTTCTTCTCTACAAGACTTGAAGTCTTGGGTCCTTTATATAGGGGAGGCCGATTTGTTGAATCGGTTAAGGAAATCTCTTATTGAGAGATTTATAATTTATTTGGGGATGTTTCCCACCATTGGATCTTTGATCCAAGGGCTTCTGTTTTACAGAAGATATCTTTCTTATTACTAACAAGATTGGGAAAATATTTTCCCATACAGAGATTGTTCTGTATCTTGGTGATTTTTAATCACCATTGGATCTTTGATCCAACGGTGCTCTGATTTACAGAGCACAATTTTTCTTGTTTGGAAACATTTGAGGAGTATTTTCTCAACAGAATTTGATTATGTAATTTGATGATTCATTCATCTTCGTTGGATCTTTAATCCAATGGTTGAGAACATTTAGTTCTAGCGCTGACACTCTCGTGCTTTGCACGTGAGGGCTGCCTCAGAGTCTTTGACTCTTGGCGCTGGCGCTCTCGTGCTTTGCACGTGAGGCGCTGCCTCAATTTCAATTTCAAATTTTGAACAGAGCTTTGCTCTCTTATTAGGGGAAACAAGTCCCTTCATGCTTTGCATGCAGAGCCTTCCTTTTATTTTTATTTTTATTTTATTGTTATTATTTTATAATTGAGCAATTTTTGCGCCAAAATTTTGGCGGGAACAAATGCCCCCCACTACTTTGCCCACGTAAGTATGTACGTGGGTGAAGTAGTGCAATGTTATGCGTGACCAGAGAATTGATGGCTTCGAAGACAAGTTTAGGGTCCTTGTAACCTAAGACATTTTCCATCTTCACGAACTATAAGGGTCTCAAAAGGGTCGTTTCTCCCTGCGAGTCGAGAGGATCCCGTAGGTGTATTTTCTCCTTAGAAATCGTGAGGATTTCTAAGTGTTCATCGCCTCCGTGAGTCGTAAGGATCTCACTCGGGTATTTTTCCTTACGAATCATGAGGATCCGTAAGTAGCTTCTTTATTTCATTAGCGAATATGTCTTTGACAAATACAGCCCGTAGATAGTCCATCATGACCTCCTTGTAGGGTAGCGGTGGCTTAGGAAACAGGTTCAGGTCTGCTGTCTAAGACTTTTCAACTTTATGAGCCGTGAGGATCTCATAAAGATTTTTCTCCCTACGAGTCGAGAGGATCTCGTAAGTGTATTTTCTCCTTAGGAATCGTGAGGATTCCTAAGTGTGCTTTCTCTTGAGAGTCGTAAGGATCTCACAAGAGAATTTTCTCCCTTACAAGTCGAGAGGACTCGTAAGTGGTTGATGAGTTAACTTGTTCCCAAGTCGAAGCGTTGCTTCGACGGGGAGTTCGTTGGCTAATTCGTTTCCGAGACGGAGGTCATTTGCTGACGTGTTTCCGAGACGGAGGTCATTTGCTGATGTATTTCCGCGGCGGGGTCATTGGCTGACGTATTTCCGCAACGGGGTCATTTGCTGACATATTTTCGAGACGGGGTCATTGGATGATGTGTTTCCGAGACGGAGGTCATTTGCTGACGTATTTCCGTTATGGGGTCATTTGATGACATATTTCCTAGACGGGGTCATTTGCTGACGTATTTCCGAGACGGGGTCATTTGTTGACGTATTTCCGAGACGGGGTCATTTGCTGACGTATATCCAAGACGGGGTCATTTGCTGACGTGTTTCCGCGACGGGGTCATTGGATGACGTGTTTCCGAGACGAGGTCATTTGCTGACGTATTTCCACGACGGGGTCATTGGCTGACGTATTTCCACGATGGGGTCATTTGCTGACGTATTTCCGAGACGGGGTCATTGGATGACGTGTTTCCGAGACGGGGTCGTTTGCTAACGTATTTCCGCGACGGGGTCATTGGATGACGTATTTCTGAGACGGGGTCATTTGCTGACGTATTTCCGAGATAGGGTCATTTGCTGACGTTTTTCCGAGACGGGGTCATTGGATGACGTGTTTCCAAGACGGGGTCATTTGCTGACGTATTTCCGAGACGGGGTCATTGGATGACATGTTTCCGAGACGGGGTCATTTGCTGACGTATTTCCGAGACGAGGTCATTTGATGACGTATTCCGAGACAGGGTCATTTGCTGATGTGTTTCTGCGACGGGGTCATTTGCTGACGTATTTCCGAGACGGGGCCATTTGCTGACGTGTTTCTGTGACGGGGCCATTAGATGACGTGTTTCCGAGATGGGGTCATTTGCTGACGTATTTCCGCGAAGGGGTCATTGGCTGACGTATTTCCGAGACGGGGTCATTTGCTGACGTATTTCCGAGACGGAGTCATTTGCTGACGTATTTCCGAGACGGGGTCATTTGCTGACGTATTTCCGAGACGGGGTCATTGGATGACGTATTTCTGAGACGGGGTCATTTGCTGAGGTGTTTCCAAGACGGGGTCATTTGCTGACATATTTCCAAGACAGAGTCATTTGATGACGTATTTCCGAGACGGGGTCATTTGCTGACGTGTTTCCGCGATGGGGTCATTGGATGATGTGTTTCCGAGACGGGGTCATTCGCTGACGTATTTCCGCGATGGGGTCATTGGATGACGTATTTCCGCAAGGGGTCATTTGTTGACATATTTCCGAGACGGGGTCATTGGATGACGTGTTTCCGAGACGGGGTCATTTGCTGACGTGTTTCCGTGTTCTGCGGTGTCGGGGCTGACTCTAGGTTGTCTGCGAACCGTAGAGTCGTGGGACTGGGGACTTTGCCTTAGCTCCAATTGGTGGTGTCGCGTCCGTGCCCTGCTGGCATGAGGAGGAATGCCATTGTTAGTCTTCTGGGATGCAGATGTTGCTGTCGAGATCTGACTTTCCCTTTAACAGAGTTTGTTGGGATACATGGTTCCCTTTTTTGTTTATGCCTATGAATCGTATACAGGGGTCAGTATGGACTCGCCTGCAGGGCCAAAGTTTCATTTCATTTTTTTATTTCCGCGATGCTCTATCATTTCATCATTTTATATCGCGAAAGTCGCGATTGCCCAATCATTTCGACTATTTTTCGCGATGCCCAATCATTTCGGCTATTTTTGTTTTTACTCGCTACTTTTTATTGCGAGTTGCCCAATCATTTCGGCTATTTTTGTATGCATATATTTTGCTTGTTGATTTTGTTGCAAGTTGCCCTATCATTTCGGCTATTTCATATGCATTTATGGCTCGCTAACTTTTCGTCGCGAGTATGGAACTTGGGATCTGATACTAATCTTAGCCTCAGCATCGCTGCGACTGGAATATTGCCAGGAGCGAATCATCACTTACCGCGAAAGGACTAGGAATTTGTTACCGATTTAGGCATCAGCATCGCTTCAACTGGGATATGGCCAGGAGCGAATCATTATTTAGCTTTGTCGATTCGAACAAAGGTGGCTTAGTGAACAGGGTTAAGATCCTGTTGACTAAGGCTTTTGACTTCACGAACCGTAAGGGTCTCATAAAGGCATTTCTCCCTACGAGTCGTGAGGATCTCGTAGGTGCGTTTTCTCCTTAGGAATCGTGAGGATTCTTAAGTGCATGTTCTCTTATAAGTCGTAACGATCTTGCAAGAGTGTTTTCTCCTTATAAGTCGAGAGGACTTACAAGTGTCGTTCACCACATGAGGACATTTCGCGCCATCGGTGGAACTTGGTGGGGGAAACGTTTATTTGTGCCCGTGGATTGTATACAAGGGTCAACATTGAACCGTTTGTAGGGCAAACTGGGGGATGTGATGGCTTAAGAATAGGTTCAGATCCCTATAGCTTAAGGCTTTTGAATCTTATGAGCTGTGAGGGTCTCATAAGAGGGTTCTCCTTACGAGTCGTGAGGATCTCGTAAGTGTCTTTTCTCCTTAGGAATCGTGGGGATCCCTAAGTGTGTTGCTCCCTTGTGAGTCGTAAGTGTCTCACATATGTATTTTCTCCTCACAAAGTCGAGAGGACCTTGCAAGTGTGCATGAATTTTTTACGAGTCTGTGCCCTTTCGAGTTTTCACAAACTCGCCGGTAGCCCTGTTGTTTTTACTCACGGAGCCCTTTTGGGTTTTCATCCATGCCCATCTTGCTTATGGGCGTACCGTTTTTTTTGTGCCAGCCCTAGGATGCTGCTGTTTGCAATAGTTTAAAGACGTTTCGGTCCGTAGCTAGTTTAAGGACATTACGGTTTATTGTTAGTTTAGGGAGTTTCAGTCCATAGCTAGTTTAAGGACATTACGGTCCATTGTTAGTTTAGGGAATTTCGGTCCATTGTTGCCATTTTGGAGACAATGGCTTCGCTGGATACTACTTATAGAGTTTGGGCTTAGGAAGATAGCGAGCGGACATAGACGTCGTCATCTATCGTTGACCTGGGCCATGACTCGTCAGGCGTAGTATTTTTTCAGGAACCGGACGTTTATTGGCCTGAAGGGTCTTTCGCCATGTATATCCATGAGCAAGTAACCCCCACCTTGGTAGACTTTGTCTATAATATACAGGCCCTCATAGTTCGGATCGAATTTCCCCCGTTTGGCATGATTGGGGATCATAGGTCTCTTGACCACTAGCACGAGTGCGCCTTGGCGGAATGTTCTCGGTCTAGTCAACCTTTCGTATGAGCGTGTCATCTTTGCTTTATAAGCTTCTAGGTTTTGCTGCGCCATGAAACAAGTTTCATCGAGGGCGTCAAGCTCCTCGAGCCGAAGATGAGCATTCTCTTCGTCCGTTAGCTCATAATGAACTTCCACTCGTAGAGAGGGTAGCTCTATCTCCAAGAGGAGTACTGCTTCTGTGCTGAACACTAACGCATATGGCGTTGTATTCGTAGCTGTTTTGAACGTAGTTCGATATGCCCAGAGAGCTTCATGCAGTCTCTCGTGCCAGTCCTTTTTATTTTTGGACACCGTCTTCTTTATGATCTTCGCCAAGGTCTTGTTGAAAGCCTCAGCTAGACCGTTAGCTCGGGGATTGTAGACCGAAGAGTATCTCCAGTCTATATTATACTGCTATGCGAAACGGCTGATTTTGTGACTTCTGTAGGCCGGCCCGTTATCGGAGATAATCCGTAGCGAAGTGCCGAACCGATAGATGGTGTGTGTCTTGAAGAAATGGAGGATATTCTCTATCTTCACTTCTCTTAGCGGTACTGCTTCTGCCCACTTAGAGAAATAATCGGTTGTCGCCAATATGAACTAATGTCCTCTGGATGATGCTGGTTCGATGGGCCCAATTATGTCGGTTCCCCACATTTCGAACGGCCAGCTAGCCACTGTTGGGTGTAGCGGGATTAAATGCTAGTGGATGAAGTTCCCATGAATCTGGCACGAATAGCACTGCTTTGCATATTCGAGGCAATCCTGAATCATCGTGGGCCAATAATAGCCCATCATTTTGATCTTCAGCTTCATCTTCGGCCCGGCTTGATGAGAACCGCAGAGTCCGTCATGAGTTTCTTGGACAACTTTTCTTGCTTCTTCTGGTCCCAGGCATCTTCACCACAGAGAGTCGAACGATCTCTTATATAGAGTATCATTGACGAAAGCGAAGGATATAGCTCGTTTCATGAGCTGGTGCCTTGAGGATGTATCTTCAGGTGCTCGACGGGATTTGAAGTAGTCTATAAAGATTTCTCTCCAATCCTTAGCCTTTTCTTGATCTTCTATTTGTAAGGTTGTTTGCTTGGTCACTTCCTTTTCTTCAGACGACTCCGGAAATATTTCCGCTGGTGCAAGAACCCGACGGTTTTGTACAACGATCCTTACGTCATCGAGGTTTTCGTCGGCCAGTTCTTTAGCGAGTTTAGCTAAGGCATCCGTCTTTCTATTTTCTGTACGTGGTATGCTTTCCAATGCATAGGAAGGGATTTGAGTCAGCAATTGTTGCACTCTCTCGCCGTATTTCACCAACTTTGGTTTGCACGTTTGATAGTCGTCGTTCACTTGACTAACGACCAGCTGGGAATCTTCGTATATGAGGAGGTTTTCAATTCCCATGTCGACGGCGATCTCAAGACCTGCTATCAAAGCTTCATATTCTGCTTCATTTTTTGTCCTCGGTGTAAGTCTACGGTAGCACCCCGGCTGCCAATCCGAGGCCAAATGCAGAAACAAAAACTTTTTAGGAAACCGGTGCTATCGTAGTCTTTCACCCGGATCGAACCATTAACACTAAACTAGCTAACTACTAAGAAGTGAAAGTGGCTATACCGATCGATCCGTGTCCTTCGGTCTTTGGCCACCATCCCAAGCTCCTCGCGGCATCTCCGATCTCCGGTCTTCTCGTCGGAAAGGACACCACATCAATGAGTCTTTTTATGGGCTCCCGCTTCGTCCGAAGCAACTCGGACACGAAGTTTGCTAGCCGACGTGTCCAAGGTGATGTAGAGAATGTGTGTGATAATTTTGTCTCAAGCATCCATTGATTCTCAACACATGAGAGTGCATGGATGGAGGTTGAAGATGATTCCATTGGAGAGGAAATGGTGAGCTCAAGAGAAGAACAAGATGAAGAGGTTTTATTATTATGTTGAATTAAAATGAGAGAGCACTAGAATGAAAATACAAGAGCAAACCCAATAACTAGTGGCTGCCCCCCCTCTCTCCTCACATCAATTCAACACACTAATCAATCATGAAAAGATGACATGCACAAAAAATAAGACCATGAGTCACTAAACATGCACATGCCACATTTAATGCTCTTCATGATGACTTAAGCTCACAATTTCCATTTGTAAACATTAATCCAAATGTTTACAACAATAAAAAGAGAATGGCATCTTCCAAAGTAAACTCGTGACGGATCACAAGGATACCCCTCACCTGTATATACATACCAACATCCGCATTCCGACTGAATGCGAATGCAATGAGACTAAATTAATCCAATAAATCTAATACTAGGATCCGGCTTAAACCAATGCCCACTAGTATGATCCGTCCGATCATGATCCGTGCACGACTGCACGTATATGATCGAACCCTGCCATAATACCATACGGCCTATACAACGTTTCGCCCGAAACTTAAGAAACTGTCTGTGGGGGACTCTAAAGACTCGTCAATACTTTGGCTGTGGATTTAACCACTAACACGTCAGTGGTACTAGCTGTACGTAACAGGTTACCAGGTATTGACCATAAGGGAGGTCGATGAGCGAACTCATCCTGACACCCTACTGAGCCTGTCAGTGACAATATCCGTACAGTCCGGTCCGTTCGTCTATGAGTATCGCATGTCGGGCCTAGGGTGTTGGTAAAAGTCAGACCCCCAAAAGCGGTACAAGTCATGTCGGAGTGTAGCCCAGAACACCCTGAGATACTATTGGAATACCTACCAGTAAATCTCCTGTCTTGGCCAAGGTCTTCGTGTAATGGCTCTCCTAAACACAGCGCGATCTCACCCCCAATACCAGGAGAAACGAAAACCCTATCGATCCGCTCACTGCCTCCATGTGGCTCGGGACTGTACCCAACTAAAACCTGTTTGCACGACCCCTTTGAGCCGTGGTAGGATAGTAATCAAAGCACAGTGGGAACTCACACGAGACAAATGACGATCTCAGGTCAATGAACTAACCTGTACACATGTCACCAGGGAACTGCTATCTGACGCTAGGTATAAAAAAACCAACTAGCATGTTCCCGGCGAGTCCTATCCGGTGTACTTATAACCCAATGAGCACCTGTTGAACCAACTGACACCAATGGCTTATGAGACCAGCCACCGCCCCTCGTCGGGGTCTCAACCCGTATACACTAGTCTACTCTGGAGTATCGATGCCCTATCTCGAAACTCCCTCGACTAGGGACCTTTTAAGGTTGTGCTTATAGACCCCAGCTCCCACGTATATGATCGCCATCATACTGCTTGCCGTCAAGCAAGAATCCTAAGGGCTCTATCAACGTGCAATAGTGACCTATAATGTCACCTAAAGCATGTACACGATGATAAAGATAAACCAGATAGCATACTATCATCTTGAGTAAGACTATCCTTCCGGCATAGGTCCTCCCTCAATCATTACAATCACGTGCCTGTGATCCAATAATTGACTTTAAGGGCACTATATCCAACAATCTCCCACTTGCACTCAAGGCTAATTATTGCGATGTCGCATACTCACAGACCGTGTGATACCGAACACCCAACTCCTTTACCGATTAGTCTCACAAAGTCCGTTTACGAAACTATTGCATTCGAGGAATAGCCTCAGTGAGTGGATCCGCCCTGATGTTTCTTTCTATGTCTCTCTTAATCTCAAGTTCACGGAGAAAGCCATCTCCCAAAATGAGAAATACCTATCTTAGAATATGTCTGGATATCTGATGGGACCTAGTTCACAAATGAACTCCAAATCCAAACTTCTTAGACTGTATCGTCAACTGAATTTAATCAGTATCCTGTGTCATGCCTCCCTCAGTGTCCGCTTGGATCACCTGTCCAAACTACTGCCCCTCGTCAGAGGGAAAACTATAACTCTGACAGTCATTCTGTCATCCAGGTCACCTTGGAAGCCTGGAATGATAACCGTCTCCCGAAAAAGGCCGTTGTTATCATTTCCCTAGAACATCCACTTATGTTCTAAAACTGCTTCAGAATATTTCTCCAGGATTGAATCAATATCAACTTATTGTATCTAATGCAAAAACAACATTTGGTGTGGTACTTGACATCTCGTAGTTGACTCAATTGCCTAAGCAAGTGATATGTCAATCATGCACATCCCTCTCCCTTTTAGTCTGTAAGACACCTTTAGAGAGGGTGACTCCATCACCTGCAGGTATACTACCGTGCCAGGAGTCGTCCATTCTAAAATACCTGTAGAATGTTGTCTAAGTACCCAGATTGGGAAACTACCCAAATCTAGATCTAAAACCATAGATCTAGTAACCAGAATGTCTGATATTTTATCTATATCCTATGTGGAGAAACCACTGTGTGACAACCAAAGTATAACCGATCGTAGTATAGGAATTTCACTTCCTACTATGTGTATGTCATCCATATACCAGGACATCACATCGTACTACCTTCTTAACAGATCCATCCCCTATTCTGATGAAGTCAAACCTATGACTGTCACATCAGAAATAGATGATCTATCTCCGCTATATCTGCTTTAGTCTATAAATAGACATAAGCTACTTACCCACTATTCTTCCGCTGCTCCCACTGACTACGACAACCCTCTGGCAGAGTCATATACACGTGCACTTCTAAAGCTAGTTTTGAACGACGCTATACTCATCCTCCTGCCGAGTCTCATAGCCTGGAACAACAGTAGTGTCAAGTCTGGGTAAATAAGAACCTCCCTGTCACCGTCCTTGAGGATACCGGAGTACCTCTCGGGTGCTTGAGGTTACCCTACATATCTGCGGAGTGGCCAATGGAATGTCAAACCAGATTGAATTTTTAGGTTCTTATCAAATTTTTAGTAATCGTTTGCGGTTCTGGAATCACTTCCAGTTCTACCATACTCCCACTACTGTTTTACGAAAAAATCCATTTTTATTAAAACTGTGGCGAGTCAAGAACAATATCACTATTGATCTTCCAGATTGTAGAAAATCAACCCTCGTCATAGCCTGGGTTAACCCACAAACAGCCATTACAGAAACTCGCCTTGAGTTATCCAGAGTCTGGTTTTAAGCATAAGCCGGACAACTCCCCGTACCTTAACATTGTTAATATATGAACTATTCTATATCCAATATAGAAACAGAGACGCTGATTTAATTGGAACCAGATTCAAATCATGCAGCTGTCTCCAGTGCATGTCAACTAAATGGAGAGAGGCCGATCAGCATTACTCAACTTAGGAGTGCATCCAAAATATGAGTAACCTGAAAGAGAAACAAGTTTCTCAAAAACCATTACCATCAACTGAATACCGGATACAAGTATCTACATTTTCGATCACCTTGAAGAATCCTGATACTTGCAACACCTGGTTCTCTACTTTATTCTTATACCTATAACTTCTCAAAATTTGGACCTTGTGTTTCTACGAAACACTTGTCTAAAAACTAGAGAAGTCACAAGCAAACAGAATATAGTACGAGAACCAACCCCTCTGTCCTAATGGACACTGGACAATATACATTACTTTGTATATGTCCGCTGAGTTGAATAACTCAAACCCTGTGCGTCGTAGGTTGAAAACTGTACTATGGTTATGAAGAATTACACCGCTGTTGAATGCTCCTTACCTAACCATCCACTGATATAGGTAAATGTCATGGACATAATTTCAAAAAGTTATATCTCACTTTATAAAAATAAACGTACATATATATCAATTTGAAATTGGTGCATAACAACGGATATTCAAAACCAAATATTTGCCGTTCGGCAAACACCCAGGCGATTTCCTCAAATATCACCAGTTACAACGAATCCCGATATAATAAGGATGATCACCTAATTCCCAATAACTTACTCCCACTCATCATCTGTAAAACTATACAGATGTGAGAATCATACTTGGTAAATACATACCCCGGAGTAAGGGCTAATTGGGAAATCAGTTTTCTTTTAACAATACACAGTGAAACTGAAACATGTAAATGTTTCGAAGGGGTATCCGGGTTTTCTTAGTAATGCCTCTTCCATTATCAGATTCACAACTATAACCGTATATTTATTTGCTATCTCTCTAAATCTCTTCATATGTCTTTAGTCATTACCTTCTGTACACCACCTTTAGGCCAAATGGTTTTCTTCCCTCCCTACCGTTCGGCACCAGCCTATGGTTTGGAAGAAGACTATCCAATAAGCATAATGGGTGTACTCCCCTAATCCTAGGAGCACTCACAATGCAAGAGAAGGTAAAGATAAAAGACAACTGAATAAACCTTATTCCTATTTCTCCTGAACCAGAATCCATCCCCGAACTGGAACAAGTTCCTTCGAGTTCGTATATAACCATACGATGGAGTATCCAAATAACTGTGGATCTTCGTAGTGATACGGAGTGTTCTGGAGAAATACAAAGGTGAAGTAGGAGTGGCGATGAAATACTTGGTTTGGTCGTGAATAGCAGTCGCAATTTACTTTGCCCTCTTACTAATCCCTTTATTTGCCTTAACTTATTACCTTCTATACACCATCGTTAGGCTAATTGGTTTTCTTCATTCCCTACTTTTCGGCACCTGCCTATGGTTTGGATGAAGACTATCCAATTAGCACTCGCAACCTGAGAGAAGGTAAAAGGAAAAGACAACTGAATAGTCCTATTCATTCTCTCCAGAACCGGAAACCATCCTCGAATCTGGAACAAGTTCCTTCGAGTTTGTATATAACCATACGATGGTTTTATCCAATAGAAGTGGACGTTCGTAGTGATATGAAATGTTCCGGAGAAAAAAAGGGTAAAAGCAGGAGTGGCAATGAGGTATGCAACTCAGACAATCCAAAAGCCAGTGTTTTAAGAAGGTTCGGTTAACTTGGTCACTAAGTCATAGTCTAAGGTCGGGCCATGGTCGCTGCCAAAGAGAGAGAAAAGAAACACTCTGTGTGCACTCTAACCTAGATCAGAATGGTTATCAATTTATCTAATCAGGAAACCTCCTACTGTAAGCTCAAATTCTCCTCCAAACCTGAAAGAAGAATTAGTCGGGATCACCCAAGGAGTAAACCAACTCATCAGTGGGAATCGGGATCCAACTATCATCGCATGATAACTTGATGGAATCCACTCAAGTCACCACACTCCAGAAGGTATGCACATGCCTGGCAAGTTTCAATTTCTTTAGAAACTCCCGATGTGATTTTTACCCCTAGGACCCAAGTGACCTTGACAATGCCAACATATCAAAAGGTCCTAGTCAAGTTCAACCCGTCATTATCTTGATTGCGTTAAACCCACACGTACGAGTCCTTGACAATGCCAACATAACCGTATGACTGTCCTAACCAATCCACATATCCATGCGACAGAATAGCATTATAGAGCTACCGAACACTACGCCTGATTGTGTATGTCAAAAACTATCTATAACCGCAATCAAGAACGGCATCGCATGAAGCTAGCCGGTGAGTACGGGTCGGTCCACAGGGATGTTGTGAATCTCCTAATCGCGCTAACGAGTTAATTCCAAAGGGTGTTCGGATTGATTATTAAATCTAAAAACCTAATTATTCTATACTACGATTATCTAGATCTAGTCTTGTTAGGGTTAGGTTTAGGGATGGTTTGGAAATGCAAGTAAATCTCAACGCTTTCTATACCCGAATGAAGATCTATGAGTAGTTATGGTAATTATCAATAAAGGGGATTAGATCCATTCGGGAAGGTGTTCCTTCCACTAGGTTCTTGTCCTTCCTTTAGAGATCCTTACCCTAACCTCCATGGAAAACGCGCGCAACCGGGCCTTTACACTACGGTGTCATCGTTACCTCGAGGGGTAGGATGCCGTAGGGCGCGGTGTGTGCGTGTATGCATGGAGTCCTATTGTAAATATTTGATGGGTAAGAAAGGGATGAGAGATCTCATCTCTCAAAAGCCTTCCCCAAAGCTAACTCTAAACAATTTCCTAGGGCAAGGAATTAAATCTACCTAGGGTAAAGAATTAAAATCTAAACTAGAGCAATTAATTAAATCTACTTACAAATGGCTCTCTCCAATCATCAAAGCAGGTTTGTCAGATCTGACTTTCTGAATTTAAAAGAGGCACCGATGCTCTCCATAAAGAATTCTGAATTTATTATTGAAAGGAGGCATAGGGTTTACAATAATTTAGAGTCCCTATTTATAGAAGATAGGAAACCCTAGGTTATATTTTGATCCGCATGTCTACATTTACAGATATGCCCTTAGATTGACTATTCAGCGCCGCCAAAACATTTATTAAAAATTTCTCCGAGTACGCGCACCAGACGGCCGCGGAACCGCGGCAATGGCAGGCTTGGGCCGTGGTTCCGCGGCCCATTAATGAGTTCAATCTGTCAATTTCTGTGGGATGCTTCATGGTTCTTTGGGCATTTTATTTCTTTTATCCATTTTGCTTCTGGGTCTTCTCCAGATCTTTCAGTGAAAACTTGTAGTGATCTTTTAACCGTTTGCCTTGACATTTTGGACCTTGCATTGCCTTGTTGATTGTGAACTGTTCTTCGTCTAGGCTTGACTAAGATCCTTCTATTTGTTGGTCAAAAGTCCTCTTTTTCATCGTCTTTACATCATTTTCACTGTTTTTTGTCCAAGAACCTGTAACCTGTAACATGTAGCAAACATGCGTCAAAAGCACCTGTTTATTTATAAAAAGAATAAGAATAGGGAATATAATAATGCAATATTATGGTGTGAACAAATACCCCCAAACTTATCTTTTGCTCGTCCTCGAGTAAACTTATTTTTATTCACTAAAATCCTAACCGCACTTTCGCAGGGAAACGCGATTGCACTGAGCACGTGCAACAAGCCGTTAAACCTCTAGGTGTCCCTAGTAGGAAGAGTGTTGTCTCCTGAGGGTTTTCAGCAGATACTACCCACAAAATCCTATCAACTCGGCTTTTCGACTTTTGTTCTCCAAAAGAGTTTCTAACAATGAATTCTATCATCTTCTACTCGTAAATTATCCACCCATATTCTTCACACTTCCTCATCATCTAACTTAAGATTATATATGTTCTGCAGACCTACTTAGCTTTCGGCATTTCTTAAGTTTTCCTTCTAGGGTTCCATCTCCACTTAGGAATTTCTATCAACTCTACTAAAGATACAAGTTCTATTCTTCATTCCTTTCTCTCATCTAAACTCCAATCACATATCCCTACGTGTGTGTTTAAATCACCCCTACACTTGGAAATTCAAATCAAGCAATCATACCCTTGTCCGTTGTCCAAAGTACTTATTAATTGATGAATTTTTAATTGAATTTTGCTTACACATCCTTCATGCGACCGTTAATACTTCTTGAGGTACCAACGACCGATTACAAAATGTGTTTGCACTTTAAAGCGTAATTCCTAGTCTTGCAACACCCAAGGCTTTTTAGCAGTGACTCCCAAACCAGTTGGTCTAAGGCACTAGGTGATGAAGCACCCTCGCTAAATATTTTTCTATTTTTACAGCCTTAAGTAATCGCAAAAACCAGTGTTCATTTTTTTATATTCTTTATTCACACTTTTATATATGTTTTTTTCATTTTCTTTGTACTAAGGACTTTAGACAAGAGTATTTCAAGGTATCTTCTACTATTCCAAGTTTCAAGGTGCGTGATTGTGCAAATTGTAGGGTATACATTTTCAGAATCTAGACTTAAGCTAAGAATTATTTTTCAAACTTATACTCTAATAAGAACATCATTATTTTTCCTTCGTTTCGACTTAGCCCATAAGCGAACCCAAAATTTGCCTATTTCTAAATAAACTACAAGGCATATACTTTCTACCGTTAAACTTTTAAGGAATGTTATTTTTAGGGTTTTTAATTTACTAAGTCTAAGATCTAGTTGTTCCTAGCCAGTTAACCTATTTGTCAAACTCAAGTCAATTAGCCAAAATTGAATACAATAATTTTTATAATTTTTCAATTTTTATGGGTTTTCAAATAAGTATGCAAATGCAAAAAATATATACAAATGAATGCGAAGGAAGAAGACGTACCGAGCATACCCCCAAACTTAAACTTGACAGTGTCCTCACTGTCATGCTATACCAAGAGGGTCAAAATGTCGGCACTCCCCTGTTTATTTATTTACAACTTTTTTTTTATTTTTATTGTTTTGAAATTTCTTTTATTTTTTAATAGAAAAAGAAAACAAAAAAATATATATATATACATATATACAAAAAGGTCCCCCCAAACTTAAGCTTGGCCTTACACAAGCCAAAGGTTAGCACCAACCATTCAAAAATCTTATCGTGGTAATGATCGAGTTGGTGAAAGAATGGAGTGGAAAGAAAAGAAATGAGAAACACACGAGATCGTATGGGAAGAAGAGTGGAATATGGTCTCGGTGGAGGAGAAGAATGGCGGAAAAGAGAAAGAAGTGGAGTACGATCTTGAGGGTGTAAATCGAGTGAATAAATTAGCGCAATTTGTGATGACCGATGTGTTAAAAGCGATTGCACTAACCTATCAACCCGTCGTGAAATGGGGTCAAATCCCTCAAGATTCGCAAGAAAACATGGGTACGCCGAACTTGGTATTGGAGATGAAAGCATAACGGTCTCTTGTACGGTCGGAACAATAGGAATGACGACAGGGAGTGAATTAGGGATAGTCTCTTTCTCACCGTAGTAAACTGTTTCGAACTTGAAAGTTTCCATCAATGGTTCGAAACTACTATAAGCCACCGAGTCTGATGGTTCAACTAACTCATCTGAAAATGTAAAGGACTCAAACTCAGGCGAGGAGACATCAACATCGTCCGAAAAAGTGAAACACTCGTCTGTGAGAAGTGTGTCAGATTCAAAGGAAAATTTTTCAAGCTCACAGTCTTCAAGCGTGATATTAGGCGTGGTCAGAATGATGGAAAGGAGGGAGGGTGATATAACAGTTAAAGGTTCAAGAGGATGAATTGGAAAATCCGACACATCAAACAAAAATGGTTCAACCTCAATATGATCCTCAAAACTCTCCTCAATACTATCATCATAATTCTCCTCAAAATTCAACTCATCCATGCCATTATCATCAAGACGCATATGAAGTTCGGGAGAAACATCTAATGACTCGGGATGATGAGTTGAACATAAAATTTCAATCAAATCGACAGGTTCATCATCCAAAATATTCCCGGCGTCTATACCCTCAATCAAGTGAAAATTAATCTCTTTAGACACCTCATCAAAAGTATGGATATTTATCAATTTAGGTTCTAGAGTGGAGGTGTAAAGGTTAAACGGATTATGTGCGGTTTCACTCGAAAGGGGTTCTTCACAAGTTGGCAAATCAAACACTACAAAGTCGCACAACTCATCATTTTGGACACATGTTTGAAAATTGGAGTTGTCGGATTCAATTGGGTAGGGGTAGATTTGATTTGGAAATCCTCTCACATTCTCACTCTGTCCAACCGCCTCCTTATACATTGAAAAATTTTCAGCTAGCGGGAAACTAACTACCGGTTCACTAGGTTGCATAAGGGCGGCCACGGATGCTTCCACATTCCTAGTCATTCTATTTGTTGCTGCAATATAAGCCTCCAACGACTCTTCCAAACTAGACTTAGGTGGTGAGGGGGTTTCAGTAAAAGATTCAAAATGGTGTGGATATGCAAAACTCCCAACAGGCTGTGTAGAAACAGTGTCTAGTGAAGGTGGGAAGGTCGGGTAGGATTGGTAGGAAGTGGGTGGTTGGTCAGGTGTAGGGTCAACATGTGGATAAAAAGGTGAATAGTCTTGTTGATCCCTAGAACTAGATAAGTGGAGAGGGGTGAAAGATTGGCTGCGAGATTGAGCAATATGCTCAGCAATGGACATCGGTTTAGGAGTGACAGAAGGACTTGAAGAAGTGGTATCAACATATGTAGGTGGTGAAGGTTGACTTGGTTGACACAAAGTGGGTTGAAAAGTCGAACTGTTTCTCCTAGATGCCTCTATTTGATCTTTCAAAGATTTTTTAGGCAAGGAAGGATCGTCTTTAAATTGACCGAACAAATTGACGTACGACGCAAAATTAGGTTCGGGATACCAAAGTTCGGCAAGTGATTTATTATGTGGGGTATCCATGTTAGAAGAAAGGTGACAAGAAGGAAGGTTGGGTGGTGCAAGGATTTATTTGCGGCAAAAGTTAGCAAGTTTTGTAATAAAATTTTCCTTTTTCTTTTTTTTTCTCTTTATTTGGAAAAATTGTTGCAAAAAGATATTCGAGAAAAGATATGCAACAAAAAAGAATACTTGCAATCAATTTCTAGTTTAAACGAATTGCAAAAATCCTGCACAAGATTGTTATATGGAAGGGAAAGATTTTTAAAGCGCACAAAATCTTACAGGAATTTTTCAGAAAATTTATGGAAATTTTTGCAGAGGAGGAACAGAGAAGCTTACAGAGCTTTTTTCCACGAGCTGAAGACACAAAAATACCGCGTTTCCGCGGCTATATGTGGGTTCCCGCGGCGGAAGGCGACGGTCGAAGCGGCGCGGATCCCCAAAAAAATTTTCACGCAACGACTCGACAAGTAGGCCGCGTTTCCGCGGCCTAAAGCAGGTTATGGCCGTGGAAAGGCGGCGTTTTGGGGGGTTCAATGCTCCAAAATTTTTCTATTGTTCTGTTTTGCAAATCCCCCTCTGTTCTGATCTTCTGATTTCTGTTTCGCTTTCTGGAAATCTCCAGATCCGTCTCGATTGTTCCTGCAAGATTCACACAACAAAATACCCTTTCCAAAAAATAACAATTGATATATTTTTATAATTTTTGGATTGTTTAGATTTTTATGATTTTTCAATTTAAGATTAACCCGAAATTGCAAAAAGGAAATTTCTACGCCATACCCGGCAACGGCGCCATTTGATTGTGTATGTCAAAAACTATCTATAACCGCAATCAAGAACGGCGTCGCATGAAGCTAGCCGGTGAGTACGGGTCGGTCCACAGAGATGTTGTGAATCTCCTAATCGCGCTAACGAGTTAATTCCGAAGGGTGTTCGGATTGATTATTAAATCTAAAAACCTAATTATTCTATACTACGATTATCTAGATCTAGTCTTGTTAGGGTTAGGTTTAGGGATGGTTTGGAAATGCAAGTAAATCTTAACGCTTTCTATACCCGAATGAAGATCTATGAGGAGTTATGGTAATTATCAATAAAGGGGATTAGATCCATTCAGGAAGGTGTTCCTTCCTCTAGGTTTTTGTCCTTCCTTTAGAGATCCTTACCCTAACCTCCATGGAAAACGCGCGCAACCGGGCCTTTACACTACGGTGTCATCGTTACCTCGAGGGGTAGGATGCCGTAGGGCGCGGTGTGTGCATGTATGCATGGAGTCCTATTGTAAATATTTGATGGGTAAGAAAGGGATGAGAGATCTCATCTCTCAAAAGCCTTCCCCAAAGCTAACTCTAAACAATTTCCTAGGGCAAGGAATTAAATCTACCTAGGGCAAAGAATTAAAATCTAAACTAGAGCAATTAATTAAATCTACTTACAGATGGCTCTCTCCAATCATCAAAGCAGGTTTGTCAGATCTGACTTTCTGAATCGAAAAGAGGCACCGATGCTCTCCATAAAGAATTCTGAATTTATTATTAAAAGGAGGCATAGGGTTTACAATAATTTAGAGTCCTTATTTATAGAAGATAGGAAACCCTAGGTTATATTTTGATCCGCATGTCTACATTTACAGATATGCCCTTAGATTGACTATTCAGCGCCGCCAAAACATTTGTTAAAAATTTCTCCGAGTACACGCACCAGACGGCCGCGGAACCACGGCAATGGCAGGCTTGGGCCGCGGTTCCGCGGCCCATTAATGAGTAATCTGTCAATTTCTGTGGGATGCTTCATGGTTCTTTGGGCATTTTATTTCTTTATTTCTTTTATCCATTTTGCTTCTGGGTCTTCTCCAGATCTTTCAGTGAAAACTTGTAGTGATCTTTTAACCGTTTGCCTTGATATTTTGGACCTTGCATTGCCTTGTTGATTGTGAACTGTTCTTCGTCTAGGCTTGACTAAGATCCTTCTATTTGTTGGTCAAAAGTCCTCTTTTTCATCGTCTTTACATCGTTTTCACTGTTTTCTGTCCAAGAACCTGTAACCTGTAACATGTAGCAGACATGCGTCAAAAGCACCTGTTTATTTATAAAAAGAATAAGAATGGGGAATATAATAATGCAATATTATGGTGTGAACAACGCCTCGGCAATGCACGACATACGTAGCACGAATACTAAGCAATACTAATCTGAAATGATGGAGGGCTACGGCTGGTTTTTGGTGAAAAACCTTTAACGTAATGAACTTGATATCGTTGAAGGAACCGGATAGCTTTTTATAAATATAGCGGCGAAACCCTTTGCTAAAGAGGTCACTCCCGGTGAAGGGATCTCGGCTCTTTCCCCATAGAATGAGGTGCAGGATATTCCAAATGAATACCGCGATGCAAAGCAAAAAGTAATCGACTATAGTGAAGTTATTACCCTGACGCAAACCTCTGTCCAAGGGGTCACTCCCGATGAAGGGATCTCGGCCCTTGCCTCGTCGACTGAGGTGCTGGATATTCATAACCGAATACCACTGTGCAAAACAAAAGAGAACGTCCTTTTAATAACAGCTTTTAAAAAAATGGTCCAACAACATCAAACAGGTTTGTTTAGCTTGCATTGATCCGGATCAATGCAGTCCCATCAATTAATCACACTACAAAAGAACGAAAATACGATGTGCGTATATGCCATTCGCATTCGCCACTGGGTCTCGTCATCACCCGTCAGGTTACTTAACTAACGACAGAGCGGGGACTGGACTAGCGCGGGTGTAAAACATATACAACATCTACTAGTATATATATAGCAATATATAATAATCGCTCCAAACGTGACAAATGCAACATCACAGAAAAGTAATAAGCATCAAAGAACAATACAGATAATCTGGGAGCCCCGGGTTTCCTTTGAGCCGCAAGTGAAACCCGACGTTCCCCTGGTCGTGTGGATAGCCTGTGCAATGAAATCCTAGACCCCTACGGGTGCGGCAAGTTACCCGCCAAAACCTGAAGTGAGGCAGCCCCCTACAGCAAAGTGAATGGACCACCCAGCACTTCACGGAATCCGGCAACTTGAGCACCCCTCTTTAGGTCAACCTGTACCCCCAACGAGTGCGGCGAATAGCCCGCCAATTCTAGAGTGAAGCCCCCCTCCGTCTCAAAGCCATGAGATGCGGGCGCGTTGCCCTCTAGAACCCGGCTATCCGTGCACCCCACCGCGGGGTAATCCTACTACAGAAAATAAAATATGTACAACGGGTACATCGACCTCAACCCGGTCGTGCCCCAAAAGAATAATATACAAATAGGCAGTGACGACAGTCCACATGTCGGACGCTCGCCCCGCAATATCAAATGCATAAATGTAATCAAACTGTACTAACATTGCACCATGCTATCCACCACGACAAATCCGCAACATCACAGCACAACACAGAACATCAACGTGAATGTCACGCTCGCAAACCCGTCTAAAAGAGCTATAGCAATTAGACAAGATTTACCGCTCGAGTGACATTCACGGTCGCAGATATAAAGTAAGTACAGTGAACTAACTTATTTAAAATTTTCGATCGACAAAATTTCCCGAAAAGGCCCCAAGCACAAATTCAGTACTGTAACAAATATGGGCCCAAACAAAATATTCCAGAAACCCCAATTCCAAGTTTAAGACCACTGTAGAAAAATTAGTGCAGAGATGACACATAATGGCGGCGGAACCGCGGCCAAAACTTGGGTATGGCCACGGTTCCGCGGCGGCTCTGTAGCATCATGTTACCAAATTTTCACAGATGTCTTAAAAAAGCCTGCCTGATTTTCTGAAACACTCAAAATAATTTTTCGACGACAAAAAAATTTCGACAGAAACAGCTAAAATGGAATTGCGGTTTTGGAAAATTCGGCCAATCGATATTTTAAACACGTTAGAACAAGCTAGTAAAGGTTAATGGCGTGGCTCTGATACCATGTAAGTCTACGGTAGCGCCCCGGCCGTCAATCCGAGGCCAAATACGGAAACAAAAACTTTTTAGGAAACCGGCGCTATCGTAGTCTTTCACCCGAATCGAACCATTAACGCTAAACTAGCTAACTACTAAGAAGTGAGAGTGGCTATACCGATCGATCCATGTCCTTCGGTCTTTAGCCACCATCCAAGCTCTTCGCGGCATCTCCGATCTCCGGTCTTCTCGTCAGAAAGGGCACCACATTAATGAGACTTTTTATGGGCTCCCGCTTCGTCCGAAGTAACTCGGACACAAAGTTTGCTAGACGACGTGTCTAAGGTGATGTAGGAATTTGTGTGATAATTTTGTCTTAAGCATCCATTGATTCTCAACACATGAGAATGCATGGATGGAGGTTGAAGATGATGCCATTGGAGAGGAAATGGTGAGCTCAAGAGAAGAAAAAGATGAAGAGCTTTTGTTATTGTGTTGAATTAAAATGAGAGAGCACTAGAATGAAAATACAAGAGCAAACCCAATAACTAGTGGCTGCCCCCCTCTCCTCACATCAATTCAACACACTAATCAATTAAGAAAAGATGACATGCACAAAAAATAAGACCATGAGTCACTAAACATGCACATGCCACATTTAATGGTCTTCATGATGACTTAAGCTCACAATTTCCATTTGTAAACATTAATCCAAATGTTTACAACAATAAAAAGAGAATGGCATCTGCCAAAGTAAACTCATGACGGATCACAAGGATACCCCTCACCTGTATATACAAACCTGCATCCGCATTCCGACTGAATGCGAATGCAATGAGACTAAAATAATCAAACAAATCTAATACTAGGATCCGGCTTAAACCAAAACCCACTAGTATGATCCGTCCGATCATGATCCGTGCACGACTGCACGTATATGATCGAACCCTGCCATAATACCATACGACCTCTACAACGTTTCGCCCGAAACTTAAGAAACTGTCTGTGGGGGGCTCTAAAGACTCGTCAATACTTTGGCTGTGGATTTAACCACTAGCACATCAGTGGTACTAGCTGTACGTAACGGGCTACCTGGTATTGACCAAAAGGGAGGTCGATGAGCGAACTCTTCCTGACACCCTACTGAGCCTGTCAGTGACAATATCCGTACAGTCCGGTCCGTTCGTCTATGAGTATCGCATGTCGGGCCTAGGGGGTTGGTAAAAGTCAGACCCCCAAAAGCGGTACAAGTCATGTCGGAGTGTAGCCTAGAACACCCTAAGATACTACTGGAATACCTACCAGTAAATCTCCTGTCTTGGCCAAGGACTTCATGTAATGGCTCTCCTAGACACAGCGCGATCTCACCCCCAATACCGGGAGAGACGAAACCCCTATCGATCCGCTCACTGCCTCCATGTGGCTCAGGACTGTACCCAACTAAAACTTGTTTGCACGACCCCTTTGAGCCATGGTAGGGTTATAATCAAAGCACAGTGGGAACTCACACGAGACAAATGACGATCTCAGGTCGATGAACAAACCTGTACACATGTCACCAGGGAACTGCTATCTGACACTAGGTATAAAAAAAACAAACTAGCATGTTCCCGGCGAGTCCTGTCCGGTGTACTCATAACCCAATGAGAACCTGTATACGTCTTAGGTGAACCAACTGACACCAATGACTTGTGAGACCAGCCACTGCCCCTCGTCGGGGTCTCGACCCGTATACACTAATCTACTCTGGAGTATCGATGCCCTGTCTCGAAACTCCCTCGACTAGGGACCTTTTAAGGATGTGCTTATAGACCCCAGCTCCCACGTATATGATCGCCATCATACTGCTGGCCATCAAGCAAGAATCCTAAGGGCTCTATAAACGTGCAATAGTGACCTGTAATGCCGCCTAAAGTATTTACACGATGATAAAGATAAACCAGATAGCATACTATCATCTTGAGTAAGACTGTCCTTCCGGCATAGGTCCTCCCTCAATCATTGCAATCACATGCCTGTGATCCAATAATTGACTTTGAGGGCACTATATCCAACACTCGGCTCTGTCGGGGAAAAGGCAAAGCGCATTATCCCTCCTTGTGGAGTCACGAAGATGAGGCCTACTCCGGATTTGATTATAGGGTAGCCGTGCTTTCGCTTCTTCATGGAAGATGCCCCATCAAAGTAGAGTTCCTATCGGGTTTCACTCTCTCCTTTCTCCCCGTCGATCGTGTAAAATGCGTGCTCGTTTGGCAATTCACAATTTAGGGGTAAATCGGCAGGTATTGGATGCTCTGCGAGGAAGTCGGCGATAGCCTGGCCTTTCACTGCTTTGAGAGGTCGGTATGATATCGAGAATTCCATTAAGAGGAGGGCCTATTTACCGAGCCGTCCTGTTAGTATGGCTCTTGACATCAAATACTTGAGAGGATCCACTTTCGATATGAGGTGGACCTCATGCGCCAAAGCAAAATGCCGGAGATTTGTTATCGCGAAGATTAACGCCATACAGTGTTTTTCGATGGGGGAGTAGTTGTTTTCTGCCCTCGGGAGAACTCGACTCAAATAGTAGAGGGCTCTCTCTTTCCCTTGGTCATTTTCCTGTGCCCATAGCACGCCTAAAGAACCTTCAAGGGTGGTTGTGTACAGGATGAGGGGCTTTCCCTTGACCGGAGTGGTTAGTACTGGCGGATTCTGTAGGTATTGCTTGATTTCATCCAGTGCGCCTTGGCATTTGCGATCCCAGACGAACGGAGTCCCTTTCTTCATTAAATGGTTGTAGGGACGACATTTGCCGGAGAGGTTGGCTATGAATCGTCGGATATATGCGAGCTTTCCTTGGAGAGACCGCAGTTGCTTGAGAGTTCTTGGCGGAGGCATCTCCATAATCGCCTTGATCTTTGACGGGTCTATTTCGATACCCCGGTGTTGTACGACGAATCCTAGGAATTTTCCTGAGGAAACTCCGAACACGCATTTCAGAGGTTTCATCTTCAGGTTGTATTTCCGAAGGCGCTGGAACATGATCTTCAGATGCTCCCAATACTCCTCGTACGATTTGCTTTTCACCACGAGGTCATCGATATAGCATTCGACGATTTCATGTATGAGGTCATCGAAAATATTCGCCATGGCCCTCTGATAAGTAGCACCGGCGTTCATCAGACCGAAAGGCATCACTTTGTAGCAGAATATACCCAAAGGGGTCCGGAAAGCGGTATGCTTTTGGTCATCAGGGTGCATCTTTATTTCATTGTACCCTGATGATCCGTCTATGAAGGAGAAGACTTCATGAGTGGACGTGTTGTCTATCATCAGCTCGGTAACCGGTACAGGAAAATCATCCTTCGGGCAAGCTTTGTTGAGATTCCGAAAGTCCATGCAGATGCGCACCGTCCCATTTTTCTTTATCACTGGGACGATGTTAGCAATCCAGTCGGGGTATTGAACTTCTTGGATAAAACCGGAGTCGATTAGCTTCTTGACTTCGGCGTTGATATTCATCTCAAGCTCAAGCCGCATATTTCTTGGTGCTTGTTTGACTGGCTTGACGTCTAGAGATATCGCCAATTTATGCACCGCTATCTCTGGATCTAGCCTCGGCATCTCGGAATAGTCCCATGCGAAGCAGTCTTTATGCTGCATGAACATGTCTTTTAGCATAGCTACCTGTTCTTCGGACAGCAGCTCACTGACGAATGTAGGCCTCGGGTCATTTGCCGTCCCCAAGTCGATTTTCCTTAGGTTGTCCGCAGTAGTATGTATTCCATCTTCCAGCTCTTTTGGCGCCGGTGGAAGTTCTGAGATCAACTCATCTTCATCCTCATTTTCGAAGCACCGGGAGAGGTCATCCATATCCTCGTGTACTCCTTCTTCTAACTGCGTTATCGCGTGACAGGTACGAGATCGTTTCCAAGCCCGATGTTGATCCAGTTCTACTCTCGCTATGTACGTTGCTTTTGGAACATGCTTCTGTGGTCGGGTTACCCTCCAACTGTTGGACAGAGTGAATTTGCCGAGTTGATATTGGTTTTCGACCCAGCTTTTGAAGGTGAAGCAGTCTTCAAGAGGGTGTCCTATTACTCGGTGATAGGAGCAATAATCCGGGTGATGAACTTCATTTGCTTTCTTGGGGTGCTTGGACTCTGGGAACGTAATCATTTGATTTTTCATGACGAGGTCGAATATCTTCCCCGTCTTGTCTCGAAGGAAAGAATATGCCTGACTCATATTCTTCATAAGAGATAGATTCCAGCTGCTCAATTCTCGATCGCGTGGCTTCTTGGACCCGCTTTGCCGCCGTCAAACATTTTTTCCGTTCTTTAGTTTGTTTTTGCCTCCGCGTCGGGTCTTCTGTATGACGGGCTGGCGATGAAGAGCATCGTCATTCTCCGTAGCCTGCTGAAGGAGGCGTTGTGTCCTGTCTTTCTCGTAAATGGCCATTTCACGGTAGTGGTTATTCCGGACCTTTTGACCCGCTTTCTTTATTAGCTTGTCCATCTATTATTCAAACGACAGACTTGGCATTTTTATGGTAAGATCTCATTTTGGTTCAATTGCAGTGTCTTCTAACAGAGCATCTCCTTCTTCATCGAAGTCATGTATAACGTAGTAGCCATGGAATCGCTCCTGTTTCTTAGATTGAACATATCCAAGCCCGATCGTTTTCATTCTTCCGTTGGGCAATTTTCGCTGAGTTCCGGGGACGTTCCAGATCCTGTTGTGGAACTGAGATTGTCGAGCAGTCTGTTTGAAGGGTACGCCTTGGCACCTCAACAGCCTTTTTAATCCTTCTGTATAGTATCTGGGCAGACGGATGGGCTGGAGCCTGTCAAGCGTAGAATTAGAACCATGCCAGATTTCTTTCTCTACTTTGGTTTTCGCGGATCGATAAAAGAGGATCGCCTTTTCATCTTTTCGCCTGGGAGGGACGTAGAGCGTCTGCAGTTCTTGCACACTATAGGTATCAAGTGCGTCGAGCTCTTTGTAAGGCTTTTGCGGAAGCATGGCGATTTGCAAACTCCGTTCATCGCCAGTGAAGGCTTGTATTGATGGACGAACACAAAATACTGTATTGATCTCATCTTCAGAGTCGCTGCCGAAGATCAACATAAGGGTAGACGGTAAGGGCTTGTTGTATTGGAGCGGCCCCGAATAGACTATCTCTTCTTCCTCCTTGGTATCGCTCCCGAAGACCGGAATAGTGGTGATAGCTTTTTACTTATTCTCTGGTTTATGGCATCTTTCCGTGTATTCAAAGTCTGGCAGGAAGTACTTTGCGTCTTCATACTTGCGGACTTCATTTACGGAGAATGGGTTCAGTTCCCCCGTCACGGTATATTCGAGACCATCTTTAAAATACTTCATATACTGATGTTGTGTAGAAGGGATGATGTTGTACTCGTGTAACCAGGGCCTACCGAGCAAAGCGTTGTAGCAAGTCTTGGCGTCAATGACATGAAATTTGATGTCAGTGACGAGCATCCCAAAGCGTAATATCAAAATCACAGACCCGAGCATCCGTGATGACTGGGAGTCGAATCCGGAGATAGTGATTTTATCCCGAGCGAGGTGTTGAACGCTCATGCAGATTTCTTTTAGCACCTTCACATTCAGGAGATTGATAGAGGACCCATTGTCAACTAAGATCTTCCCTATCTTGATGTCATGGAAGTATCCGGTGACATACAGGGGACGGTTGTGGTCACACGTTCCGAGAAAGAGATCTTCATCGCCGAAAGTGATGTCAGCTGTGTGCACTTCTTCTAGCTCGCCCTTCATCTTTCTTTCGGCAAGGAAGGCTTGAAATTGGTCGAGCTCTTGTAGTGCCTTGATCAGAGAATCTCTCGCCTCTTTAGATAGCAGAAGGGTATCGGGAATGCTTAGCTGCGAGGGTATCTTCCTCAGGTGTGCCAGAACGTTGTAATTCATCTTGTTTTTCTTAGGCGGGTCCTTGGCTGCCAGCTTTTCGACGACTCGATCATCGAGGGCAATATCCTCAGGGACTTTTTCTTTCCCCTTATCTTTTTTGTTCGATCCCTTGTTTGTAGGTCCAAGATTCTTTTCAGGCAACGTACGGTTACGCAGCTGAATATTCTCACAATTCTTTATCTCCTCCTCTTTTCCTAAGGTGGATTTCTTGAAGAGAGGGCCGAGGGCTATCTCCTCATCAGAATCGCTTTCGAAGGTGAGAACTTACGATCCCCCGGCATCAACCATGTGACAGTTGTCGGCAGTTCTTTTACGCTCATATATCATGCTTCTCTATTCCCGACAAGCCTTGCGCTTCAATCGCTTGACGTGTTGTCGGTGGGCAACATATCCCTGCCACTAGTTTTTAAAGGTGTTGCACTCTTTGGTAGGGTGTGCAATCTTTTGATGGTATAAGCAGCAGGGAGGATGTACATCCGCTTCGTCAAGATGTATACTGCCAGGAGTATTTCCTTTGGGAGATGGCAGCTTCATTCCCATTGACAGGGCTTTAACGAACCGTTTCCTTGCCTTAAGCCTGCTTTTGCTTGCCGCAGGTGTGCTTCGATCTGGTTGGATTGCTTCAACCCTTTCATCCAGTCGCTGATATCTGGCTTTTTCAAATATAGCCATTTCGCGGTCTCGATCAGCTTTGCTCTTCTGACAGGCTTCGTTCAGTAGCATGTCGATCATCTCATCTGACGGTTCCAAGAGTTCCGGTTCTGGATCTGCCCTCAGCTCCTTTATGCTATCTTCTAACGCCGAGTGAGCTTCTTCGTTAGTTAACGCCGAATGTGAGATCATGTGGCAACTTGCCACATAATCCTCAGATTCTTCTAATGAGTCTTCTTCGTCGTTATTGTCGTTATCTCCGCTCTCAAGGATATCGTTGAGAAATTCTTGGAGTGTGACCGAGGCTCGCGCCTTTTGGTTGTATTCCTCCAGTGCGTCAATATGTTTTTGCAGGTCCGTGCGCTTGTCATCAGACTTCACGGGCTTTTTGGTCTTCTTCTTCTTCTTTGAAAACTTTGACGGCTGGGCATGGGCTTTTTGACTATCGCTACCAATTCTTGGCGTCAAGCGCGGCTTCAGCATTCCCTCAATGACCTCGGGTTCAAGCAGACTTTTCCACCTGATCGCCTGGCATGTTTGGAGATCCTTCACCATTCTTTTCGTTTTGGCTGAAAGAGCGACCTCCCATGGAGCTTCTTCTATAAAAGAGCACGATGCCCCTGGTGTGTCCACCTTTTTAAGAGCGTGAGACTGGGGCGGGCTTACTTTCTAATTCTCGGACAATGCGAATTTGCCCTGTTGGTATTGGTCCTCAATCCAGCCTTTGAAGACGAAGCAATCTTCAATTGGATGGCCTACTATTCGGTGATAGGGGAAGTAATTGGGATTGTTGACATCACCGGGCTGTAATGGACGTCTCGGATCCGGCAGATTGATGAGCCTGTTGCGTATCGCCAGTTCGAACAGTCTCTTTGTTTTCTCCCATGGAAACGAGTAAGGACGTCTTAACTTTTCGTTGAGGAATCGCTGCCTATTGTTTCGGCGATCAGCTAGTTTTGGACTAGTCGGCTGTTGCTGAGCATTGACGATGAAGGTCGCTTTCCCTTTCCCTTTTTCATTCCACGGCTCCGACTTTGAAGAGGAAGGCCTATGGCCCATCTGGTCCATTTGGGCCATCTTGTCAATCAAGGCCTGGAAGGTGGTCGGCTTGAAGAACATCATGAATTAAGATATGGTCGCCTGCGGATCGAGGGTTCCCACAAACATGCCCACTGCAGGAGCCTCTTCTATGCGCTATTCGCACTTCGACCATAGGTTCCGCCACCGTATTGCATACTGAACCCATGTTTAGCCTGGCTTCACCCTGCCATTGATCAACGCCGTGATTGGGGTGCGTTCGCTGGCGCTTGCGAACCTTTGTGTAAACAGTAGCTCCATTTCTGCAAATGTCTTGACAGAGTCATTCGGGAGCTCGGAATACCACTCGAATGTTGTCTCCGATTTTAGGGTTCCTAGGCACTCTAGTGAGGTCTCACAAGGCATCAACCATGCCAATTTCAAAAAAAGAGGTGCCGAGAAACCCTAATACGGATCGTTGGCTAGATATTTAGGCGAAAAGTAAACTAGTTAACACTTAACTAAGAGAATACGGAAATACAACCTTTGTAGATCCGGTGCTCCACCTCCATAGCTCCGCAACGAAGTCCCCTCGCTGTCCAAATGAATTCCCGGGCTCTAGCGTCGGCTTCGTCGGAGAAATGGCGAGCTAGGTCGTCGATGTCCATGCCGAAGATGATCTACGTCGAGGCATCGCTAGATCAAGCTCTCACTTCACAAAGTCAAGAAACTTGTGAAGAAAACACACTCTACTACTTGGCAAGAGGTAGAGGATGAAGAAATAGGAAGTGGGTAGACTTTAGAATTGGATTTCTCACTTGTTTCATCAATCCACCATTGATGAAGTAAGGTTTTCTTCAAGGAAGAAGATGAAGAAGAAGAAGATTATCATTATGATAAGTTATTTTGAATAGAAAAGAATATGATACTTATCATAATTTTAACCAAAGTTAGGTGTAGAGAATAGACCATGGTTAGAGTTAATGGTTAGGTTTAGGAAAAGAACAAGAATGGTTATGCTTTCAACACTTCAAGAAGTTTCCACAAAATGACAAAATAAGCCACCATTCCTTTTAATTTCCATAATGAATAAATAATCAAATAAATAAATAAGAAATTTAAACACAACCCTAACCATTTACTTAACCAAGGTTTAAACTAAACATACACCTAATCAAGCATGTATCATCAAACATGATACAAACAAATGCACAAAAAATATATCACATATACAATGTGCATATCAAGTGAGAAAATCCTTTTAAAGTGAACCAATACTAGTTAATGTAAAGTAATATATCATATATATATAATTATACATTAAATCATTAAATCAACACTTGATTTAACGACCCGGTCATATCGCATATAACCGACTAGTATACAATGTATCGGCTTATCGAATCAATCCTTGATTCGATAACTAGGTTATATCGCATACAACCATTCGATACATTCATCGCGAGAATAGAATACGGTATCACATACACGCATTATTCTCGGTCCCGCACATATCTCATATGCGCTCCTATTTCGTTTCGCTTGAGCTAGGAAACCTCTGTGTAGGACTCTAAAGACTCGTCAATACGCCGGCAGCAGATGATGATCATATTAAGCACCCACAAGCCGCAAGCGGTCTGCTAAACGTAACGGCCACCCGGGTATTGAGCGATCAGAAGATCGACGAGCAAGCCCGCTCACACTCCTGTGAATCCAACCAGTAACACTACCGTACAGTCCGGTCTGATCGTCTGATATGTCGCATATCTCGCCTGGGGGTGGTAAACGTCAGACCCCAATAGCTCGATAAGTCGTGTCGATATGAGGTCTATAACAATTCGAGAAACTAATGGTAACACTTACCAGTAAATCTCAGCAACCCTGGCCAGGGATTTTCTGTTATAGCCAATCGAACACAGCGCAACATCAACTCCCTATACCGGGAGAGACGAATCCCCTCCTATCGCTCATTGCCTCCATGTGATTCGGGACTGAACCCAAAAACCACCGTTTTGCACGCCCTCTTGGACGTGGTAAGATGGAAATCAAAGCACAGTGGGAACCACACAAGACTCTATGACGATCTCGGGTCAACAGACTACTCTGTACCAGTGTCACCAGAGAACTGCCATCTGACGTGAGGTATAATACCATCTGGGAGTTCTCGGCGAGTCCGTCCAGTGTACCCAGTCTCTACTGAGCACCCGTATATCATCTCTGATGTCAAACACCAATGGATATGGGATCATCCATCGCCCATCTGTATGGGTCGAGAAGGTATACGCTAGTCTACTCTGGTATATCAATGCCCCGTCTCGATACACCCACGACTAGGGACTTTGAAGGATGTACTTATGGACTACCATGTCCCCACTAGTATGATCCGCATCATAGTCCAGGTAGTCAAGCACACATCCTAAGGGCTTTACCAACATGTAACAGAGAGACAATCAGTGTACACGTTAAGGTAAAGAGCAACCAGATAGCATACTATCATGTCGAGCAAGAAAGTCCTCCCTATACATGTCCCAGCATCCACTACAATATACATCCTATGTATAGTAATGGCCTCTAGGGCATACATATAACTAACACCGATAAGCTGCCAACAAACTGGCGAAGCAGCAGTTTGTCGTCACCCCTAGTATTGCCGCACAGAGCTCTGAACTGAGTGACGTGCTGATGGGGATTGCCTGTCCCCTTGTACACGTGAAATTTAGGGATCGTGTATCCTGGAGGGTACTTAATTTGATCGTACCAACCCGGATAGGGTCGTCCAGTCTTGACGATTTGGCCAGCGGCTTCGCTCGCCTGGTGAGCTCGTATCTTTTGAGTTATGTAGTCGTCAAGGACGGCTTTGGAGATGGTCTCTTCCTTGGTTGATGATAGAGCCGGAAGAGGGTTTGATGTCTCCCCTCTGTCGTCTTCAAGGATTATCGGAAGGTTTTCAGGTGGGGGATCCGGCTGTATCATCATCCCGACCATATCTTGGAATAGAAGCGCCATTTCCTTTATGTTAATCGCTTGTTCCGCGGCCTCTTTGTCTTTCTTCTCGAGCATTCTTCGGAGGAATTCGGCATCGATTTCCTGCTCCTGACGCTGCTCCGACAATGTTTCCGGGATTTCTTTTGGCCCAATGAGTGCGGCCATGTTCGTTAGCATCTCTTGGAGCTTTTGTTGTTGTTGCTCCTGAGCTTTTGTCACAGACCGTGTAAGTGGTCGATAACCCGTGGAGATACGGCTATCCTCTTTTCCAGACGCCATATAAATGGTGTGCACAACCATACCCCCAAACTTGGGGTATCTGGATCCCTCACGCTCAGAATTTCTCTGCGGTGGTGGTTGATTCTCTGGCCTTCTCTTTCTATAGGAGGTCGAAGTTGAAGGGGCCGTTGCGATAGGAACCCATGCAAACGACACCTTCCGTGGTATGGCAGAAGAATGGTCATCCTCTTGCCGAGACTTCGTCTTCTTCTGTCGGTGGGGGTAGTTTTGGTCAACTACAGAGTCTTAGACTCTTCGCCAGACCCTGTGAATTTTGGATGACAGCCGCTGAGGAGGCCGCTCTGGCTTCGCCTTTGTAACACTTTCAGCGGGTGGTGGGGACCTTTTCAACACGGCAGTTGGAGAGTTCTTGCGCACCCTCCTAAGCGGCTCAAAGCTGTTCCCAGTTGGAACAGCAGCATCGACTTTTACCGTTGGAGCTGGCGGAGTCAGTCCAGAAGGGGAACTACCTCCAGCTTTCCTCACTCGGTGCCAGTGGTGACGTCGAGCATGTCGTGCGGCCGGGATCACCTCCGTAGTCGGGGTAGCTTCATCGTACTTCATGCTTTGATGAGAAACTGCTGTTGGTGCCAGCTTGTCGAAGACTGACGTTCATTGAGAAGGAACGTCCAGCCTGTCGAAGACTGACTTTTAAGCAGGAGAAGCAGCCTTGGTGGCTTTGCCTGAGGCGGGAGTTGGAGCGGACAGTCTTGCAAAGAATGATCCTTTTAGCAGGAGAAGCCGCTTTGACGATTTCCTCTACTTGAGCCGGAATGGCTATCCGCTTTGGGATAACCCTTTCAGGTATTATAGGCTTCTTCATGGGCCCACTTAAGCTCAGGCTCAGCCTGTCGAAGACTGATGCAGTAGACTTGGAATTGGATGACCCGTTGAGAGAGGCCGTGGTAGTGGTGAGCCGATCAAAGACCAACTTCTTTGGAGCTTCCTGTGACGGCATTGGGACGCTGAAGTTTGCCGGTGGGATCATGGTCCCAAAGAAAAGTCCAGTGGTGGCCTGAGTCACATGTTCCACTGCCATGGCGAAGATGGAGGCCATATGGGGCCTATAGGTCACCCCTCCGGCGAGGACTGAGTGGGAGTTGTTGTTGCAGCTGGTGCAGTTGGAAACCATTTTCTCTGCACGGGAGCAAGACACCAAATCTTAGTACCTCGAATCCAGGGGCAACCACATTAAACCACGATTCATTCGCGAACACGACACATGAAGTGTGGAGTTGAAAGAGAAAAAGGTCCCACCGGGCGTGCCAGAATCTGTTCGCTGCCGAAAACTGGGAAGACAAACGTCTAGCATGAATTTGGGGGCAGATACTATTTGGTTTTATCCTTCCACCTCGCCGAAGATGCCAAGTTTATTTATGGCACCATGTATCGGAGGTTTGGACGGATACGGCCGTTGTAGCAGACTTCGTCAGATTCCCCCTCGCTTGTGAGGGGTTTTTGATTGTGGGGCCGCTCTTCCCTGCAGGTGCAAGCCCCTGCAGTTAATTATGCTGCCGCATCGCGGTAACCACTTTCTCCTTCTCCAGATGTTCACTTCGTGTCGTGTGTGTTTGTTTTGCTTTTGGTTTCCCGTGGATTGTATACGGAGACTAATTTATGTTGTCGCCCGTAGGGCGTGGATTAGTCCAAATCCGTATTTTCTTAGATTTGGGTTTGGGTTGGTTTAAGGACCATTAGTCTTATTTTAGACTAAGGTCAACTCAAACGTTTGTTGAGGATACGTTAGTCTAATTTTAGACTAAGATCTACTCAACAGGATTTTGGGATTATTTAGATCCAACGAAAGAGTATTTGGACTCTATCATTTTAGTTTAGGGACATTGCGGTCCATGGGGTTTAAGGACATCATAGTCCATGGTTTAAAGACATCATAGTCTGTACGGTTTAAAGACATCATAGTCTGGTTTAAAGACATCATAGTATGTAAGGTTTTGGTTTAACCGTTTGGGGATGCGCCAAAAGTTATTGGTTATTGGGACCCTCCACCTCTCTGAAGACGTTGATGAATTACAACGACATGTATCAGAGGTATGAAGAGATGTACCCTTGAACCAATATTGGTTGTGTAACACCCTAGTTCATTTATACCAATTCTATTTTGGGTATTTCTTTATTTATGGTTATTTCTTGATTTATTGTGTTTTGGGTGTGAATAGTGTAATTGACATCTGTATTTGCATCCGACCCGACCCGCTTTCTAGAAACCCGTCTTGATTCCTGTTTATGATTTATCCTGGCTAGTTACGAGGATCCGTGCACTTTTAATATTGTTTTACTGCATACTGGCATTATATCTGGCATCTGCATTTTTTATAACACAAATATAATCAAATAAAATATTTTCAAAATATCTAGCATGGCCTGCATGATACCCCGAACCCTGTGGTGGCATCCGTACATCTTGTTCCCGTTCCGTTTAGTGAAATGGATTCGTTTGGATAATTACATGCACGCTACGTGTATCCGTTCTTGGTGGTATGCATTTTCGTTACCCGGATATTCTATTTTGGTTTTGGTTGACACGCATATTATTCGTATTTTCAAACCATAATTTTAGACCCGACCCGGGTGTGTTTTGGACTATTTTTGTATTAGCCTGAAAACTCAAATTTACTAATATTATATTCTTAATATATTATACTGTTCTATACGAATAAATTTTTAAAACTAAAATATATTTTTAAATCTTTTTCAAAATCCTATTTTAACCAAATCATACTGATCTCTCTCTCTCTCTCTCTCTCTCTCTTTATATAATCTTAATTATTCTAACCTGATCCCATCACCCCCTCTCGCTATTCTTGCCTCCTTCTTCTTCCTTCGTTTCCTGCCTCTACGAGCACGAACCCACGCCCCTGCCCTCGCTCGCGCCCATCGGCGTCACCTCGCCCTCGTCATCATCACCTCTTCTTCCTCGCCACCCCTGCACCAACATCCCCGAGAAAGCCTGCAACCCAAGAACCCACTAACCCTACACACCCGAAACCCATTGCCGGCACCCTCACCGCCGACCACCCTCGTCAGCCTCCCCTCGTCGTCTGCATCCCCAACTTCACCTCGTCACCATCTCTCTCTTCTCCCTCCAAAACCCCAAAACCATTCCTGCACACCCGAGCCCATTCCCTGCATCAAGAACGTCGGCCACTACCCTTTGCCGGCAAACCCCATGCCGGCAACCCCTCGCCGTCTTCGCCCTTTCCAACTTCTCTGACTCCAAAGCCAACCTAGAGCACCAGCCTTTTCTTCTTATTCTTCTCCTTCTTCTTTCTTCTCTTTCTCTTGGATTCTTGGTTTTTCGATCGTCGCCGGAGCCGTGCCGTCGCCGACGACCCGGGCGAGCCAGTGGACGTTCCCAGCCAGTGTGGTCGTATTCTTGCTTTGCCTGGTCCTGTCCCATACGTGCGTGTGGTCATTGTGATGTTTACCCAACGTTGGACGGAGTGGACGCACTCCGTCTCGAGATCCGATCATGCAAGTTTATCTTGCTACATGCTATATTATTATATTTGCATCCATATGAATAAAAATATCACATGTTCACTGCATTGTACATCCATGTTACTGTTTTACTATTTTCGGATAGCCGTTCGCATCCGTACAGTTTATCACATATCTAGTCGCATGCAAGTTTATCTTGCTACATGCTATGATACATATTTTACATCCATATTAATAATAATATTACATGTTCATTGTATTGTGCATCCTGTGTTACGGTTTTACAATTTTACAATATCCGTTCGCATCCGTACAATTTTCTATATATCTAGTTGCATGCCATGTCATACTATTTCATATTACTGTTACCTTGGCACCCCATGTTTGATAATGTGCATCCTACGTAGTCATGGAGTTGTAGATGTAATCCCTGATAGATATTTGTGCATCTGTGTTTTACCGTGCATCTGTACTTTTATCGTGCATCCGTATTTGCTACAGTTTTATTATAAGCATCCATTTGATACACTATGCACCACCTGACATGACCTGATACACCACTGCTTGACTTGATACCTGATCTTGTTACTAATGCCGACGACCCTGACTTGTTGTCCCGACGGATATATTCTGTTGTCTACTCAGACAAAACCTGTACCTGCTTGATCCTATGTTGGCATTAGCTCCAGATTTATCAATACCTGACTTGAACACATAACCATGGGGGTAAAGGGAAATCAATGATGAAACCTGACTTGTAACTCAACAGTTCGACGTTTATACTGATCAGTTTTACGGGCTAGGCCAGCCCCGGGATGATGCTGCTGACATCATTCATCTGTACATGTTTCCTGTTTAATGCCTAGCGGCATGTCTCAATTTCAGCTCGAGAATCTGGACCGTGTTCCCGGGCATGCACGGGATACTATTGAGTTACATTGACGATTCATTAAATTGATTTTAAAGACTTGAGAGTAATTAACCCAGTAGCATAGATTACTCACCGTATGCACATACACTTCACTGTTCTATATTCGTGTTACTATTATACACTTATTACTGTTCATACTCATGCCCGCATATCTTGTTACCTCCTGATTATATTTTATTATTTGATATTATGACGCACTGACGTCTGGGTTTTGCATGGCCCGGATCCTCTGTCTTTGTCGCAGGCTGATCAGGAGTATTTCCGCCGTCAGGCCGAGCAGTGATGATCCTGTTAGTATCTAGCTTAGTTTAGTTTTATTTCCGTTCTTTCATTTCCTGATGTGAGCCCGTATTTGGGACACACTTTCCAGATGTTATTGCTTATTGGATTTATTGCTTCCGCACATATATTATTTCTTAACTTGTTTATTCTGGCATATGGACATGTACTAGATAGTTTATTTTTATTTTCCTGTTCTTGATATCTTCTAGACAGCCGTAATGTGACTGTGGAGGGATGTTTCCTAACCACAGTTAGCATGGTTGGCTCTGTCACGTGCCGATCTTAGCGTACTCTGGGAAGCAGGGCATGACAGGTTGGGAGATCTATTGTCAGGTTTGGGACTAAGACCAAAAAATATTGCGAGCACATGGGCTCGTTTAATCTGAATTGGGGACTTATGACCAACTTGAGCTCAGCCCACTCAGTTTTGAATAAAATGTTGAACATTTATTTGGGCTCAATCCATTTTTATTCAACAATGCAGAGCATTGATTTAGGTTCTAACACCCCTTTTTCTTTTTGTCTTTTGCTGAGTGTTGAACACTCTTTATGATGTTGGGGCTCTATTTACAGAGCGCTTTGTATTTCCTCAGCGCCCACGTGAGGAGCACGTGGAGCGCTTGGCGCTGAGCGCCAGACTTGGAGCGCTAAAGCGCTTCTTATAAAATAGTGCCCACGTGAGAAGCACATGGCGCGTTTGGCGCTGAGCGCCAGACTTGGAGCGCTAAGGCCCTTCTTATAAAACAGCGCCCACGTGAGGAGCACGTGGCGCGCTTGGCGCTGAGCGCCAGACTTGGAGCGCTAAAGCTCTTCTTATAAAATAGCGCCCACGTGAGGCGCACGTAGCGCGCTTGGCGCTGAGCGCCAGACTTGGAGCGCTAAGGCGCTTCTTATAAAATAGCGCCCACATGAGGAGAACGTGGCGCGCTTGGCGTTAAGCACCAGACTTGGAACGCCAAGGCGCTTCTTATAAAATAGCGCTCACGTGAGGAGTACATGGCGCGCTTGGCGCTGAGCGCCAGACTTGGAGCGCTAAGGCGCTTCTTATAAAATAGCGCTTGGAGCGCTGGGCGCTGAACGCCAGACTTGGAGCGCTAAGGCGCTTCTTTTTAAATTGAAGCGCTAAAACTCTTCTTTGGCAGCTATGATCAGTTATGTACTCTGAGAATTAAATTCGCGGTTTATAAGAGACTTTGTCTCATGAATCTAAGAACTAGGTTCTTCTCTTTTTGATGAGATGCTATGATCTCTTTTACTTTCGTAAAAGACTTTGTCTTATGGATCTGTGATCTAGAAAAAGAACCGAGTTTTTATGATATGAGAGTTAAACTCTCAAAAATTGAGGAGATGTTATGATCTCACTTATTATTATTTACCTTGAAGAAAATTTCTTCTTCCTAGAGCTTGCTCTTCTCTTTTTCTTTTCTGAGAACTTGAAGTTATGGGGGTTCTTCTCTACAAGACTTGAAGTCTTGGGTCCTTTATATAGGGGAGGCTGATTTGTTGAATCGGTTAAGGAAATCTCTCGTTGAGAGATTTCTAATTGATTTGGGGATGTTTCCCACCATTGGATATTTGATCCAAGGGCTTCTGTTTTACAGAAGACATCTTTCTTGTTATTAACAAGATTGGGAAAATATTTTCCCACACAGAGATTGTTTTGTATCTTGGTGATTTTTAATCACTATTGGATCTTTGATCCAACGGTGCTCTGATTGACAGAGAGCAATCTTTCTTGTTTGGAAATATTTGAGGAGTATTTTCTCAATAGAATTTGATTCTATAATTTGATGATTCATTCATCTTCGTTGGATCTTTAATCCAATGGTGGAGAATATTTAGTTCTAGTGCTGGCGCTCTCGTGCTTTGTACGTGAGGCGCTGCCTCAGAGTCTTTGACTCTTGGCGCTGGCGCACTTGGCGCTGGCGCTCTCGTGCTTTGCACGCAAGGCGCTGCCTCAATTTCAATTTCAAATTTTGAGTAGATGTTTGCTCTCTTATTGGGGGAAACAAGTCCTTTCATGCTTTGCATGCGGAGCTTTCCCTTTATTTTTATTTTTATTTATTGTTATTATTTTATAATGGAGCAAGTTTTGCACCAAAATTTTGGCGGGAACACATCCCAAATCCAATTTTTGGATCCATTCCATCCCCACAAACTTCTCCTCAAAAGTTGGACCCAAGCCTTATTGATAAAGCTCCTTTTTCACACAGGTTGAGGGCCAACAGACCAAGTCCCAAGATTGTGGACATTTTAAAGCAAGTTAACATAAATATTCCTCTTCTAGATGCTATCAAACAAGTTCCTTCCTATGCGAAAATTTTAAAGGACTTGTGTACTAGGAAGAGAAAAACTCAAGTACCTTAAAAGGTTCTTTTAGCAAGTAATATGAGCAATTCTCTTATCCAATTGGTGCCCACGAAAAAGGTTTTCTTAGCAAGTCATATGAGTAATTCTCTTATCCAATTGGTGCCCACGAAACGTTAGGACCCCGGTTGTCCTACAATATCTATAACTATTAGAGATAAAAATATCAATCATGCTCTACTTGATTTAGGTGCTAGTGTTAACTTGCTTCCATATTCTGTTTATGAGCAATTAGGGATAGGAGAGTTGAAACCTATGCATTGCATTCTCCAGATGGCCGATTGATCTATCACCCAACCTCGGGGTGAGCTAGAGGACGTATTAATCAAAGTCGGGGAATTTATATTCCCTGTGGACTTTATAGTTATAGATACACAGCCTGTAGCGAACCCATGGAACCAAATTCTGGTGATTCTAGGTCGACCTTTCCTAGCAACTTCAAACGCGATAATTAATTGTCGTAATGGTTCAATGAACCTGTCCTTTGGGAAGATGACAATTGAGCTTAACATCTATAAGCTAGGAAGTCAACCATCAGAACCCTATGCTCATGTATGTTCTGTCGAAAAGATAGCTTCCAACAGTTGCAAATTTGAGGAGCTTCACGATTCTGATCTCGATGTCACTGGTGCGTTATTATTTGATCCTACTATTTATTATACACATGAAGACCCTTCTGCCGACAAGTCCACACCTAAGTCCAAACCCTTTGACTTGTCGAATGATTTAGTCAAGCTATCCGAGTTTCATAACTTCCTTTCCGATGAGATTATCATTCGAAATCTCGATGAAAGTTTTGAAGATATTTTTGCCAAAGAACTCGCATTCCTAGAAGACATGGGAGTTGTGATGAATCAATCCCCACCCAAAGAAGTTGAACAGCCACCCCTTCTTCTTATCAAAAACAAGAATGCGAGTAGTGCACCATCACTGTTTCATCTTTCCCAACCGAGACGTAAACCCGATCGATTACGCCTCTTATCTCCCCACTTCTGCACATCTATGATCTTCCACCAACCATGTTGTTATATTGATAAAATATTCGAATGGTCGGTGTTGACTTTTGGTCTTTGTAAAGTTTTGAATAGACCAATAACTTTACCCCCCCTCTTATAATGCTTAATATTGTTTTACTCAAGTTTTTTTTTGGGGGGGGGGGAGAAAAATATTTTGGCTCTTGAAAGAAAAATAAATTTTTACAAAATTATGAGCCAAAAAAAAATAATAAGTTTGGGGGAGAATGTCACTGTCATTAATTCTCATCCCCGTTACTAACTTTTCCTTCCAGGTCTACAGGTTTTAAGCTTAACAGATGACATCGGTGAGGACACTGCTGCAAATAGGTTTAGGGGAGGTTTGTGCTTATTCACACATCATTTTTTCATTATACTAAATAAAAGTACAAAAAAATTTGATAATGAAAGTTAGAAAGTGAAAAATACATATGATAAGAAGGAAAATTTAAGAAAAGTAAGAAAATTAGATATTTTATAATGAAACTAGTAATAGGTAGTCATGAACTGTTGTCCCAAGAGTTAGTAAGATGAAGGGAATCACTAATCTGAGGATAGAAATAAGTCTGAAAAATAGTCTCTATTCTTGAGTCCAAATATCTGAACGTTGATACCCTACTATATGCACTTGCACATATCTTGAAACTTGGAATAGTAGAGGATACCTTGAAATGTTCTTGTCTAAAAGCCTTAGTATGAAGGAAAATAAATATATAGACAAAAAAAATAAATGGAAGAAAATGGTGAAGAAAAATGAATACTGGTTTTGTAATTACTTAAGGCAGCATAAAAAAAATATAGCGAGGGTGCTTTATCACCTAGTGCCTTAGACCAAATGCTTTGGGAGCCACCGCTAATCCTCAGGTGTTGCAAAACGATAATATTGCTAATTACGCCTAAAAATGTGAGCACATTTGGTAATCGGTTGGTTAGTACCTCAAGAATTATTACGGTCGCATGAAAAATATGTGAGCAATTCCATCTATAAAACATTCACCAACTAAAAAGTACTAAGAAAGATGGACAAGAGTATGATAGCTTGAATTGAATTCTCTAAGTGTAGGGATGTCTTTAACACACACGTAGGAGTATATGATTGATGTTTGGAAAGAAGGTAGGGAGGAAGACTAAAGGCGAAGTTTTATTGAGGGATGATGTGATTTCTGACATCTTTTCATGACTGTTAAGATAGGGCTCATGACTACTAAAAAGCTAGTGTAGTTTGAAATTATTATTTTCAAGTTCTTTCTTTTATATGTTCTTTATCTTTGTATGTAATTTTCATCGTCTTTCTATTAGTATGGGATTTTGTGGGTGTAATCCGCTGAAAACCTTCAGTAGACAATAATCCTCCTATTATAGACACCTAGAGGTTTAAAGGCTTATTGCACGTGCTCAGTGCAATCGTGTAGCCTACAAAAGTGTGCTAGGTTTTTCTTTTTCTTTTTCTTCTTCTTAACAACTAGTTTGCTCGGGACGATCAAAATTAAGTTTGGGGTATTTGATTAGTTTGAAATATTGCACATTTGAATGAATATTTTTCCCACTGTTGTTAAATTCTAAAAGGTGTTTATTGTACTTATAGAACATATGAAGGTTTATGTGTAAAATTTTATTATCATATATTTTTACATTATAATTAACATAATGAGGGAAAATGCATGCATATAATATTTATATAAAATATTAGTAATTAAAATATGCATATCATATCAAATATTTCTAATCAATATTCTTAACATATAATATCATATAAAATGGTTAGGATAATATCTCAAAATACCAAATATTACTAACACCATGATTTGAGATATTGTGCAGATATTAGATTAGGACTGGAATCCAAGAGATCCGAGATGTCGGAATCAAATCTGCCGAAATATGGAAGCAAATCGTAAGATTTAAAAACGGCAGAGACTTAGTGCATTATTTTCAGAATCCAGACATCGAAGAGATCTCCAAATGTCAACAGAAGAGAGTAGAAAAAATCCCAGATGATGATCCCACCAAAGATCCGCGGTTGGGCGGCCAAAAGCATGTATTTGCGGCAGATCTGCGGCATATCCAGGGCCATAGGATGTGATATTTTGTTGTTTTGATCGTATCAGATTATAATCACAGATGGTATCTAAGGTTTCTAGTTTCTGTGACTGTAAATAGGACCGAGAGCTTCACATTCAAAAATCATCAAACCGAAGAGATCAAGAGGTCCTAAACGATCTACGCATCTAGATGATCATCAGCTAGTCATCTATCATTATTAATCAACTATTTCATACAACTCTCTTTTTATATGCATCTCTAATCTGTGTTAAAAAAACACTGCAGATTTGGAACTTTCTATATGCATCTCTAATCTGTGTGTGAAATCTATATCCATTAATGACATAACAAGTAAGACGCTCAACTACTGTGTCTGGTTCGGAGGCAAGTATTTTTATATTTTCTGTTATGTTGGCATCTATGGCTGTATAGACCTAATAAGGCAAGATAAGATTTAAAATTCACATTTAGTTTAAGGGAAAAGACATAAATTATATAGTTAAATATGTTTTATTGTTAAACTTACATAATGGTTAAACCATATCGTAAATTCTTGATTTCGAGCATTATCGATATGCCTCGATAGCGATTGGCCCCTTTGTGGTATGCACTGAGCTTTCCATAATCTAAGTATGAAACAATACCGTTAGGTAATTTCATATTTATGTGTTGAGAAAAATATTAGCATGAAATTATATTATATACTATGAACTAGACTATATACATACTCTTGAAATACGTCGACCTCGTCAGAGTTAAATAATAAATGTCTATGTATTGTGTCTAGGTCTTCACTACGAAGTGCGAAATGGTTCACGACACTTATTATGTTCCCGCCGCCACAGAAGACATATATTAATCATTTTCCCTCGTTACCTATGACGTCCTCGTTACGGCGCAGCTTGTTGAATGCAGTCTCGGCCCCCTCAATGTATATAGAACATAATATCATGCATTTCTTAGAGAGAAACCCTTTGGCAATCGACCTCTCGGGTCTAGCTTTATTACGGATATATCGTTTTATCTTAAACATAAACTTATGGATTTTATTTTGATAAGTTTAACTAATGATATAATAAATATTATTCGAAAGTTAAGGTCAACTATTAAATACGTAACCATTTTTTACCTTTCGAATGGATACATCCACTGATAGGTCCACCTAAACACGCTTCTCTTGCAAGATGAATTGTGAGATGCAACGTGATTGTGAAAAGCGTAAGTGAAAACAACATCTCTAATTTACAGAGAATAATAGGAACTTTGTTTTCTAGATTTCTAAAATCATCTGCCCTATATTCCTTAGAGCTTAAATCTCGGAAGCAATGAAAAAGATCCATCACAACCGAGACAGCATCCTTATCCTGTAATGCCCTAATTGCAACGGACAGTAATTATTGCATGATCACGTGGAAGTCTTGACTCTTAAGGTGAGAAAGTTTTTTATGTTTCATGTTCACACACTCAGAGAGATTTGATGAATAACAGTCAGCAACCTTACTTGCTCAAAAACTCTGAGGAAAGTACTTTTCTCGCTAGCAGATATCGTGTACTTCGCTGCAGGAATTGACCATCTACCGTTTCCCGCTTCTCGTGGATGCAATTCAGGACGCAACCTTTCTTGCAAGAACCATTTCGCACCGCAAGTGTATCCTTAAATTTGGATTTCACATTCAATAAGGTGTTAAGGAGTAACTCGCATACATTCTTCTCAATATGCATGAAGTCTAAGTTATTACACAGATTAAGATCATGCCAATATACCAGCTAATTGAAAATGTGATTTTTCCTCCAGTGGCTGCCAGCAACGCGTGGAATTGTATTCTCTGTCGTCCTCCCGAAAACAACAGTATTGAAAGCTTATGTGTACTCCCACAACTTCAAACCCATTGGCTTTGGTGGGGCACACCTATGCTCTTGTTTACCATTAAACTTGATGCAATTAAGACGATATGGACGGTTTCTATCTAACCATCATTGGTGACTTGTGTAACACTTGATCTTTCGTGCGCCTACTTTAGGATCACATACGGCTTCCTCTAGACATACCGGGCAAACTTTGTAACCTTTAGTACTCCATCCAGACAACATAGCATATGCTGGAAAATCGTTGATTATCCATAATAGCGCCGCAGAAGTGTAAATGTTTCTTTTTTGTATGCATCATATAACTGTATACCTGGCTCCCACAACTCCTTCAGCTCCTCAATCAACGGCCTCAAATATACATCGATGTTATAAGGATAGCTACTTCCAAAGATCAACAAAGGCATCTATGTGGAAGAATACTTCATACTAATCCATGGAGGAAGATTATAAACAATAAGAGTAACTGTCCATATATTGTCATTTTCACTGTGGCCGAACGGTTCCATGCCATCTGCAGATAAACCAAGTCTCACATTATAGGCATCCGTAGAAAAATGTTCATACATGGCATCAAAGCGTTTCCACTCTTCACTATCGGCTGGATGCCACAAAATTCTGTCTTTAGTGCGACCATTTTCATGCCATGTTATATTTTCAGCAGTTTTTGATGACATAAATAATTGCTGAAGTCTTTGTTTGATTGAAAAATATCGCAAAACCTTTGCCGGAATCCGTCTAGGAGTATCGAGTGTAGATTCATCTTCACCGTTATCCCTTCGAGGGAAGATCCACCTAGATAAATTGCAAGTTTTACATTCTTCTAACTTCTTATCCTCCTCTGTCCATGTTGGATATAGTGCCCTCAAAGTCAATTATTGGATCACAGGAACGTGATTGCAATGATTGAGGGAGGACCTATACCGGTAGGACAGTCTTACTCGAGATGATAGTACGCTATCTGGTTTGTCTTTATCATCTTGTACATACTTCAGGTGACATTATGGATCACTATTACATGTTGATAGAGCCCATAGGATTCATGCTTGAGTACCAGCAGTATGATGGCGATCATATACGTGAGAGTTGGGTAGTCTATAAGCACATCCTTAAAATGGTCCCTAGTTGAGGAAGTTTTAAGACAGGGCATCGATACTCCAGAGTAGACTAGTGTATACAGATCGAGATCCCGACGAGGGGCGGTGGCCGGTCTCATAAGCCATTGGTATCAGTTGGTTCACCTAAGATGTATACAGGTGCTCATTAGGTTATGAGTACACCGGACGGACTCGCAGGGGCACTGCTGATTGGTACTATACCTATCGTCAGGAGCAGTTCCCAGGTGACATGAGTACAGCTTAGTCCGTTGACTTAACACTGCTACATTGCCTCAAGTGTGTTCCCACTGTTCTTTGATTGCTACCCTACCATGGCTCGAAGGAGTCATGCAAACATGTAGTAGTTGGGTGCAGTCCCGAAGCACTTGGAGGCAGTGGCGGTTAGACAGGATTCGTCTCCCCCGGTATTGGGGGTTGATATCGCGCTGTGTCTGGAGAGCATTACACAAAGTTCTTGACCAAGGCAAGTGAGATTTACTGGTACGTATTCCAGTAGTTTCTCATAGTGTTCTGGGCTACACTCCGACACGACTTAAACCGCTATTGAGGGTCTGACGTTTACCATCCCCCTGGCCCGATATGCGATACTCATAGACGAACAGACCGGACTGTACGGAGATTGTCACAGATAAGCTCAGTAGGGTTTCAGGATGAGTTTGCTTATCGGCCTCCCTTTTAGTCAATACATGGGCAGCCGTTACGTACAGCTAGTGCCACTGACGTGCTTGTGGTTAAACTCACTGCCAGCGTATTGACGAGTCTTTAGAGTCCCCCACAAAAAGTTTCCCAAGTTCGGGCGAAACGTTGTAGAGGCCGTATGGTTTTATGGTAGGGTTCGATCATATACGTGCACTTGTGCACGGATCATGATCGGACGGATCATACTAGTGGGCTTTGGTTTAAACCGGATCCTAGTATTAGATTGTTGGATTATTTTCGTCTCGTTGTATTCGTATTCAGTCGGAATGCGGATGCAGGTATGTATATACAGATGAGGGGTATTCTTGTGATCCGTCACGAGTTTACTTTAGTTGATGCCATATCTTTTTGTTTGATTAAACATTTAGTTTAAATATTTAGTGGAGGAAAATGTGAGTGCGAGTTTTGTCCATATACATCTTTTCATATCACATGCACATGGTGACTTATGGTCTTGGTTCATGTGACCATTATTGTGACTTGGATTGATTTTGGGGCTAATTATGATGAGTAGGGATATTTTGGAGAGAGAGGGGCAGCCAAATAGAGGCTTGGGGGTTTGATTATTGATTTATATCTCTCTCTCTCAAAATATCACACACAACATAAGCCATTTCACTTCTTCTTCTCTTGAGCTCACAATTTCCTCCAATGGCTTCATCTTCAACCTCCACCCATCCCTCTCATGAGTTGAGAATCCATGGGTGTCTTGAGACAAAGTGATCACACACATTCTCTACTTCACCTTGGACATGTCGGCTAGCAAACTTCATGTCCAAGTTGCTTTGGTTTGAAGTGGGAGCTCGTAAAAAAGATTTCTTGACGTGGTGCCACTTCAACGAGGAGACCGGAGATTGAGCGAGATCGGAGAAGCCGCGAGGAGCTTAGGATGATGGCTAAAGACCGAAGGATACGGATCGATCAGTATAACCATTCTAAACTTCTTTATAGTTAGCTAGTTTAGTGTTAATGGTACAATTCGGGTGAAAGTCTGTGTTAGCACCGGTTTAGTAAAAGTTTTTGTTCCGCGTTTGGCCTCGGATTGACGGCCGGGCGCTACCATAGACTTACAGTCCAGTATAACATGCAATTATTCAGACACGAGTCGATTTTCTCATAACCAAAACCTATATCCATCAAGATCTTCTTCGTCTTTGTAAAATTTTCCGGCAATATCGCTTTAGGGTAATTCTCCCTTTGCACCTCAAGCAAAATGATCAAAAGACTTATTAGTCCAATTATTCTAGTATTTGATATGAAACATTTTGACAATCCAACCCAACTTAAAGATGTTTGCGCCTTAGAAAAGGGGTGCATTCGTATCATCCATATACTTCATATATTTTGCCGATTCTGCATCATGGACACTATGGATATTTTCGTCTCCGACAATAGGTTCGGGGACAATTTCAGGATCAGGATGCATGCCAGTTCGAAGCTCGTCCAATATATTATTCAAACCCATGCCCCTAAAACACGTACGAGGAGGATCATTTTTTCTAATCCAATGACTCGTAGAAATATTGACTCTCGGTACAGCTTCTTCATGATACTTCCATTTTGTATACCCAGGTGAAATCTTGTTCTTCAGTAGATGGTCATACACTATATCTTGACGGAGGTCGAAGCCGTTATTGCACTTTTTACACGGACACGAAATCAATTGTTCAGGGGATCGGTCTCTCGATGCAAATTCCATAAACTCTTCGATGCCAGCCTTATAATCATCACTAAATTTCGATAATTTCATCCAACTCCTATCCATTACTCTATGATTTCTGACATCATGTATTATATAATTAGCATATCATTTTGATATTTAGTTTATGAATTGTAGTTAAGGTTTAATGTTTCAGTTTGATCCATCAATATATCGTATCGACTATCGGGGGTAAGGCTTCTATTCAATTAAGAATTTATAACGCATACACCCATGCATTTGTGCTTTCATTCATTTCGAGAAAATTTCGGCAACACCTCCTTGCTGTTTTCATAGTACACCGCAATAGAATTGATAATAATCATTTCAATGCTAAATATCAACACTGAAATGATCGTCTCCTCTATATTTGTACATGGAGAACCAGTAAAAATGTGTCGACGAAACTAATTTCGAAACGAATGAAAACACAAATGCAGGATGTGTTTGCGTTATAAATTTTTAACTTGTCTATACTGGACAAATCCATCGGCTATAATACGGCCGGTTTTCTCATCACATAAATTACATGACGGTTGTCAGAAACAAACGATTAAACGCTTAGTTTTGACAACCATAACGTAATTTTATGTCACAATAGAAACCATTGCGTATATAATGGATATACGGGATCTAAGACGCATTTCGTTTTATGAATATGAGAACCTTGATGATAACATGAAAATTTCATGCTATCATTGAGTTCCGTACACTCAGTATAAGATTTTCATATTATTTTGACGTTCAAGATTCAATTCATATGTTTTTTAAATTTTGTCATTACAATTTATGGTTTTGTTTTTCAAGTTACTGTTTTGGTTTCATATCAAGCTTGGGATTCAAATTCACCTTTTTATTTATAAACAGACCGGACTTTGACAAGGCAATGTTGCCATAATAAAGCTTTCAGGTTGGATGATGATTAAAGAATTAAGACATAAAAGTAAATTCCCTCAAGATTGCATCTTAGAAAGCAAAATTAATAAAGCCTTCAGCATCGAGTTAGGATGAATCATGAGTGAGGAAAATACATACAGAGAAACCGATTAGTTTAAATTTGATAAATACCATGAAATCAAATGCGGTGAATAATATAGGTAAGGATCAAGTGAGAACAAGTATTAAAATGCAACTACATGAAAGTCCTAAAATACAAGATAAGGTAACTAACATAACACAATGAATAGTTAACAGCTGATGTTTGGTAACAAACAATATCTGAGTTTTCCAATATAACATGCACAAAACTTTAAAAAAAATTCCAAAACTATATCCTATTTTTCAACAATCTTAAACTTCTGAAATCCTAAAACCGAGTTAAAACTCGTCAAACCAACCCCACATTCATTCATGATCACTTCATCATCATCACCATTGCCAATACCATCACCAAAATCCAATTCAATCCTCACATCATCACCAACATCATCTTCTTCCCCAAATTTAACCCAACTCACCCAAAATCAATAATCTTTCACAATACCCCCATGTTTTGATCCCAATCGATTACTACCAATCCTATGCAATTAAAACTACCCTACACAACCTACATCAACCATAAACAACGAGGATTGCATGCAAAATTGAGAGAAATCGTAAAATTTTGAAGCTAGGGCAAAATTAAGGAAAATTATCTAAACCGACGAAATTCGGCGACAATCGACGATCCTTGCACTCCTAAACGCTGCTGCAGAGAGAGATAGTATGAGTGAGAGAGAGAGAGAGATAGAAAGTGAAAAGGGCAACGATGGTCGCGAACAGTGATGAGTGAGTGAGAGAAAGGTTTACCTGCGCTTGGAGGAAGAGGAGGTTGCGGCGGCCTGCGTTTGGAGTTGACGGCGGCGACGGCTTGGAGGAGGGAGTCAGCGGCTTGGAGGGGGATAGGGAAGGGGCTACACCGCGAGGAAGAGGAGGTTGGAGCGCTGGGGATGATCATCGCCGGCGATGAGAGGAGGAGGAGGAGGTCGGAGCTCTGGGGCCGGAGAGGAAGATGATGGATTTTGGGGAACAAGGTTTTTTTTGTTGGGGAAATGGGTAATTAGATCTCAACTCGAACCTTTATATTCTATTAGGTTATTCCATCGGGTACTACCCGACGAAATAATCCAACACAATTAATAAAGTATTTCGGTGGCACATTTGTTTTAAAGGAGGCTTATTTCATCGGATAATAACCGACGAAATAAACACCTCGATGAAATAACTATTTTTTCTTGTAGTGGTTGTATATTGAAAACTATATTCTAATTACGAACATATATACCATTACATAATGTACCATACCCAATCAATATTCGATTAAGATAAATGTTCATAACATTTTTTTAAAAGAGGTATAGTCCACATAAGAACTTTCTGTTCTTCCTTTAAATCAAAAATCTATGAGGTGAATCGCTCCTAAGTGAGAAATTACATTCTCATGGAGGGATTTTAATCTCAAAATCTAAAATCTAGGAGAGAAAACTTAAGTTTTCCCATCATCAAACAGATATCAGGAAGTTTAAAGTTGAAGCTTTTGCTTCATGGGACATAGTTCCCTAAAGAATATGTTTGTCCAAGAACTTATATTCCATGGATCTAAAATAATAACAAGATCTTAAGAATGTTCAAAAAAAACTTTCTTACAAAATCCTAAGCTTCAAAAACATAAATTTGATGATTAAAAGAATAAGCTCCCGAAAGTTTAAGTCTTTCAAAACAAAGCATAGACTCTCTAAACCCCTAGCTTGGCTTGCGTCACGTGCCAAGTACGAGCACCGAGTGCCAAGCTCCATTCGGCTGCGTCACATGAAATACGCGTTGGCACGTGCAAAGCACGAGCACCGAGTGCTAAGCTCCATTTGGCTATGTCAAATGAAAAGCACGTGGGTACGCACCAAAGCTACGCCGAGCGCCAAGCACCATTCGGCTGCATCATGTGAAAAACACATAAGCATTTGCCAAAGGCCTTAGCCGACTCAAACCGATACCATCATGCGCCAAGCGCCACGTGATATGCATGTGCGCTTGAGCCGCGCCAAACCGATACCATCATGCGCTAGCGCCACGTGATATGCATATGCTCTCTGAGCCGCGAGCCGATATTCTAGTCGTATGCACCAAGCATGTTTTTAGGTGTCAAATAGACCCAATTCTTAGCCCCAAATTGACTAAGTCCTGAAGCCTAAGCTTCATTGAGCCCATATGCTAAAAAATATCTAAGTTGATCTTAGTTTCAAATAAGACTGGCGACCTTTAGATAAAGCCCAAGTGTCATCTGGACTGACGGATCTCATAAATGTGAGAAATGTGTTCTACGTTCACCCCCGTTGGCAAGTCAAAACATCAACGTGGACCACGTCAAGCAAATGCTTGACCCAAAAATCATCTAAGCTGATCTGTCATGACCCGAAGGTACGGAACGTGACAGACACATAGATTACAAAACGTCTAAAGGCGTAACGTAATCTAAGTAAGCCCAGAAATCTAAACCATTAAAATGAATAAGTGTAGGAAAACATGTTTAAAAGCAACATCAAATTTTCTTAAAAATTTCGGCAGAGTCTCCTTTGTAAAAACCGGTCCCAAACGGGTACAAACAAGAATAATATATACGAGCAATAAAAAGGCATCCCCAAGCGGGAGGTAGCTCTACGCCAAATGGCGGAAACAACCACGTAATGCACTATAATATACGACGCCGAAGGGCGAGACTCAAAACTCAAAAGAAAACCAAATCCACCAAGAGACAATAATAATACAAGCGCGACTCTAAGGTCGAAAGAAAAACAACTGGTCTTCTAATTCTATCAATAATACAAGTCTGGTTGATAGAGCTTACTAGATAAAACTGAAATAAATAGTAGTACAACGGCGGTCACGATACAAGTGAACCAACCTACCAAGCAATCACCCTGAATGAAATGGTGTGCCAGCAAGCCGCTAAGGAAACTTGTACATCTGAACCTGAAAGAAAATTTAGCACAACGGGGGTGAGTTGCCAACTCGTAAGTAGAAGACATCTGCGAGTAGAAATCGCATGCACGACGATCTCCTAGGTTATAATAATATACTTAACATAACACTAGACAACTAGTAGTGATAGGGTAATACGCTAAGCATAAGTGTAATACTCAGTGCTCGTGTCAATGTCACTAAGTGGCAACATATTATGTATGTATGTGATGTATGAATGCATCATGAATGAAACAATCAACCATGAAATCTGGACAAATCAGTATAAGAAAATCTTTAACTTTTATCATAGTAAAATTTGTATGGTAATCTGAAACATCATCAATGAAATCCATGGAAATCCGTGTCAAGCATCAACACAAAACATATATATCTCAATGTCCCAATATCTCAAAGTCTCAATATCTCAAAATCTCAATATCTCGGGCTCCGTCGGTCCGAATCGGCCCATATCATCAAATCTCACGGCAACGGTCGGTATCCTCCGGATATCCGCCGCGCCAGATATCACCGGTAGGTAGTATTCCCTTGCCAGGCTCATCGTCTACAACTCGAGCTTCTTGCCCCAGGGTACCATACCGGGCCCACCATGTACCCGAGACGGTTCATTCACTTCTCGAATCGGGTCTCGAAATCAAACAGAAAACATGAAATCTCATGGTGGACGACATATACATCACGAGAAAACCGCAACTTGCATTTTAATGATGATGCTAAGCTTTTATTAAATTCTTGCGGTTTTCCCCTAAAATCCAGAAATCTCATAGAAATCCAAATCCCAAAATCATGAGTAAGTAAATAATGAGTATCGGCACAAGCCCCACAATGCTGCATGATAATATGAATATGTGAATGCATGAAGTGTCTAAGTAATAAATGCAATATCTAAACTAGCACATAATAGTAATCACACAATATTATATTGGACTAGCATTTAGCTGATTATATCAATAAAAGATAATATGTTCTAAAGTGTACGTGACATGGCAATTACTGATGATGATGTGTGTGAGCTGTAGGGTTACTAGGCACTTGCACAAGGGTCTATAAGGCATCAACCATGCCCGATTTAAAATTTAGCCGTGCCGAACAACCCTAAACCAAGATCTTAGACTAGAGATTAAGCGAAACAAAGCATGTTAAACACTTTAACACTAAGAGTTTGGGATTACAACCTTTGTAGTCCGGTCCTTCGCTTCATAAGCTCCGTGTTGAGGTCCCTTCGCTGCGATCATCATGTTCCGGACTCTTGAGAGGCTCCACGAAGAGAAAGATGCAAGCTAGCTTCCGATCTTCAATAACAAAGATGATCTACCTTGAAGTTTCATTAACACAAGCTCTCACTCACTAAATGAAGTGAACACCCTCATCTAAATGGCAAGGATAGATGAGGATGATGAAGTAGGATTTTTAGCTCTCATTTGTTTTCTTTAACTCACTCAAAATCATCACTTCATAAAAAGCTAGAAAGCTTTTCAATAAAGAACTCAAGGAAGAAGAAGATCAATTTCTTTTGTGATGAATAATGAAAACCATGGTGAGGTTAGAAATGCAACCATGGGTTAAGAATGAAGTCTTAACCCATGTAGAGAGTTAACTATGGTGAAGGGTTGGGTTAAGTTAAGCAAATATCTACACAAAATATCCAAAGTCAAAGCCAAAGCTTCAAGAAGCTTCTTGAAAGCTTCATGCTTGCTTAAACCTAATCCAAACCCTAACCACAATTAAACTCCACAAAACATGGTTCATTTATAACTATAACATGTTACAATATTATATATCACATATACAATATTTATTGTAACAAAATAAAATAATACAATTAACATATATCGCATATATATCAATGTATTACCCGAGTGAGAAAAAGAATCTTTTAGTGAGCTTATATCAGTTAATGTAATTTAATATATCAAATATATAATTATACATTAAATTATCGAATCACCACTTGATCCGATAATCCGGCTATTTCACAAATAACCGACGAATACAAAAATGAAGTTGAAAAACAAACAGGCAAAAGTATTAAGACACTAAGATCTGATCGAGGTGCAGAATACTTGAGTGCCGAGTTTCTGGACTACTTAAAAGAGAATGGAATTCTCTCTCAGCGTACTCCTCCATACACACCACAACACAACGGTGTATCGGAAAGGAGGAATCGAACCCTATTAGATATGGTTCGTTCCATGATGAGTAAGGCTGAGTTACCGCGATCTTTCTGGGGTTATGCACTAGAAACAGCTGCACATCTCTTGAACCAAGTTCCTACTAAGACAGTGCTTACCACACCATATCAGATGTGGAGTGGGAAGAAACCCTGTCTTAAATCCTTTAAGACATGGGGATGTCCAGCTTTTGTAAAAAAGCAGCATGCGGACAAGCTCGAGGCACGCTCAGTACAGTGCAAGTTTGTGGGATACCCAAAGAACTCCAAGGGGTATCTTTTCTATTACGCAGAGGAGCAAAAAGTCCTTGTCTCTCGTCATGCCCGCTTCTTGGAAACTGAGTTTTTAGAAAATCAGATAAGTGGGAGCGCAATAGAACTGGAAGAAATTCCAGAACCACAAGCTATTACTGAAACCTTAGTAGAACCAGAAGGTTCAGGGGAACCGGACATTCCTACGCCACTCCGCAAGAGTAGTAGGCAGTCTCATCCGCCCGAGAGATACTACGGTTTTCTTATAGACGGGGATAGAGAGGATTGCACCATGGATTATGGTGAGCCTACTAGCTTCCAGCAAGCCATTCAGAGCGGTGACTCGGTAAAATGGCTGGATGCAATGCAGACCGAGATGGAGTCCATGTACACCAACAAAGTTTGGACTTTGGACTTTGTTCCAGAAGGGGTAAAACCCGTAGGCTGCAAATGGATCTTCAGAAAGAAGATTGGTGTAGATGGGAAAGTTGAAACCTGTAAAGCTAGGCTCGTTGCAAAGGGTTTTCATCAAATACCTGGTTTGGACTATGACGAGACCTTTTCTCCGGTAGCCATGCTTAAATCCATTCGGATCCATCTTGCCATTGCTGCCTTCCATGATTATGAAATCTGGCAGATGGACATAAAGACGGCTTTTCTAAATGGAAATTTGGAAGAGTGCGTCTATATGGATCAGCCAGAGGGATTCAATCAGAGTGGGAGCAGCGGTAAAGTGTGCAAATTGCTCAAGTCCATCTATGGACTCAAGCAGGCATCGCGGAGTTGGAACATCTGCTTTGATGATACTGTCAAAGAATTCGACTTTGTCAAAAACCCAGATGAACCATGCATTTACAGTAAGATTGTAGGGAGAAATGTGGTATTCCTCGTCTTGTACGTCGATGACATTCTCCTAATAGGAAATGATATTCCTATGCTACAGTCAGTCAAAGGATTCTTGTCGCAGAGGTTCTCCATGAAGGACCTGGGCGATGCCAACTACATTCTGGGGATCCAGATCTATCGTGATAGATCTAAGAGGATGTTAGGACTTTCACAGTCAAGGTACATCGACACCATACTGAAACGATTCAGTATGGAAGATTCCAAGCGCGGTAATCTACCGGCTTGTCATGGAATCACCCTCTCCAAAGAGATGTCTCCCAAGACTGATTTGGAAAGGGCTCGCATGTCATCAATACCCTACGCATCTGCGGTAGGCTCTATTATGTATGCGATGTTGTGTACCAGACTAGATGTAGCATACGCATTGAGCGTTGTAAGCCGGTATCAGTCGAACCCAGGGGAGAAACACTGGATAGCAGTAAAGAACATTCTCAAGTACCTGAGAAGGACTAAGGAGATGTTCTTGGTGTATGGCGGAAAAGACCTCCAGATTGAGGCCTTTGCTGACTCCAGCTTCCAGAGTGATAAGGATGACTCCAAGTCCATGTCGGGTTATGTCTTTACCCTCAATGGAGGGGCGGTTTGCTGGAAGAGTTCCAAGCAGGAAACCGTTGCTGACTCAACTATGGAAGCGGAGTACATAGCTGCTTGCGATGCCGCAAAGGAAGCTGTCTGGATGAAGAAGTTCCTCACGGAACTTCAGGTGGTTCCTACCAGTGTTGATCCAATACCGCTGTATTGTGACAACAACGGCGCTATAGCTTTAGCGAAGGAACCCAGGTCCCATCAGAAGTCCAGGCATATTTTGAGGCGGTACCACCTGATCAGGAAGACCGTTGATCGCCGGGAGATCGAGGTGAAGAGAGTAAATACGGAAGATAACACTGCTGATCCACTCACGAAGGGTTTGCCCCAGACTCAGTCCGAGCGGCTGATCGAGATGATAGGTCTTCGATACGCCAGTACATGGCCTTAGTGCAAGTGGGAGATTGTTAGTGTATATGCCCTAGAGGCCATTACTGTATCATACTAATTTGTATATTACTTAATGGAAGCTTAGGATATTCACCTTGTATATACAATCTTGCTCAAAATAGTAGTATGCTACTTGGTTTGTTTCTACTTCAATGTGTACATGTGTTTATTTTAGTATATCGCCTATACACATTAGTGGAGCCCTTAGGATCTTTGCTTGATTACCAGCGTTGTGATGGCAGTCACACTAGTGGGGCTGGGTAATCTATAAGCACATCCTTATGCAGGTCCCTGGTCGCAGGACTATCGAGACAGGGCATCGATACTCCAGAGTAGACTAGCGCATGCGCTTCTCATCCCAGTGTGGGAGACGGTCTGTCCCACAGCCGTCGGTACGTCGTACTTGAGATAGTATGCGGGTGCTCGTTGGGTTACGAGTACACTGGACAGGACTCGTCGGGAACTGACTAGTTGGTATTATGCCTATCGTCAGTTATCAGTTCCCAGGTGACATGAGTACAGCTTAGTCCACTGACTTGACACTGTCACTTCGCCTCGAGTGTGTTCCCACTGTACTTTGATTACTACCCTACCACGGCTCAAAGGAGTCGTACAAACAGGTGGTAGTTGGGTGCAGTCCCGAAGCACTTGGAGGCAGTGACGGTTAGACAGGATTCGTCTCTCCCGGTATTGGGGGTTGACATCGCGCTGTGTCTAGGAGAGCCATTACACGAGTAGTCCCTGGCCAGGGCAAACGAGATATACTGGTAGGCTTCCAGTGTTATCTCAGGGTGTTTTGGGCTTCACTCCGACACGACTTGTACCGCTATTGGGGGACTGACGTTTACTGTCCCCTAGGCCCGCCATGCGATGTATCAGACGAACAGACCGGACTGTACGGAGAATGTCACATTCAGGCTCAGTAGGAGTTCAGATGGGTTTCGCCTCGTCAGTCTTCTTGTCGGCATCTACCTGGGGACCGTTACGCACAGCTAGTGCCGCTTGCGGTCTATGGTTAAACCCACTGCCAGCGTAGTGTCGAGTCTTTAGAGTCCCACACAGAAAGCTATTCGCCTTTAGGCAAAAGAATAGAGGTCGCATGGTTTTGCGACAGGGTTCGGTCACATCCGTGCACTTGTGCACGTACAGTGTCCGGACAGTTCACACTACCGGGCTTTGGTTTAAGCCAGATCCTAGTGTACCTTTTGGGATTGGTTTTATCCAGTATGCATTCGTGTTCCTCGGAACGCGGATGCGGGTGTGTATGCACAGTTGACGGAGAGACAGAGGCAGAGGATTCTCATTAGGGTTGATGACCGTTGACAGTTGACTATTGACTTTTTGCTCAACCCTAATGAGAATATGATATGTGATTAACAATTATATTAATTAAGTATTATGGTGACATGGTTGTTGAGGGATTGACTTTGTTGACTTGTTGACTTTTGTTGACTTGTTGACTTTGTTGACCGGTTGACTAGGCTTGACTAGTTGACCATCATGATAACTATAGCTATCATTTCATGGCAAAGACTTTTGCTTGCTTGCTCTTTTGTGCAAAATGAGTGCATGAAATGATATGGCTATGGTTGCTTAAACCATCACATAATACTTGATTGATATGAGGTGTTATGATTGTTTTGGATTATGAGAGCCAAATGAGAAAAGTCTTCTCTCATTTTCTCATGCTCATTCTCTCTCTTGTTCTTGAGCTCTCATCTCCTCCTCTTGCTCTCCCTCTCTTGACTCTATGGTTCACTTGTCTCATGAGTTGAGAACCAAGAACCATAGATAAAATCCCATACAAACTCTTCTCTACTCACTTTAGTTCACAAGGTTTAGCAAACCGAGTGAACTAGTTTCTTCAAAGTTCGAAGAAGGAGCCAAAGGTTGAAGCTTTCAGGTGGATCTATCTTCGGCGCAAGGAGACGACGGGGAGAAGCCGATTCGGACGACCATCGAAGCTTGAAGACGAAGGAGTTCGAGAAATAGAAATGTATAACCCCCTAACCGAGTAGTTAGCAACTCGTAGTTAGGTTGTTAGTTAGATGTTTAACAAAGATCCGGGTTTTGAGTCCATGTTACCACCTCTTAAAAATCGTTTTTCACCAAATTCCGCAAGCCCGTAAGTACCGGGAGAGGTAGTGATCAGTCGAAAATATTGCATATTTTAACAGGCAATTTCCATATCATCTGCATCCATATAGAAGTGTACGGTATTCATATTCTACATATTAGCAAATCGGTCGCAAAATATCAGATTACATGTATTCGACCTTAAAACCATCATTTCTAGGGAAATTGACTGCATTGCATTACATAGCATATTTTCTATATCTTGCAACCCCTGTTTCGAAGTCTATGCAGGAAAAGAGAAGCTTGCTCGATCATTACATTGCTCGACCATTACAATTGCTCGTAAATTCACTTAACTCAAATCTGGTATCAACACAGAAGAGGAAGTACAAATATAAACATCAGAGGAAGCTAAAAACAGCAGTACAAGACCACTGCAGAAGACACAGATCCCAAGGCCACCAACAGACCGCGGAAGCGCGGCATATATAGGGTAAATGCGGCGGAAGCGCGGCATACTGGTGACGTCATCAAGGAATTTTGGCACCAAAATTCCTGTTTCAGTGGCTACAGCTCAGAAATGCACACAAACTTCCAGAATATGCCAGATACTTCCTCCAGATCAGCAAACACCTAAACTAGCCTAATCATTCTAGAACTTTCCCTAAACCCTAGCTTAAACCCTAAGCTAACTCCTAACAAACTCCTTCTAGAAACCCTTCAACAAACTTTGGGAGGGAAAGTTCTAATTCAAATCTAACCTAGGGTTTGGGAGTTCTATAAATAAGACCCTAGGCTCACTCATTTCTCATGTGAGAAAAATTATTCAACCTTGATTGAAGTTTAGAAAATCAATCTCTTTCTTCATCCCCTCTTCCTCAAGTCTCGTGACAAGGCTTGTGCGAAACCCTAACCCTAATTCCACTCCAAATCCAAGATCTTGAGTACCAAATCAAGTGAGAAGCCTTCAACCTTTTAGGAGCCGAGCCGATCTTCAATCGGGCAAGTGATCTAAGCCGATCCGCGATCCACGGAGACGAGCGAAGCCAAGTCGACGATCGAATTCTTCCTCTTGTAGTTCTTGAGCGAATGTAATGGAATTGTTGATATAAATAAAAGGTGAAATTCTTGAATCTTGCTTTCTTTTAATTCTTGCATCATGATTAGATCTCAATTTGTAATTGTTGTTCTTGTTGTGATGTGTGAGTAAAACTCCGCTCGTAAAGGAGTCGAAACGATTGTAGAATGATGATGTAACAAATCTTTATACGATTTTTAAGTCCTACGAGTTTTGTAAACCCTAGCAAGTTCAAGAATCGATGACCTAGTTTCGTTGCGATGCTTTCTTGATTGTGATCGCTCGAAATTAGGGATCTACGATCGTTTCTTGAATTTACTAGAGGCTAGAATGTGAATGATATCGACGAAAGAACAAGGGATAAGATGAAACCCTAGTTTCACAAGAAGTCCCTAATTCTCATCGATCATCATCGATCTAGTATCAATTCATCGAAGGATAAGAATACGTAATTCTAAGATTACATCACATCTATAGATCCGATCGATTCCTACGAGCCTCATTTCGATTCTTGAGATTTGGTTTGGAAAAATCAACAAACTATAAATTCTTGATTCTATCTTTTCTTGTTATTAGATTTAGATATTTTCTTTTTCTTGAAATACAAAATTTAAATCATGAATTGTTTGTTTTCTTTTCATTAAAGTTTCAACTCAACTAATTCAAAAGACGAACGATTACACTTTCCCTGTGGACGATCCGCACTCACATACAAACTACATCCGACACCGTAGTTGATTGCGGTCAATTAATTTTTGATTGTGATTTCTTTACTATTTCATACTACACATCAAGAATTCTTTTCAATCAGGTAGTATGGACTTACAGTGGTATCAGAGCCTAGTTAAACTCTATCTAACATGTTAGCAAAGTAGCTAGAAGATCGATCAAAGGAAAAGTCCCGAAATGAACCCCGTTTTCGAACTTTCTGTCGATTTTCAAAGTGCTGCAAAAATTATTTGAGATATACCAAAAATCGACTCAGGGTTTTTAGAAGAAACTGCAAAAATTTCATCCACTGAACCGATCAAAGCGCCGCGGAAACGCGGCGGGAGCGTGCTCCCGCCGCGGTTCCGCGGCCGAGTTGACTCGGCAGTGGGAAATTTTGGTTGCAGTTTGTTCAGTGGGGTATTTTGGGAATTTTGGAATATGTCTTTTCAGCCCAGATTTTCCAGAACGAAAATTTTGTGTTTGGGGCCTGAAAATCCGTATTTTTGATTGAACTTCTAAAAGACTTTAGCTGACGGGTTTTTCTGTAATGTGATGTTTGTATTGAACGTCTGCTAATCGCTATATGTCGATTAGTGGGGGTTATACAAATCTGTGATCTGTAATGTTATCGGAATATGTATATGAATTCATTGGATTGTCGCGGGTGAATAGCCGGGGGTTGTGAGACGAGAGTTTTCTTTTCTTTCAATTCATGTAAATTTGTAAATTGATGTAATAATTATTTGTATGGCCGCACAACCGGGTCGGGGTTGTAGCCGTCATTGTATAATTTCTTTTTACTGTTTTTGCTCCTTGGATAGACCCATGGAGGGGGTGCACAAACTACCGGGTATGCCGAAGTGCCGAGTGGCCTACTCACGGAGTTGAGGGAAGTTGCTTTGCTTCGGGTACTTGGCGGGTAGTTTGCCGCACCCGTAGGGGTCTTGGGTGGGGTTTTGGCTATTCACCGCGACCGTGTAATTTGCTTTTCGTTACAGGCTCGTACGAATTGCGGATTCCTAGTATATCCAATGTATTCATCTGTGATCTGAAATGGCTATCATTGCAGTATATATCTATATATGATATTATTTAGGCGTTGCTTATGTTTTACAGCCGCGCTAGCCCAGCCCCCGCTCTGTCGTTAGTTAAGTAACCTAACAGGTAATGACGGGGCCCCGTGGCGAATGCGAATGGCATAAGCGTACGTCATATTTTGGTTGTTTTCTGCAATGGTAGGATTAAATGATGGGACGCATTAAAAGAACTAATGCAAGAATAACACGCATTAAAAGAACTGATGCAAGAAAATAAACCAAGTACAAGTCGTTGGAACACTTTGAAAACCACTCGGTTCTTTTCAAAACTAACTTTTAAATGCGGAGCTTGAGCCACTCCTTTTAAAAGCTATTTCGTTCCTTCGATTATATCAAGTTCACTACGTTCAAGGTTTCGCCAAAACCATCCATAGCCCTCCGTCGTTTCATATGAATAATCAACAGTATTCAAGCTGTGTTTGTTGGCCTTAGTCAAGGCACAGTGTTTGGTAGCTGGTGGGTATTCATATGTTGCATAGATAGAATGCGTTGGTTTGGGACAGTCGTATTACTTTGTTGGCCATAGTCAAGGGTATATACGGGTGGGTTCAAATCAACCTGGACAACGACGGGTAGAACTTGACATGTGACTTATGATTTGTTGGCCTTAGTCAAGGTCATAAGAGCATGGGGCAAAAATCCACATCGGGAGTTTCAAAAGTACTGAAACTTGCTAGTGTTGCATACCATTTGGAGTGTGATGATCCTGGTAGGATTCCTTCAGTTTCGTCACACGATGATATTTGGATCCCGATCCTACTGTGAGTATATGCTACTCCTCGGGAAATTTCTCACTTAACGATCAATGCTATAAACCAAGTAGGTGCCTAGAAAGGTGTTAGCAGGGCTACGCCCCCAGGAAAAAGAGGTTCTTGAATTAAGGAACTTCGCGAAAGCGTTGGAAAACCTCCCTCAAAGTACCGACACTGGCCTGGCTGAACGGTTAAGCAAGAATTGTACGGTGAGATTGATCCTGACTAATTCTTCCTTTTTGGTTTTGAGGAGGGATTCGAGAGACAGTGGGAGCCATCCTGTTTAGACAAATTAAAAACCACTCTAAACTTGCAAGAGCATCATGCTGAGTGTTTTCTTCTCTCTCTCTTAATTGCAGCGACCAAGTGACCGCACCTAGGTTACATCTAGATAATAAAAATGACTGAATCTGACTGTTATGATTGGCAAAGGTCTGTCCAGATGTCCATTACCCATGACAAGCTGGGACACCTCTTAACTAATCAAACCCCTGCCGTCTCAGGTCCAGTTTCCCCTGTCACGGATGTTTACATCCAAAGGACATCGGAAAAGGATTGTGCGAAAGCCAAGTGCCTCGTGTTAGCCTCAGTTGATGGTACGAACCAGGGGCAGCACGAGAAGATGGACTCAGTTTCTATCTTCCTCCATAACAAAAATTTATATGGAGAGCAATCTCGTATCGCAAGATATGAGACCTCGAACGAATTGTTTCAAGCGAGGTTGGCTATCGGGTCATCTGTAAAGGACAACGTCCTTACAGAGACCAGCTATTTTAAGCTCACGGACCTGGAGACCACGTTGAAGAATGGGTCAAGTACTGACTTAATTCTACAGTCCCTGCCCTCTGCTTATACCCTGAAAGAAACCAGGGAAGAAAAAGGAAAAGCAAGGGCAAAGTTTCAGGACTGGATATAGTAAAAGAGGGACGTTCCTATTGTAACGGGAATGAACAATGGCAGAAAGATTGCAGGGCTTGCAAAGCCAGTAGCCAGAATTCGAAGCATGTTGTGGCTTCGGCTTCGAGTGTGTTTGTAATAGAGAACTGTTTGTCAGTTAACCCTACTTCCTGGGTATTGGATACCGGATCAGGATCTCACATCTGTAATTCGTTACAGGCTCTGAGAAACCGTAGGGTTATCAGGAAAGGTGATATGACTCTCAGGGTTGCTAACGGAATGAGCATGGATGCTGTATCCGTAGGGGAATATCACCTAGGACTGACAACTGGGCAGATATTGATTCTGCGTAACTGTTTGTATGTACCAGGTGCAACTTGTAATATCATATCTGTATCCTTACTTTCTAAGGAAGGATATGATTTTGCTTTTGTAAGCGATGTAGTAAACATCCACCTAAATCAAGTACTGATTGGGTCAGGTACATTAAATAACGGTATATACGTATTGAATCAAGCTCAGATATTCAGTGTCCAGAACACACTTAAAAGAAAGTCTCCAGAATTAAATCAGGCTTTCTTATGGCATTGTAGACTGGGTCACATCAATGAGACACGGTTGACTAAGTTACATAAAGAAGGATACTTGGATCCGTTCGAGTACCAGTCTTATGCCACTTGTGAATCTTGTCTCATGGGAAAGATGACAAAGACTCCGTTCACTGGACACGGAGTAAGAGCGAGCGAGCTCTTGGGACTCATACACAGTGACGTGTGTGGTCCAATGTCTACACATGCGCGAAGCGGTTATTCATACTTCATTACTTTCACAGATGATTTCTCTAGGTATGGACATGTCTTCTTAATGAAGCACAAATCCGAGGCCTTTGAGAAATTTCGGGAATACAAAAATGAAGTTGAAAAACAAACAGGCAAAAGTATTAAGACACTAAGATCTGATCGAGGTGGAGAATACTTGAGTGCCAAGTTTCTGGACTACTTAAAAGAGAATGGAATTCTCTCTCAGCGTACTCCTCCATACACACCACAACACAACGGTGTATCGGAAAGGAGGAATCGAACCCTATTAGATATGGTTCGTTCCATGATGAGTAATGCTGAGTTACCACGATCTTTCTGGGGTTATGCACTAGAAACAGCTGCACATCTCTTGAACCAAGTTCCTACTAAGACAGTGCCTACCACACCATATCAGATGTGGAGTGGGAAGAAACCCTGTCTTAAATCCTTTAAGACATGGGGATGTCCAGCTTTTGTAAAAAATCAGCATGCGGACAAGCTCGAGGCACGCTCAGTACAGTGCAAGTTTGTGGGATACCCAAAGAACTCCAAGGGGTATCTTTTCTATTACGCAGAGGAGCAAAAAGTCCTTGTCTCTCGTCATGCCCGCTTCTTGGAAACTGAGTTTTTAGAAAATCAGATAAGTGGGAGCGCAATAGAACTGGAAGAAATTCCAGAACCACAAGCTATTACTGAAACCTTAGTAGAACCAGAAGGTTCAGGGGAACCAGACATTCCTACGCCACTCCGCAAGAGTAGTAGGCAGTCTCATCCGCCCGAGAGATACTACGGTTTTCTCATAGACGGGGATAGAGAGGATTGCACCATGGATTATGGTGAGCCTACTAGCTTCCAGCAAGCCATTCAGAGCGGTGACTCAGTAAAATGGCTGGATGCAATGCGGACCGAGATGGAGTCCATGTACACCAACAAAGTTTGGACTTTGGACTTTGCTCCAGAAGAGGTAAAACCCGTAGGCTGCAAATGGATCTTCAGAAAGAAGATTGGTGTAGATGGGCAGGTTGAAACCTATAAAGCTAGGCTCGTTGCAAAGGGTTTTCGTCAAAGACCTGGTTTGGACTATGACGAGATCTTTTCTCCGGTAGCCATGCTTAAATCCATTCGGATCCTTCTTGCCATTGCTGCCTTCCACGATTATGAAATCTGGCAGATGGACGTAAAGACGGCTTTTCTAAATGGAAATTTGGAAGAGTGCGTCTATATAGATCAGCCAGAGGGATTCAATCAGAGTGGGAGCAGCGGTAAAGTGTGCAAATTGCTCAAGTCCATCTATGGACTCAAGCAGGCATCGCGGAGTTGGAACATCTGCTTTGATGATACTGTCAAAGAATTCGACTTTGTCAAAAACCCAGATGAACCATGCATTTACAGTAAGATTGTAGGGAGAAATGTGGTATTCCTCGTCTTGTACGTCGATGACATTCTCCTAATAGGAAATGATATTCCTATGCTACAGTCAGTCAAAGGATTCTTGTCGCAGAGGTTCTCCATGAAGGACCTGGGCGATGCCAACTACATTCTGGGGATCCAGATCTATCGTGATAGATCTAAGAGGATGTTGGGACTTTCACAGTCAAGGTACATCGACACCATACTGAAACGATTCAGTATGGAAGATTCCAAGCGCGGTAATCTACCGGCTTGTCACGGAATCACCCTCTCCAAAGAGATGTCTCCCAAGACTGATTTGGAAAGGGCTCGCATGTCATCAATACCCTACGCATCTGCGGTAGGCTCTATTATGTATGCGATGTTGTATACCAGACTAGATGTAGCATACGCATTGAGCGTTGTAAGCCGGTATCAGTCGAACCCAAGGGAGAAACACTGGATAGCAGTAAAGAACATTCTCAAGTACCTGAGAAGGACTAAGGAGATGTTCTTGGTGTATGGCGGAAAAGACCTCCAGATTGAGGCCTTTGCTGACTCCAGCTTCCAGAGTGATAAGGATGACTCCAAGTCCATGTCGGGTTATGTCTTTACCCTCAATGGAGGGGCGGTTTGCTGGAAGAGTTCCAAGCAGGAAACCGTTGCTGACTCAACTATGGAAGCGGAGTACATAGCTGCTTGCGATGCCGCAAAGGAAGCTGTCTGGATGAAGAAGTTCCTCACGGAACTTCAGGTGGTTCCTACCAGTGTTGATCCAATACCGCTGTATTGTGACAACAACGGCGCTATAGCTTTAGCGAAGGAACCCAGGTCCCATCAGAAGTCCAGGCATATTTTGAGGCGGTACCAGCTGATCAGGAAGACCGTTGATCGCCGGGAGATCGAGGTGAAGAGAGTAAATATGGAAGATAACACTGCTGATCCACTCACGAAGGCCTTGCCCCAGACTCAGTTCGAGCGGCTGATCGAGATGATAGGTCTTCGATACGCCAGTACATGGCCTTAGTGCAAGTGGGAGATTGTTAGTGTATATGCCCTAGAGGCCATTACTGTATCATACTAATTTGTATATTACTTAATGGAAGCTTGGGATATTCACCTTGTATATACAATCTTGCTCAAAATAGTATTATGCTACTTGGTTTGTTTCTACTTCAATGTGTACATGTGTTTATTTTAGTATATCGCCTATACACATTAGTGGAGCCCTTAGGATCTTTGCTTGATTACCAGCGTTGTGATGGCAGTCACACTAGTGGGGCTGGGTAATCTATAAGCACATCCTTATGCAGGTCCCTGGTCGCAGGACTATCGAGACAGGGCATCGATACTCCGGAGTAGACTAGCGCATGCGCTTCTCATCCCAGTGTGGGAGACGGTCTGTCCCACAGCCGTCGGTACGTCGTACTTGAGATAGTATGCGGGTGCTCGTTGGGTTACGAGTACACTGGACAGGACTCGTCGGGAACTGACTAGTTGGTATTATGCCTATCGTCAGTTATCAGTTCCCAGGTGACATGAGTACAGCTTAGTCCGCTGACTTGACACTGTCACTTCGCCTCGAGTGTGTTCCCACTGTACTTTGATTACTACCCTACCACGGCTCAAAGGAGTCGTGCAAACAGGTGGTAGTTGGGTGCAGTCCCGAAGCACTTGGAGGCAGTGACGGTTAGACATGATTCGTCTCTCCCGGTATTGGGGGTTGACATCGCGCTGTGTCTAGGAGAGCCATTACATGAGTAGTCCCTGGCCAGGGCAAACGAGATATACTGGTAGGCTTCCAGTGTTATCTCAGGGTATTTTGGGCTTCACTCCGACACGACTTGTACCGCTATTGGGGGACTGACGTTAACCATCCCCTAGGCCCGCCATGCGATGTATCAGACGAACAGACCGGACTGTACGGAGAATGTCACATTCAGGCTCAGTAGGAGTTCAGATGGGTTTCGCCTCGTCAGTCTTCTTGTCGGCATCTACCTGGGGACCGTTACGCACAGCTAGTGCCGCTTGCGGTCTGTGGTTAAACCCACTGCCAGCGTAGTGTCGAGTCTTTAGAGTCCCACACAGAAAGCTATTCGTCTTTAGGCAAAAGAGTAGAGGTCGCATGGTTTTGCGACAGGGTTCGGTCACATCCTTGCACTTGTGCACGTACAGTGTCCGGACAGTTCACACTACCGGGCTTTGGTTTAAGCCAGATCCTAGTGTACCTTTTGGGATTGGTTTTATCCAGTATGCATTCGTGTTCCTCGGAACGCGGATGCGGGTGTGTATGCACAGTTGACGAAGAGACAAGGCAGAGGATTCTCATTAGGGTTGATGACCGTTGACAGTTGACTATTGACTTTTTGCTCAACCCTAATGAGAATATGATATGTGATTAACAATTATATTAATTAAGTATTATGGTGACATGGTTGTTGAGGGATTGACTTTGTTGACTTGTTGACTTTTGTTGACTTGTTGACTTTGTTGACCGGTTGACTAGGCTTGACTAGTTAACCATCATGATAACTATAGCTATCATTTCATGGCAAAGACTTTTGCTTGCTTGCTCTTTTGTGCAAAATGAGTGCATGAAATGATATGGCTATGGTTGCTTAAACCATCACATAATACTTGATTGATATGAGGTGTTATGATTGTTTTGGATTATGAGAGCCAAATGAGAAAAGTCTTCTCTCATTTTTTCATGCTCATTCTCTCTCTTGTTCTTGAGCTCTCATCTCCTCCTCTTGCTCTCCCTCTCTTGACTCTATGGTTCACTTGTCTTATGAGTTGAGAACCAAGAACCATAAATAAAATCCCATACAAACTCTTCTCTACTCACTCTAGTTCACAAGGTTTAGCAAACCGAGTGAACTAGTTTCTTCAAAGTTCGAATAAGGAGCCAAAGGTTGAAGCTTTCAGGTGGATCTATCTTCGGCGCAAGGAGACGACGGGGAGAAGCCGATTCGAACGACCATCGAAGCTTGAAGACGAAAGAGTTCGAGAAAAAGAAAGGTATAACCCCCTAACCGAGTAGTTAGCAACTCGTAGTTAGGTTGTTAGTTAGATGTTTAACAAAGATCCGGGTTTTGAGTCCATGTTACCACCTCTTAATTCACCAAATTCCGCAAGCCCGTAAGTACCGGGAGAGGTAGCATGGACTTACACGGGACAGTACCCAAAAGCTGCCTTTTTGCACGCCTTCTTGGACGTAGTATGATGGAAATCAAAGTACAGTAGGAATCACACAAGACTCTATGACGATCTCGGGTCAATAGACTACTCTGTACCAGTGTCACCAGAGAACTGCCATCTGACGTGAGGTATAATACCATCTGGGTGTTCTCGGTGAGTCCGTCCAGTGTACCCAGTCTCTACTGAGCACCCGTATACTATCTTTGATGTCAAACACCGATGGATATGGGATCATCCATCGCCCATCATATGGGCCAAGATGCGTATACGCTAGTCTACTCTGGTGTATCGATGCCCTATCTCGATACACCCTCGACTAGGAACAGTTATAGGATGTACTTGCCGACTAATATGGACCCACTAGTATGATCTAATCATAGTTCCAGTAGTCGAGTACATATCCTAAGGGCTTTATCAACATGTAACATAGAGATAATCAGAGTACATGTTAAGATAAATTACAACCAGATAGCGTACTATCATGTCGAGCAAGAAAGTCCTCCCTATATATGTCCAAGCATCCACTACAATATACATCGTATGTACAGTAATGGCCTCTACGGCATACATATAACTAACAATCTCCAACTTGCATTAGGGCCATCTGTTGTGGTATCGCATACCCAACAATCAGCTGTGGTTGAAGTATCTCATACTCAACCATCCCATAAAAGTCTCTATTAGGAAAAAGGCTTTTGTGAGTGGATCCGCGCTGTTGTCCTCTGTGTCTACTCTCCTAACCTCGATCTAGCTGGAGATCATCCATCTCCATGATCAGGTGATACTGTCCAAGAATTATATCTGAATTTCTGATGGGACGGTGGTTCCTTGGCATAAGCCACAACTCCATTGTCACGCAATGGTAGGAACGAAGTTCATCTCATGAACTTATATATATATATATCAAGACTGTCTCTTTGGTAGCATCCTTGGTAACGATGTATCTTGCCTCTAATCGTCTAGTATGTCACAGTATCTAGCTTGGAACTCTTCCAACATACCGTCTCTCCACTGAGGGTAAAGACAATGCCTGAGACTGACATTCAGTCGTCCTTATCACCCTGGAACCTTTCCAGTGATTCTCTCCAGGATCGATTGATACCATCTCACTACAAATAGTGAGAATCCTAACATCTAATTAGATCTATCTCATAGATCCAAAACCCAGGATTTAGTAGGTATCAACTTGATCCTTTATGGAGAATCCTTGTGATAAGAGGAGATTGACTGAGCGTAGCATAGGAAACTCCTTCCCTATCAAGAGTATGTCATACATGTACTCTATGAGGATCACCACCTTTCTCTTTACTACCTTTTTGTATATACAAGATTCATCTACCATTTTGATGAAGTCAAACTCTTTGACTACCACATCAAAACAGACGTTCCAACTCCGCGATGCCTGTTTTATCGCATAAAACATCTTGCACACGTTTTCGCTGCTCCCACTGTCTACGAAGTCCTCTGGCTGTGTACTTATAGACGCTCTCTTCCAAATCAATATTTAGAAAAGCAGTCATGACACCCAACCGCCAGATATCGTAATCATGGTATGTAGCCGTGGCAAGTAGGATCTGGATGGACTTAAGCATAGCTTTGAAAGTCTCAACTTTTCCATGTACACCAAGTAATCTTCTCAAGATATACTTGCTCCTGATGGGGATTTAACCCTTCAGATAAAGCAACCAAAGTCCATACGTTGTTGGTGTATAAGAATTCCATCTCAGATCGCTAAGCATCCAGCCATTCTTACAGAATCCCACTCCTGATGGCCAGCTCAAAACTAGTTGGGTCATCATCTCATGATGCAATCCTCGCTCCTACTGTCATAGAGAAAACCGAAGTATCTCTCAGGTGGGTGAGGAACCCTACCAGATCGGCGGAGAGGCTGAGATTTGTTGGAAACTATTGAATCCTTTGGTTCTACCAAATCATCAGCTGCAGTTTGTATAGCTAGAACTCTTTCCAGTTCTACCTCATGACCAATAATTTCTTCACAAGAAATTCCCTTTCACAAAGGTGGCATGCTGAGAAACAAAACATCTTTTGTTCCTTGGTTTGGTAGAAGATATTCCCTTGCGAATGCTTGGGATATCCAACAAACTTCCACAGTACTGACTGTGCCTCGAGCTTGTCCGGATTATGCTTTTAGACATAGGCTGGACAACCCCAAATCTTAACTTACTTAAGATATGGGCTCTTCCTATTCCATATCATATATGAAGTGGTAGGCAACTGATTTGATTGGAACCCTATTTAATAGGTATGCAGCTTCACAAGTGCATAACTCCCAAAAAGAAATAGGAAACTCAGTAGTACTCATCATAGAGCGCATCATATCTAATAGGGTGTGATTGCTCCGCCCCGATACACCGACGTGCTGTGGTGTATACGGAGGAGTAATTGTGAGAGAGAATCTCATTCTCTTTTTAGAATAGTCCAGGAATCCCATGCTCAAGTATTCTCCTCCTTGATCTCATCAAAGGACATAATACTTCTATCCGTTTTTGGTTCTCTACTTCTAACTTATATTCATTGAATTTCTCAAAAGTTTCAGACTTGTGTTTCATCAGGAACACATGTGCGAATCTTGAGAGACCATCAGTGAATATAATAAAGTATAAAGAACCGGTCTTGGCATATGTAGATAGGGGACCTTACATATATCATCATGTATCAATCCCAAGAGTTCACTTACTCTTTCTCTATTTCCTATAAACAGAGCTGTGGTCATCCTATCTCTGTGACATGACCGGCAAGGTTCACAAGATGTAAATTCAAACTAATTTAAATATGCATCTTTATGTAACTTCAGCTAGTCGGGTCGCATTGATATGACCTAGTCTACAATGCCTCAAGAAGGATTCGTTCATTTCTGAACTCTTCCTCTTGTGTGTATTCTGTACGTTAAGAACTGTGGTTTGATTTAGAACGTCTATGCTTTTAAATAATGTGCCTGAACCGATCAACTCTTGATATAGGAAATGTTCAAAACATTATCCAACAATACAAAATTATATCCTTCTTTACTAATATAGAGAGTGATATGATGTTGTATATCAGGTTCGGTATCTCATAACATTCGTTCAGAATCAATGTATTCTGGCAATACAGGGTGATAACTACCAACAGACTTGATTGCAACACTTGCACCGTTTCTATCTCATGAAATTTTATCACCCGTTCTCAGTTCTCTACCTATCTGTATCCCATGTAACAAATTACATATGTGGGATCCTGATCCGGTATCAAATACCCAGGACGTAAAGGATATTGAGAAACAGTTCTGTGTAATGAACACAGCCGAAGAAGATGCATCAGCATGCACTTTCTTCGTTTGGGCGGCACGGGAAATCTGGTATTCCCCAATTTCCCGCTCTGTATTATAACAATTATAAGTTGGAGCGGGACCAACGTTCCCTAGAGCGGTATAACAAGCGGGTTCGGTCAAATACATCCGTATTATTATCTTGATTAAGGCGTGACATAGTCGCAACCAGGAGAGAGAGAGAAGAAAACACTCAGCGTGCGCTTTTACAAGATTAGATTGGTTATCAATTTATCTAATCAGGATGTCTCCCACTGTTTTAGTCAAATCTTCCTTCAAACCGTAAAAGGAAAGACTAGCCGGGATTAATTACACTCTACAAGTTCGCCAATCTTTCAGCCAGGCCAGTGCCGGTACTTTGAGGGAGGTTCCCCGTGCTTTCGCACGGACCTAATTAAAATAAACCTCGTTTTCCCAAGGGCGTAACCCCATTAACACCTTTCTAGACACCTACTTGATCGGCTAATTGTAATGTGTAAAACTCTCCCAGTAGTAACTCTTACTCACAGCGGGTATCGGGATCCAACTATCTCATAGAAGGTATGCAATCTCATTGCAAATTTCAACACTTGAAATTCCCAATAATATTTTGCCCCAAACGATCTATGACCTTGACTAAGTCAACAAACCATAGACCGTAAATAAAGTTCAACCCGTCATTTCCCGATTGAATTAAATCCACCCGCACGACCCTTGACTAAGTCAACAAGGCCGCACGACTACCCTAATCCAATCGCATCATATGCTTTGCAGATAAGCACTAATCAGCTACCGCACACTACGCCTTGACTAAGTCAACAAACGCAGCATGAATACTAAAAACTACTTATCTGAAATGACGGAGGGCTACTACGGGTTTTTAAGAAAACCCTTTGCGTAATGAACTTTATATCTTTGTAGAATCGAGTGATTTTAAATGGAATGTTTTTTAGGTCTTTTCTAGTTTTGCTAAATAGGTCACTCCCGGTGAAGGGATCGTCGGCTCTTTCCTCATCGAATAAGGTGCAGGATATTTCACAAATATCACTATGCAAAGCAAAAACTATAAAAACAATCAAAAGACAAACCGAGTTTGTAGTATCTGCCGGTTTCGTTAAAGAGGTCACTCCCGGTGAAGGGATCTCGGCTCTTTCCTTATCGAATAAGGTGCTGGATGTTCTACAAGGAACACCGCTATGCAAAGCAAGAACTAGAGCTACCAGTTTTTTAACAAGTTTCTACAATATCTGTAGGTTTCTTTTAGTTTCATTAATCTCATTAATGAAGTCCCATTTTATTATGCTTCACAAGCATCACATTTGAAACAAAATCTGCAATATAACATATATCTCATATATATAATATAAACATTCGTCTCAGGCAGTAATATAATCTCATCACAGAAAATTGCAGCAGAAGAACATATATGAAATATTGGATATACTAGGACGTCCGTGTTTTAATACGAGCCTGTATAAAACACGGATTCCACGGTCGCGATGAATAACCAAACCCACATCTCTAGACCCCTATGAGAGCGGTAAGCAACACTGCCAATTCTAGGGTTAGGAGACCCGGTCTCGGCTCCTCGAGATGGTTTCCCACTGGACCCTAGAACCCGGTTACTTGTGCTCCCCGCCTTGGGTCTACCTAATGCGGAAAAGTAAATAATATACAATGGTGACATCATCCTCAGCCTGGAAGTGCCTCAATAAAAGAATATTACATACAAATGAATTTTACATGAATAAAAAAGAAAAACTCTCATCTCACATAAAAACCCCGGCTATTCAGAACACGACGATCCAATATAACATATCACAGCAACACATAATATCTCATATCATCAACGTAAGCAAGTATGCGTATCCCGATTGTCGTTGATGTATAGCAACGAAGCCGGCGATACACCTCATACTACGCTTACGGTCGTAGAAAAGAAAGTGTAAAACTACAACAGTTGGAATCCGCAACCTCTTTAGACATCGCATGCCTAACCAAATTAATTCCTTAGACATCGCATGCCTAACAATTACAAACCTCGTATTTTAGTCTCATTATCGAAAACTCTTTTCAATATCAAGTCGGGCAATTCAACAAGATTCCCGACATCCTGATCGAATGCTCGTCGCAAACTTTAGTAGACGACCGCACCCCCGGATGCCGTCAACGAAGTGCACTAAGGCGGAACACCGCTGCCGCGAGCACCCGAACGGATGCTTTTGGCGACGGGGTTCTCCTACAGTCACTCTGTCGAGGCTATGGAACATGGTTGTCTATTAAATTTAACCGGCGAGTATCCGCGTACGCTACGTGATTGCGACGGACTTTTGATCACATCAAAATTCCGTGGCAACCGATCAACAGAGACTAAACTGCTAGATTTATAACATTCAAATTAGTTATCCCATAACTACTTGTGGATTCCAAATATTGTATCATATTCCAGATAAATAGACAATGTTAAACTTTCCGATCGAATAATCAAACACCCAAGATTTCCCAAATAGCTCAACACTTGAGCGGAGTTCAAAAAGTATCCATCACATGCCACAGTACCAATGGTCTAGCCGTAGAAGGGTCAAGCCAACGCCTCACATGTGGCAACGTCGTAATGCGTTACTTGCATGATTTTCCGGAAGTTTCAAACTCGAGAAAAAATCCAACTTTTGAAAAAATTTCCGACAGGGGAAAAAGTGAGTTATTGATATCCGTTCGAACTTTTTAACAGTTTCTAAAATTATCCGGAAAAAACTTAAACGAAGTTAAATTATCCGATCGAATCAACGAGTCCCCAATACAACCCAGAAAACTCAACACTTGAGTATAAATTAAAAATTCCCAGAACAATCAAGAAGTACCAACGGTTATTACCGTGCAAAGTTCAAACCACGATTTTACTGTTTGGCCGCGGAACAGCCGTACAAGCCATGGTACGGCCGCGGTTCCGCGGCGCTTTAATGAGATCAGTGGCACGTGTTGCACAGTAATTCTTATATTTCCCTACTGATTTTTTTGAGTATTTTTAAAATGAAAAAATCAACATTTTTAGAAAATTTCCAGAGAAGGGTAAAATATGGGGTTTCGGGGTTCGATTGGATTTTAAACTTCGTCTAAATTTCGCCTAAAGCTCTAGCATGGCTCTGATACCACTGTAGGGTTACTAGGCACTCGTATAAGGGTCTATAAGGCATCGACCATGCCCGATTTAAAATTTAGCCGTGCCGAACAACCCTAAACCAAGATCTTAGATTAGAGATTAAGTGAAACAAAGCATGTTAAACACTTTAACACTAAGAGTTTGGGATTACAACCTTTGTAATCCGGTCCTTCGCTTCATAAGCTCCGTGTTGAGGTCCCTTCGCTGCGATCATCATGTTCCGGACTCTCGTGAGGCTCCACGAAGAGAAAGATACAAGCTAGCTTCCGATCTTCGATAACAAAGATGATCTACCTTGAAGTTTCATTAACACAAGCTCTCACTCACTAAATGAAGTGAACACCCTCATCTAAATGGCAAGGATAGATGAGGATGATGAAGTAGGATTTTTAGCTCTCATTTGTTTTCTTTAACTCACTCAAAATCATCACTTCATAAAAAGCTAGAAAACTTTTCAATAAAGAACTCAAGGAAGAAGAAGATCAATTTCTTTTGTGATGAATAATGAAAACCATGGTGAGGTTAGAAATGCAACCATGGGTTAAGAATGAAGTCTTAACCCATGTAGAGAGTTAACTATGGTGAAGGGTTGGGTTGAGTTAAGCAAATATCTACACAAAATATCCAAAGTCAAAGCCAAAGCTTCAAGAAGCTTCTTGAAAGCTTCATGCTTGCTTAAACCTAATCCAAACCCTAACCACAATTAAACTCCACAAAACATGGTTCATTTATAACTATAACATGTTACAATATTATATATCACATATACAATATTTATTGTAACAAAATAAAATAATACAATTAACATATATCGCATATATATCAATGTATTACCCGAGTGAGAAAAAGAATCTTTTAGTGATCTTATATCAGTTAATGTAATTTAATATATCAAATATATAATTATACATTAAATTATCGAATCACCACTTGATCCGATAATCCGGCTATTTCACAAATAACCGACTAATATAATCTGTATCAGTTCATCGAATCAACACTTGACCCGATGACCCGGCTATATCACATGTACCCGGCCGATATCTCATATCGTAAGAATCTAATACAGTATCACATACACGTATTGTTCTCGGTCCCGCATATATCACATATGTGCCCCTACTCCGTTTTGCCTGAGGTAAGAAACCTCTGTGTAGGACTCTAAAGAATCGTCAATACGCCGGCAGTAGGTGATGATCATATAAACACTCACAAGCTGCAAGCGGTCTGCTAAACGTAACAGCCACCCAGGTATTGAGCGCTCAGAAGATCAACAAGCAAGCCTGTACATTCTCCTGTGAATCCAGTCAGTAACACTCCCGTACAGTCCGGTCTCTCCGTCTGATATGTCGCATATCTCGCCTAGGGGTGGTAAACGTCAGATCCCAGTAGCTTGATAAGTTGTGTCGATATGAAGTCTATAACAGTTCGAGAAACTACTGATACCACTTACCAGTAAATCTCAGCAACCCTGACCAGGGATTTCCAGTTATAGCCAATCGAACACAGCACAACATCAACTCCCTATACCGGGAGAGACGAATCCCCTCCTATCGCTCATTGCCTCCATGTGATTCGGGACTGTACCCAAAAGCCAACTTTTTGCGCGCCCTCTTAGACGTGGTATGATGGAAATCAAAGCACAGTGGGAATCACACAAGACTCTATGACGATCTCGGGTCAACAGACTACTCTTTACCAGTGTCACCGGAGAACTGCTATCTGACGTGAGGTATAATACCATCTGGGAGTTCTCGACGAGTCCATCCAGTGTACCCAGTCTCTACTGATCACCCGTACACCATCCTTGATGTCAAACACCGATGGTTATGGGATCATCCATCGCCCATCATATGGGTCAAGATGCGTATACGCTAGTCTACTCTGGTGTATCGATGCCCTGTCTCGATACACCCTCAACTAGGAACAGTTATAGGATGTACTTGCCGACTACCGTGGGCCCACTAGTATGATCTCATCATAGTCCCAGTAGTCGAGTACTTATCCTAAGGGCTTTATCAACATGTAACATAGAGACAATCAGAGTACATGTTAAGATAAAGTACAACCAGATAGCATACTATCATGTCGAGCAAGAAAGTCCTCCCTATATATGTCCAAGCATCCACTACAATATACATCGTATGTACAGTAATGGCCTCTAGGGCATACATATAACTAACATGAGCCGGCAAATAAGTGTATGTGGAACATGCGCATCATCGATAATGGTGCTGGTGTCCTAACAGACAGAGTTTCATATTAGCTAAAGAAATATATGTATGAACATACAATGTGATGAATACAACATGAATATAACGGTGAATATGTAGTAAATGCACAACTAGAGAATACATACTAATTACGAGTCATACAGTTAGTTGTTTGAAAAAGCACGAATCGTGGTTTTTAGAAAATTAGGGGCTACGGGGTTTGTTTGTTTTTTTTTTAGAAAAGATATGTCCTTTGAAAAATCCGTAGTATCTCTCAAGCTGTCTTTAAAAATACGCACGATTCGTTAGTTTTGAAAATAAATATGACTCGAGCCTAAACTAATATCCACCTAACCAGCTAAGGGACTAACTAAAGAACCTAGTCGAAAGGTAAGAAGAATCCTCCTAAAAACTGAGTCGATATCTCTAATAGTCGGCGATCCAGCCTCAATAGCGTCACGTACGTAGTACGACTTTCTCGAGTCAAGAGTGCAGATCAATCATCACATCTATACCTCATACGGTAAAATCTATCATACGACATCCCAAAATTGGGGTACGGGTCAACTATCACACACACACACACACACACACACACATATATATATATATATCATCGTTCGTATAGTATCATCATCAAACAATATCATGATCAAGGGTACAGTACCTGTAATATAATCGCATACATTCTAATATCATCAAACATATATCATCGTCTGTGTAAATATACATCGTCAAATGATCCACTAAAATATCATATCATATATCATATCGTGATTAAGTCACATATTACGATCTGGATTTTATTCTAGAGTCACGTTCATTTCAATGTCACCTACACATATTATCATTTATATATATTTCTTTTCCCATTACCTAACGATCCGTTAATATCATAACACATTTCATATCATATCTCGATCATATATCCAATATCTTACGGTATCATGCCCGATCATATCGACTCATTCCCAAGCATCATATAATATCCTCATATCATATGTATATGTTGTGTGTGTGTGTGTATACCTACGCACATTCCTCTATATACACACACACACACACATATACACCAAGTCAAGTTTGTGTGTGTGTGTGTCTACATGAAACCTACGAATTCCCTACAAGGCAATCATCCTCTTGTTAAGTCTTCCTAAATCAGTCTAATCCAACTTAAAGTCTTCAATAGTACCCTACTCGCCAAGAATCTAAGGTCACGTCCGACTTCCTAATAATAGTACATAATATCCTTATTCTACGTTTGCGGGGGGTGCTATACGCCATCCACCCGTTTTCCCCTGTGATATGCATCTACTCACCAGCATCCTCGCTTGCCGAAGCCGATGTCGCCATGCTCTTCCCGTCGTCTCTAAATCCATGTGAGGATGCCTACATATAAACATATGGTATTGTAAATCGAAATCACGAATGAAAACCAAAACGGCACGCGAGTCACTTATAGGTTAGAACCTATAGCCTACGCCTGCAAAACTACCAAACCCCCCGTCGCTGACGTACAAACATCAGACGACGGAACACAATATCAAATACCAAATCCCAATTTAAAACAAAGTCGCAAAATAATGCAGCAACTCAAGAAAATGGTCCCAGATTTTACCCTAGGTGAAATTAGCCAATTTTGCATGTGTAGGGTCTAGTTAACTGATATAGGAGCCCCAGAACAAGCACAAGGCCCAGAGGCCAAGTCCTGGCCACAAATTGCAGCCAGAAGGGTTATATTTGCGGCCCAAGTATGGAATTGGGGTCCCAGGTCTTCAGGGTATACTCCAGGTTGCCTGCACAACTCTCAGTCTTCGCTAAATAATTTTCCAGGTCCCCGAGTCACTCCAGATTCTTAAATACCATCACAATTCTCACAATTTTCCGATGTCAGGGTTTCTAAGTTTGTGAATTGGGGGTTTACTCACAGGTTTTGGTCTTTAATCACTCACCACAGGGGTTCAAGGTCACAATTAAGCCTCAATTTTACCTTTGGATTCAACTCAAACCTAATCCTCAACTTGGAATTTTCAAAGTTCACTAAACTACACCATATCAATTCTAAACTTAATTTGATGTTAAAGGAAATGGAATACTATTCTAATGGTGCAAGAATTACCTCATTTAGAAACTCAAGAAATTTCTTGAGTTGCCCCCAAGTCTTCAAAATCCAATTTTTCTTGATCCAAAGTGTTTGTAGTGAGCTTGTGAATGTTTTTAATGAAGGGAAGATGGAGTTTTGATGTGTTTTTAGTGGTGAAGTGAGGAGGTAGAGGGGTGGAGAGGGGAGAAGGAGCAGCATGAGGAGGGAGGAAGAAAGGAAATAAGGAGATGGGGAAAAAATGAGGGGATCATGTGTAGAAACTTCTCCATCTCTCTCTCACTCTCTCATATTTTCTTTTCTTTTCTTTTCTTTTCTTTTCTTTTATTTTCTTTTCTCATCCTCTCATATTAAAACCAACCATGCATGAAAGTAAAGAGAAAAGACATGGTAGAAAAATGTAGCAAGTGTGAAAAAAATGACATGGTGTATGTCATGTGCATATATTAAGCTTAATGCACGATTAGTGATATTTAATCGAGATTAGCATTTAATCTATTTACAAATAAGTATTTTGAAAATCACTAATTATTCATATCACAGAAACACCAATATTTCAATAATTCTTATAATTTCCCAAATATTTTTCAAATTATCGGTATATAATTATACCAATTTATTAAAATATTCATAATATTTATTATTTAATTATAAAAATTCCTAAAAATAATATTTTATTTTTCTGAAATGTTACAATCTTCCCCCTTAAATAAATTCGGTCCCCGAATTTAAATTTAAACTTCCCCCAAATTCTAAAACATTTCAGCAAAACACTCAAGTCGTCGGGGCTCCGAAATCATAAATACAATAAACATATCTTAGCGCAATGTATGCGCATGAAAAACGGGTATAAATACTCAAAGTCAAAACTCCATCAAGCGGTATGCAATCATCGGAGTTAAGGTGAAAATACAATGCCAAAATCCAATACGAAAAACCAATATGATATACTCAAACTATAACTTGTACATAGTACGCATCGTGGTAAAATCATCGAAACATCCAAATAAAAATACATGCGAAACATTTTTCGAACCACCGTGCGATGCGCGTACCACGGCACAAGTAGCGGGCGTTCATTTTAAGGAAAATATCTATACGTATATATATATTATTTAACATACACGTTCCGCCATTTTTGAAAATACATTTAGAAGGATTTGCTTATAAAATATTTCGTGTCATCTCAGACATATAGGAAAAATATTGAGACTATAGCTCCTTTTGGAAATCCCTTGGGTAATTATCAATGCATGCAAAAACATATTTAGGTACTGTTCTCAGAACAGTCCTGCTCGGTTACTACACCAAATAGTAAATATCATAAAAACGTACTGCTCAAAATGAAATCAATCTCAAATACAGTATACAAGGTACCACGTGCGTCCGGTGCGCACGAAAATTGAAATCAAATAAAGATGCCATGACTATGCACAGAAACAAAACTGAGTGCAACGGGTGTGCACCAAAAACATCTGTCAAGTGCAACGGGCGTGCACGACAACAATACTAGATGCATCTAATCTGCACAAAATCCCGATTTAGTGCATCTAGTGTGCACAAAATCGCATCAAGTGCGCCAAGTGTTCGCAAAATCTCAATCCAGTGCACATGGTGCACGAAAACATATATCAAAAATCGAAATCGAAATCAGCGGTATACGACATACATCGGATCAAATCAAGTATACCGCAATAGATAACTCACAACCACATGCATCAGTATGCACAAAACCAAATCGAAGTACAAAAAGTGCATGAAAACTATACCGAAGGCATAAGTCCAAAATCATGTGCAACCCATATACACGAAATCAAATCAGTATCTCAGAATGTACAAAATCAAAATCAAGTGCAATGGGTATACACAAAACGAACATCATTACAACTGATGTATGGAACACTAGTCGAGTGTAAAGAATGAGTACACAGGAAATACCAATCATAACACAAAATCCTCAAAATACCAAAATCCAAGCAGTAGAAATGTGACATTCAAATCACCAAATCATAAATCGTAAACACTGACGTCGATGTGTTTCTTTTTCTCTGGTGTCGACTGATTCGAACTCGTCTCTTAGCTGTATGAACGGCGCTACAAACAGCTATACCCATATCTCGAGTCTCCTAAGTAATGTATCCCTTCACCTGATATCCGGACTACGTTAAACTTTTCGATCGATTCATCAAATCCCAAAATTCTCCAAGAGCTCAACACTCGAGTACAGTTTAAAAATACCCAGTACATGCCACAGCACCTACGGACCAGCCGTAAAAGGGAAAACCCAAGCCTCACTAATGGCAAGCGGAACTGCCACAAACCGTAAGGTTCAAAGGCGTTCTCATGTTCATTATGTCGAGTTAGGGTTTCATTCTTCTAGAGGGTCCATAGAAATACCTGCATGTTTTTCCGAATACCTTAAACTTGGGAAAATGGGTTTCTGACGTTCGTTCGAACCTTTTAACCTCGCCTAGACGACATCTGAATAACCTTTGTTCGCATGCTAAATGATGCCTTAATCCTCAGGGATAGACGATACATTAACGGTCATCACGTTCTAGCCAGTCTCTAGCAGTGGCTCAATCACCTGGTGCAGATATGAAACGCTCACGTCTACAAGAAAACATAGTAAACGACATATCGAAAAGCACACGCTGACTGCAACTCTAATCGCAGCTCGCTCTGCTCGTGCGACCATGGTAATAGAAACAACCATCCGATATTGACGAAGATAGATCATAAGAACGAATAGAATATGGTGGAAAGAAATATACATACTAAGACTTCTTAAGCGGAGTGGCGTATCATAAATATGTCGCGGATCATACCCACGGTACGTCACTCTACCTAAGTCACCAACTCCATCAACCAAGGTCAACCCAGACTCGGACAAATGTTAAACCTAGCGCTCTGATACCAACTTTGTCACGACCCGAAGGTACGGAACGTGACCGGCACTTAAATTACAAAACGTCTAAAGGCGTAAAGTAATCTAAGTAAGCTGAAGCCCAAAAATCTAAACCATTAAAATGAATAAGTGTAGGAAAACATGTTTAAAAGCAACATCAAATTTTCTTAAAAATTTCGGCAGAGTCTCCTTTATAAAAACTGGCCCCAAACGGATACAAACAAGAATAATATATACAAGCAATAAAAAGCATCCCCAAGAGGGAGCTAGCTCTACGCCAAATAGCGGAAACAACTATACAATGCACTATAATATACAACGCCGAAGGGAGATGCTCAAAACTCAAAAGAAAACCAAATCCACCAGGAAACTATAATAATACAAGCGCGACTCAAAGGTCGAAAGAAAAACAACCGGTCTTCTAATTCTACCAATAATACAAGTCTGGTTGATGGAGCTTACTAGATACAACTGAAATAAATAGTAGTACAATGGTGGTCACGATACAAGTGAACCAACCTACCAAGCAATCACCCTGAATGAAATGGTGTGCCAGCAAGCCGCCAAGGAAATCTGTACATCTGAACCTGAAAGAAAATTTGGCACAACGGGGGTGAGTTGCCAACTCGTGAGTAGAAGACATCTGTGAATAGAAATCGCATGCACGACGATCTCCTAGGTCATAATAATATACTTAACATAACACTAGACAACTAGTAGTGATAGGGTAATACGCTATGCATAAGTGTAATACTCAGTGCTCGTGTCAGTGTCACTAAATGGCAACATATCATGTATGTATGTTATGTATGAATGCATCATGAATTAAACAATCAACCATGAAATCTGGATATATCTGTATAAGAAAATCTTTAACTTTTATCATACTAAAATTTGTATGGTAATCTGAAACATCATCAATGAAATCCATGGAAATCCGTGTCAAGCATCAACACAAAACATATATATCTCAATGTCTCAATATCTCAAAATCTCAATATCTCGAAATCTCAATATCTCGGGCTCCGTTGGTCCGGATCAGCCCATATCATCAAATCTCACGACAACGGTCGGTATCCTTCGGATATCCGTCGCGCCAGACATCACTGGAAGGAAGTCTTTCCCTGCCAGGCTCATCGTCTACAACTCGAGCTTCTTGCCCCGGGGTACCATACCAGGCCCACCATGTACCCGAGACGGTTCATCCACTCCTCGAATCGGGTCTCGAAATCCAACAGAAAACATGAAATCTCATGGTGGACGACACATACATCACAAGAAAACCGCAACTTGCATTTTACAAATGATGATGCTAAGCTTTATTAAATTCTTGCGGTTTTCCCCCAAAATCCAGAAATCTCATAGAAATCCAAATCCCAAAATCATGAGTAAGTAAATAATGAGTATCGGCATAAGTCCTACAATACTGCATGATAATATGAATATGTGAATGCATGAAGTGTCTAAGTAATAAATGCAATATCTAAACTAGCACATGAGAGTAATCATACAATATTATATTGGACTAGCATTTAGCTGATTATATCAATAAAAGATAATATGTTCTAAAGTGTACGTGACATGTCAATACCGATGATGATGTGTGTGAGCCGGCAAATAAGTGTACGTGGAACATGCGCATCATCGGTAATGGTGCTGGTGTCCTAACGGACAGAGTTTCATATTAGCTAAAGAAACATATGTATGAACATACAATGCGATGAATACAATATGAATATAATGGTGAATGTGTAGTAAACGCACAACTAGAGAATACATACTAATTACGAGTCATACAGTTTGTTGTTTGAAAAAGCATGAATCGTGGTTTTTAGAAAATTAGGGGCTATGGGGTTTTTTTTTTAGAAAAGATATGTCCTTTGAAAAATCCGTAGAATCCCTCAGGCTGTCTTTAAAAATGCGCATGATTCGTTAGTTTTGAAAATAAGTATGACTCGAGCCTAAACTAATAACTACCTAACCAGTTAAGGGACTAACTAAAGAAACTAGTCGAAAGGTAAGAAGAATCCTCCTAAAGTCTGAGTCGATATCTCTAGTAGTCGGCGATCTAGCCTCAATAGCGTCACGTACGTAGTACGACTTTCTCGAGTCAAGAGCGCGGATCAATCATCACATCTATACCTCGTACGGTAAAATCTATCGTACGGCATCCCAAAATCGGGGTACGGGTCAACTATCACATATATATACATCATCGTTCGTATAGTATCATCATCAAACAATATCATGATCAAGGGTACTGTACTATAATCGCATACATTCTAATATCATCAAACATATATCATCGTCTATGTAAATATACATCATCAAATGATCCACTAAAATATCATGTCATATATCATATCGTGATTAAGTCATATATTACGATCTGGGTTTTATTCTAGAGTCTCGTTCATTTCAATGTCACCTACACATATTATCATTTATATATATTTCTTTTTCCATTACCCAACGATCCGCTAATATCATAACACATTTCATATCATATCTCGATCATATATCCAATATCTCACGGCATCATGCCCGATCATATCGACTCATCCCCAAGCATCATATAATATCCTCATATCATATGTATACACACATTCCTCTCTCTCTACACACACACACACACACACACATATACACCAAGTCAAGTTTGTGTGTGTGTATGTCTACATGAAACCTACGAATTCCCTACAAGGCAATCATCCTCTTGTTAAGTCTTCCTAAATCAGTCTAATCCAACTTAAAGTCTTCAATAGTACCCTACTCGCCAAGAATCTAAGGTCACGTCCGACTTCCTAATAATAGTACATAATATCCTTATTCTACGTTTGCGGGGGGTGCTATACGCCATCCACCCGTTTTCCTCTGTAGATATGCATCTACTCACCTGCATCCTCGCTTGCCGAAGCCGATGTCGCCATGCTCTTCCTATCGTCTCTAAATCCATGTGAGGATGCCTACATATAAACATATGGTATCGTAAATCGAAATCACGAATGAAAACCAAAACGGCACGCAAGTCGCTTATAGGTTAGAACATATAGCCTATGCCTGCAAAACTACCAAACAACCCCCGTCGCTGACGTACAAACATCAGACGACGGAACACAATATCAAATACCAAATCCCAATTTAAAACAAAGTCGCAAAATAATACAGCAACTCAAGAAAATGGTCCCAGATTTTACCCTAGGTGAAATTAGCCAATTTTGCATATGTGTAGGGTCTAGTTAACTGATATAGGAGCCCCAGAACAAGTACAAAGCCCAGTGGCCAAGTCCTGGCCGCAAATTGGGGCCAGAAGGGTTATATTTGCGGCCCAAGTATAGAATTGGGGTCCCGGGTCTTCAGGGTATACTCCAGGTTGTCTGCATAACTCTCAGTCTTCGCTAAATAATTTTCCAGGTCCCCGAGTCACTCCAGATTCCTAAATACCATCACAATTCTCACAATTTTCTGATGTCGGGGTTTCTAAGTTTGTGAATTGGCGGTTTACTCACAGGTTTTGTTTTTTAATCACTCACACAGTTCACTAAACTACACCATATCGATTCTAAACTTAATTAGATGTTAAAGGAAATGGAATACTATTCTAATGGTGCAAGAATTAGCTCATTTGGCAACTCAAGAAATTTCTTGAGTTGCCTCAAGTCTTCAAAATCCAAATTTTTTTGATCCAAAGTGTTTGTAGTGAGCTTGTGAATTCCTAAATACCATTCTTTTCTTTTCTTTTCTTTTCTTTTATTTTCTTTTCTCATCCTCTCATATTAAAACCAACCATGCATGAAAATAAAGAGAAAAGACATGGTAGAAAAATGTAGCAAGTGTGAAAAAAATGGCATGGTGTATGTCATGTGCATATATTAAGCCTAATACACGATTAGTGATATTTAATCGAGATTAGCATTTAATCAATTTACAAATAAATATTTTGAAAATCACTAATTATTTATATCACATAAACACCAATATTTATATAATTCTTATAATTTCCCAAATATTTTCCAAATTATCGGTATATAATTATACCAATTTATTAAAATATTCATAATATTTATTATTTAATTATAAAAATTCCCAAAAATAATATTTTATTTTTCTGAAATGTTACATGATCTTAGTCTCAAATAAGACTAATGATCCTTAGATATGGGTTATGTAAACATGTGAACCCATCGACCTCATAAATGTGGAAATGCGTCCTAAATGCAACACCCGTTGGCAAATCAAAACACCAATGTGAACCCCGTCAAGCAAATGCTTGACCAAAATCTAAATTGTATACGGATTTGGACTAATCCGCGTCCTACGAGCAACGAAATAAATCAGTCTCTGTATACAATCTAAGGGCAGCCCAAAATAAACATAACCTAAAACACACATATGAAACAAAGCTTGGAGAAGCAGAACGTTGTTATCGCTTTGCGATAACGTAATTAACTGCAGGGGCTTTCGCCTGTAGGAAAGATGCGTCCCTACAATCAATAAACTTCTCACCCTGAGATGGAATCTGAAAGTCGGCTACATCGGTCGCATTCATCCAAACCTTCGATATACGGCGCTATAAATCAACTTAGTGTCTTCGGAGAAGTGGATGGATCATACCTATGCATCTGCCCCCAAATTCAGGCGGGACGCTTATATTACCAGTTTTCGGCGGTAAACAGAAGGTATATGGTAACAGTTGTTCAAAATCATTGTCTTGTTATTTGGCAACACAAGGTGATATTCTCCAACGGCAACAACAGCAACATTTGCTCTGTTTCCTATTCTGATGATTATATCACCCTTTTCTAATGCTCTACTCCTTCTCAACCCATGTAACACATTACAAATGTGTCACGATCCGAAAAGGACACGTGACCGACACAAGGATCACGTGAAGTCCAGTAGACCCCACCGTAACCCAAGTAAGACAAAACCATGAATCTAAACTATAAATATAAGATTTATAATATGAAGTAAAACTTGTTTTGTAAAGAGTTGACGTTTGAAAAACGGACAGCACCTCCTTTGTAAAATTTGAATAAAACCCCAATACCATAGTAGTAAATAAATGCATCCCCATACGGGAGCTAGCTCGACATCCATACGGTGGAGACACAATCCACACAATAATATACGATGTCTAAGGCAAAGAACAATAAGAGGAAAACAATGAACACTATATATAAATATAGTCAAGCCGACTCTACACGAGTTCGACTACAACAACAATACAACTTCTAAAGTCATAGGCAATATCACTAGACCTGGTTTATGGAGTACATCTAGGTACAATAATAGATACAAGGCAAATGCCGAACGAATTCTAACCCACCTAGCTCAAGGATAAAGATGCAACCACGCCCAAATGAGCTCTCGTACTGTCATTATCGATCAAAGCGACTAAATCTGCAAGAAGTTATGGCACAACGGGGGTGGGTTATCAACTCGTGAGTAGAATTCGCATAATAAGATAGAAATTGCATGCATAAGCGGTGAAACAACTAAAGCATGGGAAAACATTCACATTACGGAAAGCAAATAAACATGCATCGAAATCAGAGTTCAAGCGATGAACAACAACAATAATAATTGCCTATCATGTACAACTCGTGTACCGCTATCCTAACATGTGTAGTATGCAATACGTGTGGTTATCATGGCATCATAAAATAAATCTACATCTCGCCCGATACGGGAATAGCAAACCACTAAAGCATAAGAAGTATGTGAGTCATGAATGTAATATGCATAAATTTAACTTGAATTTAAGCGCAATGTAACGATAACAATTGTCACGACCCGAAGGTACGGAACGTGACTGGCACTTAAATTACGAAACGTCTCAAGGCGTAACGTAATCTAAGTAAGCCCAATCCCAGAAAATCAAAACCATTAAAGAAATAGAGTGAAGGAAAACTTAAATTAAGAATGTGATTTTTGTAAAATAAGTCACATTAAAACATTTTAAAAACATCAAAATTTTCCGAAAATTTCGGCAAAGTCTCCTTTGTAAAAACTGGCCCCGAAACGGGTACAACACAAAATATGCATAAGTATAGAATAAAGGCATCCCCAAGCGGGAGCTAGCTATTCGCCAAAGGTGGAATCACAACCACACGTAATATATATCATAATAGAGCCAATAAGCATATAAAAGCACGAGGAAAATAAAACATCCCGTCGGCTCAAGTGAGCATCGACACCAGAAATAGAATATATACAAATCTCACAAGCTCACCATCTAAGTCCAAACTATAACTGGTGAGAAACGGTAGATAAGGTAGATGGAGTGTACTAGATACGGTAATAATACACAAAGTGGGAACCAAATATCCTCGCAACCCACCCGAGCAAACCGCAAGTCGATGCAAATGGAGTAGAGGAAGATAACACACTCGCCGCTTCTATGCTGACGGGTCGGACCTGCAACAATAATGTGGCACAACGGAAGTGAGTTGCCAACTCGTGAGTAGTAAGTAACATCTAATAAGGCTATCGTAAGCATGCACGCAATTGCATCACAACCTATATATATCGATATGATACGATGTACTAGCATGAATGCAACATGAATGCATAATCAAACACGAAACCTGAACAAGTCTGGTATGAGAAAATCATTATTCTTATCTTAGAAAAATCTCTGTGTAATAAACTGAAATATCATCAATGAAATCAACAGAAAATCCGTGTCAAGTATTGACACAATATATATATATATATATATATCAATGTCTCAATATCTCAATGTCTCAATATCTCGGGCTCCGTCAGTCCGGATCGATTCATATCATCAAATCTCACGACTACGTCGATATCCTCCGGATATCCGTCGCGTCAATAATAACCGGTCGGTAGTGCTGTAGGGTTCTTAGGCACAACCACAAGGTTTCACAAGGCATCAAACATGCCATATTTAAAAAATTAGTGTGCCAAACAACCCTAACCTAGGATCTAACTAGAGTATTAGGGTAAGAAACAACAAGTAAACAACTTTACTTCTAAGTGAACGAGAAATACAACCTTTGTAGACCGGTCATTCACTTTAAAGCTCCGTGTAGTAGTCCCTTCACTGCGAGTATCAATCTCCCGAACTCTAGTATGGGTTCTCCCGGAGAAATGAACAAGCTTGCTCGAAGTTTTCGAGGCCGAAGACGATCTACGTCGAGGAGACTCAAGCCCATGTTATTTCTTCACTAATTATGAAATTAATGAAGCAAACATCCTAAACTAAATGGCAAGTAGTAGAGAATGATGAAGTATGAAGTGGGCTCTCTTTAGATTTATTTTTCTCACAATATTTTCTCACCTTGAGAAAAGCAAGTAAGCTTTTCTCATGAGGAAGAAGAAGCTCAAGTGAAGAGGATGAGAGAATGAACTCATGAGGTGAGAATAGCAACCATGAGTGAGTTAGTATCATACACTAACTCATGTAGAGAGTTTACTATGGCTAACTATAATGGTTAAGTTAATAAATATTTACAAGTAAAACAAATGAGTGGACTTAGTCAATGATTCCACAAGCTTCTACAAGCTTGAACCATGTGATTAATTTCCACTAATTTGGTTTTCTTTAGATAAATAAAAACCTTACATTATAATTAGTATGGTGTAACTCTCATACACCCATGTAGTGTGTATCAACAACCATGACACAAAAGTTGTACATTAATATATATCACATATACACTAATGCACACAAGTGAGAAAAGAAATCATAAGTGAGCTAATATTAATTAATGTAATCTAGTATATCAAATATACAATTATACAGTAAATTATTAAATCAACACTTGATTTAATAATCCGGCTATATCACATATAACCGACTAATATCAAATGCAACAATTTATCGAATTAACACTTGATCAGAAAATCCGACTATATCACATATAACTGACCGATGTCACAAATCGCGAGAATAGAATGCGGTATTACATACACGCATCAATCTCGGTCCCGCACATATCACATATGTGCTCCTACTCCGTTTCGCATGAACCAGGAAACCTCTGTGTAGGACTCTAAAGACTCGTCAATACACCGGCAGTAGGTGATGATCATATCAAACACCCACAAGCCGCAAGCGGTCTACTAAATGTAACGGCCATCCGGGTATTGAGTGCAGGGTTACTAGGCACTCTCACAAGGGTCTATAACGCATCAACCATGCCCGATTTAAAATTTAGACATGCCGAACAACCCTAACCAAGATCTTTAAACTAGAGATTAGGCGAAACAAAGCATGTTAAACACTTTAACACTAAGAGTTTGGGATTACAACTTTTGTAGTCCGGTCCTTCACTTCTAAAGCTCCGTGTTGAGGTCTCTTCGCTGCGATCATCGAGTATCCGGACTCTAGAGAGGCTCCACGAAGAGAAAGATGCAAGCTTGCTTCCGATCTTCGATAACAAAGATGATCTACCTTGAAGTTTCTTTAACACATGCTCTCACTCACTAATGAAGTGAACACCCTAATCTAAATGGCTAGGATAGATTAGGATGATGAAGTAGAAATTTAGCTCTCTTTTATTATCATAATCTCACACTAATCCATCACAAAACCCAAAGCTAGAAAGCTTTTCAAGGAAGAAGAAGGAGAAAAATGAATAATAATCCTTTTGTGATGAAGATGAAAGGCTAACCATTGTAGAGACTTAACTAGGGTTAAAGGGTGTGGGTTGGGTTTGGAAATATCTTGCAAAATATCTAAATGAAATATCTTTGTGATTGAATTCTAATTCCGGTGTGTAGTTGAAAAATTGTATAGAAATCACAACCAATTATTTGACCGCAATCAATAACGGTGTCGATTGTAGAGCGTTAGTAAGTGCGGATCGTCCACAGGGAAAGTGTAATCGTTCGTGTTTCGAATTAGATGAATCGAAAATTTAAAGAAAAGAAAAGGAAGAACAATTCATGATTTTTAAAATGAAGTTCAAGAATTAGAAGAATCTAGATCTAATAACAAGAAAACATTAAAGTCAAGAATTGAGATGTGGTGATTTCCAAATCAAATATCAAGAATCGAAGTGAGGCTCGTAGGAATCGATCGGATCTATAGATGTGATGAAATATAGCGATTACATATTCTTATCCATCGATGAATTGATACTAGATCGATGATGATCAACGAGAATTAGAGATTTCTTGTGAAACTAGGGTTTCATCTTCTATCCCTTGTCCCTTCGTCGATATCATTCACATTCTAGCCTCTAGTAAATTCAAGAATCGATTGTGGATTCCTAATTTCGAGCGATCACAATCAAGAAAGCATCGCAACGAAACTAGGTCGTCGATTCTTCAATTTGCTAGGGTTTACAAACTCGTAGGACTTAAGAATCGTTTTAAGATTTGTTCCATCATCATTCTATTGATCGTCTCGACTCCTTTACGAGCGGAGTTTTACTCAAACATCACAACAAGAACCACAATCACAAATTGAGATCGAATCATGATGCAAGAATTTAAAGAAAGCAAGATTAAAGAATTTCACCTTTTATTTATTAACAATTCCGTTACAATTCGCTCAAGAACTACAAGAGGAAGAACTCGATCGTCGATTTGGCTTCGCTCGTCTTCTTGAGTCGCGGATCGGCTTGGATCACTTGCTCGATTGAAGATCGGCTCCGCTCCTAAAAGGTTGAAGGCTTCTTGCTTGATTTGGTACTCGGGATCTTGAATTTGGCTTTGGAGTTTGGATTAGGGTTTGAGGCACAAGTTGTGTCACTCAACTTGTGGGTGGAAGATGAAGAACTTTCAACAACCCTTGAAAATGAAGCCAAGGGTCCCTTTTATAGCCTTAAGAATGATTAGCTTCCTTAAGAAGCTAAGATTAGGTTAGCTTCTCTCATAAGCTTGGTAGTTAGGAGGAAGGTTCTAGAATTAGTTTGTTAGGGTTGGTTTCCTTCATAAGTTTGGAGTTTAGGGAGAATCTTCTAGGCTTTAAGTTAGTTACTTGGCTTGCTTTGGAAGCTTGGAAGTTTAGCTTGAATAAGGAGCTTGCTGATCTGGCAGAAGATTCTGGAGTATTCTGGAATTTCACATAGCTTGATGAGGTGTAGGAATTGAGAGAAGTATTCTGCAGCAGAGAGGAGTTGATGATGTGGCAATTCCACCGCGGATCCGTGGCACGTGCCTCCTTAGGCTGCGGATCCGCGGTCACGTGAGGGGTTTAGGGTATCATCTCTCCAGTGATGATTCCTGCTGAATTCTTGGTATTTTTATGATATGTTGATTCTCACAATTCCTTCTAGATTACTACCAGCTCTCAAGTCTTTGAGTTGGCGTAATTTTGATCAGCGTTTTGACAATTTTGGCTCGGTTCCTGGAATTTCCTGCACAGACTTCGAAACAATTGTTGCGCTATTCAAGAATGATGCGATGCCATGATAAACACACAATTTCCCTTAAAATGACGGTTTTAGTATACAACACAGGTAATCTGGTATTTTACAGCTGTTTTGCTAATATGTGCAATATGCAAACAGAACACTACTAGATGAGTGCAAATGATAGGGAAATTGACGTGTTAAAAATACATTATTTTCGACTGATCAAATTCCCCAAAACTTATTTTCGGTCGTCTCGAGCGAACTGTTTTATTAAAAAGAGAAGGAAAAAATAAAGAAAAAGAAAAACTAACTAGCACACTTTCGTAGGCAACACGATTGCACTGAGCACGTGCAACAAGCCTTTAAATCTCTAGGTGTCCCTAGTAGGAGAAGTGTGGTCTCCTGAGGGTTTTCAGCGGATTGCACCCACAAAATTCAATAATAAAAGGAAGACCGTGAATATTACATTTAAAGACAAGAATTGTAAAAGAAAGACTTTGAAAATTAGAGTTTCCAACTATGCTAGCTTTTCGGTTGTCATGAGCCTTATAGTCATGAAAAAATGTTAGAAATCACATAACCCCTTAATAAAACATCGTCTTTATTCTTCATTCCTATCTTTCTTCCAAATATCAATCATATAACCCTACGTGTGTGCAAAGAACATCCCTACACCCGGAGAATTCAATTCAAGCTATCATACTCTTGTCCATCCACCTCAGTACTTTTTAATCAATGAATATTTAGATGAATTCGCTCACACACTTTCATGCGACCGTTAATACTTCTTGAGGTACTAACCGACCGATTACTCATGTGCTTACATATTTGGTGTTTTTCCTCGTCTTGCACCACCTAAGGCTTAGCAGTGACTCCCAGACCAGTTGGCCTTAAGGCACTAGGTGAAGAGGCACCCTCGCTATATTTTTTTATTGCTGTCTTGGCGATAACAAAACCAGTGTTCATTTTTCTCACCTTTTTATATTTTATACATTGGCTTTTAGAAAAGAGTATTTCAAGGTATCCTCTACTATCCCGAGTTTCAAGACGTGTGTAAATGCGAATAGCAGGGTATCAACGTTCAAAATGTTTGGCTTCCAGAATAGGAACTATTTTTCAGACTTATTTTTATTCTCAGATTAGTGACTTACTTCATCTTACTAACCCTTGGAACAACAGCTCATAACTACTTATTACTAGTTCGTATAAGAAAACTTTATATTTTTGAAAATTTTTAAAATTTTTATATGTTTTTTCTTTTAAAAATGTTTTGTGCTTATGCAAAGAGATATGCAAATGATGCAAAAATAAGCACAAAGCTCCCCCAAACTTGTTTTCAACAGTGTCCTCACTGTTGCCATCTGCTAAATCTCGAAAAACCTGTAAGCCTGGGAGGAAATTTATTAATGGGGGCAAAATATTTAAGTGAAAATTCTCCCCCAAACTTACTTTTGGCTCACAATTTTGTGTAAAAAAATTTCTTATCAAGAGCTAGATTATACCCCCCCCCAAACTTGAGTTAAGCAATGTTAATCTTTGAAAATCACATGAGGGGGTCTAGATCATTGGTCGATGCCAAGCTTTGCAAAGACCGAAGGTTAACACCAACCATTCGAAGATTTTATCAATGTAGTGCTCAGGTTGGTGGAAAGGTAGAAAGACGTGGGGAAAAGGTAAGTGGTGGAATATAATGTGTCTGCGTCTCATTTTGGAAAGACGATGCAGTGTATGTGATGGATTACTCGCATTCTTTTTACAGTTCAGAAGAAGGGGTAGAGGTTCAATTTCATTGATTGGGAGATGATTCATCTCAACACCCGTGTCTTTCAAAAATGCGAGTTCTTCAGCGAAGATCTCCTCAAAAGTTCCATCAATACCCCGAAGAATAATATCATCACAAAGCGCGGGGTGATCTTCAGACTCTAAAAGCAGTTCATAATCATTGTTAGATGTTGACCCGGACAACTCGGTGGAAGAGTCTGTATGTGTATGATATATAGTTGGGTCAAACAACAACGTATGAAAAGAGTCAAGATCAGTATCATGAGGGTCGTCAAATTCGCTGCTGTCGACATCCATTAATTCGACAGAACAGACCTGAGCAGTAGGTTCGGAGGGTACACTTCCCAACTTGTAAATGTTCGGCTCAATTGACCTATTCCCGAAGGATAGGGTCATAGAGCCATTACGACAGTTGATGATAGCGTTGGAAGTGGCCAAAAAGGGGCGACCTAAAATCACCGGAACTTGATTCAGTGGGTTCGCTACAAGCTGTGTATCAAGTACAATAAAGTCCACAGGGAATACAAATTCCCCGATTTTTATTCACACATTCTCCAGTTCACCCCTAGGTTTGGTGATTGATCGGTCAGCCATCTGGAGAGTTATGCTCGAGGGCTTTAACACTCCGATACCTAGTTGCTCGTAAACCGAGTATGGAAGCAAGTTAACACTAGCGCCAAGGCCAAGTAAAGCACGGTTGATGTGTTTTTCCCCAATAGAAATAGAAATAGTAGGACAGCCAGGGTCCTTACGTTTCCGTGGTAATTGTTGGGAAAAGTCGTGTCTACAGTCTTTGCCATGAATATCTTCTTGGGCACTTGAGTCTTTCTCTTCCTAGTGCACAAGTTCTTAAGAGTTTTCGCGTAGGACGGAACTTGTTGGATAGCATCTAGGAGAGGGATGTTGATGTTAACTTGCTTAAACATGTCTATAATCTTCTCCATATGTGGACTCGATTTGTTACCCCTTAACCAATTAGGATAAGGTGCTTTAGCAATAAGTGTTGGGTCCATCATAGGAGAAGGAAGTGTGTTTGGAACCGATCTTAGAATAGAAGTGGGAATCGTCGGTGGTAGACTAGAAGAGGTTGGCTGAGGTGTCGAGCCTTTGGGAAAACGGAGAATAGGCTCGGAAGAAAGTGGTGGGGTAGAAGAACTGGGGTCATAATTAGAAGTGGAAGCGGAAGGAAAGGTCTCAGCCGGGATATTATCGATAGATTTGTCAGTGTCATCAATCTCTTCCCCAATGTGATTGTCAAGCACTCTTCCAGATCTCAACGTGATTGCATTCACATTGTGTGAATAGCCAGGATTGGGTAAAGGTTGAGCTGGAAGTTTCCCTTCTCTCTTGCACTCATTTCGGCTTTTAGTTTTGCAATTTGTTCTTCCATCGATTTGATATTCTCATTTTGAGAGACAATGATCTTCATCACATTATCGAAGGAAGATTGCATTTTTGCCATCCCTCGGATGGATTGTTTCATGAAAGTATCAAAGGTTTGTGCTAGTGCAGAGGTATTATCTGCACCGGTCAATTGCAAAGAGTTTTCATGTGGTGCAAAAGTGTTGACCGGATTTTGGAAGTTTTGTGCTTGGAAGGGGTGCTGACTCAATTGTGATGGTTGCTGTAGTGGTAGAGGGACCCTTTGGAAATTGTTTTGGGTTGGAACCGTGTTTTGAGATTGTGATTGGTTTCAAGCAAAGTTAGGGTGATTCCTCCAACCCTGATTATATGTGGAAGAAAATGGATCATTTCTAGGTCTTTGGAAAGCAGCATTGGTATGCTCGTGACCTTGAAACGGAGAATTTATTGGACATTCTTCCGTGAGATGTGATGGATCAGAACAGCATCCACATACAGTTTTGGAGAGTGACATTTGATTTAGGACGGCAGCTAAAAATTTATTTTCCATAGTCTCGAGTTTCTTTTGTATAGCTGAAATTTCATCTCTAACTCCTATGGAAACATCCGATTGGTTATTGCCACCCCTAGACGATTGACTCACACCCTCCCACTGTAAAGATTTTTCAGCGAAATCTTCTAGGACTTTCCAGGCTTCCCCATCATCTTTGGTTATGAAGTTGCCTTGACACATGGATTCAAGGGTCTGTCTTGTGTTAGGATTAATGCCCTCATAAATGATTCGGCACAGATCCCATCTGGGGATTCCGTGATGTGGACATTGAACTAACAGATCCTTAAAGCGTTCAAGACATTTTGAAAATGATTCATTTGGAAGCTGGGTGAATTGATTTATTTCGCTACGGACTTGAGCTGTCTTATGATGTGGGTAGAATTTCTTAAGGAATGCTTTGACGAATTCTTCCCAATTTGAAATGGAATGTGCGGTAGTGTTATACAACCACTTCTCGGCTATACCGGTAAATGGGAGAAGACGTAGACGCATAGCATCCACAGAAAGCTGTGAAGCACCCATCATTGCGCATACATTTTCAAATTTGGTGATAAAGGCATATGCGTCTTCAGACTTGAGACCGTGATATTTTGGTAGAAGGTTGATGTATTGGGGTTTTATTTCAAAATTGTCCCCGTTAACTGGTGGAATGGAGAGACAGGTCGAAAGAGGACCTCGTGTTGGATAGCACCTCTCTTGGAGAGAGATGCGGGATGGATTCTGCGCACCTGCGGACGGCGGCAGAGTAGTGGTAAAGAAGTTCGATGGAGAAGGATCCATCGATGTGGGTGTGGTGGTGGGTAAAGAAGAGGTAAATGTAGAAATACCGACTTCGGAGTCGATCGGGGGAACGCAGACTAAACGGGCACTAGAATCCCGTGTCCAGCCTATCTTGCACTAAAGGGTTTAGCACAAGTGGCAGCGTTGATATAATTAGGGGAAATGATGTGATTGGTGTTTGTTTTGAAAAAGATACGGATTTTTGAAAAAATGATGCGATCACAACAAATGCAACAAGCAACCCTAAGTCTAGTGGTCACCTAGGTCAAGGCTCTAGACCGCTCCTAACTGCCAAAAGACAAGTCACAGGATCAATCCTCCACTGCCTCTTTGTCTCCCCTGTGGCCAGGTAAGTGCCAGGTAAGTGGGAAGGTACTCCACTACGTAAGTAGTGGGCCTAATTAATAACCACTAGCCTTAGACACACTTGCCTTAGACACCACAAAAGAAACGCGGATAAGCAATGAGTTACCCACGGCCTTCTCTTGTCCTAAGTGAGCGCGACGGTCCTTAGAGTCATCTCTAAATCTTTTTTAGTTAATGAGAGTAATGCGGATGTAAGTTTGTAATTTTTGGGGCTTCGGAAGGGTAATGAACTCCCCACCTAATCTGAATTTGGCCGTGCCCCTTAAATTCCGTATTAATATGCAAACAACCAAAAATCAAAACACGCACAATTTTTATTGCTTTTTGCGGCGCTGCGATTTATTTGCAAAGAAACCAGCACCAAATTGTTATTGGAGCAGATTAAGGAGGAGATAAGAAAGTAAGAAGTTTACAGAGAAATTTTGGTGTAGGGATGACGTCAGCACGCCGCGGATCCGCCGTAATGGTCGCCTAATGCCACGGAAACGCGGTCAAGTCTGAAGATCACTGCACAAAATTTCCAGTAGCTGTTCCTGTTCACCCCCTGAGTCCTCTGGAATACTCCGAAAAATTTTCCAATTGAACAGTAGATTCCAGATTTCCTCGCAACAAATCACAACAACATGTTTAGTGTTTGTGCCGATTTAGATCTAAAAATATAGATGGAATAAATTTTTCAACTCAAATTTCAAAAAATGAACGAATTAGCGCACTATTCCCCGGCAACGGCGCCATTTGATTGAATTCTAATTCCGGTGTGTAGTTGAGAAATCACAACCAAAAATAATTTGATCACAATCAATAACGGTGTCGATTGTAGCGCGTTAGTAAGTGCGGATCGTCCACAGGGAAAGTGTAATCGTTCGTGTTTCAAATTAGATGAATCAAAAATTTAAAGAAAAGAAAAGGAAGAACAATTCATGATTTGTAAAATGAAGTTCAAGAATTAGAAGAATCTAGATCTAATAACAAGAAAATATTAAAGTCAAGAATTGAGATGTGATGATTTCTAAATCAAATATCAAGAATCGAAGTGAGGCTCGTAGGAATCGATCGGATCTATAGATGTGATGAAATCTAGCGATTACATATTCTTATCCATCGATGAATTGATACTAGATCGATGATGATCAACGAGAATTAGGGATTTCTTGTGAAATTAGGGTTTCATCTTCTATCCCTTATCCCTTTGTCGATATCATTCACATTCTAGCCTCTAGTAAATTCAAGAATCGATCGTGGATCCTTAATTTCGAGCGATCACAATCAAGAAAGCATCGCAACGAAACTGGGTCGTCGATTCTTCAATTTGCTAGGGTTTACAAACTCGTAGGACTTAAGAATCGTTTTAAGATTTGTTCCATCATCATTCTATTGATCGTCTCGACTCCTTTACGAGCGGAGTTTTACTCAAACATCACAACAAAAACGACAATCACAAATTGAGATCGAATCATGATGCAAGAATTTAAAGAAAGCAAGATTAAAGAATTTCACCTTTTATTTATCAACAATTCCGTTACAATTCGCTCAAGAACTACAAGAGGAAGAACTCGATCGTCGATTTGGCTTCGCTCCTCTCCTTGAGTCGCGGACCGGCTTGAATCACTTGCTCGATTGAAGATCGGCTCCATTCCTAAAAGGTTGAAGGTTTCTTGCTTGATTTGGTACTCGGGATCTTGAATTTGGCTTTGGAGTTTGGATTAGGGTTTGAGGCACAAGTTGTGTCACTCAACTTGTGGGTGGAAAATGAAGAACTTTCAACAACCCTTGAAAGTGAAGCCAAGGGTCCCTTTTATAGCCTTAAGAATGATTAGCTTCCTTAAGAAGCTAAGATTAGGTTAGCTTCTCTCATAAGCTTGGTAGTTAGGAGGAAGATTCTAGAATTAGTTAGTTAGGGTTGGCTTCCTTCATAAGATTGGAGGTTAGGGAGAAGGTTCTAGGCTTTAAGTTAGTTACTTTGCTTGCTTTGGAAGCTTGAAAGTTTAGCTTGAATAAGGAGCTTGCTGATCTGGCAGAAGACTCTGGAGTATTCTGGAATTTCACATAGCTTGATGAGGTGTAGGAATTGAGAGAAGTATTCTGCAGCAGAGAGGAGTTGATGATGTGGCAATTCCACCGCGGATCCGCGGCACGTGCCTCCTTAGGCTGCGGATCCGCGGTCACGTGAGGGGTTTAGGGTATCATCTCTCCAGTGATGATTCCTGCTGAATTCTTGGTATTTTTATGATATGTTGATTCTCACAATTCCTTCTAAATTACTACCAGCTCTCAAGTCTTTGAGTTGGCGTAATTTTGATCAGCACTTTGACAATTTTGGCTCGGTTCCTGGAATTTCCTGCACAGACTTCGAAACAAGTGTTGTGCTATACAAGAATGATGCGATGCCATGATAAACACACAATTTTCCTTAAAATGCCGGTTTTAGTATACAACACAGGTAATCTGGTATTTTATAGCTGTTTTGCTAATATGTGCAATATGCAAACCGAACACCACTAGATGAGTGCAAATGATAGAGAAATTGACGTGTTAAAAATACATTATTTTCGACTGATCAAATTCCCCCAAACTTATTTTCGGTCGTCTCGAGCGAACTGTTTTATTAAAAAGAGAAGGAAAAAATAAAGAAAAAGAAAAACTAACTAGCACACTTTCGCAGGCAACACGATTGCACTGAGCACGTGCAACAAGCCTTTAAACCTCTAGGTGTCCCTAGTAGGAGGAGTGTTGTCTCCTGAGGGTTTTTAGCGGATTGCACCCACAAAATCCAATAATAAAAGGAAGACCGTGAATATTACATTTAAAGACAAGAATTGTAAAAGAAAGACTTTGAAAATTAGAGTTTCCAACTATGCTAGCTTTTCGGTTGTCATGAGCCCTATAGTCATGAAAAAATGTTAGAAATCACATAACCCCTCAATAAAACATCGTCTTTATTCTTCATTCCTATCTTTCTTCCAAACATCGATCATATAACCCTACGTGTGTGTAAAGAACATCCCTACACCCGGAGAATTCAATTCAAGCTATCATACTCTTGTCCATCCACCTCAGTACTTTTTAATTAATGAATATTTAGATGAATTTGCTCACACACTTTCATGCGACCGTTAATAGTTCTTGAGGTACTAACCAACCGATTACTCATGTGCTTGCTTATTTGGTGTTTTTCTTCGTCTTGCACCACCTAAGGCTTAACAGTGACTCTCAGACCAGTTGGTCTTAGGGCACTAGGTGAAGAGGCACCCTCGCTATATTTTTTTATTGTTGTCTTGGCGATAACAAAACCAGTGTTCATTTTTCTCATCTTTTTATATTTTATTCATTTTTTTTATTTCCTTCATACATTGGCTTTTAGACAAGAGCATTTCAAGGTATTCTCTACTATCCTGAGTTTCAAGACGTGTGTAAGTGCGAATAGCAAGGTATCAACGTTCAAAATGTTTGGCTTCCAGAATAGAAACTATTTTTCAGACTTATTTTTATCCTCAGATTAGTAACTTCCTTCATCTTACTAACCCTTGGGACAACAGCTCATAACTACTTATTGCTAGTTCGTATAAGAAAACTTCTAATTTTCTGGGTTTTCTTAAATTTTTCCAATCTATTGGATGTAATTTTTCACTATCTAATCTTTTATTATCTTATTTATGTACAAAATTTTTTATATTTTTGAAAATTTTTAAAATTTTTATATGTTTTTTTTTTTAAAAAAATGTTTTGTGCTTATGCAAAGAGATATGCAAATGATGCAAAAATAAGCACAAAGCTCCCCCAAACTTATTTTCAACTGTGTCCTCACTTTTGCCATCTGCTAAATCTCGAAAAACCTGTAAGCCTGGGAGGAAATTTATTAATGGGGGAAAAATATTTAAGTGAAAATCCTCCCCTAAACTTATTTTTGGCTCACAATTTTGTGTAAAAAATTTTCTTATCAAGAGCCAGATTATACAGCCCCAAACATGAGTTAAGCAATGTTAATCTTTGAAAATCACATGAGGGGGTCAAGATCATTGGTCGATGCCAAGCTTTGCAAAGACCGAAGGTTAACACCAACCATTCGAAGATTTTATCAATGTAGTGCTCAGGTTGGTGGAAAGGTAGAAAGACGTGGGGAAAAGGTAAGTGGTGGAATAGAATGTGTGTGCGTCTCATTTGGGAGAGACGATGCAGTGTATGTGATGGATTGCTCGCATTCTTTTTACAGTTCAGAAGAAGGGGTGGAGGTTCAATTTCATTGATTGGGAGATGATTCATCTCAACACCCGTATCTTTCAAAAATGCGAGTTCTTCAGCGAAGATCTCCTCAAAAGTTCCATCAATACCCCGAAGAATAATGTCATCACAAAGCGCGGGGTGATCTTCAGACTCTAAAAGCAGTTCATAATCAGTGTTAGATGTTGACCCGGACAATTCGGTGGAAGAGTCCGTATGTGTATGATATATAGTTGGGTCAAACAACAACGTATGAAAAGAGTCAAGATCAGTATCATGAGGATCGTCAAATTCGTTGCTGTCGACACCCATTAATTCGACAGAACAGACCTGAGCAGTAGGTTCGAAGGGTACACTTCCCAACTTGTAAATGTTCAGCTCAATTGATCTATTCCCGAAGGATAGGGTCATAGAGCCATTACGACAGTTGATGATAGCGTAGGAAGTGGCCAAAAAGAGGCGACCTAAAATCACCGGAATTTGATTCCGTGGGTTCGCTACAGGCTGTGTATCAAGTACAATAAAGTCCACAGGGAATACAAATTTCCCGATTTTTATTAACACATCCTCCAGTTCACCCCTAGGTTTGGTGATTGATCGGTCAGCCATCTGGAGAGTTATGCTCGAGGGCTTTAACACTCCGATACCTAGTTGCTCGTAAACCGAGTATAGAAGCAAGTTAACACTAGCGCCAAGATCAAGTAAAGCACGGTTGATGTGTTTTCCCCCAATAGAAATAGAAATAGTAGGACAGCCAGAGTCCTTACGTTTCCGTGGTAATTGTTGGGGAAAAGCCGTGTCTACAGTCTTTGCCATGAATAACTTCTTGGGCACTTGAGTCTTCATCTTCCTAGTGCATAAGTTCTTAAGGGTTTTCGCGTAGGATGGAACTTGTTGGATAGCATCTAGGAGAGGGATGTTGATATTAACTTACTTAAACATAGTCCCAGTTGTCGAGTACATATCCTAAGGGCTTTATCAACATGTAACATAGAGACAATCAGAGTACATGTTAAGATAAAGTACAACCAGATAGCGTACTATCATGTCGAGCAAGAAAGTTCTCCCTATATATGTCCAAGCATCCACTACAATATACATCGTATGTACAGTAATGGCCTCTAAGGCATACATATAACTAACAATCTCCCACTTGCACTAGGGCCATCTGTTGTGGTATCGCATACCCAACAATTAGCTGTGGTTGAAGTATCTCATACTCAACCATCCCATAATAGTCTCTACTGGGAAAAAGGCTTTTGTGAGTGGATCCGCGCTGTTGTCCTCTGTGTCTACTCTCCTAACCTCGATCTCCCTGGAGATCAACCATCTCCATGATCATGTGATACTGCCTAAGAATTATATCTAGATTTCTGATGGAACGGGGGTTCCTAGGCCAAAGCCATAACTCCATTGTCACACAATGGTTGGAACGAAGTTCATCTTATGAACTAATATATATATCCAGACTGCCTCTTTGGTAGCATCCTTGGTAACGACGTATCTTGCCTTTAATCGTTTAGTAAGTCACGGTATCTAGCTTGGAACTCTTACAACATACCGTCCCTCCACTGAGGGTAAAGACAATGCCTGCGACTGACATTCAGTCGTCCTTATCACTCTGGAACCTTTCCAGTGATTCTCCCCAGGATCGATTGATACCATCTCACTACAACTAGTGAGTATCCTAACATCCATTTAAATCTATCTCATAGATATAAATACCTAGGATTTAGGAGGTATCACCTTGATCCTATATGGAGAATCCTTGTGATAAGCGGAGATTGACCGAGCGTAGCATAGGAAACCCCTTCACTATCAAGAGTATGTCATCCACGTACTCTATGAGGATCACCACTATACTCCCTACTGCCTTTTTGTATATACAAGGTTCATCTACCATTTTGATGAAGTCAAACTCTTTGACTATCACATCAAAACAGATGTTCTAATTCCGCAATGCTTGATTTATTTCATAAAACAACTTGCTCACGTTTCCGCTGCTCCCACTGTCTACGAAGCCCTCTGGCTGTGTACTTATAGACGCTCTCTTCCAAATCACCTTTTAGAAAAACAGTCATGACACCCAACCGCCAGTTATCGTAGTTATGGTATGTAGCCGTGGCAAGTAGGATCTGAATGGACTTAAGCATAGCTTTGAAAGTCTTAACTTTTCCATGTACACCAAGTAATATTCTCAAGATATACTTGCTCCTGATGGGGATTTAACCCTTCAGATAAAACAACCAAAGTCCATACTTTGTTGGTGTATAAGGATTCCATCTCAGATCGCTAAGCATCCAGCCATTCTTACAGAGTCCCACTCCTGATGGCCAGCTCGAAACTAGTTGGGTCATCATCTCATGATGCAATCCTCGCTCCCACTGTCATAGAGAAAATCGAAATATCTCTCAGGTGGGTGAGGAACCCTACTAGATCGGTGGAGAGGCTGAGGTTCGTTGGAAACTATTGAATCCTTTGGTTCTACCAAATCAACAGCTGCAGTTTGTATAGCTGAAACTCTTTCCAGTTCTACCTCATGACCAATAATTTCTTCACAAGAAATTCCCTTTCACAAAGGTGGCATGCTGAGGAACAAAACATCTTTTGTTCCTCGGTTAGGTAGAAGATATTCCCTTGCGAATGCTTGGGATATCCAACAAACTTCTACAGAACTGACTTTGCCTCGAGCTTGTCCGGATTTTGCTTTTAGACATAGGCTGGACAACCCCAAATCTTAACATACTTAAGATATGGGCTCTTCCCATTCCATATCACATATGAAGTGGTAGGCAACTGATTTGATTGGAACCCTATTCAATAGGTATGCAGCTTCTCAAGTGCATAACTCTCAAAAGAAAATAGGAAACTCAGTAGTACTCATCATGGAGCGCACCATATCACATAGGGTGTGATTGCTCCGCCCCGATACACCTAGGTGTTGTGGTGTAAACGGAGGAGTAATGCTGAGAGAGAATCTCATTCTCCTTTAGAATAGTCCAGGAATTCCGTGCTCAAGTATTCTCCTCCTTGATCTCATCAAAGGACATAATACTTATACCCGTTTTTGGTTCTCTACTTCTAACTCATATTCATTGAATTTCTCAAAAGGTTCAGACTTGTGTTTCAACAAGAACATATGTCCGAATCTTGAGAGATAATCAGTGAATGTAATGAAGTATAAAGAACCGGTCCTGGCATGTGTAGACAGGGGACCTCATACATCAACATGTATCAATCCCAAGAGTTCACTAACTCTTTCTCTGTTTCCAATAAACAGAGCTGTGGTCATCTTATCTTTGTGACATGACTGGCAAGTTTTACAAGATGTAAATCCAAACTAATTTAAATATGCATCTTTATATAACTTCAGCTAGTCGGGCCGCATTGATATGACCTAGTCTACAATGCCTCAAGTAGGATTCGTTCATTTCTGAACTCTTCCTCTTGTATGTGTTATGTACATTAAGAACTGTGATTTGATTTAGAACGTCAATGCTTTTAGATAACGTGCCTGAACCGATCAACTCTTGATATAGAAAATGTTCAAAACATTATCCATCAATACAAAATTATATCCTTCTTTACTAATAAAGAGACCGATATGATGTTGTATATCAGGTTCGGTATCTAATAATATTCGTTCAGAATCAATGTATTTGTTAATACAGGGTGATAACTACCAACAGACTTGGCTACAACACTTGCACCGTTTCTATCTCATGAAATTTATCACTCGTTCTCAGTTCTCTACCTATCTGTAACCCATGTAACAAATTACATATGTGGGATCCTGATCCGGTATCAAATACCCAGGACGTAAAGGATATTGAGAAACAGTTCTGTGTAATGAACACACCCGAAGATGATGCATCAGCATGCACTTTCTTTGTTTGGGTGGCACGGGAATTCTGGTAATCCCCTATTTCCTGCTCTGTCTTATAACAATTATAAGTTGGAACGGGACCAACGTTCCGTAGCGCAGTATAACAAGCGGGTTCGGTCAAATACATCTGTATTATTATCTTGATTAAGGCGTGACATAGTCGTAACCAGGAGAGAGAGAGAAGAAAACACTCAGCGTGCGCTTTTACAAGATTAGATTGGTTATCAATTTATCTAATCAGGATGTCTCCTACTGTTTTAGTCAAATCTTCCTTCAAACCCTAAAAGGAAAGACTAGCCGGGATTAATTACACGCTACAAGTTCGCTAATCTTTCGACCAGGCCAGTGTCGGTACTTTGAGGGAGGTTCCCCGTGCTTTCGCACGGACCTAATTAAAGTAAACCTCGTTTTCACAGGGGCGTAACCCCGTTAACACCTTTCAAGACACCTACTGGATCGGCTAATTGTAATGTGTAAAACTCTCCCAGGAGTAACTCTTACTCGCAGCGGGTATCGGGATCCAACTATCTCATAGAAGGTATGCAATCTCATTGCAAATTTCAACACTTGAAATTCCCAATAATATTTTACCCCTAGCGTCCTATGACCTTGACGCAGGCCAACAAACCATAGTCCGCTAGTCAACTTCAACCCGTACATTTCCCGATTGAATTAAACACACCCGTACGACCCTTGACGCAAGCCAACAAAGTCGCATGACTACCCTAACTCAATCGCATCATATGCTTTTACAAATAAGTATAAATAGCTACCGAACACTACGCCTTGACGCAGGCCAACAAACGTAGCACGAATACTATGAAATACTTATCTGAAATGACGGAGGGCTACGACAGGTTTTTAAGAAAACCTTTTGCGTAATAAACTTGATATCGTTGTAGAATCGAGTGATTTTAAATGGAGTGTTTTTTAGGCTTTTCTAGTATTGCTAAAGAGGTCACTCCCGGTGAAGGGATCGTCGGCTCTTTCCTCATCGAATAAGGTGCAGGATATTTCACAAATACCACTATGCAAAGCAAAAACTATAGAAACAATCAAAGGACAAACCGAGTTTGTAGTATCTGCTAGTTTTGCTAAAGAGGTCACTCCCGGTGAAGGGATCTCGGCACTTTCCTTATCGAATAAGGTGCTGGATGTTCTACAAGGAACACCGCTATGCAAAGCAAGAACTAGAGCTACCAGTTTTTAAACAAGTTTCTACAACATCTTTAGGTTTCTTTTAGTTTCATTAATCTCATTAATGAAGTCCCATTTTATTATGCTTCTCAAGCATCACATTGGAAACGAAATCTGCAATATAACATATATCTCATATATATAATATAAACATTCGTCTCAGGCAGTAATATGATCTCATCACAGAACATTGCAGCAGAAGAACATATATGGAATATTGGATATATTAGGAGGTCCGTGTTTTAATACGAGCCTATATAAAATAAGGATTTCACGGTCGCGATGAATAGCCAAACCCACATCCCTAGACCCTTACGAGAGCGGCAAGCAACACTGCCAATTCTAGGGTTAGGAGACCCGGTCTCGACTCCTCGAGATGGTCTCCTACTGGACCCTAGAACCCGGTTACTTGTGCTCCCCGCCTTGGGTCTATCTAATGCGGAAAAGTAAATAATATACAATGGTGACATCATCCTCAGCCCAGAAGTGCCCCAATAAAAGAATATTACATACAATGAATTTTACATGAATGAAAAAGAAAAACTCTCATCTCACATAAAACCCCCGGCTATTCAGAACACGACGATCCAATATAACATATCACAGCAACACATAATATCTCATATCATCAACGTAAGTAAGTATGCATACACCGATTGTCGTTGATGTATAGCAACGGAAACCGGCGATGCAACTACATACTACACTTACGGTCACAGAAAAGAAAGTGTAAAACTACAACAGTTGGAATCCGTGACCTTTTTAGACATCGCATGCCTAACCAAATTAATTCCTTAGACATCGCATGCCTAACAATTATAAACCCCGCATTTTAGTCTCATTATCGAAAAATCTTTTCAATATCAAGTCGGGCAATTCAACAAGATTCCCGACATTCTGATCGAATGCTTGTCGCAAACTTTAGTAGATGGCCGCACCCCCGGATGCCGTCGACGAAGTGCACTAAGGCGGAACACCGCTGCCGCGAGCACCCGAACGAATGCTTTTGACGACGGGGTTCTCCTACAGTCACTTGGTCGGGACTATGGGGCGTGGCTATCTATTAAGTTTACCCGGCGAGTATCCGCGTACACTACGTGATTGCGACGGACTTTTGATCACATCAAAATTCCGTGGCAACCGATCATCTGAGACTGGACTGCTAGATTTATAACATTCAAATTAGTTATCTCATAACTACATGTGGATTCCAAATATTGTATCACATTCCAGATAAAAAGACAATGTCAAACTTTCCGATCGAATAAACAAACACCCAAGATTTCCCTAATAGCTCAACACTTGAGCGGAGTTCAAAAAGTATCCATCACATGCCGCAGTACCAATGGTCCAGCCGTAGAAGGGTCAAGCCAACGCCTCACATGTGGCAACGCCGTACTGCCCCAAACCCTAAGGTTTAGAGGCAGTTCAGACGGTCACATAATCGAGTTAAGGTTTGTGTTCTTCTAGAGGGTCCACCGTGTTACTTGCATGATTTTTCGGAAGTTTCAAACTCGAGAAAAAATCCAACTTTTGAAAAAAAATTCGACAGGGGAAAAGGTGAGTTATTGATATCCGTTCGAACTTTTTAACACGTTCTAAAATTATCCGGAAAAAACTTAAACGAAGTTAAATTATCCGATCGAATCAACGAGTCCCCAATACAACCTAGAAAACTCAACACTTGAGTAAATTAAAAATTCCCAGAAACATCAGGAAGTACCTACGGATGTTACTGTGCAAAAGTAAACCCTAATTCTCCTATACGGCCGCGGAACCGCCGTGCAAGCCATGGTACGGCCGCGTTTCTGCGGCGCTTTAGTGGGATTAGTGTCTCGTTTTGCACAGTAATTCCTAAAATACCCTGCTGATTTTTTTGAGTATTTTTAATATGAAAAAATCAACATTTTTGAAAAATTTCCAGAAACTAGGGTTTTACGGGTATTCGGAGTTCGATCGGACTTTAAACTTCGCCTAGACTTCGCCTAAACCTCTAGCTTGGCTCTGATACCACTGCAGGGTTACTAGGCACTCTCACAAGGGTCTATAAGGTATCAACCATGCCCGATTTAAAATTTAGACGTGCCGAACAACCCTAACCAAGATCTTTAAACTAGAGATTAGGCGAAACAAAGCATGTTAAACACTTTAACACTAAGTTTGGGATTACAACCTTTGTAGTCCGGTCCTTCACTTCTAAAGCTCCGTGTTGAGGTCCCTTCACTGCGATCATCGAGTATCCGGACTCTAGAGAGGCTCCACGAAGAGAAAGATGCAAGCTTGCTTCCGATCTTCGATAACAAAGATGATCTACCTTCAAGTTTCTTTAACACAAGCTCTCACTCACTAATGAAGTGAACGCCCTAATCTAAATGGCTAGGATAGATTAGGATGATGAAGTAGGAATTTAGCTCTCTTTTATTATCATAATCTCACACTAATCCATCACAAAACCCAAAGCTAGAAAGCTTTTCAAGGAGGATGAAGGAGAAAAATGAATAATAATCCTTTTGTGATGAATAATGAATTGTTGTTATAATTACAAATGCAACCATGGTTAAAGATGAAAGGCTAACCATTGTAGAGACTTAACTAGGGTTAAAGGGTGTGGGTTGGGTTTGGAAATATCTTGCAAAATATCTAAATGAAATATCTTTACAAGAAACAAAATAAAAGCTTCTAGAAGCTTCTAGAAAAGATTAACCCAAATCAAACCCTAACCATGTTTAATCTTTACTAATCATGTTGGATTAATAATCATAACTTGTTACAATATTATATATCACATATACAATATTTATTATAACAAAATAAAATAATACAATTAACATATATCGCATATATATCAATGTATTACCCGAGTGAGAAAAAGAATCTTTTAGTGAGCTTATATCAGTTAATGTAATTTAATATATCAAATATATAATTATATATTAAATTATCGAATCAACACTTGATCCAATAATCCGGCTATTTCATAAATAACCGACTAATATAATCTGTGTCAGTTCATCGAATCAACACTTGATCCGATGACCCGGCTATATCACATATATCCGGCCGATATCTCATATCGCGAGAATCTAGTACGGTATCACATACACGTATTGTTCTCGGTCCCGCACATATCATATATGTGCTCCTACTTCGTTTTGCCTGAGTCAAGAAACCTCTGTGTAGGACTCTAAAGAATCGGCAATACACCGGCAATAGGTGATGATCAAACACCCACAAGCTGCAAGCGGTCAGCTAAACGTAACAGCCACCCAGGTATTGAGCGATTAGAAGATCAACAAGCAAGCCTGTACATTCTCCCGTGAATCCAACCAGTAACACTCCCGTACAGTCCGGTCTCTTCGTCTGATATGTCGCATATCTTGCCTAGGGGTGGTAAACGTCAGACCCCAGTAGCTTGATAAGTCGTGTCGATATGAGGTCCATAACAGTTCGAGAAACTACTGATAACACTTACCAGTAAATCTCAGCAACCCTGGCTAGGGATTTCCAGTTATAGCCAATCGAACACAGCGCAACATCAACTCCCTATACCGGGAGAGACGAATCCCCTCCTATCGCTCATTGCCTCCATGTGATTCGGGACTGTACCCAAAAGCCACCTTTTTGCACGCCCTCTTGGACGTGGTATGATGGAAATCAAAGCACAGTGTGAATCACACAAGACTCTATGACGATCTCGGGTCTACAGACTAACCTGTACCAGTGTCACTGGAGAACTGCCATCTGACGTGGTGTATAATACCATCTGGGAGTTCTCGGCGAGTCCGTCCAGTGTACCTAGTCTCTACTGAGCACCCGTATACCATCCTTGATGTCAAACATCGATGGATATGTGATCATCCATCGCCCGTCATATGGATCAAGATGCGTATACGCTAGTCTACTCTGGTGTATTGATGCCCTGTCTAGATACACCCTCGACTAGGAACTGTTATAGGATGTACTCATCAACTACCGTGGCCCCAGTAGTATGATCTCATCATAGTCCCAGTAGTCGAGTACATATCCTAAGGGCTTTATCAACATGTAACATAGAGACAATCAGAGTACATGTTAAGATAAAGTGCAACCAGATAGCATACTATCATGTCGAGCAAGAAAGTCCTCCCTATATATGTCCAAGCATCCACTATAATATACATCATATGTACAGTAATGGCCTCTAGGGCATACATATAACTAACATTGAGCGATCAGAAGATCAACAAGCAAGCATGCTCATACTCCTGCGAATCCAATCAGTAACACTACCATACAGTCCGGTCTCTTCCTCTGATATGTCGCATATCTCATCTATGGGTTGTAAACGTCAGAGCCCAGTAACTCGATAAGTCATGTCGATATAAGGCTTATAACGGGTCGAGAAACTACTGGTAATACTTACCAGTAAATCTCTAAAGCAGCCCTGGCCAGGGACTTCCTGTTATAGCCAATCGAGCACAGCGCAACATCAACCCCCAATACCGGGAGAGACAAATCTCCTCCTATCGCTCATTGCCTCCATGTGAATCGGGACTGTACCCAAAAACCACTGTTTTGCACGTTCTCATGAACGTGATAAGGTGGAAATCAAAGCATGGTGGGAATAACACAAGACTCTATGACGATCTCGGGTCAACAGACTAACCTGTACCAGTGTCACCAGAGAACTGCCATCTGACGTGAGGTATAATACCATCTGGGAGTTCTCGGCGATTCCGTCCAGTGTACCCAGTCTCCACTGAGCACCCGTATACCATCTCTGATGTCAAACACCAATGGATATGGGATCATCCATCGCCCATCTATATGGGTCGAGAAGCTATACGCTAGTCTACTCTGGTATATCGATGCCCCGTCTCGATACACCCACAACTAGGGACATTAAAGGATGTACTCTCATACTACCATTGTCCCACTAGTATGATCCGCATCATAATCTAGGTAGTCAAGTACGCATCCTAAGGGCTTTACCAACATGTAATAGAGAGACAATCGGTGTACATGTTAAGATAAAGAGTAACCAGATAGCATATTATCATGTCGAGCAAGAAATTCCTCCCTATATATGTCTAAGCATCCACTACAATATACATCTCATGTATAGTAATGGCCTCTAGGGCATACATATAACTAACAATCTCCCACTTGCACTAGGGCCATCATATAGCAGTGGTTGAAGTATCTCATACTTAACCATCCCATAAAAGTCTCTCTCTGGGAAAAGGCCTTTGTGAGTGGATCCACCGTGTTGTCCTCTAAGTCTACTCTCCTAATCTCGATCTCCTGGAGATCAACCATCTCCATGATCAGGTGATATTGTCTTAGAATATGCATGGATCACTGATGGGACGGGGGTTCCTAGGCATAAGCCACAACTCTATTGTCACACAATGGTAGGAACCAAGTTCATCTCATGAACTAATATACACCCAGACTTCCTCTTTGGTAGCATCTTTGGTAGCGATGTATCCAGCCTTTATCATCTAGTTTACCACGGTATCAGCTTGGAACTCTTCCAACATATCGTTCCTCCACTGAGGGTAAAGACAATGCCCGTGACTGACATTCAGTCGACCTTACCACCCTGGAAGCTTCCAGTGATTCTCCCCAGGATCGATTGAAACCATCTCACTACACCTAGTGAGAATCTTAACATCCACATCTATCTCATAGATCCAAAACCCAGGATTTAGGAGGTATCACCTTGATCCTATATGGAGAATCAATGTGATAAAAGGAGATTGACCGAGTGTAGCATAGGAAACACCTTTCCTATCAAGAGTATGTCATCCACGTACCATACGAGGAGGACCACCTTACACTCTACAGCCCTTTTGTATATACAAGGTTCATCTACCATTTTGATGAAGTCAAACTCTTTGACCACGACATCAAAACAGATGTTCCAACTCCGCGATGCCTGATTTAACCCGTAAAGCAACTTGCACACGTTTCCGCTGCTCCCACTGTCTACAAAGCCCTCTGGCTGTGTACTTATAGACGCTCTCTTCTAAATCACTATCTAGAAAAGCAGTCATGACACTCAACCGCCAGATATCGTAGTCAGGTATGTAGCAATGGCAAGTAGGATCCAGATGGACTTAAGCATAGGCACTGGAGAAAAAGGTTTCATCATAATCCATACCTGGTCAATGACGAAAACCTTTTACAACAAGTCTAGCTTTGAAAGTCTCAACTTTTCCATCTACACCAAGTAATCTTCTCAAGATATACTTGCTCCTGATGGGGTTTTAACCCTTAGGATATAGCAACCAAAGTCCAAACTTTGTTGGTGTATATGGATTCCATCTCAGATCGCTTAGCATCCATCCATTCTTACAGAGTCCCCACCCTTGATGGTCTGCTCGAAACTAGTTGGGTCATTATCTCATGATTCCATCCTCGCTCCCACTGTCATAGAGAAAACCGATGTATCTCTTAAGTGCATGAAGAACCCTACTAGATCGGCGGAGAGGCTGAGGTTCGTTGGGAACTATTGAATCCTTTGGTTCTACCAAATCATCAGTTGTAGTTTGTATAGCTGGAACTCCTTCCAGTTCTACCTCATGACCATTAATTTCTTGTAGAGTATTGAAAAGTCGTTTTGGAGTTTTCCTGAAAATCGGTGAAAATTCGGTATTTTTCCGTAAACCGTCTTTTTGTTATTTTACAGTTTAGGACTAATTATACCTTAAATGGATAGGTAATTGCTTGTTTTTAGTAGCTAATGAGTTACTTATTAAATTTTGGTCATTTAAAAAATTTTCCCTATTTTTCAATTTTTTAATATTATTTTAAGCCGGTAAGAAAATACATTAAATTAGCGATAAATACAAATTTAAATGGGCTAAATTTAAGCTTTAAAATCATGTTAATTAAAATCTAGTTGAAATATAAATTTTTAGTATTTTATTTTGATTTTTAACTAATTTTTATTATAGGAAACGAAATTTATTGAATTTAAGCTTAAACTTGCAATTTTTGACTTGTAGGGGGTCTTTTTGCATAAAATTTCTTTTGTAAAACCCCTCTCTCTCTTCCCTCAGCCCTAGGCCAGCCCCACCATCATCAGGTCCAGAAAAAAAATGCCATGCTCTTTGACTTTATTCTTGTGTAGAAATGGGGTTTTTTTTAAAGGATTATGAATTGTTATTTTGGGTATGGGTCTTTGTGGGTTGGTAGGGGGTTGACCAAGACTTTTTCCCACACCCCACACCATCCCCTTTCCTTGTTCTGGCCGAAATTCCAGCAGCCCCCTTCATCTCTTTGTTCTTTTCATTTTCTTCAAAAAATTCTTCAAAGTTTGCTCCAAATTGCAATTTAAAGCTCACAATTTAAACCCCATCCTTCATCCCTTTTTCCTTCACCTCTCTTACTTGGAATCATGGTGCTAGGAGGCCATCATTGAGGCAAATTTCTTCTTGCTAGATCCATAAGTTTGAGGTATAATTTCTACTCTTTTAATTTCTTATGGTTAGAATCCTTTAATTAAATTGTTTTAGTGTTAATTTAGTGCTATTTTCATTCTAGTTTTGTTTAAAGTTAATGGTTGAGTTAATTAGGGTTTCTTGAAACCATGTTTTAGTTAATTAAATCTAGTTAATTAATCTAGTGGTTTACTTAACCAACCTATATGGTTACTTTGCTTAAGTGGCTTGATGTATTGCTAATCTAAGTTAACTTGTGTGAAATTTTCTTTGCTTTGCTAATTACCAAAATCAAGAAAAGGTTTGTGTATGGAATGTGGGTTTTGATGCATGGTTAAGGGGTTAATTTAATTGTAGTGGCTTTCTAATGGTTTAATTTAGATATTTGTGTGATAATGTGTGCACTTTGTCGCAAATTGTCGATGTTTGCACCAAATTTGCAAATTTCTAGCTTACTAGGTTTTTATTATATTTTTGTGGCGAATTAATTGCGATATCTAGATTATATTGTTGGCATATCCTATGACATTTAGGATGTGTGAGTGCGGATTTTTGGGTAATCGGGTTTTAGTTTTTCCGGGCGACCAAATCGACGATTTTTGCAGTTTTTGCGATTTTCGCGTGTGTTCCGCGCACCTTGTGCACGTTGTACCTAGCTTGTGAACGTTAGTATTTTCGTTTGGGTTTTGCGTCATTCTTGATATGTAACCTTATGTTTGGTATTGATATAAATTCCAGGTTCGGTCGCGGAGACGTCAGACGCGGCTCGAAAGGGGAAAGCGGTGATTGGACACAGCTAGCTAGGGATTCCGGTGAGTAGATGTAACATCTACGGGGGACTATCGTTGGATGGCGCAAGCCGCCCGATAGTTTTAGTAACTTAAAAGATTCTTAGTAATGTTAGTAATTAGGGGTGTAATACTTATATGATTATTTGCTGCATCCATGCCTTATATTGACATACATATGCGAACCCATTTATAGGACACCTGCACCATTGCCAGGGTTTTTATATGCAGCACGAGCACTATTCATGCTTACACACACGCCCTGGTAATTGCCATGCCACCACACTAGATAACCTATAATTTGAAACCTTTTACTAATTGATGCTTAAACATGTGCTATTGCCTTTAATTCCTTAAAATGAAATCGTAGGATTGCTATTCATGTGCATGTACCTCATCATATTATTTGTTCATGCCTAGTCTATTAATCATGCATCGTAGCTTAATTATTGATACCATATGCATTCATCACCATTGATATATGCACTTATGAGGATTTCTTGAGATTTTATGATATTTCTGGATTTCGGGGGAAAGCCGCAAAATTTCTAAACTTATTATGTTTTTAAAATATGTAATTGCGGTTTCCTAGTGATGTAAAGTGTCATCCACCATGAGTTTGCTGTGGTTTTCGAGATCCGTGTCGAGAAGTGGAGGAACCGTCACGGGTACATGGTGGGCCCGGTATGGTACCCCGGGGCAAGATGAATGTGGTGTTGACGTTGAGCCTAGCAGGGGACGGATTACCTACCGGTGACTGTTTGGCACGGCGGATATCCAGAGGATACCGACCGTGGCCGCGAGATGATGAGATTTTGATATTGAGCTGGGTCAGCCGGATGGCTGAGGCCAGAGATACTATGACATGGATATATGAGATTTGTGATAGTTTTGAGGTGTCGTTGCTGGACAAAGGTTCTTATTGATTCTATTGGTATTGTGCTGGTAATTCAAAAGAGATTCTTAAAGGGAAAAACATGATTTCTTATACTTACACATTCAGATCACGAGTTGATTCGCATTGCATTCATACCTGCTAGTATATTCATATTGCATACATACCTGCTATTATGTCCTGCCTTACCTATATTTGAGATGCTAGGATGCTTGTGTGCATGCATTCGATAGCCTGTGTAGATGTTATTTATTACTCACGAGTTGGCAACTCACCCCCGTTGTGCCATAGCCTTTTGCAGGTCCGCTCCGTCAGTGCAGTAGCGGCGGGCACTCTTGTTTCTTTTGCCTGGACTCGAGGTTTTGCTCTTAGGTGGGTTATATCATTATTTTGTACCACCTTGTATATTCTTATATCTAGTGTACTCCATCTACTGTATCTACCAGTATTATTGTATATTGACCTAGAGATGAGACTGTGAGGTTTGTGGACTTTTATACTGTATTTTGGGGTCGAGCTCACTTGAGTCGACATGCTGTTTTTCTCATGCTTCCTTATGATTATTTTGCATGTTGTTGTTTTATATTGCGTGGGATTTGTGACCGCCTTGTGGCGAAGAGCTAGCTCCCGCTTGGGGATGCCATATTTGTTGGATTCATATATATTCTTGTTGTACCCATTTTGGGGGCCAGTATTTACAAAGGAGACTCTGCCGAAATTTTCGGAAAAATTGGTATCGTTTTTAAAAAGGGTTTTACATGACTTATTTGATAAACTCGCTTTCAATTGATTGGGTTTTCTTCACTCTTTTGCTTATTTGGTTTCGGTTTCTGGGCTTTGGCTTACTTATTTTACGGACGTCTTGAGACGTTTCGTAAACTTAAGTGCCAGTCACGTTCCGTACCCTGCGGGTCGTGACAAAGTTGGTATCAGAGCGATAGGTTTTACCTTTTTGAGTGTAGGATGACCCTTGGTAGATGGAGTAAGTGACTTAAGCAGGGTAACGTAGCGTGCGTATGTCCACGGCATACTTGCGATACGGTACTCCGCCTAAGTGACTTTAGGATATACTTTCTTGAAAATTCCTTCTTCAATTCCGTGTATCCTATGATCCTATTGCACTGTTCTTATTATCCGTTTTCCTGTAACAGCCACTATGCCGCCGAAGGCTACGAGGGCACAGAAGGCTACGAGGGCACAGAGGGCTGCCGCCCGAGACGAGATTCGAGCTGGCTCGTCCGAGACTAGGACTGAGCAGGGTGGTATGCCTATGCCGCAGGGACAGACCGATCCACCTTCCCCAGGCCGTATGGGTAGGCTTGAGACTGGTATAGAGGAGTTGCGACAGATGATGGGGAGTATGCAGGAGCTACGTCAGATGGTAGGATCCCTAGTTGCAGCCAGTCGTACACCGAGACCGGACGACGTACCTACTACATCACAGACGACCATGATACCTGCTCCTACTACTACCACCGTGGCCATTCCGGTTTCACTACAGGATTTCATGAGGCTGAGACCTCCAGTATTCACCGGCACCGAGGCAGTGGAGGACCCACAGACATTCCTTGACAGTTTAGCCAGGATCTGCCGTTCGCTGAGATGTTCGGATGATCGATGGGTAGAGCTTGCGAGTTTCCGACTAGAGGGTCTTGCGCAGATATGGTGGGAGTCAGTCTTGAGAGGTCGAGCTGCAGGTCTACCACCTATGACTTGGGCCGAGTTTACAGCGGTCTTTCTAGCTCGTTTCCTCCCAGAGAGCGTTCGTGACGCCAGAGCTCGTAGCTTCGAGGCCTTAGTCAAGACACCTGGGATGACGGTGTCTGAGCATGACATCCAGTTTACACAGTTATCCCGATATGCTCCGTATTTGGTGGATACCGAAGAGAAGATGGTGAAGAGGTTCGTACAGGGACTTGATGCCCAGCTATATCTTGCCATTGGCGCCCAGCACTACGACACTTATTCAGCTGCTATGGATACGGCATTGCGGATGGAGGCACGCATATCACAGACTTCGGCCATTTCTGGGCCGAAGAGGATTCGCACCGATGTACCGTCTCAGAGGCAGCGCGCCAGATTCTTTCCGAGAGATAGGCCTGGCAGAGGATTTGGGCGGGGACAGTTATATGGTTCATATTCCCAGGGACAGCAGCCGTCGCCAGGATGTTTTGGGTGCGGGAGTCCGCACCATCTTGTCAGAGACTGTCCGGCGAGACGACAGGGAGCAGCGACAGTTCCGCATGTGACCCTACCACCATCACCACCCCCTCCTCAGAGAGCCCTACTTCCTACCACCGGCGATGCTCCACGCCAGTTAGGTGCACCCAGAGGCCGTGGACGCGGCGGTCCTGTTCAGAGAGGACGAGGAGGCAGAGGCCGAGGTCGAGGTCAGCCCGCTATCGGTGGAGGACAGGCCCGAGTATTTGCTTTGACACCGCAGGATGCGCAGGCATCCAATGCCGTTGTGACAGGTACCTTGCCAGTTTGCTCTTTCGACGCACGGGTATTATTTGACCCAGGTTCCACACATTCGTACGTCTCTACACACTTTGCACCGATGTTGGGCCGTGAGTCGTCGTCGTTAGATCTTCCGCTTGTTGTTGTTACTCCAGTAGGCGAGTCGTTTGTCGCTCGTTTTGTATTTCGTTTGTGTTCCGTTCGTATCGGGGAGAAGGAGTCATCGGTTGATTTGATTCTCCTCGATATGTTGGACTTTGATGTGCTTCTGGGTATGGATTGGCTAGCCACTTGTTATGCTTCGGTGGACTGCCGTGAGAAGGCAGTCAGATTTAGCTTTCCGGGAGAGCCAGTCCTTGTTATTCAGGGAGACCGCAGCGTCACCCTTCCCAGCTTGATTTCGTCTCTTCGCGCTGGTCAGCTCTTGCGGAAGGGATGTCAGGGATTCTTAGCGTTTATTTGTGATACTCGAGCTGCAGAGGTTCCGTTGGACCGGGTCCCGGTTGTTTGTGAGTTCCCTGATGTTTTCCCTGATGAGCTACCTGGGCTACCGCCTGAGCGCGATGTTGAGTTCTGCATTGATTTGATTCCTGGCTCGGGGCCTATTTCTATACCGCCTTATCGGATGGCCCCGGCAGAGCTTCGACAGCTGAAGGATCAGTTGCAGGATTTATTAGATAAGGGGCTTATTCGACCTAGTGTTTCTCCGTGGGGTGCTCCGGTCCTGTTTTTCAAGAAGAAGGATGGAAGTTTGCGCTTATGTATCGACTACCGCCAGCTGAACAAAGTTACCGTTCGGAACAGATATCCGTTGCCACGCATTGATGATTTGTTCGACCTGCTTCAAGGTGCGGGGTATTTTTCGAGGATCGGCTTGCGATCAGGATACCATCAGCTGCGAGTTCGACAGGAGGATATACCGAGGACAGCTTTTCGCACGCGCTACGGCCAATACGAGTTTTTGGTGATGTCGTTCGGACTCACCAACGCCCCAGCAGCATTCATGGATTTGATGAACCGTACATTCAGGCCGTATCTTGACTTGTTCATCATCGTGTTTATCGACGATATCTTGGTGTACTCCTGGAGCAGAGAGGAGCACGAGCAGCACTTGCAGATTACATTACAGACTCTGAGGGAGCACCAGTTGTTCGCAAAGTTCTCCAAGTGTGCTTTCTGGCTGGACAGCGTCGGATTCTTGGGTCACGTGGTTACGAGAGACGGCATATGTGTGGACCCGAAAAAGATTGAGGCTGTTCAGCAGTGGCCCCGACCTACATCGGTTACTGAGATCCATAGTTTTTTAGGCCTGGGAGGCTACTACAGGCGTTTTGTTCAGGACTTCTCCCGTATAGCTGCACCTTTGACCGGTTTGACCCGGAAGGGAGTTCCTTTCGTTTGGACAGAGGAGTGCGAGCGCAGTTTTCAGCAGCTACGGACTTGTTTGACTACGGCGCCGGTATTATCTTTGCCTTCGGGATCAGGCGGATTTGTGGTCTACTGTGATGCTTCGCGAGTGGGATTAGGATGCGTATTGATGCAGCATGGCCGGGTGATCGCTTATGCTTCTCGGCAGCTGAAGAAGCATGAACAGAACTACCCCACTCACGATTTGGAGATGGCTGCAGTGGTCTTTGCACTGAAGATTTGGCGACATTACCTATACGGCGAGTCGTGTCAGATATTCACTGATCACAAGAGCTTAAAGTACATATTTCAGCAGCGAGACCTGAACCTCAGACAGCGTCGTTGGATGGAGTTAGTGAAAGACTACGACTGCGAGATCCTATATCACCCAGGCAAGGCGAATGTGGTGGCAGATGCGTTGAGTAGGAGGCCCGGGGGTAGTCTATCCTTTTTTCGCGCAGTGCAGAGGCAGTCGTCAGCAGATTGGCAGATGTTATGCGACAGCCGAGTTGAGTTCGAGTTCACTCAGACAGGGGGACAGCTCGCGCATGTTCGTGCATGCCCACAGTTGCTTGACCGTATATATGAGGCACAGCGCAGTGACGACCGTTGCTCAGAGATCATGGCACAGATGGGACAGGGCAGATTTTCCGAGTTCGTGATTGACGATCAGGGGATTTTACGCTATGGATCTAGACTGTGCGTACCAGATGCTGATGGATTGCGGCACGACATTCTCAAGGAGGCACACCGATCAGTGTATAGTGTCCACCCCGGTTCCACCAAGATGTACGATGATATGAGAGAGACCTACTGGTGGGACGGGATGAAGAGGGACATTGCGGAGTTTGTATCGAGATGCCTGACTTGTCAGCAAGTCAAGGCCGAGCACCAGAGGCCCGCAGGAGAGCTACAACCGTTACCCATTCCGGAGTGGAAATGGGAGCAGATTTCGATGGACTTCGTTGTGGGTCTACCCAGGACCAGTCGAGGGTACGACTCCATCTGGGTGATCGTGGATAGATTGACGAAAGCGGCTCACTTCCTACCAGTGAAGACCACTTTCAGCTTCACTCAGTATGCTCAGCTCTACATTGACGAGATCGTGCGACTACATGGCGTACCGACTTGTATCGTGTCAGATCGAGGCACCCAGTTCACCAGCCGACTTTGGCAGAGACTTCAGGAGGCTTTGGGCACTCGTTTGAGCTTCAGCACAGCGTTTCATCCGCAGACCGACGGACAGTCAGAGCGGACCATTCAGACTCTCGAGGACATGCTCAGAGCGTGCGTTTTAGACTTCGGCGGTAGCTGGGATCGTCATTTACCGTTAGTGGAGTTCTCCTACAACAACAGCTTCCAGGATACTATTCAGATGGCATCTTTCGAGGCATTGTATGGGAGGAGATGCAGATCGCCCGTCTGTTGGACAGAGCTCAGCGAGAGCAGTATTTTGGGGCCGCAGCTTGTTGAGGAGACGACAGCGAAGATACAGTTGATTCGAGACCGGATGAGGGCAGCTCAGAGCAGACAGAAATCCTATGCAGACAGGCGCCGTCGCAGATTAGAGTTCGCAGTTGGCGACCATGTTTTTCTGAGAGTCTCTCCGATGAAGGGCGTGATGCGTTTTGGGCGAAAGGGGAAGCTTAGCCCTAGATTTGTAAATCCCTTCGAGATCCTCGAGCGTGTCGGCGCTGTTGCATATCGTTTGGCTCTTCCACCCAGCTTTCCCGATGTTCACCCCGTCTTCCATGTTTCGATACTCCGCAAGTACCTTCACGACCCTTCGCTTGCGATTCAGCACCCGACAGTCCAGCTAGAGCGCGACCTTTCTTTTGCAGAGCAGCCGGTGGCCATCCTGGATCGGCAGGTGAAGAAGTTGAGATCGAAGATTATACCAACCGTCAAGGTCCTTTGGCGTAGCCCGAGCAGCGAGGAGGTTACCTGGGAGACCGAGGGCGAGATGAGGAAGAAATATCCCCATCTCTTTGAAGGTACGCGTAGTTATATTTTTAAATTCGGGGACCGAATTTCCTTAAGGGGGGAAGATTGTAGCGTATTGAAAAGTCGTTTTGGAGTTTTCCTGAAAATCGGTGAAAATTCGGTATTTTTCCGTAAACCGTCTTTTTGTTATTTTGCAGTTTAGGACTAATTATACCTTAAATGGATAGGTAATTGCTTGTTTTTAGTAGCTAATGAGTTACTTATTAAATTTTGGTCATTTAAAAAATTTCCCTATTTTTCAATTTTTTAATATTATTTTAAGCCGGTAAGAAAATACATTAAATTAGCGATAAATACAAATTTAAATGGGCTAAATTTAAGATTTAAAATCATGTTAATTAAAATCTAGTTGAAATATAAATTTTTAGTATTTTATTTTGATTTTTAACTAATTTTTATTATAGGAAACGAAATTTATTGAATTTAAGCTTAAACTTGCAATTTTTGACTTGTAGGGGGTCTTTTTGCATAAAATTTCTTTTGTAAAACCCCTCTCTCTCTTCCCTCAGCCCTAGGCCAGCCCCACCATCATCAGGTCCAGAAAAAAAATGCCATGCTCTTTGACTTTATTCTTGTGTAGAAATGGGGTTTTTTTTAAAGGATTATGAATTGTTATTTTGGGTATGGGTCTTTGTGGGTTGGTAGAGGGTTGACCAAGACTTTTTCCCACACCCCACACCATCCCCTTCTCTTGTTCTGGTCGAAATTCCAGCATCCCCCTTCATCTCTTTGTTCTTTTCATTTTCTTCAAAAAATTCTTCAAAGTTTGCTCCAAATTGCAATTTAAAGCTCACAATTTAAACCCCATCCTTCTTCCCTTTTTCCTTCACCTCTCTTACTTGGAATCATGGTGCTAGGAGGCCATCATTGAGGCAAATTTCTTCTTGCTAGATCCATAAGTTTGAGGTATAATTTCTACTCTTTTAATTTCTTATGGTTAGAATCCTTTAATTAAATTGTTTTAGTGTTAATTTAGTGCTATTTTCATTCTAGTTTTGTTTAAAGTTAATGGTTGAGTTAATTAGGGTTTCTTGAAACCATGTTTTAGTTAATTAAATCTAGTTAATTAATCTAGTGGTTTACTTAACCAACCTATATGGTTACTTTGCTTAAGTGGCTTGATATATTGCTAATCTAAGTTAACTTGTGTGAAATTTTCTTTGCTTTGCTAATTACCAAAATCAAGAAAAGGTTTGTGTATGGAATATAGGTTTTGATGCATGGTTAAGGGGTTAATTTAATTGTAGTGGCTTTCTAATGGTTTAATTTGGATATTTGTGTGATAATGTGTGCACTTTGTCGCAAATTGTCGATGTTTGCACCAAATTTGCAAACATCTAGCTTACTAGGTTTTTATTATATTTTTGTGGCGAATTAATTGCGATATCTAGATTATATTGTTGGCATATCCTATGATATTTAGGATGTGTGAGTGCGGATTTTTGGGTAATCGGGTTTTAGTTTTTCCGGGCGACCAAATCGACGATTTTTGCAGTTTTTGCGATTTTCGCGTGTGTTCCGCGCACCTTGTGCACGTTGTACCTAGCTTGTGAACGTTAGTATTTTCGTTTGGGTTTTGCGTCATTCTTGATATGTAACCTTATGTTTGGTATTGATATAAATTCCAGGTTCGGTCGCGGAGACGTCAGACGCGGCTCGAAAGGGGAAAGCGGTGATTGGACACAGCTAGCTAGGGATTCCGGTGAGTAGATGTAACATCTACGGGGGACTATCGTTGGATGGCGCAAGCCGCCCGATAGTTTTAGTAACTTAAAAGATTCTTAGTGATGTTAGTAATTAGGGATGTAATACTTATATGATTATTTGCTGCATCCATGCCTTATATTGACATACATATGCGAACCCATTTTATAGGACACCTGCACCATTGCCAGGGTTTTTATATGCAGCACGAGCACTATTCATGCTTACACACACGCCCTGGTAATTGCCATACCACCACACTAGATAACCTATAATTTGAAACCTTTTACTAATTGATGCTTAAACCTGTGCTATTGCCTTTAATTCCTTAAAATGAAATCGTAGGATTGCTATTCATGTGCATGTACCTCATCATATTATTTGTTCATGCCTAGTCTATTAATCATGCATCGTAGCTTAATTATTGATACCATATGCATTCATCACCATTGATATATGCACTTATGAGGATTTCTTGAGATTTTATGATATTTCTGGATTTCGGGGGAAAGCCGCAAAATTTCTAAACTTATTATGTTTTTAAAATATGTAATTGCGGTTTCCTAGTGATGTAAAGTGTCGTCCACCATGAGTTTGCTGTGGTTTTCGAGATCCGTGTCGAGGAGTGGAGGAACCGTCACGGGTACATGGTGGGCCCGGTATGGTACCCCGGGGCAAGATGAATGTGGTGTTGACGTTGAGCCTGGCAGGGGACGGATTACCTACCGGTGACTGTTTGGCACGGCGGATATCCAGAGGATACCGACCGTGGCCGCGAGATGATGAGATTTTGATATTGAGCTGGGTCAACCGGATGGCTGAGGCCAGAGATACTATGACATGGATATATGAGATTTGTGATAGTTTTGAGGTGTCGTTGCTGGACACAGGTTCTTATTGATTCTATTGGTATTGTGCTGGTAATTCAAAAGAGATTCTTAAAGGGAAAAACATGATTTCTTATACTTACACATTCAGATCACGAGTTGATTCGCATTGCATTCATACCTGCTAGTATATTCATATTGCATACATACCTGCTATTATGTCCTGCCTTACCTGTATTTGAGATGCTAGGATGCTTGTGTGCATGCATTCGATAGCCTGTGTAGATGTTATTTATTACTCACGAGTTGGCAACTCACCCCCGTTGTGCCATAGCCTTTTGCAGGTCCGCTCCGTCAGTGCAGTAGCGGCAGGCGCTCTTATTTCTTTTGCCTGGACTCGAGGTTTTGCTCTTAGGTGGGTTATATCATTATTTTGTACCACCTTGTATATTCTTGTATCTAGTGTACTCCATCTACTGTATCTACCAGTATTATTGTATATTGACCTAGAGATGAGACTGTGAGGTTTGTGGACTTTTATGCTGTATTTTGGGGTCGAGCTCACTTGAGTCGACATGCTGTTTTTCTCATGCTTCCTTATGATTATTTTGCATGTTGTTGTTTTATATTGCGTGGGATTTGTGACCGCCTTGTGGCGAAGAGCTAGCTCCCGCTTGGGGATGCCATATTTGTTGGATTCATATATATTCTTGTTGTACCCATTTTGGGGGGCCAGTATTTACAAAGGAGACTCTGCCGAAATTTTCGGAAAAATTGGTATCGTTTTTAAAAAGGGTTTTACATGACTTATTTGATAAACTCGCTTTCAATTGATTGGGTTTTCTTCACTCTTTTGCTTATTTGGTTTTGGTTTCTTGGCTTAGGCTTACTTATTTTACGGACGTCTTGAGACGTTTCGTAAACTTAAATGCTAGTCACGTTCCGTACCCTGCGGGTCGTGACATTTCTTCACCAGAATACCCTTTCCAAAAGGTGGCATGCTGAGAAACACAACACTTTTGTTCCTCGGTGTGGTAGAAGATATTCCCTTGCGAATACTTGGGATATCCAACAAACTTCCACAGAACTGACCTTGCCTCGAGCTTGTCCGGATTTTGCTTTTAGATATAGGCCGGACAACCCTAAATCTTAACATACTTAAGAGATGAGCTCTTCCCATACCATATCACATATGAAGTGGTAGGCACCTGATTTGGTTGAAACCCAATTCAATAGGTATGCAGCTTCTCAAGTGCATAACCCCAAAAGGAAATAGGCAACTCAGTAGTACTCATCATAGAGCACGCCATATCACATAGGGTGTGATTGCTCCGCCCCGATACACCGACGTGTTGTGGTGTATACGGAGGAGTAATGCTGAGAGAGAATCTCATTCTCCTTTAGAATAGTCCAGGATCTCCGTGCTCAAGTATTCTCCTCCCTGATCACATCAAAAGACATAATACTTATGCCCGTTTTAGTTCTCTACTTCTAACTTATATTCTTTGAATTTCTTAAAAGGTTCAGACTTTTGTTTCAACAGGAACACATGTAAGAATCTTGAGAGATCATCAGTGAATGTAATGAAATACAAAGAACCAGTCCTGGCATGTGTAGACAGGGGACCTACATACATCATCATGTATCAATCCCAAGAGTTCACTAACTCTTTCTCTGTTTCCAGTAAACGGAGCTTTGGTCATAGTATCTTTGTGACATGACTAGCAAGTTTCACAAGATGTAAATTCAAATTGATTTAAATATGCATCTTAATGTAACTTCGCTAGTCTGGTCGTATTGATATGACCTAGTCTACAATGCCTCAAGAAGGATTCGTTCATTTCTGAACTCTTCCTCTTGTGTGTGTTCTGTACGTAAAGAACTGTGGTTTGATTTAGAACGTATATACTTTTAGATAACGTGTCTGAACCGATCAACTCTTGATATAGGAAATGTTCAAAACATTATCCAACAATACAAAATTATATCCTTCTTTACTAAATAAAGAGACCGATATGATGTTGTATATCATGTTCGGTATCTAATAACATTCGTTCACAATCAATGTATTTGATAATACAGGGTGATAACTGCCAACAACTTGGCTGCAACAATTGCACCGTTTCCAACTCTTGAAACTTTATCACCCGTTCTCAGTTCTCTACCTATTTGTAGCCCATGTAACAGATTACATATGTGGGATCCTGATCCGGTATCTCATACTCAGGACATAGAGGATACTGAGAAACGGTTCTCGGTAATGAACACACCCGAAGAAGATGCATCATCATGCACTTTCTTCGTTTGAGCGGCACAGGAATCTTGGCAATCCCCTATTTCTTGCTCGGTCTTATAACAATTATAAGTTGGAGCGGGACCAACGTTCCCCAGCACAGTATAACAAGCGGGTTCGGTCAATACATCCATATTATTATCTTGATTAAGGCGTGACATGGTCGCTACGTGGAGAGAGAGAAGAAAACATTCAGCGTATGCTCTTGCAAGATCAAATTGGTTATAATTTTATCTAATTAGGATGGCTCCCACTGTTTTTATCAAGTCTTCCTTCAAACCCTAAAAGGAAAGACTAGCCGGGATTAATTACACCCTACAATTTCGTCAATCTTTCAGCCAGACCAGTGCCGGTACTTTGAGGGAGGTTCCCCGTGCTTTCGCACGGACCTAATTAAAATAAACCTCGTTTTCCCAGAGGCATAACCCCGTTGACACCTTTCTAGACACCTACTTGATCGGCTAATTGTAATGTGTAAAACTCTCCCAGAAGTAACTATTATTCGCAATGGGTATCGGGATCCAACTATCTCATAGAAGGTATGCAATCTCATTGCAAATTTCAACACTTGAAATTCCCGATATTATTTTGCCCGTAACCTCCTATGACCTTGACGAAGGTCAACAAATCATAGGCTGCTAGTCAAGTTCAACCCGTCATTTCTTGATTGAATTAAACCCACCCGCACGACCCTTGATGGAGGTCAACAAGGTCGTACAACTACCCTAATCCAATCTGCATCATATGCATAAGCAGATAAATACTAGTCAGCTACCGCACACTACGCCTTGACGAAGGTCAACAAACGTAGCACGAATACTAAGTAGGACTTATCTGAAATGAAGGAAGGCTATAATAGGTTTTTAAGAAAACCTCTAGCGTAATGAACTTGATATCGTTGTAGAATCAAATGATTTAAAAATGGAGTGTTTTTTAGGCTTATACTAGTTTCGCTAAAGAGATCACTCCCGGTGAAGGGATCTCGGCTCTTTCCTCGTCGAATGAGGTGCGGGATATTCACAATACCACTATGCAAAGCAAGAACTAGAAAAGCAATCAAAAGACAAAACCGAGGGTTGTAGCATCTGCTAGCTTTTGCTAAAGAGGTCACTCCCGGTGAAAAGATCTCGGCTCTTTCCTTATCGAATAAAGTGCAGGATATTCTATAAGGAATACGCTATGCAAAGCAACAACTAGAGCTACCTATTTTTGAAAATTTGATTCTACAACATTTTAGGTTTATTTTCTTTCATTAATCTCATTAATGAAGTCCCATCATTTAAGTTACCTAGATATCACAGATAAATACAACGTACGCTTATACCATCCGCATTCGCCTCGATATCCCCTCGTGCACCGTTAGGTTAGGTAACTAACGGCAGAGCGGGGCAGGGCTAGCGCGGGTGTAAAACATAAGCAGCGTCTATATAATATATCGCATATACTATATACAGTATCTATCTCAACATATCAAATGATCACATCACAGATATCACAGTAGAAATCAACATATGAAATATTGGATATACTAGGATTTCCGGGTTTTATATTAAGCCTGTATAAAACACGGATTCTACGGTCATGATGAATAGCCAAACCCATATCCCTAGACCCCTATGAGAGCGACAAGCAACCCTACCAATTCTAGAGTTAGGAGACCCGGTCTCGACTCCTCGAGATGGTCTCCCACTGGACCCTAGAACCCGGTTACTTGTGCTCCCCTCCTTGGGTCTATCCTAATGCGGAAAAGTAAATAATATATATCAACGGTGACATCTTCCTCAACCCGAAAGTGCTCCAATAAAAGAATATTACATACATTGAATTTTGCATGAATGAAAATAAAAACTCTCATCTCACATAAAAAAAAACCCGGCTATTCAAACACGACGATCCAATATAACATATCCCAGCAACACATAACATCGCATGTCATCAACGTAAGTAAGTATGCGTATCCCAATTGTCGTTGACATATAGCACCGAAACCGGCGATACACCACATATTACACTTACGGTCGCAGAAAAGAAAGTGAAAAACTACAACAATTAGAATCCGCAACCACCTTAGACATCATAAACCCGGGATATCTCATATCCAAGATTTCATGCCTAACAATGTAAAACTCGCATTTAGGTCTTATCCATGAAAACACCTTTTCAAAATAAGTCGGACAATTCAACAAGATTTTCGATTACACCCGAGACCGAAATGTTAGATTTACACGCAACAAATATATTTGTGGATTCCAATTATTGTATCTCATTACAGAAAGCTAGGCGAAGTTAGATAATTCGATCGATACAACGAATTCCCAAAAATTCCCAGAGAGCTCAACACTTGAGCACAATTAAAATTAACCAGAGACATGCCACAGTACCTACGGACCAACAGCTGAAGGGCCCGACCCAAGCCTCTTAAGTGGCGCCGCGAATCCGCCGCCAAAACCATGTTTTGGCCGTGGATCCACGGTCACTTAGACGAGTTAGGGTTTCGTTCTTCAGGTGTGTCCATAGAATTACCTGCATGATTTTCTGAATATTTTTAATATGGAAAAATCCAACTTTTTGAAAAATTTCTAGAGAGGGGGTATAATCGGGTTTTCGGAGTTTCGATCGGACTTTAAATTTCGTCTAGACAACGCCTAATGCTCTAGCTAGGCTCTGATACCACTGCAGGGTTCTTAGGCACAACCATAAGATTTCACAAGGCATCAAACATGCCTTATTTTAAAAATTAGTGTGCCAAATAACCCTAACCTAGGATCTAACTAGAGTATTAGGGTAAGAAACAACAAATAAACAACTTTACTTCTAAGTGAACGAGAAATACAACCTTTGTAGACCGGTCCTTCACTTCTAAAGCTCCGTGTAGTAGTCCCTTCGCTGCGAGTATCGATCTCCCGAACTCTAGTATGGGTTTTCCCGGAGAAATGAACAAGGTTGCTCGAAGTCTTCGAGGTCGAAGATGATCTACGTCGATGAGACTCAAGCTCATGCTACTTCTTCACTAATTGTGAAATTAGTGAAGCAAAAACCCTAAACTAAATGGCAAGTAGTAGAGGATAATGAAATAGGAAGTGGGCTCTCTTTAGATTTATTTTTCTCATAATAATTTCTCACCTTGAGAAAAGCTAGTAAACTTTTCTCATGAGGAAGAAGAAGCTCAAGTGAAGAAGATGAGAGAATGAACTCATGAGGTGAGAATAGCAACCATGGGTGAGTTAGTATCATACACTAACTCATGTAGAGAGTTTACCATGGTTAAGTTAATAAATATCTACAAGTAAAACAAATGAGTGGACTTAGTCAATGGTTCCACAAGCTTCTACAAGCTTGAACCATGTGATTAATTTCCACTAATTTGGTTTTCTTTAGATAAATAAAAACCTTACATTATAATTAGTATGGTGTAACTCTCATACAACCATGTAGTGTGTATCAACAATCATGACACAAAAGTTGTACATTAATATATATCACATATACACTAATGCACACAAGTGAGAAAAGAAATCATAAGTGAGCTAATATTAGTTAATGTAATCTAGTATATAAAATATGCAATTATACATTAAATTATTAAATCAACACTTGATTTAATAATCCGGCTATATCACATATAACCGACTAATATCAAATGCAACAACTTATCGAATCAACATTTGATCCGATAATCCGGCTATATCATATATAACCGACTGATGTCACAAATCGCGAGAATAGAATGCGGTATCACATACGCGCATCAATCTCGGTCCCGCACATATCACATATGTGCTCCTACTCCGTTTCGCATGAACCAGGAACCTTTGTGTATGACTCTAAAGACTCGTCAATACGCCGGCAGTAGGTGATGATCATATCAAACACCCACAAGCCACAAGCGGTCTGCTAAACGTAACGGCCACCCGGGTATTGAGCGATCAGAAGATCAACAAGCAAGCATGCTCATACTCCTGTGAATCCAATCAGTAACACTACCGTACAGTCCGGTCTTCTATGGGTGGTAAACGTCAGACCCCAGTAACTCGATAAGTCGTGCCGATATGAGGCTCATAACGGGTCGAGAAACTACTGGTAATACTTACCAGTAAATCTCTAAAGCAACCCTGGCCAGGGACTTCCTGTTATAGCCAATCGAGCACAGTGCAACATCAACCCGTTATGAGCCTCCTATCGCTCATTGCCTCCATGTGACTCGGGACTGTACCAAAAAACCACTGTTTTGCACGTTCTCATGAACGTGGTAAGGTGGAAATCAAAGCATAGTGGGAATAACACAAGACTCTATGACGATCTCAGGTCAACAGACTAACCTATATCAGTGTCACCAGAGAACTGCCATCTGACGTAAGGTATAATACCATCTGGGAGTTCTCGGCGAGTCCGTCCAATGTACCCAGTCTCCACTGAGCACCTGTATACCATCTTTGATGTCAAACACCAATGAATATAGGATCATCCATCACCCATCTACATGGGTCGAGAAGCTATACGCTAGTCTACTCTGGTATATCGATGCCCCGTCTCGATACACCCACGACTAGGGACATTAAAGGATGTACTCTCATACTACCATTGTCCCACTAGTATGATCCGCATCATAATCCAGGTAGTCAAGTACGCATCCTAAGGGCTTTACCAATATGTAACAAAAATACAATCGGTGTACATGTTAAGATAAAGAGTAACCAGATAGCATAGTATCATGTCGAGCAAGAAAGTCCTCCCTATATATGTCCAAGCATCCACTACAATATACATCTATGTATAGTAATGGTCTCTAGAGCATACATATTACTAACAAGTGCTCCCCTGCCGGGCTCAACGCCATCTATGCAATCTTCTTGCCCCGAGGTACCGCACCAGGTCCACTATGTACCCTCAGACGGTGCATCCCCCTCTTCGAATCTGGTATATGATGCAGCTCAAGAACCGAGAAAACTCATGGTGGATGCCACACACATCATATCATGAGAAAACCGTAAATTTCTCTTGTTAAAATGATAATAAGTTTATAAAATTCTTGCGGTTCTCTCCAAAATCTAGAAATCTCATAAGTACTGAAATCCTCAAGAAGAATCACAATATGTAAACATGTCGATGATGATGGAAGTCTATGATACGATAGTATATACCATGCGAAGTACGGCCAGAAACTATGCATGAATCATGATGCAATGAGGTATGTATATATGACTAACAATCCTACATATCCATCTTAATGAAATGAATATACAAGTACAAGTCTACAAATCATATATGATGCAAATGCACAGATACCGAATCTAAGCAAGTTCTATAGTGTTCGTGACATAGCAATTACCAATGGCGTGTGTGTTCACATAAAATAGTGCACGTGCGGCATGGACCAATGGTAATGGTGCAAGTGTCCTATGAAATAATATCATATATATATATATATAAGATGATTCAATGCAATGAGATGAATGACTAGGAGACTACGCATATAAATATAAGCACTACTAGTAATCCTGACTATCGGGCACCTTGCGCCATCCAGACGATCTCCCCATAGATGTGTACATCTACTCACCGGGACGCCTCGGCTAATCTAATCCGATCCCAGCCTTTCCTTTCCGTGCCATGTCCGACGTATCTGCACCCGATCCTAGAATCGCACACAAGTAAATAAGAGGATAGATATATGAATAGTCGCGGACATAAACGATACAAATCAACCAACGTGCACTACTAAACGCGCACGCACTTGGTGCACAAAACGCGCTCGCAACAACACCACAAACCACAACTAGGGGTCACTATGCGTAGCAATCCCTAAACCTAGAACCCAATCGTACTAATCGCGCATTCGCAACACACTAAATATTTTAGGAAATAGGTAGTAATCATCAAAACCTCAAACTTAATTAAAAGCTATTTACTCTGAAAACCTAGTAAGCAACAATTACCACTTTAGTTCAAATTTAGATGTTTTAGCAAATCTAATGGCCACAATATTCACTTAATAACTTAATTAAGCCACACAAACCTTTACTAAATTTTAACCTCACATATTCACACACTAATCATGAAATTAGTTTGCAAAAATATTTAATTAGGACAAATTAAAAGTAACAATTAGCAAGTTAATAACTAGTTTAGATTTTTTCAAGTCTTAAAATATTAAACTACACATTGTAACCATAATCAAGTGATAAAATCCTAACATGAACCCAAACCCTTTTTTTTAAATTCTAAGTTTCAATTAAACCCATATTAACAACTTAATTAAGTTAGATTAAAGTAATTAACTAACAATTTAACCATAGGGTTAAGATTTATACCTCATAATTTAGAGATCTAGCTTGAAAACTTAGCCTCCCAAAATGCTCTCTTGCTTCAAGATCCAAGCTAGTTTGGGCCAAGGAAATAATGGGTGAAGGTTTAATTATGAATTAGTGGGAATTTGTGTGGATTTTTAATGCATTTCTTGAAGATTTTTGAAGTGAAAAGAGGTGGGGGGAATGGGGATGGGGGCTTCCTAGTTTCGGCCACACTTGAGAGGGGATGAGAGAGTGAGGGTGAGTGAGTGTGTGTATGTGTGTGTCATGTCAAAAGTCTCCCATTATCATATCTATTAATCCATTTCTTATTTAATTTATTTTCTAACTAAATCCTAGAATTCTCTAGAACCATGGAGACAATTCAAGAAAGAAAGAGCGTGATATAAACATGGTTTTTAGTTGTCATGGTGCACTAATGTGTACTTAACCCATTCCAATTTGTAATTATCACTAATTTAGTGTTTAAGTGAAAACTTAAAATAATATTTAAAATAATTAATTAAGAAAAAAAATATTTAAGGAAAATAGCAATTTATAAGTGACCAATTAAATACCAAACACTAGCAATTTCATAGCTAAATTAGGCATATTTAAGTCTATGCGGAAAAATAATTGTAACTAAGTTTTACGGAAAACACGAGTAATATTACCGATTATCGGAAAAATTTACCTAAACGATTTTTAAAACGTTACAACAATAATCATACGTGAACAACTCAACAAGATAATTATATAACGGCGTATAATCACTATCATCGTAGCCATAGTGTAATATCTATAGCATGCGACCATGTACAATCATTATAACAAAGCTATAACACATATATAACACGCGTCAAATATAATCACTTAAAAGTAATTGTACTGTGTATATATGTATAATCATTTGAAAGTAGCTGTACAGTGTATATATCACGGCATAAATAGCGCACGTTAATTTGTAAAGCAATATAAACATTTCATTAAATATACGCTGCGCCGTTTGAAAATAATATAAAAGGTTTTCTTTTGAAAAACACTTGTGTCGATCATACACACGTAGAAAATAGTACGACAATAGCTCTTTTGAAAGTGATAGCAAATATCGATACATGAAAACAATATCTCAGGTACTGCCTTTTGGACCAGTCCTGATTGAAAACTATATAATTTAATACATCGCATCTTCAGCAGGGTATCCATAACGATCCTCCGTTCTCAATCCCTCAATCACTCATGGATTGATCATATATAACCTCAATCGTTCACAAATTGATCACATATAACCTCAATCGCTCATGAATTAATCACACCATGTATCCGTAATCGGTTCTTCCTATAAGTAAACGCCCGTGCTCGTGCCGCTAAATTGCGGCCAAGACGGAATGCAAAACGAAAAAATGAAAACAAGAGCACAAGCTTCTACAACCTAGAATCGATACCATATACTAAACTAGCAAACTATAAAGGAGTTTAACTACTCGGTTAGCGTTAGCTACCTTTGTAGTCACGTCCTTCATCTTCTTTTCCACTTCTTAAGCTTCTAGGTCCACCGGGAACAATTCCGGGAGTCGATCTTCCTTGTTGAAGATGATCCACCCGAAGGAATCCTAGCTAAGGCTATAGCTTCACACTAAAACTCAAAGTGAATCAACTAGGGAACAAAACTTGCTAAGAATTGATCACTAGAGATATGGTAGTGGTGATCTCTATGTTTTTTCTCTTTTTCTTTCTTCTCATCTCAATTTTGAAAACTCATGAGAAGAGAGGAAGAAGATGAAGCAAGCATGGCTCCAAAAATAATATCATCCCTTTCTTTTTCTTCTCTTCATATCTTTTAAGAATATCATGAGTGGAATTGTGACTCACAAGTTGAGTCACAATCTACACCATTCTTGAAAGATCATTAAGAGATGAGAAATAAAAAGATGCCACCCCATATGTGTACACACATACATATAAACACTCACACACACACGCATACACACACACACACACACACATACCTGTTGGAGACTCACGGTGTCGTGTTTTTGAAGAGGTTTTGTCAGATTAGGATATGTCAGTATCTTTTATGAAAATAGTGCACGAAGTGAGTCTCGAGTTCTAAAAATACCGCAAATGCACGGTGCGTTGATGCAAGCCGACAAGTACGGGTCGATCCACAGGGAGTGGATATCACGACATCATTTTGAGTTATAAAACAATAGGTTGAAGTTGGAATTTGTCACTTTTTTTCAACAGTTAAAAGAAGCAAGGATAAGGTGTGTTTTAGGAAAAACTTAGGCTAAGGTTTAGTAGAATTGAAATACGGCTTTTACCCCCAACTTTCAGTCTTGATTCAAGGTCCATTTTTAGTTTCTAATTGATTTAAGAAAGCATGCCGCATCTATCCGAAACAAGTGTCGGTTTAGAATACGATATCAAAGTTAATTTAAAAAGAAACTAAAAATTTAAGTTTTTAGAGTGAAATGGGTATAGAATTAGTTAAGTGAAGTTAGAAAGCATAGAACATATGCTTGTATGTTATATATTCTATCTAGCTAGTTTACAACACTTAATTTAATTTCATATTCCTTTCAACTTCGATTCATAATATAACAATAATAAAATGTGAAGAAAGAATAGGATATATGTTAAAGGTTGATTTGCAACCATTCAAAACAATATATCCTATCAAGCAAAACATAATAAAATTGCAAATGTTAAGAAAAGAATTGTAAAATGCAAGAATCAAGAAGGAGGGGTTGGAAGGCAAGCCATTCCACAACCCACCTCACCATAACCCAAGCACAAAACTACTCACACTTCATAAAATGAAATCACTACTCAACACATATAAAATAAGATGCAAAAGAGACAAGAATCAACTTGAGTAAAAAGAGGCCTTTATTGTAATGGTTCCAAGTACAAGCAAATTTGAGTTCAAATACCAAAATCTAATCTTGCAAGTTCAAGAAAGAAGTTGCAAGACTAGAGGAAGGCAATGAACTCAACTAATAGCTACAAAATCAACTAGTTACAATGTATACAAAGTTTTCTTTCACAAAAGTATATCCTAGCTTGCCCATTGATCTGGTATTTATAGGCTCAAAATCAAAATAAACAAATAATAAAAACAGAAAGATGGGACAACAATGAGTGAACCGACAAAAAATGAAGTGATTTCGCCTTGGTGGGCCCGGCGCCGCCGGTTATTTTGATGGTTTCGCCGGTCATTTGTTGAGGTGTGGGGCCCATTTTGGTGTGGTGATCTCGAGTGCGCTCCACAAGTCCACTGGTACTGTTTGATTTCTTCATATCCGTTTGGGTTATACTCGGTAATTTTAGAGGGAAACTAACTCCAAATCACATCACACCTTTTATATCATTTAATGCCCATGTTCCCTACTTGCACAATGTTGGATATGTATGCCTAGAGGCCATTATTGTATAGTACTAGTTTGTATATTACATTTTGGAAGCTTGGGATATATACACGGATTTATGACAGTCTTGCTCAATATAGTAGTATGCTGCTTGGTTTGTATCTATCTTAATATGTGTATATGTTTCTTTTAACATATCGCTAATACATATTGATATAGCCCTTAGGATCTTTGATTAACTACAAGCGTTGTGATGGCAGTCACATTAGTGAGGGCTGGGTAGTCTACAAGCACATCCTTATGCAGGTCCCTAGTCGTAAGATTTTCGAGACAGGGCATCGATACTCCAGAATAGACTAGTGTATACGCTTCTCTCCCAGCAGGGGAGATGGTCTGTCCCACAGCCATCAGTACGTCGTACTGGAGATAGTATGCAGGTGCTCATTGGGTTATGAGTTACACTGGATGGACTCGTAGGGTACTGCCGGTTGGTACTATACCTATCGTTAGGTAGAAGTTTCCAGGTGATATGAGTACAGCTTAGTCCGTTGACTTGGCACTGCTACTTCGCCTCAAGTGTATTCCCACTGTTCTTAGATTTCTACCCTACCACGGCTCTATTGAGCCATGCAAACAGGTAGTAGTTGGGTGCAGTCCCGAAGCACTTGGAGGCAGTGGCGGTTAGATAGGATTCGTCTCTCCCGGTATTGGGGATTGAGATCGCGTTGTGTTTGGAGAGCCATTATATAAAGTCCCTGGCCAGGGCAAGTGAGATTTACTGGTAGGTATTCCAGCAGTTTCTCAGGGTGTTCTGGGCTACACTCCAATACGACTTATACCGCTATTAGGGGTCTGACGTTTACCATCCTTCTAGGCCCGATATGTGATACTCTTAGACGAACAGACTAGACTGTATGAAGATTGCCACAGACAAGCTCAGTAGGAGTTGGATGAGCTTGCTCGTCGACCTTCTTATCGACAGATACCTGGGTAGCCGTTACGAACAGCTAGTGCCGCTGACGTGCTTGTGGTTAAACCCACTGCCAGAGTACTGTCGAGTCTTTAGAGTCCCACACAGAGGGTTTCCCAGCTTCGAGCGAAACGAGTAGAGGTCGTATGGTTTTACGACAGGGTTCGATCACATATGTGTACTTGTGCGCATGTGGTGTTCGAGCGGACAATACTAGTGGGCTTTAGTTTAAGCTGGATCCTAGTATTTGATTATTGGATTAGCTTCGTCTCATAGTAATCGTGTTTCTCGGAAAACGGATGTGGGTATATATATACGGATGAGAGGGGGTATAGAAGGAGATACCTCATTAGGGTTTTGACCATTGACTTGGTCAAAACAAATATGAGGTAAAGAAAAGACTTTTTTATTTTTGATAAATGATAATTTTATGGCATGGCCACTTATGTTGACCACTTGACTTGGAGTGACTTGTTGACCTTAGATATTTTTTGAGATATTTTTGACTCTAGATATTTTGGTGAGATATTTTCCATGCCACGCTTGTGGTCATATATAAGTTATCCATTCTATTTTTTATTATCATTATCACAAATACTTTCTCTTTCCTCAAGCTTGCTCTCTCCTTCTTCCTCTCAAAACCCTAAGTGTATCATGTGTTGATAATCAAGGGTTAATGAGACTTAGCTACTCTAAATCACACTCTACTCACTCTAGTCTACTTAGATTAGCAAGCTAAGTATTCTAGTTACCTCAATTTGGAGGTTTAGCTTAAGGTTGGAACTCTCGGGTGGATCATCATTGACACAAGAAGGCCGAAATTCAAGCACGATCCATACTTCCATCGAGGAGCTTAAGGAGAGGATCGAAGACCCGAATGACTTGGTTTCTTTAGGTATACTTTCTATCATAGTAGATATAACCCTAACATGCTAATTAGGTTTATGGTTAAAGATCCGGTTTAGGTTTATTCTAGCGCCAAGTTTCGTATCGTTATAAATTTTTGTTCCGCATTTGGCTACGGAAGTTGGCCGGGGCGCTAGCGTAATCCTTCATGGTATCAGAGCCAGCCTATAAACCCTATACTAGCAAGTTTAAACAATGTTAAAAAAACAAAACTGAAACAAGTCCGTAACATTGAAACCAAGCTTCAAGTTTCTGTCAATTTTTCAGAGGCTTCAAAAAAATTTTTAAACAAGTGCAGAGTGATCTTTGACAGAGAGATGAACACTGAACAAAAATGAGTCAATTCCACCAATGCATGGCCGGCTACATCCCTCAAAAAACCGGCCTGCTCAGTTTTTCCATGGTGGATTGCGTCGTGTTTTGGTCTTGGTTCTTATCTCAAGGGGTTTGATTGTCTGGTGTTGCTAGTTTTTGCCCAAGTTTGATTTTCTGTTGTTTTTCAGTTCGGGGCAATTTGGAGTGTTTAGAAGTCGTTATATTTGACACTGTTTAATAGTTTATAGTACATTCACTTTTATCTGAGACCGTGAATGTCATTTGATCGGTAAACACGTCTATCTGCTATATGTTCTTTTAGACGGGTTTGCGAACGTGACATTCGCGTTGATGTTTTGTGGTTGTGGTGTGATTGTGGTTGGATAGTCGCGGTGGATAGCATGTAGTGCAATGTTAGCAGTACAGTTTATATTCATTTGTACATTTGTTATTGTGGGGCGAGCGTCCGACATGTGGACTGCCGTCTTTGCCGGGTTGTATATTATTTTGGGACACGACCGGGTTGAGGTCGATGTCACCATTTGTACATATTATTTTCATTTTCTGTACTAGGATTACCCCCACGGTGGAGTGCACGGATAGCTGGGTTCTAGAAATCAACAAGCCCACATCTCATGGCGTTGAGACGGAAGAGGCTTCATTCTAGAATTGGCGGGCTATTCACCGCACTCGTAGGGGGTATAGTTTGACCCACGGAGGGGCGCCCAAGTTACCGGATTCCATAAAGTGCTGGGTGGCCCATTCACTTTGTTGAAAGGGGATGCCTCACTTCTGGGATTGGCGGGTAACTTGCCGCACTCGTAGGGGTCCAGGTTCTCATTGCACAGGCTATCCACATGACCGGGAACGTCGGGTTTTATTTGCGGCTCAAATGAAATTCGGGGCTCCAAGATTATCCATCTTTCTGTATTGTTGGCTGAGATTCTGTGATATTGATTATTATCATGCCTGGGATGAATGTTGTATATACTTATATATATACTAGTAGATGATGTATATGTTTTACACCCGCGCTAATCCAGCCCCCGCTCTGTCGTTAGTTAAGTAACCTAACGGGTGATGACGGGGCCCAGTGGCGAATGCGGATGGCATATACGTACATCATATTTTCGTTCTTTTCTGGTGTGATAGGTTAATTGATGGGACCGTATTAATTTTTGATTAATGCAAGAAAATAAACCTAAAAGATGTTGTTGGAACAAATTTCGAAAAACTACAGTTATATTCTTTCGCTTTGCATAGTGGTATTCGGTCATGAATATCTAGCACCTCATTCTACGAGGCAAGAGCCGAGATCCCTTCGCGGGGAGTGACCTCTTGAGCTAAAGTCTATACTATAGATTACTCGATTTTTTCAAAACCAGAAATTTTCAAAAAGGCGGAGCTTAAACCACTCCTTTCAAAATTGCTGAGGTTTCTTCAACGATATCAAGTTCATTACGTTAACGGGCTTTTTGACAAAAACCCAGCCGTAGCCCTCCATCATTTCAGAATAGTAATATTTAGTATTCGTGCTGCGTTTGTTGACCTAGTCAAGGCGTAGTGAACGGTAGCTAAGTGGTATTTTTCTGTGCATTGCAAATGTGATTGGTTAGGACAGTCGTGCAGCCTTGTTGACCTAGTCAAGGGCACGTACGGATGGGTTTAATGCAATCAAGAAAATGACGGGTAGAACTTGACTAGCGGTTTATGGTTTGTTGACCTAGTTAAGATCATAAATCTTTAGGGGCAAAAACCACATTAGGAGTTTCAAATATACAGGAAACTTGCAGATTTAGCATACCTTCTAGAGTGTAGTGACTAGAGTGGATTCCATCTAGGTCATTACATAATGATAGTTGGATCTCGATCCCACTGATGAGTTAGAATACTCTCGGGAGATTATTCCACTTAACAATCAATACTATAAACCAAGTAGGTGTCTAGAACAGTGTTTGCGGGGCTACGCCTCCAGGGAAAAGAGGTTATATAATTAAGGAACTTCGCGAAAGCATTGGAAAACCTTCCTCGAAATACCAACACTAGCCTAGCTGAAAGGTTAAGCAAGTAGTGTGACGTGTGATTAAATTCTGACTAATTCTTCTTTTAGGGTTTGAAGAAGAATTTAAGGAAACAGTGGGAGCCATCCTGGTTAGATAAATTAATAACCAATCTAATCTTTCAAGAGCGCACGCTGCGTGTTTCTTTTCTTTCTCTCCAGGTAGCAACCATTTCATGCCCTAATCAAGATAATAAAATATATCGCTTGACCGATCCGAATTCTTATTCGGGGCTGGGGAACGTCGGTTTGGTTCTGACTTATGATGGCGATCGTAAGTATGAGCAGAGAAAAGAGGATAGTTTGGATTCCAAGGAGACCCCATTGAAGAAGAAGCATACTAATGCATCTACTTCAGGTGTTCTTGTAATTGAGAACTGCTTTTCGGTCAGTCCTACCTCCTGGGTACTAGATACCGGATCAGGATCTCATATTTGTAATTTATTACAGGGACTGAGAAAAAGTAGGATAGTTAGACCTGGTGATATGTCTCTCAGGATAGGGAACGAAGCACAAGTTAATGCTGCAGCCGTCGGTGAATATCACCTAGTGTTGCCAAATGGCAATACTATGATTTTGAACAATTGCTACTATGTATCTTCCATGGTTTGCAACATCATATCAGTTTCTTTACTTGATAAAGATGGATATAACTTTGTTCTTGATAGAAATATCATGAACATTTACCTTGATAAGGTACTGGTTGCAGAAGGTACACTGTGTAATGGTATCTATATTCTAAATCAGAATACAGTTCTCAATATACAAAACACACGCAGGAGGAAGAGTTAAGATACGATCGAATCCTACTTGTGGCATTGTAGACTTGGTCATATCGGAGAGAAAAAACTAAGTAAGTTACATAAAGATGGGCTCTTGAATAAGTTCGAATTTTCATCTTATAAAACTTGTCAGTCTTGTCTCAAAAGAAAGATGACCAAATCTCCGTTCACCGGACACGAAGAAAGAGCAGAAAAGCTCTTGGGACTCATACACAGTGATGTGTGTGGTCCGATGTCTATACATGCATGGGGAGGGTTCTCGTACTTCATCACGTTCACTGACGATCTCTCTAGGTTCGGATATGTGTATCTTATGAAACACAAATCTGAAGCTTTTGAGAAATTCAAAGAATTCAGAAACGAAGTAGAGAACCAGACTGGAAAAAGTATCAAGATCCTCCGATCTGATAGAGGAGGGGAGTATATAAGCATGGAATTCCTAGAATAACTAAAAGAGAATGGAATTCTCTCTCAGCTTACTCCTCCGTATACACCACAGCACAACGGTGTGTCGAAGAGGAGGAATCGTACCCTGTTGGACATGGTTCTCTCCATGATGAGTAATGCTGAGTTGTCTCTTTCATTTTGGGGGCATGCGCTTCAGACAGCAGCATACCTATTGAATGATGTTCCGTCCAAATCTGTGCCTAAGACACCATTCGAGATATGGAATAGAAAAAGACAGTATCTTAAAAGATTTAAGATATGGGGTTGTCCGGCTTGTGTTAAAAAGCATAAACCAGATAAACTAGAGGCGCGGTCAGTTTTATTTAAGTTTGTGGGATATCCAAAGAATGATTATGGATATCTGTTCTACCACACCGAGGAACAGAAGGTGTTTGTTGCTCAACATACCGTTTTCTTAGAAACGGAGTTTCTTGTAAAAGAAATTAGTGGAAGCACGGTAGAACTGGAAGAAATTCAGCGACCACAAACTGAAACTGATGATTTGACAGAACCTGAAGATTCAATAACTCCAGACGAACCTCAGCCACTCCGCAAATCTGGTAGGATTTCTCATCCGCCCGAGAGATACTATAGTTTTCTCATAGACGGGGATCGAGAGGATTGCATCTTGGAAGAAGATGATCCTGCCAGTTTCAGGCAGGACATTATCAGTAGGGACTCTGATAAGTAGCTGGATGCTATGCGATCCGAAATGGAGTCCAAGTACACCAATAAAGTGTGGACCTTGGATATTGCTCCACCTGGGGTAAAACCCGTTGGATGCAAATGGATCTACAAAAGAAAACTTGGTGTAGATGGGCAGGTGGAAACCTATAAGGCTAGACTCATTGCAAAAGGTTTTCGTCAAAGACCAAGTGTGGACTATGACGAAACCTTTTCTCCAGTGGCTATACTCAAATCCATTCGGATCCTACTTGCCATTGCTGCTTTCAATGACTATGAGATCTGGCAGATGGACGTAAAAACGGCTTTTCTAAACGGCGGTTTGAAAGAGTGCGTTTATATGGATCAGCCAGAAGGCTTTGTAAACAGTGGGAACAGCGGGAAGGTGTGCAAGTTGCTTAAATCCATTTATGGATTAAAGCAGGTATCGCGGAGCTGGAACATCTGTTTTGATGAAACAGTCAAGGAATTTGATTTTATCAAGAATGAGGATGAGCCTTGTATTTATAAGAAAATTATAGGATGAACTGTCGTATTCCTAGTCTTGTATGTGGACGACATTCTTTTGATAGGAAATGACATTCTTATGCTACAATCGGTCAAGCTATTCTTGTCACAACGGTTCTCCATAAAAGACCTGGGTGATGCCTCGTGCATTCTGGGGATCAAGATCTACAGAGATAGATCTAAAAGATTACTGGGGCTTTTGCAGTCCAGGTACATAGAGACCGTACTAAAGAGATTTAGTATGGAAGATTCCAAGCGCGGTAATATACCCGCATTGCACGGAATCACCCTCTCCAAGAAGATGTCTCCTAAGATTGACGAGGAGAGGGTTCGCATGAGCACTATACCCTACACTTCGGCGGTAGGATCTATAATGTATGCGATGCTATGTACAAGACCAAATGTAGCTTATGCACTAAGTGTGGTGAGCCCGTATCAGTCAGACCCAGTTGAGAACCACTGGACAGCAATGAAGAACATTCTCAAGTACCTGAGAAGGACTAAGGAAATGTTCCTGGTTTACGGTAATGGAGACCTCAGGGTCGAGTCCTTTACCGATTCAAGCTTCCAGAGTGACAAGGACGACAGCAAGTCTGTCTCGGATTTTGTGTTTACCCTCAATGGAGGGGCGGTGTGTTGGAAGAGCTCCAAACAGGATACCGTCGCAGACTCGACGATGGAGGCTGAATATATTGTTGCAAGCGATGCCGCAAAAGAAGCGGTCTGGATGAAGAAGTTCATTTGTGAACTTCAGGTAGTTCCGTCCATTGTTGACCCAATACCTTTGTATTGCGATAACAATGGAGCTATAGCTTTAGCAAAGGAACCACGGTCCCATCAGAAATCCAGACACATCTTAAGGCGGTATCACCTAATCAGGGAGATCATTGATCGTCAGGAGATTAAGGTGTGGAGAGTGGACACTAAAGAAAACACGGCGGATCCATTCACAAAGGCCCTCCCTCAAGCACAGTTCGAGCGACTTTTTGAGCTATTGGGTATGCGGTACGCCAGCAGCTGGCCTTAGTGCAGACGTTGGGTATGCGGTTCACCAATTACTAGCCTTTAGTGCAAATAGGAGATTGTTAGATATGTATGCCCTGGAGGCCATTATTATATAGTACTAGTTTGTATATTACATTTTGGAAGCTTGGGATATATACACGGATTTATGACAATCTTGCTCGATATAGTAGTATGCTACTTGGTTTGTATCTATCTTAATATGTGTATATATTTCTTTTAACATATCGCTAATACATATTGATAGAGCCCTTAGGATCTTTGCTTGACTACCAGTGTTATGAATACAGCCACACTAGTGGGGGCAGGGTAGTCTACAAGCACATCCTTATGCAGGTCCCTAGTCGTAGGATTATCGAGACAGGGCATCGATACTCCAGAGTAGACTAGTGTATACGCTTCTCATCCCAGCAGGGGAGATGGTCTGTCCCACAGCCATCAGTATGTCGTACTGGAGATAGTATGCAGGTGCTCATTGGGTTATGAGTTACACTGGACGGACTCGTAGGGTACTGCCGGTTGGTACTATACCTATCGTCAGGTAGCAGTTCCCAGGTGATATGAGTACAGCTTAGTCCGTTGACTTGACACTGCTACTTCGCCTCAAGTGTGTTCCCACTGTTCTTAGATTGCTACCCTACCACGGCTCTATTTAGTCGTGCAAACAGGTAGTAGTTGGGTGCAGTCCCGAAGAACTTGGAGGCAGTGGCGGTTAGATAGGATTCGTCTCTCCCGGTATTGGGGGTTGATATCGCGCTGTGTTTGGAGAGCCATTACACAAAGTCCCTGGGCAGGGCAAGTGAGATTTACTGGTAGGTATTCCAGCAATTTCTCAGGGTGTTCTGGGCTACACTCCGACACGACTTATACCGCTATTAGGGGTCTGATGTTTACCATCCTCCTAGGCTCGATATGCGATACTCATAAACGAACAAACCGGACTGGACGGAGATTTCCACAGACAGGCTCGGTAGGAGTTTGGATGAGCTTGCTCGTCGACCTTCTTATCAACAGATACCTGGGTAGCCGTTACGCACAGCTAGTGCCGCTGACGTGCTTGTGGTTAAACCCACTTCCAGAGTACTGTCGAGTCTTTAGAGTCCCACACAGAGGGTTTCCCAGCTTCGGGCGAAACGAGTAGAGGTCGTATTGTTTTACGACAGGGTTCGATCACATACGTGTACTTGTGCGCGTGTGGTGTTCAAGCGGACAATACTAATGGGCTTTGGTTTAAACCGGATCCTGGTATTTGATTATTGGATTAGCTTCGTCTCATAGTATTCATGTTTCTCGGAACACGGATGCGGGTATGTATATACGGATGAGAGGGGGTATAGAAGGAGATACCTCATTAGGGTTTTGACCATTGACTTGGTCAAAAAAAATATGAGGTAAAGAAAAGATTTTGTTATTTTTGATAAATGATAATTTTGTGGCATGGCTACTTATGTTGACCACTTAACTTGGATTGACTTGTTGACCTTAGATATTTTGTGAGATATTTTTGACTCTAGATATTTTGGTGAGATATTTTCCATGTCATGCTTATGATCATATATAAATTATCCATTCTATTTTTTATTATCATTATCACAAATACTTTCTCTTTCCTCAAGCTTGCTCTCTCTTTCTTCCTCTCAAAACCCTAAGTGTATCATGTGTTGATAATCAAGGGTTAATGAGACTTAGCTACTCTAAATCACACTCTACTCACTCTAGTCTACTTAGATTAGCAAGATAAGTATTCTAGTTGCCTCAACTTGGAGGTTTAGCTCAAGGTTGGAACTCTCGGATGGATCATCGTTGACACAAGGAGGCCGAAGTTCAAGCACGATCCATATTTCCATCGAGGAGCTTAAGGAGAGGATCGAAGACCCGAATGACTTGGTTTCTTTAGGTGTACTTTCTATCATAGTAGATAGAACCCTAACATGCTAATTAGGTTTATGGTTAAAGATCCGGTTTAGGTTTATTCTAGCGCCAAGTTTCGTATCGTTATAAAAATTTTGTTCCGCATTTGGCCACGGAAGTTAGCCGGGACGCTAGCATAACCCTTCACACAATTCATCATGTCATGTGTGCCAAGGCAGCCCCACCATGGTCCAAGTCACCAAGAGTATTGTGCACACTTGTAATGTGTTGGACCAAAACTTGTTTATTTGCAAAAACGAGCTCTTTGAATCACGATCGGTTTTCTGTTCTGTTTGCAGTGTTGGCGCCCAAACGTTATATCCGTGATTTTGAGTGTGTTTCCAGTATTGTGTCACGGATACCTGTAATCTGTATTTACTGAGCAGACACTGGTTAATAGTACCGATATATAATAAAATATATAATGAATGAGTGGTATTAAAATGCAGTTTTTAGTGATGAACAAATAGCCCCAAACTTATCTTTTGCTCGTCCCGAGCAAAACAAATCCTAGCCTCACTTTCGCAGGGAACGCGATTGCACTGAGCACGTGCAACAAGCCGTTAAACCTCTAGGTGTCCTTAGTAGAAGGAGTGTTGTCTCTTGAGGGTTTTCAGCGGATACTACCCACAAAATCCCGTCAAGTAAGTTTCATAAGTTAATGTCGATTCTACTCCTACGGTTTACCATCTAAGTTAAAAATTCTATCATTCTAGGTTAGAAATATCCATCCCTTATTTTTCACGCCTCATATTTATTCAACCTAAGATCCTATACGTTTTTACAGCTTAGAAAGATCTCGGTTTCTCCTGAGTTTTCCTTCTAAAGTGCAGTCTCCAATCCGGAATTTTTATCATCTTTACGGAAAACATAAGTCTTATTCATTATTCATATCTTTCCTCCAAATATCGATCGTATACCCCTACGTGTGTGTAAAATTTCACCCCTACACTTAAGAATTCAATTCAAACTATAGTACCCTTGCCCTAATACCTAATACTACTTTTTTTCATTAATGATGCACGGATTTTCTCACACACTTTTCATGCGACTATTAATACTTCTTGAGACACTAACAGCCGATTACTGAATGTGTGAGCTTAAAACGTAAATAGCAGTTTCCAGATCTTGTACTTTTTTTTTCTTTTTTCTTTTCAAGACCGGATATATTTTTCAATGATGCTCTTTTGGTAATTAGCTTTCAATACCATTTTTTCTTTCATACTAGGTATTCAAGCAAGAGTATTCCTAGGTATTTTCTACTATCCCAAGTTTCAAGGTGCGTGTAAATGCAGTTTGTAGGGTATATACTTTCTAAATTTGGACTTAAGAATAGGAACTATTTTTCAGACTTATCTTTCAATAAAGCTTTCAATACTTTCCCTTCATCTCGACTTAACTCAAGAACTGAACTCAAGATTACCTACTTCTAAAAAAACTGTAAGAACGTACATTTACCAAGTTTAAACAGAAGGAGAGTTATTTTTAGGGTTTTCAACTTCTAAACCTAGGATTTAGTTATTTCTAACGTATCAACTAAATTTTCGGAATAAAAATCTAATTTACCCTACTAGCTTACTTGACGACAAAGTTTTCTATATTTTTGGAAATTTTTTTTATTTTTGTTGGGTTTTAATAATTATGCAACTGTAAAATATACACATGGATGGGAAGGTAGAAAGCTTACCGAGCATAAATACCCCCAAACTTAAACTTGACAGTGTCCTCACTGTCATGCTATACAACGGGAGTCAAAATTGTTGAAGGGTCAAAATAATAAACAATAATTACAAAAAGGAAAAGCAAAAATTTGTATATACAAGATTTGTGGAAGTGATTTAATCAAGATACCGTAGCTCATGTAAAAACATGAGCTCCCCTGCTTCCGCAGGCAATTCTAAAAATGGCTTCAGACGTTGGCCATTGACTTTAAAAGTATTGCCAGAGTGCTGATCTTCAATGTTGACTGCACCGTGCGGAAAGACGGTACGCACAAGAAACTGACCTGTCCAGCGTGACTTCAATTTCCCAGGAAACAAATGAAGTCGAGAGTCGTAAAGCAGAACCTTTTGTCCCACAGTGAATGTCTTTCGAAGAATCGCCTTGTCGTGAAAAACTTTCGTTTTTTCCTTGTACAGCTTGGCGTTCTCATGCGCGTCATTGCGTATCTCGTCGAGCTCATTTAATTGAAGTCTTCGTGCCTCACCGGCCTTTTCTAGGTTGACATTGAGCTGTTTAATTGCCCAGAATGCACGGTGTTCCAGTTCAACAGGCAGATGACACGCTTTCCTGAAGATGAGTCGGTATGGAGACATACCTAAATTTGTCTTGAAAGCAGTGCGAAACGCCCAAAGCGCGTCATTCAACTTCAACGACCAATCCTTGTGGTTGTGGCTGACAGTCTTTTCCAGAATCTGTTTAATCTGTCTATTGGAAACTTCGACCTGACCGTAAGTTTGAGAATGGTAGGCCATTGACAATTTATGGCTAATGGAGTATTTCTTCATCGGTGATTCAAAAGATCGGTTGCAAAAATGCGTTCAATTATCGCTGATGATGGTGTGAGGTGTACCGAACCGAGAAAAGATATTTTCTTTCAAGAATTTGACGACAACCTTATTATCGTTGGTTCGATATGGAACAGCTTCCACCCATTTAGACACATAATCCACAGCCAGCAAAATGTACATATTCCTGAAAGAGTTTGGAAATGGCCCCATGAAATCAATACCCCAGACGTCAAAAATCTCTACAATCAGAATGGATTGTAGGGGTATCTGATTCCGCTTTCCAATCTTTCCCATGTGTTGACATTGGCTACAAGTTTTGCAGTATTCGAAAGCATCTTTAAAAAGCATCGGCCAGTAGAAGCCGCTTTGCAAAACTTTGCAGCCGTCTTTCTGCGTCCAAAATGGCCCCCACAAGCTTGATCATGACAAAAAGACAGAACACTTCTCGTTTCAGAGTTAGAGATGCACCTTCTAATAATCTGATCAGGACAGTACTTGAACAGATATGGTTCATCCCAATAAAAGAATTTAACTTGGGAGAGAAATTTTGACTTGTCCTGCTTCGACCAAAAAGAAGGTGTTTCTCCGATGACAAGAAAGTTTACGATGTCAGCGAACCAGGGTTCGACTGATACCGAGAGAAGTTTTTCATCTGGGAACTGCTCATTGATTGGAATTTTCTCGATTGGTGCATTTGGTAAGCAAGACAAATGATCGGCCACAACGTTGTCGATTCCCTTCTTATCCTTGATGGTCAAGTCCAATTCTTGAAGAAGGAAAATCCAACGTATCAATCTGGCTTTGGCATCCTTTTTTGCAAAGAGATGCCTAAGTGCAGAATGATCAGTGTAAATCATGACATGGGTCCCGATCAAGCAAGGACGGAATTTTTCAAGTGCGTACACAACAGCTAAGAATTCTTTTTCGGTGGTGATGTAATTCAGCTGTGCGTCATTCAACGTCCTGCTCACATAGTGGATCACATGCGGTTTCTTTTCAAATCGTTGTCTTAAGACAGCACCTATCGCAAAGTCAGAAGCATCGCACATCAGCTCAAAAGGTTCATTCTAGTCTGGTGCACTTAAGATCGGATCGGAAGTGAGTTCCGATTTTAGAAGCTTGAACGCAGTGAGGCACTCAGAATTGAAATCAAAGGGAATATCCTTAGCCAGCAAAGAAGTCAAGGGTCTAGCCAGTTTGCTAAAATGCTTGATGAAACGCCTGTAAAAACCAGCGTGGCCTAAGAATGCCCTGATGTTACAGACAGTCCGTGGAGGTGGGAGGCTTGAAATGACATCGATTTTTGCTTTATCGACTTCAATGCCATTTTCAGAAATGATATGGCCTAATACAATGCCGTGTTTGACCATGAAATGACACTTCTCCCAATTGAGTGTCAGGTGTTTCTCCTTGCATCGTATCATGACTAGTTCAAGATGCCTCAGACACTCAAAAAATGAATCCCCAAAAACGGAGAAATCATCCATGAAAACTTCCAAAAATCGCTCTACCATGTCAGAAAAGATGCTCATCATGCACCGCTGAAATGTTGCAGATGCATTGCATAGCCCAAAGGGCATGCGACAGTAGGCGAATGTACCAAAAGGACAAGCGAAGTTCGTTTTGTCCTGATCCTCTAGATCGATCGGGATTTGATTGTAGCCGAAATATCCATCTAGGTAGGCATGTCCGGCTAAGCGTTCAAGCATTTGATCAATGAAGGGCAGCGGGAAATGATCATTGCGAGTGGCTGCGTTGAGCTTTCTGTAATCAATACAGACTCTCCAACCCGTTAGTGTGCGGGTAGGGACTAGCTCGTTCGCTTCATTCGTGATTACAGTGAGTCCCGATTTCTTTGGTACAACGTGAATAGGGCTTACCCATTTGCCATCAGATATAGGATAAATGATCCCATTGTCAAGACACTTCAGCATTTCATTCCGTACCCGCTTCTTTCATTACCGGGTTAAGCCGGCGTTGAGGATATTTAAAGGGTTTAGAATCATCAGTCATGTGGATCATGTGCTGACAGATAACAGGGCCGATTCCTTTGATATCAGCCATTGACCAACCAATTGCATCCATGTTCTTTCTCAGAACGTCCATGAGGGCCAACTCTTGCTCAGGCGCAAGGTCGGTCGTGATTATAACCGGAAGCGTTTCGTTATTGCTCAAGTATGCATACTTGAGATGGTCAGGAAGAACTTTGAGGTCAAGTCTGGGTGGCTCGTCCACAGATGGTCACACTTCAGGGGCTGGTCCATTACGAAGTGGTTCAAATTGGGGCCCCCAATATGCATAGGAAGAACTGTTTTCTGCACTATTTTCATAAAAGATACCGACATATCCTAATCTGACAAAACCACTTCAAAAGCACGACACCGTGAGTATCGAGTTCTAAAAATACCACAAGTGCATGATGTGTTGATGCAAGCCGGCAAATACGGGTCGATCCACAGGGAGTGGATATCACGACATCATTTTGAGTTATAAAACAATGGGTTAAAGTTGGAATTTGTCACGTTTTTTTAAATAGTTAAAAGAAGCAAGGATAAGGTGTGTTTTAGGGAAAACTTAGGCTAAGGTTTAGTAGAATTAAAATACGGCTTTTACCCCCAACTTTCAGTCTTGATTCAAGGTCCATTTTTAGTTTCTAATTGATTTAAGAAAGCATGCCGTATCTATCCGAAACAAGTGTCGGTTTAGAATACGATATCAAAGTTAAGTTAAAAAGAAACTAAAAATTTAAGTTTTTAGAGTGAAATGGGTATGGAATTAGTTAAGTGAAGTTAGCAAGCATAGAACATATGCTTGTATGCTATATATTCTATCTAGCTAGTTTACAACACTTAACTTAATTTTATATTCCTTTCAACTTCGATTCATAATATAACAATAATAAAATGTGAAGAAGGAATAGGATATATGTTAAAAGTTGATTTGCAACCATTCAAAACAATATATCATATCAAGCAAAACATAATAAAATTGCATATGTTAAGAAAAGAAGTGTAAAATGCAAGAATTAAGAAGGAAGGGTTGGAAGGCAAGCCATTCCACAACCTACCTCACCATACCCAAGCACAAAACTACTCACACTTCATAAAATGAAATCACTACTCAACACATATAAAATAAGATGCAAAAGAGAAAAAGAGACAAGAATCAACTTGCGTAAAAAGAGGCCTTTATTGTAATGGTTCCAAGTATAAGCAAACTTGAGTTCAAATACCAAAATATAATCTTGCAAGTTCAAAAAAGAAGTTGCAAGACTAGAGAAAGGCAATGAACTCAACTAATAGCTACAAGATCAACTAGTTACAATGTATACAAAGTTTTCTTTCACAAAAGTATATCCTAGCTTGCCCATTGATCTGGTATTTATAGGCTCAAAATCAAAATAAACAAATAATAAAAACAGGAAGATGGGACAACAATGAGTGAACCGACAAAAAATGAAGTGATTTCGCCTTGGTGGGCCCGGCGCCGCCGGTTATTTTGATGGTTTCGCCGGTCATTTGTTAAGGTGTGGGGCCCGTTTTGGTGTGGTGATCTCGAGTACACTCCACAAGCCCACTGGTATTGTTTGATTTCTTCATATCAGTTTAGATTATACTCAGTAGTTTTGGAGGGAAACTAACTCCAAATCATATCACACCTTTTATATCATTTAATGCTCATGTTCTCTACTTGCACAATTCATCATGTCATGTGTGCCAAGGCAGTCCCACCATGGTCCAAGTCACCAAGAGTATTGTGCACACTTGTAATATGTTGGACCAAAACTTGTTTATTTGCAAAAACGGGCTCTTTGAATCACGATCGGTTTTCTGTTCTGTTTGCAGTGTTGGCGCCCATACGTTATATCCGTGATTTTGAGTGTGTTTCCAGTATTGTGTCGCGGATACCTGTAATCTGTATTTACTGAGCAGATACTGGTTAATAGTACCGATATATAATAAAATAGATAATGAATGAGTGGTATTAAAATACAGTTTTTAGTGATGAACAATACCCATATACAAGTATATGCTACAAATACATACACTCGTATTCGTATCAAAATACATACACCCGTATTCGTATAAAATATGAATACCTGTATTTGAATTAAGATACAAATACCCGTATATCAAGACACAAATATCCGTATTTATACAAATACCCGTATACGTATAAATATCGTATTCGTGTCGAAATTCAAATACCAAAAGAGATATAATACTAGCTCACATTTCATCTAAATATGATAATCTGGCTATCTTTCAAACCGGCTAGTATAAACAAAATGTCTGATTAAAAATACGTGTACAAAAACACGTATCTAATCGAACCTCCGTACGTATCAAAATACGCACACTATATCGTTTTGCCTGAGGTGGAAAACCCACTGTGTGGGACTCTAAAGACTCAACAATATGCTGGCAGTGGATTTAACCACAAGATCGTCAATAGCACAATCTATACGTAACGGCTACCCAGGTATTAAACGAAAGGAAGGTCGATAAACAAACTCTTCTGTATCCCTATTGAGCCTGAAAGTGACAATCTCCGTACAGTCCGATCTCTTCGTCTGAGAGTATCGCATATCGGGTCTATGGGTGTAAAACGTCAGACCCCTAATAACCTGATAAGTAGTGTCAATATGGCTCAAAAACCATCCCGAGAAACTATTGCCTTTGCCAAGGTCTTATCAGTAAATCCTATCTGCCTTTGCCAAGGTCTTATGGTGATGGCCAATCGAACATAGTGCAACATCGACTCCCTATACCGGGAGAGACGAATCCTTTCTATCGCTCACTGCCCCAAGTTCTTCGGAACTGTACCCAACTAAAACATGTTTGCATAACTCTTTAAAACCGTGGTAGTGTAGAAATCTAAGTACAATAAGAACACACTCGAGACAAATGAAGATGTCAGGTTTAAAGACTACCGTGTACTTATGTCACATGAGAACTGCTATCTGACGATAGGTTTATTACATCTAGAAGTTCTTGGCGAGTCCGTCCAGTGTAAATCATAACCTAATGAGCACATGTATACTATCTTTGGTGCCATACACTAATGGCTGTGGGACCAACCATCGCCCCTCGTCGGGATCAAGATATATATATACACTAGTCTATATTGGAATATCGATGCCCTGTCTCGATACTCGCACGACTAGGGAAATTTAAGGATGTGCTTACAGACTACCCATCCCCACAAGTATGATCTCCATCACAATACTAGTAATTAAGCAAAAAATCCTAAGGGCTATATCAATATGTACCAGCAATATGTAATAATCAGTAAAACATATACACATGTTAAAATACAGACAAACTAAATAGCATACTATCATATTGAGCAAGATTGTCCTGTACATACATATCCTTAGTATCATATACAATAAAGGCTTCTAAGGCATACATATCCAACAATCTTTCACTTGCACTAAGGCCTGTTATTGGCGTATCGAGTACCCAACGTCTGCTCTAGAGCCAGTTGTTGGCATATCGAATACCCAGCATCTCAAAAAGTCACTCGAACTGTGTTTGAGGAAGGGCCTTTGTGAATCGATCCGTCGTTATCTCTTTCGTTTCTACTCTCCAGACCTCGATATCTCGACGATCAACGATCTCCCTGTTAGTTATATGTATGCCCTAGAGGCCATTACTGTACATACGATGTATATTGTAGTGGATGCTTGGACATATATAGGGAGGACTTTCTTTCTCGACATGATAGTATGCTATCTGGTTGCTCTTTATCTTAACATGTACTCTGATTATCTCTATATTACATGTTGATAAAGCCCTTAGGATGAGTACTTGACTGCCAGGACTATGATACAGATCATACTGGTGGGGACAGGGTAGTCGCTAAGTACATCCTTCAAATGTTCCTAGTCGTAGGTGTATCGAGACAGGGCATCGATATACCAGAGTAGACTAGCATATAGCTTCTCGACCCATGTAGATGGGCGATGGATGATCCCATATCCATTGGTGTTTGACATCAGAGACAGTATACGGGTGCTCAGTGGAGACTGGGTACACTGGACGGACTCGCCGAGAACTCCCAGATGGTATTATACCTCACGTCAGATGGCAGTTCTCTAGTGACACTGGTACAGGTTAGTCTGTAGACCCGAGATCGTCATAGAGTCTTATGTGATTCCTATTGTGCTTTGATTTCTACCTTACCACGTTCAAGAGAACGTGCAAAACGGTGGCTTTTGGGTACAGTCCCAAGTCACATGGAGGCAATGAGCGATAGGAGGGGTTTCGTCTCTCCTGGTATTGGGAGTTGATGTTGCGCTGTGCTCGATTGGCTATAACAGGAAGTCCTTTGGCCAAAGCTGCTTCAATGATATACTGGTAAGTGTTATCAGTAGTTTCTCGACCCGTTATAAGTCTCATATCGGCACGACTTATCGAGTTACCGGGGTCTGACGTTTACCACCCCGAGACGAGATATGCGACATATCAGACGAAAAGACCGGACTGTACGGTAGTGTTACTGATTGGATTCGCAGGAGTGTGAGCAGGCTTACTTGTTGATCTTCTGATCGCTCAATACCCGGGTGGCCGTTACGTTTAGCAGATCGCTTGCGGCTTGTGGGTGTTTGATATGATCATCACCTACTGCCGGCGTATTGACGAGTCTTTAGAGTCCTACACAGGGGTTTCCTGGCTCAAGCGAGACGGAGTAGGAGCACATATGTGATATGAGCGGGACTGAGATTGATACGATATAAGATACCGTATTCTATTCTCGCGATGTGTGACATGATTGGTTATATATGATATAACCGGGTTATCGGATCAAGAGTTGATTCGATAAGATGTTACATTTGATATTAGTCGGTTATATGTGATATGACCGGGTCATTAAATCAGGTGTTGATTTAATGATTTAATGTATAATTATATATTTGATATATTACTTTACATTAACTAGCATTTGCTTACTTAAGTTTCTTTTCTCACTTGATGTGCACATTTATATGTGATATGTATAATTGTGTACATGTTTGTGTCATGCAAGGTTACAAATGCAACATTTTATTGTATGAGACTTAAACCATGCTAGTGTTAAGCTAGGGTTTTATTTGTCTTAAGCTAATCCAAACTTTTGATTAAGTCAAGGTTAAGCTTGTGAAAGCTTTTGGATAACCTTTGACTAAGTCAACTTGTTTGTCTTCCTTAAAATATTTATGAACCCTAGGCTATGGTTTAATCTCTACAAGGGCTAGGCATGATATTATCTAACCAAGGTTGCATTTCTAACCTCATCTCATTATTCTTTCATCATTTCTTCACTTGAGGTTCATCTTCTTCTTCTTCATGATTTTGCTCCCTAGTTCTTGATCAAGTGATGAAAACGTGTGAGAAAATAAAATCTAAAGTGAGCCCACTTCCTACTTCATCATCCTCTACTACTTGCCATTTAGTTTAGGGTGTTCTCTTCACAATGTTCTTGACCTAGTGAAGAAATAGGTTGGGTTAGTGTCTCCTCGACGTAGATCTTCTTCAGCCTCGAAGATATCGAAACAAGCATGTTCGTTTCTTCATGGGAGCCTTTCTAGAGTCCGGAGTTCATGATCGCGGCGAAAGGACCACTACACGGAGCTATTGAAGTGAAGGACCAGTCTACAAAGGTTGTATTCCTTGCTCACTAGACTTACAAAGTGTTTGCATATTCTTTTCCGTCGATTTCTAGTTAACGATTCTTAGTTAGGGTTAGCTAAAACGGCAAATTTTTGAATTTGGCATGGACGATGCCCCCGAAACCTTGCCGCCATCTTAGGTAACCCTGCACTCCCTGATCAGGTGATACCGCCTCAAGATGTGTCTGGATCGCTGATGGGACCATGGTTCCTTTACTAATGCCATAACCACATTGTTATCACAATACAAAAGTATTGGATCAACAATGGACGGAACCATCTCAAGTTCAGTAATGAACTTCTTCATCTAGACCGCTTCTTTTGCAACATCGTTTGCAACAATGTATTCAGCCTCCATCGTCGAGTCTGCTACGGTTCTTGTTTGGAACTCTTGCAACAGACCACCCTTCCATTGAGGGTAAACACATAATCCGAAACAGACTTGCTGTCATCCTTGTCACTTTGCAAGCTTGAATCGGTAAAGGACTCTATCTGGAGGTCTCCATTACCGTATACTAAGAATATCTTCTTAGTCCTTCTCAGGTACTTCAGAATGTTCTTTATAGCTATCCAATATTTCTCCCCTGGGTTGGACCGATACCTGCTTACCACGCTAAGTGCGTAAGCTACATCTGGTCTGATATATAATATCGCATACATTATAGATCCTACCGCCGAAACATAGGGTATAATGCTCTTGCGAACCCTCTCCTTATCATTCTTGGGAGACATCCCTCCGGAGAGAGTGATTCCGTGACAAGCGGGTAAATTACCGCACTTAGAATCTTCCATACTAAAGCTCTTTAGTACGGTGTCAATATACCTCGACTGTGAAAGTCCCAACATTCTCTTGGATGTATCTCTATAGATTTTTATCCCCAGAATGTAGGAGACATCACCCAAGTCTTTCATGGAGAACTTTTGTGATAAGAACAGCTTGACCGACTGCAGCATAAGAATATCATTTCCTATTAGGACAATATCATCAACATACAAAACGAGAAATACGACAGCTCTCCCTACAATCTTCTTATCTATACAAAGCTCATCAACGTTTTTGATGAAGTCAAATTCCTTGAATGTTTCATCAAAACAGAAGTTCCAATTCCGCGATGCCTATTTTAATCCATAAATGGATTGAAGCAACTTGCACATCTTCCCGTTGCTCCCACTATCTACGTAGCCCTCTGACTGATCCATATAATCACACTCTTCTAAACTTCCATTGAGAAAATCCGTTTTTACGTCCATCTGCCACATGTCATAGTCATGGAAGGCAGCAATGGCAAGTAGGATCCGAATGGATTTCAGTATAACCACTGGAGAAAAGGTTTCGTCATAGTCCACACCTGGTCTTTGAAAAATACCTTTTAGAACAAGGCTAGTCTTATAGGTTTCTACCTGTCCATCTACACCAATCTTTTTCTTAAAGATCCATTTGCAGTCTACGGGTTTTACCCCTGCTGGTGCAACTTCCAAAGTCCAAACTTTGTTGGTGTATATGGACTCTATTTCGGATAGCATAACATCCAGCCATTTCTCAGGGTCCCTACTGGTAATGGCCTGCTTGAAACTAATAAAATCATCTTATTCCAAGATGTAATCCTCTCGATCCCCATTTATAAGAAAACCGTAGTATCTCTCGAGCGAATGAGAAATCCAGCTAGATCAGCAGAGTGGCTAAGCTTTGTCTGGGACTATTGAATCCTGCGGTTCTACCAAATCTCCAGTTGCAGTTTGTGATTCCAAAACTTCATCTAGTTCTACCATGCCCCTACTAATTTCGTTTGCAAGAAATTCTCTTTCCAAAAAAGTGGCGTGGCGAGCTATAAACACCTTCTGTTCATCGGTGTGGTAGAACAGATATCTTAGTGAATGTTTTGGATATCCCACAAACTTATCGTGTCTGAATTTTGTCCGGATTTTGAGTTTTTACATAGACCGGAAAACCCCATATCTTAAACCATTTAAGATATGAATTCCTACCACTCCATATTTTATATGGAGTTTTAGGCACAGATTTGGATGGAACATAATTCAATATATATGCAGTTGTTTGAAGCGCATGTCCTCAGAATGAAAGAGACAACTCATCACTGCTCATCATGGAGCAAACCATATCCAAAAGGGTGTGATTCTTCTGCCCCGATACACCGTTGTACTGTGGTGTATATAAAGGAGTAAGTTGAGAGTGAATACTATTCTCTTTTAGAAAGTCAAGGAATTCGTTACTTAAGTATTCACCTTCTCGATCAGATCATAGGATCTTAATATTTTTTCCAGTCTGGTTCTCTATTTCATTCTTATATTCTTTGAATTTCTCAAAAGTTTCAAATTTGTGTTTCAACAAGAATACATGTCCGAACCTAGGGAGATCATCAGTGAATATAATGAAATATGAGAACCCATCCCTTACATGTGTAGAAATTGGACCACACACATTACTGTGTATGAGTCCTAAGAGCTCTGTAACTCTTTCTCTGTATCCTGAGAACGGAGTTTTGGTCATCTTTCCTTTAAGACAAGACTGACAAGTTTCATAAGATGTAAATTCGAACGGATCCAAATATCCATCTTTATACAATTTAACTAGTTTGCTCTCATTGATATGACCAAGTCTATAATACCATAAGTAGGTTTCGTTCGTATCTGAACTTTTCCTCTTATGTGTGTTTATATTGAAAACTGCGTTTAGATTAAGAACGTATATAGCATTATATAATGTACCTTCTGCAATCAGTACCTGATTGAGGTCAATGTTCATGATATTTCTATCTATAACAAAGTTATATTTTTCTTTATCTAATAAAGAAACTTATACAATGTTGAAAAGCATGGAAGATACATAGTAACAGTTGTTCAAAATCACAGTGTTGCCACTTGGAAACACCAGGTGATATTCATCGACGGCAGCAACATCAGCTTGTGCTTCGTTCCCTACTCTAAGAGGCATATCATCCGGTCCAACCATCTTACTTTTTTCAGTACCTGCAATAAATTACAGATTTGAGATTCTGATCCGGTATCTAGTATACAGAAGGTAGAACTGACCGAAAACAGTTTTCAATAACCAATACACCTGAAAAGGATGCATTAGAATGCTTCTCCTTCATCAGGATCATAATGAAGTTCTTGCAATCCTCTTTCTCTTATCCATACTCGTGACTGTTGTAACAAGTTAGAGCCAAACCGACGTTCCCCAACCCAGTATAACAAGATAGTTCAGTCAAATCATACATTTTATTATCTTGATTAAGGCGTGATATGGTCGCTACCTGGAGAGAGAGAAAAGAAACACTTAGCGTGCGCTCTTGTAAGATTAGATTGGTTATTAATTTATCTAATCAGGATAGCTCCCACCGTTGCCTTGAATTCTCCTTGAAACCTTAAAAGGAGAACTAGTCGGGATCATTTGCGTCCCACAACTTCGCTAACCGTTCGGCCGGGCCAGAGTTGGCACTCCGAGGAAGGCTCCCCATGTTTTTGCATGGACCTAATTAAATAACCACGTTTCCGCAGAGGCATAACCCCATTAACACCTTTCTACACACCTAATGAGTTAGTTAGTTGTGAAGTTAAAATCTTCCGGGAGTAATCCTACTCACAGTGGGAATCGAGACCCAACTATCATCGCGTGATAATCTTGATGGAAGCTACTCAAGTCACTACACTTCAGAAGGTATGGACAAACCTTGCAAGTTTCCTTTATATTTGAAACTCCTGATATAGTTTTTACCCCTATGGCCCTAGTGACCTTGACGGAGTCAACAAATCAAAGAATTCTACTCAAGTTTAACCCGTTATTATCTTGATTGCATTAAACCCACCCGTATAACCCTTGATGGAGTCAACAAGATTATATGACTGTCCTAACCTATTGCATCATATGCTACAAACAAACACTAGTTAGCTACCATACACTACGCCTTGACAGAGTCAACAAATGCAACACGAATACTAAGAACTACTTGTAGGAATTGACGGAGGGTTACGGCTGGGTTTTGGCGAAAAAAAACTTTAACATAATGAACTTGATTTCGTTGAAGAAATCTAGTGATTTCGTTGAAGAAATCTAGTGATTTCGAAACGAGTGGTTCAAACTCAATTTTGAAATCATTTGGTTTTGTAGAAAACCGAGAATTTTTTAAAAGAATCCAGTGGTTTTGAAATTTGATTCCAACAACATCATTTTAGGTTTATTTTCTTGTATTAATCAGACTTAATGCGGTCCCGTCAATTAAGTTCCAATACATCACAGAAACAACCAAAATACAATACTTTATATATCATCCACATTTGCCACAGGGTCCCGGGTTTTCACCGTAAGCTTACTTAACTTACGGCGGGATGGGGACAGGACTAGCGCGGATACAAAACATATAAACGCATATATATATATATATATATATATATATATATATAGATATATCATCACAGGCAGGTAATAAACATCACAAGCATGCGATAATCAATATGGAATAGCGGATAAATTAGGAGTCCCATGTTTCGTTTGTGCCGCAAATGAAAACCAACGTTCTCTAGTCGTGTGGATAGCTCGAATATCATCTAAAATAAAGACCCATACGAGCGCGGCAAGCTACCCGTCAATTCTAGAAATAAGGCAACCAACACTCAATGACATGAGTGGGCCATCCGGCACTTCATGAAATCCGGTAACTTGAGCACTCCACCCTGAGTCAATCCTAAAACCCCTACAAGTGCGGTGAATAGCCCGCCAATTCTAAAGCGAAGCAGCTCAAACTCATCACCATGAGACGACCACCTAATACACTTTAGAACCGGCTACTCACCGTGGGTTTATCCTAATACATGAATAAAAGAATATACAATAGTAATATCGACCTCAACCCGGTCGTGTCCTAATAAAACAATATATATCAAGCGGTAACGATAGCCACACCGAATAAACGAATATACAACAATTCTACGATGAGGGGTTATCCACCACGGTTATCCGACTAAACTATCACAAGATATACAACACAACAACATAAGTAAGTATGTGCAACCCCGTCTAATCAACCTATAGCAACCAGACAACGTTTACAAACACATATACAAATCAAAAGATAATCAACGATGCTAAAGTTTCGAGTTTAAAACCTTCCATGTTGCCCGTACACAAAGATAATATTAAATGAAATTTGGGCAAAAAAAAAGTTTACCAAAAATCCCAATTCCAAGAAACCAAGACACTGTTGGAAGACGAGGCCATTTGGAGTCAAACTGGCCGCTTATTACAGCTAAAAAGAATTTTTGGGCAGCCAAATTTTCTCTACACGAGCTCGCCTTCATACAGTGTCATACACATGTCAACACAAGTCCATTTTTACACTTTAAAAAAAATTCTGAGTTGGTTTAAAATAATGGATAGAAACTTGGATTCAGGGTTTTTAAATACGGAAAATTTTGTATTCGAAACGTAAACATCGTCTACTACTAGTTTAACTATTTGGGTGGTTCTGATACCATGTAAATAGACACCCGTGCTCGTGCCGCTAAATTGCAACCAAGGCGAAATGCAAAACAAAAAATTTTAAACAAGAGCACAAACTTCTACGACCTAGTTATGATACCAAACACTAAACTAGCAAACTATAAATGAGTTTGACTACTCGGTTAACACTAGCTATCTTTGTAGTCGTGTCTTCCGTCTTCTTTTCCACTTCTTAAGTTCCTAGGTTCACCGGGAACAAGTTTGGGAGTCGTTCTTCCTTGTCGAAGATGATCCACCAGAAAGAACCCTAATTAAGGCTTTAGCTTCACACTAAAACTCAAAGTAAAACAACTAGTGAACAAAACATTTTAAGAATCGATCACTAAAGATGTGATGGTGGTGATATCTTTATTTTCTCTCTTTTTCTTTCTTCTCACCTCAACTTTGAAAACTCAAGAGAAGAGAGAAAGAAGTTGAAGCAAGCATGGCTCAAAAAATAATATCATCCTTTTCGTTTTCTTTTCTTCATATCTTTTAAGAATATCATGAGTGGAATTGTGACTCACAAGGTGAGTCATAAGCCCACGCCATTCTTGAAAGGTCATGAAAAGATGAGAAAGAAAAAGATGCCACCTCATATGTACACACACATATAAACACTCATATATATACACACACACACACACAAGTATATGCTACAAATACATACACCCGTATTCGTATCAAAATATATACACTCGTATTCATATAAAATACGAATACCCGTATTTATATCAAGACACAAATACCCATATTTATACAAATAACTGTATTTATACAAATACCCGTATTCGTTTAAATACCGTATTCGTGTCAAAATACAAATACCAAAAGAGAAAATCCAAAAGCGATATAATACTAGCCCACATTTCATCTAAATGTGATAATCTGGCTATTTTTCAAACCGGCTAATATAAACAAAATATCCGATTAAAAGTTCGTGTACAAAAACACGTATTTAATTGAAGCTCCATACGTATCAAAATACGCACACTATATCGTTTCGTCTGAGCAGGGAAACCCTCTGTGTGAGATTCTAAAGACTCGACAATACGCTGGCGGTGGGTTTAACTACAAGTATGTCAGCGGCACTAGCTGTACGTAAAGACTATCCAGGTATTGAACGAAAGGAAGGTCGATAAGCAAACTCATCTGTATTCCAACGGAGCCTGAAAGTGGCAATCTTCGTACATTCCGATCTCTTCTTCTGAGAGTATCGTATATTGGGTCTAGAGGGTGGAAAACGTCAGACCCCTAATAACCTAATAAGTCGTGTCGATATTGCTCAAAAACCATCTCGAGAAAATACTGATCTCACTATCAGTAAATTTCATCTGCCTTGGTCAAGGTCTTATGGTGATTGACCAATCGAATACAGCGCGACATTGATTCTATATACCAGGAGAGACGAATCTCTTCTATCGCTCACTGCTTCCAAGTGATTCGGGACTGTACCCAACTAAAATATGTTTGCACGACTCTTTAAAGCCGTGGTAGGTTAGAAATCTAAGTACAGTGGGAACACACTCGAAAAAATAACGATGTCAGGTCTAAAGACTATCCTGTACCTATGTCACATGAGAACTGCTATCTGACGATAGGTATATTACCATCTAGAAATTCTCAGCGAGTCCGTCCGGTGTAACTCATAATCTAATAAGCATCTGTATACTATCTTTGACGCCATACACCAATGGTTGTGGGACCAACCATCGCTCATTATCGGGGTCAAAATACATATACACTGGTCTACTCTGGAATATCGATATCCTGTCTCGATATGCCCATGACTATAGACATTTAAGGATGTGCTTATAGACTACCCAACCTCCACAAGTATGATCGCTGTCACAACGCTGATAGTCAAGCAAAAAATATTACGGGCTATATCAACATATACTAGCGATATGTAATAATTAGTAAAACATATACACATGTTAAGATATAGACAAACCAAACATATTATCACATTGGATAAGATTGTTCTGTACATACATATCCCTAGCATTCTATACAATAAAAGCCTCTAGGGGATCCATATCCAACACTCCCCCATCTCGATATCGGATATCAACAAACCAATCCACTATATATCCGTAATCAGTTCTCCCTCTCATCGATATCGGATAACAACAAACCATAAATATATAGAAACTCATGGTGTACGTATCATCATTATATCAAAAGCAAGCTGCAATATGCAAACATAACCAATAATAACATAATCATAACATGAACAGATAACGTGTAAAATAAGCGCAGCGTAAATGAATGATGAGCAAAGCAAGTATAGCGTAGACGAATAATAAGTAAAATAAATACAGCGTAAAAGCGAGGAGAAACGCTTCAAGCTGGGTCTTCGAGAACCGATGCACCTCATCGACGAAGAGCACCGTCCGGGCCCCGGACTTGCGGGCCCTACACGCGTTCTCGATGGACTCCCGGATCTCCTTCAAGGAGGACATGACGGCGGAGACGAACACGAACCGGTGGGATGAGGAGGCGAGGAGGGCCCGGGCGACGGCACGGGCGATGGAGGTCTTCCCAGACCGCGGTGGGCCCCACAGTACCAGGGAGGGGAGGTGGCCCTGGGCGAGGGTGGAGGCCAGGGTCGAGTTGGGGCAGAGGAGGTGGTCCTGGTCGAGTTGGGGCGACGAAGGCTCTTGGATCTTGGGGCGTTTGAACAACTGATTGAAGCTTGCTTTAGGGCCAGGGTTAGGGTTAAGGTGGTTGGGGTGAGAGAGGAGCCAATTGATGGCTTGTTCGAGGTTGGAGCTCGCGGTAAGGGCTCGAGAGGCTTGATCTTGAGAGAAGCCCATGCTTAGGAGTTCGTTCCATTGATTGAGATTGAGATTTGTTGTTGTTCATGATTGAGAGTTTCAGGGGTTTTGCGATATTTTGGAGGGAAATGAGGCGGGAAAGGGAAATGGGCTCCAAGTGTTTGTTGTAATGAGTGGGAAAATGGAAGGTTTGAGTGTTGGTTTTTAAGTGGCCTATATGGGAGTTATAGCATAAAGTCCAATCTTTATAACTCACAAATTATTTTCATGTAGGCTATTGGAAATTTCATTGGATCAATGGGAGTTGATCCTGAGTAATTTCATAATCTTAAATTTTAGGGTAAATTGTCAAAAAGACCGCGGGCCAGTCGTGAGTTGTCTAAAAACCCTGATATTTTTGAAATTGTTGGGAAGGACGTACTGTTCAAAATCTTTGTAAGAAAAATCCCTGGACTGCAATTCATTCAGGCCATTATTCCCTCCAACTGCTTAGGTATTACAGGCAACTTTTAGATATTACAGGTATCTACTTAGATATCAAAGGCAACCAGTATAAAGAGGTTTTAATTGGTCCCGGGGTTTTTAACAAAGAGCAAAAAGCCCTAGGGTTTTTACACAAGTTTGAAGCGGGCAGTGTTTTTTTCCAACAATTTACACTAAATTTTAATATAGATTTTTGGTTCTAAAATATTAGTCGCTTGATTTCAAAATTCATATATAGTTTACATTCTGCAAGAACTCCGAATCATTCTTTTAAAGCCCATCCTCTTTCCTCATTAGTTTTCCGTGTATTCCATTATCAAGAGGTGTACCCACGGTATCTTGTACCAATTTTTCTTGACAAATTACTGTTTCTTCTGGCGTTTGTTCTTCTTTGGGATTATGGGCATAAAGATTCCGCTGCCCGTAAAGCACTTTCGAAACGTAATATTAAAGTTCATGGTTGGAGAGCCGCGGATGAGACGCAGCGGACAATAAAGGGCAACAAGAGACAATGACCACTGGTGAACGGTTGCCAATGACTGTCAATGTGGAGTGACCGCATGCAGTCGCCTGGGCAAGCGATGACAGGCAGTTCACAGGGACGATCGTCGGCAGGGCAGCATCACATGCAACGCCAGTCCCCAGAGATGATCGAGATTTCGCAGCCCATGGCCACAACAAGGGTCAACACAGCCACGACAAACCTACATCCTAAAGAATCCCATAAATTGACTCATTTGAAGAATTTGAAGAAAACTTTACGTCTAAAAAAGGAAACTGAAAAAAAATACTAGTTTTAGCATTTAAATTAAACCATGGCTAAAACATTGACTCAACTTTGTGCTATATTCTCAAATGCTACTCATTCTATTATCAATGTCAAATATATATTTATGTAAATATAAAGTGAAAGCATTGCAGTTTGTGTACATCTGTACAAGAATATAGACAGTAACCATCTATGTTTTTATACATTTATTTCTTTCCTTCTCTATTTCCCAATTCCCTTGTAATATTCTCTACATAGACCGATGTGCGAGCGCAACTAGATGCTGAGCTTGGGTCGATAATATGCACCGGCAAATGGTTTCGTGAAATCATCGATGCACGCCATCCTAATCCTTTCGGGTGTCGCGGGATTATCGAGCGGGAACCACTCGTGGTGTCCTTCGTCTGCTCTTGCAGAGATTATTGCATCTTTGATTGCAAATAGGACTGCAGACGCAAGAAAGAAGGGGGGCTCGCCTACGGCTTTTGAGGAGTGAATTGCCTTTGGATTCGGAACACCCTGCCAAAGTGAGGAACAATTAAAAAACGGATATCAAATTAAATTATATATATTACTTTAGCATGCGATCAAGAATGTTGATTAAGTTTACTGCACATGAACAATAAGAAAGGAAAATGCGAGTGCCATTATAGCCTAGAGGTAAAGCATCTTTGAAGCTGAGCAAGTGGTCGGGGGTTCCAATCCCGCATCCATCAGGTTACGTCCTATTGTTCAAAAAATGATGATAATAACGGGAAATTGTTCTGTTGTTGATGTTTCCTGTAAATTCAGTTATTCTCTCTCTTTTGTGTGTGTGGAGCGTGTAGGAATGTGTTCTGTTTCATCCTTGACTTTGCCTAAGAACTAGAAAGGGCCACCGTGCATGATGCACGGTCCTGAAAGGCGGCGGACAAAAGTTCGAACATAAAAACCGTGCATTTCACAATGGTTTCAGATAAAGATGGTAATTTTGATCCTATCGAAAATTCAAACCATATTATTGGATAGGGATCACGCCAGATCTACAGAGACTTTGTGCATGAAACAACTACACCGCCAAATTTTACACCTAATAATTAACACAATTGATCCCCATCTTGAGCCAATGGCTCCAAGAATTGGTAAGTCACAATAGCCTTGTGAAAAATTCCAAAATAAAAAGAGTTCCAAAATTGATGAAGCTATATAATAGAAATTCCAAAAAGCTACCATTCCAGAGCTGCAACCAATATTATGCATTAGCATCTTTAAAATATCCCCAGTGTTAGAAATTGTGAAGAATGCATCGTCTGCCAAAGACAAGTACAGACGTCTGGATATAGCATGTCAGAAACACAGAGCAACGACATACGTCTGAAGGCCAGCACGGCGAACGTTTGTAGAAGATCAAGCCCCAACCCGAGACTGAAGGCCAGACGTCTGGCCAAGTTCATGTGGTTCAGACGTCTGGTGAAGCAAATGAGGCCCAACCCAAGACTTTGGAACAAACGCTTGGGGACATGAAAGACGTCTGAACAAGAAAAACAAAGGGATACCGATTGAAGACAGACGTCAGTCCAAGTATGGGTCATACGTCTGTCGACGGCAAATCTGTAGCGAATCTGTTTTGGTAAATTTAGATTTATCTCTTGTTTTTGATAGGATTAAGGCTTGCCTGTTGTTAAAGAAATGGAGTGTTTAAGTTGAGAAAGTGATGGGCTTTTATAGATACACATGGGCCTTTAATATAAGTGGGCTTCCAATGATAAAACTCAAGCCTTGTTGAGTTTTGTCTCATCTTATATCTTATACCCATGTGTTCCTTTTGTTGTTTGCAATGTGGGACCATCATTAAAATTTCCCCATCATTTGGTTTTTACTTTCAACACCTATAAAAGGGAACCCATCATATGTATTCTATACTGCCAAAATTAATTAGTAGAGAGTGTTGTATTGAGAGGGTGACGGTTAAGGTTTGTGAGATCTCTAGAGATTTGAGAGAAATCTCCTAGGATTGCTTATGCTTGTAATTGATTCAAGAATTCTAGTGGACGTTTGCAGATTCCATTCTACCAGGAACTATTCATACGCTGGGTGAACCTCATAAACAAATCCTCTTGTTTATGTTTTGATTTCTTATTTATTCTCGCACTTATTAATTTGTCTTTCGTTAATTGTGTGGCTATTGATTATTGCGTGATTGGTTTGTCACGAGCATTGATCCGTGGATCAACTTGTTCCCAAAAACTGGTATCAGAGCTGGAGTTGCGTTTATCTGATAACAACAACTGGTATCAGAGCATGATTAAGGAACCTAGGGTTCTTTAATTCTACGATCGAGATTAACGGTGGGTAACGGCGAGTGTCCTCTTTCCCACTTTCTTAGATCGTCGTTTTAAAGATTTTAGTTCGGATCTAAGAGAAAAGTTGTGTTTATTGCGACGGTAGAGCAAAAGATAGTGGATGATAAAATAAGGATCGAAAAGTTTAATGGTCACAATTTTGGTTGGTGGCGCATGCAAATGGAGGGCTATTTATATCAAAAGAAAATGTATCTTCCGTTGATAGGCGAGAAGTGATTGGTGCATTTTAATGCATACTTTATATCCATATTTATCTTTATTATGTCACATTTAATGCTGCACAAAGGTATTTTATGATATTTGCAGATGACAGGCTTAATTGCAAAAATAGGACTACCAAACAAGTCAAATCAAGTACTGGGAGCATACGGGATGAGGAGTAATTTAATCAGATGTATTTGATATTGTTAAAGTTGACCGAGAAGCAAGACGGTGGGAATCCAAAGTGGAATGCATGCAAATTAAGATTCATGCATGTTTAAACTTCATGCATTAATTAAATTCCATGTAAAAGAGCATGTGAGTGCATGACTTGCACATGCATCCACTTTCCAATATGCACAGAGCACGCATGGATCAAAAAGAAAAACTCTAAATGTTTAGTGGGGTCCACACGTAAAATATGAAGATGCATGAGGAAAGCTAATCGTTTAGTGGGGTCCACGCTTTAAATTTGAAGAAAGATTTGAAAGCAGCGCAGGAAATTTGATTGGTCCACGCTTTAAATTTGGTTTTGGGTGAATAATTTGAACTCCTATTATGAATAGGTTAGTTCATAAAACAGATAATCAATTATCAAAAATGGAACAAGGACTAAAGATCTCGAGATCAAATCATAAGCCAGAATATCAATTGTTGGAAAATTTCGGCCGAAACCGAGTTTGGCCGAAATTTGGAAGATTTGGGAGCTCGGATTTTTAAGCAAATTTGATATTTCTGTATCTTTTATAATGTATGCTCCAAAAACCCTATAAATACCTCTGTATAGTTCGATAGCTTTCATCTCTCTTTAGCATTGTTTAGGTTTTTAAGTTGGAAGGGATCAAAATAATTTGTAAGTTATTTGTGTTATTAATGAAGTTTTCTTTATAATATGAGTAGCTAACTTCTTCTAAGGTTTGATTTGCTTTGCTTTTGTGGTTGGATACTTTAATTTATCTCTTCTTTGCTTATGTTTAATGATGAATTTTTGTTGATCTAAGTTTTCTCTTTTGTTTTTCCATCTAATAAACTAAACTTTATAATGATAGTTGATACCTTGAATAGGTTTAGAGAAAAGTGATAACACCAAGAAACTAGTAGATTAATGATAGCTTGACAAACTAGAAATCTAATTAATGAAGGAAAGAGACAGTTTTAATCAAAAAAATTCAACCTAGGTAGTTAAGGTGATCTAGGTTAATCGATAACATGATAATTGTATATTGATCACTTACAAGTATTAATTGAAGGTTAAAACTAGGTTATTATTGATTAACTAGAATATTGTTTTCATTAAGTTGCTAGATGCTTTTATATAATTGATAGGTTATAATTCATGGCCACATTAATTTAACCTATGCTTTTATATAATTAATAGATAACTAATTAAAACTATAAAAAGAAAAGAAGTAGAATCCTTTAAACCAACCATAAAAGTTTAAGCAATTCAACACCCTAGAATCTCCTCTTTAAAAACCCACCTTCACTTTTATTTGCAATTTAATTTTTAGTTTAAAACAACAAAAACTTTCATACTTGCTTTAGAATTAATTAGAATTTCAACACATCTCTATGGGACGATCCTTAAGTATTACAATTGCACGGCTATATGCTTGCGGTTTAATTTGAGAACAGTAAAATCTCTATCAAGTTTTTGGTTGCGTGCTACTCCTTATCAGCCGGTATCTCTTCAGAGTCGTCAGGCATCCTAACCTGGTTGTCAACCTGTTTTCCCAAGTGCAAAGTGATGATCGCATTAGCTTTCGCTGGGTTTGTGAGTGTATCCTTAGGATTTGTAACATGCTGACTCGGTAAGATGCCTAGCTCGCGTCCTCCTAATATTGCAGCTAGCTGACCAATCTGCCATTATTTATCAGCCATGGACTGTTTAAGAGGCGTTATTTCGTTTTGCAGAATGGTAGTTATTTGCTTATCAATGTTGTTATTATTATTCTCATTCCCACCCTTTTGATATGTGTTAGGTTGGGTAGGGTTGGGTGGAGGATCTTGTCTTTGGTTTTGGAATTGTTGGTCAGTGTTGTCTTGATTCAATGCTAAATTATAATGGTTCCTCCCTCCTTGATTGTATGTTTGAGAATAAGGATTGTTATTATTACGTTGATATGCAGCATTAGCAGTCTTTTGACCTTGAGGATTGCCTAGAATAGGATATTCTTCTAAAAGATGGAAATAATCTTGACAGTTTAGAAAAGAGAAGGGTTGACTGACTTGTTGAACGGGGACGGGGGTATTTGTTAGCTTTTCTATTAATTTCCGAATGGCAGCCAATTCGTCTTGCATTCCAATCGTAGTTCAACCAATGACAACAAAGTTGTCAAGTTTTTGAAAAATAATAATATTTCTCTGTTTGGCAACCCACGCTCCATTATTAGTGATAATAGTACCCACTTTTGCAACAGATCTTTCGAAGCCTTAATGCGAATATATTCGATCCACCACAAATTATCTATCCCATATCATCCGCAAACCAGTGGGCAGATATCAGTTTTAAATAGACAAATTAAGCAAATATTGGAGAAGACGGTTAATAAAAATAGCAAGGATTGGTCGATTAAACTTGTTGACGCACTTTGGGCTTACCGAACAGCTTATAAAACCATCATTGGCATGTCTCCTTATAGACTTATATTTGGGAAACCCTGCCATTTACCTGTGGAATTGGTGCACAGGCTATGTGGGCTATTAAACAACTCAATTTGGACATAGAAAAGACCGGTAAATATAGAAAACTTCAGTTGAACGAATTAGTGGAGATTAGGAACGACTCATATGACAATGCCAAGATTTTTAAAGAGAACAATTTTTTCACGATAAAAACATTTTAAAGATTTTATTATAGGCCAAAAAGTTTTACTTTATTCTAGATTGCATTTATTTCCTGGAAAATTAAAATCTAGATGGACATGCCCCTACAATATTAAAAATGTTCTCATATGGAGCGATTGAAATCGAAAAACCTAAAGATGGCCGTAATTTTAAAGTTAACGGTCAACGTTTAAAACCATTTTTAGAATTTTCAGCAGGTAATGAGAAGCTCGTGGTTCTTCATGAGCCGGAATACATATGATATATTTTAACCCCTCTATTGTATACTATGTACATTATTTTAGGTACTAACATTTTATTTTCTCTTTTATAGGGTTTATTTGCTAATTTCTTATTTTGAAGGGTTTTTGTGCAAAATTCACCTCACCCCTTTATAAAGAAACCGTAACCCCTTTCTTCCATTCAGAACATACATTAGAAACCCTAAATTCCATAGGAGGCGGCTGAAAAAACCCAAACCCCTGAAGCTCAAAATTTTCGGCCGAGTTCATCAAATTGGCCATTTCGGCCGAAAGTATGTGGATCTAGCCCCCTAGATTTCTAGGGCGGTAACTTCTCCTCTCATCTCTCGTAATCTTTGTTTCATTTCCTGCACTGGATCTGAAATCGCGTCGACCCCTGATCTTAGTATGGAACGTAGTTTTGCTTATGTTCTGAATTTAAAACCATACGAGGATTATTTTAAAGATGAAATTATGAGTAGGGGTTGGGAATTTCTCATATATGAACATCCATCCACTGCTATAGAGCCTCTTGTTCATGAATTTTACTCGAGTTGTGTGAATTATATTGAAGATCTTGGAATAATATATGTTAATTGGCATGGACAAAGTAGAGCCATAAATGTTAATATGATTACGGAGATTACCCATATTTACCCGGCGGTAGGGAGAAATGACACGCTAGGATTAGATGCATATATTCCTTAGATGGATGAGAATTGTGAAAGGAGTAGTGAAGGGGGCATTGTAGCCAATACTGTCCTTAAAAATGTGTGTTGCATGCAAGTTATTTTCATATAATGTGTTAGGCACGCATCACCAAAGTACCCTTCATTGCCCTTTATTGCATATAGTTTATGTTCTTATGACAAAATTACGATTGTGCATGTGTGGGCAACTCTTGAAAACAATTGCGGGCGTTGTTTTATACGAAAGAACTTATCCTACTCCCGTTTTAGTCACACATATAAAGAAATTTAATGAGTAAACATGATTATATAGTTTATGCTGGCACTGCTCCACAGATCCATATTAAACCCAAAAGACTCACCCAAGAATACAAAATGTGTGTAGGTGTTTGGGTGTATCGTACTGAGCGAGATCAAAGGATCCATGTGGAGTCATCCACAGATGACGATAATGCAGGTGAAGGAACCTCTGCAGGGCCTTCATATAATACTTTATAGGATGAGCCAGTACCTACTACACAAAAATCATTTTTCAAAAAAGTATAGAAAGATCTTACGACCATTAGGTGTATGCAAGAGCAACACTCGGCATGTTTAGCCTGCCTTGAGAGAGGTAGAGGTCGTGGCCGCGGTAGAAAACAGTGAAGACACTATCTAAAACAAATGGGGGTGGTTTGGTTTTGCACAAAAAAAAATTAGGCCTTTTCATCTTTCTTTCTTTTTCATTTCATTTTAGATTTTCGTAGTTTCTTTTTAGATTTTCTTTTGAGAAGATTTTGAAAATGAAAATAAAAAAAGTGAAAAATGTATATAAAAGAGATAAAGAGATTTAAGAAAAATAAGAAAAAGAGATATTTGTGAATAAAGCTAGTAATAGGTAATCATAAACTTGATTCCCAAAAGTTGAATGAGATGAAAGTTATTGAATATGAGGATAAAAATAAGTCTGAAAAATAGTTTCTATTCTTAAATCCAAATTGCACACTTCTTAAAACTTGGGATAGTAGAGGATGCTTAAAAATACTCTTACCTGAAAGCCTTAGTATGAAAGAAAAAACGGTATTTGAAACTAATCGCTGAAAAAAATAAGTCTGATCTTGTAATGAAAAAAAGAAAAAAAAGAAAAAATCAGGAACATGCTATTTATGCCTTAAACCCACACATTCGGCAATCGGTTGATTAATGCCTCAAAAAGCATTAGTGGTTGCATGAAAGGTGTGAGCAAATCCATCCATTCTTAATAAAAAAAAAGTAGTACTAAGGTATTAGGATAAGGATACTATAGCTTGGATTGAATTCTCGAGTGTAGGGATGACTTTACACGCATGTAGGATATATAATCGATATTTGGAGGAGAGGTAGAGATGAAGAATAGGATGGTGTTTTATTGAGGAAGGATGTAATTTTTGGATTTGATCAAGACTATTAAGATGAAGGTCCATTCAAACTAAAAGGCTACTGAAAGTTCGAAACTCTTATTTTTCAAGTCTTTTCTTGTAACTGTTCATATCTTTGTATGTAGTTTTCACTTTTCTATTTTTGTTTCCTTAATTTTCTTCTCTCTTATTCTCTTTTGTTCTTCAATTTTGGGATTTTATGGGTAAAACCTTCAGAAGACAAAACTCCTCTTGCTAGGGACATTTTGGGGTTGAAACGCTTATTGCACGAGCTCAGTGCAATCACACGCCTGCGAAGGGTGCATAGGAGTATATTAGAGTTAGATTTTTATTTTTTAGTTTAGAATTTGAAACCCACGATTTGCTCAAGGACTAGCAAAAGATAAGTGTGGGGGTATTTAATTGGTGCATTTTAATGCATATTTTATATCTATATTTATCTTTATTATGCCGCATTTAACACTGCACAAAGGTATTTTATGATATTTGCAGGTGACGGGCTTGATTACAAAAGAAGAAAAGAGCCTAACACGTGCTTTTGGACTACCAAACAAGTCCAATTAAGTATTGGGAGCATACGGGCATGAGAAGTAATTTAATCAGATATATTTGATATTGTTAAAGCAGACCGAGAAGCAAGACGGTAGGAATCCAAAGTGGAATGCGTGCAAATTAAGATTCATACATGTTTAAACTTCATGCATTAATTAAATTCCATGTAAAAGAGCATGTGAGTGCATGACTTCCACATCCAACCACCTTCCAATATGTACTAATGCTTCTTGAGGCACTAATCAACCGATTACCGAATGTGTGAGTTTAAGGCATAAATAGCATGTTCCTTATCTTGCACCATTTTTTTCTTTCATCATTAAAAGATTGGACTTATTTTTTTCCAACGATTAGTTTTAAATACAGTTTTTTCTTTCATATTAAGGCTTTCAGGCAAGAATATTTGTAGACATCCTCTACTATCCCAAGTTTCAGGAAGCGTGTGCAATTTGCAGGGTATATACTCTCTAAATTTGGATTTAAGAATAGAAACTATTTTTCAGACTTATTTTTATTCTCATATTCAATAACTTTCATCTCATTCATCGTTTGAGAATCAAGTTCATGATTACCTATTACTAGCTTTATTCACAAACATCTCTTTTTCTTATTTTTCTTAAATCTCTTTATCTTTTTTATATACATTTTTCACTTTCTTTATTTTCATTTTCAAAATCTTCTCAAAAGAAAATATAAAAAGAAGAATGAAAAGAAACTACGAAAATCTAAAATGAAATGAAAAAGAAAGAAAAATGAAAAAGACCTAAATTTTTTTTTGTACAAAACCAAACCACCCCCACTTGTTTTAGATAGTGTCCGCTGTTCTCTACCGCGGCCACGACCTCTACCTCTTTCAAGACAGGCTAAACATGCCGAGTGTTGCTCTTGCATACACCCGATGGTCGTAAGAGCTTTCTATACTTTTTTGAAAAATGATTTTTGTGTAGTAGGTGCTGGCTCATCCCACAAAGTATTATATGAAGCCCCTGCAGAGGTTCCTTCACCTGCATTATCGTTATCTGTGGATAACTTCGCACGAATCTCTTGATCTCGCTCAGTACGATACACCCAAACATCTACACACATTTTGTATTCTCAGCTGAGTCTTTCGGGTTTAATATGGATTTGTAGAGCAGAACCAGCATAAACCATATAATCATGTTTACTCATCAAAATTCTTTATACGCGTGACTAAAACGGGAGCAGGATAAGTTCTTTCGTGTAAAACAACACCCGCAATTTAAAACCACTTTAGTCGAAATTTGGAAGATTTAGGAGCTCGGATTTTTAGGCAAATTTGATATTTTATGCATCTTTTATAATGTATGCTCCAAAAGCCTTATAAATACCTTTGTATAGTTCAATAGGGTTTCATCTCTCTCTTTAGCATTGTTTAGGGTTTTTAAATTGGGAGAAATCAAAATAATTTGCAAGTTATTTTTATTATTAATGAAGTTTTCTTTTCATAACATGAGTAGCTAACTTCTTCTTCTAGGGTTTGATTTGTTTTGCTTTTATTATTGAATGCTTTAATTTATCTCTTTACTTGTGTTTAATGATGAATTTCTCTTGATCTAAATCTTCTCTTTTTATTTTTCATCAAATAAACTAAACTTTATAATGATGTTGACATCTTGAATAGTTTTAGGGAAAGATGATAACACCAAGAAACTAATTAAATTAATCAATCGCTTGACAAACTAGAAATCTAATTTGGCAATGTAAGACGGTTTTAATCAAAGAAACTCAACCTAGGGAGTTAAGGTGATCTATGTTAACCGATAACATGATAATTGTAGATTGATCAACTACAAGTATTAATCGAAGGTTAAAACTAGGTTTTTATTAATTAACTAGAATATTGTTTTAATTAAGTTACTGGATGCTTTTATATAATTGATAGTTTATAATTCATGGCCACATTAATTTAACCTATACTTTTATATAATTAATAGATAACTAATTAAAACCAGAAAAAGAAAAGTAGAATCCTTTAAACCAATCATAACAGTTAAAGCAATTCAACACCGTAGAATCCCTTCTCTCTTAAAAAAACCGTCTTAATTTTATTTGCAATTTAATTTTTAGTTTAAAACAACAAAAACTTTCGTACTTGCTTTAGAATTAATTAGAATTTCAACATATCTCTGTGGGACGATCGTCAAGTATTACAATTGCACAACTGTATACTTGCGGTTTAATTTGAGAACAGTAAAATCTCCATCAAGAAGCCTGAGAAGATGGCCGATGAGGCATGGAACTTTTTGTATAGAAAAGCCTTGGCAACAATTAGGTTGTCGTTGACTCCGCAGGTGGCCTTTAATATCTCAAAGAAGAGGACAACTATAGAGCTAATGACGATGTTAGCTAAGTTGTATGAGAAGCCTTCGACATCAAACAAAAATTTTATGATGAAGAAGTTTTTCAACATGAAAATGTCAGAAAGTGATACGATAACAGAACACTTAAATAATTTCAACAATGTGACGAGCCAATTAAAATCCGTTTCAATTACATTTGAAGACGAGATTCAAGCCTTACAATTTCTTTATTCGTTGCCGGAGAGTTAGAAGAAGCTCGTGACGGTGGTTAGCAACTCTATCCCAGAGACTCTCACGTTTAATGATACTGTGAACAGCATATTAAGTGATGAAATGAGAAGAAAAGCTGTGAGTGGGAGTTCGAAAACTTCTGCTCTTGCAGTGGAGAATCGCGGTAGGACGATGGACCGGAGAAAAGGGAAGGTCAAATCTAAAAGCCGAGGAAAATCGCAAGGAAAAATCCAAGACACACGTTAGAATTGTGAGAGGAAGGGTCACAGGAAAAGTGAATGCATATCTTCAAAGAAATGCCCATATAAGAAGGAAGATGAAAGGAAGCTAATGTGTCTACACAAGAACAAGAGGAATAATGCCTTTTTCTATCGGCGAGCGTGAGCACAAAGAAGAATACTTGGTTCCTAAATTCGGGACATCCTTCCATTGCACTTCGGGATGGGATTACTTCAGCAAGTATGTTCAAGACAATCTTGAACATGTGACGATGAAAAACGGTCAGCCGTGCAAAATCGTTGGCAAAGGGATGATCATCTAAGAGGATATATTTGATATTGTTAAAGCTGACCGAGAAACAAGACGGTAGGAATCCAAAGTAGAATGCATGCAAATTAAGATTCATGCATGTTTAAACTTCATGCATTAATTAAATTCCATTTAAAAGAGCATGTGAGCGCATGACTTTTTCATCTTTCTTTCTTTTTCATGTGTAAACAAGAGGAACGATGCCTTTTTCTATCGGCGAGCGTAAGCACAAAGGCGAATACTTAGTTCCTAAATTCGGGAGCATCCTTCCATTGCACTTCGGGATGGCGTCACTTCAACGAGTATATTCTAGGCAATCTTGGACATGTGACGATGGGAAACGGTCAGCCGTGCAATCGTTGGCAAAGGGATGATCATCTACGAGGATATATTTGATATTGTTAAAGCTGACCGAGAAGCAAGACGGTAGGAATCCAAAGTAGAATGGATGCAAATTAAGATTCATGCATGTTTAAACTTCATGCATTAATTAAATTCCATGTAAAAGAGCATGTGAATGCATGACTTGCACATTCAGCCACTTCCAATATGCACTACTGCTTCAAGAGTTGCCTACACATGCAAAATTCGTAATTTTTTGTCATAAGAACATAAACAATATGCAATAAAGGGCGATGAAGGGTACTTTGGTGGTGCGTGCCTAACACATTATATGAAAATAACTTGCATGCAACACACATTTTTAAGGACGGTATCGGCTACAATGCCCCCTTCACTACTCCTTTCACAATTCTCACCCATCCAAGGAATATATGCATCTAATCCTAGCGTGTCATTCCTCCCTACCGCCAGGTAAATATGGGTAATCTCCGTAATCATATTAACATCTATGGGTCTACTTTGTCCATGCCAATTAACATTTATTATTCCACGATCTTCAATATAATTCACAATACCCGAATAAAATTCATGAACAAGAGGTTCTATACCAGTAGATGGATGTTCATATATGAGAAATTCTCAACCCTACCCATTATTTTAATAGCAACTCTATCTCATACACTCACGTTTAATGATGATGTAAGCAGCATATTAAGCGATGAAATGAGGAGAAAAGCTATGAGTGGAAGTTCGAGAACTTCTGCGCTTACAGTGGAGAATCGTGGTAGGACGATGGATAGGGGAAAAGGAAAGGTCAAATCTAAAAGCCGAGGAAAATCGCAAGGAAAAATCTAAAGCATGTGTTAGAATTGTGGAAAGAAAAGTCACAGGAAAAATGAATGCAAATCTTCAAAGAAATGCTCATATGAGAAGCCAGATGAAAGGAAGCTAATGTGGTGTCTACACAAGAACAAGAGGAACGAGGTCTTTTTCTATCGACGAGCGTGAGCACAAAGGCGAATACTTGGTTTCTAAATTCGGGAGCATCCTTTCATTGGACTTCGGGATGGCATCACTTCAGCGAGTATGTTCAAAGCGATCTTGGACATGTGACGATGGGAAACGATCAGCCGTTCAAGATCGTTGGTAAAGAGATGATCATCTTGCAACTGTCAGAAGGATGTCAAATCAAGCTGAATAATGCATGACAAATTCCAGATTTGAAAAAAAAACAAATTTCTATAAGTCGGCTAAACAACGAAGGGTATAGTACAATGTTTGGGAATTCTCAATGGAAAATTACCAAAGGATCGTTGGTGGTCGCAAGGGGAAAGCTGAGCGGTTCGTTGTATTCTTTCAATAGGAGTAGTGGGGGTTCGGTTGCACTAGCGGCGGCTTCAGATGTAGATTCGAAGACTTCGTTCTAGCACAAGCGATTGGGGCACCTTAGTGAGAAGAACATGAAAATTCTTCAAGGTAAATGGCTTCTTTCGGGGTGAAAAAGGTGGAGTTGGAGATTTACGAGAGTTAAGTTTGCGGGAAGCAAAGTACGTTCAGATTTCAAATTGGAGGCGTTGCTAAGAAGACCAAGAAGCTGGAGATGACGCATACGGACGTATAGGGTCCGACCTCAGTGGAGTCTTATGGAGATAATCGGTATTTCTTGACGTTCATCAACGATGCAAGTCGAAAAACATGAGTATGCGATGAAGAAGAAATCCGATGTGTTTGGTATCTTCAAATATTGGATTGTGAATGTGGAAAACCAAACGGGGACTAAGATAAAATGCCTTAGGTCCGATAATGGATGGAAATACTGCACACATGAATTCGATGAGTTTTGCTCACAAAAGGGTATTCATTGGTTGAAGACAGTAATGGGGACGCCACAGCAAAATGGCATCGCTGAAAGGATGATTAGAACGACTCTAGAGCGAATGCAAAACATGACCTTGGAAGCAAATGTGCCAAAGTTCCTATGGGCAGTAGCGGTCGATGCTGCTGTGTATCTGATCAACAGAAGCCCGACGAGTGCGCTAGACAGAGGCACTCCGAAAGAAATTTGGTTAAGTAAACCGATTAATTATATGCACCTTAAAGTTTTTGGTTGCATTGCGTATTTTTTGATTGATAAGACAGAAAGAAGTAAGCTTAACTCAAAATCTAAGAAGTATGCTTTCATTGACTATGGTGGAGAAAAGTTCGGATATCGGCTGTAGGATTATGCAAGCAAGAAGATAATGCAAAATCGGAACGTCGTCTTTGATGAGCAATACTTATACAAAGAAGAGAAGCCAAAGAGTGCAGTACATGAGTTCGTCGAGCTGGATGGAACTCAAGAGAGCAATCAGGTGCCTACAAGTAAAGATCAGAATTTGGAGGAGGCCGTAGTGCAGGATCAGGTTCAAGAATAGGATGGTGACCATGTTCAGCAACACGATGTACCAGTTCTAAGGAGATCTACACGAGAAAAAAGGCTACCTGATAGACTTGTTACCGACTTCGTGCTGTACACAGATTCGGGCGAGCCTAAATCCTTTGAAGAAGCAACAAGCAACGGTGATAGAAAGCAATGGAAGCAAGTTATGGACGAGAAGATGGATTCTTTGACGACGAACCGTACGTGAGAACTAGTAAACCTACCCAAGGGTCGTAAGACGTAGCTAAACAGATGGGTTTACAGAATTAAAGATGAGCCTGATGGTGTGAAGCGGTACAAGGCTTGTTTGATAGTCAAGGGTTATGCACAAAAGCAAGATATTGACTATCAAGAAATATTTCCCTTGTTGTAAAGATAAGTATCTATTTGGGTGATTCTTAGTATCGTGGTGGGGGAGAACTTGCACTTAGAGCAGCAGGATATCATAACTGCGTTCCTTCATGGAGATTTGGAGAAGATCTATATGATGCGGCCACTGGAATACGAAGTGAAAGGGAAAGAAACTATGGTATAAACTGCGAAAGAGCTTGTATGGCCTCAAGAAAGCTCCTAGGCAGTGATGTCTCAAGTTCGATCGGTTTATATTGGAAACAAGATTTGTGCGCTGTGAATAAGATCATTGCGTCTATATTCAAACTTTTAAGGACAGGAACTTTATTATTTTATCACTATACATTGATATGTTAGTAGTGGGTCTAAATTTAGAAAAGATTCAAAGTTTGAAGAAGATGATGGCTGAAAAATTCTTCATGAAGGATTTGGGACTGGCAAAGTAAATCTTGGGCACCAAGATCGTGAGAGATAGGAAGCAGCGGAAGCTCTAGTTATCGCAAAGGGACTATATTGAGAAGATTTTGAAGCGGTTGAATATGGAAAAGTCAAAGACGGTAAATACTGATTAGTGTAATTTATTCCACATTTTTCTAACTTATTTATTATTTTTATTGTCATATTTTATATTTGTCCGGGTATCTTTTATGAATTATTACAGATAACAGGACTTGGATACAAAAAGACGGAAAATTGTGCTAAAATGAGAATTACGTGCGTATAATGGAGACTTAAGGAAATTGTTCAGAAAATCAAAAGACAATTTGCAAATTTAGAATAAATTTGGGAATATCATTACAAATTAACAAAGGTTGCAACAAATAAAAGTGAATCAATCATCACAATAAAAAATTAGTTGGAAAAACTAAATCAAATCAAAAGCAACAAATCAACCTGCCTAATTATATGCCAAATTTGGAAACAATTCGGAGATCCACACAACCATAGAAATACAGTGAGATATTCAAGATTTTATGTGCTCAAAAATCATCTAAATTGATGATAAAACCACAGAAAAAATCTGAAGCCACGAAACCAAAAAACGGCGGCGGATCAACGGTCGATTTTGGGACGTTCGATGAGAACTTTTATGAGCACGGTCGTTTTTCTACATAGATTAATATGAGATGTAGGGTTTCGTCTTTTGAAAATTCTAAAAACTCGCAGCAGTATCCAACGGAACAATTAGATTAGATCATGATAATTGTTAGAAAATAGATTCTTTTATATTTTCTATTACTTGTTCTCCAATCTTCCTTAACCCTATATAAACACTTGTATAGCCTTAGAGTTTCATATCTCTCCCATCTTTCTCCTAGCATTCAAGTTAGGGTTTTCAAGGAGAAAAGATCGAGTCTATTGTAAGTACTCTTGATTATGAATAAAATTTATTTTTCTTTTATAAACATGAGCAACTAATTCTTTTCTAGGGTTTTGTTTGTATTTATTTTATGGTTGGTAATCTTTTCTCTTATTTTCTATGCTTCTATGATGAATATCTTATGATTTAATTATTCTCTTTATAGTTTTTCATCTAATAAACTAACCTCATAATGAAAGTTGATGCCTGAAATAAGATTAGGGAAGAATGATAACACCAATAATCTAAATAGGTTAAAGAAAGTTTGACAAACTATAAACTTAATTAGGGAAGGTAAGAAAATAATTTAATCATAAGATATTCAATCTAGGTTGTTAAAAGGGATCTAAATTAATCGATAAGACATTAATTGTAAACTCATGACCTACATATTTTTGTGGAAGATTAAAACTAGGTTGCTTCTAATTAACTAGAACTAGGTTTTAATATGATCTAGATGATATTATAATTTTGATACGCTATGTTTATAATTTAAATATAACCTATACTTAGTTATAATTAATGGAAATATATTGAACTAAATTAAAAAAAAAGATGAATGTTTTAAACCAACCATAGAAATAAAGCAAATAAAAACCCTAGATTTTTTCTCTTGAAAACCAATTTTTATTTTATTCTGGATTTAAATCTTTATATTTTAAAAACAACTCAAGTTAAACTTAATTTAAAAGTAGTTAACACACCTCTCTGTGGGAACGATCCTCAAATACAACTGCGATAAGCCGTATACTTGCGGTTAAAATTGGAGGACTAATAAAATCCACAAGTTTTTGGCGCCGTTGTCGGAGAGATGTAGTTTAATTACATTTAAATTTAAATTTTAGATTTTAATTGTAGATTAAATTAGATTTCCTTTAGGGCGTTTGATTCTACAAAATATCTATTTAAAATTTCAGGAATCGAGACGAACTTACTTGAAGAAAAGATCAAGACGAACAAAGGCAAATCTAGGTAAGATCTTGTTCTTCCCAAAATCTCGATTTGATTCCAACTAACAGATATTTGCAGGATTCTTTGCACCATATAAAAAAATTAGTTTAGATTTTAAATTTTTGATCGTTTTAAACTGCATTGCATATTTTAAAAGATTTTAAGGGGCAACCCAAATTCAGATTAGGTGGGGATTTCATCATCCTTCCTAGGCCCCACAAATCACAACTGAGCATCTGCGTTGACCTACAGTAATTTAAAAAATATCTAGACTTTAGCCTTTAAGGACATATCGCGCTCAATAAGACAAAAGGAGCTTGTAGGTAATCTAACAGTTATCCGATTCAATTTTGAAGTGTCTAGTGACGTGTGACTAGTTGTGGTTATTTAATTAAAGCCCGCTATTTCGGTGATTCGTATAGCGGAACCCTTCCACTTAACTGGCATTGATCTGGGTTCAAGGTTGTTAAAGAGCTGTTAGAGGATTTATCCCACAATTTGTCTCTTGGCAAATAGGAACGGGTCTAGTAACTTGACCTAGGTAACCCTAGATCTAGATTTGTTTGCGCACTGTGTTGGTGATTTATTAGAATCATTAGTCATCTTATTTTTTGCATTAAAATAAAAAAAAACTTTTACGTACGGTGTATACACGTGTGGGGTCCAGACGAAACAAAACGTTTGACTCATCTTGATTTTATAGATATTATGGCTAAAATCTTCCCCACTACACCTACCCTACAGGATAGATGCTATTTTATCCGCATATCACTGCCATCTTGCATAGTATTACCGTTAGCACCCGGTGACTATGAAATTAAACCTGCTTTCATAAACTCACTTTCTAAATTCCATGGTCTAGAATCGGAAGACATCTGTCTGTATAAAGGAATTTGAAGACTTACGCCAATTGTTCAAATTGAAGCAGTTGAATCAAGATGCCGTAATACTTCGACTAATACCATTTTCCCTCAATAATAAAGCTAAGCATTGGTTGTACAGTGTGCCGACTAACACTATTCATACATGGAAGGAGTTTACTAAAACTTTCCTTAAAAAATGCTACCCGCATTTTAAAACCGCTAAATTCAGAAATGAAATTAGGACATTTTCACAAAAACCGGAGGAAACTTTTTGGAAATATTTTGAACGTTTTAAAGACCTTCTCATTAAATGCCTACATCACAATATAGCTAAGTGGGTTTATGCCAGATAGTGTATGATGGTATGGAGTCTAAACTTATGGTAGAGTCGATGTGTCAAGACGACTTTATGAAAAAAAAGGAAGATGACACATGGAACTTTCTAGAAGAATTATCTGATAAAACCATGCAATGAGAGAGTACTAGTGAGAAAGGTTCTACCACATCTAGGGAAGGGTTACACGCAGTTGAAACTACTATAGGAATGTAAGCCGAGCTAGCAGCAATAAGAAAATCAATAGAAAAGCTATCAACTACAACCATCTCCATCCAAAAAGTTAGCAAAACCTCTCATTGCCTAAACTGTCAAGACTCGTTCCACCTTTCTGAAGAATGTCTCCTTCTAAGCGGTCCTCAAAGGCAAAAGACCGCCAATACCGCATATCAAAATAATAATAATAATAATCCTTATTCTCAAACTTATAACCAATGATGGAGGAACCACCTTAATTTACAATGGAATTAATGCAACACTAGCCAACATTCCAAAACATAAGACAAGGTCTTTCACCCAACCCATCCAACCCAACACACAATAAGGGTACGGTGATGAGAATACTAGACTTAATAGGGTTAAAAAGCAGCGGGAAAATATTGAAAAGAAAATTGGCCAGCTAGTTGCTGCATTGGGAGGACGAAAAATGGGCACCTTACTTAGCCAACCTGTAACAAATCCAAAGATCCATGTGCAAATACCACGCAAGCAAATGCTATAATTACTTTGCGATCGGGAAACAAGTTGATAATCAGATTAGGATGCCCGAAGATTCGGAAGAGATCCAGGCTAATGAGAAGCAGTAGTCTCCTACCCAGCTTACACAGCCGGCAACTATTGATACACTCACGTTCCATCCATCTTCTATGGATACCCTTCTTGAACCTAGAGCACCATATCCAAAACGTTTAAAGGCCAAGAAGCAAGATACTAAAGTGACGAAGAAGATGGAGACGTTTAAACAAATCAAGGTCAACATCCCTTTTTTAGACATGATTGACCAAGTTCCTTCCTATGCTAAATTTCTTTAAAACCTATGCACTAAAAAGAGGTGAACACAAGTGCCTAAGAAGGTTTTTCTAACTGGCAATGTTAGTAATGTCATCCATAATGCAATACCTGTAAAGTATAAGGACCCCGGTTGTTCTACCATTTCTTGCATTATAGGTGTCAAGATCATAAACCGAGCTTTACTTGATCTAAGAGCTGGTGTGAACCTTCTACCTTTTTCGGTCTATGAACAGCTAGGATTGGATGATTTTCAACCCACGAAAATTACTTTACAATTGGCCGACCGATCCATTAAGAAACCGAAGGGTGAAATTAAGGATGTGTTACTTAAGATAGGGAAATTTATATTCCCTGTAGACTTTATTGTTCTAGAAACACAACCCGTATCTAACCCTAAGAACCAAATTCCAGTGATCTTGGGTCGACCGTTCTTAGCCACCTCAAACGCGTTGATCAACTGTCGTAATGATTCTATGTAGGTTACCTTTAGGAATTTAGAACTGGAATTGAATATGTTTAACCTAGGAAGACAACAAAGCGACACATATGATCAAAATCGTGAAGTCAATATGATTTAAGGAGTTTCTCACGATAAGGTATTTAACTTTGAGAATGGCAGGTTGAAGGAGCTAAAAGAAACATCTAGAAAGGATGCATTTAATAGTGATGATGATGAGAGCAGTTCTTCTGTTGTTGATACACATGATCAACTTAAAGATACTTCTTCTAGTTTTCATCAACTTGATACAGTAATGTCTCGAAATAGTTTCCTTGAAAATAAAATTTTGTTATTAGAAAAAGAGAAAAAGGAATTGGTTTCGTTGAATGAATCATTGAAAAGCGTAAAAGAGGATTTGATTTTGTCTCGAAATTCTTTGAGGGATGAAAATGATGGTTTGATTGAAATTTTTACCAGTGAATTTGATATTTTAAAATTTTCTGCTAGTTCACGAGAAATTTTGAGAAATGTTTTAATTGATAGATTAGAAAAAGAGAAAAATGATTTTCTGGCACAAATTGATAAATTCGAGAGGGAGAAAATTGAGTTTCTTTCAAAAATTGATATTCAATCAAAAACTATTGATGCTCTAAACACTGAAAATGAAAATTTGATTTTGTCATGTGAAGTTTAAAGAAATGATCATGAAAATTTGGTTTCATCTTTTAAAAGAGAAATTGATTCTTTAAAATTGTGTTGTATTTCTCAAGAAAAGTTGATCGAGAAAATTACTTCCCTCAAGAAACAAAATAATGATTTAACGGTTTCTTTTGGTAAGTTTTCATAAAGACAAGAAACGATTGATCCTTTACCAAACAAAAGGAAGAAATTTTTAAATAAAGGAGATGTTAATCTTAAAACTTCGAAGATTCAAAAATTCTCTTCATCAAAATTTTTCAACCACTATTCTAAATATAAATGCAGTCCCATGGGTACATCTAATCACACTTGTCACTATTGTGGTGCATATGGTCACTTTGCATATGCTTATAAGTTGAAAAGAAATATATCTTTATATACTAATTTGAAATGGGTCCCTAAAATTTAGCCTCATAAACCCAAGTTAGTTTGGGTACCAAAATGCACACCCATATTTTCTTTTGTAGGTATTGAGAATTTAAAACCAAAACGAATTCAACAAAGGTAAGCACAACTATGCGGGTGTAACAAAGCATGTACTCTAACACAATGAAGCCATTGTCTGATTTAAGTGTAGGAGTGGTTTCGTACAATTTTTTTCTTTTATTTTTAGGTTCTTTAAAAAAAGTGGGAAATTTTGAAAATGAAAATTAAAAAGTGAAAAATGTATATAAAAGAAAGATTTTAAGAAAAATTAGAAAAAGGGACGGTTAAATAGATCTAGTAATAAGTTGTCATAAGCCTGTTCCTAAAAGGCTAGCATCATGAAGGAGTTGCTGGATTTGAGAAGATGTACGTGAAGCCTATTTTTGAGTCTAAACATTTGAACGTTAATACCCTACTATACGCACATGCACACATATTGAAGTTTGGGATAGTAGAAGAAACATGTCATGCTCTTGTTTGTAATACCCTAATACGGAAAAAAAATTAATATCACCAAAAAAATTTGAACATTGTCTTGCAATTATCAAGATAGCATAAAAAAATTTACCGAGGGTGCTTCATCACCTAGTGATTTAGACCAACCGATTTGGGATCATTGTTGTACCTTAGGTGTTGCAAGATTAGGATACTGCTATTTACGCCCAATAAGTGACCACATTCGATAATCGGTTGGTTAGTATATCACGAAGCATTAATGGACGCATGAAAAATATAGGAACAAATCTATTAATTTGATCATCAATTAAAAAGTAATAGGGAACTAAGGGCAATGGTATGAAAGCTTGAATTGAATTCTCCGAGTGTAGAGATGATTTTACACACACGTAGGAGTATATGATCATGTTTGAAAGCAAGATTGGTAGGAAAGATTGGAAGAATGATGAGAAAGTAATTTTCGGCATAGATCAAAGTCTATTTAGGCATGGTTCATGACGACTGAAAATCCAGTTTCTCTTGTTTTTCGTGTTTTTCTTATCTATTCCTATTTTTGTATATAGTTTTCATTTTCTTATTTTTGTTTCCTTTATTTTCTTTTATAGGAATAGAAGTAGAAGTAGGATTTAGTTAGATAGTATTTTAGTTTAGAGTTTGAAATCCTAAATTTGCTCGAGGACTAGCAAAAAATAAGTGTGGGTTATTTGATTGGTGTAATTTATTGCATATTTTCTAACTCATTTAATATTTTGTCATATTTTATGCTTGTCCGGATGTCTTTCGTGAATTATTACAAATAACATGGCTTGGATGCAAAAATACGGAAAATTGTGCTAAAATGAGAATTACGTGTGTATAATAGAGAGTTAGGGGAATTGTTCAGAAAATCAAAAAACAATTTGCAAATTTGGAATAAATTTGGGAATATTATTACAAATCAACAAAAGTTGTAACAAATAGAGGTGAATCAATCAGCACAATAACAAATCAGTTGGAGAAACTAAATCAAATCAAAACCAACAAATCAACCTGGCTAATTATATTCCAAATCTGGGAACAATTCGGAGATCCACACAAACATAGAAATACAGCGAGATATTCAAGATTTTATGTACTCAAAAATCATCTAAATTGGTGATAAAACCACAGAAAAAAATCTGGAGCTACGAAGCCAAAAAACGGCAGCGGATCAGCGGCCGATTTTGGGCCTTTCGATGAGAATTTTTATGGACACGATCGTCTTTCTACATAGATTAATATGAGTTGTAGGGTTTCGTCTTTTGAAGATGCTAAAGGCTCGCAACAGTATCCAACAGAACAATTAGATTAGATTATCATAATCGTTTGAAAATAGATTCTCTTATATCTTCTATTACTTGTTCTCCAATCTTCCTTAGCCATATATAAGCACTTGTATACTCTTAGGATTTCATCTCTCTCATAACATTCAAGTTAGGGTTTTCAAGGAGAAAAAATCGAGTCTATTTTAGATACTCTTGATTATGAATAAGATTTATTTTCTTTTATAAACATGAGTAACTAATTCTTTTCTAGGATTTTGTTTGTATTTATTTTCTGGTTGGATAATCTTTTATCTCTTCTTTTCTATACTTTTATGATAAATGTCTTATGATTTAATTATTCTTTTTATAGTTTTTCATCTAATAAACTAATCTCATAATGAAAGTCGATGCCTAGAATAAGATTAGAGAAGAGTGATAACACCAATAATCTAATTAGGTTAAGAAAAGTTTGACAAACTAGAAACTTAATTAGAGAAGGTAAGAAAATAATTTAATCGCAAGATATTCAATCGAGGTAGTTAAAAGGGATCTAAATTAATCAATAAGACATTAATTGTAAACTCATGACCTACATATTTTTGTGGAAGATTAAAACTAGGTTACTTCAAATTAACTAGAACTAGGGTTTTAATATGATATAGATGATATTATAATTTTGATATGCTATGTTTATAATTTAAATATAACATATACTTAGTTATAATTAATGAAAACATATTAGAACTAGATTAGAAAAGAAGAACTTTTAAACCAACCATATAAATAAAGCAAATAAAAACCTAGATTTTTCTCTCTTAAAAACCAACTTTTATTTTATTTTGCATTTAAATATTTAGATTTTAAAAACAACTCAAGTTTAACTTAATTTAAAAGTAGTTAACACACCTCTCTGTGGAACGATTCTCAAATACAACTGCGATAGACTGTATACTTACGGTTAAAGTTGGAGGACTAATAAAATCCACATCAAGTACGCTCTTAGCGAAGCATTTCAAACTCAGTAAAGAGTTGTGCCCGACAACTCAAGAGCACAAAGATGAGATGGTGAGCGTGCCTTATGCATCTGCGGTGGGAAGTTTGATGTATCTGATAGTGAGTACGAGACCTGATATTGCACATGTAGTGGGAGTTGTTAGCAGGTATATGCAAAACCTGGGTAAGGAGCATTGGAATGCGGTGAAGTGGATGTTGAGGTATCTAAGGGGTATGTTAAATCACTGCTTATGTTTCGGAGGTAACTCTCTAAAAGTGCAAGGTTACGTTGATGCGGGCTTCTCGGATGATCGAGATAGCGGGAAGAGCACAACAGGATGTGTGTTTACTGTTGGAAGAACAACGGTGTGTTGGTCTCTCAATTGCAAAAAGTGATGGCATTGTCGACTACGGAGACTAAATACGTGGCGATCATGGAATCCAGCAAGGAGATGATATAGTTGCAAGGGTTACTTGAAGAATTGGGAAAACAGCAAGACTTCAACATCTTGTGGAGCGACGGCTAAAATGTGATACATTTGGCGAAGAACGCAGCATATCACTTTCGGATGAAACACATCAAGGTGCGTTATTATTTCATTCGCATTGCGGTGGAAGAAGACCAGTTGACATTGCAAAAAATCGCCGGAGAAAAGAATCTGGTGGATATATTCACCAAAGTCATAGACAAAGACAAGTTGGAGCTCTGTTGCGATTTGGTGAACATCTTCATAAAAATCTAATGAGGAGAGAGTAGAGCGGAGTCATGTAAAGTCCACTAGTGTTGGGAATTAAGGCTGAAGCATTTTCAGGTGGAAGATTGTTAGAAATTGTGAAGAATGCATCAGGCTAGACGTCTGCCAAAGAAAAGGACAGACGTATGGACATAGCATGTCAGAAACACAGCAACGGCAAACGTCTGAAGGCCATCACGGTAGACGTCTGCACAAGATCAAGCCCCAACCCGAGACTGAAGGCCAGACGTCTAACCAAGTGTGGTTCAGACGTCTGGTAAAGCAAATGAAGCCCAACCCGAGACTTTAGAACAAACGTCTGGGGACACGACATACGTCTGAACAAGAAAAACAAAGGGATATAGATTGGAGACAGACGTCTGCCTAAGTGTGGGTTAGACATATGTCGACGACAAATCTGCAGCGAATCTGTTCTGGTAAATTAAGATTTATCTCTTATTTTTTATAGGTTTAAGGCTCTCCTATAAAAAAGGACCTCTTATATATATTCTATACTGCCAAAATTAATTAGTAGAGAGAGATTGTTGTATTGAGAGGGTGATGGCTAGGGTTTGTGAGATCTAGAGAGATTTGAGAGAAATCTCATAGGGTTGCTCGTATTTGCAATTAATTCAATGATTCTAGTGGACGTTTGCCGATTCCGCTCTACCGGGGACTAACCATATGATGGGTGAAGCTCGTTAACAAATCCTCTCTTGTTTGCATTTTGATTTCTTATTTATTCTCGCACTTATTAATTGTCTTTCATTAATTGTGTGGCTGTTGATTATTGCGTGATTGGTTTGTCGCGAGCATTTTTTAGTGGATCAACTTGTTCCCAACACCCAGTCCCTATCATCAACCATGAAAAGAGTTGGAGATGCTTTGCTATTTTCTTTTTTCCAGAGGCATTTGGGGAATTTCGAAAGGAAAAAAAATCATGTTATCACCCAACTTTATTTTAGTATATAGATATAGATATAGGTTGTTCATACAATCCCATAGTGGCTTTTGTTCTTCTAGTTTTTTCATGTGTATTTGGAGGATGCTGACGAGCCATTTTTAACCATGCCTCTATTGTCCATAAATTTTCTTGTGTTAAAACCCCTTAAAAAGATGATTGACATCAGGTTGATCGTTACAGTCATAACACTTTATCAAGTCTTACCGACCCAATTTTAATGGAAAAAGAAATCTTAAATGGTTATAATGAGATATGCTGAGAACATGCAATCATATATCAGCATCTAATACATATCTACAGCATTTATGGTCCGCGGACCTTTTGAAAACGAGAGACACCTTTTAGAGTGAAAGTCATATCCTTGCAAAATCAAGTCAATTTCTTATTTCTATATTTACCTAGAAAAAAGGAGAAGAACAAAAAAAACTCTAATTTCTCTAAAACGACCATTCATATGTACATAAGTTTGAATGTTTTTATAGTATAATTCTATCTTCATTTTACCAAACTATATATAGTTACTGAAAAACAGATTCACCATGTCAAGCTAAAATTTTCTACAAAGAACAGAACTAATAACTATCCCTCCAATTTTCTTTTCCCCCGAAATGAATAATATGAAATAACTAGAAATGTTTTTATAATCCAAAATATTTAGTTGTTTAGCCATCCATACCCATGTCATCAACAGGCATATATAATTCAGAATATTGACAGTACTAAATAAATGTAATCAAACATCAAGAAAGTGAAGATTCAATATAGCAGCATAAAACTTCTGGCACCATTTACATAAAATAATTTGATAGTAAGTTACCTTGAGAAGTGAAACCTTGAATTTGAGAGGTATATCATTCACAGAAGGAATTTTATATGTTCCAGGTCCAGAAGTGTATAGGCTTCCACTTCGAACCCATTTATGATCTGCATCTCCCCATTTTAGCTCTTCCAAGGCTGCCCAACCCAAACCTTGGATAAAAGCTCCTTCAATCTGCCGACAATATTAGGCGTCAAAACAAAATTGTACTTATGCTAGATGCAATTATCTTGCCTTTCATGATATATGTTTAGAAAATTAGTGATATCTGCAGGGTGTATTCACATTTCTAGATTTTGGGTTATTCTAATTCAACCGTTAATCATAACCAACATAATCTGACAATTTCCATAATGATGATCTTGGTACCGGCACTGGTATCCAACATCCATTTTGTATCGGAATCGGCCACCTTGGGCGCCTTGGTTGGATAATTGGTTTTCCCTTGACGAAAATAATTTAAAACTTGGCAAACTATTAAGTAGTTAATGATGTCTAGAGTAGGGGTTTATTAACGAATTGTAAATGTATTTAATGATATTGATGTCAAACAAACCAATAGCCCAATAATAAACGCATGACACTGTTCATAAACCCCACAAATAAATTGGTAAGGTTAATTCTAAATCCACTGTAATCAACTGGTAAACACAGTACAAGGCTTAATATCTAGGTATCGGAACTCGGACCGTCATTTTTGGGATTGGAATCAGTGATCTTGGATTGAGATTGGCCAAAGATTTAAAACCATGTTTCAGATATAAAATAATATATAATATGAAACCAATAATGTCAATTACCTGCCCAACATCAATGGCCGGATTAAGAGAATGCCCAAGGTCCATAACAATATCCACTGTCCTCGTATGGAAATCTCCAGTCAAAGCATCAACTTCAACTTCTGCAAACGCCGCTCCATAAGTGAAATAGCTGAATGGAGTTCCTTTACCAACTCCAAAGTCAAATCCAATATCAGGTGTGATGTAGAATCCATGGGCAGATAGATCTATTCGTTCCATGTAACATGCACGCACCAACTGATATTTGCAAGAAAAATATCAAAACTTTAGCATGGTCGTATTGATGTGTTTAAGATCGTATTTCCTTGGTGGGCAAAAGAATTTTTATGCAAGGAATAGATAACTGAAAGCCTTGAACAGGAAAAAAATTGAAGACATTCAATAGGAATAAAATTCGTTCGGTTTCCACCTGTTAGAAAATAAAAAATACATCTCTCAACCCTCATAACAACTTCAAAGTATTGGTGCGGTGGCATAGACTTTAAGATGGAAGTGGATTAATTTTAAACAATACTGCTGCACAAAAACCAAGGTTTTGGTCCATAAAGGGACGCTACACCTGTGGGGACATGTTGTAACATAAAAATTATCTCTCGCGACCCTCATCACATCTTCAGAGCCTTATAACAGTGGCAGCGACTTAAAGACAACCCAAAACCTCTTGAAAGTTGAAACGGCTAATCACTTGTGTGGATTATATGTTTCCAATGGTTTAATGCATAATCAATAGTGTGGATTAGATGTTTCAACGGGATTTTGGGATGTTAACAACAAGGTCATATGGTGCTCTGATACCATATCAAGGACCACTTATCCAAAATCTTAAACTATTGGGTTGTGGGCCAACAACATTTATCAAGTTAACATAACCCTTAACATAGACACATTACCTCGGCAAACGAAGCATGATTCTTTTTGGTAGCAATAGGTTTCATCCGTTCCTTGATTTGTTCACAAGCATCTAAAACTGCTGCACCATACATATCGGAGCTTGCAGACGCTGCAGTTGGTGACGCGTTCGGTACCTACACCAATAAAAGGAATGCATAAATTCAAGCAATGGCTTGAGATATTCTTTTTGTTACTAATTTTGTTCAAGAATATTAACCAGTCAAAAAAAATTTAAAGAAGAGGTTGAGGAAATGCAGGCTTACTTTATCTGTACTTGTTTCTGATATAAAAACGAAACGTAGAGGAATATCAAATGATGAGGCTGCAATTTGTGCAACTTTGGTGTGTAGACCTTGTCCCATTTCAACACCCCCATGTGTCACTAGAACAGTCCCATCAAGATAAACTTGCACAAGAGCGCCAGCCTAAGGCCATAAAGATACTCATCAGCATTACAAACTATGATGCTTGAAAATAATATTAACCAGCAGGATCATGCAAAAATTAAAATAAATGGCAACTGATGTCCAAGATCAATCCTGTTGATAATTATTTTGAATATACAGAGGTTCCAGAGAAAATACTACAGTAAATAGTTAAATCATTTCTTCAAATCATGGCAGCATATCATAATCATAATTCCTTGTGATCACTTTCAAATAAAATAATAGGTACATGCATGTAAATTTGCAAAATTGTCCTATGCTTCAGTAAGATTTTATTTTATTTTATTTTCTGAAGAAAAGAAATATCATGTTTTGCCTCGAAAGAAATACAACAAAATAAAGATTAGATAAGAAGGGGAAACAAACCTTTGTGTTTTAAACAGAATAAAAATCAATATCATATATGTCCATATTGAGGATTAAAGAAGCAAAAAGAACTCAAGTAACTCAACTTGAGCTTGAACAGTGAATTATCTCAACTTCCAAACAATTTCCGATTTACCTGATTCATGTGTTTTGCTGTAAAAGAGATGCCGAATTTGGTAGGAATCATCGCAAGTCCACGCTTTCTCCAGCGATTGTGGAGGTTAAACTCACTGACTGATTCACGAGCATTCAAAAAATCGCATGAAGACTTTAACTCGTCCCAAACCTTCTGCAATGTACAGTTCTCAAGTTGTTGGCCATAGTGAAGTATGTGCCCTTCATTGTGAAAGTTGATTTCCTGATTCCCCAAGCCAACAATAGAAATTTGGAAATTTAAATATGAAAATATCTGTAAAGAACCATTTTAGTCAAAAGTTTAAGCTGTTGGGTTCTGAGCTAACAATGAAGTCAAGCTAACATACACTTAACAGTCCCCCTTATATGGGCAGGATATATAAAGGTAGATAAATATATTTTAAAAGAACTTTATGAGGTTTTAAACAAGGACCTCTTGAAACTTGTACTATGTAAAGAACCACTTTACCCAAAACCTTAAGGTTGAATTGTATCAGAAACAATCTTTACAACAAAATTATGAAGAAGAGATGAATTACTCCATCGGAAGTGTACACCAGGTAGAATAACACTTACACCCCCCCTCACGTGGAAGGCTCAAGCGAAAACTTTGCTTGTAAAGGCAGAATAAATGGGGTAAAATAAATAAATATTTTAAGCTGACAATAATGAAGTTTGAACCCAGGACCTCTTCAAAAATAGTGCTATGCCACCATGTCAAGTACCACTCTATTCAAAAGCTTAAGGCTTTTAAGTTGTTGGGCTGTGGGACGACAAAATATATCAAGCTAACATAACACTTAACGGGAATAACGCACGATAGAGAAAAATTACCCTGATCTCTTCAGGGCTTTTTTGCAGCTCCATAGCAACTCTTTGGATCCAGTTTTCTGTAATGATCATACCCTGAGGACCACCAAATCCCCTGAAAGCTGTATTGCTCGGAAAATTCGTGTAGCAGACTTGCCCTCTAATCTTAATATTTGGTATTTTGTAAACGTTATCTGAATGAAACATGGCTCGCTCAAGGACCGACAAGGATAGGTCTAATGAATTTCCGCCGTTGTTGAATATCTCCAGATCCAATGCCAAAATCTCTCCGGCATTTGTGAAGCCAACCTGGTACAGGTGTTTGCTAATATAAATAAAGAATGCAAAAGAAATAAGATGCATCTTCGCTTATGAGCTGAAAATTAATCCATACTATTATAACTAGGACTCTAGGGGAGGCATGGTTCGCATTCCCCTTTAATTAATGAAGATTCTAAGAAAAAGAGAAGATTTTCTTCGCATGATGCATCTTGGCATTCCAGAAAAAATACAAAGCAAGATATATTCATCTTATTATTAAACATCCAGAGTCACTTCTTAACTCAAATTTGAGATATCACATTAAAATATGAGCTGTTAGTTTATACTGCTTCAAAGAGAAACTGAAAAGAATGATTCTATTGGGCCAAGAATCCTTTTTCAATCACGAAATGTTTCATGTTTCACATGTAAAGCATGTACGATAAGATCTGGTGTAAGGAATTCTCACTCTGGTCTTCTAATAAGATATAAGTGTGCCTTCTTTTACAACCAACCTGAAGAATAAACAAATGCCTCAAATAAAGTGTTCTAAAATGATGAAGATTCTCTCTCTCTCTCTCTCTCTCTCTCTCTCTCAATACCAAGAAATTATATGAACAGAAGGGTGCAAAGCAAAAAAAAACAACTCCTTGATCTAAAAGAATTGTTTTAGTGAAGCTTGCCGACAATATCAATTTTATTTTTTAAAAAGAACTTTTTTTTTTGTTGTTGTTGTTGTGTGTGTGCGCGCGCGTGTGTTGTGGGGGGGGGGGGGGGGGGATATGCAAAATATGGCTTCACCAGAAAATCTCTTTTTTAAACACGGCTTTGACATTTCATAATGAGCAAGCTGCCGCCTCAAAAGATGCAGGTAGATTAAGTGTTAAGTTGAATTTCAATATATCTTTATTAGCTAACTGTCTTGTATTTCCCAAGGGAAGCCTATCACTATTCTTTTTACCACAAAAGGCCTTATTAACACATTTAATAATGAGTATATTGCTACCTCAAAAGATGCTGGTCAAGTAAATCATAAGTTGAATGTTGAAACATGCACGCATGCACGCACATAGATACAAACTACTGTATATATAAGATGCATACCTTGTATTTCCCAAGGAAAGCATGTCGCTGCCCAGTTATCATCATGTCTGTGTCCCTGTCTAAGGTGATTTTCACAGGTCTTTCCAAAAGATACGCCGGTACAGAAGCTGCAGCAGCGATGAAAGCCGGTCTCGTTTCTTTTCCACCGAATCCACCACCAATGCGTCTCGTTTTACAAACAACTTTTGATGATGGCAGATCAAGAACTCGGGCAACAGTTGCCTGATGCTTTTGGGGGTTCTGCACCATTTAAGAAGAAAGTATGATTGCATAACGGATGATTATAGGGCTATGTACAATTCATGCAATTAAAACATAAAAAATGTAATAGGGAAGAAATCGGACTCCCAAAGCTCATAAAGTGGGTGATAACAAAAAATACTCATATATGTAAGTGCTGAAGTAACCAAATGGTTTGATAATTTATAACCATGAATAGACATACATTGCAAGCCATTTGGCGACTATGAACCTTCTACATAATTGTGTATGATGACAATTTTGACTGCATATTGCAATACCAAGCAAGTATTATCATGTTCATTACAATAACTTTTCTGGGCTCGTTACCCAATGCGAAGTTTCCCTATCGTATCTTCATCTTCATGGTAGTCTACATTAGAAACATCTTTACATAGGATAGAATTTATGAAACAACAAAAATTATTAAGGAAAATAAATAATTTATATCTAATAGTTAGTTTCCTTCGAAAAAGGGTTGAAGCTGGAAGTTATTTGCAGATTTATAAAATAATTAACTATTTGAACAACGAAAATGCCAAATTTTAAAGTTAAGTGAATCAATTCATAGCATAATCATAAGAAATTTGGCACAAGTAATATCAGAATAACATCGGTAATTTAATAACTTGAATAGTGTAGCCTACTTGAGTTGAGGAAATCATGTGAACTTCATTTCCACCATCAACTGTCCAAATCAATGTGCTATTTGGCTCCAAATAGAAATGTTCTTGACCTCCGACTTGGACTTCTCCCTCAATGATTCTATCACATTTGCCTGATCGAAAACAATCTTCGACGTCTCCAAGCAAAAGCCATCTCTCGGTATTGGGAAGAAAACTGCCAGATTTAATAGCATCTTTTATAGACAAAACCGGAGGCAGCTCTTCGTATTCAATATGTACTTTACTTGAAGCGATTCTTGCATTTTCATGGGAATCAGCCACAACAATTCCTATTACCTGTACATAAAAGGACTTCTGTTAACTAAAGTAAGGGAATTTGAATCAGATTGCTTAATAGTGATGAAATATGTGCTCCGAGTGCTTTGAACTTGGATTGCTCTTCTTAAAGTCCCTACCGCTGCACCAAAACTCCGAAGTTATGATGCGGATTAAGGGATGTGTGTTTTTTTATGTTCTAACCTGTCCCCACAGATTGAGCGCCATAAAAATGGGTTGAAACCTAGGCTTTGGGCATTGGTTAATATTTTCTAAAATAAATCAAAATATAAATCAGCTTTAAACACGCGCTGCAGTAAGATTTGAACTGGGGCTGTTCTGATACCAATTTAAATGTCTCTGGCACTGCACAAAACACCGAAATTATGGTGAGGGTTGAGGGATATACTTTTATATTCTGGCATTTTGGTTACCTGACCAACGCAAGTGACAACTTCTGAGGCAAAAACTTCCTCATCATGAATAATTGCTCCAACTTTATTACTTCCGGGGATGTCTCTTGAGAGAAATAGACCAACAAAACCAGGTAAAGATTTGGCGAGAGTATCATCTATAGCCAAAATGCGTGCATGAGCCTTCTTACTTAAAATTAGAGCAGCATGTAGAGTATTTGGAGGTGCAGGTGCGTCATCGGTGTATTCAGCCATCCCAGTCACCTAGATGCATTACCGTATCAGTATCAGAAAAGAAAACTCTTTCTTGAATATATCTTAGTCTTCTACAATGCTAACGTTTTTGAGATATGCAAAGAGGGTGATTAACATAAATCATTTTTTCTTATTTCACATCAAAAGTTGGTTCCTTCTTGTCACCTTATTAGCACAAAATTTTGTAACTCGTTCAATTATTGCACATTATCATATGCGAAGAAAATAAGACCTTGAAAAAATATTTAGTGAAGGCCTTTCTTCAGCATGCATTCACTACACACCCAGTTATACAACCACCTGCCTTGAATAGTACAAGTTGAAAATCGCACTCCATGATTTTTTTTTACTTACAAATAGAAGTTAGGCACCAACTCACTGTGCACACTTTGGAAGTTTTCAGTATTTTACAAAAATAAATATGGTGCCAGTGCAGAAAACCAACAAAAAGAAAAGTGATAATTATGAGTTCAAAGTTCAAACCATGGTTTTAAATCTTGATCCCAATTAGAGGGCAGATTCAGAATTTCAAAAATGAGAGTCTGCGTACTGATACGAGATTTTAACCTTGGTTCCAGACTCACTAATTGATTAGTTTTAGTATTAAATTTATTAATGGGTTTATTAGTTGGCTATTTGATGATGCTCAATATTGGCAATCTCCAAGATCAGGTCACGTGGCAGATGACGTGTCCCAGAACTCAGAAGAAAGGACCCACAGGGGCCGATCAGGCCACCCTTGTACCCGACCTGCAAGCACAAGCTGGCTCTCCTGAGAGCCCCTGCAAATTGGCCTCCTCGGCCTCTCAGCTCGTCCCGAGCTGCCACAAGACCGAAACTCCTCGGCCCTCGCGCTCGTTCCCGAGCTCCTTTGCCGAGGCCATCTTCCTCGGTCTCATCGACCGACCAACGGTACCACTCGCAGGCGTAACCGCCGCTCCGCGAATCTCGCCATGCGCGAGACCTCCACCGGCCACATCCCACGTTCCACGCCATTACAATCCCCATTAACGAGCCTGTCTCACCATTGATGGAAAGATCCGCTTATCACGCGGGCGTGACGTCGGGAGCGTAACGGCCGGCGTGATCCTCATGCCTGCCCTGCATGCTGCCGCCGCTATATAAACCCCTCTCTCAGAGGGATGAAGTAAGCCATTTTTACTCCACTTAGCCGTTACTCTGCTCGGATCTCGTGCTAACTTGATTGTCGGAGGGTCCTCGGTGGTACCAAACCACCTCGGGACTTCTTTGCAGGTACTCGGCGCTAAACTCCTCAAAATCACCAATCTTCTCAAAACCCATTGAGACCCACACGCAACAGGAGATCACCTCCAAAATCCACCGGGACGGAAGACAACATCTGACGGAGACCCGAAAAGGACCTCCATCAGTTGGCGCCGTCTGTGGGAAAACAAAACTCCACAAAAACAAAAGTTGGCTTTCCGATCTCCGTCCACATGGCGCGCGATCACCCTGAAAATCCAGGTACCAGCCGCCGCCTCCCCCTCATCGGAGGCACGGATGAACCTCCTCCGGCGACCGTCATCAACGCCCTCGTTGGCCGAATAGACCGACTAAAGTCCAAACGGCCAGGCCAGGGCCCCAGATCGCCGCTCCTCCGCCTCCAGAAGACTCTGCTCTCGTCGGCATGGCTGACCACCGGCAGACTATGTCCCATAGCCACAGATCTCACGGGCCGATACTCGTTCGCTGGGCGATCATTGAGCCTCCTCTGGCGGAATCGAAATGATGCGACTCTGGCGCTTCGCCTCACCGCACAATCGATGCGCGTGCTACGCGCACGTTCACCGCGACCGTTCCTGTTCTCCATACCTGCAACTGGATGGTCGGGCGAAACCTCATGAAGAATCAACTGAGCAGCTACCCTGCTTGGTTATTCCTGGCCGGTAGCTTCCCTACTCGCAACGCCAGGGATCAAAGCACTCGCCAAGAGGCAACCCAGCAGCTACCTTGCTCGGTTATCCCTGGCGGGTAGCTTCCGTACCGCAACGCCAGAGATCAAAAAGTCCTCCCAGAGACGGTCTTCCCTACCGCAACGCCAGGGATCAGAAAGTCCTCCCAGAGACAGTCGAGCCCGATCCTCGCTCGGCTATCCCTGGCGGGTAGCTCCCCTACCGCAACGCCAGGGATCAGAAAGTCCTCCCAGAGACAGTCGAGCCCGACCCTCGCTCGGCTATCCCTGGCGGGTAGCTTCCCTACCGCAACGCCAGGGATCAGAAAGCCCTCCCAGAGGCAGTCAAGCCCGAGGATCCCTCGCTCGGCTATCCTTCAGGACAAAAGCCCTCGCCAAGAGGCACCGGGCAGTAACCCTGCCCTACCAAAGGTCCTTGGTAGGCTTCTTACAGCCCCTCCCGCGCCAAGGACCAAACTCCCAGAGGCAGTCGAGTCCTTGCTCGGCTATCCCCGGCTGGTAGCTTCCTACCACAACCGACAGATATCAAAATCCTCGCTAAGAGGCACTGGGCAGTAACCCTACTCGGTTCCCGTCCTGAAGGATCAAAGCCCTCGCAAGAGGCAACCGAGCAGCTACCATGCTCGGTCATCTTCGGCTGGTAGCTCCCTACCCATAACGCCAGGGATCGAAGCCCTCACAAGAGGCATCCGAGCAGCTACCCCGCTCGGTCATCCCAGGCTGATAGTTGCCTACCCACGACGCCAGAGATCAAAGCCCTCGCCAAGAGGCAACCGAGCAGCTTCACTGCCCGGTCATTCTTAATGGGCTTCTTACAGCCCCTCCAACGCTGAGAATCAAAGCCCACCTTAGAGGCAGCTCAGCAGCTATCCTACTCGGCTATCTCCGGCTGGTAGCTCCCTACCCATAACGCCAGGGGTCAAAGCCCTCGCAAGAGGCATCCGAGCGGCTACCCCGCTCGGTCATCCCAGACTGGTAGTTGCCTACCCACGATGCCCGAGATCGAAACCCTCGCCAAGAGGCAACCGAGCAGCTTCTCATTCATGCTCATTCATCCTCTGAGCCCGTTCGTGCTCGGCACAAATGCGGCAGACATCCCTCTGCCCATCATATGCAGAGGATCCAAGGCCCCAACAAGGGACATCAGGTCTATCCAAGTCTGGACGATCGCCTCTCGACTTCGGGGCCGTGGAGACGCCCCCTTCTCAGCAGCGCTTGGCGCGCTTGGTAAGTGACCGAAATCAACTCGACGAACGATCGTTAGACAGATAGCCGACCTGACATGGAAGCCCAACAGTGCAAGCAGAGATATTTTACGAGCCTTCTTCACAAACAGAAGATAAAGTGCAAACCGATGAAACCAAAAAAAAAGTTTTATTACCGAAGGTAAAGTCTTTACAAAGGGTATTTTGGGCTCTCCAGCCATACAAACTGCCTGGAGGCTTACAAAAATTCCAGAAGCAACAAAATAAAAAAAGAGAGACGGGGGCTTTAGGCCTCGGGGCCGGGCATGACCTCAAGGTCCTCGACATCCACCACGGGACGAGCAGGATCCTCGGCGACCTCCACGTCAGGAATCTCTTCCCCCTGCTCATCAGCGTCCGCGAGGGGATATTCGGCCCGGAGCTCTTCGTCGGCGAACTCCGGCATCCGGGCCTTAACGGCGTCGAGGGCCTCGTGCCAGATGAGTGTTGTGGCCACGGCCAAGTCATTATAGAAGTCCTTCAACTTCTTATAGCCCTCCACGGCCTTTGCCGCCGAGAGGTCGGCCAACTCCGCCGCTCTCAGGTCGGCCGACTTCGCCGCCGCCCCCAGCTCCTTCCGGAGGGTCTTCACCGACTTCTTCAGGTTGTCGGTGAGCACCTGAGCGTCCTCAAGCTTGGCCTCGGCAGCCGCGGCGGCCTTGCGGTACCGGGCAACCTCCCGTTTCCCGGCCTCCACCTCGCCCTCCAGGGCGGCAACCCTCGCCATCATCGTCTCCAGCTCCTGCTTGAAGCTCTCTTCCACCGAAGCAAGCTGGTCCGCGACCTTCATCGCCGAGGCTATCACCTCGGTCTCCATGCGCAGGACAAGGACGACGTTCTGGAGAACCTGAAAAATAGGAAAGAGGTCAGGAAGACAAAGGAGGTACCGAATTTCACGAACAACCGAGCACTAACCTGCACGGCCTCCTGGGCGATGGACGCCATCTGAGCCCTGAAGGTCTCCCGGGGACCCTACCCCTGCTGAATTCTCTATGTCGTGCAGCAGGCTATCTGCGACTGATAGCCCCAAAAGCACCGCGAACTGGAGGCCCCCTCCTCCACCATGGTCGGCGAAGGCGGGCCCCGAAAAGACCTCCGGAAACCCCTCTTGAGCGGCTCCGATGGAGAGCCGATCTCCTCCGACGAGGCGGGGTCTTCCAGAATCCGAGCCCGCTTCCGACCCGACGCTCTGCTAGGCCCCGGGGTGGGATCCACCCTCGAACGCTCACGGGACACGACCACCGGAGGAGAGGGAGCCGGGGCAGGCTTCGCACGAGAAGAGCTGGTGCATGGAAGATCGGAGCTCGTCCATATCCATTGGTCTTGCACAAAACCAAATACAAAGAAGTCAACAACACAGGCAATATACAAGCCAAAAAGCAAGCCTAACTTACCAACGAACTCAGCGGGGCTGAGCCCGGCCCAACTCAGGACCCTCTCAGACAGCAGCACGTCGAATTGTGAGATGGGCTCCCACGACGCCACTCTCACCGCGGCGGGGTCATTGGACTGGTTCCCCGGCAAGCATTTTCCCTCGGCCACTCAGTAGGCACGGGCCAGTCCTCGCCTTCGGGAAGGGAAACGAAGAAGAACTTCCAGTCATGAATGGAAGAAGCCAGGGCCACAACCCTTGTCCCGGCGGCGCCCCCCTGTCGCTTTCTAAAAGAGAGGTAGACCCATCTCGGGTCGCCCGCTCGGCCCCCAAGATGATTTTTGAAAACGAGGGAGGAATCAAGGAGGGAGAGGCTGAAAAGAACCACCTGTAACTTCAGGCGGATCAGAAACCCGAGGAGAATCCTCCATGAGTTCGGCACTAACTGGCCAGGGGCTAACCCGAAGAAGTTCAGCGCTTCGACGACCTCGGGAGAGAAGGACAGACGCATTCCACCCCAAAAATCTTCCAAGTACAGGACGATCTCCCTACCCCATACTTGGTTTGCCCTCCCCCTCCTTGGCCAGACGAAACGTATAACGCGAGGGGATGTGGAAGCAAGCCCGAGCATTGGCGAGCTCGTCCTCATGCCTCACCCAACACGAGGCGCCGGGGGCAGCATTTACCGCCTCCTCCCTGAGGGCTGCCCCCGCCGCATGATCCCGAGAAGAGAATCCGATCCCTACCCCGAGAAGACTCAGGCTCAACTAAAGGGACCCTAGAACCTACCCCTACGACATCTACAGATTCCCTAAAAGAAGACATCTAATCTGAAGAAGATGGATTCTCGGGAAACGAAAGCAGAAGAAAGGAGAAGAACGCCAAGCAGCCAAGACTTAGAAGAAAGGAAATATGAAAGAGTAGGGACCCTGGAATGGGCCCCGCCTCTAATTATCACCGCAAACGACCTCATCCAACGGCGCCCTTCATCTCCCGCCAAAACGCCTCCTCGCGTCCAATGGCTTCGATTGCTCCACTTGTCGTTCCCACACTGGAGCGCATCCCATCAGGCGTCGCAGGTCTGCACACATCACGTCGGCCAACCGACGCTTGATACGTGGACCGTCGCTTCAGTAGCAGGATGTACTGCGCACTTTCCTTAAATGCAGAGATCTCGTCTTGATTCGCTGACAGAAAAGATAGCTGCCAGCCCGAGAACGCGTCCCGACAAAACCTTAGGAGGGAGCTCATCCCGGACGGCCCGGCAATCCACTCCTGACCCGACCCGCTAGCTGGTCGGGACAAGAATCGGGGGCTAATGATGATGCTCAATATTGGCGATCTCCGAGATCAGGACACGTGGCAGATGACGTGTCCCAGAACTCAGAAGAAAGGGCCCACAGGGGCCGATCAGGCCACCCCTGTACCCGACCTGCAAGCACAAGCTGGCTCTCCTCAGAGCCCCCTGCAAATTGGCCTCCTCGGCCTCTCAGCTCGCCCCGAGCTGCCACAAGTCCGAAACTCCTCGGCCCTTGCGCTCATTCCCGAGCTCCTTTACCGAGGCCATCTTCCTCGGTCTTATCGACCGACCAATGGTACCACTCGCAGGCGTAACCGCCACTCCGTGAATCTCGCCATGCGCGAGACCTCCGCCGGCCACATCTCACGTTCCACGCCATTACGATCCCCATTAACGAGCATGTCTCGCCATTGATGGGAAGATCCGCTTATCACGCGGGGGTGACGTCGGGAGCGTAACGGCCGACGTGATCCCCGCGCCTGCCCATGCATGCCGCCGCTATATAAACCCCTCTCCCAGAGGGATGAAGTAAGCCATTTTTACTCCATTTAGCCGTTACGCTGCTCGGATCTCGTGCTAACTTGATCGTCGGAGGGTCCTCGGTGGTACCAAACCATACCGGGACTTCTTTGCAGGTACTCAGCGCTAAACTCCTCAAAACCACCAATCTCCTCAAAACCCATTAAGACCCACACGCAACAGGAGATCACCTCCAAAATCCACCAGAAGATCGATGGAAGACAACATCTGACGGAGACCCGAAAAGGACCTCCATCACTATTGGTTTAATTTACATCATTAATTACTAAAAAGAATGACAAAAGGTTAATAGATATCTTTACAACATAAAATAATGTCAAAAGGTTTATAGATGTCTTTACAACATATTTAAAAACTTGCTCTAGACATCATTATTTACTAAGAATATGCCAAACTCTATATATTTTCTATTTAATAAAATTTACTAATTATTAGAAAATCGTTTAGTCAAATGATAAAATTCCAAATTATGTGTCTGCTTATATATAGCCTAGATGGCCGATTCTGATCCCAAAATTTCCGTCCGATAAGATTTCAAACCTTGGTTCAAATTAAACAACAATAAGTACTTCAAGAGTGAATATCATACCTGTAACTTTGCGGAAAGGTGCATCTCGGGTAATCCAACAGCTGTTCCAGTTCTTGCCAGTTCAAACACTTGACTCCCGCTAGATGAAGGTCTAGAATACGACTGTATAGCTGACCGATGAACTTCATCAATGCGTTCAATAAAAAGACCCTTCTCATTCATCTCGTGGGTTACCCACGAGAAAAATTTGAAAAAGAAACTCAGCGTCAAGGATTTTCGAAAGTCAACCATGCCACCTGGCGCATCTTCAGAAAGTGGCACGTCTTCTTTCAAATTTTCCAAAGCATCTTGCAACAATATCTTATCCCATACCTTACCCATAAGAGCATTTTCAGTTCTTGATGCAACAAGCGAAACAGGCGCAACCCCGCCATAAACGATGGAAACATCAGAAATTTTCCAGTTTTTGCCGTCTTCTTCAAGAAATACACGCATCCCCGCATTAACAAGTGCGATATCATCTTCTCTTCGGTGAGCTTGCTTGAATTCTTTCACCAACTCGAAAGGTCGAGTCCATGGTAGGAAAACCGAAAGCAATATTTCATGGTTAGCAAGATCGATTTTGCGGTAACCAAGAAAGAATTTTTTTGCAAGAGTCGTCCTTATGTTCCCTTTGCAATCGATAATTTTAAATTTGGCTCCAGAGCACATCCAAAGTGGGTTTAAATCTGATATCGGACTCGCGGTGCAAATATTTCCACCAATAGAAGCAACATTTTTTATCTGGGTCCCAGCAAACCATTTTAGCTGCTCCAAAATAGCCTTGCATGATGAGGTTTTGTAAGATTCATGCTCTGCTATTAGTTTTCTAAGTATTTGTTGGAGTTTAGTGAGCCTAACAGAAGAACCGATTTCTAATCCAGAGTCTGTCACATTGAAAACATTAAGCTCAGGTACATGTGTAGTAGCTATTAGGATTTGGTACTGTGCACTCTTAAATTTTATTTCAATGCCTAATTCAGTATTACCAATGACAAGTTTTGCTTCTGGAAACTTTAACTTAAGGTCTAGCATGTGCTGAAGTTTTATGGGCCTGTACCACTTGATCCCCCCAAATCCATTCAAATTCAAAGGTAGATTTTTCCTCAAACAAAGCTCAGGTGGGAAAATGAGTTCCTTTCCAGTGTACGAGCTTCCATCAATCTCATTATATGAAACGGGTTTGTGCCTTACCCCTTCGTCATTTTTAACCGTATTTGTTTTACAAGAACAAGGCTTTCCAGTCGATGGGCAAATGAACTCATCAGTTCCTGTGTTCTCTGACGATGATTTAGTGTATAATGAATCATCAGTTTTGGCAAAAACGCGGAAAGCGTCAATGATTGGTCTGTATCCAGTGCAACGACATAAATTTCCGGCGAGGCTCTCTTCGATTTGTTCTTGAGTAGGTTGAGTTTTGCTTGATCTTAATAATGCGTACATGGACATAACGAATCCAGGAGTACAAAAGCCACATTGCGAGCCATGAGATTGTGCTAATGATTCCTGCAGTAAGTTTTAGAAGTGTGGAATCATATAAGGTCGGAGAAAAGAAGCTATCATTACAAAATATAAAATCAACTGAGATTCAAAATCTAAACTCTGGCATCTGCAGTACAGACCAATTACGAGGAAAATTAATAGAAATGTGTATTAGTATTGTGTTTTTTAAACAAAATTTAAAGGGAGAGAGTCCTACAAGGACCACCTAAAGTCATTTCATTTATAAGCAAAATAGTAGTGCATACAAAAGGGAAAAACAGTTGCAACCATGATCTAGGTCTTAGTCGATCCCAATCGAAATGGTTGATTCAGATAACAAAAATGCCCTTCCAAGTACCATTGCTGAGATTTTAAACCTTGGTACTGGGTCTACCAATTGATTAGCAGGCCTTTAATATTAAATTTGTAATGGGTTAGTAGGTTTATCAATGGGTTGATGGGTTTATCGATGGGTTATTGCCTTGCTGGTTTAAAAAATATGTCAAACTGTTTCTAGTTATTTTTAGTATGTATTAAAAACCACTCTATGGTAATCATCATTCATTACTAGAAATGTGCCAAATCGTTTATAGTTATTGTCTGTTATAGTTTTAAAGATTTACTGATTATTAGATTATTTAATCAATCGATAAATATTCGTTATTCTGGCCTGAGATGGTCAATACAGCCAAGATGACCAATCCAGATCTCAAAAATGACCGTCGAATAGCGGTATAAATACCGAGACTTTATGCCTTGGTTATGAGACAAAAAAGTTGATTGCATAAGAGGGAAAAAGGAGCAGGCTACTTTCACATCAACCAAGAAGTTAGCCACAAACTTCAACCGATGTTGTAAAAAAGGTACTCGACGTTATTCATTTGGCCAGTGCATACAGATTATACACCATTTAATTGAATTGTAGGGAATTGCATATAAATAGAGACGAATTATGTGTATGCGTGTTGAAGAAAAAAATGCAAAGAAAATGAGAAAATATAGAAGAAGAATATCTAGATGGAAAGAAGGATAAAATTAAGTCTTTCGTAAGTGGATGTTGAGATTGTGCATCGTATTTTGGATATCAGGTGGGTTGTGCACATTATATATGAGTCGATAAAACAACCTTTCGTCCGCATATTTTGCATATGGATAATTATGCAATCATTTGACCTTTTAATATTATTTGATGTGGTTGCTAGCCGAAAACATTAAAGTGCTGATTAGTCAACCTATACAACCTTTAATCATGGTAAAAGGTCTTGAAGAATGACATGGTACCTGGACAGGGTGCAGGCTAGTTTTGCAGCTTCCAAGGCCCTCCACTGTAATTACATGCATTCCTTCAACTGAATATAATGGAGCCAAGCATGCATTGATCGCGTAATGCCTGCATGTGATTGGATTGGAAAACATTAATATTTAAGTTGCCACAGTCAATGAATAAATAGTGGGTCAATCTACCAAGATGATGAAAATTAAACAAGCCTTTAAAGTCCATCGACTTAATTTGTAAGTATTATATGTTACAACAAGGCATAAATAATTCTTAAAACTATGTTTGGAACTTGCTGTAAATGTGAGTTCTTCCTCTGAATTACTTCAGCAAAATTTATGTAAAAAAAACAAAAAACTAGGTTCCAAAATTGCATTACAAGGATAAGGAGAAGACCAAACTACAGTTAATAAGGTGCATAAATGAAATATTTTCTTCTAGACTACTAATTGATCTAGCAATACATAGCTTCAAATCAGTAGACTCAAAAAGACCAGTTTGGGAGATTTTCCTACATTTTTCCTATTGCATTAGATATATTCTAACATTTGAAATTGTTTGAATTAAACTAGACCATTTCATTGTAGAAAAATAGAGAGAAAGAGAGAATACAGCTCTTGCTAATTCATAAGAAAAGTTCATAGAATTTTATGGGGTTTGCCTGCTATGTTCTCTTTCTGAAGAGGATATATTGATGACTGAGCTTGCAAGTTGTTCGTAAATTGCAATGGACTTCATATTAAGGCAGGGGGCTAGAAAGAACCTAAGTTAATTTAACATCCTAAAGGAAAGAAATCTTACATAATTTAGTGTCAAAGAAAGTTATAATAGGTTGTAGTTAAAATTCAATGCTTGCACACTATAAAAGGATGCAAGAAAGACCATTATAGCCCATTAGTGCACAAATCTCCTGCTCATAAAAGGACAATATTGTACATTGATGCATTGGTTCACCAAATCAAAAGATATTTCCTATGCAACGGTCATTTCCTTTATAAATTGAGTAGTGCATGTGCATGATCATAGAGGGGGCATTGGAAAGGTTGGAGAGGGAGGGAGGGAGAGAGAGAGAGAATGAAATTTGAGTCATACAACAAACAAACAGATTTTGCGCGGTAGAGCAGACATAAAACTAGAGAAGAATAGTATTACAGCAGCATAAAATAAAAGTTTCTATATTGCTAAAATAAGAAAGAATTTAATTGCACAATCTTACGCTGTATAGCAAATATAATCCCCCACCCTCCCTCCTTCTAAATGGTGATCTATTAGCTAAAGACCCCCTTGCTCATCGATCAAAACCCTTGGTAAACACTCAAATTCAAGTGGTCAAAGTAGAATTTGAGTGTTTCTTGCAATTTTGATTGACGGCCTGAGGTGATTTTGTGCTAATTAATCACTTGAGAGTGTATAAGTGATATATCAGTACAAGAGGATTTATGCAATTAATCCAGAAAAAAGTAAAACGAGCAAATTCACAAACCTTAGGAGAACTTACATTGATCTCTTTGTATGAGGATCATAGTCAGAAACCATGACCGTGCAAGCTCCACAACCACCCTCACCACATCCAAGCTTTGTCCCTGTCAGACCCGAATCTACATTTGCATACATAAGTTAAATCAGAATTATAATCATTCTCAAATATTAATCTCAACATCAGAGAATATTCACTAGTCTATGGATCCTCTTATTCAATTTTCGGAAAATGATTTCATGACGACAAGTAGAGTTTAATTGATGACCCGATAACTTCCATAGTTCCAAGGACATAAAATATAATAGATGGAGAAGGATTTAACTTGAATAATGAAAATTAACACAACATTTGAACCCCACATCATTCAAATTGGATTGGAAATGAGTTCCATTAAATTGCTAGCAATTTTAAATTGATCTTCATGAGATTCTTCCTCCTTTTGCCACCAATTTCCATCATCGACACTTAATTACAAAAGAGTAACAGAAATGTAAAACAAGCTGTTTGCTCAAGTAAAGGCCATCACATTGTGAGCAGAAAATAATAGATCCAATAAGCTTTGTTCCATGAAAAAACACTCAATTTTACGAAATACCACACATTTCAATCTTCTAGATGGCAGATACAGCAGAAGGAAATAATAGAAACAGAAAGTTTTATCCAAAGCAAATTTCGGTTAATAACTCTTAGACTCTAAAAGTAAATGAACACATCATTCACCAATGCATTTCAGAAGCAGTAAATAGTATCTGAATTTCTATCTATAACCTTGATCATCATCTTAACTGATCTCCAAGTGATTCTTCAGTTAGATTGGTCTCTAAGCTACAAAATTTGGAAACAAAAACCCAAATAAGCATTTGGGCAATCATGAAAAATACCCATCAACCCAATTCAGCTCTAAACAACTCAAACCTCCTCAAAATCACAATATAAGCTGTTGGGCAATCAGGTAATTTGCCCATCAACCCAATTTAGTCCCAGACATCTAAAATCTCCTCAAAATCAAAATCTAAGCTTTTGGCCAATCAGGAAAAATACCCATCAACCCAATTCAGTTCTGGACATCTAAAATCTCCTCAAAGTCAAAATCTAAGCTTTTGGGCACCCATCAAAACAGATTAGAAAATTTATCCAAAAAAGGGAATCATTTTATACCTCTCAGATACTGCAACAGGGTGAGGTGAGCCAACCCATCAGGGATCACATGGCGAGCTCCATTGATGTACAAGATTGCATCTTTAGACCATCCTTCAACAATTGCTTCTCCTTCTCTATTGAGAGAACCCATTTTGAAATTTTTCTTCTTCTTTGTGGACTTCCAGGAGATGAGCCGATCTTATTGTTAGAGATTTATATTGGATTGGAGATGAGGCAGTGATGGGACGCAAAGATGAGAAATTATTTGGTTTGCCGTCGTAACATACCCGGTTTGGATGAGAGAGAGAAATGGAGGGTGGAATCTCCCTCTCAAATGTTGTCCTCCGTCGATCTAGTGTCCGGGCTGAACCGATAAGATTTGTAATGGAAGATTAGATACGTGGATCTCAATTGGTTTGTTAGTTGTTGTTGACACCGAGCTACAAGCAAAAGAAGTCCCGCGATAGAAAACCACCATGGGACCCTCCGACGATCAAGTAAGTACCGTGGAATAATTTAGGCAGAGCAGCGGCGTATTGGATTCAATTCGAGTTACCTGAATCGTCCGGAGAAGGGTTTATATAGGAGCCGCATTGGAGCTAGTCACTGCGAGATTCTCGTCGTTCATTACAACCCCGCGTTACGTTCACGTTGATGGAGGGATACACCTGTTAATGGCGGGATACGCTCATTAATGGTGAGATATGCTAACATGGGATGCGGAACGTGGAGCGCGAAGATCTCGTCATGGCGATATACACGGAGCCGTTACGGGGACGCTCGTGTCCCGTGCTCCCGACCAGACAGGAAGGCAGAGGAACCTCAGCTATAGGATAGCTCAGAGACAAGTAAGGACGTTGAGTAACCTCAGCTATAGAATAGCTCGGAGATAAGCTATCAACACTATGATTACTCAGAGACAGCCAATGACTGGTGTGTTGGCTATAGTGCCATCAAGTCAATTATTACTATCACAGGCACGCGATCGAGATTGTTGAGGGAGAACCTATACGGGTAGAACAGTCTTACTCGAAATGATAGTATACTATCTGGTTTGTCTTTATCATCATGTACGTGCATTATGTGGTATTACAGATCACTATTACATGTTGATAGAGCCCATAGGATTCTTGCTTGACTACTAGCATTATGATGGCGATCATATACGTGGGAGCTGGGTGGTCTATAAGCACATCCTTAAATGTCTCTAGTCGAGAGAGTATCGAGACTGGGCATCTATACTCCAGAGTAGACCAGTGTATACTTATCGAGACCCCGACAAGGGGCGGTGGCCGGTGTCACAAGCCATCGGTGTTAGTTAGTCACATAAGATAGTATACATGTGCTCATTGTGTTATGAGTTCACTGAATGGACTCGCCGGGAACATGCTAGATGGTATTATACCTATTGTCAGATAGCAGTTCACAGGTGACATATGTACAAATTAGTCTGTCGACCTGAGATCGTCATTTGTCTCGTGTGAGTTCTCACTGTGCTTTGATTACTATCCTACCATGGCTCAAAGGAGTCGAGCCAACAGGTTTTAGTTGGGTACAGTCCCGAGCCATATGGAAGCAGTGAGTGGATCGCCGAGGATTCGTCTCTCCCGGTATTGGGGGTTGATGTCGCGTAGTGCACGGGTGGCCATCACCAGAAATCCTTGGCCAAGCTAGACGAGAATTACTGATTTGGATCAGTAGTTTCTCAGTTGGTGATGGACTTCATACCGATACGAAATATCGCGTTATTAGGGGTCTGATTTTATCCACCCATAGACCCGATATGCGATACTCTTAGACGGACACACCGGACTGTACGGAGATTGTCACGGACAGGCTTGGTAGGGGTTCGGATAAGTTTGCTCGCCGGCCTTCCTTTCGCTTAATACCTGGGTAGCCGTTACGTACAGCTAGTGCCACTGACGTGCTTGTGGTTAAACCCACTGCCAGCGTATTGACGAGTCTTTAAAGTCCCACACAGAGGATTTCTCTGCTTCAGGCGAAACGATGTAGAAGCCGTATGGTATTACGGCAGGGTTCGATCATATACGTGCACTTGTGCACGTATCATGATTCAGACAGATAATACTGGTGGGCTTTGGTTTAAGCCGGATCCTAGTATTATATTATTGGATTATTTTCGTCTTTTTGTATTCGTATACGGATACGAGTATATATATACGGTGAGGGGTATTCTTGTAATTTATTACAAGGGTGCTTCTAGAAGAAAACACCTCATTTTATTTATAACCATTTAGGATTAAATGGTTAATGAGGTGGAGAATGGGGTGTTATTTGCTTTTATTGAGGCATGGCTCACTTGGTGGCTCATGGGGTGACTCATGCATTGGGTGAATTATTGAAGCATGCTTGATTCTTTTGTATGCTTAATAATTCATAAGACTTAGCCATTTTTGATGGTTGCTACATACAACACTCTCATCTCCTCAAGCTCTCTTCTTCTACCTCCACGCTAAAAGTCTCATGTGTTGAGAAAGTTAGAGTGTTATGAGACGTATTAATCCATCATTAGACTCTACATCATCCAGGCTATCTTGTTTAGCGAACTAGGTACCCTAGTTATCTCGGCTTTGAGGTTGGAGCTCGAACTACAATTCCTCAGGTGGATCATCTTCGACTGAGGGAGACCGACGATCAAGCTTGATCATGGAGGCCTCCAGGAGCTTAGGAAGATGGTAAAAGATCGAAGGACTCGGATCATTCGGTATAACTATTCTAACTCCTCTTTAGTTTGCTAGCTTATAGGTTTATGGTAGATCCGGATTATCGGGTTGTTCTAGCCCCGGTTTATAAAAGTTTTGTTCTGCAAATGGTCACGGTAGATGGCCATGGCACTGGCATAACCCAACATGGTATCAGAGCCAACCCATAAACCCTAAACTAGCAGTTTAAACGATATTTAAAGTAAAGAAACCGAAACAACTCCGAAACAATCCGCGCAATATTTAAGTTTCTGTCGATTTTAAAATGTCTTCTAAATTTTTTTTAAACAATTGCAGAAGGCTATTTATGTGACAACTAGAACACACTTTAAAAACTAGGCCCAAATACCAAGGTTTGGCCGGCGAGATCAGCAATATTCCCGGCATCGCCGGTTTTTCTAGGAAGTTGGATCTTAGGATTTTGGGTATGTTCTGGACTCTTGAATATTGGTTTTTAGCTATTGTTTGTTTTTGCCCAGATTGCATATTATGTTATCTTTGGTTTGGGAGCAATACGGAGTATTTCGAAGTCGCTATTTTTAACACCATTTATATGTTTTCAGTATATACATTACTATCTGCGACCTTGAATGTCATTAGAGCGGTATAACTCGTCTAACTGCTATATATTCTTTTAGATGGGTTTGCGAACATGACATTCACGTCAATGTTCTGTGTTGTGCTGAGATTGTGGTTGGATTGTCGTGGTGGATAGCTTGAGGTGCAATGGTAGTAGTACAGTTGAGATTCATTTGTACATTTGATATTGCGGGGCGAGCGTCTGACATGTAGACTGCCGTATCTACCAGTTTGTATATTATTTGTTTGGGACATGATCGGGTTGAGGTCGATGTCACCCTTGTATATATATTTTCATTTGCTGTACTAGGATTACCCCGCGGAGGAGTGCTCGAATAGCCGGGTTTTAAAGGGCAACAGGCCCGCATCTCATGGTATTGAGACAGAGGGGGCCTTACTCTAGAATTGGCGGGTTATTCGCCGCGCTCGTAGGGGGTATAGGATGACCCACGGAGGGGTGCTCAAGTTACCGGATTCCGTGAAGTGTTGTGTGGCCCATTCACTTTGTTGATTAGGATTGCCTCACTTCTGGGATTGGCGGGTAACTTGCTGCGCTCGCAGGGGTCCAGGTTTTTATTGCACAGGCTATCCACACGACAGGGAACGTCGGGTCTCATTTGCGGCTCAAATGAAACCCGAGACTCCAAGATTATCCACCATTTTGTGTTTCTTCCTAAGATTCTGTAATATTGCTTATATCATGCTTGGGACGAATGTTATATATATATATAGAGAGAGAGAGAGAGACACACACACACACACACACTAGGAGAATAATGGAGGAAAGATGACATAGGAGGGAATTTCCTCCTATGGCGTCGAAAAAATACAATCTCCATCGTGTTTTCCGACGATCGGCACCCATCATCTTCATCGTTATCATCTAAGATATGGGTACACCAAATTTCATATGATTCTACAACTTTTTCACCGTTGAATTAGTGGGTTCAAAATTAACGGTTTACCAACAATAGAACTTTTTACATTGCTAAATCAATGGTGAAAAAGTTATAGAATCACATGAAATTTGGCGTACCCACATCTTAGATGATAACGATGAAGATGATGGATTCCGATTGTCGGAAAACATGATGGAGGGCGTATTTTTTCGACGCCATAGGTTGGAATTCCCTCCTATGACCTCTTTCCTCCATTATTCTCATATACTAGCAGATGTTGTATGTGTTTTGCACCCGCGTTAGTCCAGCCCCCGCTCTGCCGTTAGTTTAGTAACCAAACGGTACATGACGGGGCCCCGTGGCAAATGCGGGTGGCATATACGTACATTTTATTTTCCTTTCTTTTTCTGGTGTGATATGGATTAATTGATAGGACGGTATTAATTCCGATTAATGCAAGAAAAACAAACTTATATGATGTTGCTGGAACCAATTTTTTGAAAACTGATATTACAGACGTTTCCTTTTGCTTTGCACAGTGGTATTCGGTTTTGAATATCCAGCACCTCATTCGACGAGGCAAGAGCCGAGATCCCTTCATAGGGGTGACCTCTTGGGCAAAAGTTTATGTCAATGTAATAACTTCACTATAGTCGATTCTTTTGCTTTGCATCGTGATATTCAGTTTGGAATATCATGCACCTCATTCGATGAGAAAAGAATCGAGACCCCTTCACAGGGAGTGACCTCTTTAGCAAAAGTTTGCGCCACTATATATTTGTAAAACCACTCGGTTCCTTCAATGATATCAAGTCCATTACGTTAAAAGTTTTTCGCCAAAAACCAGCCGTAGCTCTCCGTCATTACCTACAAGTACTACTTAGTATTCATGTTGCATTTGTTGACTGTGTCAAGGCGTAGTGTACGGTAGCTAAATAGTGCTTATTTGTTGCATGCAATGCGATTGGTTAGGGCAGTCGTGCGGCCTTGTTGACTGTGTCAAGGGCTCGTGCGGATGGGTTTAATGCAATCCAGATAATGACGGGTTGAACTTGACTAGGACTCTTTGATTTGTTGACCGTGTCAAGGTCACTTGGGTCCTAGGGGTAAAAACCGCATCGGGAGTTTCAAACATACAAGAAACTTGCCAGGCATGCGCATACCTTCTGAAGTGTGGTGACTTGAGTGGCTTCTATCAAGTTATCATGCGATGATAGTTGGATCCCGATTCCCACTGATGAGTAGGTGTTACTCTTCGGGCGATTTTAGATGATTCCGACTAATTCTCCTTTTAGGGTTTGAAGGAGAATTCGAGAAAACAGTGGGAGCCATCCTGATTAGATAAAATAATTAACCAATCTAATTTAGATTAGAGTGCATGCTGAGTGTTTATTTTCTCGACCATGGCCCGACCTTAAAAAACTCATGAACCAAGTTAACCGAACTTTCTTAAAAACACTTTGGCTTTTGGATTGTCATTTAGCCGCATATATCATTGCCACTCCTACATCTCCTTTGTATTTCTCCAGAACACTTGTATCACTACGAAGATCCATATTGATTGGATATGCCATCGTATAGTTACATACGAACTCGAAGAAACTTGTTTCAGTTCGAGAATGGTTTCTGTTTCTGGAGAAATAGAATAGAATTATTCAGTTGTCTTTTATCTTTACTTTCTCTCAGATTGCGAGGGCTCCTGGTATTAGGAGAGTACACCTATTGTGCTTATTGGATAGTCTTCTTCCAAACCATAGGCAGATGCCGAAAGGTAGGGAAGGAAAAAAACCAATTAGCCTAAGTGCGGTGTATAGAAGGTAATAAGTAAAAACATATAAAGGAATTAGAGTGAGAACAAAGGAAATTGCGACTGCTATCATTCACAACGAATCCGTGTATATCTCTGCCACTCATACATCCCCTTTGCATTTTCTTCGGAACACTCCGTATCACTATGAAGATCCATATTGCTTGGGTATGTCATCGTATAGTTACATACGAACTCGAAGGAACTTGTTCCAGTTCGAGAATGGTTTCCGGTTCGGGAGAAATTGAATAGGATTATTCGGTTATCTTTTCTCTTTACCTTCTCTCAGGTTTCGAGGGCTCTTGGTATTAGGAGAGTACACCTATTACGCTTATTGGATAGTCTTCTTCCAAAGCTTAGGCTGGTGCCGAAGGATAGGGAAGGAAGAAAATCAATTAGCTTAAGTGTGGTGTACAGAAGGTAATAAGTAAAGACATATAAAAGGATTGGAGTGAGGACAAGGAAGTATACGGTTACTGTCATGAATCTGGATAGTAGAAGAGGCATTACTAGGAATACCCGGCTACCCCTTCGAAACATTTTCATGTTTCAGTTTTACTGTGCGGTGTTAAGTGAAAACTGTTTTCCCAATTAGATTCTAACCCTAGGGTATGTATTTACCAGATTTGATTCTCACATCTGTATGGCGTTACAAGATGATGAGTAGGAGTAGAATATTGCGAATTGGGTGAATATATCCTTAATATATCGGAATTCTTTGTAATTGGTGATATTTGAGGAAATCACCTGGGTTTTGCCTGACGACAAATATTTGGTTTTGAATATCCGTCGTTATGCACCAATTTCAAACCGATATATCTGTACGTTTATTTTATAAAGTGAGATATAACTTTTAGAAATTATGTTCATGACATTTACCTATATCAGTTGATGGTTAGGTAAGGTGCATTCAACGACGGTGTAATTCTTCTTAATCATAACACAGTTTTCAACCTTCGACGCACAGGGTTTGAGTTGTTAAACTCAGTGGACTTATATAAAGTATTGTATGTTGTCCGATATCCATCAGGACAAAGGGATTGGTACTCGTACTATATTCTGTTTACTCATGACTTCTCTAGTTTAGACAAATATTTCGTTGAAATACAAGGTCCAAATTTTGAGAAGTTATAGGTATAAGAATAAGGTAGAGAACCATATGTTACAAGTATCAGGGTTCATTAAGGTGATCGAAGATGTAGATACTTGTGTTAGGTATTCCGTTGTAAGTAATAATTTTGAGAACTAGCTTCTCTTTCAGGTTACTCATACGTGGATGTATTCATGGATGAGTAATGCTGTATGGTTTTCTTCCATTTGGTTGATATGCACTGGAAATAGCTGCATGATTTTTTAATCTGGTTCCAACTAAATTAGTGCCCTTATTTCTATATTGGATATAGAATGGATTCATATCTTAACAATGTTAAGGTATATGGAGTAGTCCGGCTGATACTTAAAACCAGAATCTGGACAAACTCAAGGCACGTTTCAGTAATGGCAGTTTGTGGGTTTTTCCAAGCTTTGACGAGGGTTAACATTCTACCATCTTGAAGATCAATAGTTATATTGTTCTTGACTTGCCACAGTTTTAGTAAAATGAATTCTTTTCAGAAAACATTAGTGGGAGTATGGTAGAACTAGAAGTGATTTCAGAACCACAAACGATTACTGAAAATTTAGAAGAACCTAAAAATTCAAATGGTTTCGATGATCCATTAGCCACTCCGCAAATTTGGTGGGTAACCTCAAGCACCCGAGAGGTATTTTGGTCTCCTCAAAGACGTTGAAAGGGAGGTTTTTGATGACCCAAACTTGACACTACTGCTGTTCTAGACTATGAGATCTGGCAGGAGGATGAGTATAACGTCGTTCTAAATTAGCTTTAAAAATGCACGTGTGTATGACTCTGCCAGAAGGTTGTTGTAGTCAGTGGGAGCAGCGGAAGCATAGTGGGCAAGTAGCTCATGTCTATTTATAAACTGAAACAGGTATAGCGAAGATAGATCATCTAGTTTTGATGTGACAGTCATAGAGTTTGATTTCATTAGAACAACAGATGGACCTGATAAGAAGGTGGTAGGGAGTGATGTCCTGGTATTTGGATGACATGCACTTGATAGGAAGAGATCTTCCTATACTACGATCGGTTATATTATGTTGTCACAAGGAGTTTCTCCACATAGGATATGGATAAAATATCAGGGATTCTGGTCACCAGATCTATGGTTTTAGATCTAGATTTGGGAAGTGTCTCAATTTGGGTACTTTGACACTATTCTAAAGTGTTTTAGAATGGACGATTCCTGGTGTGGTGGTGTACCCACAGGAGAAGGAGTCACCCTCTCTAAAGAGATGTTTTCTAGACTGATGAGGAAAGGGATTTGCATGATTGGCATATCTCTTGCTTAGGCAATTGAGTCAATCATGAGATGTCAAGTACAACACCAGATATTGCTTTTGCACTGGCTGCAATAAGCGTATATATTAATCCAATCCTGGAGAAATATTGGGAAGCAGTTATGAACATAAGTGGATGTTCTTGGTATATGGTAACGGCAACTTCTTTCACGAGGCGGTTATCATTTCAGGCTTCCAAGGTGACCTGGATGATAGAGTGGCTGTCAGAGTTATAGCTTTCCCTCTTTTGAGGGGCACTATGTTGGACAGGTGGTCCAAGCGGATACTGAGGAAGGCATGACGCAAGATACTGATTAAATTCAGTGGATGATACGGTCTAAGAAGTTTGTTGGATTTGGAGTTCATTTGTGAACTGGGTCTCATCAGATATCTAGAAAAATTCTAAGACAGGTATCACTCATTTCGAGAGATAGTCTTTCTTTGTGAAGTTGATATATAGAGAGATAACGATAGAAACATTAGAGCGGATCCACTCACTGAGGCTATTTCTCGAACACAATAGTTTTACAAACGGGATTTGTGAGACTGATTAGTAGAGAAATTGGGTGTTCGGTATCACACAGGCTGTGAGTATGCGACACCGCAATAATTAGCCCTAAGTGCAAGTGGGAGATTGTTGGTTATAGTGCCCTCAAGTCAATTATTGCAATCGCAGGCACGCGATTGAGATGATTGAGGGAGGACCTATACGGGTAGAACAGTCTTACTCGAAATGATAGTATGCTATCTGGTTTGTCTTTATCATCATGTACATGCATTATGTGGTATTACAGATCACTATTACATGTTGATAGAGCCCATAGGATTCTTGCTTGACTAACAGTATTACGATGGCGATCATATACGTGGGAGCTGGGTGGTTTATAAGTACATCCTTAAATGTCCCTAGTCGAGAGAGTATCGAGACTGGGCATCCATACTCCAGATTAGACTAGTGTATACTTATCGAGACCCCGACGAGGGGTGGTGGCCGGTCTCACAAGCCATCGGTGTCAGTTAGTCACCTAAGATAGTATATAGGCGCTCATTGAGTTATGAGTACACTGGACGGACTCGCCGGGAACATGCTAGATGGTATTATACCTATTGTCAGATAGCAGTTCCTAAGTGACATGTGTACAGGTTAGTTTGTCGATATAAGATCATCATTTGTCTCGTGTGAGTTCCCACTGTGCTTTGATTACTACCCTACTATAGCTCAAAATAGTCGTGCAAACAGGTTTTAGTTGGGTATAGTCCCGAGCCGCATGGAGGCAGTGAGTGGATCATCGGGGATCCGTCTCTTCCGGTATTGGGGGTTGATGTCGCGTAATGCAGGGTGGCCATCACCAGAAATCCTTGGCCAAGGTAGACGAGAATTACTGATTTGGATCAGTAGTTTCTCAGTTGGTGATGGGCTTCATACCGACACGAAATATCGCGTTATTAGGGGCCTGACTTTATCCACCCCCTAGACCCGATATGCGATACTCTTAGACAAACAGACCGAACTGTACGGAGATTGTTACGAACAGGCTCAGTAGGGATTCAGATGAGTTTGCTCGTCGGCCTTCTTTTCGCTCAATACCTGGGTAGCCATTATGTACAGCTAGTGCCGCTGACGTGCTTGTGGTTAAACCCACGGTCAGCGTATTGACGAGTCTTTAGAGTCCCACACAGAGGGTTTCCCTGCTTCGGTCGAAACGATGTAGAGGCTGTATGGTATTACGGCAGGGTTCGATCATATATGTGCACTTTTGCACGTATCATGATTCGGACGAATAATACTAGTGGGCTTTGGTTTAAACCGGATCCTAGTATTATATTATTGGATTATTTTTGTCTCTTTGTATTCGTATACGGATACGGGTATATACGGTGAGGGGTATTCTTGTAATTTATTACAAGGGTGCTTCTAGAAGAAGACACCTCATTTTGTTTATAACCATTTAGGATTAAATGGTTAATGGGGTGGAGGATGAGGTGTTATTTGCATTTATTGAGGTATGGCTCACTTGGTGACTCATGGGGTGACTTATGCCTTGGGTGAATTATTGAAGCATGCTTGATTCTTTTGTATGCTTAATAACTCACAAGACTTAGCCATTTTTTATGGTTGCTACACATAACACTCTCATCTCCTCAAGCTCTCTTCTTCTACCTCCATCCTAAAAGTCTCATGTGTTGAGAAACTTAGTGTGTTATGGGACATATTAATCCATCTTTAGACTCTACATTCTCTAGACTATCTAGTTTAGCGAACTAGGTATCCTAGTTACCTCGGCTTTGAGGTTGGAGCTCGAACTACAAATCCTCAGGTGGATCATCTTCGACCGAGAGAGACTGACGATCAAGCTTGATCATGGAGGCATCCAGGAGCTTATGAAGATGGTAGAAGATCGAAGGACTCGGATCATTTGGTATAACCATTCTAACTCCTCTTTAGTTTGCTAGCTTATAGGTTATGATAGATCCGGGTTATCGGGTTGTTCTAGCGCAAGTTTATAAAATTTTTGTTCCGCAAACGGTCACGGTAGATGGCCAGGGCGCTGGCATAACCCAACATGGTGGTTAGACGAAGCAAGAACATATGTTAGTGATATATACCCTAAAGACCATTATTGTATAGTACTAGATTATATATTATATTTTGAAAGCTTGGGATATATAGAGATATGATAACAGTCTTGCTCAACATGATAGTATGCTATCCGGTTTGAGTCTATCTTAACATATGTATATGTTTCTTTTAACATATCGCTAATACATGTTGATAGAGCCATTGATATCTTTGCTTGACTACCAGCGTTGTGATGTAAGTCACACTAGTGGGAGCTGGGTAGTTTATAAGAACATCCTTAAACTTGTCCATAGTCGTAGGATTATCGAGACTAGGCATCGATACTCTACAGTAGACTAGTGTATACGCTTCTTATCCCCGTCAGGGGAGGTGGCCTGTCATGCAGCCATTGGTATACGGTACCAAAGATAGTATACAGGTGCTCATTGGGTTATGAGTTACATTGGACGGACTCACTGGGAACTGTTGGTTGGTATTATACCTATCTTCAGTTAGCAGTACCCCAGTGACATGAGTGCAGATTAGTCCGTTGACTTGACATCACTATTAGTCTTGAGTGTGTTCCTACTGTACTTAGATTACTACCCTACCACGGCTCAAATGAGTCATGCAAACAGGAAGTAGTTGGGTGCAGTCCCGAAGCACTTGGAGGCAGTAGGGGATAGAAGGGATTCGTCTCTCCCGGTATTGGGAGTTGATATCACGTTGTGTACGATTAGCCAATACACAAAGTCCCTGGTCAGGGCAAGTGAGATTTACTGGTAGGTACATCAGTAGTTTCTCAGGGTGTATTTGGTTCCACACCGACATGACTTATTGCATTATTAGGGGTCTGACGTTTACCATCCCCTAGGCCCGATATGCGATACTCTTAGACGATTAGACCGGACTGTACGGAGAATGTCACCTATAAGCTCAGTAGGATTTTCGGATGAGTTATCGTGTCGATCTTCCCTTCTACAGATATCTGGGTAGCCGTTACGTACAGCTAGTACCACTGACGTGCTTGTGGTTAAACCCACTGCCAGCGTATTGTCGAGTCTTTAGAGTCTCACATAGAGAGTTTCCCGGTTCAGGCGAAACGGTGTAGTTTGCTTATGGTTTTACGCAGGGGTGTTCGATTTAGCACGTGCATTTATGTACGTGCTTTAATCGGATGGTTTAGTAGTACTAGCAGGTTTGAAAGACAGCCAGTTTTGATGCTAGTATTATATTGCTCTCTTTTGAGTATTTGTATTTTAACACGAATACGGTATTTATACGAATACGTGTATTTGTATAAATACGGGTATTTGTGCTCTGATACAAAAACATGTATTTCTTTCTAAATATGAATACGCGTATTTTGTAATTTCGGTACAAATACGGTACTCATATTTTGGTAGAAATATGGTATACGTATTTATACGGGTATGGGTATAATTGTTTATATACTTTCTTTTATATTTATAAGTGTTTGTATATGTGTACCTAGTGAGGTGGCTACACACACACTCTCTCTTCTCTTCACTATTAAACATAGAAATGCGCGGTCTTGTGACTCACCCTAGTGAGTCACCAAGCTCATCCACTCTTTTGTTTTGGGTGAGTAGAGATAAGAGTAAAAGTGTAAGATATTTTATAAGCATGGTTGATATTTTTGATCTCTTGAGAATTTTCCCTAGTTGCTATCCATCTTCATCTTCTTCCTCAATCCTCTCTCTTGAGTTGTGAGGATTAAAAGAGAGCATTTAGTTTCACAAGCTACACCAATTTAAGCATCTTGTCTTAGTAAGACTTGATCTTTAGTTGCTTCGGACGAAATTATTGCCTGAATCAGCATCCTCGGGTGGATCGTCTTTGATACGGAAGATCGGTTTCGAGAGCTTGTTCCATCAACCCAAGGAGCTTGAGCGGTCAACTTTCAAGACCCGAAGGACCGTCTACAAAGGTTGTAATTTCAACAGAGTAGATAAAACTCTAGTTAGGGTTTGTTTAGTTTAGTGTTTGGGCTTGTATCCTGGGAATTTTAGTGTATTGTGCTCAAGTTTTAAAGTTTTTGATTCCGCATAGCCGTAGTTGACATGGCAAGGAGAACATATACACTTACACTGGTATTAGAGCCTACATAAACACTTAACTAACTGAATAGACAAAGTTTAGAGTTTCAAAACCGAAACAACTTCAAAACGATAAAACCTAAATCCAAGTTTCTGTCGATTTTAAAAAGGCTTCTAAAATTTTTTTAAACAAGTGTAGAATGCTCATCATAAAGTAACTAGAACACCTGAGAAAAACAAGACACTAACTCTAAGACAAAACCGCCAGATATGGCATTTTTCCCGCCCTGGCCGGTTTTGTAGGGGAGTTGGCTCTCGTGCTTCTTGTGGTGTTTTGGATTCTTAGATTTTGGACTTATGGTATTGTTTGATTTTTCCCAGAATTCATCTAATGTTATCTTTGTACTTGGGCAATACGGAGTGTTTCTAAATTGAAATTTTAACATTGTTTATTCGCTTTAAGTTTGAATATGTGTTTCGAAACGTCGACTAATTGCTATACGTCGATTAGTGGGGGTTGCACATATCTAGTATCTTGTGTTTGCGGTTTGTGGATATGAAGTATTGGATCGTCATGATTGAATAGCCCGGGGGCTGTGAGAAGAGTGTTCTATTCTTTCATTCATGTAATTTGTAATATGATGTAATATTCTTTTGTAGGGAACATCCGGATTGAGATTGTATCTACCGTTGTATTATTTCATTTACTATTTCTTGCATCTAGGATAGACCCAAGGTGGGGTGCACAAACTACAGTGTTCTTGAAGTGCCAAGTGGCCTACTCATCTCACCGAGGGAGGTTGCCTCACTTCGAGGATTAGGCGGGTAGTTTGCCTCACCCGTAGGGGTCTAGGGTGAAAGATTGACTATTCATCACGACCGTAGAATCCGCTTTTCGTTCTAGGCTAAAACGAAACACGGAAATTCTAGTATATCCAATATATTCATCTGTGTTACTTGTGCTGTGATCTGTGACCTGGAATGGCTATTATTGCATGAGACGAATGGCTATATATATAGATTATATATAATAAACGTGTTGGGTTTCCTTATCACCTCTTTTAGGGTTTGGAAGCATCACACATGCCATAACTTTAATTTTATGAGGTGCTAAGTAAACTAAACTAGGAATCGAACTAGAATTATGAAGTAACAATTAAAAGTATCATTTCTAAAAGATAATTTATACTAAGTGATGAGACTACAACCTTTGTAGACCTCTTTGGAAGACTCCTTTGGTTTGGAAAGGTTCGCTTGATCACCTCCAAGTCCACGACGATCCACCCGAAGTCCTTTTCCCTAAGCTTGTTGCTTCCCTCGATCTTTGAAAATCTTGAAGCAAAACACCCTACACAAGGTAGCAAGGGTTGTGTAGGATGATGAAGTGGTTGCTATTCTCACTTAATACCTTTTCTTTTATTTATCTAGCTTAATTTAACATTTAAGAGAGAGCTAGAGAGAGGAAGAAGAAGATGACTCTTTCTTTTTTCTTTTGGAATGAATAATGAAAAAGAAAATGAGAGAGAGATAATATCATAATAATAACCATAGTTAAATAAAATATCTAGATATTTTCTTCTTGAGTTAAAGGCAAAGGAAAAATAAACCATGGTTGAGGCAAAGTCAACCATGGAAGAGTGTGGAAGAAATGAGTCATGGAAAAAGAAATGAGTCATTTTTATTTTTCCTTTATCTTTAACTTTATCAAAAATATCCATATATCTATTTATCGATCATGTGATTCTTATATTGCCATCTATCTTGTATCATCAACCATGATACATTTTCATGTATGTATGTGTGTATGCACATCATCATGTACATACACATGCATGCATCCATTAAAAAGAAAAGGGTTTAAATAAATGATATAAAAGTCAATATTAAATCAACACTTGATTTAATAAACCGGTCATATCTCATACGCCCCGACTAGTATAAAATGCCCGATTAAAATACAGTATCACATACTCGTATTTAATCGAGCTTCCGCACATATCTCATATGCGCACCACTTCATTTCGCCTGAGCCGAGAAACTTCTATGTGGGACTCTAAGACTCGTCAATACGCCAGCAGTAGGTGATGATCATATCAAACACCCACAAGCCGCAAGCGGTCAGCTAAACGTAACGGCCACCCGGGTATTGAGCGATCAGAATAAGAACAAGCGAACCTGTCAAAACTCCTGTCAATCCATCTGGCAACACTTACCGTACAGTTCGGTCTCTTCATCAAATATGCTGCATATCGAGTCTAGGGATGGAATCGTCGACCCTAATAACTCAATAAGTCATGCCGGTATATGGTCTATAACAGATCGAGAAACTTACTGATAACACTTATCAGTAATATCTCAGCAGCACTGGCTAGGGACTTCCCGTTATAGCCAATCGTGCACAGCACAGCATCAACCCCCAATACCGGGAGAGACGAAACCCCTCCTATCGCTCACTGCCTCCATATGCCTCGGGACTATACCCAAAATCCACCTGTTTGTATGACTCAGTAGAGCCGTAGTAGGGTGGAGATCAAAGTACAGTGGGAGGACACACAAGACTCTATGACGATCTCGGGTCTACAGACTAACCTGTACCAGTGTCACCTGAGAACTGCTATCCGACGTATGATATAATACCATATAGGAGTTCTCGATGAGTCCGTTCAGTGTACCCAGTCTCACTGAGCACCCGTATACTATCTTTGGTGTCATCACACCAGACGGATATGGGATCATCCATCGCCCATCATATGGAATAAGAATGGTATACGCTAGTCTACACTGGAATATGGATGCCCTATCTCGATATACCTACGACTAGGAACATTTCAAGGATATACTTATAAACTACAGATGTCCCACTAGTATGATCCGCATCATAATCCCAGTAGTCAAGCCAATATCCTTAGGGCTTTATCAACATGTACCAAATGAATATAAACATGATCAAGTGAACATATGATAAAGTGAAACCAGATAGCATACTATCATGTCAAGCAAGACTGTCCTCTGAATATACATATATATACACATCAGTACATACACTATCACATAATGGCCTCTAGGGCATACATATATCCAACAATCTCCCACTTGCACTAAGGCCAGTTATTGGCGTATCTCATACCCAACATCTCAAAACGTGGCTCATGCTGCGGCTGAGGGAGGGCCTTGGTGAATGGATCCGCAACGTTGTTCTTTGTGTCTACTCTCTTAATCTCGATCTCGCGGCGATCAACTATCTCCCGGATCACATGATATCGCCTCAGGATGTGTCTGGACTTCTGATGGGACCTGGGCTCTTTGGCCAACGCCATAGCCCCATTATTGTCACAATACAAAGGTATTGGATCAATAATGGTTGGAACTACTCCTAGTTCCCCGATGAACTTCCTCATCCAGACGGCTTCCTTGGCAGCATCATTTGCAGCAATATATTCAGCTTCCATCGTTGAGTCTGCAACGGTATCCTGTTTGGAACTCTTCCAACTCACCGTCCCTCCATTGAGGGTAAATGCAAACCCTGAGATAGACTTGCTGTCATCCTTGTCACTCTGGAAGCTCGAATCAGTAAAGGCCTCCATTTGGAGATCCCCGTTACCATATACTAAAAATAATTCTTTAGTCCTTCGTAAGTACTTAAGAATGTTCTTCACAGCAATCCAGTGATTCTCCCCTGGGTTTGACTGATACTTGCTTACTACACTAAGTGCATAAGCAATATCAGGGCGTGTACATAACATCGCATACATTATCGATCCTACTGCCGAAGCATAGGGAATAATGCTCATGCGAGCTCTCTCTATATCAGACTTTGGGCAATCGTCCTTTGAGAGAGTGACTCCGTGGCAAGCGGGTAAGGCATCCCGCTTGGAGTCTTCCATACTAAATCTCTTTAAGATGGTGTTAATGTACTTGGTTTGGGACAATCCCAATAACCGTTTGGATCTATCCCTATAGATTCGTATACCCAATATGTATGTGGCATCACCCAGGTCCTTCATGGAGAACCTTTGTGATAAGAATGATTTGACCGACTGTAGCATAGGAATATCATTTCCTATCAGAAGTATGTCATCCACGTACAATACGAGGAATGCGACATTTCTCCCTACAGTCTTCTTATAAATACAAGGTTCATCTGGATTTTTGATGAAATCAAACTCTTTGATAACATCATCAAAACAGATGTTCCAACTCTGTGATGCCTGCTTTAATCCATAAATGGATTTAAGCAACTTACATGCTTTTCCGCTGCTCTCACTGTCAATGAAGCCTCTGGCTGATCCATATAAACGCATTCATCTAAATCACCATTTAGGAATGCAGTTTTAACGTCCATCTGCCAGATTTCATAGTCGTAGTGAGCAGCAATAGCAAGTAGGATTCGAATGGATTTAAGCATGGCTACCGGAGAGAAAGTCTCGTCATAGTCCAAATCTGGTCTTTGACGAAAACCTTTCGCTACCAACCTTGCCTTATAGATCTCTACCTGTCCATCTACACCGATCTTTCTTTTAAAGATCCATTTGCAACCCACAGGTTTTATCCCGGAGGGTACATCTTCCAAAGTCCATACTTTGTTGGTGTACATAGACTCCATTTTGGATCTCATGGCATCCAGCCATTTCACAGAGTCACCACTCGTGATAGCCTGATGAAAACTGGCAGGATCATCATCATCCATGATGCAATCTTCTCTATCACCATCAATGAGAAAACCGTAGTATCTCTCCGGTGGGCGAGAAGTCCTATCAGATCTACGGAGTGGTTGAGCTTCATTAGATTCTGTTATAACTTTATGTTCAGCCAAGTCGTCATTTGTAACTTGTGTCTCTAGAACCTCTTCTAGATCTACCACATTGCCATCAGCTTCATTTGAAAAAATCTCATTTTCTAAAAAGGTGGCATACTGAGAAACAAACACCTTTTGTTTCTCCTTGTGGTAGAAAAGATACCCAAACGAATGTTTAGGATATCCTACAAATATACATTTGACTGATCGTGTCTCGAGTTTGTCTGGATTCTGCTTTTTGACAAAAGCCGGACAACCCCAAATCTTAACTCTTTTAAGAGATGGTTTCTTCCCATGCCATATCTCATATGGAGTGGTAGACACGGTCTTGGTTGGAACTTTGTTTAACAGAAAAGCTGCTGTTTCCAATGCATTCCCCCAAAACGAGAGAGGTAACTCAGAATCACTCATCATGGATTGTACCATATCCAATAGGGTACAATTCCACCGTTCTGACACACCGTTGTGCTGTGGTGTGTAAGGTGGAGTGAGCTAAGAGAGAATCCCATTCTCTTTTAGGAAGTCCAAGAACTCAGTACTTAAGTACTCTCCACCTCGATCTGATCGAAGTATTTTGATACTCTTTCCTGTTTGGTTTTCTACTTCATGTTTATACTCCTTGAATTTCTCGAAAGTTTCAGACTTATGCTTTATCAAATACACATGACCGAATCTTGAGAAATCATCAGTAAAAGTTATGAAGTAAGAAAAACCGCCTCTTCCATGTGTAGACATTGGTCCACATACATCACTATGTATGAGGCCTAGGAGCTCAGTAGCTTTTTCTCCGTGTCCTATAAACGGAGTTTTGGTCATTTTACCTTTGATAGAAGACTGGCAAGTTGCATAAGATTTATACTCAAATGAATTTAAATATCCATCTTTATGAAGCTTGTTTAGTCTTGTTTCATTAATATGACCAAGTCTACAATGCCAAAGAAAAGCTTCATTTATATCTGAATTTTTTTTTATTTGTGTGTTGTATGTTGAAAACTGTGTGTTGATTAAGGACGTATATCCCGTTATTTAAAGTACCACAACCAATCAACTCTTGATTAAGTCTAATGTTCATAACATTGTGTTGCACAGCAAAATGATACCCTTCATTGTCTAACAAGGAAACGGATATAATATTACAAAGCATACTTGGCACAAAATAACACGGGCTCAAAACCAATATACAACCCGAAGGCAACCCTAGGTGATACTCTCCCACTGAAACTGCATTTACATTGGAACCATTTCCAACTTGGAGAGTATGATCACCTGTCTTCAGAACTCTGCTATTTCTCAACGCCTGCACAGAATTGCAAATATGAGAACCCGAACCGGTATCCAATACCCAGGAAGCAGAGTTAATAGAAAAACAGTTTTCAATTACGAACACACCTGAAACTGAAGCATCACCATGCTTCTTCTTGAGTTCTAGGTACTCAATACAGTTCCTCTTCCAGTGTCCCGTCTTTTTGCAGTGGAAACATTCTCCTTTCCCCGATTCCCCAACCTTGGACTTACCTTTTCCCTTCACCTTTTTGACTCCACCCTTAGGTTTGGTGGGTTTCTTCTTCATCTTTCCCTTGGCCTTAGCCTTTGGGTAAGAGGAGGAGGATTGCCCAACACTCATAACGGGAGTCTTCACTGACTTCAGTGTGCTCTCTGCACTCCTTAACATATTAAGGAGTTCAGGCAGTTCCTTCTCCATGTTGTGTATGTTGAAGTTAACAATGAACTGAGCAAAGGTGGAGGGAAGAGAATGCAGAATAATATCCGTATATTGTTCATTGTCCATTGTCCACCCAAGGTCCTCAAGCTCTTCTATGAGAGCTATCATTTTCAGAACATGGTCTCCTACTGCTGTGCCAGCGGTCATTCACATCTGAAACAGTTTCTTAGATGCTTCGTATCGTAATACGCGAGATTGCTCTCCATACAACTCTTTTGTATGAAGGAATATGGCTTGTATGTCCATATTCTCGTGCTGCTTCTGATTTGTGTTATCCATTGATGCAAGCGCAAGGCATTTAGCCGTGGCACAGTCAGCGTCCCATGTCTTGCGGATTTCCCTATCCGCAACTGAAGGTTTAGGACCTAGGGTGGGCAGGACTGGAGCCGTGAGGACATATGATACTTTATCATAAGTCAAGGCAATGTTTAAATTCCTCAGCCAGTCTTTATAGTTGGTCCCATTCAGCTTATTTTTATCTAATAGAAGTTTAAGTCCTGACATTTGAATCTGCTGTTAAGAGAGAGAAAAGAATACATTTAGCGAAAGCTCTTACAAAGATCAGATTGGTTATTATCTTGTCTAATCTATGTCTCCCACTGTTTTTATTAAATTTTCTTTAAAACCTTTTAAAAAGAAAACTAGCCGGGATTAATTACATTCTACAATTTCGCTAACCGTTCAGCCAGGCCAGTGCCGGTACTTGAGGGAGGTTCCCCGTGCTTTCGCACGGACCTAATTAAAATAAACCTCATCTTCCCAGAGGCGTAGCCCCGTTTGACACCTTTCTAGACACCTACTGAGTTAGTTAATTGTAAAGTGCAAAATTCTCCCGGGAGCAACATTTGCTCGCAGTGGGATCGGGATCCTACTATCATATAGAAGGTATACAATCTCATTGTAATTTTCAACTCTTGAAATTCCCGATATTATTTTTACCCCTAGTACTCATGACCTTAACTAAAGTCAACATATCATAAGTACTAGTCAAGTTCTTCCCGTCATTTCGTGATTAACTAGACCAACCCATATGACCCTTCAACATAATCATATGAATGTCCTAACTAATCTGCATTATATGCAGTGTAGGAAGACATCACTTAGCTACCGTTCACTGCGCCTTAACTAAAGTCAAAATGCGCAGCACGAATACTAAGTACTCTACTTCCTAAAATGACGGAGGGCTGCGGATAGTTTTTAAGAAAACTTTTAACGCTTTGAACTTGATATCGTTGTAGAATCTAATGGGTTTAAAAAGGAGTGGCTTAAGCTCCGCATTTTGAAACTTGCTTTTTCATAAAAGGCCGAGTGTGTTTCAAATCTGATTCTACAACATCCTTTTAGGTTCATTTATCTTTTACATTAATCTCATTAATGTAGTCCCATCATTTAAATCCTAAGCCATTACAGAAAGAAACGAAAATATAACGTATACTGATGCCACTTGCATTCGCCACAGTGTCCTGCTATGCACCGTTAGGTTACTTAACTAACGGCATACCGGGACGGGGCTAGTGCGGGTGCAAAACATAAGTAACGTCTATTATATATCATATATATAATATCGCATTTGTCTCAGATATATATTAAATGATCACATCAGATAATAAAAGCAGCAGAAGCACATATAGGATATCTAGGAGGCCCGTATTTTGTATTTAGCCAGCAATAAAAATACGGATTTCACGGTCGCGATGAATAGCCAAGCCCACACCCCTAGACCCCTACGAGAGCGGAAAGTGACCCTACTAATTCTGGAGTTTAGGAGACCCGGTCTCGACTCCTCGAGATGGCCTCTCACTGAACCCTAGAACCTGGTCACTTGTGCCCTCCTCCTTGGGTCTAACCTAATGCGGAAAAGTAAATAATATACAACACCGGTGACAACAACCTCAACCCGGAAGTGCCTCAAATAAAAGAATATTACATACAATTTAATTTTACATGAATGAAAAGTAAACTCTCATCTCACATAAAACCCCCCGGCTATTCATTCACGACAATCATTCATTTCAAATCTTATCGACACATAATATCAAATATCATCAACGTAAGTAAGTATGCATACACCGATCGTCGTTGATGTATAGCAACGAAAACCGGCAATACAACTACATACTACACTTACGGTCACAGAGAAATAAAATGAAAAATTACAACAATTGGAATCTTAACCGCCTTTAGACAACACAAACCCGGAATATCATATATACAAGATTTCATGCCTAATAATGTAAAGCTCGCATTTGGGTCTCTTTCAAGAAAACACCTTTTCAAAACAAACCGGATAATTCAACAAGATTTCCATTTATCCCGAGACTGAACTGCTAGATTTACACGCAACAAACAAATTTGCAGATTCCAATTATTATATCACATACTAATAAACTAGGCGCAGTTAAAACATTCGATCAAACGATTAAACAACCATAGACTGCTCAGAAAGCTCAACACTTGAGCAGTTTTAAGAAATACCAGTAACAACAAAAAATACATACGGGTCAGCACAAGAAATTACGGCCCATGAATCACCTACGGCGCCGCAGAACCGCCGCAACAAGGCCACTAAGGCCGCGGTTCCGTGGTCGTACGGTTGATTCAGGGCAGCGTTTTTCTGGTGGGCCCATATAATTCCCTGCTTAATTTTTTACGTATTTTTAATTTGAAAAAATCCAGGTTTTTGAAAAATTTCCAGAGAGCACCCCCCGGGCGTCGTTTTTCGTTCGTTTGAGGTTTTTTTAACGTCGTCTAGGTTACTCCAAAGCTCTAGCTTGGCTCTGATACCACTGTTGGGTTTCCTTATCACCTCTTTTAGGGTTTGGAAGCATCACACATGCCATAACTTTAATTTTATGAGGTGCTAAGTAAATTAAATTAGGAATCGAACTAGAATTATGAAGTAACAATTAAAAGTATCATTTCTAAAAGATAATTTATACTAAGTGATGAGACTACAACCTTTGTAGACCTCTTTGGAAGACTCCTTTAGTTTGGAAAGGTTCGCTTGATCACCTCCAAGTCCACGACGATCCACCCGAAGTCCTTTGCCCTAAGCTTGTTGCTTCCCTCGATCTTTGAAAATCTTGAAGTAAAACACCCTACACAAGGTAGCAGGGGTTGTGTAGGATGATGAAGTGGTTGCTATTCTCACTTAATACCTTTTCTTTTATTTATCTAGCTCAATTTAACATTTAAGAGAGAGCTAGAGAGAGGAAGAAGAAGATGGCTCTTTCTTTTTTCTTTTGGAATGAATAATGAAAAAGAAAATGAGAGAGAGATAATATCATAATAATAACCATAGTTAAATAAAATATCTAGATATTTTCTTCTTGAGTTAAAGGCAAAGGAAAAATAAACCATGGTTGAGTCAGAGTCAACCATGGAAGAGTGTGGAAGAAATGAGTCATGGAAAAAGAAATGAGTCATTTTTATTTTTCCTTTATCTTTAACTTTATCAAAAATATCCATATATCTATTTATTTATCATGTGATTCTTATATTGCCATCTATCTTGTATCATCAACCATGATACATTTTCATGTATGTATGTATGTATGCACATCATCATGTATGTATGTATGTATTAAAAAGAAAAGGGTTTAAATAAATGATATAAAAGTCAATATTAAATCAACACTTGATTTAATAAACCGGTCATATCTCATACGCCCCGACTAGTATAAAATGCCCGATTAAAATACAGTATCACATACTCGTATTTAATCGAGCTTCCGCACATATCTCATATGTGCACCACTTCGTTTCGCCTGAGCCGAGAAACTTCTATGTGGGACTCTAAGACTCGTCAATACGCCAGCAGTAGGTGATGAACATATCAAACACCCACAAGCTGCAAGCGGTCAGCTAAACGTAACGGCCACCCGGGTATTGAGCGATCAGAATAAGAACAAGCGAACCTATCAAAACTCCTGTCAATCCATCTGGCAACACTTACCGTACAGTCCGGTCTCTTCGTCAAATATGCTGCATATCGAGTCTAGGGATGGAATCGTCGACCCCAATAACTCAATAAGTCATGCCGGTATATGGTCTATAACAGATCAAGAAACTTACTGATAACACATATCAGTAATATCTCAGCAGCCCTGGCCAGGGACTTCCCGTTATAGCCAATCGTGCACAGCACAGCATCAACCCCCAATATCGGGAGAGACGAAACCCCTCCTATTGCTCACTGCCTCTATATGCCTCGGGACTATACCCAAAATCCACCTGTTTGTATGACTCAGTAGAGCCGTAGTAGGGTGGAGATCAAAGTACAGTGGGAGGACACACAAGACTCTATGACGATCTCGGGTCTACAGACTAACCTGTACCAGTGTCACCTGAGAACTGCTATCCGACGTATGATATAATACCATATAGGAGTTTTCGGTGAGTCCGTTCAGTGTACCCAATTTCACTGAGCACCCGTATACTATCTTTGGTGTCATCACACCAGACGGATATGGGATCATCCATCGCCCATCATATGGAATAAGAATGGTATACGCTAGTCTACACTGGAATATCGATGCCCTATCTCGATATACCTATGACTAGGAACATTTCAAGGATATGCTTATAAATTACAGATGTCCCACTAGTATGATCCGCATCATAATCCCAGTAGTCAAGCCAATATCCTTAGGGCTTTATCAACATATACCAAATGAATATAAACATGATCAAGTGAACATATGATAAAGTGAAACCAGATAGCATACTATCATGTCAAGCAAGACTGTCCTCTGAATATACATATATATATACACATCAGTACATACACTATCACATAATGTCCTCTACGGCATACATATATCCAACAAAACGTTGCTTATGTTTTGCACCCGCGCTAGCCCTGCCTCCACTCTATCGTTAGTTAAGTAACCTAACGGCGCATGACGGGGTCCCGTGGCGAATGCGGATGGCATAAGCATACGTTATATTTTCGTTTCTTTCTGCAATGATAGGGTTAAATGATGGGACAACATTAATATTGTTTAATGCAAAGAAAAAAAATCAAAGTTAAATCGTTGGAACAATTTTAAAACCACTCGATTTTCTTTAAAAAATAACTTTTAAATAAGGAGCCTAAACCACTACTTTTAAAAGCTATCATGGTTCCTTCGACTATATCAAGATCATTACATTCACGGTTTTCGCCAAAACCAGCCGTAACCCTCCATTATTTCAGATGGGTATTCAGTAGTATTCAAGCTATATATTTTGACCTTCACCAAGGCATAGTGATTGGTAGCTGTTGGGTATTCAACTGTAGCATAGATAGATGTGTTAATCTGGGACATACATTGTAACACCCTAGTTCATTTATACCATATTTGATTTGGGTTTTCTTAATCTTATGACAACTCTTAGTTCATGTTTGTTTTTGGGTGCGAATAGTTTATTTGGTATCTGTGTTTAGTATCCGACCCGACCCGCATGCTTAAAACCATCCCGGTTCTAGATTACGACATATCCTTGCTAGTACTGAGGATCCGTGCACACATATATGTTCTATATTCATGTATCATATATTTGGTATCTGCATATATTTTAAATAATACAAATCATAACCAAATATAATATTTTTAACATCTAGCATGGCCTGTATCACACCCCATATCCTATGGTTGCATCCTGACTTCGTGTTCACTTCCTGTTTGATGAAACGGACTCGTTTGGATCGTTACGTGTTTTTACGTGTATCCGTTCTTGGGGGCATGCATTTTATTTAACCGGACATCGCATTATGGTTTTGACTGATACGTATATTATCCGTATTTTAAAACTAGATTTTTAGAAATGATCCGGGTATTTTTCGGAATACTTTTTATATTAGCTATAATATCTTAGAATATATATTATAATACTTAATATAACCTTAACAGTTAATAATATATACATAAAAGATATAAATATATTTTTTAAACTAATAATATTATCCTCACCCTCTTTCTCTCCTCGCTATCTTTCTCTCTCTATTCTGTATCTCATTCTCTCTCCTCTATATATACATATACTATTTTTTTAACCTAATTATATTTTCACAACACCTCTCTCTCTTTTCCTCGTCAAGAACACTCCGCGAGAACCCGTGCCCAAAACCCTAGCCTAGCCCCTTGTCGCCGCCACCATCCCAGACCTCGTCACTGTTAGGAATATGTATGCCCTAGATGCCATTATTGTTGATATAGTGGATGCTTGGACACACACACACACACACACACACACACACACACATATATATATATATATATATATATAGAGAGAGAGAGAGAAGACTTTCTTGCTCGTCATGATAGTATGCTATCTGGTTACCTTTATCTTAACATGTAGACTGGTATTATTATACTGTCTGTCTCTTACATGTTGATAAAATCCTTAGGATATGTACTTGACTACCAGGATTATGATGAGATCATACTAGTGGGGCCAGGGTGGTCCAAAAGTACATCCTTTAACCGTTCCTAGTCGAGGGGATATCGAGACAGGGCATCGATATTCTAGAGTAGACTAGTGTGTACGTTTCTTGTCCCTTAGAGGGCGATGGCTGATCCCACAACCATTGGTGTGTGGCACCAAAGATTGTACATAAGTGCTCATTAAAGAATGGATACACCGAATAGGACTCGCCAAGAACTCCTGGTTGGTATTATACCTATCATCAGATAGTAGTTCTCTGGTGACACTATATGGACTTTGGAAGTTTCTCGTGAAGGGGTAAAACCCATTGGGAGTAAGTGGATCTTCAAGAAGAAAATTGGTGTAGATGGAAAGGTTGAGACCTTCAAAGCTAGACTTGTAGCAAAAGGTTTTCGTCAACGACCAAGTGTCGACTATAACGAGACCTTTTCCCCAGTGGCTATGCTTAAGTCCATCAGGACCCTACTTGTCATTGCTGTATACCATAACTATGGAATCTGGCAAATGGACGTCAAGACCGCTTTTCTAAATGGTGATTTAGAAGAGAGCGTGTATATGACACAGCCAGAGGGCTTTGTAGACAGTGGGAGCAACAGAAAGGTGTGCAAGCTGCTTAAATCAATTTACGGATTAAAGCAGGCGTCGCGGAGCTAGAACATCTTTTTTGATATAGCAGTCAAAAAGTTTGACTTCATCAAAAACATAGATGAACCATGTATATATAAAAAGGTTTTAAAGAGTAAGATTGTCTTCCTCGTATTGTATGTGGATGACATACTCTTGATAGGAAATGATGTTCCTATGCTGCACTCGGTTAAACTCTTCATATCACAAAAGTTCTCCATGAGAGATCTGGGTGATGCCTCCTATATCCTGGGGATAAAGATCTATAGAGATAGATCTAAAAGGATGTTGGGATTGTCCCAATCCAGGTACATAAACACCATATTAAAGAGGTTTAGTATGGAAGATTCTAAACGTGGTAATTTACTCGCTTGTTCAGGAATCACTCTCTCTAAAGAGATGTCTCCCAAGACTGATTTGGAGAAGGCTCGCATGAACGTGATACTCTATGCTTCTGCAGTTAGGTCTATCATGTACGCGATGTTATGCACCAGACTGAATGTAGCTTACGCACTTAGTGTGGTAAGTAGATATCAATCAGACCCAGGGATGAAACACTGGATAGCTGTGAAGAACATTCTTAAGTACTTGAGAAGGAATAAAGAGATGTTCTTGGTGTATGGTAATGGAGAACTCCAAGTGGAGTCCTTTACAGATTCGAGCTTCCAGAGTGATAAGGATGACAGCAAGTCTGTCTCGGGCTTTGTCTTCACCCTCAATGGAGGGGTGGTATGTTGGAAGAGTTCCAAGTAAGATATCGTTGCAGACTCAACAATGGAGGCTGAATACATCGCTGCCAACGATACTGCCAAAGAGGCTGTTTGGATGAAGAAGTTCATTATTGAACTTAGTGTGGTTCCATCCATTAAGGATCCAATACCTTTGTATTGTAATAACAATGGAGCTGTGGCTTTGTCCAAGGAACCCTGGTCCCATCAGCGATCCAGATATATTCTGAGGTGGTATCACCTTATCCTGGAGATAGTTGATCGCCGCGAGATCGAGATCAGGAGAGTGGACACGAAGGACAACACGGCAGATCCACTTACGAAGGCCATTCCCCAGACATAGTTTGAGAGACTTTTTAGGATGTTGGGTATGCGATACTACAACAACTGGTCTTAGTGCAAGTGGGAGATTGTTAGGAATATGTATGCCCTGGAGGCTATTATTGTATATTATAGTGGATGCTTGGACATATATAGAGAGGACTTTCTTACTGGACATGATAGTATGCTATCTGGTTGCTCTTTATCTTAACATGTACACTTATTTTAGTTTACTGCCTCTTTGATACATGTTGATAAAGCCCTTAGGATGTGTCACGACCCGAAAATATTGTTCGTGGCCGGCATTTAAACTACGCCACGTCTAAAGGCGTAACGTAATTCAAGTAAGCCGAAACCCAGAAATCTAAACCTTTTTAAGAAAATAAAGAGGTGAAGTTTTGAAATAAAGGTATGGTGAAAATCATAAGTTTTCTTAAATACATAAGTAATGGAATATGAAAATGCAAGTAAAATTTTTTAGTTGAAAGCATGTTTCGTCTTTTAAAAATTTGGGCAGCACCTCCTTTGTATATTTTGATCCAAAACCATAAATACATGATAATAATAAAAGCATCCCCAAGCGGGAGCTAGCTCTTCGCCAAACGGAGGATTCACAACCACGCAAGACATAAACATATGTATATGACGCCCAACGGCGAAGATCACCATAAAAGATAAAGAAAAGCAAGACATCAACCTACAAGTAGCGAACATAACCCATCGCTCAAAGTCTCGCAACTACAAGTCTTGCTAAGTCTTATTACATATACAATTACTAGTTTTAATTGATGGAGTTGACTAGATACAATATGAATAATAAATACAAGAGGGGTACGATCGAATATGTACCACCTACCAAAGCAATCACCCGAATGCAACTGTGTGCCAGCGATACCGCTACTGATCCATGCGGTCAACCTGCAAGAACTGTGGCACAACGGGGGTGAGTTGCCAACTCGTGAGTAGAAAAATATCAACAGGTAGAAATTGAATAAACAACGACTCTTAGGTCAACTGTATCATAAATGTGATACTATGATATCTAGGATGATCGTATCTGCATATGTGCCAACAACATAAATAAACTTCTATCAGCATGTGGATATCATCCAACCAATAATCAATGCCTGTATGCATGTGGATCTCGTCCACGTGTCAACCAATGACATAACAACATCATGCATGTAAATATCATAAAAGCATATGCATGAAAGTATGAGGATATAAATCAATGTGTGTCCCTCGCGACACATCAAAATCATGGAACCTGAGTGTCCAGCATCGACATTCGAAACATCATGAAACCCGTGTCCAATATCGACACGTAAATCATCATATCTCGGGCTCCGTTAGTCTGGATCGGCCCTCGGGCTCCGTCTGCGGGATCGTCCCTTGGGCTCCGGCAGAACGGGTAGGCCTATATCAATCTCTCGACTCTGGTCGGTATCCTCCGGATAACCGCCAGGTCCAACCAATCACCGGTAGGTAATAGTCCCTCTGCCAGGCTCACCGTCTACTGCACAGCAATCCGTTCTCACCCCGGGCACCATACCGGGTCCACCATGTACCCGCAAACGGCCTCATCCAGCTTCTCGAATCGAGTATCACTGTCACACGTCTCAGCACCGAGAAAACGCATGGTGGACGCACTGAAATATCATATCAAGAGGAACCGGGATTTTAAAACAATACATACTTTCTTTTAAAATGACCATGGTTCTCAAATCCAGAAATCTTATGAAAACGGTATATCTCAATGCGTATAATCGTAAAGCATGATATATGCGACTTATAACAGAAATGTAAGTATATCCGTATATCACGCAAGATGGAACAATAATATGCACATATCGAGGGAAAACCGCTCTTTTAAATGAATCCAGTTTTAAAATATATCCCGCGGTTCCCAAATTCTCCAAAGTCCAATGCAATATCGTATAAAGGTGCATATGCAACTATAGCAAGTAAATTATGCAAGGAATCATATCATGATGCAGCAATCCTACTGTGTAGTGACATGGCAATTATCGATGATGAAGTGTGTGAGCCGGCCAATCTGTGTAAGTGTAACATACGCATCATCGATAATGGTGCAGGTGTACTAGCACAGATATATGTAATGCAATGAGAGTGACATGAACGTAGAATAAGTAAATCGTATGCGAATGCTGATAGGTATACGTATCTAACATGACCGAGTCGGTGAATCTAACAATTGGCATATAGCCTAAAACCACTCCAAGATTTCACCCTAGGCCAAACTAAGGGATTTTTCACATAGGGTTGCCCTAGATATAACATAACCAAGCCATGGTCTAAAAGTCACAAGAAACTACCCCGACTTGGCCGCAATTTGCGGCCAAAACCATTAAATTTGCGGCCAGATTCTCTCATTAGGGGCTCAGGTTTCTAGGGGTTCTTCATGGTTGCCTGTACGTCTCTCTGTCTTGGGAACTTATTCTATAGTGGTCTCGGGTCATCCAGATTCCTAATTACACTCACAAACTGTCAAATAACCGATATCGGGAAGTTCTAACTTCGTGTTTTGGTTTCTATTCTCTGGCCCAGGTCAAGAATCAATCTCTAAAGTCTTATAAACAGCCACTACATCACTACATGTCCACACAATCACTCAACCCTTCTCTTGAATTTTCTAAACATCACATACCCTAACCAATCACATTCTAAACTAATCTAGAATACAAGAAAACTCAAACTAAACTAAATGGAAGAAGTTATACCTCATTTGGGCAACTCAAGAAAAACCCTAGCTTCTCCAAGTCTTCAAAATCTAACTTCTCTTGGTCCAATGTGATGAGGGTGAGGTATGAATCATTTTTAATGAAAGGAGTTTGGGGTTTGGATGAAGTTTTGGAGATGGATCTTGGGGTAGAGGTGGAGGGAGATGAGGTTGAAGGAGATGAAGAAAATGATGGGGGAGGAAAGTATGTGGTTGCCCTCTCTCTCTCCCCCTCCTTATTCTCACCCTCACTTACCCTCACTCTCTCAATAATTCACTCTTTTGTCTTTATCTTCCCTTTCTCTTTTCTTTTAAAACCAAACCATAAAATACCCCAAAACAACACAAGAAAACAACATATAACCAAAATGCAATATGATATGGTGCACTAGCCATGGAAAACTGTAGAAACACGGATTTGGCCTAATCGCGATTAGTAGTGCACTAATCGGGTTTTCATTTAAACTGCATATAATTGATTTTAAAAATGCCAAATCCAATAAATATCTTTTTAAATGAATAAATCATTTTAATTTCAAATTATTTCACAATTATTGGTATATATTTATAGCCTTTTTCGAAAACCCCAATTTCGCAAATCGGGCAGTTTTCGGGAAATATATTATTTTAATATTAAATTCCAAAAATAATATTTTATATTTTCTGAAATGTTACAGGATGTTGGCTTGACTACCAAGACTATGATGCAGATCATGCTAGTGGGACTTGTGTAGTCTATAAGCACATCCTTAATAATTCCTAGTCAAGGGAATATTGAGACATGGCATCGATATTCCAAAGTAGACTAGTGTGTAAGTTTCTTGACCCTGTATGGGGCGATGGTTGATCCCATAACTATTGGTGTTTGACATCAAAGATTGTACACAGGTGCTCATTAGAGAATGGGTACACCGAACAGAACTCGCCGAGAACTTTTAGATGGTACCATATCTATCGTTAAATAGCAGTTCTCTGGTGACACTTGTACATGTTAGTCTATAGAACAGAGATCGTCATAGTGTCTTGTGTGGTTCCCATTGTGCTTTGATTTCCTCCCTACCATAACTCAAAGGAGTCGTGCAAACAGGTGGATTTTGGGTGCAGTCCTGAGTCACATGGAGACAGTGAGCGATAGGAAGGGTTTTGTCTTTCCCGGTATTGGGAGTTGATGTTGCGCTATGCTCGATTGGTTATAACAGCAAGTCCTTGGTTAGGGCTGATGAGATTTACTGATAAGTGTTATTAGTAGTTTCTCGAAAAGTTATAGGCCACACATCGGCATGACTTATCGAGTTAGTGGGGTCTGACGATTCCACCCCCCAGACTCGATATACGACATATCAGAAAAAGAGACCGGACTGTACAGTAAGTGTTTCTTATAGGCTTTACGGGAGTTTGGACAAGTTTTCTTGTTGATCTTCTATTTGTTCAATACCTGGGTAGCCGTTACGTCTAGCTAGTACCGCTGACAGCTTATGGGTATCTGATGTGATCATTACCTACTGCTGGCGTATTGACGAGTTTTTAGAGTCCCACATAAATGTTTCCTAGCTCAAGCGAAACGAAATAGGGTACGTATAGAGATATTTGCGGGAGCTTGATTAAATACGAGTATATGATACCGTATTCTAATCTAGCGATATTTGATATCAACCTGTTATATATGATATAACTGGATTATTGAACCAAGTGTTGATTCAATAATTTGATTTATATATATGTTAATATATTTGATATTAGCCAGGTTATATATGATATAACCGGATTATTGAATTAAGTGTTGATTTAATAATTATATATATATATATATATTAACTAATATTAAATATTAGCCGGTAATATGTGATATAACCGGATTATTGAATCAAGTGTTGATTTAATGTTTAGATATACATATATATTTGATATTAACCGGGTTATATATGATATAACCGGATTATTGAATCAAGTATTGATGTAATAATTTAATATATATATATATAAAAACTAATATTAAACTCACTTAAGATTTTCTTCTTTTTATGTATACTTATATATGTGATGTGTGTGTGTGTGTGTGTGTGTGTGTGTGTGTGTGTGTGTGTGTGTGTTTGTATCATGGTTGATGATACAAGGAACATGGATGTATAAGAATCACACAAGAGATGAATATGAGAAGATAATGATTTATATTTAGAGAAAAAGAAAAAGAAAAAGAAAAGAAGTATGAGTCATGAATTTGGATGCTTGGAGAAGCATTGAGAAGCCATGACTCATCTTCTATCCTTGACTTATCCATAGATATTTTAATCATTCTAATCTCATCTCATCTCTTAGCCATCATAGTTCACATACATCCAAGTTCATCTCCTTCTTCATCTCTTCACTAATTTTCTACGGTTGAGAAAAAGAGAAGAGAAAAAAATATTTCTAGTGAGCAATATTCCTAGTTCATCAACCTACACTTCTCTAACCCATTAGTACAGATTGTTAACTTCATTAATACCTTAATTAGTGAAGTGTAAGCTTGAGTGGGTGTTGCCTCAAGGTGGATCATCTTCGACGACGAAGACTATAAGCAAGCTCGATCCTTTCTTCAAGCTTGTAGACTCTCTTCATTTAGATTAAAACTTGTTTGCTTAACTTAAGAAACCCTAATTCTCTAGTTCGATTCTTGTTTAGTATACTTAAACCTCTAAAATTTTAAAATTGCATACTTGATGCTCATAGAAACATAGTAGAGGTGCTAAGACATACTTTCAATTATAGCGATAGAGATTAGACCCTGGATCGTTTGTATGTCACATACTCAGTAGGCCATAGGTCATCGTCGTTGACTTGCTACATTGCGAGTAGCCATGTTACTTGGCCAGGAGGTGTTCAGAGAGGCGTCAGATCAGAACTGTTTCCATCGCGACTTCTTACCAGGCCGTCGAGCCGAGAGGCCGTGGATTTAGTGGTCCGCAGAGAGAACAAGGACCTAGAGATATAGGACGTCAGACCGTGGGTAGAAAGCAAGTAAAAATTCTTGCTCTGCCAGCTCCGGGTGCACAGGCACCTTTCAACATTGAAAGATATGTACTTCAATGCCATTTGTTTTTTTACTTGTGTTTTGGTGATTTGAGTATCACGCTTTTGTCATTTGGACTTTTATGTTTTGATGATTGATATTGCAGCTGCACCTGATGAATATTTTCTTTGTGCGAGGCAGTTGTACTTGATTTATGTTTTTATACATCCATTACACTTGATTTATGTTTTTGTGCATATCCAGTGCACTCGATATTGTTTTGTGCTTGCCGTTGCACATGTTGATGATTTCGTGCACTTCGATACACTTGATTTTGATTTCGTTCACGTTGTATGCACCTGATTTTAATTTTTCTAGTCATTAGAAACGAAAAATCTCAAGTTTTCAAAGAAGTTTCTGTTTTAAACTTTTCTTAATCTTTTTGAAAACTTCTTCAATCGTTCTTAATTTTTAATAATCTTTTTAAAGAAGAGATCTTTCAGGGCCTTAGAAGTTTCTAGTCTTTAGAAAAGAAAGATCTCTAATTTTCAAAGCAGTTCTAATTTTCAAAGAAGTTCTATTTTTAAGTTTTTCTTAATGTTTTGAAAACTTATTTGAATCGTTCTTAAACATTTTTAATTTCTAAAAGCACAATCCATTATCTCCTTGATTTGAAATTTGATTTATCCTTTAAGATCAATAGGATTGTAAAGTTGATATTGTAAAGATTTGATAAAAATCTTGTTTGTAAGACCTAGTGAAGAAAAGTCTAAGATCTTCACATTATAAAAGTTTCGGACTTGAGCTTTGGGAAAAAGTCTAGGTGTTCACCACATGCAAGTGTAAAAGGTTTCGGACTTGAGCCTTCGGTAAAAAGTCTAGGTATTCACCACCTGAAAATATAAAGTTTCTAAGATCTGTGCCAGGTAAAAGATCTGGGTTTCTTCACCCGTTAGGAGTCACTTGATAGTGAGTTTGAATCCTGAGCAGGAGCTCTCAGACGGGGATTAGCCACAAAGTTGGTAAACCTCGATAACAATCCTTTATGTCATTTTATTTTTGTGCATTCTGTGATTGTGAAATTGTTTTCTTTTATACTATGATTTTTTATTCCACTGCAAAATTTGTATAATTCGCACAATTGCGTTGAGTTTGCCATAAAACCTTATTCACTCCCTCTAAGACTATTTTCATGCATAGTTTTCAATAGGACTTGAATTTATTTGAAGTCGGTGCATGCGCACGTGTTTTTCATGTGTACGCAGAGCATCATTTTCAGAGAAGTGCGCTATTGACTTATGCGTACATGCATAGCACGTAGTGCGTATATCTTTATAGGAAGTGATTTCCACTTACGCACACATGTATAGTATGTGGCGGAGCGCATGGTACAGATTTTAGGAAGTGTACCCAAGGTTTGGGCGTGCCCTTAATTTTTCAAGAAAGCTTTTGCTTTCAAAAGACCGAAGTCTATTCTTTGTAGCATGTAGAGCTGCGTTTCTTTGCAGGTGCGCACCTCTATTGGGTGCGCCCTAGTTTTTGTAGAGGTGACTGCTTTTTGGAAAACCATGTTTTCAATGAAGTCAAAACTTTGGTGATTTTCTTTGAGTACGCATGCCCCTTTTATAGGGTGCGTATCATGAAGAAAGCGAATGATTTCAAGAAAGCGAAGGCTTTCAATGAAGCGAAGGCTTCAAAAGATGATTTTTCATCAAAGTTTTCTTTTTGGGTGCGCACATATGTTCTTATTAAGAACCAAGGTTCTATGAAGTCTGTGCTTCGTATCATGATGATTATTTACATCCTTTTGGATTGCAATCGAAGTTTTCCTCATAAGATCTTTAGATATTGCAAAGATCTACAGATCTATATGACAAGAGAGAGCCCTAATTTATTTTCTTTACCTAGTTGATATTAGGGGTTCTTGTCGAAGAAGATGGAGGCAGAGACCTTAAGAATTTTTTTTTTATCTCAGTTGAAGATGATGATGCTAATAATAATTATGGCCCTCCTTTCTTTTTTCTCCTTAGAGGTTCCTATTTATAGGAAGGGAATAGTTAGGGTTTGTTGCTCACTATATGATTTGAAAAATTTAAGAATCTTAAATTGATTTGAATTGATTTATATCAAATTAGGGTGCTTGAGCACCGTTGGATCATTGATCCTAACAGCCTTTTGTTAATGAAGTTATCAAGAGAATATTTCCTTCCAACTATGACCTAGCCGAGGGTCTCTTAGCTCTGAAGCTAGATATTCCACCCGTTAAACTCGCAGGATATTCCTATGTTGTGGACTAACGCTTCTTGACTTCTTTTAAGGTAGTATGACTTCTTTAGCAGACTTTCAATATAACCGCCTACTGAACTTGGGTCCACACGAGCCTGTCGATAGGGAGATCTTTCAGATGATCCAGACTCACGATCCCCTACAGTAGCACCTCCATCTCTGGGCCGGCTGGTATAACCAAATAATTCAGGGCCACATCAGCTTCAAATGCAAGTAACTGTCTGATCCGCTCGCGCCTATCCGCTACAGAGATTCCCTGCCGATTACTTTCACAGAAGAGATGAACGACTTGAAGGGTCATAATCGGCTGCATCCTTCTTCAGATGCGGTTGTGGGGAGTACAGCCGTAGATCTTTTAGGATGCCTTTCACGACCCAGAAATGGCATGTGACCGGCATTTGAATCACGTGAAGTCTATAAGACCCCACCGTAACCCAAGTAAGCCAAAAACCTGGAATCTAAACCTTTTTAAAGAAATAGTGGATGTGAAGTTTTGGAAAAGGGGTATTAAATGAAATCAAGTTTCTTTTTAAATCACAAGTAAAGTTTGTTTGAAAACACAAGTGGGTTTTAAATTAAGCTTTGAAAATATTTTCGTCATTTAAAATTTTGGCAGCACCTTCTTTGTAAATTTTGATAAAAACCAGTATATACATATAAATAATATCAATGTCCCCAATCGGGATCTTCTCATCACCTAATCGGCGAAATCACAATCACGCAGTAATATACGACGCCCAAGACGAAGATCAACATAAGAACAAGTAAGAGAAATACTAAAATGCATCATCAACTTGACTATATCCAAGCTTGACATCTAAAAGAGTAACGTACAAGTCTCGTCTCTAAGTATACAAAAATATACAAGTTTTTGGTCGATGAAGTTTTTAACTAGATCATAAAAGAATATACATATACAAGAGGCGGCCATGATCTGGAATGTAACCCACCTACTTAGGCAATCACCCGAAGAATAAGAAGCGTATTGATAAGCCGCTACTGATCCGAGCGTTCGGTCTTGCAAGAAACTAAGGTACAACGGGGGTGAGTTTCCAACTCGTGAGTGGAAGATAACATAAGGTAGAAATCAAAATGCATAACGATATATCTAGTTCATACAGTATAATACTATCATACTATGCGATAACGAATATAAATGCATATATATACATATATCATCAAGTGAGTGTCCATCATCGACACTCAAAATCATCGTCAACTAAGTGTCTAGCATGGACACTCAAAATCATCATAAAACCTGTATCCAGTATCGACACGTAAAACCCAGATATCATAGGCACCGTCTCGTCAGACCGGTCCTGTCTCGATATCAATAACCCTGGTCGGTATCTCTCGGATATCTTTTCGTGCTCTCATCTATCTCTGGTATCGATCCACCTCGCTAGCCTCCCCGTACTTCCTTACGGGCTTCCTACCCCTGGGTGTCGTACCGGGTCCACCATGTATCCATAATCGATTTCTCGGCCCCTTCTTCAATTTCGGATAATACGCATATCATCAAAACACGAAAACTCATGGTGGACGCCAAATCATCATATCAAGAGAAAACCACATTTTTATATTCACAAGTTTTATAAAATCATATCTGCGGTTTCTTGAATCTTATAAAAACAGGAATCCCATGAAAACACCATCGCATAAGAACATGACAATAATGGAACAAATTAAAAAGTACAGAACAGTGGTATAATGCATGCATATATGTGATGAGCAGTGATCTAAGGTACTAGTAGGAATATAGTATGATGCGTAATAACATGGCAAGTTCTATATATGTACATGGCAAGTTCTACATGTGTACATGGTATGCGTACGTGGCAAGTTCTACATGTATGCGTGAAACATACAAGCCTGTGTACATGCAATATGTAAATCATCTGTAATTTACAGTGTTCTACAAGTGTGTTCATATAAGTAATGGAAAGAAAGTATAATATACGGAATAGTACACGATGCTGGGTGATAAGCAGAAATCTGCAATACTAACAGGGTATAGTGTGATACGAGTGACAAGTCAATTACCAACGAGGTGTAGGTGTAGTATGCGGGTGTGTGCAAGTGCAACATAAAATCATTGGTAATGGTGCGAGTGTCCTAGCAAATGAAGATAAGTAGAGCTAAAGGTATAAACGTAGTATACATCATAAGAAATCGAAGTGCGAGCGTATATAGAATAAAGAAATCGTAACGTGAACAAGTGTTAAAATAACTAACTACGTATGAGTCATACAATTATAGTTTAAAATAGAACGAAACGTTGTTTTAGAAATAAAGGGCTATGATGTTTTTGAAATAGATATCATTTGAAAATTCATTGCGCACTCTTGACATTACTATTTAAAAGTACGTAACGAATTGTTAGTTTTCAAAATAAGTATAGCTTTAAACATCTCATAAAGTCCTAATTCGGGATTTAACAAGACTCCCCTAGTCAATTGAATATCGGCCGTATTCGGCAATCTATCCTCATCACATCATGTACGGAACCTCTCTCATACGATGTCATCCAATCAATACAGTACGGATCTATATTCGCGTACTCTAACTCATCATATCATATAAAGTACGAACACTTAGTCACGTACTGTTGGATATAATACCCTCAAGGCAATTATTGTGATCGCAAGTAGGCGATTATGATAATTGAGGGAGAACCTATACAGATATAACAGTCTTACTCAAGATGACAGTATGCTATCTGGTTTGTCTTCATCATTGATGAAGTCCGTAGGATTGTTGCTTGGCAATCAGCATTATGATGGCGATCATATATATGGGAGCTGGGTTGTCCATAAGCACATCCTTAAATGTCCCTAGTCATGGGAGTATCGAGACTAGGCATCGATATTCCAGAGTAGACTAGTGTATACGTTTCTAGACCCCAACGAGGGCCAGTGGCCGGTCTCACAAGCCATTGGTGTTATGTCACCTAAGATAGTATACAGGTGCTCACTGGAGGTGAGTACACTGGATGGACTCGTCGAGAACTTCTAGATGGTATTATATCTATCGTCAGATGGAAGTTCTCAGGTGCCATGAGTATAGGTTAGTCCTTTGATCTGAGATCATCATTTTTTCTTGTGTGAGTTCCCACTGTACTTTGATTACTACCCTACCACGGTTCAAAGGAGTTATGCAAACATGTTTTAGTTGGGTACAGTCCCAAGCCATATGGAGGCAGTGGTCGATTGTCAGGGATTTATCTCTCCTAGTATTAGGAGTTGATATCATGCTGTGTTCAGTTGGCTATCACTAGAAATCCGTGACCACGGTGGATGATATTTACTGATAGTTGATTAGTAGTATCTCTGTTGGTGATGAGCTTGACTTAGACATGACTTATCGGGTTAGTAGGGGTCTGACGTTATCCACCCCTAGACCCGATATGCGATACTCTTTGACGAGAAGACCGGACTGTACGGAGATTGTCACATTCAGGCTCAGTAGGGTAAGGATGTACTTGATTGTCGACCCCCTTTTCGGCAAGTACCTGGGTAGCCGTTACGTATAGTTAGTGCCGCTGATGTGCTTGTGGTTAAACCCACTTCTAGCGTATTGTCGAGTTTTTAGAGTCCCATATAGAGGGTTTTCCGGGTCCAGGCGATAGATGTAGGAGCCGTATGTTGGTACGTGCAGGGGTCCGATTAAATACGTGTACGGGATATACGAACTTTAATCGGACGGTTGATGATACTAGCTGGTTTAGGATTAAGCTGGATTATTAAATCAGGTTTTGATTTATTAATTTATATATATATTTTGATATATATATTTTAGTATTATTGTTCATTATTCATTTTCTCTCTTTGGTGCCATCCGTATTTTTATACGGATATGCGTATATATAGCGATACATATACCGGGTGAAGTATTCTATATATGTACGGGAATGCTTCTAGAAGAAGGGCACCTCATATTGTTTTTCTTTCTAAAAAATCAAATGGGAAATGAGGCGGAAAGAGTGAGGTGGCATGAAGCATAGTTGTATGCTTCTAGAGAGGTATGGCTTGATGGTAATCATTTATTGATGTGCGTTTATTGAACAATGGTTGCTTTTTGTATCCATTCTTTCTACACTTGCATTGGATGATGATTATTCATTCAAGATTTCATGCTTCATGGTTGAGACAAGCAACCATCTTCCTCACCTCTCTTCTCCTTCTTCTTCTTGGTCTTTCTTGAGCATAGTTAAGAGATAAAAATTTAGTGAAAAATTCCTGCATCATCCACCATCCATCCTTAGTAAGTTTGGATCGTCGATCGGAGCCTTTTCCGGTTTCCCTTGGGTGGATCTTGTTCGGCGAGGGTGGTCGACTTTCAAGCGCGATCCGGGCGGCTACGAGCTTGGAGGGGTCTTCCACAATTGGGTGGACACGCGTTGAAGGTTATAGTTTCTGCACCCTTGCATTTCTAGTTTGCTAGTTTAAGGTTTTGGATCGATTTCTTAGGTTACAGGTTTTTGGTGTTGCAAAAAAATTTTGTTTTTGCTTCCGCCTCGACCGCGGCTTCCGCGGCACGGGCACCGAACCCCAACATGGTATTAGAGCCACTCCATAAACCTTAACTAGCTAGTTTGCACTTATTTAGAGTTTCGATCGACGGATTTTCCCAAATCGTATTTCCAAATCCATGTCAGCTGTTCGAATTTTAAAGTTGTTCAAAAAATTCTTCACGTTGCAATAAAATTATGTGCAGGCAAAACTAGACCAGAAAGAAATTTGGGCACATAAGCCTAAAATTAGACCGCGGAACCGCCACCGAACGTGCCATTTGGCCGCGGTTCCGCGGTCCAATTTTGGCCGTTGTGCCCCAAAATTTTTCTGGTGCTCTTGATTATGGAAATGTGATTTTTGGTATATTTGGTTTTGGCCCAGATTTGTTTGAGTACTGGTTTGTACTTAGGACCAATGCGGAAAGTTTTAATTGATCTAAAATTTGAATTCGTGGTTTTCAGTACATTTGTTAGTTTCTGCGACCGTGAATATCATAGCGCGGTATAATCCAACTGGTTGCTATATGTACAATCAAACGGGTTTACAAACATGATATTCGCGTTGATGTTCAGTGTTGCACTGATGTTATGGATGGATTGTCATGATGGATAGACGTGTGTGCGATATTAGATGTACAGTTCAGATTCATTTGTATATTCATTGTTGTGGGGCGAGCGTCCGACATGTGGGCTGCCGTTTCTGCCAGCTTGTATATTCTTTTATTGGGGCCCGACCGGGTTGAGGTCGATATTACCGTTGTATATATATTTTCTTTTCTGTACTAGGATTACCCCACGGAGGAGTGCTCGAATAGTAGGGTTCTAGGGGGCAACGGGGCCGCATCTCATGGCGTTGAGACCAGGGGGCCTTACTCTAGTATTGGCAGGCTATTCGCCACGGAGGGGTGCGTAAGTTACCGACTTCCGTGAAGTGGTGGGTCGCCCATTCACTTTGTTGATTAGGGGTTCCTCACTTCCGGGATTGGAGGGAAAATTACCGTACTCATAGGTATCTAGGTTCTTCATTGCACTGATTATCCATATGACCGGGGAACGCCGCGTCTTATTTACGGCTTAAATGAAATGCGGGGCTCCTAGATTATCTGCTCTTCCATATTGTTGTTCGCATACCTGTGATGATTTTTATCTACCTGTGATGACTGTAATCTGCCCGCGATGTTGTCACGCCTTGCTTCCCAGTATACGGAAACAGCGACGTGGCAAGCCCGTAACGTATTTACTATGAAAATACGTTAAGCGTAATTAAGCAATATAACAATGTGCACGAATAACAAGAGTAATAAAATGAAACAATAACTTTATTTACATTCAACTTTACATACAAATGTCTGGAAATAAAAGATACAATAATAAAAGCAAATGCCTAAACAATGGCATACTGAAAGTAAGTGTAGAAAGAACTAGTAGTCAGGCTGAGCTGCAAACTGGTCCAAGTCCTCCTGGTTCGGCTCTACGTCTTCAGAGTCTGGTCCTCTTGACGAACATTCTAAAGAAAGAAAATAGAGAGGAATTTCGTCAGCGAACCAGCACTCGGTAAGTCCCAAAAGAAGTAAGAGAAGATAGTATATAATGTGAATAGAAACCAAATGAACAGAGGACAAGTAAAATTGTATATGATCATTCACAAGTATAGGATAGTTATTCTAACGTGGTTATTTGTAATTTGATAAAGAAGGTATTCATGTATACAAGAGGAATCCATCTTACCCCGTGGACTATGGTAACATGTAGTACACGGTTCCGTCATAACCCACGGGACAATGGCACGTGAATTCATGTAGGTGTCTTTTAAAGTGACCTCTCGTGCCACGATATATGTTCCGTACCAATCTACCCCTTTATTCCCACATATTGTATTGTATAGATTAAGATTACATGTCTTGGCCGAATCCATGGATATAAATTGTTCAAGTTCATATTCAAGATGTAATCATGTGTTCAGGTATTCATGTCAAGTTATAACCATGGTTCGGTCAAGTCGTATCAAGTATACAAGTTTGAATTTGATATTTGAATTCGAGTGTTCAGGTTCATGATCAAGTATTCAAGTTCGTGTTTGATTTTAGGATTCTGATTTGAGTTTGGATTCAGATTGAAGTTATGAACTTATGAACGGATTTAGCTCTTGAAATTCTTATGTTCTGGAGTAATCGGCAACTGCTGCATATGGACGGCAGGATTTGTGTCTTTTTCCAAGACAATTGCCATTGAAAAACTCCGTTAAATTGTCTAACCTGGATAGGCAAGCACTCACTTTCTCCGGCTCCCTGAATCTCAAGAGAATTGATCCCGCTTAAACACATATTAATATAGAGTCCTTAAAATATTGTTTGCATATCCCGAGGGAGTTTTATGAAAAAATACTTTAATATAGTTTAAAAATAAAGCTCAAGGGTGATTTATAATATTTAGGGTTTTCATGAACATGTATTTTAATTTAAATGGTATTTTGGTGATGAAATTTAGCCTTTTTAAAAGTTTGTGGTATTTTATTGAAAACTAGCTCTTTTGGTAACTTGATGGTATTTTATTAAAATTCTAATCTTTCATTTTAAATAATGTAGTTTCATAGTTTGTTTTTATTGAAAATACGGATTCATAGATTTATATAATTTTTCCAAAATTTAGTTTTTATTTAGAAATTCGTATTTCTTAAAAGCCGTATTTTTATTTCCTTTCGAGACCGAATACTCCGTGAGGAGTTCTGCATCTCACTCTAATGTCCCAAGGATGTGCGATAATCTACACCATCCATTAGTGGGTCCCCTAACGAAGGTTGTAGAGGCGTAATTGCCAAAGATTACAAAAATACCGATTAATGGAAACCTGTTTTGAAAATATGTGGTATTTTAATGAAAAGCTTCTTCTTTGAATTATCCATATACTTAGAATACCGTGCTATGAAATCATAGTGTGCGTCGTTACCCCATGAAGTTTTCCTAAAGATATTTTTAACGATTATCGAAATAAGGGTTATACGAAAGTTCATGGTATTTCAATGAAAAGTTCGTTATATGATTGTTTCACATGAAAATTTTGGTTAAACTCAAAACTAAATGATTGTAAATAAGATTACAAGTAGTGTGAGAAAGTTAGTTTGACTTATTTTGCTTTAAAGAGGGGAGTTCCAAGGTTAAAGTAACATGTATCAGAGTTAACTCCACTTTACCGACATGTTTGTAAAAGATGATTTGAGATGAAAGAAAAGGGATAAGAGGGACTTACTTGCTGTGTTGCGTTGGAAAGAGGTTAAAGAAAAGAGTGGGATTTCCGCGGTGTCGTGGAAGCTCCAAAAACGACTTCGATCTTCGATGGAAAGAGCTTGGTTGCTAACTCCACTTGAGTCCACTTGTACTTAGAAACTTTTGGGATAATTTTGCTAGAAATTTTTAGAATAAAGGGGAGCTAGGGCATGGAGTGATATTTATAGTGAAGAATTAGGGTTTGGGAATTAAAAATTTAGATTAAAAGAATTAAAATGGTGTTAATGATCAAATTGATGGGTCACTGTTTAATTGCAGGGAAATCAAACAGTGCAGGAGAGTTGAGGGGAGTCGAAGGGACGGGTACGCAAAGCACGGAGTCGTTTGGACTCATCAGGACCGTCGGCGCCGGCCAAAGTGAGAAATGGGCAGTCAAGATTTGATGACCCGTCTCGAGATTCGTGCCACGTGGTGTAGTTAGGGTTTACTCCTTTTTGCATATGTTTGATTTTTCTGAAACTTTTCATTTCTCCGTGAATTGCACGTGCAACTCTTTGGCTTCCGAAAAATTAAAAAGAAAAATCTTAAAAATAATTGGGTCTAATGAGATTCGAACACACAGGCTATGTCACAGTAGTGTAGAGGCATTACCAGTGAGCTACACGTTGCTTCTTGCTTTTATTAAACAAATCTAACTTATAACTCTTACACGGGCTATAATACCCTTTTCTGTACAATAACAAGAAATTTTTGTATAGGAATTTCAGAGTCGTTGCATTCTACCCTCCTTATAAAAATTTCGTCCTCAAAATTTACATAAAGGACTAATTTTCGAATAGCTGAGGGTATCATGTATGCATATCGTCTTCTCGCTCCCATGTCGATTCTTCTGGCGAGTCTTTTCTCCACATCACCCGGACCAAGTTTACTTCCTTGTTCTGCAATGTCTTCATTTTTCGGTCCAGGATCTCAACTGGTTGTTGCCCGTAGGTTAGGTCAGTCTGTACCGTGAGCTCTGAGTGATCAAGTATATGGCCGGGGTCGCTCACATATCGTCGTAGCTGGGATATGTGGAACACGTTGTGCACTCCTTCCAATGAGGGTGGTAGTGCCAAGCGGTATGCCAATTCTCCAACTCGTTCAAGTATGTCGAACGGTCCTATGTACCTTAGACTTAGCTTACCCCTTTTGCCAATACGTATCACTTTTTTGTTTGGAGAGATCTTCAAGAATACATGTTTTCTGGGTTGAAACTCCAAGTGTCGGCGCTTTGCATCTGCCCAATGCTTATGTCGGTCTTGGGCTATGCACATCTTTTCTCTGATTGTGCGAACCACATCTACAGTTGCCATAATCATCTTTGGTCTAAGGAGTTCACGATCTCCAATGTCGTCCTAACTCAACGGAGAAAGACACTTCCATCCGTAGAGTGCCGTGAAAGGTGCCATCCCAATGCTTGCCTGGTAGCTATTGTTGTATGAAAACTCCACTAGGTGTAGGTGTTCTTCCCACGAACCTCTGAAGTCTAACATACAAGCTCTCAGCATATCTTCCAATATCTGAATTGTTCGCTTAGACTGTTCGTCCGTTTGTGGATGATACGCCATGCTGAAATTCAGACTCGTTCCCAGACTATCTTGCAGACTCTGCCAGGCTGTGATTGGAATCTCGCATCACGATCGGAGACGATGAAAACAGGTACTATATGTAATCTCATGATCTCTTGCTGAGTTTATAGGTGTCAAATATGGTACATTTTGAAGGTTTAAATCTTACTTTAGATTCATACTCACCTCCATGTACTTCCTTACCAACATCTCAGTTGACTGGCCAACTCTGAATGGAATAAAGTAAGCCGACTTGGTGAGCCGATCCACAATAACCCAAATCGCGTCGTTACCCTTCGTTCTGCGAGGGAGAGCAGTCACGAAGTCCATGGTAATGTGCTGCTATTTCTATTCTGGAATTGGTAATGGCTGAAATAGACCAGCAGTTCTGTGATGTTCAACCTTCACTTGCTGACATACCAAACACTTGGCTACGCTCCTTACTACTTCACGCTTCATTACATGCCACCAGTAGTGTTGTTGTAGATCCTTGTACATCTTTGTACCGCCGAGGTGTACCAAATACGGAGAGCTGTGAGCTTCTTTCATCAACTCTTCTCGAATAGAGCCGACTGGTACACATAAGCGGCTTCCATATCGCAAGGATCCATCTTCGCGGATGATGAAGTCAGTTCGTAGTCCACTTTCTACTCGTTCTTGGATTTTTTGTAGCTTGGCATCATTTTCTTAAGCTGCCTTGATCTAATTTACAAGAGTGGACCGGACTTGCAAGTTCATCAAAGATGAAGCATTACCTGGCATAACTACTATGATCTCCAATCCATGTAGTTCTTGTTGTAGTCTCCACTGAGCGGTGAGGTTCATTGCTAATAGCTGGCGACTAAGGGCATCGAGAACTACTTTCACCTTTCCAGGATGATATTGTAGGTTGATGTCGAAGTCCGCCATAAGTTCTAGCCATCTTCTCTGCCGCATATTGAGTTCCTTCTGAGTAAATACATACTTCAGACTTTTGTGGTCAGTGTATATATCCACCCGTTCTCCCAAAAGATAATGCGCCAAATCTTGAGTGCGAAGATAACGACTATTAATTCCAGATCATGTGTTGGATAGTTAGGCTCATGAACCTGTTAGGAATATGTATGCCCTAGAGGCCATTATTGTACATTGATATATATTAAGGCCATATATTGGTGTGCCGAGTACCCAACGTCTGCACTAGGGCCAGCGTATCGCATACCCAACATCTCAAATAATCTCTCGAACTTCGCTTGAGGAAAGGCTTTGGTGAATGGATCCGCCGTGTTGTCTTTTGTGTCCACTCTCCGCACCTCGATCTCCCGACGATCAACGGTCTCCCTGATCAGGTGATACTGCCTCAAGATGTGTCTGGACTTCTGATGGGACCATGGTTCCTTTGCTAAAGCCATAGCCCCATTGTTGTCGTAATACAAAGGTATTGGGTTAATAATGGATGGAACCACCTGAAGTTCAGTAATGAACTTCTTAATCCAGACCGCTTCTTTTGCGGCATCGTTGGCAGCAATGTATTTAGCCTCCATCGTCGAGTCTGCGACGGTCCTGTTTAGAACTCTTCCAATAGGCCGCCCTTCCGTTGAGGGTAAACACAAAACCCGAGACAGACTTGTTGTCATCCTTGTCACTTTAGAAGCTCGAGTCGGTAAAGGACTCTACCTAGAGATCCCTATTACCGAATACTAGGAACAGTTCTTTAGTCCTTCTCAGGTATTTAAGAATGTTCTTCACTGCTGTCCAGTGGTTTTCTCCTGGGTTTGACTGATACCGGCTCACCACGCTTAGTGCATAAGCTACATCTGGTCTGGTACACAACATCGCATACATTATAGATCCTACCGCCGAAGCGTAGAGTATAGTGCTCATCCGAACCCTCTCCTCATCAGTCTTGGGAGATATCTCTTTGGAGAGGGTGATCCATGCAATGCGGGTATGTTACCGCGCTTGGAATCTTCCATACTAAATCTCTTTAGTACGGTCTTTATGTACCTGGACTATGAAAGTCCCAATAATCTCTTGGATCTATCTCTGTAGATCTTAACCCCAGAATGTACGAAGCATCATCCAGGTCTTTCATGGAGAACCTTTGTGACAAGAACAGCTTGACCGATTGTAGCATAGGAATATCATTTCCTATCAAAAGAATGCCGTCCACATACAAGACTAGGAATACGACAGTTCGTCCTACAATCTTCTTATATATATAAGGCCCATCCTCATTTTTGATGAAGTCAAATTCCTTGACTGTTTCATCAAAACAGATGTTCCAGCTCCGCGATGCCTGCTTTAATCCATAAATGGATTTGAGCAACTTGCACACCTTCCCACTAATCCCACTGTCTACGAATCCTTCCGGCTGATCCATATAAACGCACTCTTCCAAACTTCCATTTAGAAAAGCTGTTTTTACGTCCATCTGCCAGATTTCATAATCATGGAAGGCAGCAATGGCAAGTAGGATTCGAATGGATTTGAGCATAGCCACTGAAGAAAAGGTTTCGTCATAGTCCACAACTGGTCTATGATGAAAACCTTTTGGAACAAGTCTAGCCTTATAGGTTTCTACCTGTCTATCTACACCAAACTTCCTTTTGTAGATCCATTTATATCCAACGGGTTTTACCCCAGGTGGAGCAATATCCAAGGTCCACACTTTATTGGTGTACATGGACTCCATTTCGGATCGCATAGCATCCGGCCATTTATCAGAGTCCTTACTGATAATGGCCTACTTGAAACTAGTAGGATCATCTTCTTCCAAGATGCAATCCTCTTGATCCCCGTCTATGAGAAAACCGTAGTATCTCTCGGGTGGATGAGAAATCCTACTAGATCTGCGGAGTGGCTAAGGTTCGTATGGGACCACTGAATCTAGCGGTTCCACCAAATCTTCAGTTACATTTTATGGTTCAGAAATTTCTTCCAGTTCTACCATACTCCCACTAACTTTTTTTGCAAGAAATTCTATTTCCAAAAAGGTGGCGTGGCGAGATACAAACACCTTCTGTTCCTCAGTGTGGTGGAACAGATATCCTAGTGAATTCTTAAGATATCCCACAAATTTACATAGAACTGATCATGTCTCTAGTTTATCTGGTTTCTGTGTTTTAACATAAGTCGGACAACTCCATGTCTTAATGAATTTAGGACATGGTTTCTTACCACTCCATATTTTATATGGAGTGGTAGGCACGGATTTGGTCGAAACTTAATTCAAAAGGTATGCTGCTGTTTGAAGCGCATGTCTCCAAAATGAAAAAGGCAACTCAGCACTACTCATCATAGAGCGAACCATGTCCAATAGGGTACGTTTCCTCCACTCCGATATACCGTTGTGCTGTGGTGTATACGGAGGAGTATGTTGAGAGAGAATTCTATTCTCTTTTAGGTATTCTAGGAATTCCGTGCTTAAGTACTCCCCTCCTCTATCAGATCGGAGGATCTTGATACTTTTGCCAGTCTGGTTCTCTACTTCGTTTCTGTATTCTTTGAATTTCTCAAAAGCTTCAGATTTGTGTTTCATAAGATACACATATCCGAACCTAAAGAGATCGTCAATGAATGTGATGAAGTATGAGAACCCACCCTTTGCATGTATAGACATTGGACTACATGCATCACTGTGTATGAGTCCCAAGAGCTCTGCTGCTTTTTCTCCGTGTCTGGTGAATGGGGATTTGGTCATCTTTCCCTTGAGACAAGACTGACAAGTTTTATAAGATGAAAATTCGAACGTATTCAAATATCCATTTTTATGCAACTTACTTAGTCTTTTCTCACCGATATGACCAAGTTTACAATGCCACAAGTAGGATTCGTTCATTTCTAAACTCTTCCTCTTGCGTGTGTTTTGTATATGAAAACTGTGTTTTGATTTAGAACATAGATACCATTACATAGTGTACCTTCTGCAACCAATACCTGATTAAGGTAAATGTTCATGATATTTCTATCAAGAACAAACTTATATCCATCTTTATCAAGTAAAGAAACTGATATGATATTGCAAACCATGGAAGGTACATAGTAACATTTGTTCAAAATCATAGTATTGCCATTTGGCAAAGCTAGGTGATATTCACCGACGGCAGCAGCATCAACTTGTGCTCCGTTCCCTACTCTGAGGGACATATCACCAGGTCCAACCGTCCTACTTTTTCTCAGTCTCTGCAACAAATTACAGATATGAGATCCTGATCCGGTATCTAGTACTCAGGAAGTATGACTGACCGAAAAACAGTTCTCAATAACAAGAACACCTAAAGGAGACGCAATAGTATTCGTCTTCTTCGTTGGGGTCATCAAGGAATTCATGCAATCCTTTTTCCATTGCTCGTTCTCATGACTGTTGTCATAAGTTAGAGCCGAACCGACGTTCCCCGACCCCGAATAAGAATTCAGATCGGTCAAGCGATACATTTTATTATCTTGATTAAGGCACGAATTGGTTGCTACCTGGAGAGAGAGAAAAGAAATACTCAGCGTGCGCTCTTGCAAGATTAGATTGGTTATTAATTTATCTAATCAGGATGGCTCCCACTGTTTCTTCGAATTCTCCTTCAAACCTTAAAAAGAGAATTAGATGGGATCATTAACACCTTACAAGTTCGCTAACCGTTCAGCCAGGTGAGTGTTGGTACTCCGAAGGAGATTCTCCGTGCTCTCGCACGGACCTAAAATAAACCTCGTTTCCGCAGAGGCGTAGCCTGTTAACACTTTTCTAGACACCTATTAGGTTAGCTAATTGTGAAGTGAAAAATATCTCCCAAGAGTAATCCTACTCATCAGTGGGATCGGGATCCAACTATCATTGCATGATAAACTAGATGGAAGCCACTCTGGTCACCACACTCCAAAAGGTATGCAACGCTAGCAAGTTTCCTGTATGTTTGAAACTCCTGATGTGGTTTTTGCCCCTAGCGCCCAAGTGACCTTGACAAATAATCAACAAATCAAAAGGTCCCAGTCAAGTTCAATCCGTCGTTATCTAAGATTGCATTAGACCCACTCGCATGATCCATGACGAATAATCAACAAAATCATGCGACTGTCCTAACCAATCACATTATCTATGCAACAGAGAATCATTACTTAGCTACCGTTCACTGCGCCTTGACGAATAATCAATAAACGCAACACTAATACTAAGTGCTAATTATCTGAAACGACAGAGGGCAACGCCTGATTTTTGGCGAAAAACCTTTAACGTAATGAACTTGATATCGTTGAAGGAACCAAGTAGTTTTGAAAAGGAGTGGCTTAGGCTCCGCTTTTAAAAACATGTGGTTTTGAAGAAAACCGAGTAATCTACAGATAAACTTTTTCTCAAGAGGTCACTCCCCACGAAGGGATCTAGGCTCTTGCCTTCTAGAATGGGGTGTTGAATATTCATGACCGAATACCACTATTTACCGCCGAAAGACGCGACCGGGACGTTTAGGACGTCTGGCCTGAATTTTGGGGGCAGATGCTATTTGGTTTTATCCGTCCACCTCTTCGAAGATACCAAGTTGATTTATGACACCGTGTATCGAAAGTCTAGACGGATGCGGCCGTTGTAGCAGACTTCGTCATATTCCCCCTCGTTTGCGAGGGGTTTTTGATTATGGGGACGCTCTTCTCTGCAGGCGCAAGCCCCTGCAGTTAATTACGTTACTGTATCGCGGTAACCACTTTCTCTGGCTCCAGAAGGTCACTTCGTGTCTTGTGTGTTTGTTTTATTTTTGGTTGCCCGTGGATTATTTACGGAGACTAATTTGTGTTGTCGCCCGTAGGGCGGGGATTAGTCCAAATCCGTATATTCTTAGATTTGGGTTTGGGTTGGTTTAAGGATCGTTATTCTTGTTTAAGATTAAGATCAACTTAAATGGCTGTTGAGGATACGTTAGCCTAATTTTAGACTAAGATCTACTCAACAGGATTTTAGGATCATTCAGATCCAACAAAAGAACATTTGGGCTTTATTGTTTTAATTTAAGGACATTTTCGGTCCACGGTAATTTAAGGACGTTGCGGTCCGTGGTTGGTTTAAGGACATCATAGTCCATAGAGTTTAGTTTAGGGACGTTGCGGTCTATTGGGTTTAAGGACATCATAGTCCATTGAGTTTAGTTTAGGGACATTGCCGTCCATTGGGTTTAAGGACATCATAATCCATAGAGTTTAGTTTAGGGACGTTGCGGTCCATTGGGTTTAAGGACATCATAGTCCATAGAGTTTTAGCTCATTAGTTTGGGGGTGCGTCGAGAGTTATTAGTTACTGGGACACTCCACCTCTCTGAAGACGTTGAAGAATTACAACGACATGTATCAAAGGTGTGGAAAGATGTACCCTTGAACCAAATTCCAAATCGAGGAGTTATCAGTTCTGAGCATAGAGGTGTTTACCGCCGAAAGACGCGACCGGGACGTTGGGACGTCCGGCCTGAATTTTGGGGGCGGATGCTATTTGGTGCTATCCGCCTACCTCTCCGAAGATACCAAGTTGATTTATGGCACCATGTATCGATGGTTTAGATGGATGCGGCCGTTGTAGCAGACTTCGTCAGATTCCCCCTCATTGTGAAGGGTTTTTAATTGTGGGGACTCTCTTCCCTGCAGGCGCAAGCCCCTGCAGTTAATTACGCTACCGCATCGTGGTAACCACTTTCTCCTTCTCCAGATGGTCACTTCGTGTCGTGTGTGTTTGTTTTGTTTTTGGTTGCTCATGGATTGTATACGGAGACTAATTTATGTTGTCGCCCGTAGGGTGTGGATTAGTCCAAATCCGTATTTGGGTTTGGGTTGGTTTAAGGATCGTTAATCTCATTTGAGACTAAGATCAACTTAAACGTTTGTTAAGGATACGTTAGTCTAATTTTATACTAAGATCTACTTAACAGGATCGTTTAGATCCAACAAAAGAGCATTTGGGCTCTATTGTTTTAGTTTAGGGACGTTGCGGTCTATAAGTTTAAGGACATCATTGTCCATGGAGTTTAAGGACATCATAGTCCATAGTTTAAAGACGTCATAGTCTGTAAAGTTTAAAGACATCATAGTCTATGAGTTTAAGGACCTCGCAGTCTGTAAAGTTTAAGGACATCATAGTCCATGAGTTTAGGGACCTCATAGTCCGTAAAGTTTAAAGACATCATAGTCCAGTTTAAAGACGTCATAGTCTTTGAGGGTTTAGTTTAGGGACGTTGCGTTCCATAAGTTTAAGGACATCATAGTCCATGGAGTTTAGGGACCTCATAGTCCGTGGTAATTTAGAGATATCATAGTCTGTAAAGTTTAAGGACATCATAGTCCATGAGTTTAAGGACCCCACAGTCCGTAAAGTTTAAGGACATCATAGTCCATGAGTTTAAGGACCCCATAGTCTGTGGAATGTCTGGTTGTCGGGACCCGTCACCTCTCTGAAGAGGTTGAAGGATTACAACGAAAAATATCAGAGGAGTGAAGAGATGTACTCTTGAACCAATATTGGTTAGGAGATCTGTAGTCCAATTTGGGATTAGGATCAAAGATTTATGGGCATATGGGCTCAATTAATCTGAATTAGGGATCTGTGGCCAACTTAGGCTCGGCCCATTCAGTTAAAATGTTGGACATTTAATTAGGCTCAGTCCTTTTTCATTTAACAATGCTGAGCATTGGTTTGGGTTCTGACAACCGTTTTTGTCTTTTATTGAGTGCTGAGCACTCATTATAGCTCTGTGGCTTTATTTAAAGAACAATTTATGTTCCCTCAGCGCACACGTGAGGAGCACGTGGTGCGCTTGGCACTGAGCGCCAGTCAATGAGCGCAGAGCACTTCTGTTAATTAGCGCACACGTGAGGAGCACGTGGCGCGCTTGGCGCTGAGCGCCAGTCAAAGAGCGCAGAGCGCTTCTGTTAAGTAGCGCACACGTGAGGAGCACGTGGCGCGCTTGGAGCTGAGCGCCAGTCAAAGAGCGCAAAGTGCTTCTGTTAAGTAGCGTACACGTGAGGAGCACGTGGCGTGCTTGGCGCTGGTCGCCAGATTTGGAGCACTAAGGTACTTCTTATGAAGTAGCGCACACGTAAGGAGCACGTGGCGCGCTTGGGGCTGAGCGCCAGAAAATTAGTGCAGAACGCTTCTGATCAATTTTGTGATCTGAGAAATAAGTTCTCGCTTACAAGAGACTTTGTCTCATGGTTCTAAGAACAAAGTTCTTATTTTTATAGGAGATGTTACAATCTCTTCTATTTTCTTTTTTGAAAGACTTTGTCTTTGTAGATCTATGATCTGAAGAGAATGAAATTCTTCTCTCCCCTTTTTTTTATGATGAGATGCTATGATCTCTTTTTGTGAAAGACCTCGGTCTTATAGATCTATGATCTAAAAAAGAACTATGTTCTTCTTCCTTGATGAGATGTTTTTTATCTCTCTGTTTTTATCTTGAGGAAAAGTTCTTCTTCTCAGAGCTTGCTCTTTTCTTTTAAATTTCTCAAAGCTTGCGGAGGGGGGGTTCTTCTGTACGAGACTTGAAGTCTTGGGTCCTTTATATAGGGGAGGCTAATTTGTTGAATCAGTTGAAAAGATATTTTCTTTAATTGATTTGGGGATATTTTCCACCGTTGGATCTTTGATCCTAAGGCTTCTGTTTTACAGAAGGCAATCTTCTTGTTTTTAACGAGATTGAGTATATCTTTTCCCATACAGAACTTGTTCTGTTCCTTGGTGATTTTTAATCACCATTGGATCATTGATCCAATGGTGCTCTAATTTACAGAGCACAATCTTCCTTGTTTGGAAAGATTCTGAGGAGTATTTCCTTAACAGAATTTTATTATGGTAATTTGATGATTTATCATCTTCGTTGGATCTTTGATCCAACGGTCGGAAACATTTAGTTCTAGCGCTTGGCGCTCTCGTGCCTTGCACGTGAACGCTGCCTCAGAGTCTTTAACTCTCAGCGCTGACGCACTTTGCGCGAGCGCACTCGTGCTTTGCACGTGAGCGCTGCTTCGGAGCGCTGGCGCTCTTGGCGCCAGCGCACTCGTGCTTTGAACGTGAGCGCTGCTTCGGAGCGCTGGCGCCTTTGGCACGAGCGCACTCGTGCTTTACACGTGAGCGCTGCTTCAGAGCGCTGGCGCTCTTAGCGCGAGCGCTTTTATGAAGCGCTGCTTCATTTCGAATTTTAAAATTTGAACAGAGCTTTGCTCTGATTGGGGGAAACAAATGCCCCCCCACCGTTGCGCTCAAGTGGCTCACACGTGAGTGCAGCGGTGGCAGCATCTCCACCATTAGATTAACTTAGAAGTTGAAACGGCTCTCAGTGCCTATAAATAGGGCCTTTGGCCCTTGAGATGACCTCTGTTCATCTTCTTGTTTGTTTTTCTGAGAATTAATTCTCCTTTAGAGCACAGCTCTTTGTTTTAAGAACTTCTCTTAGAGAGAGTACCCTATCAAAAATTTCAGGTAAAGATTAAATCTTTGACGAGATTACTTTGTAATCTAGGGTTTCACCCATTAACAGAGCCTTGCTCTTTTTAAATCATATAGATTTTTAGGGTTTCCTAATAGAGCTTTGCTCTTTTCAAAACATATAAATTTGTTAATCTTTCATGAAGAACTCTTAAAGTTTGTTCATGGATCTTGAGGATCGTGGAATTTTTAATTCATTGAAAGCTTTGCTTTTAGGGTTTCTGATGGGTTGCTCCATCATCTTCACAGAGCATTGCTCTTCAAAAATTTTGAGGGGAATTTTATTCCTTTTATCATTAATTATGACAGATGTCATATCTGTTGGAGAGCACTACTCTCAAGGGAGGTTAACTCCTTGGCCCAAGGGGCCCTCATTAAATGAGAATTCTCTTAGGATTTCCTCATTTAATGACTGTCTCATCACATGATGAGACTGTTTTTATTAATGATGAGCCATCATCTATATTGTGTGGGTCCCCTTTGGTCCCTTTCCACTGCATTGCAGTGCGGTACGAATTTAAAGTACCAAATGACAGAACTTAAACTGTAGCATTGACGGCTAATTTTTTGTTCTTTTTCGCGCAGGTATTATGTCTTTCGACATTTCTTTCCCGTTTGTCCGTTCGGAAAGAGGATTCCCAAAAGCATCTGTGGACAGGAAAGTCTTCACGTTGATCAAAGATCACGACCCAGAGCAAAATAATCTTCATTTATGGGGAACATGGTACAGTCAGATCATCAGGGGTCGGCGGAGCTTTTCTTGCGTGGCACCTTGGAGCCTATTTCGACGATTCCTTACGCCGATGCACCTTCAGTGAACTATGCCATGGAGGAGGTCAACTGGCCCTCAGAGGGTTGCCTTCAACCTTCTATGGCTGCGATACCCGTACAGCCGCTGGCGGCTTTGGATACTTTAGGACGGCGTATATGCCAGGGCGAGTCGCGCCCTTGGGGACAGCCGTACATGATAGGCCTAACTCTTCGTCATCCAGCTGGGTATTTGCAGTGGGCCGCTACATTTTGTCGGCCAAGAGATCGATGCTACTGAAGCTTGGGTTGTACCCTGCCGTTTATGCATCTCTCTTTCAATATTCCGTGCCTCCTGCATGGTGGATCAAGGCTTTCCTGGAGCAATGGAATATTTTGTCCTACACCTTCCTTTTGTCGGATCGAGAAGTCTCAATATCTTTAGAGGAATTTGCAGAGATCTCTGGCTTACCCGTCAGGGGAGAACACTACGAAGAGCTGCTTCCTCCGGACAAATATATCTTTGCCAATAAATCAGTGGTAATGGGTCTTACCCCGGAGAACGCTATTCAACACAAATTCCCGAGCTTGATCAAGGTGTTGAATATATATAAAAGTCTATTTCTGGAGTCCGGAGGGCATGGAGTCAGCTACACAGACTTCATCGCTCGCTTTCTTCGTCCGGAAGCCTTATCGAAGCAAGCTGCGCTGTTCGCCAAGCTTGACGATCCGTTTGGTTTTGGTTCGGATAACCAACCGACGACGGAGGCAGATTTAAAAGGTTTCTTTAGTCCAGTTGTTCCTGTCGTTCCCTTCGCGGAGCTTGCTGCTCCGGACGTCGATGAAGAAACGTTCGTGCTGGGGTTCATTGGCTTATGGCTAAACTGGTTCGTGCTTCCGATGCACCCTCGCCATATGAGGCCATCAGTCTTTTACCCAGCCCATCGTATAGTTGCGGGAATGCAAGTGGCTATCGGAATTGCTGGATTGGCACACCTGTACCATGGTCTCAGCTTAGCGGCGGATACCACTCAGCCAGGGGTACAGCTCGTCACTTTCTCGCTGCAGTATTTTACGTCATGGATCGAGCTGCACGTTCTTGGCGCTTTTGGTGCCCATAAACGACCTCGTTTCTACGACAGTTACAACTTCCCTCGGATTATGCGCCTAGTTGACGCGTCTGTTTTAAATCCGTCATAGCGGGAGGCTAGGGGTTTGCTCCTTCATCCGCGTATGGTTGGGGACGGCATGACCTTTGTCGATAAGGTTTTATCATCGGCAAAGAATTCGCAAAAACGTTGCAGCCTCTGCGTGATACTTTTAAAGATAGGGCCTCTACCTTGAAATCTCGAGAGATTCTTCATCTATATTCCATCAGGCCGGGCTTTCTCGTGTTTAGGTGGAATGATTCGGCGTTGTTCATGAGGTACAACCCGCACCGTTTCGCCCAGCAATCAGGTTATAATCAAGGCGTCCCGCTCGAGGCCTTCCTAGCTGAGCTAGTTGCCACAGAAGAGGGCATTCGCAATGCATTACACCATTTTATGCGGTTGAACACCGGCTCCAATTTCTTTATCAATGAGCCGAGTTGCGTTCCGCGAATCTTGAACGTATATGTGGCGTGGTATCAATATTCGATGGGCGCCGTCATTAAGGAAGAAAAGCGATTGTTGCTTGATTGCAAGGGGCACCGCCCCCACTGGTAATCCAGCCGTTCCTTTGAAGCGACGGACCATCGTTCGTCCTCCCTTAAGAGAAGCTGCTGCGGCTGTGGTACCACGCGTTATGCCTGAGCTGCCCCTACCCCGCGTGCCTGTAGAAGCGGTAGCAGTGGCGTCTCTCGAGTCCGGAGTGGGTGCGGAAATATGGACCCGTCGCCCCAAATTGCCCGCCAAGCGCAAGCTTGTGTTATCGGCTTCCGGCACTCGCTCACAGAAGAAAAAGAAGTCGATACTTTCTGCAGACGTTGTATTCGGCCAGGAGCCTCATGCTCCTTACAGCGAGGGCCTAAGTGAGTATGGAACCAACGAAGGTTTGTTTATGGCGCCGAATGATACCGATCTAGATGCTGCCATCGCGATTTCAAAGCAACTAGCTCGCGATCAAGCGGCACTAAACACCATCGCACAATCAGGTATACTTCGGTCATATCTTTTCGCGGCTATTTTAATTATTAGGCTTTGACTGACTCTTTCTTCTTCAACAGGTATCTCCGCCGAAAGGCTCTCGCAGCTTCTCTCAAGACTTTTGAGGAGGAAGAGAGGCTTCGCGCTTCCTTGGGCCTCGGTATATTTCGGCTAATTGTGCCTCCATTCCCTTTTTTCTTCATGGGTAGTCTGACCCTTTTTTTTTTATCTTTTTACAGAGACTTGCAGTGCCGATCCCGCATGGTGGCTCGGCGACGCTTCCAGGGCCGGCTGCCGGAGTCCCAACACCCCCAATATTGCCAAAAGAGGCTTCGCTTAAGCAGCCGATGATGGACGCCGTAACGGCTCCAGAGGTAGCTCCTGGCTCGGGCGATGACGTCACTTTGATGGAGGTCTTGAGGAAGTATTTCTCGCTGTCAAGGCTAACAAGAAGCGCAGGAAGCGTGCGGTGAGGGAACATGATGTCAGCTTGGCCATGGGTGCAGGTTCAAGTGCCATTCCATACGTCACTATTTCTTCCGAAGACGCCCCAGCTGCCCTGTTTACCACTCATAGACAGGTCATGTGCGCAACTCGGGAGGCAACTGAGAATCCATCGCCAGGTTATGTAATGCTCGGTCTTTTCATTTTTACTCAACCCGCAAATTCTGATATAACATATCTTGCAGGGCCAAGCATTAGCGATGAGGTGGTAGGTGAGAAGACGGAGACCACTGAGCCCGAAGTGGTTACTCTCTCTCGGGAGTCTGGGACTGTCCCAATCACCGCTCTTTCTCCTTGTGGTTCCCTGCTATCAGTGGGCATTACGAGCATTATGACGACTCTCGTCGAATCAGGGGACGAAGCTGTGGGTGCAGAAACTATTCCCGTGGAGGAGAGCGAAGAGGCCACTGCACCTAGTGATGCTCTCGCCGCGGTTTCGATTAGCGACCTATCGGGTAGATCTTGGGTCACTGTTTTCTTTTTACTTTAGATCCCATTCAGCCCCATCTGATGACGTTTTATTTGCAGGTGCAGTGGATGCAGAGATTAAGCCATCTGAAGCGCCTTTGGTCACTGCTGTGATGGCTGTTGTTCCATTACCTTCTCCTATGTCGTCTGGAGTGCTGGAAGGTATATGTTTGCGACTTATCGGTTTCATTGTGGGTAATATACTCTATGTACTGACATCAAATTGTTACACCCTTGCAGGAGTCCTTTTTGACCATCTATATCAGTTGCTGAACCCACATTTCTCCTTCCAGTCGGAGATTGCTCTGTCTGGTGGCATCGGTGAGTATAGTCTTTAGCCAATATCTTTTTCCCCCATTTTTTACAGGCAGCCAAGTCGTTGCTAATTCTTCTTTGCCTTGACTTTAGCACTACAGATTGAAGGAGGGGACGAGAGAATAGTTGCGCCACCGGTACTCCCGGCTTTGCCACCTGTCGCAGCCGGTATAGTAGACTTCATCACTCATGTGACTTCTTCATTTCGCGAATTAGCTTTTACTCCTAATTCATTTTGCAGCAATCGTACCGGCTCCTGCTCCCGTCGATTCTTGCATACTAATGCCAGCAGGACCCTTTTCTAGACGTCCATCTTCTAACGGTGCTGCGACCGGCCTACGTATGTTGAGCGAATACGTCGAGGAACTTGACGCGGAAGCCTCTACATTCGCTGCAGATTTTGCTGCCGAGGTTAATCCAATACTGGTGACGCTTGTAAACTTCCATAACGAAGGCGTCGTTGAGTCTTGGGTTAATCACTGCAGGAAGATTGAGGCCTGCCTGCATGAGCTTGAGCTCAGGCGTCCTGCTCCCGAGGTTCTGGCTTTGAACTCCCAGCGAGCTGCATGGGTTGAGCAAAGTGCCTTTTTCCTTCGCCATTTCGAACAAGAGGCGATCCTCAAGCGAAAGGAACATAAGGCGACTTCCGCTGAGTCTATCCAACTGCGTGCCCAGGTCGAAGCGAATGCTGCGCAGCTGAACTCCATCTTCGAAAACCTTCAACGATGCATTTCTGACGGGCTGGTACTGAGGAAAAAGCTTGACTTTTCTGAGCAGGTCGCGCAGAGTCAGGAGGCTGTTCAGCAGGAAATTGATGAGAAACTTTCATCCTGTCTGCAGCAATGGGCCCAAGTCGAAGCGGAGTTGGCCGTGGTGGCTGATCGCGAAAATGAGCTGAGAGGAGTGCGCGAGCAACTGGCTGATTTATTGAAAACGCCTCCTTCTCAGCAGCTGCCTTTGTATCGATTGTACATTTGTAATATATGAATAACATGTATTCATTCATTTTGATTCTTTCATATGATGTATCTTGTACTCAATTGTATTTATGAATAAAAGATACATTTTTTGTACTATCTTATGTTATCGCCTTCTTTCCTTTCCTTTGTTGTCATTGGCATGTTACTTTAGCAAATGTGTCCTATAGATAATAGTCCATCTTAGCCTCTATGTAGGGTAGCGATGGCTTAGGAAACAAGTTCAGGTCTGCTTCCTGAGGCTTTTCAACTTTGTGAGCCGTGAGGGTCTCATAAAGACTTTTCTCCCTACGAGTCGAGAGGATCTCATAGGTGTATTTTCTCCTTAGGAATCGTGAGGATTCCTAAGTGCATTTTTTTTAGAGTCGTAAGGATCTCACAAGAGAATTTTCTTCTTTACAAATCGAGAGGACTCGTAAGTGATTGATGAGTTGACTTGTTCCCGGGTTGAAGCGTTGCTTTGACGGGGAGGTTGAGGGTCGACTTTCTCCGTTTGCTACGGTGTTGTTGGGGTCGAAAATTGCACCCCGGTTGACCAAGTCAAAATCAAGGTCAACCCCAAGCCAGGTGGGCCCAAGCCCATATCAACTGGGCCCATGCCTGAGTCGAGCCAGAACATGAAGCGGCCGGCCTCCCCATGCAAATCATGTAAAAAATAATTTTAATGTAATTTTTATGGGCATAAAGCCAAATTTTTGTAAGCCCGTGGCTTATGTGCAAAAAGAAATGGCACATGAGCCATGGGATGGGCAAAATGCCATTTTGTAAAGCCCAAGGGGCTACATGTAAATATGTAAGCCTATATAAGGCAACATGACGATGAATAAAGGATAGACTTTTCATTTCCCTCAAAATCTAGGGTATGTTCCTTTTTCCCCTTTCTGAAGGTTCTAAACCTTTTTCTTTCTTGTGAATTAAATCAAGTGTTTTACTCTTCATTTTCCAAAACTAAATAGTTTTTCACCATAAAACCCACAAAGGGGAACTCAGATCTTCCATCAGATCCCAGAAAGGAGAGATTTTTAAAATCTCATATTTCTTGATCTTCAAGATCCGGCCAACAAAGGAAGAAGAAGGAGACCCGTCTCTAGAAACCCCACTTTGGGGAAGAACTAGGGCTCAAGGGGAGAAGCCCTTTCATCGGTTTCAAAACATCCTAGGAGTTTAACTCCTCACACACACACACACACACACACACACATACAAAATAATAAGTGCTCCTTTCTGGGAGTACAACTCCCATTGCAGGGACCAAGTCCCTTTTGCCGCCCGAACGCCCACGTGCAGACACGTGGGGCGCTAGCGCTCAAAGCGCTAGCGCCCTTGCACTCGAAGCGCTAGCGCCCACGTGCTGACACGTGGGGCGCTAGCGCTCAAAGCGCTAGCGCTCGAGCGTCCACGTGCTGACATGTGGGGCGCTAGCGCTCAAAGCGCTAGTGCCCTTGCGCTCATAGCGCTAGCGCCCGAGCGTCCACGTGCTGACACGTGAAGCGCTAGCGCTCAATGCGCTAGCGCCCTTGCGCTCAGAGCGCTAGCGCCCAAACGCCCACGTGCTGACACGTAGGGCGCTCGCGCCCAAAGCGCTCACGCCCGAGCGCCCATGTGCCTGGCACGTGGGGCGCTAGCGCTCTTGCGCTCAAAGCGCTAGCACCCAAAGCGCTAGCACCCAAAGCGCTGGTGCTTTTTCCCACGCATCCTTTGGATGCCCTTTCCCATTTTTTTATTTTTATTTTTATATATATGTATGTACACACACACACCACGCATACTCTACAACACTACCCCTATCAAAAAAAATTTGGGCCGGGGCGCTGCCCTGCACCCCGCAAAGAGGCTGCTAGCCTCCTTGACCCCCAGCCCGCTATCCGGGTAGCAGGACCCCGTAAAAAACTCTGCGTGGCTCTTGATATATCCAAGCCTCCTCCAAAACAAAACACACATACACTGCACATTGAGTTCGCATGACCAGTTTAACCCGCCAATCGGAGGTTCCCTCGCTCCAAAGGCGAGGGGTAATTAACGACAGCTTAGTCCGCGGTTGCCGGAGATTCGGATCCCCATAATTATTAAACCCCAGCCTACCCTAGGAAGGGGGAATCTGTAGTACGCCTGACAAGCGCGCGCGTATTCCCATCTCAATGGGGTGACGAAAAACACCCTACAGGTTCTGGCACGCCCGGTGGGACCTATCTCTCCTCCCATATTTCGGGTTAAACGTTCATGCGAACTCAATCAATATACATGTCTATATTAATACTAAAATAATGCTCTTTCATGCAGGTTTTTAAGCAACCACTTTTCAACAATGTCTCCAAAGATAATCTCGGCTCTCAGCACAGCTCCCATCTCCTACACGATGAAGATGGACGCCAGGACGGTCCTCCCGGCTAGTCTCGGGCGACAGTGGGAAGAACCGCTGCTAAAATTTGGGTCTATTCTGTTTGTCTCGGCTAATGCCATCCCTGCTCCACAAGCCCCTGTGACAGACAAACCGGTCTCGAAAGGCAAGAGGCCAAATGTGGTGGTCTTGAAGGCGCCCCAACTCAAACGCAATGAACGGCTCTCCTTGGCCCCAGCTGGGGGCAAGGCCATCAACACCAACAAAGCAACAGGGCGTCTCGAGCAAGCTCCGGTGATACTCCTGACAACTGCTCAATTGGGTATCTTCTCTAAGCTCCCTATCACTCAGCCTATGGCGGCTTCCCGAAGAGCAGAAGCCTGCCAAGCGCTCAAGGCAGAGAAGCTGAGGCAGAAGCGGCTCAGATACAGAGCCAACAAAAGGGCTAAGGCTCAGGCCATGTTAAAATTTATGAATTTCCAAAACCAGGACCGCTCCGTGAAGTCAGCCGCCAAAGATAAAGAGATGGCTGGGTACGTGGTCCGCACTGTCTATATGGTCGAACATGAAGAAACGATCCCTCCTATGCTTCACAGCCAGGGTGATGATACGGTGGATGCTCCCCAACATCAACTCGATCTAAATGATGAAGAGCCCGCTCAGGCTGATGAGCCAAAAGAGCCCGGGGTTCCTACGGAATTGTGCTCAGGCAATAAGGATGACCCGGTTGTCATAACCGGAACTACAGAACAAGCGTTATTCCAATGGCTTCAGAGGCAGCTTCAGGACAGAGATGAGAAGTTAGCCAAGGTACAATCTAAGGTCGACGAATTGGCAAACGTCGCGGCAGATCTCGCGACCCAAATCGCCCGATTGCAATTACAGCAGAATCAAATTTTGGTTCATGAGCCAGGGATTGATACCCGGAGGCAGCCAACTGATACCCCTTTCAACCTAAGGGCGGAGCACCTTCGCGAAAAACGGCCGCGATCTGCCTCCAGTCCCTCCGATACATACACCAAAGGGGAATCTCCTCTGAAAGAGAGACTGGATAAGGCATATTCCTTCAAAAGGGAAAAAGTCCACAAGATATTCAGGGACGCCCTAAGAAACGGTCTACAACTGCCAGAATCAAAGAGACCGCAAGAAGCGAATATGACCGACGACCCAAAATATTGCCCCTATCACAGGGTGATAGGTCATGCCATTGAGGACTGCTTCGTCTTCAAAGATTGGGTCGAAAGGCAATACAAGACGGGAGAGATAGAACTTTCTAAAGGCGTGTTAGCAAATAGTCAAGCTACGACCGCCGATTTCATACAAATGAAGACCGAAGCCTTTCGGGAACCTAATCCTCCCAGACATGTGCTATTATTTGGAAAGGGCGAACCAAAGACTGATCGGCCTCAAGAACCGGCATCAGTGAGGGCACCTACTCAAATGGAGAGAAAGAAGAAGGTGTACTCCTTCAGGAGGGATGAGGTCCACAATATATTCGAGGAAGCCTTGAACAACGGTTTGCAATTGCCTATTCCGAAGAGGCCACATGAAATGAATATGACCGGCAATCCCGTATACTGCCCATACCATAGGGTGGTGAGTCATGCTATTGAAGACTGCAGTGTTTTTAAAGATTGGGCAGAGGACCAATACAAGCTTGGAAAAATCTCACAGTCCTCGGATGTATCGGCAAGCCACAGAGCTACGGTCATCAATACAGCTCCGCCAAGATCAAAATTCAAGGAGCTGGGATAAGCAAAGATAACTACCACGTCGTTAAACTGGGAACAATCGACCTATAAGTTGTTAAACTGGAATGTAAAATATATATATATATATATATATATATATATATATGTAAATAAAAAAAATGTGTAAATAAAAAAAAAGGAATGTGTAAATAAATAAATAAAAAGAAAAGCTGAAATGATGGGGCAACCGCGAATAAAAGCCGAAATGATGGGGCAATCGCGATCTTCGCGATAAGAAAAGCTGAAATGATAGAGCAATCGCGGTAAAACAAAAAAAACAAAAAAAAAACAAAACAACGGCGAATGATGAGTCGCTCCTGGTATCATATTCCAGTGCAGCGATGCAGACGCCAACCAAAATCCAATTTCTTAAAATTCTCCCGGTCCTACGGCCAGTCCCCAAATTGACTACCGTATACAATCCACGGGCTCAAATAATTCTCACCATACCCCTGCCCCACCGCAATCACCAGTCCCGCGGTTGGTCTCCGCCCTTGGAATTATGCTCCATTGGAAAGACCCATTCATGTGTCCTCACGATGCATGAGGAGAACAAACCTTCGTGGGATCCTTACGACTCACCAAGGAAAAACACACTTGGGAGTCCTCACGACTCCCAAGGAGAAAATACACCTACGGGATCCTTACGACTCATAGGGAGAAAATGCTTTTATGGGACTCTCACGGCCCATAAAATTGAAAAGCCTTAGGCGATAGGGATCTAAACCTGTCTCCTAAGCCATCGCTCCCCAATCTCCAAGTGGCGAATGATGAGTCGCTCCTGGTACCATATTCTAGTGCAGCGATGCAGACGCCAACCAAATTCCAAGTCCTATACCCCTAACGGCGAATGATGAGTCGCTCCTGGTACCGTATTCCAGTGCAGCGATTCAGACGCCAACAAAGTCCCGAAATGTTTCCGTCCCTACGGTCTGGATCATACATCCTGCAAAACCGTATACAATCCACGGGAGTAAAACGATCCCAATCTCTTCCAAGTCCTACCGGTGAGACCACGTTCAAAGTCCCACCAAAAATTAAAATAAAATAAAAAAATAAAAAAATAAAAAAATGGGCACGGATGAAAACCCGAAAGGGTTCCGTGAGTAAAAACAGCAGGACTGTCGGCGAGTTTGTGAAAACCCGAAAGGGCGCAAACTCGTAAAAAAAATAAAAAAAATAAAAAAAGATGAAATGCACTCACGAAGTCCTATCGACTTTGTGAGGAGAAAATTCCTGCGTGAGATCCTTACGACTCACAAAGGAGCAACACACTTGGGGGTCCTCACGACTCCTAAGGAGAAAATACACCTACGGGATCCTTACGACCCGTAGGGAGAAAATGCTTTGTGAGGCCCTTACGGCTCACGAAATTGAAAAGTCTTAGGTGATAGGGACCTAAAACCTGTCTCCTAAGCCATCGCTTCCTGATAAGAAAGCGCAAATGATGATTTGCTCCTGGTACCATATTCCAGTGTAGCGATACTAATGCCAAGCAAAAACCAATTCCCAAATCCTCCCGGGGCAAATGATGAGTTGCTCCTGGCATTATTCCAGTGCAGCAATGCAGATGCCAAACAAAAACCAAAATCCCAAAATCCTCTCAAAGACAGATGATGATTCGCTCCCGGTACCATATCCCAGTGTAGCGATGCTGATGTCAACCCAAATCACAATCAACAAGTCAACTTCAACTCCGACACCGCAGAAAGCGGAGCAAGTCAGAATCCAATCTCGACACTGCAAGAAGCAGAGCAAGTCAAATCGAGCGTCGACTGTCCATGTCGTAAAAAGGGCAGTGCAGGCTTCCTACAAATCGGGAACCAAATCGCTCCGGATCAGAGTGTCGACCGTCCATGTCGCAAAAAGGGCAGTGCAGGGTTCCCACAAATTGGGAACCAAATTGGTCCAGATCAGAGCGTCGACCGTCCATGTCGCAAAAAGGGCAGTGCAGGCTTCCTACAAAGCAGGAATCAGATCACTTCGGGCCAGGAAAAAGTCTACCACGGACACTCCGTCTCGGAGACACGTCAAGCGTCGACCGTCCATGTTGCAAAAAGGGCAGTGCAGGCTTCCCACAAATCAGGAACCAAATCGCTCCGGATCAGAGCGTCGACCGCCCATGTCGCAAAAAGGGCAGTGCAGGCTTCCCACAAATCGGGAACCAAATCCCTCCGGATCAGAGCGTCGACCGTCCATGTCGCAAAAAGGGCAGTGCAGGCTTCCCACAAATCGGGAACCAAATCGCTCCAGATCAGAGCGTCGACTGTTCATGTCGCAAAAAGAGCAGTGCAGGCTTCCAACAAAGCAGGAACCAGATCACTCCGGGCCAGGGAAAAGTCTACCACGGACACTCCGTCTCGGAGACGCGTCAAGCGTCGACCATCCATGTCGCAAAAAGGGCAGTGCAGGCTTCCTACAAATCGGGAACCAAATCGTTCCGGATCAGAGCATCGACCGTCCATGTCGCAAAAAGGGCAGTGCATGCTTCCTACAAACCGGGAACCAAATTGCTCCGGATCAGAGCGTCGACCGTCCATGTCGCAAAAAGGGCAGTGCAGGCTTCCCACAAATCGGGAACCAAATCGCTCCGGATCAGAGCGTCGACCGTCCATGTCGCAAAAAGGGCAGTGCAGGCTTCCTACAAAGCAGGAACCAGATCACTCCGGGCCAGGGAAAAGTCTACCACGGACACTCCATCTCGGAGACGCGTCAAGCGTTGACCGTCCATGTCGCAAAAAGTGCAGTGCAGGCTTCCCACAAATCGGGAACCAAATCGCTCCGGATCAGAGCGTCGACCGTCCATGTCGCAAAAAGGGCAGTGCAGGCTTCCCACAAATCGGGAACCAAATCGCTCCGGATCAGAGCGTCGACCGTCAATGTCGCAAAAAGGGCAGTGCAGGCTTCCCACAAATCGGGAACCAAATCGCTCCGGATCAGAGCGTCGACCGTCCATGTCGCAAAAAGGGCAGTGCAGACTTTCTACAAAGTAGGAACCGGATCACTCTGGGCCAGGGAAACGTCTACCACGGACACTCCGTCTCAGAAACGCGTCAAGCGTCGACCGTCCATGTCATAAAAAAGGGCAGTGCAGGCTTCTCACAAATCGGGAACCAAATCGCTCCGGATCAGAGCGTCGACCGTCCATGTCGCAAAAAGGGCAGTGCAGGCTTCCTACAAAGCGGGAACCAAATCGCTCCGGGCCAGGAAAACGTCTACCACAGACAGTCCGTCTCGGAGACGCGTCAAGCGTCGACCGTCCATATCGTTGGGATTCAGCTTGATAATTTTTCCAAGAGGCTCTCGGTCCTTATTTATACTCACAGAGCCGGAATCCTAGTTTCCCAATATGGTAACTAGTTGTTACGATTCTAACCAAAAAATCCAGAATCCCAACTCCCTTAAAGTGCGGTGGAACCGCGGCCGTTGGATGGGTTTGACCGCGGATCCGCGGTCTTATGGCGGGATCTTGGCCTTAAATTTCTAGGGCTTCATCTATGTAGCTTTTGCTGATCTTTTGAATATCTAGACTTTGAAAATCTTCTCTATATTTCTGCCAGAATTGGTTTCTTCAATTTACTTGAATATCTTCGGCAGATTTGATCTCGCCAACTCGGATTTCCTTGATTTTAGTCATGATATAATTCCTGCACAATTATCTCAATAAATGATGTTAGTAGAATTTGTTTTCATTGAGATATTATCTTAACCATTTTTCATGATATTTTAGTTTTAAGAGAATTGGTCAAAGATATTTCATATTAAAATAGTCCAAATATTATATGAATATTATATGCTTACCATTTTCCTTTATAATGTTAATTATAATATATAAACACATGAAAATAGTATTTTTACGGATAAACCCTTATTTATGTCATATTTATAATAAACATCTTTTATTATATATAAATAGTAAGGAAAATGTCATATTAAAAGTGCAGTTTTATCAACTGAACAAATACCCCCAAACTTATCTTTGATCGTCCCGAGCAAACTAGTTTTTCAAAAGAAGGAGAAAAGGAAAGAAAAAACTAAGTAGCACACTTTCGTAGGCAACACGATTGCACTGAGCACGTGCAACAAGCCGTTAAACCTCTAGGTGTCCCTAGTAGGAGGAGTGTTGTCTCCTGAGGGTTTTCAGCGGATTACACCCACAAAATCCTATAATAAAAGAAAGATGGTGAAAGTTACATACAAAGATAAGAACTTATAAAAGAAAATACTTGAAAATAAGAGTTTCCAACTATACTAGCTTTTCGGTTGCTATGAGCCCTATCTTAATGGCCGTGAAAAGATATTAGAAACCAAATCATCCCTCAATAAAACATCGCCTTTAGTCTTCCTCCCTATCTTTCTTCCAAATATTGATCATATACCCCTACGTGTATGTAAAATATATCTCTACACTTAGAGAATTTAATTCAAGCTATCATACTCTTGTCCATCTTCCAAAGTACTTTATAGTTGGTGAATATTTTAGATGGAATTGCTCACACATCCTTCATGCGACCGTTAATACTTCTTAAGGTACTAACCGACCGATTACAAAATGTGCTCGCGCATTTAGAAGTAATTCCTCGTCTTACAACACCTAAGGCTTAGCAGTGGCTCCCAAACCAGTTGGTCTAAAGCACTAGGTGATAAAGCACCTTCGCTATATTTTTTTTATGCTGCCTTGGTAATTACAAAACCAGTGTTCATTTTTTTTCTTCACCACCACTTACACACACACACACACACTAAGGCTTTTAGACAAGAGCATTTCAAGGTATCCTCTACTTTCCCAAGTTTCAAGTTGTGTGTAAGTGCGTATAGTAAGGTATCAACGTTCAAATGTTTGGCGTCAAGAATAAGGACTATTTTTCAGACTTAATTTTATCCTCAGATTAGCAATTTCCTTCATCTTACTAACCCTTGGGACAACAGCTCATAACTACTTATTACTAGTTTTGTTTAAGAAAATATCTAACTTTCTTATTTTTCTTAAACTATTCCTATCTTTCATATATAATTTTTCACTTTCTACTCTTTTATTATCAAAAAAAATTTGTGCTTATATATAGTATAGTGCAAAGTAACGCGTAAATAAGCACAAACCTTCCCCAAACCTGTTTGCAGCAGTGTCCTCACTGTTGTCTCTTTTAAATCTCAAAAACCTGTAGACTTGGCAGGAAAGGTTATTAACGGGGGCAACAAAAATTGAAAGTGATAATCCTCCCCCAAACTTATTTTTGGCTCATAATTTTGTAAAAATTTTCTTTCAAGAGCCAACATATCCCCCCCAAACTTGAGTAAAATAGTATTAAGCATTTAAAATTATTAGGGGGGTTTAAAGTTATTGGTCAAAGTAAAGCCTTACAAATACCAAAAGTCAACACCAACCATTCAAAAATTTTATCGATGAAACGTACTGGTTGGTGGAAAATCAGAGATTTGAAGAAGTGGGGAGATAGGGGGTGGTAAAGAACGGGTTTACGTCTCGGTTTGTAGAGACGAAACAATGATGGTGGATTACTCGCATTCTTGTTGTTGATAGGAAGAAGTGGTGATGGTTCAACTTCCTTATGTTGAGGTTGATTCATCACAACAGCCATATTTTCTAAGAATGCGAGTTCGTCAGCGAAAATTTCTTCAAAACTTTCATCGATATCCCGAATAATAATCTCATCGGAAAGAACGGGATGATACTCGGACTCCATGAAAGGTCCATATTCAGTGTTAGATGTTGACCCGGACAACAATGTAATAGCGGAGTCGAGATCAGTATCATGAAGCTCTTCAATTTCGCTGCTGTCGGAATCTATTGTTTCGACAGAACACATATGAGCATAGGGTTCGGAGGGTTCACTTCCCAACTTGTAAATGTTAAGCTCAATTGACTTCTTCCCAAAGGATAGGGTCATAGAGCCGTTTCGGCAATTGATTACAGCATTGGAAGTCGCAAGAAAAGGTCGACCTAAAATTACCGGAATTTGGTTTCGTGGGTTCGCTACAGGTTGTGTATCAATAACGATAAAGTCCACAGGAAATATAAATTCCCCGACTTTGATTAACACATCCTCTAGCTCACCCCTAGGTTGGGTGATAGATCGATTGGCCATCTAAAGAGTGCAATACGCAGGTTTTAACTCTCCGATCCCTAATTGCTCATAAACAGAATACGGAAGCAAGTTAACACTAGCACCTAAATCAAGTAGAGCACGGTTGATATTTTTACCCCCAATAGAAATAGAAATTGTAGGACTTCCGGGGTCCTTTCAATTCTTGGGTAGTTGTTGTGTAAAAGCAGTGCTCACATTACTCGCAAGGAAAACTTTTTTAGGTACTTGAACTTTTTTCTTCCTAGTGCACAAGTCCTTTAGGATTTTCGCATAAGACGGAACTTGTTGAATAGCATCTAGGAGAGGAATGTTTATGTTAACTTGGTTAAAAATTTCCACAATGTTCTCCATTTGTGGACTTGGTCTGTTGCCCCTTAACCTGTTTGGATAAGGTACTTTATCAATAAGGGTGGGGTCCAACATTGAAAAGAATTGTGGGGATGGAATGGATCCCAGAATTGGAGTGGGGATCGTTTTAGATAGATTTGTGGATGTGGGCTGAGTGTTCGAGCCTTGGGGAAAATGGAAAATAGGCTCGGAAGAAGGTGGGAGACTAGACGAATTAGGGGAAGAAGTTGAAGCTGGGGTTTTATTGGTATCACTAACGTTATCAACTTGTTCACCCACTCGGTTATCCAGCACTCTTCTCGATCTCAACGTAATAACGGCACTCACATTATAACTTTGTGAGTAGCCAGGATTTGGTACGGGTTGAGACGGAAGTTTCTCTTTCTCTCTAGCACTCATTTCGCGTTTAATCGTGCAATTTGGGCTTCTATTGATTTAATACTCTCACCGTGGGAGGCGGATTCTTTCTTTATGGTATCAATAGAGGACCTCATATCAGCCGTCATTTGGATTGAATGTTTCATAAACAAATACAAAGTTTGTGCGAGCGAAGAGGAGTTATCGGTACCGGTCGAATTATTAGAAGGTACAGAATTGTTGACCGGATTTTAAAAATTTTGTGATTGAAAGGGGTGCTGGTTCTGTTGTGGTGGTTGCTGTTGCTATGGAGGAGGTCTTTGGTAATTGCTTTGGAACTGATTTTGATTTTGATTTTGGTTTTGGTTCCAAGCAAAATTAGGATGATTCCTACACCCCTGATTGTATGTGGAAGAATGTGGATCGTTTCTAGGTCGCTGCTGAAAAGTAGTATTAGTTTGCTCGTGACCTTGAAACGGTGCACTCATAGGACATTCTTCCGTCAAGTGTGATGGATCGGAACATCAACTACACACGGTTTTATGAAGCGTAACCTGGTATAGGGAGGCTAATGAAAATTTGTTTTCCATAGTTTCGAGTTTCTTTTGTATCGCTACCATTTCAGATTTTACTGCGATGGAAACATCGAGCTGATGAATGCCTCCCGTAGATGAAGGTGGTCTGACGCTTTCCCATTGCAAAGTGTTTTCAGCAAGATCTTCCAGATATTTCCAGGCTTCACCGTCGTCTTTGGACATGAAATTGCATTGACACATTGTTTCAAGCATCTGCTTTGTCGCTAGATTAATGCCCTCATATATAATTCAGCACAAATTCCATCTTTGTATTTCATGATGAGGACATTGGACAAGCAGATCCTTGAAACGTTCAAAGCACTTCCAAAATGGTTCATTGGGAAGCTGGGTGAACTGGTTGATCTCGCTCCTAACACGGGCGGCCTTATGATTTGGGTAAAATTTCTTAAGGAATGCTATCACGAATTCATCCCAATTGGCAATAGAGTGTGCGGCAGTATTATAAAGCTATTTTTCTGCCAAATCGCACAAAGTGAATGGGAGAAGATGCAAGCGCATAGCATCCACAGACAGTTGTGACGTACCCATCATTACGCATACGTTTTCGAATTTAGTGATGAAAACGTACGCGTCTTCAGACTCGAGCCCGTGAAATTTGGGCAACAGGTTGATGTAGTGGGGTTTAATTTCAAAATTATCCCCGTTGGCTGGTGGAATGGATAGACAAGTAGCAAGTGGATCACAGATAGAATAGCATCTCTCTTGGAGAGAAATGCGCGGTTGATTCTGCTCACCTACGAGTGGTGGCAGGGTAGTATTATAATTTGATGGAGTACCATCCATCTCGGTCGATATGGTGGGTGGTGGGGGAAAAGGCGATGAAGAAGTACCGACTTCGGAGTCGATAGCAGGAACGCGGACAAGACGGGCACTACAATCCCGTGTCCAGCCAAGCATGCACTAAACGGGTTTAGCACAAGTGGCAGCGTGCGTGTGATTTAAAATTGGTTTGTTTTTTTGAAAAAAGTGGGACTTTAAAACAAATCACACAAAAATGCACAAACAGCCCTAGAACTGAGGTTACCTAGGTCAAGTCTCTAAACCGCTCCTAGACTTCCAAAGGACAAGCCGCAGGATCAATCCTCTACCACCTCTTTACTACTCTTGTGGCCAGATAAGTGCCAGGTAAGTGGGAGGTATCCGCTATACGAATCACCGAAAATAGCGGGCCTAATTAAGTAACCACTTTCCTTCGACACACTTGCCTAGACACTACAAAAGTAATGTGGATAAGTGATAGATTACTCACGACCTTCCTCTGTCCTTATTGAGCGCGATAGTCCTTAGAGTTTTGTCTAGATATTTTTTAAATTAATGTAGGGTTGATGCGGATGCTCGTTTTGTGATTTGTGTGGCTTAGGAAGGGTGATGAAATCCCCACCTAATCTGAATTTTGGTCTTGCCCTTTAAAATCCGTATTAAAATATAAAATAACAAACCAATAACAAAACTTTGCAAAAAGATTTTTGAGCGGCGATATTTTGCAAAGAAACCTGCAGAAAAGATATTTTATTGGATTTCAGAGGAGAGAGAATGAGTTGAAAAATTCACCAGAGAAGTTTGGAACCCTAATTCCTCACTTAAGCCGCGGATCCGCCGCTAAAATAGCCTTTCTGCCGCGCTTCCGCCGTGCTTTAAGGGAATGTTTTGATGATTTTTGCTATGTGGCCTCCTGTGCTCCTCTGGATCTTGATGAATGTCTCTGGCTCTCTGTTTCCTCAAGTCTGCAACTCCAGATCCCCTCGCAAAATTCACACAATAATCGTTAAATATACAATTTGCAGTTTTGTTTTGTTTATGATAATGATCGAATAAGAATTCAACATAAATAGTAAGAATAAAAAATTACGCACGTATCCCCGGCAACGACGCCATTTGATTGATCTGTTTTTTTTATGTGCAGTAGTTAACCGCAATCAGAACGGTGTCGCGCGTAGCTAGACCGAGGTGAGTACGGGTCGTCCTCAGGGAAACGTGGAACCTTTTATTCTTACTTTAGGCGTGTTGAGAAAGGGGAAGAATAAAGAATAGTGGAAATAGTTTCTAGATCTACGTTAAACACGGATACAAAATATAGATCTAAATTAACTACGGATGTAAGTTTAATATTAAAAGGGGGCTTGTAGGGTTCATTAAGATTTAGTAGTCATGGATGATTAATTAAAGATTACTCTTTTTATCCTTTAATAGATTTAAAACTAGATCGACAGTGATATATGTAGATTAGGGTTTCTGGAGGGAAAAGGGTTCCCACTCTTAACCCCTATCTCGACATGGATCTCCGTTCATTTCTAGCCTTTACTAAAACAATTGTTAATCTAATCTCTAATCGCGGTCGAGACTAGCAATGAATTGGTAGCGCGCCCAATTAGGATGTTAACTATTCTTTTGATAAAGTTTATAAACTTTATAGGACGTAAAAAGAGTTTAAGGATCTTCATTATCCATTAACCTACCATAATCCCATGAACCCTAACAAGCGAAGAATTACTCGCGCATGTTGGGAGAAGAAGAGATGGAGAGAGAAATCATATTAAAACTACAAAGATATAGAATAAGAAAACAACTACCTTTATTAATCAACAAAATTCATTTACACTTTGTTCCCTTAGAAAATGATTACAAAATTTGCTTCTCGATCTCTTCTAAGGAGGTAAATGGACCGTTGATGATCAGCCTGGATGCGTGAGCCTGTCATAGACTTCGTGATCTCTTCAGCTTGATAATTTTTCCAAGAGGCTCTCGGTCCTTATTTATACTCACAGAGCCGGAACCCTAGTTTCCTAATATGATAACTAGTTGTTACGATTCTAACCAAAAAATCCAGAATCCCAACTCCCTTAAAGTGCGGCGGAACCGCGGCCGTCGGATGGGTTTGACCGCGGATCCGCGGTCTTATGGCGGGATCTTGGCCTTAAATTTCTGGGGCTTCATCTATGTAGCTCTTGGTGATCTTTTGAATATCTAGACTTTGAAAATCTTCTCTATATTTCTGCCAGAATTGGTTTCTTCAATTTACTTGAATATCTTCAGCAGATTTGATCTCGCCAACTCGGATTTCCTTGATTTTAGTCATGATATAATTCCTGCACAATTATCTCAATAAATGATGTTAGTAGAATTTGTTTTCATTGAGATATTATCTTAACCATTTGTCATGATATTTTAGTTTTAAGAGAATTGGTCAAAGATATTTCATATTAAAATAGTCCAAATATTATATGAATATTATATGCTTACCATTTTCCTTTATAATGTTAATTATAATATATAAATACATGAAAATAGTATTTTTACGGATAAACCCATATATGTGTCATATTTATAATAAAAATCTTTTATTATATATAAATAGTAAGGAAAATGTCATATTAAAAGTGTAGTTTTATCAACTGAACAGGTTGGTTTAAGGATCGTTAATCTCATTTGAGACTAAGATCAACTTAAACGTTTATTAAGAATACGTTAGTCTAATTTTAGACTAAGATCTACTTAACAGGATCATTTAGATCCAACAAAAGAGCATTTGGGCTCTATTGTTTTAGTTTAGAGACGTTGCGGTCCATAAGTTTAAGGACATCATAGTCCTTGGAGTTTAAGGACATCATAGTCCATAGTTTAAAGACGTTATAGTCTGTAAAGTTTAAAGACATCATAGTCTATGAGTTTAAGGACCTCACAGTCCATAAAGTTTAAGGACATCATAGTCCATGAGTTTAGGGACCTCATAGTCCGTAAAATTTAAGGATATCATAGTCCAGTTTAAAGACGTCATAGTCTATGGGGGTTTAGTTTAGGGACGTTGCGGTCCATAAGTTTAAGGACATCATAGTCCATGGAGTTTAGGGACCTCATAGTCCGTGGTAGTTTAGAGACATCATAGTCTGTAAAATTTAAGGACATCATAGTCTATGTGTTTAAGGACCCCACAGTCCGTAAAGTTTAAGGACATCATAGTCCATGAGTTTAAAGACCCCACAGTCCGAGGAATGTCTGGTTGTCGGGACCTGTCACCTCTCTGAAGACGTTGAAGGATTACAACGAAAAATATCAGAGGAGTGAAGAGATGTACCCTTGAACTAATATTGGTTGGGAGATCTGTAGTCCAATTTGGGACTAAGATCAAAGATTTATGAGCATATGGGCTCAGTTAATCTGAATTAAGGATCTGTGGCCAACATGGGCTCGGCCCATTCAGTTAAAATGTTGGACATTTAATTAGGCCCAGTCATTTTTCATTTAACAATGCTGAGCATTGGTTTGGGTTCTGACAACCGTTTTTGTCTTTTATTGAGTGCTGAGCACTCATTATAGCTCTGGAGCTTTATTTAAAGAACAGTTTATGTTCCCTCAGCACACACGTGAGGAGCACGTGGTGCGCTTGGCGCTGAGTGCCAGTCAATGAGCACAGAGCGCTTCTGTTAAGTAACGCACATGTGAGTAGCACGTGGCGCGCTTGGCGCTGAGCGCCAGTCAAAGAGCGCAGAGCGCTTCTGTTAAGTAGCGCACACGTGAGGAGCACGTGGCGCACTTGGCGCTGAGCGCCAGTCAAAGAGCGCAAAGTGCTTCTGTTAAGTAGTGCACACGTGAGGAGCACGTGGCGCGCTTGATGCTGGTCACCAGATTTGGAGCACTAAGGCGCTTCTTATGAAGTAGCGCACACGTGAGGAGCACGCGGTGCGCTTGGTGCTGAGCGTCAGACAATGAGTGCAGAGCGCTTCTAATCAATTTTATGATCTGAGAAATAAGTTCTTGCTTACAAGAGACTTTATCTCATGGTTCTAAGAACAAAGTTCTTATTTTTATAGGAGATGTTACAATCTCTTCTATTTTCTTTTGTGAAAGACTTTGTCTTTGTAGATCTATGATCTGAAGAGAATGAAATTCTTCTCTCCCTTTTTATATGATGAGATGATATGATCTCTTTTTGTGAAAGACCTCTGTCTTATAGATCTATGATCTGAAAAAGAACTATGTTCTTCTTCCTTGATGAGATGTTTTTCTATCTCTGCGTTTTTACCTTGAAGAAAAGTTCTTCTTCTCAGAGCTTGCTCTTTTCTTCTAAATTTTTCAAAGCTTATGGGGGGTTCCTCTGTACGAGACTTGAAGTCTTGGGTCCTTTATATAGGGAAGGCTGATTTGTTGAATCAGTTGAAGAGATATTTTCTTTAATTGATTTGGGGATATTTGCCACCATTGGATCTTTGATCCTAGGGCTTCTATTTTACAGAAGGCAATTTTCTAGTTTTTAACGAGATTGGGAAAATCTTTTCCCATACAGAACTTGTTCTGTTCCTTGGTGATTTTTAATCACCATTGGATCATTGATCCAATGGTGCTCTGATTTACAGAGCACAATCTTCCTTATTTGGAAAGATTCTGAGGAGTATTTCCTTAACAGAATTTTATTCTAGTAATTTGATGATTTATCATCTTCGTTGGATTTTTGATCCAACGGTGGGGAACATGTTCGGCTTACCTAGCACCTACTTATGAGTATGGAAGATGATCTACGTCGAGGCGACTCTAACTCAAGTTTCATCTTCACTTGGTCATGAACCTTGTAAAGAAAACACCCTATACAATATGGCAAGTGGTAGAGGATGAAGAAATAGGAAAGTGGGTTCACTTTGGATTTGGATTTCTCACTTGATTTCAACACTTGAAATTTTCTAGCAAACTTTCTTCACTTCTTGAAGAAGATGAAGAAGAAAGAAAGGAATCAATAAAAAAAATGGAATTAAAAATCAAGTGAAGTCTATCATTTAGCAACCATGGGTGAGTTAACTTGTGTAGAGAATAAACCAGGGTTTAGGTTGATGGTTAGGTTAAGACATAAAACAAAATGGTTTGATTTTTCAAAGATGCTTAAAAGAAACTTCATGAAGCTTCAAGCAAGAAAAAAAATAAAGCCACCATTTTGGTTTTTGCCAAATTAAATAAATAAATAAAACCTTAACCATTAACCTAAACTATGGTTTAAAGCATACACACCCAAGTTTGCATGTATCATCAAACATGATACAAACTAGTGCACAAAAATATATCACATATACAACTTGTGCACATCAAGTGAGAAAATCCATCATAAGTGAACAAATACTAGTTAATGTAAAGTAATATATCAAATATATAATTATACATTAAATCATTAAATCAATACTTGATTTAATGATCCGGTCATATCGCATATAACCGACTAATATCAAGTGTATCAATGTATCGAATCAACACTTGATTCGGTAACCCGGCTATATCTCATATAACCATCCAATGATAAAAATCGCGAGAATAGAATACAGTATCACATACTGGTATTATTCTCGGTCCCGCACATATCTCATATGCGCTCCTATTTCGTTTCGCTTGAGCCAGGAAACCTCTGTGTAGGACTCTAAAGACTCGTCAATACGCCGGCCGCAGGTGATGATCATATCAAACACCCACAAGCCGCAAGCGGTCTGCTAAACGTAACGGCCACCCGGGTATTGAGCGATCAGAAGATCAACGAGCAAGCCCGCTCACACTCCTGTGAATCCAACCAGTAACACTTACCATACAGTCCGGTCTCGTCGTCTGATATGTCGCATATCTCGCCTAGGGGTGGTAAACGTCAGACCCCAGTAGCTCGATAAGTCGTGTCGATATGAGGTCTATAATAGTTCGAGAAACTACTGGTAACACTTACCAGTAAATCTCAGCAACCTTGGCCAGGGATTTCCGGTTATAGCCAATCGAACACAGCGCAACATCAACTCCCTATACTGGGAGAGACGAATCCCCTCCTATCGCTCATTGCCTCCATGTGATTCGGGACTGTACCCAAAAACCACCGTTTTGCACGCCCTCTTGGACGTGGTAAGGTGGAAATCAAAGCACAGTGGGAATCACACAAGACTCTATGACGATCTCGGGTCTACAGGCTAACCTGTACCAGTGTCACCAGAGAACTGCCATCTGACGTAAGGTATAATACCATCTGGGAGTTCTCGGTGAGTCCGTCCAGTGTACCCAGTCTCCACTGAGCACCCGTATATCATCTCTGATGTCAAACACCAATGGATATGGGATCATCCATCGCCCATCTGTATGGGTCGAGAAGGTATACGCTAGTCTACTCTGGTATATCGATGCCCCGTCTCGATACACCCATGACTAGGGACCTTGAACGATGTACTTATGGACTACCATGTCCCCACTAGTATGATCCGCATCATAGTCCAGGTAGTCAAGTACACATCCTAAGGGCTTTACCAACATGTAACAGAGAGACAATCAGTGTACACGTTAAGATAAAGAGCAACCAGATAGCATACTATCATGTCGAGCAAGAAAGTCCTCCCTATATATGTCCCAGCATCCACTACAATATACATCCTATGTACAGTAATGGCCTCTAGGGAATACATATAACTAACAAATTGAAAAACAGTTCTCAGTTACAAACACACCTGAAGTGAAAGCATCAGCATGCTTCTTCTTCTTGAGATCAGCAAGATACAAAGCACAGTTCCGTTTCCAATGTCTCGTCTTGTGGCAGAAAAAACATTCCCCTTTTCCACTTCCCGCGGCCCCGGTTTTGTCTTTCCCCTTCGCCTTTTGGACTCCTCCTTTCGGTTTGATGGACTTCTTCTTCTTCTTTCCCTTGTCCTTGGCTTTTGGGACGGAAGAGGAAGATGGACTAGCAAGCAGAGCGGGAGACTTCGCTGTTTTCAGCGTGCTCTCTGCACTTCTCAACATATTAAGAAGTGCAGGTAATGATTTCTCTAAATCGTTCATATTGAAATTCACTATGAACGGAGCAAAGGCGGGGGAGAGAGACTGCAGAACAACATCCGTGTATTGCTCATTATCCATAGTCCATCCCAGTTCCTCAAGTTCTTCAATAAGACCAATCATCTTCAAAACATGGTCTCCTACTGATGCACCAGGGGCCATTCGCATCTGAAACAGCTTTCGAGATGCCTCGTATCTCAAAGTACGAGATTGCTTTTCATATAACTCCTTTGTATGAAGAAAGATGGATTGTACATTCATCTTCTCGTGTTGTTTCTAATGGATGTTGTCCATAGAAGCAAGCGCGAGGCATCTGGCTGTGTTGCAATCAATATCCCATGTTTTTCGGATCTCCCTATTCGAAACAGATGATTCAGGTCCTGGGACGGGTGGGGTTTTGGTAGTGAGGACATATGATAATTTATCATATGCGAGTGAAATGTTCAAGTTCCTCTTCCATTCTTTATAATTTGGCCCGGTCAGTTTTTTTTCTCTAGTAGAAGCTTGAGTCACGTCATCGGTATCTGCCATTAGGAGAGAGAAAAGAATACACTCAGCGAAATGCTCTTGCAAAGAATTAGATTGGTTATTATCTTATCTAATCGATGTCTCCCACTACTTTAATCAAATTTTCTTTCAAAATCTGAAAAGAAAACTAGCCAGGATTAATTACATTCTACAGTTTCGCTAATCGGTCAGCCAGGCCAGTGTCGGTACTTTGAGAGAGGTCCCCCGTGCTTTCGCATGGACCTAATTAAAATAAACCTCGTTTTCCTAGAGGTCAAACCCCGTTGACACCTTTCTAGACACCTACTGGATTAGCTAATTGCAAAATGCAAAACTCTCCTGGGAGTAACTCTTACTCACAGTAGGATCGGGATCCAACTATCATATAGATGGTATGCAATCTCATTGCAAATTTCAACTCTTTGAACTCCCGATATGGTTTTTACCCCTAGCTGCTTATGACCTTGGCTATGGTCAACATATCATAAGCACTAGTCAAGTTATACCCATCATTTCGTGATTAATTAGGCCCACCCATATGACCCTCGGCTATGGTCGACATAATCATGTGACTGTCCTAACTAATCGCATCATATGCGGTGTAGGAAGACATCACTTAGCTACCGTACACTATGCCTCGGCTATGGTCGACATACGTAGCACGAATACTAAGTACTCTACTTCCTAAAATGACGGAGGGTTGCGGATGGTTTTTTATGAAAACCTTTAACGCTTTGAACTTGATCTCGTTGTAGAATCAAAACAATTTAGAAAAGGAGTGGCTTAAGCTCCGCATCTTTTGAAACTTGCATTTTTCATAAAAAGGCCGAGTGGGTTTCAAATCTGATTTTACAACATCTTTAGGTTTCTTTTACTTTACATTAATCTCATTAATGTAGTCCCATCATTTAAGTTCCTAAGCCATCACAGAAAAGAAACGAAAAAATAGAATGTATACTTATACCATCCGCATTCGCCACAGTGTCCCGTTATGCACCGTTAGGTTACTTAACTAACGGCATAGCGGGTCGGGACTAGCGCAGGTGTAAAATATAAGCAACGTTTATTATATATCATATATATAATAATAATCCATTCGCCTCAGATACTAAGTAATCACATTATAGAATATCAACAGCAGCAGAAGCACATATGAAAATAAAAAGGATATCTAGGAGGTCCGTATTTTGTATTCAGCTAACAATAGAAAATACAGATTCTACGGTCGCGATGAATATCCAAGCCCACACCTCTAGACCCCTACGAGAGCGGCAAGTGATCCTTCCAATTCTAGAGTTTAGGAGACCTGGTCTCGACTCCTCGAGATGGCCTCCCACTGAACCCTAAAACCCGATCACTTGTGCTCCCCTCCTTGGATCTATCCTAATGCGGAAAAGTAAATAATATACAGTAATGGTGACATCATCCTCAACCCGGAAGTGCCCCAAATAAAAGAATATTACATACATTTAACTTTTACATGAACGAAAATTAAAACTCTCATCTCACATAAACCCCCCGGCTATTCGATCGCGACAATCCTGCATCATATCTCAGCAACACATAATATCTCATATCATCAACGTAAGCAAGTATGCGTATCCCGATTGCCGTTGATTTATAGCAACGAAGCCGGCGATACACCACATACTACGCTTACGGTCACAGAAAAGAAAGTGAAAAAACAACAATTGCAATCACAGATATCAAGACAATGTTTAACGTTTCGATCAAATCAACAAACACCCACGTTTTACCCCAAGAGCTCAACACTTGAGCAAAGTTACAAATACCCAAAATCGCGCCACAGTGTCTTATGATCCAGCCGTAGAAGGAGTTAACCAACACCTCACCTATGACACCACGGCATTACGGCAAACCCGAAGGTTCGTTCGCGGTTCCATGGGCACAAAATCGAGTTAAGGTTATTATGATCTTCTAGAGGGTCCATAGGATACTTGCGCTACTATTGAATATAAAACTTAGGAAAATTACAACACTTGGAAATTTCAGCGGGATAGAAAGTGGGGTGTCCGATGTTCGTTCGAAATGCTAAAAATAGTCTAGGTTACCAATTTAGTGTTAAAAATACGACTACGAATTAGCCCCAAGTCTAAACAATCATCACATAAAAATTGGGCTAAACAAACAATACCACAAAACCCAACATGCAAACAACAGAGCACAGGTGAAATAGAGGGTGCAAAGGGGGCAGGGGGCCGGCCTGGCTAGTTTTTGTGGGGATGTGCTCGGCCAAAATCCGAACACCCCCCCGTATTTCACCTGGGTTCTTAGGATTGCCTGCACTGCATTCTGTACCTGTTTGAAAAATTTTTAGACGACCATTTAAAAAATTTCCAGAGAGCAATCCATGGGTTCCGTAATACCGTATTTTTCGTAGTCGTTTTCGTATTCGCATTTGTTATAACACCAAGTCCAGAATTCTAGCTTGGCTCTGATACCATTGTTGGGCTTACCTAGCACCTACTTATGAGTATGGAAGCATCACACATGCCACTTTAAAATTTTAGAGGCGCTAAGCAAACAAAGCATGGATCTTTAACTAGAATTTCTAGGGTAACATCACAAGTATCACATACAAGAACTAAATTTACACTAAGTGAAAGGAATACAACCTTTGTAGTCCTCTTTGTAGTGACTCCTAGGATCGTTGAGAGGTTGGAAAGGCTTGCTAGTAAACTCCTACGTCCACGATGATCCACCCGAAGTTCACTAGCTCCAAGCTTGTAACTCCACTTGATGCAAGAAGAAGTTGAAGCTAAACACTCTAAACTAATTGGCTAGATTAGAGTAGAATGATGAAGTGGTGAGTTTTCTTTTGTCAAAACCCTTTCTTTTTATCTCTCTCTCACTATGGTAAAACGTAGAGAGCAAGGAGGAAGAAGAAGATGAAGGCAAAAGCTTTTGATAATGATAAAGCTTAATGAAATAATAGAAAAGATAAGTATATATAATTTCTACTCTTCATCTCAAACCATGGTTACTTAATTTAGATATTATTGCACTTGAGTTAAAAGGAAAAAGGAATATTAATCCAAGCTTAAAAAGTGGGTGAGCAAGGTTAACTTCAAGAAGAGTGTAGAAGATAACCATGGATGAATAATCCTTTTCTTTTCCTTTTAATTTAAATGCAAAAAGAATATATATAAATCAAGTTCCGTGTAAGTCTTATATTGCCTTCATATGTGTATCAACAACCATGACACTTTGCATGCATGTATCTATGCACATCATCATGTGCATACATGCACATCAACATGTGCATCCATGCATGCATTCTTCCTCTTTAATAAAAAGGGTTTTACTAAAGAATTAAAATAAAACTAAAAGTCAAAATGTTAAACCAACAATTGATTTAACAATCCGGTCGTATCGCATACGACCCGACTAATAGAAAAACGCCCGATTAACATACGGTATCAAATAGTCGTATTCAATCGGGCCCCGTGCATATCTCATATGCACACCACATCTTTTCGCCTGGGCTAGGAAACTTCTGTATGGGACTCTAAGACTCGTCAATATGCCTGCAGTGGGTGATGATCATATCAAACACCCATAAGCCGCAAGCGGTCAGCTAAACGTAACGGCCACCCGGGTATTGAACGATCAGAAGAAAACCAGCAAAGCCGTCAAAACTCCCGTCGAGCCATCTAGCAACACTTACCGTACAGTCCGGTCTCCTCGTCAAATATGTTGCATATCAAGTCTGGGGATGGTGTCGTCGACCCCAATAACTCAATAAGTCATGATGGTATATGGCTAATAACAGATCGAGAAACTACTGATAACGCTTATCAGTAAATCTCAGTAGCCCTGGCCAGGGACTTCCTGTTATAGCCAATCAAGCATAGCACAACATCAACCCCCAATACCGGGAGAGACGAAACCCCTCCTATCGCTCACTGTCTCCATGTGCCTCGGGACTGTACCCGAAGACCACATGTTTGCACGACTCAATAGAGCCGTGGTAGGGTGGAGATCAAAGTACAGTAGGAGGTGTAACACCCAAGTTCATTTATACCAATTTCAGTTTCCGTATTTACTTATCCATGGTCTATTCTTGATTTATCGTTTTTGGGTACAAATGGTAGTTGCATTTTACATTGCATTCGACCCGACCCGCTTGCTTGAACTTGTTTGATTTATATTTATAAGGTTACCCTGACTCGTTGCATTGACACATGCATCTAGTATAAACCGCATATTGGCATGTCATCTGACATCGCATGTTTTATCATATAACTTTTAAGTCACAGAAAATATTTTAAAAATACATTGCATGGCCTGCATGATACCCCTAACCCCGTGGTAGCATACGCACATCTTGTTCTCGTCCCGTTCAGTGAAACGGACGTGTTTGGATGGCTACGCGCACGTACGTGCATCCTTTCTTAGGGGTATGCATTTCTGTTACAAAATCCTTCATTTTAATTTTTGGAACTTGCTAATAATTTTCATATTTCAAATCCAAATTTTGGACCCGACCCGGGCGCAATTCTGAATTATTTTGTATCCGCCTAAATTCAAATTTATTAAGTTTTATTTTAAATCTTTCCTTTAATCATCTTTTAACTGAGCGAATAATTTTAGTTTAAAATATAAAATCTTTTAAATTTTTTTTAACCAACCACTGCTTCTTTCTTTCTTTCAGCCAATCAAAATTCCTTTTTTACTGCGCCGGCCCCACTCTCTCCCCTCGCTCTTTCTTTCCGCTTCTCTTTCTCTCTCTCCCTCTTTCTCTCTCTTCTCTCTTCCTCTCTCCCTACTACGCTCCAACTTTCTTTCTCCTCTCTCTCTATCTCTCTCCTCTCACGATCTCTCCCTCTCTCCTCTCGCGGTGAGCCGAGCCGTGTCACCTTCCTTCATCCCCTATTGACACCTCCCTTCTTCTACTCCTTCGTTTCTCTTCTTCTTTATAAACCCCTCGTCACGAGAACGATGAACCCACAGAACCCTAATCCAAAACCTAGCCGCCTCAACCCCGATGCCCTCATCGTCGTCTCCACCTTCTCATCATTTCCTCAACTCCCTCTCTTCCTCTGCCTCTTTCATCACCGATTCCATGGTCATCTTCTTCTCCTCGAGCACCTAGCACCACCATCATCGCAGCCACACACATCTTCCTCCGAGCACCTTGTCCAACCCACGCCTTCTTCATTGCCACCTCACAGCACCTCTGCCGGTGAATCCTCCCCTTCATCATCATCATCGCCTCCATCCTATCCTCCTCAAACTGAGAACCCATTGCCTCCACCTCGCCATCGATCCAACTCTCCATCACCGACTTCATCTTCTTGCTTAGCCGATCCTAACTCCAGCCATGCACCCTTGCAACCGTCACCACCTCAACATCAAATCGAACACAAGCCTTCACCATTGCTGCAACCACTATCTCCAACACCAACCATCCACCCGCTCTTCCTCCTTCTTCTTTCTTCAAGCTCGCCACACCATCGCCACAAACACAAACTACAACACCTTCACCAGCCGCATCACCGTCATTTCCACCTTCTCACACCCGAGCACTCATCTTCCTTATATCCAAACCTATTGCCCTCGTTATCATCCTTCTTCTCCGAGACTTCGTCGTCGCTGCAACCCCACCTGAGCATCAATGCAGAGGCCGTCTCCATCGCCTTTGTTTCCCAGTGCCACCATCGTCACTTGGTTATCTAATCGCAGCCGTTGATCTAAGTTGAGCACAACCCAAAGCTTTGATCTTGCTATGATCGACGTCTCCTTGTATCCATCATTTCGTTCATTGCGTTTCAGCAGCCGTGCTCGTCGCTGACGATCCAGGAGATCCAATGAACGTCCCCTACCTGCGTAGTTATCCTCTTGTCTTGCCTGGACCCGTCCCGGGTGCCGTGTGTGCGTTGCGACGTTTAACCGACGGCGGACGTGCCGTACGCACCCGTCGTGTGTGTCGCTCAGGCAAGTGAAACTTGCTACATGCTATTATATTAGTTTTATACATATTTAATTGCATGATTGACCTGTAAATTAAACCTAAAGCCATTGTTTCATTTTAACTCTTCGATGTCCATTTTATCATTTGAGATTTACAACTTGAAGCCTACCCTGTTGCATTTTGTTTTACTATACAAGTACCCACGTCTGTGTTTAAATCACTTAATAATTATCTGCATAGCCCATAATACTTTTAAATAGTTTCTACCCTATCGGACACCCGTTTACTTGCATCTAGACTAATATCTGTTCAATTTTATCCCTAGATCATTTAATACATATTAGTGTGATTTTAATATTCCATGTTCATTCAAGTGTATTTTAGTTAATGTTGGAACCACAACCCTAACTTTAATCTATAACTGTGCATCCCCATGCTTTAATCTGTACCTTGCATATATCATCACCATGATTCATTTTATTGCTTCATTAGTACCCATGCTTGTTTATATATATACCCGTGCTTACGTTAGTTGATTATGAGCATCCACAGGACACTCTGTGCACCCCTGACATGACCTGTTACACTTCCTACTTGACATGACATGGTACCGTACACTCTTGACATGACATGACACCTAAATACATTACCCGGCTTGACCTGATGTACCATGGCTTTACCTGTTACCTAATCTTGTGCCTAATGCCAACAAACCTGACTTGTTGTCCAAATGGACCGTTTCTGTTGTCTATCAAGACAAACCTGTACCTGCCTGATCCTGTGTTGGCATTAGCTTAGATTATTTTAACACCTGACTTGAATACATATAACTTGGGGGTATGGGGAAATCAATGATGAAACCTGACTTGTAACTCGATAGTTTTATACCTGTTCTGATCAGTCTTACGGGCTAGGCCAGCCCCAGGGTGATGCTGCTGACATCACTCGTCATTACCTATTACACTTTACTGCCTTACGGCACGTCTTGGTTTCAGCCGAGAGTCTTTGACCGTGATCCCGGGCACGCACGGGATACTATCCACCCTTTACTGCCTTGCGGCACGTCTCGAATTCAGCCCGAGAGTCTTAGACCGTGATCCCGGGCACGCACGGGATACTATCGAGTTACACCGACGATTCATTAAATTGATTTCAAAGACTTGAGAGTAGTTAACCCAATAGACCAGTTTAGGTTACTCACTACACATTACCCTACTGTTCTCATTTATATCACTGTTATGCCTGCTTTATGATCATATTTTCACGTCTTGCTACTCTGTTTATATATTATTGCTTGATGTTATGACGCACTGACGTCTAGGTTTTGCATGGCCCAGATCCTCTACCTTTGTTGCAGACTGATCAGGAGTATTGCCGCTGTTAGACCGAGCGGTGAAGATCCTGTTGGTAGGCAGTTTTACTTTCCAGGTGTTTCATTTATTGTATCTTTTACTTCCGCATATTATCATTTCTTGACTCATTTATTCTGGCTCATGGACATGTACTAGATAGTTTAGATTACTTTCCTGTTCTTGATATCTCTAAGCCGTAATGTGACTGTGGAAGGATTTTTCCTATCCACAGGTAGCATGGTTGGCTATGTCACGTGCCCATCTTAGCGTACTCTGGGAAGCAGGGCGTGACAGGAGGACACACAAGACTCTATGACGATCTCGGGTCTAGAGACTAACCTGTACCAGTGTCACCTGAGAACTGCTATCCGACGATAGATATAATACCACATAGGAGTTCTCTGTGAGTCCGTTCAGTGTACTCAGTCTCCACTGAGCACCCGCATACATTCTTTGGTGTCACCTCACCAGATGGATATGGGAACATCCATCGCCCATCATATGGGACAAGAATAGTATACGCTAGTCTACTCTGGAATATCGATGCCCTGTCTCGATACACCCACGACTAGAAACAGTTCTAGGATATGCTTATAAATTACACGTGCCCTACTAGTATGATCTGCATCACAGTCACAGTAGTCAAGCAAATATCCTGAGGGCTTTATCAACATGTGCAAATGAATAAAAACATAATCAAATCAACATGTCAGATAAAGTAAACCAGATAGCATACTATCATGTCGAGCAAGAAAGTAATCTATATATATATATATACATGTCCAAGCATCCACTATACATATAATGGCCTTTAGGGCATACATATATCTAACAGAACATTTAGTTCTAGCGCTTGGCGCTCTCGTGCCTTGCACGTGAGTGCTGCCTCAGAGTCTTTACCTCTCAGCGCTGGCGCACTTGGCGCGAGCGCACTCATGCTTTGCACGTGAGCGCTGTTTCGGAGCGCTGGCACTCTTGGCGCTAGAGCACTCGTGCTTTGCATGTGAGCGCTGCTTCGGAGCGCTGACGCCCTTGGCGCTAGCTCACTCGTGCTTTGCACGTAAGCGCTGCTTCGGAGAGTTGACGCCCTTGGCGCGAGTGCACTCATGCTTTGCACGTGAGCGCTGCTTCGGAGCCCTGGCACTCTTAGAGCGAGCGCTTTTATGAAGCGCTGCTTCATTTCAAATTTTAAAATTTGAATAGAGCTTTGCTCTGATTAGGGGAAACAAGAGGCTCGGTTTGCTTGGAGGTTTAATCTCAGGAGGAACTTTAAACAATTTGGGGTTGAAGTTGGTTCCTTATAGTGTTAAACACTAACTTTTTTTAGTGCTCACGTGTTCCCACGTGATGCTCTTAAGGCAATGTTAAACACTGAAAGTTGAAGGCGCTCACGTGTGGCACATAGGGCTCTAAAGCAGTGTTCAACACCGGAATTTAGGATCGCTCACATGTTGCACGTGATGCTCTTGAAAGTTGGCGTTGTTCGCTTGGGTTTATTCCTTTGTTCCTTTCATAAATGCTAAGCCCTATTGGGGGTCACGTGGGATCACGTGAGGCGCCCTCAAAATGAGAACTATCTTGGGTTTATTCCTTTTTTGTATAAGTGCTTGTGCGGGAGTCACATGGAGGCACGTGACCTGCTCTCAGTTGTTCTCTTTTGTTCATCAAGGATGCTCACATGGGAGCACGTGATATGCCATTATCATGTTGGGTGCTAATCTTTCTACGTGCATGGAGATCTTGAGTTTTGAGACTTTCAAGCCCATTGTTTTATAAGAATTAAATTCTTATATAGGGTTAAACCCTAGTTTTACTAGAGGAATTAGATTCCTATATGTTATTGTAAGAATTAAATTCTTTGAACTTAGTTCTTTCCCCTAAATTTGAATCTACATAACAGAATCTCCCCGATGAGAATTAAATTCTCAACATGTGTTGAGATCTGCTTCTGCAGATCTCAACCAGAGGTAGAACTAAGTTCTTTTTAGAAGGGTTCGACTCTTGTGGAGGCGAAGAAGAGGTAAGATGTTCTCTGTGTTTCTTTTTTTTCTCTTACCTAGGGTTTCTCTTTCTTTTTGAGGATATCTTCTTTTTTCTAGAGAATTAAATTCTCTTTTCTTTTTTAGCTTACCAGGGGTTTTTCCTCTCTGTCTCTGTCTCCTTCTCTTCGGTCTCGAGTCCTTTATATAGCAGAGGCAAATTTGTTGATTTTTGTTAAGGAAATCTCTCATTGAGAGATTTTTGATTGACTCGGGGATTTTATCCACCCTTGGATCTTTGATCCAGAGACTCCTATTTTACAAAAGACATTTTCTTGTTTTTAACAAGATTGGGAAAATATTTTCCCATACAGAGCTTATTCTGTATCTTGGTGATTTTTAATCACCATTGGATGTTTGATCCAACGGTGCTCTGATTTACAGAGCACAATCTTTCTTGTTTAGAAAGATGGGGAAAAATATTTTCCCATACAGAGCTTATTCTGTAGCTTGGTAATTTTTAATCACCATTGGATCTTTGATCCAACGGTGCTCTGATCTACAGAGCACAATCTTTCTTGTTTAGAAGGATTGGGGGAAATATTTTCAAAATAGGGTTCTGATCCCTTTTATATAGAATTTAGTTCCATCGGCTCAGAAGATATTAGCAATCCTCACGTGTAGCACGTGATCCAATGGCACTAGGCCGGTTTGACTATATGCAGCAGTCCCAGAGAAGAGCATCACGTGTTGGCACGTGATGCGCCTTCTGGCTTGTTATTTGTTTTATGAAGGCACCTATATACTTTGTATATAGGTGCTCACGTGTGGCACGTGAGGCTCAACTTCAGTCCTATTTGTTAAGTGTAATGCTTATAATTTTTGCCCCAAGGCGCATCACGTGTGGGCATGTGATGCTCCTTTTGGGGAATTCTTCCATCGCTTTTTGTTTCGTTATTTATTTATTATTATTATATTATTTTTTAATAAGAGAACAAATGCCCCAACAGCGTTGTTCTCACGTGGCTTGCACGAGAGTGCAACGCTGTCACCTTTACAGCCGTCAGATGGCCTAGGGGAACGGGGAGGTGAACCGCCCTTGTCACGTCTTATAAATGCAAGGGTTTGGCCTTTGGGAAGCCACTGTTCTTTCATCTTCTTCCTTCTTTGCTTTCTTCGAGAATTTAATTCTCCTTTTCAGAGCTTAGTTCTCTGTTCGTTGCAATTCCAGAGTTAAACTCTGTTAGAAAAAGGAACCTTTTCTAGGTAAAGATCTCGGATATTAGAGAAACCCTTTTAAAGAAAACTTCTAAATTTTTAATCCATCATGAGAGGTTTGCTCTCTTCTGAAACCCATCTCTTAGAGATCGAAAGACGTGATCTTTGAGTAATAACTCTCAATGCTTTGGGCATTCCTCCTCTGGCCTCTAAGGATTCATGGCATTTGATTTTTCATTTCCTCTTTATGGGGGGTTTCTGGAATTTAATTCCATTGCATAAAAGGAATTTAATTCCTTACCAAAGAGCTATGCTCTGAGGATCAAAAGGGCCCCTCAGGAATTTTGTTCCCTGGTGGTCTCGAAAACATTTTCACGGGGTTTTTTCCTTACTTGCATAAATTCAAATTTGTTGAGTATTTTAACAGAACTTGCTTTCCCTATGAGGATGTCAGGAGTTATTTAAACCCCCGTGTCCGTCAAATGAGAATCTTTTTTTTTATCAGTTTGATCATTAAACTTTCACTGATTTTTCTTTTCAGATATTATAGCCGCCCATCTGTATGATCTCGACGAAATTATTTCTCATGAAGACATTCGCTCCAAGGCCGCTGCGAAAACTAGGAGTTTACAAATGCCCAATGCGCTGAGGTTATGCTTCGCTTCGACGAGTACAATGGTCGACTACTTCCCAGTCGTTCCGTTCTTCTGAAGATCATCATGGGGGCGATTTGGGAAGCACTTCCTGGATTTTACTAGGCCATGCCGCTTAAGGCACTTGATAATGCCGAAGACAAGGTGCACTCAGTATATGTGATGGGCCTGATCTCGAAGAGTCGGCGAGATAATCTTGTTGATATCTTGCATCAAGTTTTCCAATAGACGACGATAATCTCTGCCTACCAGAGGACGGATGACATCAGCGAGGATCCTGACGCTTGCATTCGTGAGAAGGTGCACACGAAAATGGTCAGAAAATCTAGAAGCATTTTAGATGGCCTCGCTTCTGAATTCCTCGATCCATGTCCCGAATTTAGTGTTTTTCCATTGTAAACATTTTCTTTTGTTTTTGCATAAGTTCTTGGAGTAATGACAAAACTTCCCCCTTTCCCTCTTTATTTTCGCTCATGTGTATTCTGCATGAAGTGTCGTTATACTGTTATTGGTGTTCACATGTTTTGCACGTGAGGTGCTGCTAGGGAGTTTGATCTTGCACCAGTGCCGGTGCTAACGGGTTATGCACGTGCGGTGCCGTTTTAGTTTTCGAAAGGGATCAATGCGGATGCTCACGTGCCATGCAGGTGAGGCTCCGCTGATGAGGTCTTTTCGCCTCCTTACTCTAACTCCAATGAGTTACCCTTTTCTTTTCCCATGCTCCCCTTTTTCCAGCCTTGGGAATAGCTCCACCATGCACGACGTTTTTTGTTCATAGCTTTGAATGCGTCTCTTTATAACCCGAGGCTACATCTTCCTTCTTCTCTTCAAAGAGAAACCCATCTTTTATTAACAGAACTCAAACAAACCAAGAGCTATGGCCTGCAATCGCCCTCACGCTTTTCGGCAACCATGGGAGGTGCCCATCGAGGAAATGATTCCTCGCCTTGCTGCACGGCTAGCAGATCCCCTTCTCACCGACGCTCAATGTGACGCAGTGATGTATGAGCTCTTGACTCGTAGGGGCTCTCCTCTTCCTATTGTCTCCATTTGGCTCCGGATGATCTTTCTATCCGTGCTTGCCTATATTCCTCCTCATCCAGCAGAGATGACCCCGGCAATTTTTGATACGGCGGAGGATAAAATTGAGTGTTTCCATGAGGCACGCTTAATCGCCCAGGCTCTGAAGGATCGCTCGGTTTATTTACTGAGTCAGATAAGAGCCCGGTGGCCAATCATGTCTGCTTTCGCTGATGAGCATGGCGCTAATCAGTGGGGATCAACTCCTCGCGAAGACCGTCGCTTCGGCATGGTGAAGAGGGCAGAGAGGGAATTGGAGAACCTTGTATTTTGTTTTGTTAACCTATGTACCTCTGATCCCATATTTGGCAATCTTTTCCCTGTAGAGTAGTATATTTATATTGGTGTATTTTTCTTATTGTTGACTGTTAAATGTTTTCGGTTGAATGTTTTCGGTTCATCATATATTCTGAAAGGTCCCGGCAGCGCCTCGGCCATCGAAACGCAGCCAAAATGCGGAACAAAAATTTTCTAAACCGGTGCTACCGCTACCCGAATCCCGGATCGACCTTAAACCTTAAACTAGCAAACTAACTAAGAGTTAGAATTGTTATACCGAGTTGATCCGTGTCCTTCGGTCTTCATTCCAAGCTCCTAGCGGCTTCTTGATGTGGTTTGGTTGCCGGTCTTCCTTCGTCTCCGATGATCTACCCGAGGGAAACGGCGCAAACTCCAACCTCGTCGAACGAGATAACCGACGCTCCAAAGTCGCTAGCGATGGAGAGTCGAGGTGTATGAAAGTGTCACTACATTTTTCTCTCAACATCTATGCTTATGGGAGCAACCATAGAAGAAGATGAAGGAGGTGATGGCATGAACAAAGAAATGGCTAAGTATTTTGTAAACTTGAGAGAGTGAGAGAGCGAGGAGGCTAGTAATATGTTAAAATCATCAAGCAAAATGAATCAATCCCACTCACTCCTTATAGTGTCCGGCCCAACCCCCCCTCTCTCATTTCCAACATAAAATAAATTATCATTTCCTTTTTACCAATAAACAAATAGCCACCATACTTTGTTCCATGCCATGAACATGCACAAACCCCTGCTTGTGCCACCTCACACCCTCCACCTCATTTGTTAAACAAATGAATTTCCATAAATGGAAATTCATACAAATGAGGTGGCACCTTCTAGAAGCTATTCCGTAGAAAATACGGAATACTTCCCAGTACATGTATCGAAATACATATATGCGTATTCGTACCAAAATACGAATAACCGAGAGAGAAAACGAATAGTGAACAATAATACTAGAATACATATATATATATATAAAAACATATGTAAATTATTAAATCAAAACCCGATTTAATAATCTGGCTTAATCCTAAGCCGCTAGTATTATCAACCGTCCGATTAAAGTCCGCGCAGTATGCACATATTTAATCGGACACCTGTATGTATCAACATACACCATGTACACCATATCGCCTGAACCGTGAAAACCCTCTGTGTGGGACTTAAAAGACTCGTCAATACGCTGGCAGTGGGTTTAACCACAAGCACGTCAGCGACACTAGCTGTACGTAACGGCTACCCAGGTATTGAGTGAAAGGGAGGCCGACGAGCAAACTCATCCTGAACCCCTACTGAGCCTGACAGTGACAATATCCATACAGTCCGGTCTGTTCGTCTAAGAGTATCTCATATCGAGTCTAGGGGGGTGGATAAAGTCAGACCCCTAACAACGCGATATTTAGTGTCGGCATGCAACCCATCACCTTCTGAGAAACTATCGATCCTGGATCGATAATTCTCGTTCACCATGGCCATGAATTTCTGGTGATGGCCACCCGTATACAATGCGACATCAACCCCCAATACCGGGAGAGACGAATCCCCGATGATCCGATCACTGCCTCCATATGGCTCGGGACTGTACCCAACTAAAACCTGTTTGCACGACTCCTTTGAGCCGTGGTAGGGTAGTAATCAAAGCACAGTGGGAACTCACACGAGACAAATAACGATCTCAGGTCGACAGACTAACCTGTACACATGTCACCTGGGAACTGCTATCTGACAATAGGTATAATACCAACTAGCAGGTTCCCGGCGAGTCCGTCCAGTGTTCTCATAACCCAATGAGCACCTGCATACTATCTTAGGTGAACAAACTAACACCAATGGCTTGTGAGACCTGGCCACCGCCCCTCGTCGGGATCTCGATCAGTATACACTAGTCTACACTGGAGTATCGATGCCTGGTCTCGATACTCCTACGACTAGGAACATTTAAGGATGTGCTTATAGACCCCAACTCCCACATATACGATCGCCATTATAATGCTGGCAGTCAAGCAAGAATCCTATGGGCTCTATCAACATGATGATAAAGACAAACCAGATAATATACTATCATCTTGAGTAAGACTGTTTTATCGGTATAGGTCCTCACTCAATCATCATAATCACAAGTCCGCGACTATGATAATTACCTTGAGGGCACTATAGCCAACAATCTCCCACTTGCACTTAAGGCCAATTATTGCGATATCGCATACTCACAGCCCGTGTGATACCGAACACCTAACTTCTTTACTAATCAGTTTCGCAAAGCCCGTTTGCGAAAATGATTGCATTCCAGAAATAGCCTCAGTGAGTGGATCCGCTCCAATGTTTCTTTCTGTATCTCTCTGTATTTCAACTTCGCGGAGAAAACTATCTCCCGAAATGAGCAATACTTGTCTTAGAATTTGTCTGGATGTCTGATGGGACCCAGTTCACAAATGAACTCCAAAATCAGCAAACTACTTAGACTGTATCATCCACTGAATTTAATCAGTATCCCGCGCCATGCCTATCCTTAGTATCCGCTTGGACCACCTGTCCAACATACTGTCCCTCAAATGAGGAAAAACTATAACTTTGACGGTCACTCTGTCATCCAGGTCACCTTGGAAGCCTGAAATGATAACCGTCTCCTGAAGGAGGCTGCCGTAAACATTTCCCAAGAACATTCACTTATGTTCACTAACTGCTTCCCAATGTTTCTCAAGGATTGGATTAATATATCTGCATATTGGATCTTGTGCAAAAGCAATGTCTGGTGTGGTACTTGATATTTCATGATTAACTCAATTGCCTAAGCAAGTGAAATGCTAATCATGCAGATCCTTCTCCCCTTTAGTCTGTAAAACACCTTTAGAGAGGGTGACTCCATCACCTGCAGGTACACCACCATGCCAGGAGTCCTCCATTTAATGTCAAAATACCCAGATTAGGATACTTCCCAAATCTAGATCTAAAACCATAAATCTAGTAACCAGAAACCCTGATATTACATCCATATACTGTGTGGAGAAACAATTTTGTGACAACCATAGTACAACCGATCGTAGTATAGGAATATCTCTTCCTATTAAGTGCATGTCATCCCGAATCCTCGGACCTCACACCCTACTACCTTCTTACCAGATCCATCTCCTATTCTGATGAAGTCAAAACCTATGACTGTCACATCAAAAATAGATGATCTATTTCCGCTATACCTATTTTAGTCTATAAATAGACACAAGCTACTTGCCTACTATGCTTCCGCTGCTCCCACTGACTACAACAACCTTCTAGCAGAGTCATATATACGTGCACTTCTAAAACTAGTTTAGAACGACGCTATACTCATCCTCCTGCCGGGTCTTATAGTCTAGAACAACAGCAAATGGTAAGTCTGGGTAAACAAGAACCTCCATGTCACCGTCTCTGAGAAGACCGAAGTACCTCTCGGGTGCCTGAGGTTACCCACCAAAATCTGCGGAGTGGCTAATGGAACATCAAATCCAATTGAATCCTTAGGTTCTATTAAATTTCCAATAATCGTTTGTGGTTCTGGAATAACTTCCAGTTCTACCATACTCCCAATTGTGTTTTTCTGAAAAAGTCCATTTTACTAAAACTGTGGCGAGTAAAGAACAATATAAATATTGATCTTCCTGATGGTAGAAAGTTATCCCTCGTCAAAGCCCGGGATAACCCACAAACAGCCATTACTAAAACGTGCCATGAGTTTATCCGGATTCTGGTTTTAAGCACCAGCCGGACAACTCCCTATACCTTAACATCGTTAAGATATAAATTGATTCTATATATATCTGATATAGAAACAAAAGCACTAATTTAATTGGAACCAGATTCAAAAATATGCAGCTGTCTCCAGTGCATATCAATCAAATGGAAAAAGGCCATTCGGCGTTACTCATCTAGGAGTGCATCCATATATGAGTATCCCGAAAGAGAAGCAAGTTCTCAAAACCATTACTATTAACTGAATACCAAACACAAGTATCTACATCTTCGACTTCCTCGAAGAATCCTGATACTTACAGCAAATGGTTCTCTACTTTATTCTTATACCTATAACTTCTGAATATCTGAACCTTGCATTTCAACGAAATACATGTCCAGAACTGGAGAAGTCATAAGTAAACAGAATATAGTACGAGTACCAACCCCTTTATCCTAATGGACACTGGACAACATACAATACTTTGTATAAGTCCCCTGAATTCAATAACTCAAACCCTGTGCGTCGTAGGTTGAAAAACGGTACTATGGTTAAGAAGAATTACACCGCTGTTGAATGCACCTTACCTAATCACCAACTGATATAGGTAAATGTCATAGACACAATATCAAAAAGTTATATCTCACTTTATAAAATAAATGTACAGATATATCAGTTTGAAATTGGTGCATAACAACGGATATTCAAAACCAAATATTTGCCATCCGGCAAAATCCAGATGATTTCCTCAAATATCACCAATTACAACGAATTCCGATATAATGAGGATCTAATCACCCAATTCCCAATATCTTACTCCCACTCACCATCCGTAATAACATGCAGATGTGAGAAACTGATCTGGTAAATACATACCCTGGAGTTAGATTCCAATTGAGAAAACAGTTTTCAATTAACATCGCACAGTGAAACTGAAACATGAAAATGTTTCAAAAGGGGTTAACTGGTATTCCTAGTAACGCCTCTTCCATTATCCTGAATCATGACAGTAACCATATACTTACCTGCCCTCACTACAATCCCTTTAATATGTCTTTACTTATTACCTTCTGTACACCTCCTTTACGCTAATTGGTTTTCTTCTTTCCCTACCCTTCGGCACCAGCCTAAGGTTTTGAAGAAGACTATCCAATAAGCGCAATAGGTGTACTCTCCTAATCCTAAGAGCCCTCGCAACCTGAGAGAAGGTAAAGAGAAAAGACATCTGAATAATCCTATTCAATTTCTCCTGAACCAGAATCCATCCTCGAAAAAGTTCCTTCGAGTTCGTATGTAACTATACGATGGATTTATCCAATGGAAGTGGATATCCATAGTGATACAGAGTGTCCTAGAGAAATGCAAAGTAGATGTAGGAGTGGCAGGGGTATACATGGTCTTTGTCGTGAATGATGGTGATCGCAATTTTCTTTGCCATTATTCTAATCCCTTTATATGTCTTTACTTATTACCTTCTGTACACCATAGTTAAGCTTGTTGGTTTTTTTCCATCCCTACCGTTCGGCACCTGCCTATGGTTTGGAGGAAGACTATCCAATAAGCTCAATAGGTGTACCGTCTCCTAATCCTAGGAGCCCTCACAACTTAAGAGAAGGTAAAGAGAAAAGACAACCGAATAATCCTATTCAATCTCTCCAGAACCAGAATCCATCCTCGAATCAGATCCTTCGAGTTCGTATATAACCATACGATGGACTTATCCAATGGAAGTGGATGTTCGTAGTGATACGAGGTGTTCTGGAAAAACGCAAAGGTGATATAGAAGTGGCAATGATGTATGCGACACCGTAACATTCCAAAAGCCAATGTGTTTAAAGAAGGTTCGGTCAACTTGGTTTCATGAGTTTTAGTCAAGGGTCGGGTCCTAGTCGCAGCCAGAGAGAGAGAGAAAAGAAACACTCAGCGTGCACTCTAACCTAGATCAGAATGTTTAATCATTTTATCTAATCTGAATGGCTCCCACTGTTTCCTCGAATTCTCCTCCAAACCTAAAAGGAGAATTAGTCGGAATTACCCGAGGAGTAATCCTACTCATCAGTGGGAATCGGGATCCAACTATCATCGCATGATAACGTGATGGAAGCCACTCAAGTCACCACACTCCAGAAGGTATGCACAAGCCTGGCAAGTTTCCTGTATGTTTGAAACTCCCGATGTGAGTTTTTACCTCTAGGACCCAAGTGACCTTGACACAGTCAACATATCAAAGGGTCCTAGTCAAGTTCAACCCGTCATTATCTTGATTGCATTAGACCCACCCGTATGAGTCCTTGACATAGTCAACATGACCGTACGACTGTCCTAACCAATCCACATATCCATGAGAAAGAAAAGCATTACAGAGCTACCGCACACTACGCCTTGACACGGTCAACATACGTAGCACGAATACTAAGCAATACTAGTTTGAAATGACGGAGGGCTACGACTGGTTTTTGGCAAAAAACCTTTAACGTAACGAACTTGATATCGTTGAAGGAATCCAAGTGGTTTTATAAATATATAGTGGCGAAAACTTTTGCTAAAGAGGTCACTCCCGGTGAAGGGATCTCGGCTCTTTCCCCGTCGAATGGGGTGCAGGATATCCCAAACTGAATACCATGATGCAAAACAAAAATAATCGACTATAGTAAAGTTATTACGTTGATGCAAAATTTTACCCAAAGGGTCACTCCTGATGAAGGGATCTCGGCCCTTTCCTCGTCGAATGAGGTGCATGATATTCCAAAATGAATACCACGATGCAAAGAAAAAATGTACGTCTGTAATGTCAGTTTTTAAAAACTTTGTTCCAACAACATCATATATAGGTTTGTTTTATCTTTGCATTGATAAGAATCTATGCAGTCCCATCAATTAATCACACCAGAAAAGAACGAAAATAAAATGTACGTATATGCCATCCGCATTCGCCACTGGGCCCCGTCATCACCCGTTAGGTTACTTAACTAACGACAGAGCGGGGGCTGGACTAGCACGGGTGTAAAACATATACAACATCTACTAATATATATAAATATATATATAACATTCGTCCTAGGTATGATATAAAGAAACATCACAGAAACATCACAGAAGCAACACAAAATGGTGGATAATCTGGAGCCCCGAGTTTCACTTGAGCCGCATGTGAGACCCGATGTTCCCTGTCGTGTGGATAGCCTATGCAATGAAAACTTAGACCGCTACGAGTGCGGCAAGTTACCCAACCAGAAGCGAGGCAGCCCCCTTCAGCAACATGAATGGACCACCCAACACTTCACGGAATCCGGTAACTTGAGCACCCCTTCTGGGTCAACCTATACCCCCTACGAGTGCGGCGAATAGCCCACCAATCCTAGAGTAAGGTCCCCTCCGTCTGAATGCCTTGAGATGCGGACCAGTTGCCCTCTAGAACCCGGCTATTCGTGCACTCGACCTCGGGGTAATCCTAGTACAGAAAATAAAATAATATACAAGGGTGACATCGACCTCAGCCCGGTCGTGCCCCAAAAGAATAATTTACAAACTGGCAGTGACGGCAGTCCACATGTCGGACGCTCGTCCCGCAATATCAAATGTACAAATGAAATTAAACTGTACTAACATTGCACCACAGCTATCCACCACGACAATCCAACCAACATCACAAAACATCAACGTGAATGTCACGTTCACAAACCCGTCTGAAAGACATATAGCAATTAGACGAGTTTACCGATCAAATGACATTCACAGTCGCAGAATATAATGTATGTACTGTCAAACGCACGCTTAAAATATCGATCGACTAAGTTCTAAATTGGCCCCAATAGCAAAACAACACTTCACTGAAACCTGGGCCAAAACAGAATATCACCAAAATCACATTTCCATGTAAATGAGCTACAGAAAAAATTTGGTCACCTGTTGCCACTAAACCGCCGTGGAACCGCCGCTAATAAGGGCTAAGTGCGGCGGATACGCGGCACTTTTGGGGAATCACGAGCCCAAATTTTTTGTGTAGCCTTAAATTTGCCTGCACGGATTTTTAAGATGCCTGAAATAATTTTTTGACCACTTTTGAAAATCGACAGCAAACCCATAAATGAAATCGTGATTTGGGTAAATTCCGTTGATCGATCTTTTAAGCACGTTTAAACAAGCTAGTAAGGGGTTTAAAGGGTGGTTCTGATACCATGAAGGGTCCCGGCAATGCCCCGGCCATCGAAACGCGGCCAAAATGCGGAACAAAAAATTTCTAAACCGGCGCTACCGCTACCCGAATCCCGGATCGACCTTAAACCCTAAACTAGCAAACTAACTAAGAGTTAGAATTGTTATACCGAGTTGATCCGTGTCCTTCGGTCTTCATTCCAAGCTCCTAGCGGCTCCTTGATGTGGTTTGGTTGCCGGTCTTCCTTCATCTCCGATGATCCACCCGAGGGAAACGGCGCAAGCTCCAACCTCGTCGGACGAGATAACCGACGCTCCAAAGTTGCTAGCGATGGAGAGTCGAGGTGTATGAAAGTGTCACTACATTTTTCTCTCAACATCTATGCTCATGGGAGCAACCATAGAAGACGATGAAGGAGGTGATGGCATGAACAAAGAAATGGCTAAGTATTTTGTAAATTTGAGAGAGTGAGGAGGCTAGTAATGTGTTAAAATCATCAAGCAAAATAAATCAATCCCACTCACTCCTCATAGTGGCCGGCCCACCCCCCTCTCTCATTTCCAACATAAAATAAATTATCATTTCCTTTTTACCAATAAACAAATAGCCACCATACTTTGTTCCATGTCATGAACATGCACAAACCCCTGCTTGTGCCACCTCACACCTTCCACCTCATTTGTTAAACAAATGAATTTCCATAAATGGAAATTCATACAAATGAGGTGGCACCTTCTAGAAGCTATTCCGTAGAAAATACGGAATACTTCCCGGTACATGTATCGAAATACATATACGCGTATTCGTACCAAAATACGAATAGCCGAGAGAGAAAATGAATAGTGAACAATAATACTAGAATACATATATATAAAAATACATATGTAAATTATTAAATCAAAACCCGATTTAATAATCTGGCTTAATCCTAAGCCGCTAGTATTATCAACTGTCCGATTAAAGTCCGCGCAGTATGCACATATTTAATCGGACACCTGTATGTATCAACATACACCATGTACACCATATCGCCTGAACCGTGAAAACCCTCTGTGTGGGACTCAAAAGACTCGTCAATACGCTGGCAGTGGGTTTAACCACAAGCACGTCAGCGGCACTAGCTGTACGTAACGGCTACCCAGGTATTGAGTGAAAGGGAGGCCGACGAGCAAACTCATCCTGAACCCCTATTGAGCCTGACAGTGACAATATCCCTACAGTCCGGTCTGTTCGTCTGAGAGTATCTCATATCGAGTCTAGGGGGGTGGATAAAGTCAGACCCCTAACAACGCGATATTTAGTGTCGGCATGCAACCAACCACTTTCTGAGAAACCATCGATCCTGGATGTGCTTATAGACTAGGGACATTTAAGGATGTGCTTATAGACCCCAGCTCCCACATATATGATCGCCATCATAATGTTGGCAGTCAAGCAAGAATCCTATGGGTTCTATCAACATGATGATAAAGACAAACCAGATAGCATAATATCATCTTAAGTAAGACTGTTTTATCGGTATAGGTCCTTACTCAATCATCATAATCACAAGTCCGCGACTATGATAATTGCCTTGAGGGCACTATAGCCAACATATTCGTACGTATATTGCACCTCTGTACATGATCTTTCTACTCTGCCTTTAGGAGTTTTCTTTTAAGTGCGAGCGCTATCGTAATGTCGTACATAAATCAGCACGTTTTGGACACCATTTCTATTTAAGTGCATATGCAGTCGTACTGTCGTGTCTCCTTAGCAAATGCGTCTTGTAGGTAGTCTATCTTGAACTCCTTGCAGGGCAGCGACGGCTTAGGAAACAGGTTCAGATCTGCCGCCTAAGACTTTTCAACTTCATGAGCTGTGAGGGTCTCATAAAGACTTTTCTCCCTACGAGTCGAGAGGATCTCGTAGGTGTATTTTCTCCTTAAGAATCGTGAGAATTCCTAAGTGTGTGTTTTCTTTTGAGAGTCATAAGGATCTCACAAGAGAATTTTTTTCCCTTACAAGTCGAGAGGACTCGTAAGTGGTTGTTTCCATCCTTGTCGATATTCTACTTTGGAGAGTGTGTCCCGTGAATAGTATGCAATGGCCCATCTTGGATCGACTTGCAGGACCCTAGTGCTTAGGAAACAGGTAATTATCCCCATTGCCTAAGACTTTCCCCTACGAGTCGAGACGAATCAAGGTATTATTGGTTGACTTGTTTCCGAGACGGAGCATTATTCCGGCGGGGAGGTCATTGGTTGACTTATTTCTGAGACGGAGCATTGTTCCAGCGGGGAGGTCTTTGGTTGAATTGTTTCTGAGACGGAGCATTGTTCCGGCAGGGAGGTCGTTGGTTGACTTGTTTCCGAGACGGGGCATTGTTCCGGCGGGGTGGTTCTTGGTTGACTTGTTTCCGAGACGGAGCGTTGTTCCGGCGGGGAGGTCATTGGTTGACTTGTTTCCGAGATGGAGCGTTGTTCCGGCGGGGAGGTCATTGGTTGACTTGTTTCCGAGACGGAGCGTTGTTCCGGCGGGAAGGTCATTGGTTGACTTATTTCCGAGACGGAGCGTTGTTCCGGTGGGGAGGTCGTTGGTTGACTTGTTTCCGAGACGGAGCGTTATTCCGGCAAGGAGGTCATTGGTTGACTTGTTTCCGAGACGGGCATTGTTACGGCGGGGAGGTCATTGGTTGACTTGTTTCCGACGGAGCGTTGTTCTTGCGGGGAGATCATTGGTTGACTTGTTTCCGAGACGGAGCGTTTTTCAGGTGGGGAGGCCATTGGTTGACTTGTTTTTTAGACGGAGCGTTGTTCGGGCGGGGAGGCCATTGGTTGACTTGTTTCCGAGACGGAGCGTTGTTCTGGCGGGGAGGTCATTGGTTGACTTGTTTCCGAGACGGAGCGTTGTTTCGGCGGGGAGGTCATTGCTTGACTTGTTTCCGCTTTCTGTGGTGTCGAGAAGGAACGCCGCGTTGATCTTCTGGGATGCAGATGTTGTCGTCGAGATCTGACTCTCCCTTTGACAGAGTCTATTAGGAAATGTGGTTCCCTTTTTGTTTATGCCCATGGATTTTATACAGGGGTCAGTATGGACTCGCCTGTAGGGAAAAAGTTTCATTCTTTCAATTTTTTTATTTCCTTCCGCGATGCTCTATCATTTCATCTTTTTATATCGCGAAAGTCGCGACTGCCCAATCATTTTGGCTATTTTTCGTTGTTCCCAATCATTTCGGCTATTTTTCTTTTTACTCGCTACTTTTTATTGTGAGTTGCCCAATCATTTCGGCTATTTTTGTATGCGTATATTTTACTTGCTGATTTTGTTGCAAGTTGCCCTATCATTTCGGCTATTTCATATGCATTTATGGCTCGCTGACTTTTTGCTGTGAGTATGGAACTTGGGATCTGATACCAATCTCAGCATCAGCATTGCTGCGACTAGAATATTGCCAGGAGCGAATCATCATTTTCCTTTGTCGATTCGAACAAAGGTGGCTTAGCAAATAGGGTTAGGATCCCGTCAACTAAGGCTTTTGACTTTATGAGCCGTAAGGGTCTCATAAAGGTATTTCTCCCTACGAGTCGTGAGGATCTCGTTGGTGTAATTTCTCCTTAGGGGTCATGAGGACTCCTAAGTGCATTTTCTCTTGAGTGTCGTAAGGATCTCACAAGAGCATTTTCTCCTTGTAAGTCGAAAGGACTTACAAGTGTTGTTCACTAGATAGGGGAATTTCACACCATTGGTGGAACTGGGCGAGGGAGACGTTTAGTTGTGCCCGTGGATTGTATACAAGGGTCAATATTGAACCGCTTGTAGGGAAATTTAGGGAATGTGATGGCTTAAGAACATATTCAGATCCCTGTAGCTTAAGGCTTTTGAATCCTATGAGCCATGAGGGTCTCATGAGGGGAATTCTCCTTACGAGTCGTGAGGATCTCGTAAGTGCAATTTCTCCTTAGGAATCATGGGGATCCCTGAGTGTGTTGCTCCCTTGGGAGTCGTAAGGATCTCATGCAGGTACAAGGTCCTCACAAGGTTGAAAGGACCTTGCAGGTGTCTTTTAACGAGATTGCGCCCTTTCGGGTTTTCACAAACTCGCCGGCAGTCCTGCTGTTTTTACACACGGCGCCCTTTCGGGATTTCATCCGTGCCCATTTCGCCTGTGGACGTACCTTTTTTTTTTACGATGAAACTTTTGAGAATAGCTTCGCCGCATGTGATCCGTCCGTTTGCCGGTGGGATTTGAGTTGCAGTCCTCACCGCTGGGACTTGTGGACTTACATTCCACTATCGCCCTGTTTGAGGTGACGTTGTTAGTTTAGGGACATCTCGGTCTGTTGTTAGTTTAAGGACATCTCGGTCCACAGCTAGTTTAAGGACGTTGCGGTCCGTTGTTAGTTTAAGGACATTACGGTCCAAAGCTCTCCATGTTTGAGACGAAATATTGTTGGCTACTAATCTTAGAGTCTTGACTCAAGAAGATAGCGAGCGGACATAGGTGTCGTCATCTATCATTGACCGGGGACGTGACTCGTTAGGCGTAGTATTTTTTCAGGAATCGGCCGTTTATTGGCCGGAAGGGACTTTCGCCATGCATATCCATGAGCAAGTAGGCTCCACCTTGGTAGACATTGTCTATGATATACGGGCCCTCATAGTTCGGCACGAATTTCCCCCGTTTGGCACGGTTGGGGATCATAGGTCTTTTTACGACTAATACGAGTTCGCCTTGGCGGAATGTTCTCGGCCTAGTCAATCTTTCATATGAGCGCGTCATCCTTCCTTTGTAAGCTTCTAGGTTTTGCTGCGCCATGAGACGAGTTTCATCGAGGGCATCGAGCTCCTCGAGTCGAAGATGGGCGTTCTCTTCGTCCTTCAGCTCGTATCGAACTGCTACTCGTAGAGATGGTAGCTCTATCTCCAAGGGAAGTACCGCTTTCGTGCCGAATACTAACGCAAATGGCGTTGTGTTCGTGGCCGTCTTAAATGTAGTCCGATAGGCCTAGAGAGCTTCATGCAGTATCACGTGCCAGTCTATTTTATTTTTGGAGACCATCTTCTTTATGATCTTTGTCAAGGTTTTGTTGAAAGCCTCAGCTAGACCCTTAGCTCGGGGATTATATACCGAAGAGTATCTCCAGTCTATATTATGCTGCTGTGCGAAGCGGCTGATTCTGTGACTTCTGTAGGCCGGCCCGTTATCGGAGATAATCCGTCGCGGAGTGCCAAACCGATAGATGACGTGTGTCTTGAAGAAATGGAGGATGTTCTCCGTCTTCACTTCTCTTAGCGGTATGGCTTCTGCCCACTTAGAGAAGTAATCAGTTGTCGCCAATATGAACTGATGTCCTTTGGATGACGCTGGTTCGATTGGCCCAATTATATCGGTTCCCCACATTTCAAATGGCCAGCTAGCTACTATTGGGTGTAGCGGATTTTGATGCTGATGGATGAAGTCCCCGTGAATTTGGCACGAGTGGCACTGCTTCGCGTATTCGAGGCAGTCCTGAATCATCATGGGCCAATAGTAGCCCATTCTTTTGATCTTCAGCTTTATCTTTGGCCCGGCTTGATGAGAACCGCAGAGTCCATCGTGAGTTTCTTGGATGACTCTCCTTGCTTCTTTCGGTCCCAGGCATTTCAGCCACAAAGAGTCGAACGATCTCTTATATAGAGTATCATTGACGAAGGCGAAAGACAGAGCTCGTTTCATGAGCTGATGTCTTGAGGATGCATCTTCCGGTGTTTGACGGGATTTGAAGTAGTCTATAAAGACTTCTCTCCAATCCTTAGCCTTTTCTTGGTCCTCTATTTATAGGGCTGTTTTCTTGGTCGCTTCCTTTTCTTCAGATGACTCCGAAGATATTTCTGCTGGTGTAAGAACCCGACGGCTTTGTACAATGATCTTTACGTCATCGAGGTTTTTGTCAGCCAGTTCTTTAGCGAGTTTGGCTAATGCGTCCGCTTTGCTATTTTCTGTACGCGGTATGCTTTCCAGATTGTAGGAGGGAATTTGAGTTAGTAACTGTTGCACTCTTTTGCCATATTTTATCAGTTCCGGTTTGCATGTCTGGTAGTCGCCATTTACTTGGCTAGCGTCCAGCTAGGAATCTCCGTATATGAGGAGGTATTCGATTCCCATGTCGACAGCGATCTCAAGACCTGCTATCAAAGCCTCATATTCTGCTTCATTGTTTGTCCTCGGCTCTGTTAAGGAAAAGGCAAAGCGCATTATTCCTCCATGTGGAGTCATGAAGATGAGGCCTATCCTAGATTTGATTATGGGGGAGCTGTGCCTTCGTTTCTTCATGGAAGATTCCCCATCGAAGTAGGGTTCCCATCGGGTATCACTCTCTCCTCTCTCCCCGTTGATCGTGTCAAACGCGTGCGCGTCTGGCAATTCGCAATTTAGGGGTGAATCGGCAGGTATCGGATGCTCAATGAGGAAGTCGGCGATGGCCTGGCCTTTCACTGCCTTGAGAGGTCGGTATGTTATCGAGAATTCCATTAAGAGTAAGGCTCATTTAGTGAGCCGTCCCGTTAGTATGGCTCTTGACATCAAATATTTAAGAGGATCCACTTTTGATATGAGATGGACCTCATGCGCCAAGGCGTAATGTCAGAGCTTCGTTACCGTGAAGATCAGTGCCAGGCAATGCTTTTCGATGGGGGGGTAATTGTTTTCTGCCCCTAGGAGAACTCGACTCAAATAATAGAGAGCTATTTCCTTCTCCTGGTCATTCTCTTGTGCCCATAGCACGCCTAAAGAACCTTTAAGGGTTGTTGTGTACAGGATGAGAGGCTTTCCCTTGACTGGAGCGGTCAGTACCGGCGGGTTCTGCAGATATTGCTTGATTTCGTCCAGTGCGCTTTGGCATTTACGATCCCAAACGAAAGGGGTCCACTTCTTCATTAGATGACTGTAGGGGCGGCACTTGCCGGAGAGGTTGACTTGGAGTTTGACACCTGTTTAGGCATCAGTATCGCTACAACTGGGATATTGCCATAAGCGAATCATCATTTGCCTTTGTCGATTCGAACAAAGGTGGCTTAGCAAACAGGGTTAGGATCCTGTCGGCTAAGGTTTTTCACTTCATGAACCGTAAGGGTCTCTGTAACGACTCTAATATTATTATACTTTCGAGTTTTCTTTCTTCAGTAAAATATTGTATTTATTTATTCTTAGTATTTTTCCGTATATTTTATTTTCTATTAAATATATTATTTTATTATTCCATCTATTTTTCCCAAACTCATTTCTTTAAACTAAATCTTAACCTATTTCAAATTAAACGCAAGACCTGATCCAGCCCATAACCCAAATCCAATCTCATTTTCTTTTATAAAACTATGGGCCCAAAAGCCCACTTTCTTTTCAAGCAACAACATATATTTAATTCTAATTAAATATCTGTATGAACAACCTTGTAGCACATTAGTTAAGTCCTTGCATTGTTATTCAATAAGTCACATGTTCAAATCTCCATTCTTTCAATTATTTTTTTATCAATTTTTATTCCTCTCATAACCTACAAATGAGACTTTTCATTTCATCTTCTTTTTAACTCCCAAAATAATTAGAATGGTTATGAGCCATGATTTATTAGAATTATGGTGGCCATAAACTTTTTTATATCTCACCCCTCTTTCTTTTCATCATCACACATTTCTATCATTTCACATATCCCTCTTCATCTAAATTCTCCGAAGAAGAACATGAAGAAATTCTCAAGAAAGTCTCGCTAGAAACGCGAGACTATCGACGGATAGACAAGCCCGATAACAATACCGGCTTGTGTATGTAAGTCTCTTCTCTCTCTCCCCCCTCCATCTCTTTATTCTCATCTTGTCATATCTCGTGAACCCGCTATTCTTTTCATATCATAATCCATAAGAGAAGATAAACATAAACATATACATATATATAAGTTTAGATATATATTGTTCTATATGGTTTAATAATACCTTATTATCTCTTGTTCAAATTAAAGTGTTTTCAATCTTTGTTCATGACTATGAATGTTTATTATGAGTTGTGAGAACATAAATTTCATGCAACAATATATCTACGATATCTCATGGAATCGGTTTGCTTATTAAAAGAAAAGGAGAAGCTTGCATAAAAAAAATACTAGTTAATCTTTTTGCTGATTTTAGCATACATATCAATACCTTTACTATTAAAATAAATTTTAGAAATTAATTTTTACTTCTGGAAATTTCAAGAAAATTTACATATGATAGAATATATTTTTCTGTACACGCTGTAAAAATTTTAGATCGAATCGCTTAACGGTTTAGAAATTATATCGTTTTTATTCACTGTTCGTAAAACAGAAAACTGCATTTATCGGTTAATTTCATAGACACATAACTTGGTCTACAGATATCTAAATTGAGCAAACTCAGGTGTTTTTGATATCTACATCGATAGATCTAGATTTTCTTAGTTTTAAGTTTTTACTGAAAGCCGACATAAAATAAAGAAAACTGCGTTACAATATTAAGCGACGGATCTGGACAGAATATGTCATGTTTCGCACACTGTTTTTAAATCAGACATAACTCAAACTCCCGATGTCCGTTCGTTACAAAATTTAGATGTGTAGATGAATAATTGATAAATCTATAATTTTCTGTATATTACATCACTTAGAAATGCATGAAACAACCCGATATAGGGTTTGCAATATAACATATAGTTGCTGTCCAGAAATCTGAATTTCGGTTTTAAACGCTGATATTAAAACGATCATAACTAGAGCTTAAAAAATCCAAATCGCATGAATCTTAGTGTTTTAGATAAGTATATCGAAATACCTACAATTTTCTAATAATCATCATAACCTAAAACCTGATGGAAATTATGTGACGGTGCTGAACAGATTCTGATCTGTTTTGCGCGATGATATGAAAACAGATATACCTCCCAAACCGGTAGTCGTATTTTGGTGAAACTGGAACTCACGCATGAAAAACACTTAGAGATGTATTTCTGTTTATATTCCGTATTCGTTCGACTTGATTAATTAGTCGTACATAATATTTCTTTACAACATTGTTTATGGTAGTTACTCGAATAATATACTCGACTCATTTCATGCTATTCGAACATGTATACATATTTATCTTGATTTTAAATTGTTGTGTGTACATCAAGACGATAATTAAATACTTTAGATGTATTTTAAAAATACATCAAAACTATTTTACATAAATCCCCTCAAGTTATACTAAATTACAGTAGGGACCCTAGTTAACATAGGTTTAAGCGGGACCAGTCTCTTGAGCCTCAGAGAGCCGGAAATATGGGTGGTTGCCTATTTAAGGTAGACAACCTAACAAACGGTTTTATCAACATGGCAACCGTCTTTGAAAAAGACACAAATCTTGCCGTCCATGTGCAGCGGTTACCGATAACACCAAAATCTAATTCAGGATTCAATTTCTTTTCTAATTGTCTGACTCAGACTGAGTCTCACTATAATCAATCGGACTTGAATATGATTCAAGTACAAACTACAATTCAATATGAATCCATGAATCCATATAATCAATCTGTTCAAACTATACAATCTATATTGACTAAACCGAACCATGGATAAACTTCCATTTAAATGATTCTCCAATTACATCCATGATTCTCCAGTTATATCCATTTACTGATATCATGGTTTTGGCAAGTCATCCTGTCATGCCCCGCTTCCCAGTGTACGGTGAAGGGGTCGCGACTGGCCGCTACGTATTTACTCTGAAGTAAATACGCTAAGCGTATCTAAGCAATATAAATGAAAATGGTCCAGAGACAAAAGATATAATTGAACAGCAACTTTATTTATTAACATTCTTTTGTACAATGCATGGAAAAGTAAATACATCTGAATGAAAGCAATGCTTAAACGGTGGCATAACAGAAATGAAAAGTACTGAAATGAAGTAGGTACAATTGGCTACAGCTCTGGGTTTTCAATAAACTGGTCCAAGTCTTCAATGCTAAGCTCGATCTCTGGAAGGTACGAATCACCTGACGACATTCAAAGAAGAGGAAAGAGAATGTCGTCAGCGAACAAATCGCTCGGTAAGTCCCAAAGATAAGGGAGAAGTAGAATAGGCAGAGAGAGAGAGTATAGCTTTTAAAGTTGTACTATTTTGTTATACTGTTGTATTTAGTGTTAAAGTTGTTGTTAACATAAGTTCAAGGGTGAATGTCAACCAATCTCAAGAGTGTTCTCAAACCCAACAGGCTGTAATCCAGGGGTAGGGAACCACGGGCCCGAATCAAATGTTAGTAACGGGACTTCGACCGTCGTCGAAGTATTCCAAACTCAACAGGCTGTAATCCAGGAGCATGGAAACACGGACCCTCTTGATAGCTTGCTTGTGTTAGTAGACATGGATTCATGATCTAGGGGGACTCTTGAGATTCTGTTGGATTCACGAATGAACTACCCCAATACCCCGTGTATTTATTATATTGATAGTAATGATTGTACTAATGGTATTGTATTATATTGTATTGTCTTGTAAATTGAATTGTATAGATGACTTGCCGAAACCATGATATCGGTAAATGGATGTAACTGGAGAATTATGGATGTAACTGGAGAATCATGTAATGAAAGTATATCCATGGTTCGGTTCGGTCAATATAGCTTGAATAGATTGAATATATAGATTCATGGATTCATGTTGAATTGTAGTTTGTAGATTGTACTTGAATCGTTTTCAAGTCAGATTATTTATAATGAGACTCAGTCTGAGTCAGAACAATTAGAAAGAGAAATTGAAGTCCTGAATTAGGTTTTGATGTTATCGATAACCGCTGCATATGGCCGGCAGGATTTGTGTCTTTTTCAAAGACGATTACAGTGTTGATAACACCGTTTGTTAAGTTGTTTACCTTAAATAGACAAGCACGCACTTCTCCGGCTCGCTGAGGCTCAAGAGATTAGTCCCGCTTAAACCTATGTTTACTAGGGTCCTTAGGGTAATTTATAGAACTTGAGGGGGTTATATGTACAAATACTATTGTATAATTTTCAAAATACACCCCAAGTATTTAATTATAGTCTTCAGAGTTGTCTTAGATATAGATTTTATATTTGTGATATTTCTAGTGAAAATAACCTAATTTCATAATATAGGGTATTTAATTGTAATATTGAACTTGTAGGTAAATTCATGGTATTATCATGTAAAGTGATTCCTGTGATTTAGAAAAGTTGGAATATTTATATTATCACAAAAATAGATATTTTTATGATATATATATATATATAATTTTAATATATTATATTTCTAGAAATTTCATTTTCTTAAGATATTTATATTTTGAAATCTCTCGAGACCGAATGCTCCTTGCGGAGGTCTGCATCTCGCACTACTAAGCCCGAGAATGTGCGATAATCCGCACCATCCCAAACGGGTTCCCCAAATGGGTTGTAGAGGCGCTTTGCAAAGATTTGTAAGAATACGTAATCTTGTAAAAAACGGTTTTAATAGTAAATGGTATTTTTATGTAAAGTTTCATTTTCCCGTATTCTATGTTCCCGAAAGGTATTGTGCTATGTTGCATATGAGTGTTGTGGGGAGGTAGGTCATGCAGGATTACTAGGCACTCTAATAAGGTTCTACAAGGCATCAACCATGCCCGATTTAAAATTTAGCCGTGCCGAACAACCCTAACCAAGATCTTTAAACTAGAGATTAGGCGAAAACAAGCATGTTAAACACTTTAACACTAAGTAAGAGGGATTACAACCTTTGTAGATCCGGTCCTTCACTTCTAAAGCTCCGTGTTGAGGTCCCTTCGCTGCGATCATCGTGCATCCGGACTCTAGAGAGGCTCCACGAAGAGAATGATGCATGCTTGCTTCCGATCTTCGATAACAAAGATGATCTACCTTGAAGTTTCTTTAACACAAGCTCTTACTCACTAAATGAAGTGAACACCCTCATCCAAATGGCAAGGATAGATGAGGATGATGAAGTAGGATTTTTGCTCTCATTTGTTTTCTATTTCTCACTCATTTTCATCACCTTTGAAAAAGCTAGAAAGCTTTTCCATGAAGAACTCAAGGAAGAAGAAGAAGAATAATCAATTAAATCCTTTTGTGATGAATAATGAAATAATATATGATTAATAATGTAATCATGGTCAACTAAACCTTTGTAGAGATTTAACTAGGGCTATGGTTTGGGTTGGGTTAAGAATGAGTCATTACAAAATATCAAGCATAATATCTTAACTCAAAACAAAAAGAAACCTTCTAGAATGTTCATGAAAGAACTAACCCAATTCAAACCCTAACTTTGTTTAATCTCCACTAAACATGTTGCATTAGTAATCATATCATGTTACAATATTATATATCACATATATAATATTTATTGTAACAAAATAAAATAATACAATTAACATATATCGCATATATATCAATGTATTACCCGAGTGAGAAAAAGAATCTTTTAATGAGCTAATATTAGTTAATGTAATTTAATATATCATATATATTATTATACATTAAATTATCGAATCAACACTTGATCCGACAATCCGGCTATATCGCATATAACCGACTAATATCTCATTTACCGATTCATCGAATCAACACTTGATCCGATAACCCGGCCGATATCAAATATCGCGAGAATATAATACGGTATCTCATATCGCATTATCCTCGGTCCTGTACATATCACATATGTGCCCCTACTCCGTTTTGCCTGAGTCAAGAAACCTCTGTGTAGGACTCTAAAGACTCGTCAATACGCCGGCAGTAGGTGATGATCATATCAAACACCCACAAGCTGCAAGCGGTCAGCTAAACGTAATAGCTACCCAGGTATTGAGCGATCAAAAGATCAACAAGCAAGCCTGTACATTCTCGTGCGAATCCAATCAGTAACACTCTCGTACAGTCCGGTCTCTTCGTCAGATATGTCGCATATCTCGTGTAGGGGTGGTAAACGTCAGACCCCAGTAGCTTGATAAGTCATGTCGATATGAGGTCTATAACAGTTCGAGAAACTACTGATAATACTTACCAGTAAATCTCAGCAGCCCTGGCCAGGGATTTTCAGTTATAGCCAATCGAACACAGCGCAACATCAACTCCCTATACCGGGAGAGATGAATCCCCTCCTATCGCTCATTGCCTCCATGTGATTCGGGACTGTACCCAAAAGCCACCTTTTTGCATGCCCTCTTGGACATGGTATGATGGAAATCAAAGCACAGTGGGAATCACACAAGACTCTATGACGATCTCGGGTCTACAGACTAACCTGTACCAGTGTCACCAGAGAACTGCCATTTGATGTGAGGTATAATACCATCTGGGAGTTCTCGGCGAGTCCGTCCAGTGTACCCAGTCTCTACTGAGCACCCATACACATCCTTGATGTCAAACACCGATGGATATGGGATCATCCATCGCCCATCATATGGGTCAAGATGCGTATACGCTAGTCTACTCTGGTGTATCGATGCCCTGTCTCGATACACCCTCGACTAGGAACAGTTATAGGATGTACTCGTCGACTACCGTGGCCCCACTAGTATGATCTCATTATAGTCCCAGTAGTCGAGTACATATCCTAAGGGCTTTATCAACATGTAACATAGAGACAATCAGAGTACATGTTAAGATAAAGTGCAACCAGATAGCATACTATCATGTCGAGCAAGAAAGTCCTCCCTATATATGTCCAAGTATCCATTACAATATACATCGTATGTACAGTAATGGCCTCTAGGGCATACATATAACTAACAATCTTCCACTTGCACTAGGGCCATCTGTTGTGGTATCACATACCCAATAATTAGCTGTGGTTGAAGTATCTCATACTCAACCATCCCATAAAAGTCTCTACTGGGAAAAAGGCCTTTATGAGTAGATCCGCGCTGTTGTCCTCTGTGTCTACTCTCCTAACCTCGATCTCCCTGGAGATCAACCATCTCCATGATCTGGTGATACTGCCTAAGAATTATATCTGGATTTCTGATAGGATGGGGGGTTCCTTGGCAAAAGCCATAACTCCAATGTCTCACAATGGTAGGAACGAAGTTCATCTCATGAACTTATATATATCCAGACTGCGTCTTTGGTAGCATCCTTGGTAACGATGTATCTTGCCTTTAATCATCTAGTAAGTCACGGTATCTAGCTTGGAACTCTTCCAACATACCATCCCTCCACTGAGGGTAAAGACAATGCCTGCGACTGACATTCAGTCGTCCTTATCACCCTAGAACCTTTCCAGTGATTCTCCCCAAGATCGATTGATACCATCTCACTACAACTAGCGAGTATCATAACATTCAATTAGATCTATCTCATAGATCCAAAACCTAGGATTAAGGAGGTATCACTTTGATCTTATATGGAGAATCCTTGTGATAAGAGGTGATTGACCGAGCGTAGCATAGGAAACTCCTTCCCTATCAAGAGTATGTCATCCACGTACTCTACGAGAATCACCACCATACTCCCTACTACCTTTTTGTATATACAAGGTTCATCTACCATTTTGATGAAGTCAAACTCTTTGACTACTGCATCAAAACAGACGTTCCAACTCCGCGATGCCTGCTTTATCACATAAAACATTTTGCACACGTTTTCGCTGCTCCCACTGTCTACGAAGCCCTCTGGCTGTGTACTTATAGACGCTCTCTTCCAAATCAACATTTAGAAAAGCAGTCATGACACCCAACCGCCAGATATCGTAGTCATGGAATGTAGCCGTGGTAAGTAGGATCAGGATGGACTTAAGCATAGCTTTGAAAGTCTCAACTTTTCCATGTACACCAAGTAATCTTCTTAAGATATACTTGCTCCTGATGGGGATTTAACCCTTCAGATAAAGCTACCAAACTCCATATTTTGTTGGTGTATAAGGATTCCATCTCAGATCGATAAGCATCCAGCCATTCTTACAGAGTCCTACTCCTGATGGCCAGCTTGAAACTAGTTGGGTCATCATCTCATGATGCAATCCTCTCTCCCACTGTCATAGAGAAACCAAAGTATCTCTCAGGTAGGTGAGAAACCCTACTAGATCGGTGGAGAGGCTGAGGTTTGTTGGAAACTATTGAATCCTTTGGTTCTACCAAATCATCTGCTGTAGTTTGTATAGCTGGAACTCCTTCCAGTTCTACCTCATGACCACTAATTTTTCCACAAAAAATTCCCTTTCACAAAGGTGGCATGTTGAGAAACAAAACATCTTTTGTTCCTCGGTTAGGTGGAAGATATTCCCTTGCGTATGCTTGGGATATCCAACAAACTTCCACAGATCTGACTTTGCCTCGAGCTTGTCCGGATTATGCATTTAGACATAGGCTGGACAACCCCAAATCTTAACAAACTTAAGATATGGGCTCTTCCCATTCCATATCACATATGAAGTGGTAGGCAACTGATTTGATTTGAACCCTATTCAATAGGTATGCAGCTTCTCAAGTGCATAACTCCCAAAAGGAAATAGGAAACTCAGTAGTACTCATCATAGAGCACACCATATTACATAGGGTGCTATTGCTCCGCCCCGATATACCATCGTGCTATTGTGTATACGGAGGAGTAATGCTGAGAGAGAATCTCATTCTCCTTTAGAATAGTCCAGGAATTCCGTGCTCAATGTATTCTCCTCCTTGATCTCATCAAAGGACATAATACTTATACCCGTTTTTGGTTCTCTACTTCTAACTCATATTCATTGAATATCTCAAAAGCTTCGGACTTGTGTCTCAACAGGAACATATGCCTGAATCTTGAGAGATCATCAGAGAATGTAATGAAGTACAAAGAAACGGTCTTGGCATGTGTAGACACGGGACCATCATATATCAGCATGTATCAATCCCAAGAGTTCACTAACTCTTTCTCTGTTTCCAATAAACAGAGCTGTGGTCATCTTATCTTTGTGACATGACCGGCAAGTTTCACAAGATGTAAATTCAAACAAATTTAAATATGCATCTTAATGTAACTTCAGCTAATCGGGTCGCATTGATATGACATAGTCTACAATACCTCAAGAAGAATCCGTTCATTTCTGAACTCTTCCTCTTGTGTGTGTTCTGTATACTAAGAACTGTGGTTTGATTTATAACGTCAATGCTTTTAGATAACGTGCCTGAACCGATCAACTCTTGATATAGGAAATGTTCAAAACATTATCCAACAATACAAAATTATATCCTTCTTTACTAATAAAGAGACTGATATGATGTTGTATATCAGGTTCGGTATCTAATAACATTCATTCAGAATCAATGTATTTTCTAATACAGGGTGATAACTACCAACAGACTTGGCTGCAACACTTGCACCGTTTCTATCTCATGAAATTTATCACCCGTTCTCAGTTCTCTACCTATCTGTAGCCCATATAACAAATTACATATATGGGATCCTGATCCGGTATCTCATATCCAGGACGTAAAGGATACTGAGAAACAGTTCTCTGTAAAGAACACACCCGAAGAAGATGCATCAGCATGCACTTTCTTCGTTTGGACGGCACGGTTATTCTAGTAATCCCCTATTTCCTGCTCTGTCTTATAACAATTATAAATTGGAGCGGGACCAACGTTCCTTAGCGCGGTATAACAAGCGGGTTCGGTCAATACATCCGTATTATTATCTTGATTAAGGCGTGATATCGTCGCTACCTGGAGAGAGAGAGAAGAAAACACTCAGCGTGCGCTTTTACAAGATTAGATTGGTTATCAATTTATCTAATCAGGATATCTCCCACTGTTTTAGTCAAATCTTCCTTCAAACCCTAAAAGGAAAAATTAGCCAAGATTAATTATACTCTACAAGTTCGCCAATCTTTCAGCCAGGCCAATGCCAGTACTTTGAGGGGGGTTCCCCGTGCTTTCGCACGGACCTAATTAAAATAAACCTCGTTTTCCCAGGGGCGTAACCCCGTTAACACCTTTCTAGACACCTACTTGATCGGCTAATTGTAATGTGTAAAACTCTCCCAGGAGTAACTCTTACTCGCAGTGGGTATCGGGATCCAACTATCTCATAGAAGGTATGCAATCTCATTGCAAATTTCAACACTTGAAATTCCCAATAATATTTTACCCCTAGCTTCCTATGCCCTTGACGGAGGTCAACAAACCATAGGCTGCTAGTCAAGTTCTACCCGTCATTTCCTGATTGAATTAAACCTACCCGCACGACCCTTGACGGAGGTCAACAAGGCCGCACGACTACCCTAAAACAATTTGTATCATATGCATAAGCAAATAAATACTAGTCAGCTACCGCACACTACGCCTTGACGGAGGTCAACAAACGTAGCACGAATACTAAGTAGGACTTATCTGAAATGCCGGAGGGCTACGACAGGTTTTTGAGAAAACCTTTTGCGTAATGAACTTGATATCGTTGTAGAATCGACTGATTTTGAATGGAATGTTTTTGAGGCCTTTTCTAGTTTTGCTAAAGAGGTCACTCCCGGTGAAGGGATCGTCGGCTCTTTCCTTATCGAATAAGGTGCAGGATATTTCACAAATACCGCTGTGCAAAGCAAGAACTAGAGCTACCAGTTTTTAAACAAGTTTCTACAACATCTTAGGTTTCTTTTAGTTTCATTAATCTCATTAATGAAGTCCCATTTTATTATGCTTCACAAGCATTGCATTTGAAATGAAATCTGCAATATAACATATATCTCATATATATAATATAAACATTCGTCTCAGGCAGTAATATGATCTCATCACAGAACATTGCAGCAGAAGAACATATATGAAATATTGGATATACTAGGACGTCCGTGTTTTAATACGAGCCTGTATAAAACATGAATTCCACGGTCGCGATGAATAGCCAAACCCACATCCCTAGACCCCTACGAGAGCGGCAAGCAACACTCTTAATTCTAGGGTTAGGAGACCCGGTCTCGACTCCTCGAGATGGTCCCCCACTGGACCCTAGAACCCGATTACTTGTGCTCCCCGCCTTGGGTCTACCTAATGTGGAAAAGTAAATAATATACAACGGTGACATCATCCTCAGCCCGGAAGTGCCCCAATAAAAGAATATTACATACAAATGAATTTTACATGAATGAAAAAGAAAAAACTCTCATCTCACATAAAACACCCGGCTATTCAGAACACGATGATCCAATATAACATATCACAGCAACACATAATATCTCATATCATCAACGTAAGCAAGTATGCGTATCCCGATTGTCGTTGATGTATAGCAACGAAGCCGGCGATACACCACATACTACGCTTACGGTCACATAAAAGAAAGTGTAAAACTACAACAGTTGGAATCCGCAACCTCCTTAGATATCGCATGCCAAACCAAATGAATTCCTTAGACATCGCATGCCTAACAATTATAAACCCCGCATTTTAGTCTCAATTATCGAAAACTCTTTTCAATATCAAGTCGAGCAATTCAACAAGATTCCTGACATCCTGATCGAATGCTTGTCACAAACTTTAGTAGACGGCCGCACCCCCGGATGCCGTCGACAAAGTGCACTAAGGCGGAACACCACTGCCGCGAGCACCCGAACGGATGCTTTTGGCGACGGGGTTCTCCTACAGTCACTTGGTCAGGGCTATGGGGCGTGGCTATCTATTAAGTTTACCCGGCGAGTATCCGTGTACGCTACGTAATTGCGACGGACTTTTGATCACATCAAAATCCCGTGGCAACCGATCAATTGAGACTAAACTGCTAGATTTATAACATTCAAATTAGTTATCTCATAACTATTTGTGGATTCCAAATATTGTATCACATTCCAAATAAATAGACAATGTTAAACTTTCCGATCGAATAATCAAACACCCAAGTTTTCCCAAATAGCTCAACACTTAAGCGGAGTTTAAAAGCATCTATCACATGCCACAGTACCAATGGTCCAGCCGTAAAAGGGTCAAGCCAACGCCTCACATGTGGCAACGCCGTACTGCCACAAACCCTGAGGTTTAGAGGCGGTTCAGACGGTCAAATAATCGAGTTAAGGTTTGTTGTCTTTTAGAGGGTCCACCGCATTACTTGCATGATTTTCCGAAAGTTTCAAACTTGAGAAAAAATCCAACTTTTGAAAATTTTCCGACAGGGGAAAAAGTGAGTTATTGATATCCGTTCGAACTTTTTAACAGGTTCTAAAATTATCCAGAAAAACTTAAACGAAGTTAAATTATCCGATCGAATCAACGAGTCCACAATACAACCCAGAAAACTCAACACTTAAGTAAGAATTAAAAATTTCCAGAAGAATCAGGAAACACATACGGACATTACTGTGCAAACAGTGAAACATGAAGCTACTGCATGGCCGCGGAACCGCCGCGAAAGCCATGGTACGGCCGCGGTTCCGCGGCGCATTGATGGAATTAGAAGCGCGTGCTGCACAGTAATTCTTGTATTTCCCTGCTGATTTTTTTAAGTATGTTTAATAATAAAAAATCAACATTTTTGAAAAAAATCCAGAGAAGGGTATAAATCGGGGTTTCCGGGTTTGATCGGACTTTAAACTTCGCCAGAACTTCGGAAAAAGCTCTAGCTTGGCTCTGATACCACTGTAGGGTTACTAGGCACTCTAATAAGGTTCTACAAGGCATCAACCATGCCCGATTTAAAATTTAGCCGTGCCGAACAACCCTAACCAAGATCTTTAAACTAGAGATTAGGCGAAAACAAGCATGTTAAACACTTTAACACTAAGTGAGAGGGATTACAACCTTTGTAGATCCGGTCCTTCACTTCTAAAGCTCCGTGTTGAGGTCCCTTCGCTGCGATCATCGTGCATCCGGACTCTAGAGAGGCTCCACGAAGAGAATGATGCATGCTTGCTTCCGATCTTCGATAACAAAGATGATCTACCTTGAAGTTTCTTTAACACAAGCTCTCACTCACTAAATGAAGTGAACACCCTCATCTAAATGGCAAGGATAGATGAGGATGATGAAGTAGGATTTTTTCTCTCATTTGTTTTCTATTTCTCACTCATTTTCATCACCTTTGAAAAAGCTAGAAAGCTTTTCCATGAAGAACTCAAGGAAGAAGAAGAAGAATAATCAATTAAATCCTTTTGTGATGAATAATGAAATAATATATGATTAATAATGTAACCATGGTCAACTAAACCTTTGTAGAGATTTAACTAGGGCTATGGTTTGGGTTGGGTTAAGAATGAGTCATTACAAAATATCAAGCATAATATCTTAACTCAAAACAAAAAGAAACCTTCTAGAATGTTCATGAAAGAGCTAACCCAATTCAAACCCTAACCTTGTTTAATCTCCACTAAACATGTTGCATTAGTAATCATATCATGTTACAATATTATATATCACATATATAATATTTATTGTAACAAAATAAAATAATACAATTAACATATATCGCATATATATCAATGTATTACCCGAGTGAGAAAAAGAATCTTTTAGTGAGCTAATATTAGTTAATGTAATTTAATATATCATATATATTATTATACATTAAATTATCGAATCAACACTTGATCCGACAATCCGGCTATATCGCATATTACCGACTAATATCTCATTTACCGATTCATCGAATCAACACTTGATCCGATGACCCGGCTGATATCAAATATCGCGAGAATATAATACGGTATCTCATATCACATTATCCTCGGTCCTGCACATATCACATATGTGCCCCTACTCTATTTTGCCTGAGTCAAGAAACCTCTGTGTAGGACTCTAAAGAATCGTCAATACGCCGGCAGTAGGTGATGATCATATCATACACCCACAAGCTGCAAGCGGTCAGCTAAACGTAACAGCTACCCAGGTATTGAGCAATCAGAAGATCAACAAGCAAGCCTGTACATTCTCCTGCGAATCCAATCAGTAACACTCTCGTACAGTCCTGTCTCTTCGTCAGATATATCGCATATCTCGCCTAGGGGTGGTAACCGTCAGACCCCAGTAGCTTGATAAGTCGTGTCGATATAAAGTCTATAACAGTTCGAGAAACTACTGATAACACTTACCAGTAAATCTCAGCAACCCTGGCCAGGGATTTTCAGTTATAGTCAATCGAACACAGCGCAACATCAACTCCCTATACCGGGAGAGACGAATCCCCTCCTATCGCTCATTGCCTCCATGTGATTCGGGACTGTACCCAAAAGCCACCTTTTTGCACGCCCTCTTGGACGTGGTATGATGGAAATCAAAGCACAGTGGGAATCACACAAGACTCTATGACGATCTTGGGTCTACAGACTAACCTGTACCAGTATCACCAGAGAACTGCCATCTGATGTAAGGTATAATACCATCTGAGAGTTCTCGGTGAGTCCGTCCAGTATACCCAGTCTCTACTGAGCACCCGTACACCATCCTTGATGTCAAACACCGATGGATATGGGATCATCCATCGCCCATCATATAGGTCAAGATGCGTATACGCTAGTCTACTCTGGTGTATCGATGCCCTGTCTCGATACACCCTCGACTAGGAACAGTTATAGGATGTACTCGTCGACTACCGTGGCCCGACTAGTCTGATCTCATTATAGTCCCAGTAGTCGAGTACTTATTCTAAGGTCTTTATCAACATGTAACATAGAGACAATCAGAGTACATGTTAAGATAAAGTGCAACCAGATAGCATACTATCATGTCGAGCAAGAAAGTCCTTCCTGTATATGTCCAAGCATCCATTACAATATACATCGAATGTACAATAATGGCCTCTAAAGCATACATATAATTAACAGGTCATTACCTCATGATTTACTTAAAGGCATAGCATGATTAATGATGTTTTAAGGTAGAAAGTAAACCACATGGTATTTTAGTGAAAAAGAACGGCAAAAGTTACAAAATGAAATATTTTGCTACGAAACTTGTTCAACATGCTTTGTTAATGATTAATAGTCAAGATGTAAGAGTTTAACATGGTTGTGTTAAGGTAAATTGACTTTATAAAGGAAACCGAATCGGAAGTCGGATTTAACTCCGCTTCCGTCGGATTTTAGAAAAAGTACTTTTTAGAATAGAAAAGGGAAGAGGGAGGTGGGACTTACCGGCTAACAAGAAAGGGGAGAGGGAGAGGAATTGGTTGTCGGATCCGGTGCGTCATTTCATCGCCGGGAGCTCTTAGGGCCGTCGTCGGAAATTCGCCGGAGTTTCGTCCTTTGCTAACTCCACTTGTACACAAAAGTTCTAAAGGAATTTCTTGAGAGTTTGGATAGAATTATGAGTGAAGGGTGTGTGTTTAGGAGTGGTATTTATAGGGTAAGGTTAGGGTTAGGGTAGGTGAAAGAGCGTGAAAGAAAAATGTATTAAATTTTGTATTAAAAAGAGTTTTAATTGAATTTTAAAGGCTCTGGAAATGTGCAAGGTAATTAAAGTATACAGGGATAACGGGGATACAAAAAGTCATAAGTTCACAGAAGGACCCGACTCGATCCGAGCCGAATCGGCCGGCGCCGGCGGCCGAGTCGGCCGGTCCACCGGCCGAGTCAGGGCCGAGCTCGCCGCCATGTGTCCAGTGCCTCTTGGTTGTTCTCCTTGGTCAGTTTGTTTTATATATGAAGTGGGGTTTTACGGGTTTAGCACGTGTAGACTCTTGGAATTCTAAAAATATTAAAAGAAAACAATATTAAAAATAATGTAGGTGATGGGATACGAACTCTTGTGCTTTGGTTCAGCAGTGCAAGGTCTTACCAATGAGCTACAAGCTCCTTCTTGCTATTAAAAAGCAAAACAAACTTATAACTTGTGCTCAGGCAAAAATACCCCTTTCTGTATTTTTTGAAAAATTTGTACAGAAAGTTTAGAGTTGTTACATTCTACCCTCCTTATAAAAATTTCGTTCTCGAAATTTGTAAAAGGAAAGTGTAACAGATTCAAGAAAAGTTTAGTGACTGAAGTACTGACAGTGTATGAAAAATAACAAAGTGGTGCAAGGGTTTTAAAAATGTGAAAGAGACTTACTAGCGTTACCTTGGTCAACTGTCTTGGCTTCTACAGCTGCTAAGGTGTAAGCCTGTCGCCGTGACACGTTCCTCCTACCTGGAGGCACATTCCTCTATCCTCGAGGCATGTTCCTTAGTGCCTGATAGAATTGGCGATTTGGCTGTGCAGGAAATCCATATGGAGGTGGTGCTGGGAATGCAGGACGAGTTGCAGGAGCCTGGATAGCTGGCTGTTGTGGGTAGTTGGTGGGTGTGTGAGCTGAGTTGTATCTATATGGACAAGTCTCAATTCTGTGATCAGATGCGCCACAAACTAGGCACGGGCCTTTTGCGCGCCTACAGTCCTTCCACAAGTGTCCCTTTCTCCTGCAGTAGTAGCAGAAGTCTGGACTCGACTGGTTAATTACTGCTTTCTGTCTCTTGGGTTCAGAATGTTGTGTAGGGTAGGCTCCTCTTGCCATCTGGGTGGCAGAGCGCTTTATACCGTTGCTTCTGCTTCTGATCGGTTCACTAATATAGAAGTCTACTGCTGCAGTCTAACAAGGATGCTTCGGATTTCCTCAAGCAGAACCATCTGCTCGTTGAGCGGAGCAGGGACGACAGGTGTGATTGGTAGTGGAGGTGGAATGTTGTTAAAGTTGGTGCTGGTGTTGTTTGGGGAATCCATAACCTTGAAGAAAAATTTGGGTTAGAACAGATTCAAAGTATATGAAATGGTGAGATTCAAAAAGTATGAATTGTAAAGAATATTTTAGTTGTTGGTTCTTATGTTATATTGCTTAGGTTTTTCACGCAGAACAGAACTGCATGGTAGTGTTCCATACAGCTCTGACCTACATGGGCCACCAACAAAACCTGTCACGCCCCGCTTCCCAGTATACGGCGAAGGGTTCGCGACTGACCGCTACGTATTTACTCTGAAGTAAATACGCTAAGCGTATCTAAACAGTATAAATGAAAATACACAAGAGACAAAAGATATAATTGAACAAAAACTTTATTTATTAACATTCTTTTCTACAATTCATGAAAAGTAAATACATCTGAATGAAAGCAATGCCTAAACAGTGGCATAACAGAAATGAAAAGAACTGAAATGAAGTAGGTACAAGTGGCTACAGCTTTGGGTCTTCAATAAACTGGTCCAAGTCTTCAGTGCTAGGCTCGATCTCTGGAAGGTCCGAATTACCTGACGACATTCAAAGAAGAAGAAAGAGAATATCGTCAGCGAAAAAATCGCTCGGTAAGTCCCAAAGATAAGGGAAAAGTGGAATAGGAAGAGAGAGAGAGAGAGAGTATTGCTTTTAAAGTTGTATTATTTTGTTATACTGTTGTATTTAGTTTTAAAGTTGTTGTTAACATAAGTTCAATGGTGAATGTCAACCAATCTCAAGAGTGATCTCAAACCCAACAGGCTGTAATCCAGGGGTAGGGAACCACGGGCCCGAATCAAATGTTAGTAACGGGACTTCGACCGTCGTCGAAGTATTCCAAACTCAACAGGCTGTAATCCAGGAGCATGGAAACACGGGCCCTCATGATAGCTTGCTTGTATTACTAGACATGGATTCATGATCTAGGGGGACTCTTGAGATTCTGTTGGATTCACGAATGAACTACCCCAATACCCCGTGTATTTATTGTATTGATAGTAATGATTGTACTAATGGTATTGTATTGTATTGTATTGTATTGTATTGTATTGTATTGTAAATTGAATTGTATAGATGACTTGCCGAAACCATGATATCAGTAAATGGATGTAACTGGAGAATCATGTAAATGGAAGTATATCCATGGTTGGGTTCAGTCAATATAGCTTGAATAGATTGAATATATAAATTCATGGATTCATATTGAATTGTAGTTAGTAGATTGTACTTGAATCGTATTCAAGTCAGATTATTTATATTGAAACCCAGTCTGAGTCAGAACAATTAGAAAGAGAAATTGAAGTCCTAAATTAGGTTTTGATATTATCGGTAACCGCTGCACATGGGCGGCAGGATTTGTGTCTTTTTCAAAGACGATTACCGTGTTGATAACACCGTTTGTTAAGTTGTCTACCTTAAATAGGCAAGCACTCACTTCTCCGGCTCCCTGAGGCTCAAGAGATTGGTCCCGCTTAAACCTATGTTTACTAGGGTCCTTAGGGTAATTTATAGAACTTGAGGGGGTTATATGTAAAAATACTTTTGTATAATTTTCAAAATACACCCCAAATATTTAATTATAGTCTTCAGAGTTGTCATAGATATAGATTTTATATTTGTGATATTTCTAGTGAAAATAACCTAATTTCATAATATAGGGTATTTAATTGTAATATTGAACTTGTAGGTAAATTCATGGTATTATCATGTAAAGTGATTCTTGTGATTTAGAAAAGTTGGAATATTTATATTATCACAAAAATGGATATTTTTATAATATATATATATATATATATAATTTTAATATATTATATTTCTAGAAATTTCATTTTCTTAAGATATTTGTATTTTTAAATCTCTCGAGACCGAATGCTCCTTGCGGAGGTCTGCATATCGCACTACTAAGCCCAAGAATGTGCGATAATCCGCACCATCCTGAACGGGTTCCACAAATGGGTTGTAGCGGCGCTTTGCAAAGATTTGTAAAAATACGTATTCTTGTAGAAAAACGGTTTTAATAGTAAATGGTATTTTTATGTAAAGTTTCGTTTACCCGTATTCTATATTCCCGAAAGGTATTGTGCTATATTGCATATGAGTGTTGTGAGGAGGTAGGTCATTAGCTCATGATCTACTTAAAGGTATAGCAAGATTAATGATATTTTAAGGTAGAAAGTAAACTGCATGGTATTTTAGTGAAAAAGAGCGGCAAAAGTTACAAAATGAAATATTTTGCAATGAAACTTGTTCAATATGCTTTGTTAATGATTAATAGTCATGATGTAAGAGTTTAACATGGTTGTGTTAAGGAAAATTGACTTTATAAAGGAAACCGAATCGGAAGTCGGATTTAACTCCGCTTCCGTCGGGTTTAGAAAAAGAACTTTTTAGAATAGAAAAAGGAAGAGAGAGGTGGGACTTACCGGCTAACAAGAAAGGGGAGAGGGAGAGGAATTGGTTGTCGGATCCGGTGCGTCGTTTCATCGCCGGGAGCTCCTAGGGTCGTCGTCGGAAATTCGCCGGAGTTTCACCCTTTACTAACTCCACTTGTACACAAAAGTTCTAGAGGAATTTCTTGAGAGTTTGGACAGAATTGTGAGTGGGAGGGTGTTTAGGGGTGGTATTTATAGGGTAAGGCTAGGGTTAGGGTAGGTGAAAGGGTGTGAAAGAATAATGTATTAAATTTTGTATTAAAAAGAGTTTTAATTGAATTTAATAGCTATGGAAATGTCCAGGGTAATTAAAGTATACAGAGGTAATGGGGATACAAAAAGTCACAAGTTCACAGAAGGGCCCGACCCGATCAGAGCCGAATCGGCCGGCGGCGGCGGCCGAGTCGGACGGTCCGCCGGCCGAGTCGGGGCCGAGCTCGCCGCCACGTGTCCAGTGCCTCTTGGTTGTTCTCCTGGGTCAGTTTGATTTATATGTGAAGTGGGGTTTACGGGTTTAGCACGTGTAGACTCTAGGAATTCTAAAAATATTAAAAGAAAACAATATTAAAAATAATGTAGGTGATGGGATTTGAACACTTGTGCTTTGGTTCAGCAGTGCAAAGTCTTACCAATGAGCTACAAGCTCCTTCTTGCAATTAAAAAGAAAAACAAACTTATAACTTGTGCTCAGGCAAAAATACCCCTTTCTGTATTTTTTGAAAAATTTGTATAGAAAGTTGTACAGAAAGTTTAGAGTTGTTACATGTTCACTGTCGGAAGCTGGGAAGACTGAACGTCTTGCCTGAATCTAGGGGCAGATACTATTTGGTGCTATCCGTCCACCTCTCTGAAGATGCCAAGTTGATTTATGGCACCATGTATCGAAGGTTTAAACGGATGCGGCCGATGTAGCAGACTTCGTTAGATTCCCCCTCATTTGAGGGGTTTTTGATTGTGGGGACGCTCTTCCCTGCGGGCGCAAGCCCCTGCAGTTAATTACGCTATCGCATCGCGGTAACAACTTTCTCCTTCTCTAGATGGTCACTTCGTGTCGTGGTTGTTTGTTTTGTTTGTGGTTGCCCGTGGATTGTATACGGAGACTAATTTACGTTGTCGCCCGTAGGACGTGGATTAGTCCAAATCTGTATCTTTTTAGATTTGGGTTTGGGGGTTGGGTTTAAGGATACGTTAGCCTCATTTGAGACTAAGATCAACTTAAACGTGTGTTAAGGATACGTTAGTCTAATTTCTAGACTAAGATAGACCAACTTAACAGGATCATTTAGATCCAACAAGAGAGCATTTGGGCTCTATTGTTTAGTTTAGGGACATTTCGGTCGATTTCCAGTTTAGGGACATAGTGGTCCATCGTTAGTTTAAATACATCCCGGTCAAGGTTAAGGACATCATAGTCCATGAGTTTAAAGACCTCACAGTCAAGGTTAAGGACATCATAGTCCATGAGTTTAAGGACCCCACAGTCCAGTTTAAAGACGTCATAGTCTATGAAATGTATGGTTTTCAGGACCCGTCACCTCTTTGAAGACGTTGAGGAATTACAACGGCAAATATCAAACGAGTGAAGAGATGTACCCTTGAACCAAGGTGAATTAAATGATCTGTGGCCCAGTTAGGAACTAAGATCAATTAATTAGATTATGAGCACATTGGCTCAGTTAAATCTGAATTGAGGACTTATGGCCAACTTGGGCTAAGTCCAATTAGATTAGAAATATTGGCTCTTTGTTGGACCATTAAACATTTGTCTGGGTTCAAGCCCGCATTATTTAGCAATGCTAAACAAGAGTTTGAGGGCTTTGGTAACATTTTTATCTTTCTTTGATTGAGCAGTGAACATTATAGCTCTGACTTTTACTCAATTTTGAATGGGAGGTTTTGCCTCTGAAAGATTAACCAATTTGGTTAAAAAAATAGTGTTAAACACTAGAGAAAACAGTGTTAAACACTGGAAATATATACATCAAATTAGTGTTAAACACTAACAGATAATCAGTGTTAAACACTGGGAATGGGGTTCTCAAGTTAGTGTTAAACACTAAAAATAAAGTTCTCGAATTAGTTTTAAACACCTAAAGAAAAAAGGGGTCATGTGGGGACACGAGAGGGCGCCCAGAGGTGGGACCAGATCCCTTTACTTCGTTCTGCAATTAAGTGTTAAACACTTTTTTTTATTTTCGAGGATCACGTGTTGTCACGTGATGTAGATCTGTGCGTCAATTATTAAAGCATTTACTGAGGGGTCACGTGATAACACGTGAGAACGTCCAAAGCTGGGGCCAGATCTCCTTTTACTTTGTTCTGCAAATAAGTGTTAAACACTTCTTACTTTTTGGCCATCACGTGTGGGCACGTGATTGGCACTCATGCACTGATTTGTTAAAGCATTTATTAGGGGTCACGTGGTAATACGTGAGAGCGTCCAAAGCCAACATTTCCTTTGCTTTTATTCTCTTTGTTTTGAAGGTCACGTGGGAGCACGTGAGGCATTGCCTTCATGCTTTTTCCTTCTCATTTTTGGGGACCTTTTCAGGGGTCACGTGGGGACACGTGACCTTAGTCCTTTTCATGCACAGAGATCTCTTTAGTCTCTTTATTTTTAAGAATTGAATTCTTTTATAGGGTTAAACCCAAATCATGATTTTGGAGGAATTAAATTCCTATTATGAAAGAATTAAATTCTTATGTAAGGTTAAACCCTAATTTCTTTTAGAGGAATTAAATTCCCATATATATAAAAGAATTAAATTCTTGTATAGGGTGAAACCCTGACTTCATTTTAAGAGGAATTAAATTTCTGTGAATTTGAGAGAATTAAATTCTCAATTAGGGTTAAACCCTAGTTCTGTCCATCTTGAAAGAATTAAATTCCTATAATTTTAGGAGAATTAAATTCGCATATAGGGTTAAACCCTAATTTCATCTTGGAGGAATTAAATTCCTATAAATTTGGGAGAATTAAATTCTCTGAACTCAATCCCCCCTCCAAGTTTGGGATCTGCATGGCAGGATCTCAACCCGATGAGAATTAAATTCTCAACCTATGGGGAGATGTGCTTCTGCAGATCTTCAACTAGAGGAAAAACTAAGTTCTTTTGCAAAAGAGTTAAACTCTTAAATTTTTGAGAATTAAATTCTCTTTTCTTTTGAAGTTTTGATTCCCTTTCTTTTCTCACCTAGGGTTTTCTTTGCTGAGAATTAAATTCTCCTTTCTTTTCTCTCTGAATTTTCAAGATGCCAAAATTCTATATCTTTCTTCTCTTCTTGGCTCCTATTTATAGGAGAAGGAAAAGAATCAATTTGTTTAGTAAATCTCTCATTGAAAGATTTTGTTTGTTTTCATAATTAATATGAGCCTTTAGACATTAAGTGAATTTTATTCACCGTTGGATTTTAAATCCAAAGATATTCTTTTTGTTATTTCTGGTGAGATTTTCAGGGAAATCTTTCCTTGTCTAAAATCTTTCCATAAATTGGTGATTTTTAATCACCCTTGGATCTTTAATCCAACGGTCCCCATAATCTTTTTCCATTTGGAAAGATTTAGAAGCTTTTAGAATTTTAATTCTATTAACTGTAAGGCTTTCGAAGCCAGTCACGTGCTGACACGTGACCCTTGGTCACGTGTGAGCACGTGACTCCCAATTGAGTCCTTTTCTCAGCGTTTACTTACGCTTCAGCTTTAACCATCACGTGTCAACACGTGACCATTAGTCACGTGTGAGCACGTGACACATCATTGAGGTATTTCCCGATTTTTAGAATTAAATTCTATTAAGCTGCAAGGCTTTCAAAGCCTGTCACGTGCTGGCACGTGACCCTTGGTCACGTGTGAGCATGTGACCCCCAATTGAGTCATCTTCAGCCGTTTGTTTTCCTTTCTGCTTGATGGGGTTTTATCCATCACGTGCCATCACGTGACCATTGGTCACGTGTAAACACGTGATACCTCATTGAGATAATTCCTGATTTTTTAATCAGGAAACAAATGTCCCCACGGCGTTGCTCTCACGTGTTTGCACGTGAGTGCAACGCTGTCACTTTTTTGACCGTTGGATCCATCTAGGGAATCGGGGAGATGAAGCGTTTCCATCACATCCTATAAATGCAAGGGTCTCTTCAGAAGCGCCTCCACTCTTGTTTCTTCTTCCTTACAAACTTTTCTTTTGAGAATTTAATTCTCGTTCTTAGAGCTTAGTTCTCTGTTCCAAAATCTTCAGAGTTTAACTCTGTTTAAGAAAGACCCATCTCTTCAGGTAATGGCTTTGGACGATCGAAGAACTTTCATACATATAACTCTCTGGATTTTAAATCCATACCAAGGGTTTTCCCCTTTAATAAAGAACCCATTTTTAAGTTCTTTTAAAACAGAAAACCACTCAATCTTTAATCCATAGACCCTTTAGGGTTTTTTCTGATCTTCAGAGGGCTAATGGTGGCGGTTGTCTTTTCCATGGAATTTAATTCCATCTCAAAAAGCTTTGGCTCTGAAAAATGTCTCTGGGAATTTAATTCCCCTCTTTTTTAAAAGAAGAAATTTAATTCCTATGAAGAACTCAGTTCTTCCAACAGAACTCATTGGGTTTTCTTGCCCTAAGTTGTCTTCTACACAACCAAGAAGAAAAAGTTTGCAATGTCGCTTTCTGGGAATTTAATTCCCTTGATTCTGTTTAATTTATCACAGAGTCCAAGATGGATTTCTTATTAGGGGAATGTGTAGGGTCATTTGAAATCCATTGTCTATTTAATGAGAATCTTCCTTTTGTCTCATTATAATTGCTTTGCTTCATCATTAGCCAGCCGCCATCTTGATTTCGTGGGACCTACGTGTTTTGTAACTAATGGTCCCATAAAATGAGTCCGATGTCGCTTTCCTCCACTGTCTTTTTATATGTATAAATTTATAGTCATCTATATATATATATATACACCGTTGGCCTCGCTTTTAACAGTTTCCCCTTATTTTATTTCAGGTACAATGACTTCCGTTCCGTACTTTCCTTTCACTCGCTCGGAGGCCGCTTTTCCTCAGTCGCCATCTGATGAGGAAGTGATGGCGATGATCAGGGCTCATGACCCAAACTGCACCAACTTACTTTTGTGGGGGACGTGGTATGGTCATATTATCCGGGGTCGCCGGAGTTTTCTTTGCGAAGTGCCGACGGAGCCCCTTTCCGTTCCTGCCGATGGATCCTCCAGGGACTGTCTTCGCTGTGGAGATGCCTAATTGGACTCCGATGGGACGGCTCGAGCCTTCGACGACCGGTATCCCGAACCATCCGATCCCGACCATAGACATTCTGGGATGCCGCATTTACCAGGGCGAGGCCCAGCATGGGAGCAGATTTACAAAATAGGGCTCACCCCTCGACACCCTACGGGATATCATCTTTGGGCTCGATACATCCTGTCCGCCCATCGCGCGCGACTGCAGAAGGTTGGGCTTTATCAGGCGATATATGCATCCCTCTTCCACTACCAGTCTCCCCACGTCTGGTAGGTTAAGGCCTTCCTGAACCAGTGGAATCTTCCCACCAACACTTTTCTCTTGGGGGACCGTGAATTTTCAATTTCTTTGGAAGAATTTCGCGAGATCTCGGAGCTGCCAATCAGAGGGACACTTTACGAGTAATTGCTGCCTTCTGACGACTACGTCTTTGAGACTGAGCCCGCAACGCTTGACGGCCTGTCTACCGAGAACGCCGTCCGCCATAAGCGTCCGAGTTTGCTCAAGGCGCTGGGTATTGTCGACAAACTGTTCACAGAATATGAGGAGCAGGGCATCACTTTCAAGAGCTTCATCGCTTGCTTCCTTCGCGAGGATGTCCTGTCGAAGACAGCTCCCAAGTTTGCAAGCATCAATGACCCCTTTGGGTTTGGTTTGAACAGGCGGCCGACTAAGGAATCGGATTTACCGCAGTATTATATTCCTATAATGTCGCCGGTGTCTTTCGAGTCGATTGCAGCTCCCGGCATGGACGAGGAGACATTCTTTGTGGGCTTTATCAGTGTCTGGCTCAGCTGGTTCGTCATCCCTATGCATCGCCGCTTCATGAGAGTCTCGGTTATCTATCCAGCTCATCGTATCGCTGAGGGGACACGGCTGGCCATAGCCATCTCGGCGCTAGCGCATCTTTATCATGGATTGGGCGCCGCCGCTAACACCTCAACTCCCGGTGTGAACGTAGTAACTTCTCCCTTTGACTACTTTACATCTTGGATTGAGATGCACGTGTTGGGGGCTTTTGCTGCGCACCAGAGACCCACATTTTATGACGCCTACACTTTTCCGCGACTCATGCGGCTGGTGGACGCTTCTGCTCCCGACCCGACTCAGTTCGGGGCTATTCGCATGTTAATTGCTCCTTATGCTAGCGCGGGCGGACTGGTATTTACGGATCGGGTTCTATCTGCTCCTTCAGGTCTGATTCAACAACTCCACGACCAGTCGAAAGATGAGGTGCCTTCTCTGAAGCCCCGGGAGGCCACGCACTTGTACACGATCAGACCGGGCTATCTTGTATTCCGTCAGAACAGTGCGGCTCTGTTTATGCGGTACAATCCGCATTGCTTCGCCCGGCAGCTTGGATATGATCAAGGCGTCCCCTTCGAGGCTTGTACGGTTGCGTCGGTTCCTTCACCCGCAGCTGTTCGCGACGCTGCTCATCACTTCGTGAGGTTGAACACTGGTTCTTACTTCATGATCCCCGAAGCAGATCATACTCCCCGATGCGTGGGGTCCTTCACAGGCTGGTATCTTCATCGGGTCAACCCAGTTATTGCTGAGGAGAAGAGGTTGCTTCTTGGCTTTGGCGCTCTTGCTCCGGCTCAGGCCGTGGGAATTACGCTGCGGTCGCGCGCACCGGTCCGCTTTCCCCTGAGGGACACCAGTGTTGCGCTCATTCCAGGGGAGTCGGAGGTGGACCTTACCCCCACAATTAGTATGCCGTTAGATACCCGAGCTCAGTCAAGGGGTAAAAAGGCGCCAGTAGCAGTACCACCGCCGGCGGCGTCGACATTGGCCGTGTCGTCCTCGGCAGCACCGCCAAGCGAGGGTGCTGGAAATGAGTGTGTTGAAGGTGAGGTGGGTCAGCGTTGTGTCAAGGCTCCACGGGGGAGGAAACGGTCGTCTTCGGCGGTCGGTTCTGGATCCAAGCGGCGGAGGAAGGTGGCTACCAACCTGCTCGACTCTTTAGTAGAGTCTGAGCTCATTCTTCAGGATGAACCGTTGACCGTGCAAGAGTCAGATGCTGGCTTACTTTTTCTGGGTTCAGCTGCCGAGGAAGCCGCACAATTGGCTGAGGCTATAATACGTTCTAAAGATGAGTCTCAGAATGTAAGGGTTCCGAAGAAGCCCTACCCTGCCGTAATCTTTTACGAAGACCCTTCGTGGATCCGGCGGCGGTTCATCGGCCCTTTAAAGAAATGGGGCGAAAAGGCCCTTAAGCAGGCTGCTTCGGAGGATGCTGCTGACGCGCTTTCGTTGTGGACTAGCGGCCATGAGTCCACTCTTGAATCTCGGCGAGCACACCTCCTTAAGAAGGAGCATCGGCTTGAAGAAGCCATATTGAAAGCTTCCTTACGCATTGGTATGTTCCTATATTTCTTTGTAATATTTCATATTGCCTGCACTTGTATATTCTTATTCTTGTGTGTATGTTGCAGAGACTTCGGCGATGGGGGAGGTTCCCACAGGCTTACTGACGGTAGAGCCTGTTGACACTCCTAATGAAACATTGCTCGATGTGGAGGGGGTTGACGACACTGTCCCTCTCGCGATAGAGCCTCCTGCGGTGGTTCTTGCTCCCGAAGCACTCGCTCCTTTGGGAGAGGCACCCTTGGTGGTCGCCGTCCCCACGGATCTTCCTGAGGGCGGCCCAGAGGCTGGGATGGATATAGTGGAGACCACCTCCCTTTCGTTGTAGCTCGCAGTGGCTGCCGCTGCTCCTTCCTCAAAGGCCGTTACACCAACTCGTGTCCCTGATACTGTACCCGAGGTCGCAGCGGAAGCCGTTGAAGCTGCTATCCCTACAGCTCAGAATGGGAGGAGCGTCGAAGGTGACCTTCCACTTTTTAAACTAGTAATTTTTCCGTTATCTGAACTCTTTTTTCTTTTCAGAATTGCGCGGACTGGCGGCCTCTATTACCGATCTGTCTCCCCGGCGATCCTTTCAGCGTCCACTGGAGATGGTCGTTTCGCAGGCGATATCTCCTCAACGCACTGTCCTCTCGTCTGGGCAAGGTGAGTGTTGCTTACCATCTTTTCATAGCATTTTTGTTATTTCGGGAAATGACGTTGATGTCTTTTACAGTTCTGGAGGCCGACGACGAGGTTGAGGTCCTCGAAGGACCAGGGGAGTTTTCAGCTCCTTCTTGCATGACTGTGGGTAAGTGAAGTCTCAATATTGTCCCACTTATTCTTTTGTTTAAAAGTTTCACTGATCTTTTTATAAATCTGAACAGCCCTGCCAGTTCTTACAGCGCTGGAGTCGCGCATCGTCATGCCGCCCGGCCCTTATGCTTTGCGAACCTCAGACCGTCTGGCGAAATTAAGCCTCGACTCCCTGTCATCCCTGATCGAGGAGCTTCATGCGGGCAGTGTAATCACAGTCGAAGCGTTTGCTGCTGAAGCTAACGGCTCTCTTCCCTTTCTTGCTACCTATCATAATGAGGCGGTGGTACAAGTCTGGGTTGAGTTTTGTCGGCAGGTGGAGGCTTGCTTGCATGTGCTTGAGTGTACTCGCCTTTCTTCGGAGGCTGTGGCTGCGAAGGCGAGCTTACGGGCCTTAATCGAGCGGTGCGCGGCGAATATGGTGTCATGTGAGAAGAGGCTCGGCCGCAAGTTTTCGGAGAGGGAGCTGGCTTCGAAGGCGCTGAACGAGCTCCAAGCCAACCTTACAACCAAAGCCAATAAAGCGTATGAACTCTGGCGAGTACTTCAAGAGGCCATCAAAGAGGTGGTGGCCATCGACAAGGCCGCCGTGTTTACTCGCGAAAGGGTCGAGGCTCACAAAGCTACCGAGAAAGAGCTCGAAGGCCGGCTTGCCTTATATCAGGCCCAACAGGCTCAGGCGAAGGCCCGTCTTCTGGCGATACTGAATCACGAAGGCGCGGCCCAGCGAAAGAGGGATGAGCTGACCAAGCTGCTAAATCGCCCGCCGACCTGAAGACTTGTATATCTTTTTTTCTTCTTTTGTACATACTCCTGAATGAGAGTACATTTTTGTTCTTTCACGAATTGTACTTTGTATCCATTTTGGTTCATGAATAAAAGACATATTTTTCTTCTCAATGGTGCATCCCTTGTATTGAATGTATTCTGCGGATAGCCTATCTTGATCTCTTTGCAGGACAACGATGGCTTAGGATTCAGGGTTAAGATCTGCCTCCTAAGACTTTTCAACTTTATGAGCCGTGAGGGTCTCATAAAGAGTTTTTCTCCCTACAGGTCGAGGGGATCCCGTAGGTGTAATTTCTCCTTAAGAATCGTAAGGATTCATGAGCGTGTTTTCTCTTGAAGGTCGTAAGGATCTCATAAGAGGATTTGCTCCCTTACGAGTCGTGAGGACCCGTAAGTGATGGGTGAAGTTGTCCTTATCCGTATTTCACGGGGTCAGGGGTTGCTCTGGATGCTTCCCACGGGTTCACTGCCGTATTCTGCGAGGACCAGGCTCCACTCTGGATGTTCTCCGAGGTACCGTAGTTTAAAGACATCGCGGTCGAGGTTAAGGACATCATAGTCCGTGGATTTAAGGACTCCACAGTCCGGTGTTAGTTTTAAGACATCACGGTCGAGGTTAAGGACATCATAGTCCGTGAGTTTAAGGACCTCACAGTCCGATATTAGTTTTAAAACATCACGGTCGAGGTTATGGACGTCATAGTCCGTGGATTTAAGGACTCCACGGTCCGTTGTTAGTTTTAAGACATCACGGTCGAGGTTAAGGACATCATAGTCCGTAGATTTAAGGACTCCACAGTCCAATTTTTGCTCTGGATGCTTCCCACGGGTTCACTGCCGTGTTCGGCGAAGACCAGGCTCCACTCTGGATACTTCACACGGGTTCACTGCCGTGCTCTGCGAGGACCAGGATCCGCTCTGGACGTTTTCCACGGGGTTAGAAGTGACATAACCCGCGTTCCACGTAGCCAGGAATTTTGCTCTGGATGCTTCCCACGGGTTCACTGCCGTGTTCAGCGAGGACCAGGCTCCGCTCTGGATGCTTCACACGGGTTCACTGCCGTGCTCTTACAAGGACCAGGATCCACTCTGGACGTTTTCCATGGGGTCAGAAGTGACATAATCCGCGTTCCACGTAGCCAGGAATTTTGCTCTGGATGCTTCCCACGGGTTCACTGCCGTGTTCGGCGAGGACCAGGAATTTTGCTCTGGATGCTTCCCATGGGTTCACTGCCATGTTCGGCGAGGACCAGGCTCCGCTCTGGATGCTTCACACGGGGTCATTGCCATGCTCTACGAGGACCAGGATCCGCTCTGGACGTTTTCCACGGGGTTAGAAGTGACATAATCCGCGTTCTACGTAGCCAGGAATTTTTGCTCTAGATGCTTCCCACGGGTTCATTACTGCGTTCGGCGAGGACTAGGCTCCGCTCTGGATGCTTCACATGGGGTCATTGCTTTGCTCTGCGAGGACCAGGATCCACTCTGGACGTTTTCCACGGGGTCAGAAGTGACACAATCCGCATTCCACATAGCCAGGAAGGGTTGACTTTATCCGCATTTCATGGAGTCGGAATTTGACTCTCGGTCATCTGTACACCGCCGAGTCATGGAACTGGGAGTTGCCACTGTTCCGCTTTGCTTGATGTTGTGTCTGCTGCAATGAGACGAATGTTGAGATGATCTCTACGCTATCAGTGACCCGTCGAGATTTGGCTTCTTCTTCTGATGAAACCTGGGGAGGAGGAGTGTGACTCCCTCTTCGTTTGCGCCCCTAGATTGTATACAGGGATCGATGTGATATCACCTGTAGGGCATAAATTTCATTTTTATTTTTCAATTCTTTCCACGATGCTCTATCATTTCAGCTTTTATATCGCGAAGGTCGCGATTGCCCAATCATTTCGGCTATTTTTTCGCGGTGCCCAATCATTTCGTCTATTTATTTTATTTTTACTCGCTATTTTTTATTGCGAGTTGTCCAATCATTTCGGCTATTTTGCATACATACATTTTTTTTACTTGCTGCTTTTGTTGCAAGTTGCCCCATCATTTCGGCTATTTCGTATGCATGTGTGGCTTGCTGGCTTTTCGCTGAGAACTTGGGATTAGACACCGATTTCGGCATCAGCACCGCTACAACTGGGATATTTCCAGGAGCGAATTATCATTTGCCTCTGTCGATATCGAGCAAAGGTGGCTTAGCGAACAGGGTTAGGATCCTGTCAACTAAGGCTTTTGACTTTATGAGCCGTAAGGGTCTCATAAAGGTATTTCTCCCTATGAGTCGTGAGGCTCTCATAGGTACGTTTTCTCCTTAGGAATCGTAAGGACTCCTAAGTGTATGGCTTCTTGTAAGTCGTAAGGATCTTACAAGAGAGTTTTCTCCTTATAAGTCGAGGGGACTCACAAGGGTTGTTCACCGTGGAAACATATCCCTAGTCACGGATGGGACTTTGTTAGGGAAATGTTTATTCGCGCCCGTGGATTGTATACACGGGTCAGTATTGAGCCGCATGTAGGGCAGTATTGGAGGTTGTGGGGGCTGCTTAAGAACAGGTTCAGGTCTCTGTAACTTAAGACTTTTGAATCTTATGAGCCGTGAGGGTCCTATAAGAGGGTTCTCCCTACGGGTCGAGAGGATCCCGTAGGTGTAATTTCTCCTTAAGAATCGTGAGGATTCCTAAGTGTGTTGCTCCCTTGTGAGTCGTAAGGATCTCACGTGGGTGATTTCTCCTCACAAGGTCGAGAGGACCCTGTAAGTGTCTTTTAACGAGGTTGCGCCCTTTCAGGTTTTCACAAACACTCGCCGGTAGCCCTGCTATTTTTACTCACGGAGCCCTTTCGGGTTTTCATCCGTGCCCACTTTGCTTATGGGCATACCGTTTTCCCTTTTTTTTATTCTTTCTTTTTTTTCAAACGAGGTTGCGTCCTTTCGGGTTTTCACAAGACTCGCCGGTAGCCCTGCTGTTTTTACTCACAGAGCCCTTTCGGGTTTTCATCGGTGCCCATTTTGCTTATGGACGTACCGTTTTTTCTTTTCTCCTTTTTTTTATTCTTTTTTTGTATCAGCTTTGGGATGCTGCAATCCACCGTAGTTTCTCGACATCTCGGTCAACAGCTAGTTTTAGGACATAGTGGTCCGTCGTTAGTTTAAGGACGTTTCGGTCCGTTGTTAGTTTAAGGACGTTTCGGTCCGTCGTTAGTATAAGGACGTTTCGGTCCGTTAGCCCGCTACTACTTATAGAGTTTGGGCTTAGGAAGATAGCGAGCGGACATAGTCGTCGTCATCTACCATTGACCTAGGCCGTGACTCATTAGGCGTAGTATTTCTTCAGGAAGCGACAATTTATTGGCCTGAAGGGTCTTTCGCCATGCATGTCCATGAGTAGATAGGCTCCACCTTGGTAGACCTTGTCTATAATGTACGGGCCTTCATAGTTTGGCTCGAATTTTCCCCGCTTGGCGCGATTGGGGATCATAGGTCTTTTGACTACTAGCACGAGTTCGCCTTGGCGGAATGTTCTCGGCCTGGTCAATCTTTCATATGAGTGCGTCATCTTTGCTTTATAAGCTTCCAGATTTTGCTGCGCCAGGAGCCGGGTTTCATCAAGGGCGTCGAGCTCCTCGAGGCGAAGGTGAGCGTTCTCTTCGTTCGTTAGCTTGTAATGAACTGCCATTCATAGAGAGGGTAACTCTATCTCGAGGGGGAGTACTGCTTCTGTACCGAATACCAACGCGTATGGCGTTGTGTTCGTGGCCGTCTTGAACGTAGTTCGATACGCCCAGAGAGCTTCTTGCAGTCTTTCGTGTCAGTCTTTCTTACTTCGTGACACCGTCTTTTTCACGATCTTCGTCAAGGTCTTGTTGAAGGCCTCAGCTAGACCGTTAGCTCGGGGATTATAAACTGAGGAGTATCTCCAGTCTATGTTGTGCTGTTGTGCGAAACGGCTGATCTTGTGGCTTCTGTAGGCTAGCCCGTTATCAGAGATGATCCGTCGCGGAGTTCCAAACCGATAAATAACGTGCGTCTTGAAGAAATGGAGGATATTCTCCGTCTTCACTTCCCTCAGCGGTACTGTTTCTGCCCATTTGGAGAAGTAATCAGTTGTCGCCAAAATGAAACGATGTCCTCTGGACGATGCCGGTTCGATGGGGCCAATTATGTCAGTTCCCCACATTTCGAACGGCCAGCTAGCCACCGTTGGATGTAGTGGATTTGGATGCTGATGGATAAAGTCCCCATGAATCTGGCATGAGTGGCATTGCTTCGCATACTCGAGGCAGTCCTGGATCATCGTGGGCCAATAATAACCCATCTGTTTGATCTTCAACTTCATCTTCGAGCCTGCTTGGTGAGAACCGCAGAGTCCGTCATGAACTTCTTGGACGATTCTTTTCGCCTCTTCAGGTCCCAGGCATCTCAACCACAGAGAATCAAACGACCTCTTGTACAGAGTATCATTGATGAAGGCGAAAGATAGGGCTCGCTTCATGAGCTGATGTTTTGAGGACGCATCTTCAGGAGTTCGACGAGATTTGATGTAGTCTATAAAGACTTCTCTCTAATCCTCAGCCTTCTCTTGGTCTTTTATTTGCATAGCCATTAACTCAGTCGCTCCTTTTTCTTCGGACGACTTCAGAGATATTTCCGCCGGCGCAAGAATCCGACAGCTTTGAACAACGATTCTCACGTCATCGAGGTTCTCGTCGGCCAACTCTTTAGCAAGCTTGGCCAATGCATCTGCTTTGCTATTTTCTTCACGCGGTATGCTTTCCAAAGTGTAGGAAGATATTTGGGTCAGCAGTTGCTGTACCCTCTCGCCGTACTTTACCAGCTCCGGTTTTCACGTTTGATAGTCGTCGTTTACTTGACTAACGACCAGTTGGGAGTCTCCGTATATGAGGAGGTTTTCAATTCCCATGTCGATGGCGATCTCGAGACCTGCTATCAAAGCTTCGTATTCGGTTTCATTGTTCGTCCTCGGCTCTGTTAAGGAGAAGGCAAAGCGCATTATCCCTCCTTGTGGAGTTACGAAAATGAGGCCTACCCCTGATTTGATTATGGGGGTGCTTTGCTTGCGCTTCTTCATGGAAGACGCTCCATCGAAATAAAGTTCCCATCGGGTGCCATTACTGTCGATCGTGTCAAACGCATGCTCGTCTGGCAATTCACAATTCAAAGGGGAATCGGCAGGTATTGGATGCTCAGCGAGGAAGTCGGCAATGGCCTGTCCCTTCACTGCCTTAAGAGGCTGATAAGTTAAGAATTCCATCAAGAGCAATGCCCATTTAGCGAGCCGCCCCGTCAATATGGCCTTTGACATCAAATATTTGAGAGCATCCACCTTCGATAGGAAACGTATTTCGTGCGCCAATGCATAGTGCCTGGGCTTCGTTATCGCGAAGATCAACGCCGGGCAGTGTTTTTCGATAGGAGAATAATTTCTTTCTGCACCCAGTAGAACTCGACTCAAATAATAGAGGGCTCTTTCTTTCCTTTGGTCATTCTCCTGTACCCATAATGCGCCTAAGAAACCTTCAAGGGCGTTGTATACATAATGAGGGGTTTTCCCTTGACCGGAGCGGCCAGTACTGGCGGATTCTGCAGGTATTGCTCGATTTCGTCCAGCGCGCTTTGGCATTTGCGATCCCAGACGAAAGGGGTTCCCTTCTTCATTAGGTGGCTGTAAGGGTGGCACTTGCCGGAGAGATTGGCTATAAATCGCCAAATATACGCGAGCTTCCCTTAGAGAGACCGTAATTGCTTAAGAGTCCTTGGCGGGGGAATTTCCATGATCGCCTTGATCTTCGACGGATCTATCTCGATACCTCGGTGTCGGATGATGAATCTTAGGAATTTGCCTGAGGACACCCCGAACGCGCATTTGAGAGGGTTCATCTTCAATTTGTATTGCCGAAGGCGTTGAAACACGATCTTCAGATGCTCGAGATGTTCCTCGTATGATTTGGTTTTCACCACGAGGTCGTCGATATAGCATCCGACGATTTCATATATAAGATCATCGAAGATCTTCGTCATGGCCCTCTGATAGGTGGCACCGGTGTTCTTTAGACCAAAATGCAACACCTTGTAGCAAAATATACCCAAAAGGGTCCGGAAAGCGGTGTGTTTCTGGTCCTCGGGATGCATCTTTATCTGATTATATCCTGATGAGCCGTCCATGAAGGAGAAAACTTCGTGAGTGGACGTGTTATTTATCATCAGCTCAGTGACTGGTACTGGGAAGTCGTCTTTCGGGCAGGCTTGATTGAGATCCCGAAAGTCCACACATATGCGCACTGTCCCATTTTTCTTCATCACCGGGACGATGTTGGTGATCCAGTTAGGATACTGAACCTCTTGGATGAAGCCACAGTCGATTAGCTTCTTCACCTCGGCGTTGATGCTCATCTCAAGCTCGAGCCGCATTCTCCTCAGTGCTTGTTTGATTGGCTTGGCGTCCGGAGATATTGCCAATTTGTGGACAGCAATCTCTGGATCTAGTCCTGGCATTTCGGAATAATTCCATACGAAGCAGTCTCTATGCTGCATAAGCACGTCTTTTAGTGCAGCCACCCTTTCTTCAGATAGCAGCTCACTGACGAATGTTGGCCGCGGGTCGCTTGTCGTCCCCAGATCGATTTTCCTGAGGTTATCTGCAGTGGTATGTATTCCATCTTCCAGCTCTTTCGGCGCCGGTGGAAACTCTGAAATCACCTCGTCATCATTGTTTTCGAAGAACCAGGGGAGATTATCCATACCGTCGGGCTCTTCTTTTGATAGTGTTATCATATGACAAGCACGGGCTCGCTTCCAAGACCGATATTGATCTAGTTCTATTCTTGCTGTATGGGCGGCTTTTGGTTCGTGCTTCTGTGGCGTATTTATCCTCCAGTTGTTGGATAGAGCGAATTTGCCGAGCTGATATTGATCTTCGACCCAGTTCTTGAAGGTGAAGCAGTCTTCAATAGGAAGTCCTATTGCCCTATGATAGGAGCAATAGTCCGGGTGAGAGACTTCGCCTGCTTGCTCGGGGTGTTTGGACTCCGAAAGTGTAATCATCTGATATTTCATGGCGAGATCAAGTATCTTCCATGTTTTATTCTGAGGAAAAGAGTATGCTCGACCCATCTTCTTTATAAGAGACGAGTCCGGATTGCTCGATTCCCGATCGCGTGGCTTCTTGGTCTCGCTTTGCTGCTGTCGAACGCTTTTCCTGCTCTTTGATTTATTTTTGCCTCTGCGTCGGGCCTTTTGTATGACGTGTTGATAAGGAAGAGCATTGTCATTCTCCGTGACCTGCTGAAGGAGGCGCTGCGTCCTGGCTTTCTCATGAATGGCCATTTCACGGTTATGGTCATCCCAGATCTTTTGACCCGCTTCCCTGATGAGCTGGTCCATTCGTTCTTCAAATGACGGACTCGGCATTTTGGTTGCAGGATCTCGTTTTGGTTCAGGGTCAGCGTTTTCTGACAGGGTGTCCTCTTCTTCATCGAAGTCATATATGACGTAGCTACCATGGACTCGTTTCTGTTTCCCAAATTTCACATATCCAAGCCCGAGCGTTTCCATCCTCCCGTTGGGCAACTTGCGCTGAGTTCCAGGAACATCCCAAATCCCGTTGCAGAACCGAGCTTGTCGAATGGTCTGTTTGAAAGGTACCCCTTGGCGCTTCAAGAGCCTTCTCAAGCCTTCCGAATAATATCTAGGCAGACGGATGGGCTGGAGTCTGTCGAGCGTAGAATCGGTGCCATGCCAGATTTCTTTCTCCACTTTGGTTTCCCCAGTTCGGTAGAATAGGATCGCCTTTTCACCCTTTAGCCTGGGAGGGACGAAAAATGTCTGCAATTCTTGCACACCATAAGCTTTGAGTGCATCGAGATCCTTGTAATGCTCCCGCGGAACCATGATAATTTGCAGACTCTGATTATTGCCAGCGAAAGCTTATATTGACGGCCGAGCGGAGAATACAGCATTAACCTCGTCTTCCGAGTCGCTGCCGAAGATCAACATGGGGGTGGACGGTCCTGGGTTGTTGCGTTGAGGCGGCCCCGAATAAACTATCTCTTCCTCCTCCTCGGTATCACTCCCAAAAACTGGAATAGTGGTGATAGCTTTGTCCTTCGGTTTGTGACATCTCTCCGTGTCCTCGAAGTCTGGTAAGAAGTATTTTGCATCTTCGTACTTTCGGACTTCATTCATGGAGAATGGGTTCAACTCTCCCGTCACAGTGTACTCGATGCCATCTTTAAAATACTTCATACACTGGTGCTGTGTCGAAGGAATAATGTTGTACTCATGTAACCAAGGCCTACCGAGCAAAGCATTGTAGCATGTCTTAGCGTCAATGACGTGAAATTTAATATCCATGACGAGTAGTCCGAAGCGCAGCGTTAGTATCACAGACCCAAGAGTCCGTGACGACTGGGAGTCAAAACCAGAGATGGTAATTTTATCGCGAGCGAGATGCTGAACGCTCATGCAGATTTCCTTCAAGATTCGCACGTTAAGGAGATTGACGGAAGACCCATTGTCGACCAGGATTTTGCCTATCTTTATATCGTGGCAGTATCCTGAGACATAGAGGGGACGGCTGTGCTCGCACGTTCCAAGGAGGAGGTCTTCATCGCCGAAGGTAATATCGGCTGTGCGTACTTCTTCCAGCTCGTCTTTCATCTTTTCTTCGGCGAGAAAAGCTTGGAACTGTGCTGGCTCTTGTAGCGCCTTGATCAATGAATCTCTCACCTCTTTGGATAACAGAAGGGCGTCGAGAATGCTGAGCTGCGAGGGTAGCTTTCTCAAGTGTGCCAGAACGTTGTAATCCACCTTGTTCTTCTTTGGCAAGTCCTTGGCAGTCAGCTCTTTGATGACTTGGTCATCCAGGGAGATATCCTCAGAGACCTTTTCTTTTCCCTTATCTTTTTTATTCGCAGGTCCGAGATTCTTTTCTGGAAGCATGCGGTTGCGTAGCTGAATATTTTCATAGGCCTTCGGTTCTTCCGCTTTCCCCAAGGGGGATTCTTTAAAGAGAGGGCCCAGAGCCATTTCCTCGTTGGAGTCGCTCCCGAAGGTGAGAACCTACGATCCCCCGGCGTTGACCATGCGATAGTTTCCGGTAATTCTTTTATGCTCCTCGGTCGTACTTCTCTGCTCCCGACGAGTTTTGCGTTTCATCCGCTTAAAATATTGCCGGTGAGCAACATATCCCTGCCACCAACTTTTAAAAGCGTTGCACCCTTCGGTGGGGTGCGCAATCTTTCGATGATATAAACAATAGCTCGGACACATTTCGGCTTCACCAAGAGTACTTCCTTCGGAGGGTGGTAGCTTCATTCCCATTGATATGGCATTAGCCAACCTTTTCCTCATCTTGAGCTTGTTTTTATTCGCGGCAGATACCCTTTGATTCGGCGGGAGTGTCTCGACTCTTTCGTCCAGTCACCGGCGTTTGGCTCTTTTAAATATGGCCATCTCACGCTCCCGATCGGCATTACTTTTCAGATGAATTTCATTCAGGAAGGCGTCGATCATTTTGTCCGACTGCCATAGAAGTTCCGGCTCGGGACCTGCCCCCAGTCTCTTTGTGCAAGGAGCCTCTTCATCGTCTAGCGATGAATGAGATATCACATGGCAACTTGCTACGTAATCCTCAGATTCGTCCGACGATTCTTCTCCATCATCTCCGTCTTCAAGAACGTGGCCGAGGAACTCTTGGAGCGTGATTGGAGTCCACGCCTTCTGGTTATACTCTTCCAGCGTGTCAATCTGCTTCTGTAAGTCCGTGCGCTTGTCGCCAGGCTTCACGGGCTTCTTGGATTTCTTCTTCTTTTTCGAAGATTTCGATGGCTGGGTGTGAGCACCTTGGCTATCACTACCAATCTTTGGAGTTGGGCGCGGCTTCAGCATCCTTTCGATGATCTGGGGTTCTAGCGGGTTCTCCCACCTGATCGCTGGGCATGTCTGGAGATCATTCAACATCCTTTTGGTTTTAGCTGAAAGCACGACCTCCCATGGAGCTTCTTCAACAAAAGAGCATGTTGCCCCCGGTGCGTCTATCTTCTTAGGAGTGTGCGGTTGTGGTGGGTTTACTTTCCACTTCTCAGACAGTGCAAACTTGCCTTGTAGGTACTGATCCTCGATCCATCCCTTAAAGACGAAGCAATTTTCAATTGGATGGCTTACCGTTTAGTGGTAAGGGCAATAATTGGGATTGTTCGCTTCACCGGGTTGCGATGGTCGCTTTGGATTCGGTAAATTGATAAGCCTGTTGCGCATCGCCAGCTCGAACAGCCTCTTCGTTTTATCTCGCGGGAATGAGTAAGGACGCTTCATCTTCTCATTATATTAGCGTCGCCTCTCTTCCAGTTGGTCCGTTAGCTTTGGAGCACTGGGCTGCTGTTGAGTATTCGCAACGAAGGTCGCCTTTCCTTTACCCTTTTTCATTTCGCGGCTCCGGTTTTGGGGGAGACGGTCTGTGACCCATCTGATCCATCTGGGCTAGCTTGTCGATTAAAGCCTGGAATGTGGTCGGTTTGAAGAACATCATGAACTGTGAAATAGTTGCATGAGGGTCTAGGGTGCCCACGAACATGCCCACCGCTGGCGCTTCTTCGATGCGTTGTTCGCACTTTGACCACAGATTTCGCCATCGGATTGCGTATTGAACCCAAGTTTCGCCCGGCTTCACCCTTGCATTGATCAACGACGTTATTGGGGTACGTTCGCTGGCACTCGCGAATCGCTGGGTGAATAGCAACTCCATCTCTGCGAAAGTTTTGACGGAGTCATTTGGAAGCTCGGAGTACCACTTAAATGCGGTCTCCGACAAGCTGCCGAAGAATTGGCGGAGCAAAAGCTTGTCATCGCCCCCGGTGTTGCCGCACAGAGCTCTGAACTGGGCTACATGTTGGTGCGGATTGCCTGTCCCCTTGTACACATGGAATCTAGGGATTGTATATCCCGGCGGGTACTTTATCTGATCATACCAGCCTGGATACGGTCGCCCAGTTTTGACGACTTGGCCGGCCGCTTCATTTGCCTGGTGAACTCGTATTTGTTGAGCAATATAATCATCCAGGGCTGCCTTGAAGATAGTTTCCTCTTTGGCTGTTGAAAGAGCCGGAAGTGGATTTGATGTTTCTCCTCTGTCGTCTTCGAGGATAATCGGAGGATCTTCAGCTGGAGGGTCCTGCTGGATCATCATACCCACCATGTCTTGGAACAGAAGAGCCATTTGCTTTATATTGGCCGCTTGTTCCGCAGCCTCTTTGTCCTTCTTCTCAAGCATTCTCCGAAGGAATTCAGCATCAGTTTCCTGATCGTGACGTTGTTCCGATGACGCCTCCGGGCTTTCTTTTGGTCCGGTGAGTGTGGCCATTGCAGTCAGCATTTCCTGAAGCTTCTGCTGTTGCTGTTCCTGAGCTCTTGTGATGGATCGGGTGAGTGGTCGGTGGCCCGTAGAAGCACGGCTATCTTCCTTCCCGGATGCCACGTAAATAGTATGGACCATTATGCCCCTAGACTTAGGGCGTTTAGGCTAAGTGCATTTGACATTTGTCGCAGGCATGGGGACTTTCTCCGGCCTTCTCCTCTTATGAGAGGTCGAAGTTGAGGGGGCTGTTGCAGTGGGCACCCAGATGGCTTTTCATGGCTTGGCAGGACGGCTTTCTTCTTGTTGAACCTTCGTCGTTTTCTGTCGGCAAGGGTAATCTTGATCAACTACTGAGTCCCGAACCTGCCGCCAGACTTTGTAGATTTTGGAGGACAGCCGCTGAGGGGACTGTTCTGGCTTTGCTTCCGTGATATTCTCCACTGGAGGAGGAGATCTTTTCAGTACGGCGGTGGGAGAATTCCTGCGCACCTTATTCAGCAGCTTGAAACTGTTCCCGGTTGGAACAGCAGCATTAATTTCCGCCATTGGGGCTGGTGGAGTTAGCCCAGAAGGGGAGTTGCCCCCGGCCCTCCTTACTCGGCGCCAGTAGCGACGTCGAGCGTGTCAAGCTGTTGGGGTTGGTTCGGCAATAGCTTTGTCTTCCCCCCTTTCCAGGTGAAGGATTGCTGCTGGCGTCAGCCTATTGAAGACTGATGTCCTTTGAGTAGCGGGAGCAGGAGCGGGAGTTGGGACAGTCAGTCTTGTAAAGACCGACCCCTTGGCAGAAGAAGCCGCCTTGGCGACTTCGGGAGCAAGGTTGGTTACTCTCTTCGGAATAACCTTCTCTAGGATTGCAGGCTTCATTGTGGGCCCACAGGAATTTTGGCCCAATCTGGAGAAGACCGAGGCGCCGATGCTGGACGACCCGTTGAGAGGGGCCGCAGTAGCTGTAAGTCGATCGAAGACCGACTTCTTGGGGGCCTCTGGTACGGGCACGGGAGCGGTGAAGCTCGTTGGCGGGAGCATGGTTCCGAAAAACAGCCCTGTGTTGGCTTGAGTAACCTGTTCCACGGGCATCGTGAACAGGGAAGCCGCTTGGGGCCCGTAGGTTATGCCCCAAGTTGAGGCAGGACGTGGGTTGCAGTTGCATGTGGAACACTTTGAACAGGTGAACGCCATTGATCCTTTGCTTTCTGCACCAAGCAAAACGCCAAATCTTAGTACTTCGAAACCCAAGGACAACCATTAACAAACCGCGATTCGTTTGCGAACACGAAACACGAAGTGTGGAGTGAAAAGAGGAAAAGGTTCCACCGGACGTGCCAGAATCTGTTCATCGCCGGAAGCCGGGAAGACTGAACGTCTTGCCTGAATCTGGGGGAAGATGCTATTTGGTGCTATACGTCCACCTCTCCGAAAATGCCAAGTTGATTTATGGCACCATGTATCGAAGGTTTAAACGGATGCGGCCGATGTAGCAGACTTCGTCAGATTCCCCCTCGTTTGAGGGGTTTTTGATTGTGGGGACGCTCTTCCTTGCAGGCGCAAGCCCCTGCAGTTAATTACGCTACCGCATCGCGGTAACAACTTTCTCCTTCTCTAGATGGTCACTTCATGTCGTGGGTGTTTGTTTTGTTTGTGGTTGCCCGTGGATTGTATACGGAGACTAATTTACGTTGTCGCCCGTAGGACGTGGATTAGTCCAAATCCGTATCTTTTTAGATTTGGGTTTGGGGTTGGGTTTAAGGATACGTTAGCCTCATTTGAGACTAAGATCAACTTAAACGTGTATTAAGGATACGTTAGTCTAATTTCTAGACTAAGATAGACTTAACAGGATCATTTAGATCCAACAAGAGAGCATTTGGGCTCTATTGTTTAGTTTAGGGACATTTCGGTCGATTTTTAGTTTAGGGACATAGTGGTCCATCGTTAGTTTAAAGACATCCCGGTCAAGGTTAAGAACATCATAGTCCGTGAGTTTAAAGACCTCACAGTCAAGGTTAAGGACATCATAGTCCGTGAGTTTAAAGACCTCACAGTCAAGGTTAAGGACATCATAGTCCGTGAGTTTAAGGACCCCACAGTCCAGTTTAAAGACGTCATAGTCTATGAAATGTATGGTTGTCGAGACCCGTCACCTCTTTGAAGACGTTGAGGAATTACAACGACAAATATCAAACGAGTGAAGAGATGTACCCTTGAACCAAGGTGAATTAAATGATCTGTAGCCCAGTTTGGAACTAAGATCAATTAATTAGATTATGAGCACATTGGCTCAGTTAAATCTGAATTGAGGACTTATGGCCAACTTGGGCTAAGTCCAATTAGATTAGAAATATTGGCTCTTTGTTGGACCATTAAACATTTGTCTGGGTTCAAGCCCACATTATTTAGCAATGCTAAATAAGAGTTTGAGGGCTTTGGTAACATTTTTATCTTTCTTTGATTGAGCAGTGAACATTATAGCTCTGACTTTTACTCAATTTTGAATGGGAGGCTTTGCCTCTGAAAGATTAACCAATTTGGTTATAAAAAAATAGTGTTAAACACTAGAGAAAACAGTGTTAAACACTGGAAATATATCCATCAAATTAGTGTTAAACACTAACAGATAATCAGTGTTAAACACTGGGAATGGGGTTCTTAAGTTAGTGTTAAACACTAAAAATAAAGTTCTCGAATTAGTTTTAAACACCTAAAGAAAAAGGGGTCACTTGGGGACACGAGAGGGTGCCCAGAGGTAGGACCAGATCCCTTTATTTCGTTCTGCAATTAAGTGTTAAACACTTTTTCTTATTTTCAAGGATCACGTGTTGGCACGTGATGTAGATCTGTGCGCCAATTGTTAAAGCATTTCTGAGGGGTCACGTGATAACACGTGACAGCGCCCAAAGCTGGGGCCAGATCTCCTTTTACTTTGTTATGCAAATAAGTGTTAAACACTTCTTAATTTTTGGCCATCACATGTGGGCACGTGATAGGCACTCATGCACTGATTTGTTAAGGCATTTATTAGGGGTTACGCGGTAATACGCGAGAGCGCTCAAAGCCAACATTTCCTTTGCTTTTATTCTCTTTGTTTTGAAGGTCACGTGGGAGCACGTGAGGCATTGCCTTCATGCTTTTTCCTTCTCATTTTTGGGGACCTTTTCAGGGGTCACGTGGGGACACGTGACCTTAGTCCTTTTCATGCACAGAGATCTCTTTAGTCTCTTTATTTTTAAGAATTGAATTCTTTTATAGGGTTAAACCCTAATCATGATTTTGGAGGAATTAAATTCCTATTATGAAAGAATTAAATTCTTATGTAGGGTTAAACCCTAATTTCTTTTAGAGGAATTAAATTCCCATATATATAAAAGAATTAAATTCTTGTATAGGGTGAAACCCTAACTTCATTTTAAGAGGAATTAAATTCCTGTGAATTTGAGAGAATTAAATTCTCAATTATGGTTAAACCCTAGTTCTGTCCATCTTGAAGGAATTAAATTCCTATAATTTTAGGAGAATTAAATTCTCATATAGGGTTAAACCCTAATTTCATCTTGGAGGAATTAAATTCCTATAACTTTGGGAGAATTAAATTCTCTGAACTCAATCCCCCCTCCAAGTTTGGGATCTGCATGGCAGGATCTCAACCCGATGAGAATTAAATTCTCAACCTATGGGGAGATGTGCTTCTCCAGATCTTCAACTAGAGGAAGAACTAAGTTCATTTGTAAAAGTGTTAAACTCTTAGATCTTTGAGAATTAAATTCTCTTTTCTTTTGAAGTTTTGATTTCCTTTCTTTTCTCACCTAGGGTTTTCTTTGCTGAGAATTAAATTCTCCTTTCTTTTCTCTCTGAATTTTCAAGATGCCAAAATTCTATATCTTTCTTCTATTCTTGGCTCATATTTATAGGAGAAGGAAAAGAATCAATTTGTTTAGTAAATCTCTCATTGAAAGATTTTGTTTGTTTTCATAATTAATATGAGCCTTTAGATCATTAAGTGAATTTTATTCACCGTTGGATTTTAAATCCAAAGATATTCTGTTTGTTATTTCTGGTGAGATTTTCAGGGAAACCTTTTCTTGTCTAAAATCTTTCCATAAATTGGTGATTTTTAATCACCCTTGGATCTTTAATCCAACGGTCCCCATAATCTTTTTCCATTTGGAAAGATTTAGAAGTTTTTAGAATTTTAATTCTATTAACTGTAAGGCTTTCGAAACCAGTCACATGCTGACACGTGACCCTTAGTCACGTGAGAGCACGTGACTCCCAATTGAGTCATTTTCTCAGCGTTTACTTACGCTTCAATTTTAACCATCACGTGTCAACACGTGACCATAGGTCACGTATGAGCACGTGACACCTCATTGTGGTATTTTCCGATTTTTAGAATTAAATTCTATTAAGCTGCAAGGCTTTCAAAGCCTGTCACTTGCTGGCACGTGACCCTTGGCCACGTGTGAGCATATGACCCCCAATTGAGTTATCTTTCAGCCATTTGTTTTCCTTTCTGCTTGATGGGGTTTTATCCATCACGTGTCATCACGTGACCATTGGTCACGTGTAAACACGTGATACCTCATTGCGGTAATTCCTGATTTTTTAATCAGGAAACATTACACATCTAATTACACAATCTATATTACAAGACAATACAAGTTGCAATACAATTCAAACAATACAACAATACAATCAAGACATCGCGGGGTTTAAGGGGTAGATTGGTACAGAAGGTGTTAGAAGTGGCACGAGACTGCAAGATTTAAGACACCTAACATGAATACAATCGTCGTTGTTCCGGGCATTCTAACGGAGCCTTGTACTACATTTGCCTTTAGTCTCTGGCATATAGAGACTCCTCTCGTATACACTGATATCCTTCTGTACCAAGCTACAAACAACAACGTTAACCATATAATATAACTTTAAAAGTTATATTCCCTCTCTGTCTATTCTACTTCTCCCTTATCTTTGGGACTTACCGAGCGATTTGTTCGCTGACGACATTCTCTTTCTTCTTCTTTGAATGTCGTCAGGTGATTCGGACCTTCCAGAGATCGAGCCTACCAGTGACGACTTGGACCAGTTTATTGAAGATCCCGAGTTGTAGTTTCACTTGTACATTTCCTTTACATTCTGTATTTTCCTTTTCTGTTATGCCACTGTTTAGGCATTGCTTTCATTCAGAAGTATTTACTTTTCCATATAGTGTAAAAGAATGTATATAAATAAAGTTGTTGTTTCATCACATTTGTCTCTTATGTATATTTCTTTTATATTGCTTAGTTACGCTTAGCGTATTTACTTCTGAGTAAATACGGAGCGGCCTCATCGTGTCCTCTGCCCGTATACTGGAAAGCGGGACGTGACAGGTTTTGTTGGCAGCCCATGCAGGTCAGAGCTGTATGGAACCCTACCATGCAGTTCAGCTCTGCGTGGACAACCTAAGCAATATAACACTAGAACCAGCAACTAAAAACATTCTTTACAATTCAAATTCCTTAAATCTTCCAATTTCATCTGTTCTAAACCAAAATTCCCTCACCTCTTTTACAATCTTACCAAAACGTTTGCATCCTTTCGTTCTTCCAAATATTTTTCATGCACTATCAATAGTTTCATCACTAAATTTGTTTTGAATCTGTTACACTTTCCTTTTACAAATTTCAAGGACGAAAATTTTATAAGGAGGGTAGAATGTAACGACCCTAATATTACTATACCTTCGAGTTTTCTTTCTTTAGTAAAATATTATATTTATTTATTCTCAGTATTTTTCCGTATATTTTGTTTTCTATTAAATATATTATTTTATTATTCCATCTATTTTTCCCAAACTCATTTCTTTAAACTAAATCTTAACCTATTTCAAATTAAACGTAAGACCTGATACAGCCCATAACCCAAATCCAATCTCATTTTCTTTTATAAAACTATGGGCCCAAAAGCCCACTTTCTTTTCAAGCAACAACATATATTTAATTCTAATTAAATATGTGCATGAACAACCTTATAGCACATTGGTTGAGTCCTTGCATTGTTATTCCATAAGTCACATGTTCAAATATCCATTCTTGCAATTATTTTTTTTATCAATTTTTATTCTTCTCATAAGCTACAAATGAGACATTTCATTTCATCTTCTTTTTAACTCCCAAAATAATTAGAATGGTTATGAGCAATGATTTATTAGAATTATGGTGGCCATAAACTTTTTTATCTCTCATCCCTATTTCTTTTCATCATCACACCTTTCTATCATTTCACATATCCCTCTTCATCTAAATTCCCCGAATAAGAACATGAAGAAATTCTCAAGAAAGTCTCGCTAGAAACGCGAGACTATCGGCGGATAAACAAGCCCGGTGACAACACCGGCTTGTGTATGTAAGTCTCTTCTCTCTCTCCCCGTCCATCTCTTTATTCTCCTCTTGTCATATCTCATGAACCCGCTATTCTTTTTATATCATAATCCATAAGAGAAGATAAACATAAACATATACATATATATAAGTTTAGATATATATGGTTCTATATGGTTTAATAATACCTTATTATCTCTTATTTAAATTAAAGTATTTTCAATTCTTTGTTCATGATTATGAATGTTTATTATTGGTTGTGAGAACATAAATTTCATGCAACAATATATTTACAATACCTCATGGAATCGGTTTGCTTATTAAAAGAAAAGGAGAAGCTTGCATAAAAAATACTAGTTAATCTTTTTGCCGATTTTAGCATACATATCAATATCTTTACCTTTAAAATAAATTTTAGAAATTAATTTTTACTTCTGGAAATTTCAGGAAAATTTACATATGATAGAATATATTTTTCTGTACACACTGTAAAAATTTTAGATCGAATCACTTAACGGTTTAAAAATTATATCGTTTTTATTCACTGTTCGTAAAACAGAAAACTGCATTTATCGGTTAATTTCATAGACACATAACTTGGTCTATAGATATACAAATTGAGCAAACTCAGGTGTTTTTGATATCTACATCGATAGATCTAGATTTTCTTAGTTGTAATTTTTTACTGAAAACCGACGTAAAATAAAGAAAACTGTGTTACAATATTAAGCGACGGATCTGGACAGAATATGTCCTGATTCGCACACAGTTTTTAAATCAGACATAACTCAAACTCCCGATGTCCGTTCGTGACAAAATTTATATGTGTAGATGCATAATTGATAAATCTATAATTTTCTGTATATTATATTACTTATAAATGCATGAAACAACCCGATATAGGCTTTGCAATATAACATATAGTTGCTGTCCAGAAATCTGAATTTCGGTTTTAAACGTTGATGTTAAAATGATCATAACTAGAGCTTAAGAAATCCAAATCATGCGAATATTAGTGTTTTAGATAAGTATATCGAAATACCTACAATTTTCTAATAATCATCGTAACCTGAAACCTGATGGAAGTTAACTCAAACTGCGTTTTGAAAATACGTGACGGTGCTGAACAGATTCTGATCTGTTTTGCGCGATGATACGAAAACAGATATACCTCCCAAACCGGTAGTCGTATTTAGGTGAAACTGGAACTCACGCATGAAAAACACTTATAGACGTATTTCTGTTTATATTCCGCATTCGTTCAACTTGATTAATTAATCGTACATAATATTTCTTTACAGCATTGTTTATGCTAGTTACTCGAATAATATACTTGACTCATTTCATGCTATTCGAACATGTATACATATTTATCTTGATTTTTAAATTGTTGTATGTAAATCAAGACGATAATTAAATACTTGAGATGTATTTTAAAAATACATCAAAACTATTTTACATAAACCTACTCAAGTTATACTAAATTATAATAAGAACCCTAGTAAACATAGGTTTAAACGGGACCAGTCTCTTGAGCCTCAGGGAGCCGGAGATATGGGTGCTTTCCTATTTAAGGTAGACAACTTAACAAACGGTGTTATTAACACACTAACCGTCTTTGAAAAAGACACAAATCCTGCCGTCCATGTGCAGAGGTTACCGATAACACCAAAACCTAATTCAAAATTCAATTTCTTTTCTAATTGTCCGACTCAGACTGAGTCTCAATATAGTCAATCTGACTTGAATATGATTCAAGTATAAACTACAATTCAATATGAATCCATGAATTCATATAATCAATCTGTTCAAACTATACAATCTATATTAACTGAACTGAACCATGGATATACTTCCATTTACATGATTCTCCAGTTACATCTATGATTCTCCAGTTGTATCCATTTACTGATATCATAGTTTCGGCAAGTCATCCAATAACACAATCTATATTACAAGACAATACAAGTTGTAATATAATTCAAACAATACAACAATACAATCAAGATACCGCAGGGTTTAAGGGGTAGATTGGTACGGAAGGTGTTAGAAGTGACACGAGACTGCAAGATTTAAGACACCTAACCTGAATACAATCGCCGTTGTTCCGGGCATTCTAACGGAGCCTTGTTCTACATTTGCCTTTAGTCTCTGGCATATAGAGACTCCTCTCGTATACACTGGCATCCTTCTGTACCAAGCTACAAACAACAACGCTAACCATATAATACAACTTTAAAAGTTATAATCTCTCTCTGTCTATTCTACTTCTCTCTTATCTTTGGGACTTACCGAGCGATTTGTTCGATGACGATATTCTCTTTCTTCTTCTTTTAATTTCGTCAGGTCATTCGGACCTTCCAGAGATCGAGCCTACCAGTGACAACTTGGACCAGTTTATTGAAGATCCCGAGCTGTAGTTTCACTTCTACATTTCCTTTACATTCTGTATTTTCCTTTTCTGTTATGCCACTGTTTAGGAATTGCTTTCATTCAGATGTATTTACTTTTCCATGTACTGTAAAAGAATGTATATAAATAAAGTTGATGTTTCATCACATTTGTCTCTTGTGTATATTTCTTTTATAATTCTTAGTTACGCTTAGCGTATTTACTTCTGAATAAATACGTAGCGGCCTCGTCGCGTCCTTTGTCCGTATACTGGGAAGCGGGGCGTGACAGTCTCATAAAGGTGTTTCTCCCTACGAGTCGTGAGGATCTCATTGGTGCGTTTTCTCCTTAGGAATCGTGAGGATTCTTAAGTGCGTATTTTCTTATAAGTCTTAAGGATCTTACAAGAGCGTTTTCTCCTTATAAGTCGAGAGGACTTACAAGTATTATTCACCATATGGGGACGTTTCTTTCCATTTGTAGAACTTGGCAAAGAAATATTTATTCGTGCCCCTGCCTGTAGGGCAATTTGAGAGATATGACGGCTTAAGAACAGGTCTAGATCCCTGTAACTTAAGGCTTTTGAATCCTATGAGCCGTGAGGGTCTTATAAGAGGATTCTTCTCACGAGTCGTGAGGATCTCCTAAGTGTATTTATTTTAACGAGATTACGCTCTTCCGGGTTTTCACAAACTCGCCGGTAGCCCTGCTGTTTTTACTCACGGCGCCCTTTCGGGTTTTCATCCATGCCCATTTTGCTTGTGGACGTACCGTTTTTTTTGTTTGTTTTTTTTGTTTTTTTTTGTTTTTTTAAACAAGATTGTGCCCTTCCGGGTTTTCACAAGCTTGCCGGCAGTCCTGCTGTTTTTACTCACGGCGCCCTTTCGGGTTTTCATCCGTGCCCATTTTGCTTGTGAACATACCGTTTTTTTTTCCTTTTCTTTTTTTTTTGAGCGGGGTATTCCACTAGATTGTAGGACCTGTTTGTAGGTGTTAGTGTTTATGCCCTAGAGGCTATTACTGTATCATACTAGTTTTTATATTACTTAATAGAAGCTTGGGATATTCACAGTTGTATTGACAGTCTTGCTAAAAATGGTAGTATGCTACTTGGTTTGTTTCTACTTTAATATGTGCATATGTTTCTTTTAACATATCACTTATACATATTAGTAGAGCCCTTAGGATCTTTGCTTGATTACCAGCGTTGTGATGGCAGTCACACTAGTGGGGGCTGGGTAGTCTATAAGCAACATCCTATACAGGTCCCTGGTCGTAGGATTATCGAGACGGGGTATCGATACTCCGGAGTAGACTGGTGTATACGCTTCTCATCCCAGCATGGGGAGATGGTCTGTCCCACAGCCATCAGTATGTCGTACTGGAGATAGTATGCAGGTGTTCGTTAGGTTACGAGTACACCGGACAGGACTCGCCGGGAACTGCAGGTTGGTTCTATACCCATCGTCAGATAGCAGTTCCTAGGTGACATGAGTACAGCTTAGTCCGTCGACTTGACACTGCTACTTCGCCTCGGGTGTGTTCCCACTGTACTTAGATTACTACCCTACCATGGCTCAAAAGAGTCATGCAAACAGGTAGTAGTTGGGTGCAGTCCCGAAGCACTTGGAGGCAGTGGCGGTTAGACAGGATTCGTCTCTCTCAGTATTGGGGGTTGATATCGCGCTGTGTATGGAGAGCCATTACGCAAAGTCCCTGGCCAGGGCACAGATTTACTGGTAGGTTCCAGTAGTTCTCAAGGTGTAATGGGCTTCACTCCGACACGACTTATACCGCTATTAGGGGTCTGACGTTTACCGCCCCCTAGGCCCGATATGCGATAGTCCTAGACGAACAGACCGGACTGTACGGAGATTGTCACATACAGGCTCAGTAGGAGTTCGGATGGGTTTCCTCATCGTCCTTCTTATCGACATCTACCTGGGGACCGTTACGTACAGCTAGTACCACTTGCGGCATGTGGTTAAATCCACTGCCAGCATAGTGTCGAGTGTTTAGAGTCCCACACAGAGAGTTTCCCTGCATCGGGCAAAAGGTGTAGAGGCCGTATGGTTTTACGGCAGGACCGCGATCACTTACGTACACTTGTGCACGTACTATAATCGGGCAAATAATACTAGCGGGCTTTGGTTTAAGCCAGATTCTAGTATTATACAGATGAATTTATTCAGTCAAAGATTATCTGTATTTTTCGGAAATACGGATGGGAGGGGCAGTCTCGTAATTTCTCGGGAAGCTTCTAGAAGAAGGTGACTCATTTGTGTTTATTTCCTTTTAGGATTTAAACTAAATGAGGTGGAGGATGAGGTGTATGTTTACATTAAATGCTTAATGACTCATGAGGTAATTCACCCTTAGAATTAAATGAAGCATGCTAGATATTATCTTGATATTATCAAGAGAGATATTATTATGCTTCATATTATTCTAGCATGAGTATTATTCATTTCATAATCACAAACTTCTCTCTCCTCAAGTCTTCATCTTCTTCCTCAAACTCTAAAAGCTCTCATGAGTTGAGAATCCTAGGGTTTAAAGTGACTAAGTAATCCATCTAAATACTCTACACCCTCTAGGACTTCTAGATTAGCAAACTAGAAGCCGTAGTTATCTCAGATTAGGAGCTCAGACTATAGACTCTCGGGTGGATCGTCTTTGACTCGAGGAGGCCGTTGAGGTGCCCATGTTCCATAGAGCCTGCGAGGTGTGGAGGACAGCGATGAAGACCCGAAGGACAAGTAACGTGAGGTATAACTTTGAATCCGAGTAGTTAAACCTCTCGTAGTTTGTTAGTAATGGTTTAGAAACGATCCGTGTGCTCAAGTCCGTGTTACGAAGCTTTGATAATTGTTTTTCATATATTCCGCTTCCCCGCGAACACATGGGGTGCATGACATAGACTTACAGTAGGCCCCTTAATATACTTCCTGTCCTTTGAGAAGAAAGGGCCATTCTACATAGAGATTCCTCCGCCAGTGAGAAATATGCCCCTGTGTATATCTCAGGGGGAACGAGTATCCACGCTGTCGCTATTTTGGCGACATGTTGCTTCAAAGCCTCTTATTTTTGTTGAGCGTAGGCGACAAACGCCATCTTGCCTCCGCTTTTCACTCGTCATCATCGGATGAGAAAGAGTCTTGACCCATTTGATCTAATCGAGCCATTTTATCCATGAGTTCTTGGAAGGTCGTCGGCTTGAAGAGGGCCATATACGAAGACGCCTTTGAATTTGGGTCAAGGGTGGCTATGAGCATTCTCATGGCCGCAACTTCATCGATGCGTTGCTTGTATTTGACCAGATATTTCGCCATCGGGTAACATATTGAACCCAAGTCTCATTCGGTCTAACCCTTTCGTTGACCAGTGCCGTCACGGTAGTATGTTCGTTCTCATTAGCGAATCCCTGACAGAAGAGCATATCCATTTCGTTAAAGCTCTTCACGAAATCATTTGGGAGTTCCGCATACCATAGAAGGCGATGCCCACCAGACCGCTGACGAATTGTCGGAGGAGTAGTATATCATTCTCTCTAGTGTTACCGCACATGGATTTAAATCGCATGATATGCTGGTGAGTATTTCCGGTTCCTTTGTATATGTGGAGTCGGAAGTATGTATTCTGGCGGGTACTGTATTTGATTGTAGCATGCCGAATACGGTCGACCTGTCTTGATTGGCCTATTTGATGCTTCACTGGTATAGTGAGTTTTGATTTGCTTATTTGATTGTAGCACGCCGGATACGGTCGACCTGTCTTGATTGGCCTATTTGATACTTCACTGGTATAGTGAGTTTTGATTTGCCGAGCGACATATTCGTTCAGCTTTGCTTTTAGGAATCGTTTCCTCCTCAGCCATTGACGAGGTTTGCGGAGGATTTGAAATGTCATCCTTATCTTTAAGACTGACTACCGGCGGTTCATCTGCCAGTGGTTCCGATTGAACCATCATTCAAGCCATATTCTGAATCAGAAAGGCCATCTGGTTCATTTTGGTGGACATTTCTGTCGCTTCTTCATCTCTCTTTTTCAGAGCGCGCTTTAGGAAATCAATATCCGACTCCTTCTCTACTCTTTCCTCGGGTGCGTCCTCGGGATTTTCCTTGGGCGATGGATTAGCGTTTGCTGCCGCCTGAGCGAGCATCTCCTGCAGCTTTTCACGTTGCAGTTGAACTTTTGTCAGGGACCGAGTTTGAGGTCGGTGAGTAGCGGAAGTTCGAACTTCGTCTTTAGAATTCACCACATAGACTATGTGAACTATCATGCCCCCAGGCTTGGGGTGTTTGGAGTTTGCTCCGGACACTCGAGCTTTAATAGGCCTCTTTTTTTTTAAAAGCCGCTTTGGTTTTTTTTTTTGGAGGAACCGCTGTATCAGGATTCGTCTTGGAATGAGTCCCCTTTACCTGCTTCCACACCTTATATATAGATGAGGAAAGTTGTCTCAGGGAGTTTCTGGTCTCGTGGGATCTCCATGGGCCGCGGAGATTTCTTCAATATTGCGGTAGGAGAATTTTGTCTGACCCTTCACAACAGTTTGAAGTTGTTCCCAGTTGGAACAACAACATTCGCCACTGGGGTTGACACAGGACCATACGGAGAACTGCCCCTAGCTCATTTTGTATGATGCCGATATCGACGTTGTCCGTTTCTTACGGCCGGGATTTGATTAGCTTCAGGATTTTGCCGAGCATGCCCCCTGTTTCCTTTGAGAGCTTGAATATTCTGCCCCCTGCGTCGACCTTGATCCTTGGCATGTGCAAGTTATTTGAGAACTGATTCCGTCGGCAAAGCTGCTGCTTAGGGAGCCAGCATATGGAAGACAGACTTCCTCTGGGCTTCCTCCATCGGCGTTGAGGCACCGAGGGTGGGAGTATCGACCCAAAGAGAAGCCCGTTGATTTCTTGAAGAGCTGGATTGCAGAGATTTGAGGTTGCAAGTGGACTATACTTGACTCCACCGGATATGACAAAGCCTGAGTTGCTAGGGTGAGAGCAAACGCCATTCTTCATAGAGACGAAACGCCGGCTTTAGTATCCTATCACCCAAGGGCAACCACAAACATATATACTGCGATTTTTTGATTCCAGAAAAACACGACACGTAAAGTGTGGAGTGGAAAGAGGAAAAAGGTCCCACCGGGCATGCCGGAATCTGTTTACCGCTGAAAGACGCGACCGAGACGTTTAGGACGGCTGGCCTGAATTTTTGGGACAGATGCTATTTGGTTTTATCCGTCCACCTCTCCGAAGATGCCAAGTTGATTATGGCACCGTGTATCGAAGGTCTAGACGGATGCGGCCGTTGTAGCAGACTTCGTCAGATTCCCCCTCGTTTGCGAGGGGTTTTTGATTGTGGGGACGCTCTTCCCTGCAAGCGCAAGCCCCTGTAGTTAATTACATTACCGTACCGCGGTAACCACTTTCTCCGGCTCCAGAAGGTCACTTCGTGTCGTGTGTGTTTGTTTAATTTTTGGTTGCCTGTGGATTGTATACGGAGACTAATTTGTGTTGTTGCCCGTAGGGCGGGGATTAGTCCAAATCCGTATATTCTTAAATTTGGGTTTGGGTTGGTTTAAGGATCGTTAATCTTGTTTAAGATTAAGATCAACTTAAATGGTTGTTGAGGATACGTTAGTCTAATTTTAGACTAAAATCTACTCAACAGGATTTTGGGATCATTTAGATCCAACAAAAGAGCATTTGGGCTTTATTGTTTTAGTTTAAGGACATTTTCGGTCCACAGTAGTTTAAGGACGCTGCGGTCCGTGGTTTGGCTCATTGGTTTGGGGATGCATCGAGAGTTATTGGTTACTGGGACCCTCCACCTCTCTGAAGACGTTGAATAATTACAACGACATATATCAAAGGTGTGGAGAGATGTACCCTTGAACCAAATTTCAAATCGAGGAGTTATCAGTTCTGAGCATAGAAACTCGGTTTGCTTAGAGGTTTAATCTCAGGAGGAACTTTAACCAATTTGGGGTTGAAGTTGGTTTCCTTATAGTGTTAAACACTAATGTATTTTTAGTGCTCACGTGTTCCCAAGTGATGCTCTTAAGACAGTGTTAAACACTGAAAGTTGAAGGCGCCTACGTGTGGCACGTGGGGCTCTAAAGCAGTTTTGAACACTGGAATTTGGGATCGCTCACGTATTGCATGTGATGCTCTTGAAAGTTGGCGCTGTTCGCTTGGGTTTATTCCCTTGTTCCTTTCATAAATGCTAAGACCTATTGGGGGTCACGTGGGATCACGTGAGGCGCCCCCAAAATGGGAACTATCTTGGGTTTATTCCCTTTTTTGTATAAGTGCTTGTTGAGTCACATGGAGACACATGACCTGCTCTCAGTTGTTCTCTTTTGTTTATTAAGGGTGCTCACGTGGGAGCACGTGATATGCCATTATCATGTTGGGTGCTAATCTTTTACGTACATGGAGATCTTGAGTTTTGAGACTTTCAAGACTATTGTTTTATAAGAATTAAATTCTTATATAGGGTTAAATCCTAGTTTTACTAGAGGAATTAGATTTCTATATGTTCTTGTAAGAATTAAATTCTTTGAACTTAGTTCTTTCCCCTAGGTTTGAATCTACATAACAGAATCTTCCCGATGAGAATTAAATTCTCAACTTGTGGGGAGATCTGCTTCTGCAGATCTCAACCAGAGGAAGAATTAAGTTCTTTTTAGAAGAGTTCAACTCTTGTGGAGGCGAAGAAGAGGTAAGATGTTCTCTGTGTTTCTTTTTTTTCTCTTACCTAGGGTTTCTCTTTCTTTTTGAGGAGATCTTCTTTTCTCTAGAAAATTAAATTCTCTTTTCTTTTTTAGCTTACCAGGGGGTTTTCCTCTCTGTCTCTGTCTCCTTCTCTTCAGTCTCGAGTCCTTTATATAGCAGAGGCAAGTTTGTTGATTTTTGTTAAGAAATCTCTCATTGAGATATTTTTTATTGACTCGGGGATTTTATCCACCGTTGGATCTTTGATCCAGGGACTCCTGTTTTACAGAAGACATTTTCTTGTTTTTAACAAGATTGGGAAAATATTTTTCCATATAGAGCCTATTCTGTATCTTGGTGATTTTTAATCACCATTGGATTTTTGATCCAACGGTGCTCTGATTTACAGAGCACAATCTTTCTTGTTTAGAAAGATTGGGGAAAATATTTTTCCATACAGAGCTTATTCTGTAGCTTGGTAATTTTTAATCACCCTTGGATCTTTGATCCAACGGTGCTCTGATTTACAGAGCACAATCTTTCTTGTTTAGAAAGATTGGGGGAAATATTTATAAAATAGGGTTCTGATCCCTTTTATATAGAATTTAATTCTATCGGCTCAGAAGATATTAGGAATTCTCACGTGTAGCACGTGACCCAATGGCACTAGGCCGGTTTGCCTATATGCAGCAGTCCCCAGAGAAGAGCATTACGTGTTGACACGTGATGTGCCTTCTGGCCTGCTATTTATTTTATGAAGGCGCCTATATACTTTGTATATAGGTGCTCACGTGTGGCACATGAGGCTCAACTTCAGTACTATTTATTAAGTGTAATGCTTATAATTTTTGCCCCAAGGCGCATCACGTGTGGGCACGTGATGCTCCTTTTGGGGAATTCTTTCATCACTTTTTGTTTCGTTATTTATTTATTATTATTATATTATTTTTTTATAAGAGAACAACCACTATACAAAGCGAAAGAATATGACTATAGTTTTTTGAAATTTATTCCAACGACATCTTTTAGGTTTCTTATCTTGCATTAATCAAAATTAATGCGGTCCCATCAATTAATCCCTATCACACCAGAAAAGAACGAAAATACAATATACGTATATGCCATCCGCATTCTCCACGGGGCCCCGTCATGCACCGTTAGGTTACTTAACTCACGGCAGAGCGGGGGCTGGACTAGCACGGGTGCAAAATATATACAACATCTACTAGTATATATAAATATATATCGTCCCAGGCATGATATAAGCAACATCACAGAACATCATTAAGCAACACAGAATGGTGGATAATCTTGGAACCTCAGATTTCATTTGAGCCGCAAATGAGACCCGACGTTCCCAGTCGTGTGGATAGCCCGTGCAATGAAAATCTGGACCCTTATGAGCGCGGCAAGTTACCCGCCAATCTCAGAAGTGATGCAATCCCAATCAACAAAGTGAATGGGCAACCCAGCACTTCCCGGAATCCGGTAACTTGGGCACCCCTCTGTGGGTCATCCTATACCCCCTACTAGTGCGGCGAATAGCCCGCCAATTCTAGAGTAAGGCCCCCTCCATCTCAACGTCATGAGATGCAGGCCTGTTGCCCTCTAGAACCCGGTTATTCAAGCACTTCACCGCGGGGTAATCCTAGCACAGAAAAGAAAAATATATGTACAATGGTAACATCGATCTCAACCCAGTCATGCCCCAATAAAATAATATACAATCCGGCAGAAACGGCTGTCCACATGTCGGACGCTCACCACGTAATAATGAATACACAAATAAACGTGAACTGTACTACTACCATTGCACCATAGGCTATACACCACGACAATCCATTCACAATATCAGCACAATACAGAACATCAAGGTGAATATCATGTTTGTAAACCTGTCTAATAGAACATATAGCAATTAGTCGGGTTATACCGCTCAATAATATTCACTGACGCAGATATTAACACATGCACTGATAAACACTTATTTAAAATTTCGATCGACTAAAACTTTTCTGTATTGGCCCCAAGTGCTATCCAGTACTCAAACAAATCTGGGCTAAATTCATACATCCCAAAAATCACATTTCCATATAATAGAGTGCCAGAAGAATTTTGGCGCACAACGGCCCCACTTCGACCGTGGAACTGCCGCCAACAAGCATGTTATGTGGCGGTTCCGCAGCCGTATGAAAAGCTTACATGCCCAAATTTCTTCAGGCCTTCTAAAATCGCCTACACGTATTTTTAAGGTACTCTAAATAATTTTTTGAACAATTTTTAAAATCGACAGCGAGCATGACATTGGAATTACAATTTTGAAAAATTTCGTCGATCGATATTTTAAACTTGTCTAAACTAGCTAGTTAAGATTTATAGGGTAGCTCTGATACCATGTTGGGATTTCTTAGCGTCCTGGCCATCTACCGTGGTCGTTGCGGAACAAAAAAAATTTAGGGTTTAAAAACTGGCGCTAGAAAAACCCGTCCAAGAATCTATCATAAACCTAAACTAGCTAACAAGAGAAGAGCTAACTACTATGATAGATTTATCTCACCAAAAGATCCGTGTCCTTCAGTCTTATATCCTCTTCGTTTTTTCCTAGAGATCTCTCGGATCAAAGCTTGATCGCCTTTCCTAGCTCCTTAAGACCTTCATGAACGAGCTTGATCACCGGTCCTCCTCCGTCGAAGATGGTCCACCCGAGGGATATAGTTCATGGCTCTAGCTCCACACTAAGAGTCTAGTGGAACAATTAGAAACTTTAGATTGCCAATCTAAAGTGTTTAGGATGTAGTGAATGGTTTTATGTGTGTATCTATCTCACATCCTCTGTTGATTCTCAACACATGAGATTGTAGAAAGGAGGTTGAAGATGAAGCTGGAGGAACTCAAGAAAGGTAGTGAGGAGAGTGAAGCAAAGAAAAATATGGTGAGAATGAAATCCCATGAGAGAGAAAAAGATCAACCATGGTTTTGTAAAAATATTTTTTTCAATATTAAAACCCAACCATGCTTGAATAGTTTGCACAAATGAATTGAATATTCATTTGTCAACACTATAGAAGCATGGTTCTCACCATACTCCCCTCACCACCTTTACACCTCATTTTCCATTTAAAGATAAATGGATAAATCTAAAATTAGGTGTCTACCTTCTAGAATGTTTTCCGTATAAATACGGATTACACTCTACTATATATACATACCTGTATTTGTATCAAAATACGAATACCTAAAGAGATAGAATAACACAAAGAACATAATACTAGAATATACATATCGAAATACATATATGTAAATTATTAAATCAATACCTGATTTAATAATCCGGCTCAAACCCGAGCCGGCTAGTATTATCAAATGTCCGATCGAAAGTCCGGGTAACTAGTACAATCAATCAATCGGAACGCTGCACGTATCCAATATGGCCACTACATCATTTCTCCTGAACCAGGGAAACTCTCTGTATGGGACTCTAAAGACTCGACAGTACGCCGGCAGTGAGTTGCTGGATAAATCCATAACCACAAGCACGTCAGCGGCACTAGCTGTACGTAACGGCTACCCGGGTACCTGTCGAAAAGGAAGGCCGACGAGAAAACTCATCCGGATCCCTACGGAGCCCATCTGTGACAATCTCCATACAGTCCGGTCTCTTCGTCTGAGAGTATCGCATACCGGGTCTAGTAAATGGTAAATGTCAACCCTAATAACCCGATAATTCATACTGATGTGGATCAGGACCAATCCGGGAAACTACTGATCAATCTATCAGTAAATCCCAACTGCCTTGGCTAAGGTCTTATGGTGCTGGCCAATCAAACACAGCGCAACATCAACTCCCTATACCAGGAGAGACGAATCCCCAACAATCGCTCACTGACTCCATGTGGCTCGGGACTGTACCCAACTAAAATATGTTTGCACGACTCAATAGAGCCATGGTAGGGTAGTAATCAAAGTATAGTGGGAACTCACATGAGACAAATGACGATCTCAGGTCTGAAGACTAACCTGTACTCATGTCACCTGAGAACTGTTATCTGACGATAGGTATAGTACCATCTAGAAGTTCTCGGCGAGTCTGTCCAGTGTTCTCACCCCCAGTGAGCACATGTATACGATCTTAGGTGCGAAAGACCAATGGCTGTGGGACCAACTATCTCTCCTCATCGGGGTCTAGAAATGTATACACTAGTCTACTCCGGAATATCGATGCCCTGTCTCGATACTCCCACGACTAGGGACACTTTAATGATGTGCTTATCGACTACCCAGCTCCCACAAGTATGATCTCCATCACAACGCAAGTAGTCAAGTAATGATCCTACAGGCTTTATCAATATGTATAAATGATATGCAATAACAAGTAGAACATATGCACATGTTAAGATAAAGACAAACCAAATAGCATACTATCATATCGAGCAAGATTGTCCTGTACATACATATGTTCAAGCATCCACATGTATACATATACAATAATGGCCTCTAGGGCATACATATCCAACAACGCTAATAACTGGTCTTAGTTCAAGTGGGAGATTGTTAGATATGTATGCCCTAGAGGCCATTATTGTATATATATAGTGGATGCTTGGACATATGTATGTACTTGACAATCTTGCTCGATATAATAGTATACTATTTGGTTTGACTTTATCTTAACATGTGTATATGTTTTACTTGTTATTACGTATCGCTAATACATGTTAATAAAGCCCGTAGGATTATTGCTTGACTACCAGCGTTATGATGGCGATCATACATATGGGGGCAGGGTAGTCCATAAGCACATCTTTAAATGTCCCTGGTCGTGGGAGTATCAAGATTGGGCATCGATATTCTGGAGTAGACTGGTGTATACGTTTCTAGACCCCGACGATGGGCGATGATTAGTCTCACTGTCATTAGTGTGTGGCACCTAAGATCGTATACAGATGCTCACTGGGGGTGAGTACATTGGACGGACTCGCTAGGAACTTCTAGATGGTATTATACCCATCGTCAGATAGCAGTTCTCATGTGACATGAGTACAGGTTAGTTTTTAGACCTGAGATCATCATTTGTCTCATGTGAGTTCCCGCTGTACTTATATTACTACCCTACCACGGCTCTACTGAACCGTGCAAACAGGTTTTAGTTGGGTACATCCCGAGCCATATAGAGGCAGTGAGCGATTGTTAGAGATTTGTCTCTTCCGGTATAGGGAGTCGATATCGCACTGTGTTCGGTTGTCCAACACCATAAGACCTTGGTCAAGGCAGATGAGATTTACTAATAATTAGATCAGTAGTTTCTCGGATCGGTCATGAGCCACATCGGCATGAATTATCGGATTATTAGGGTCTGACATATACCACCCTCTAGACCCAATATGCAATACTCTTAGAAAAAAAGACCGGACTATACGGAGATTGTCACAGATAGGCTCCGTAGGAATTCGGATGAGCTTGCTCGTCGGCCTTCCTTTTTGACAAATATCTGGGTAGCCGTTATGTACATCTAGTGCCGCTGATGTGCTTGTGATTATAGATTTATCCAGTAACTCACTGCCAGCTGTTTCCCCCAATCAGAGCAAAACTCTGTTCAAATTTCAAAATTTAAAATGAAGCAGCGCTTCATAGCAACGCTAAGTGTGCTGCACCCTAAGTAGCGCATCACGTGCAAAGCACGTGAGTGCTGGCGCTAAGAACGCTGCACTTTAAGCAGCGCACCACGTGTGCGCTGGTGCTAAGAGCGCCGCACTCTAAGCAGCGCACCATATGCAAAGTACGTGAGCGCTTGCGCTAAGAGCGCTGCATTTTAAGCAGCGCACCACGTGCAAAGCACGTGTGCGCTAGCGCTAAGAGCGCTGCACTCTAAGCAGCGCACCACGTGCAAAGCACGTGTGCGCTAGCGCTAAGTGTGCTACACTCTAAGCAGCGCACCACGTGCAAAGCACGAGTGCTCTAGCGCTAAGTGTGCTGCACTCTAAGCAGCGTACCACGTGCAAAGCACGAGTGCGCTAGCGCTAGAACTAAATGTTCTCCACTGTTGGATCAAAGATCCAACGAACATGATTAAAAATTATTAATTGACTAGAACAAAATTCTGTTAAGGAAACATTCCTCAGAATCTTTCCAAAAAGGAAAAATTGTGCTCTGAAAATCAGAGCACCGTTGGATCAATGATCCAATGGTGATTAAAAATCACCAAAATTACAGAATAAATTCTGTAGGGGGAAAGATTTCTTAATCTTGTTAAAAACAAGAAATTGCCTTCTGTAAATCAGAAGCCCTTGGATCAAAGATCCAACGAGTAGGAGAAAAGATCTCCTTAACCGATTGAACAAATCAGCCTTCACTATATAAAGGCCCCAAGACTTCAAGTCTCACAGAGAGATAGAGAGAAGAAAAAAAGGAAGGAACCCCCCTATAAACTTTGAGAAATCTCAGAAAGAAGAGCAAGCTCTCGGTAGAAGAACTTTTCTTCAAGGTAAAAAAAACAGAGATAAGAAAAATCTTATTAAAGAAGAAGAACATAAGTCTTCTCACAGATCATAGATCTATAACACTAAGGTATTTTACAAAAAGAGATCATGAACATCTCATTATAAAAAGGGGGGAGAATAATTCAATTCTCTTAGGATCACAGATCCATAAAGGCAAAGGCTTTCACCAAAATAAGAGGTTGAAACATCTCCTATAAAATAAGAACTTTGTTCTTAGAACCTTAAGACAAAATCTCTTATAAACGATAATTTATTTCTCAGATCATAAAACTGATCAGAAGCGCTACTGCGCTCTTTGATTGGCGCACAGCGCCAAGCGCACTACGTGCTCCTCACGTGTGCGCCACTTAACAAATAGCGCTTTGCGCTCATGGACTGGCGCTCAGCGCCAAGCGCACCACGTGCTCCTCACGTGTGCGCCACTGAACAAATAGCGCTTTGCGCTCATAAACTGGCATTTTGCGCTCATAGACTGGCGCTAGCGCCAAGCGCGCTACGTACTCCTCACGTGTGCGCTATATCACAGAAGCACTTTGCACTAATTAACTGGCGCTAGCGCCAAGCGCGCCATGTGTTCCTCACGTGTGCGCTGATAGAACATAAACTGTGCTTTAAATAAAGCCCTAGAGCTATGATGAATGCTCAGCATTCAGTAAAAGACAGAAAGGCTGTCAGAACCCAAATCAATGCTCAGCATTGTCAAATGTTTAATACTTTAACTGAGTGGTCCGAGCCCAAGTTGGCCATAAACCCCTCATTTAGATTAATTAAGCCCATATGCTCATAAATCTTAGATCTTAGTCCCAATTGGACTACAGATCTCCCAACCAAAATTGGTTCAAGGGTACATCTCTGCACTCCTTTGATATGTGTTGTTGTAATCCTTCAACGTCTTCAGAGAGGTGACGGGTCCCGACAACCAAACATTCCACGGACTGTGGGGTCCTTAAACTCATGGACTATGATGTCCTTAACCTCGGACTGTGTGGTCCTTAAACCCATGGACTATGATGTCCTTAACCTCGGACTGTGGGGTCCTTAAACCCACGGACTATGATGTCCTTAATCTAGGACTGTGGGGTCCTTAAACCCACGGACTATGATGGACTGTGGGGTCCTTTAACCCATGGACTATGATGTCCTTAATCTTGGACCGTAATGTCCTTAAACTAATGGACCGCAAAGTCCCTAAACTAAACAATAGAGACCAAATGCTCTCTTGTCGGATCTAAATGATCCCGTTAAGTTGATCTTAGTCTAAAATTAGACTAACGTATCCTTAACAAATGTGTAAATTGATCTTAGTTTCAAATGAGACTAATGTATCCTTAAATCCAACCCCAAACCCAAATCTAAGAAGATACGGATTTGAACTAATCCACGCCCTACGGGCGACAACATAAATTAGTCTCCGTATACAATCCACGGGCAACCAAAAACAAAACAAACACACACGACACGAAATGACCATCTGGAGAAGGAGAAATTGGTTACCGTGATGCAGTAGCGTAATTAACTGCAGGGGCTTGCGCCTGCAGGGAAGAGCGTCCCCACAATCAAAAATCCCTCAACGAGGTGGAATCTGACGAAGTCTGCTATATCGGCCGCATCCGTTTAAACCTTCGATACATGGTGTCATAAATCAACTTGGCATCTTCGGAGAGGTGGACGGATAGCACCAAATACCATCTGCCCTCGAAATTCATGCCGGACGTCCCGACGTCCCGGTCGCATCCTTCGGCGGAGAACAGATTCTGGCACGCCCGGTAGGACCTCTTCCTCTTTCCACTCCACACTTCGTGTGTCGTGTTTCGTGAACAAGTCGCGGTTTGACATGGTTGCCTTTGGATTTGAAGTAGTAAGATTTGGTATCTTGCACCGTGCAGAAAAACAGAAGATCAAATGGCTTTCAACTGCACAAGCTGCAACAACGGCAATAACTCTCACCCCGTCCCTGCGGGAGGAGTGACCTACGGTCCTCAGGTGGCCTCCGTTTTTACAATGCCGGTGGACCAGGTGACGTAAGCCACCACAGGGCTATTCTTTGGGACCATGCTCCCACCCATAAGCTTCAACACACCACTGCCATCACAAGAAGCTAAGAAGAAGTTGGTATTTGATCGTCTCACAACTACTGCGTCCCCTCTTAACGGGTCGCCCAAACCAAGCGCCTCAGTCTTTAACAGATTGGGCCGAAGCTCCAATGGACCTGTGAAGAAGCCCGCGATACCGGAAGGGGTTATTCCGAAGAGGATAGCCATTCCTGCACCTGAAGTCGCCAAAGCGGGTTCCCCTGCTAAGGAGTCGGTCTTTGCAAGACTGACTGTTTCGGCTCCCGCTCTAAACGAAGTCACCAAGACTGCTCCTCCTGCTCAAAAGTCTGCCTTCGACAGGTTGGCTATCCCTGCTCAGCGGACGTCCGTTTTCAATAGGCTGGCGCCAATAACAGCACCTGACCAGAACAGAAGGCACGATCAAGCTGTTAGTTATATGTATGCCCTAGATGCCATTACTGTACATTTGATGTATATTGTAATGGATGCTTGGACATATATAGGGAGGACTTTCTTGCTCGACATGATAGTACGCTATATGGCTGTACTTTATCTTAACATGTACTCTGATTATCTCTATGTTACATGTTGATAAAGCTCTTAGGATATGTACTCGACTACTGGGACTATAATGAGATCATACTAGTGGGACCACGGTAGTCGACGAGTACATCCTATAACTGTTCCTAGTCGAGGGTGTATCGAGACAGGGCATCGATACACCAGAGTAGACTAGCGTATACGCATCTTCACCCATATGATGGGCGATAGATGATCCCATATCCAACGGTGTTTGACATCAGGGATGGTGTACGGGTGCTCAGTAGAGACTGGGTATAATGGACGGACTCGCCGAGAACTCCCAGATGGTATTATACCTCACGTCAGATGGCAGTTCTCCGGTGACACTGGTACAGAGTAGTCTGTTGACCGGAGATCGTCATAGAGTCTTGTGTGATTCCCACTGTGCTTTGATTTCCATCATACCATGTCCAAGAGGACGTGCAAAAAAGTGGCTTTTGGGTACAGTCCCGAATCACATGGAGGCAATGAGCGATAGGAGGGGATTCGTCTCTCCCCGTATAGGGAGTTGATGTTGTGCTGTGTTCGATTGGCTATAACTGGAAATCCTTGGCCAGGGTTGCTGAGATTTACTGATAAGTGTTATCAGTAGTTTCTCGAACTGTTATAGACCTCATATCGACACGACTCATCAAGCTACTGGGGTCTGACGTTTACCACCCCTAGGCGAGATATGCGACATATGAGACGACGAGACCGGACTGTACGGGAGTGTTACTGATTGGATTCGCAGGAGAATGTACAGGCTTGCTTGTTGATCTTCTGATCGCTCAATACCTGGGTGGCTGTTACGTTTAGCTGACCGCTTGCAGCTTGTGGGTGTTTGATATGATCATCACCTACTGCCGGCGTATTGACGATTCTTTAGAGTCCTACACAGAGGTTTCTTGACTCAGGAAAAACGGAGTAGGAGCACATATGTGATATGTGCGGGACCGAGGATAATGTGATATAAGATACCGTATTCTATTCTCGCGATATTTGATATCAGCCGGGTCATCGGATCAAGTGTTGATTCGATGAATCGGTAAATGAGATATTAGTCGGTTATATGCGATATAGCCGGATTGTCGGATCAAGTGTTGATTCGATAATTTAATGTATAATAATATATATGATATATTAAATTACATTAACTAATATTAGCTCACTAAAAGATTATTTTTCTCGCTCGGGTAATACATTGATTTATATGCGATATATGTTAATTGTATTATTTTATTTTGTTACAATAAATATTATATATGTGATATATAATATTGTAACATGATGTGGTTATTAATACAACATGATTAGTGGAGATTAAACATGGTTAGGGTTTGATTTGGGTTAAGCTTTTCTAGAAGTTTCTAGAAGGTTTTGTTTTGTTTTGTGCAAAGATATTTGTGTTGATATTTTTAAGTGACTCATCTTTAACTCAACCCAAACCCTAGCCCTAGTTAAATCTCTACAAAGGTTACATTGACCATGGTTGCATTTTCTAACCTTATCATAACATTCATTATTCATCACAAAAGGTTTTACTATTCTCCTTCATCTTCTTCCTTGAGTTCTTTCATGAAAATCTTTCTTGCTTTGATTTTGTGATGAAAGTGAGTGAGAATAAGAAAACAAATGAGAGCAAAAATCCTACTTCATCATCCTCATCTATCCTTGCCATTTAGATGAGGGTGTTCACTTCATTTAGTGAGTGAGAGCTTGTGTTAATGAAACTTCAAGGTAGATCATCTTCGTTATCGAAGATCGGAAGCAAGCTTGCATCTTTCTCTTCGTGGAGCCTCTCGAGAGCCCGGAACATGATGATCGCAGCGAAGGGACCTCAACACGGAGCTTAAGAAGTGAAGGACCGGATCTACAAAGATTGTAATCCCTCTCACTTAGTGTTAAAGTGTTTAACATGCTTGTTTTCGCCTAATCTCTAGTTTAAAGATCTTGTTTAGGGTTGTTCGGCACGGCTAAATTTTAAATCGGACATGGTTGATGCCTCGTAGACCCTTGTGCGTGTGCCTAGCAACCTTGCAGTGGTATCAGAGCCAAGCTAGAGCTTTAGGCGAAGTCTAGGCGAAGTCTAGACGAAGTTTAAAGTCCGATCGAACCCTGAAACCCTAGTTTTTACCCCTTTCTGGAAATTTTCTAAAATTGTGATTTTTTTCTGTATTAAAAATGCTCAAAAAAATCAGCAGGGAAATACAAGAGTTACTGTGAAACACGTGCCCCAAATACCACTAAAACGTCGCGGAACCGCGGCCGTACCATGGCTTTGGCGGCGGTTCCGCGGCCGAACAGTAGTGTTTTGGTTCACTGTTTGCACAGTAATAACCGTAGTTGTTTCCTGATTTTTCTAGGAATTTTTAATTCTTACTCAAGTGTTGAGTTTTCTGGGTTGTATTGGGGACACGTTGATTCGATCGGATAATTTAACTTCATTTAGTTTGTCCGGGTAATTTTTAGAACGTGTTAAAAAGTTCGAATGGATATCAATAACTCACTTTTTCCCCTGCCGGAAAATTTCCAAGTGTTGGATTTTTCCGTAGTTTAAGAACGTTCTAAGTCGTGCAAGTAACGCGGTGGACCCTTTAGAAGACAACAAATCTTAACTCGATTATGTGACCGTCTTGAACTGCCTCCAAACCTTAGGGTTTGGGGCAGTACGGCGTGCCACATGTGAGGCGTTGGCTTGACCCTTCTACGGCTGGACCATTGGTACTGTGGCATGTGATGGATGTTTTTAAACTAATTTCAAGTGTTGAGAACTATTTGGGAAATCTTGGGTGTTTGATCATTCGATCGGAAAGTTTAACAGTGTCTATTTATCTTGAATGTGATACAATATTTGGAATCCACAAGTAGTTATGAGATAACTAATTTGAATGTTATAAATCTAGCAGTTCAGTCTCAGATGATCGGTTGCCACGGAATTTTGATGTGATCAAAAGTCCGTCGCAATCACATAGCATACGCGGATACTCGCCGGGTAAACTTAACAGACAGCCACGCCCCATAACCCCGACCAAGTGACTGTAGGAGAACCCTGTCGCCAAAAGCATCCATTCGGGTGCTCACGGCAGCGGTGTTCCGCCTTAGTGCACTTCGTCGACGGCATCGGGGGTGAAGCCGTCTACTAAAGTTTGCGATGAGCATTCGATCAGGATGTCGGGAATCTTGTTGAATTGCCCGACTTTATATTGAAAAGAGTTTTCGATAATGAGACTAAAATGCGGGGTTTATAATTGTTAGGCATGCGATGTCTAAGAAATTCATTTGGTTAGGCATGCGATGTCTAAGGAGGTTGCGGATTCCAACTGTTGTAGTTTTACACTTTCTTTTCTGTGACCGTAAGCGTAGTATGTGGTGCATCGCCGGCTTCGTTGCTATACATCAACGACAATCGGGATACGCATACTTGCTTACGTTGATGATATGAGATATTATGTGTTGCTGTAATATGTTGTATTGGATCGTCGCGTTTGAATAGCCGGGGTTTTTATGTGAGATGAGAGTTTTTTTCTTTTTCATTCATGTAAAATTCATTTGTCTGTAATATTCTTTTATTGGGGCACTTCCGGGCTGAGGATGATGTCACCATTGTATATTATTTACTTTTCCGCATTAGGTAGACCCAAGGCGGGGAGCACAAGTAACCGGGTTCTAGGGTCCAATGGGAGACCATCTCGAGGAGTCGAGACCGGGTCTCCTAACCCTAGAATTGGCAGTGTTGCTTGCCGCTCTCGTAGGGGTCTAGGGATGTGGGTTTGGCTATTCATCACGACCGTGGAATCTGTGTTTTATACAGGCTCGTATTAAAACACGGACGTCCTAGTATATCCAATATTTCATATATGTTCTTCTGCTGCAATGTTCTGTGATGAGATCATATTACTGCCTGAGACGAATGTTTATATTATATATATGAGATATATGTTATATTGCAGATTTCGTTTCAAATGTGATGCTTGTGAAGCATAATAAAATCGGACTTCATTAATGAGATTAATGAAATAAAAGAAACCAAAAGATGTTGTAGAAACTTGTTTAAAAACTGGTAGCTCTAGTTCTTACTTTGCATAGCGGTGTTCCTTGTAGAACATCTAGCACCTTATTCGATAAGGAAAGAGCCGAGATCCCTTCACCGGGAGTGACCTCTTTAGTGAAACTAGCAGATGCTACAAACTCGGTTTGTTTTTTGATTGCTTCTATAGTTCTTGCTTTGCACAGCGATATTTGTGAAATATCCTGCACCTTATTCGATGAGGAAAGAGCCGACGATCCCTTCACCGGGAGTGACCTCTTTAGCAGAACTAGAAAAGGCCTCAAAAACATTCCATTTAAAAAAACTCGATTCTACAACGATATCAAGTTCATTACGCAAAGGGTTTTCTTAAAAAACTGTCGTGGCCCTCCGTCATTTCAGATAAGTATTTCATAGTATTCGTGCTACGTTTGTTGGCCTGTGTCAAGGCGTAGTGTTCAGTAGCTATTTATGCTTATCTGTAAAAGCATATGATGCGATTGAGCTAGGGTAGTCGTGCGACTTTGTTGGCCTGCGTCAAGGGTCGTGCGGGTGGGTTTAATTCAATCGGGAAATGACGGGTTGAACTTGACTAGCGGACTATGGTTTGTTGGCCTGCGTTAAGGTCATGGGATGCTAGGGGTAAAATATTATTGGGAATTTCAAGTGTTGAAATTTGCAATGAGATTGCATACCTTCTATGAGATAGTAGGATCCCGATACCCGCTGCGAGTAAGAGTTACTCCTGGGAGAGTTTTACACATTACAATTAGCCGATCAAGTAGGTGTCTAGAAAGGTGTTAACGGGGTTACGCCCCTGGGAAAACGAGCTTTACTTTAATTAGGTCCGTGCGAAAGCACGGGGAACCTCCCTCAAAGTACCGGCACTGGCCTGGCTGAAAGATTGGCGAACTTGTAGGGTGTAATTAATCCCGTCTAGTCTTTCTTTTTAAGGTTTGAAGGAAGATTTGACTAAAACAGTGGGAGACATCCTGTTTAGATAAATTGATAACCAATCTAATCTTGTAAAAGCGCACGCTGAGCGTTTTCTTCTCTCTCTCTCCTGGTTACGACTATGTCACGCTTTAATCAAGATAATAATACGGATGTATTGACCAAACCCGCTTGTTATACTGCGCTAAGGAACGTTGGTCCTGCTCCAACTTATAATTGTTATAAGACAGAGCAGGAAATTGAGGATTACCAGAATTCCCGTGCCGCCCAAACGAAGAAAGTACATGTTGATGCATCTTCTTCGGGTGTGTTCATTACACAGAACTGTTTCTCAATATCCTTTACGTCCTGGGTATTTGATACCGGATCAGGATCCCACGTATGTAATTTGTTACATGGGCTACAGATAGGTAGAGAACTAAGAACGGGTGATAAATTTCATGAGATAGAAACAGTGCAAGTGTTGCAGCCAAGTCTGTTGGTAGTTATCACCCTGTATTACCAGAATACATTGATTCTGAACGAATGTTATTAGATACCGAACCTGATATACAACATCATATCAGTCTCTTTATTGGTAAAGAAAGGATATAATTTTGTATTGTTGGATAATGTTTTGAACATTTCCTATATCAAGAGTTGATCGGTTCGGGCACGTTATCTAAAAGCATTGACGTCCTAAATCAAACCACAATTCTTAACGTACAGAACACACACAAGAGGAAGAGTTCAGAAATGAACGAATCCTTCTTAAGGTATTGTAGACTAGGTCATATCAATGTGACCCGACTAGCTGAAGTTACATTTAGATGCATATTTAAATTAGTTTGAATTTACATCTTGTGAAACTTGCCGGTCATGTCACAAAGATAAGATGATCACTGCTCCGTTTATTGGAAACAGAGAAAGAGTTAGTGAACTCTTGGGATTGATACATGCTGATGTATGAAGGTCCCATGTCTACACATGCCAGGACCGGTTCTTTGTACTTCATTACATTCACTGATGATCTCTCATGATTCAGACATATGTTCCTGTTGAAACACAAGTCCGAAACTTTTGAGATAATCACAGAATATAAGTTAGAAGAAGAGAACCAAAAACGGGTATAAGTATTATGTCCTTTGATGAGATCAAGGAGGAGAATACTTGAGCACAGAATTCCTGGACTATTCTAAAAGAGAATGAGATTCTCTCTCAGCGTTACTCCTCCGTATACACAACAGCACGTCGGTGTATCGGGGCGGAGCAATTACACCCTATGTAATATGGTGTGCTCTATGATGAGTACTACTGAGTTACTATTTCCTTTTTGGGAGTTATGCACTTGAGAAGTTGCATACCTATTGAATAGAGTTCAAATCAAATCAGTTGCCTACCACTTCATATGTGATATGGAATGGGAAGAGCCCATATCTTAAGTTTGTTAAGATTTGGGGTTGTCCAGCCTATGTCTAAAAGCATAATCCGGACAACCTCGAGGCAAAGTCAGATCTGTGGAAGTTTGTTGGATATCCCAAGCATACGCAAGGGAATATCTTCTACCTAACCGAGGAACAAAAGATGTTTTGTTTCTCAGCATGCAACCTTTGTGAAAGGGAATTTCTTGTGAAGAAATTATTGGTCATGAGGTAGAACTGGAAAGAGTTCCAGCTATACAAAACTGCAGCTGATAATTTGGTAGAACCAAAGGATTCAGTAGTTTCCAACGAACTTCAGCCTCTCCGCCGATCTAGCAGGGTTCCTCACCCACCTGAGAGATACTTCGGTTTTCTCTATGACAGTGGGAGCGAGGATTGCATCATGAGATGATGACCCAACTAGTTTCGAGCTGGCCATCAGGAGTGGGACTCTGTAAGAATGGCTGGATGCTTAGCGATCTGAGATGGAATCCTTATACACCAACAAAGTATGGACTTTGGTTGCTTTATCTGAAGGGTTAAATCCCCATCAGGAGCACGTATATCTTGAGAAGATTACTTGGTGTACATGGAAAAGTTGAGACTTTCAAAGCTATGCTTAAGTCCATCCAGGCCCTACTTGCCACGGCTACATACCATGACTACGATATCTGGCGGTTGGGTGTCATGACTGCTTTTCTAATAATGATTTGGAAGAGAGCGTCTATAAGTACACAGCCAGAGGGCTTCGTAGATAGTGGGAGCAGCGGAAACGTGTGCAAGATATTTTATGTGATAAAGCAGGCATCGCGGAGTTGGAACATCTGTTTTGATGTGGTAGTCAAAGAGTTTGACTTCATCAAAATGGTAGATGAACCTTGTATATACAAAAAGGCAGTAGGGAGTATGGTGGTGATCCTCGTAGAGTACGTGGATGACATCTCTTGATAGGGAAGGAGTTTCCTATGCTACACTCGGTCAATCTCCTCTTATCACAAGGATTCTCCATATAGGTTCAAGGTGATACCTCATAAATCCTGGGTTATGATCTATAAGATAGATCTAATTGGATGTTAGGATTCTCACTAGTTGTAGTGAGATGGTATCAATCGATCCTGGGGAGAATCACTGGAAAGGTTCCAGGATGATAAGGACGACTGAATGTCAGTCGCAGGCATTGTCTTTACCCTCAGTAGAGGGACGGTATGTTGGAAGAGTTCCAAGCTAGATACCATGACATACTAGACGATTAAAGGCAAGATACATCGTTACCAAGGATGCTACCAAAGAGGCAGTCTGGATATATATAAGTTCATGAGATGAACTTCGTTCCTACCATTGTGAGACAATGGAGTTGTGGCTTTTGCCAAGGAACCCCCCGTCCCATCAGAAATCCAGATATAATTCTTAGGTAGTATCACCTGATCATGGAGATGGTTGATCTTCAGGTACATCGAGGTTAGAAGAGTAGACACAGAGGACAACAGTGCGGATCCATTCACAAAGGCCTTTTTCCCAGTAGAGACTTTTATGGGATGGTTGAGTATAAGATACTTCAACCACAGCTAATTGTTGGGTATGTGATACCACAACAGATGGCCCTAGTGCAAGTGGGAGATTGTTAGTTATATGTATGCCCTAGAGGCCATTACTGTACATATGATGTATATTGTAATGGATGCTTGGACATATATAGGGAGGACTTTCTTGCTCGACATGATAGTACGCTATCTGGTTGTAATTTATCTTAACATGTACTCTGATTGTCTCTATGTTACATGTTGATAAAGCCCTTAGGATATGTACTCGACTACTGGGACTATGATGAGATCATACTAGTGGGGCCACGGTAGTCGACGAGTACATCCTATAACTGTTCCTAGTCGAGGGTGTATCGAGACAGGGTATCGATACACCAGAGTAGACTAGCGTGTACGCATCTTGACCCATATGATGGGCGATGGATGATCCCATATCCATCGGTGTTTGACATCAGGGATGGTGTATGGGTGCTCAGTAGAGACTGGGTACACTGGACGAACTCGCCGAGAACTCCCAGATGGTATTATACCTCACGTCAGATGGCAGTTCTCCGGTGACACTGGTACAGAGTAGTCTATTGACCCGAGACCATCATAGAGTCTTGTGTGATTCCCACTGTGCTTTGATTTCCATCATACCACGTCCAAGAGGGCGTGCAAAAAGGTGGCTTTTGGGTACAGTCCCGAATCACATGGAGGCAATGAGCGATAGGAGGGGATTCGTCTCTCCCGGTATAGGGAGTTGATGTTGTGCTGTGTTCGATTTGCTATAACTGGAAATCCCTGACCAGGGTTGCTGAGATTTACTGGTAAGTGTTATCAGTAGTTTCTCGAACTGTTATAGAGCTCATATCGACACGACTTATCAAGCTACTGGGGTCTGACGTTTACCACCCCTAGGCGAGATATGCGACATATCAGACGACGAGACCGGACTGTACGGGAGTGTTACTGATTGGATTCACAGGAGAATGTACAGGCTTGCTTGTTGATCTTCTGATCGCTCAATACCTGGGTGGCTGTTACGTTTAGCTGACCGCTTGCAGCTTGTGGGTGTGTGATATGATCATCACCTACTGCCGGCGTATTGACGATTCTTTAGAGTCCTACACAGAGGTTTCTTGACTCAGGAAAAATGGAGTAAGAGCATATATGTGATATGTGCGGGACCGAGGATAATGCGATATGAGATACCGTATTCTATTCTCGCGATATTTGATATCAGCCGGGTCATCGGATCAAGTGTTGATTCGATGAATCGGTAAATGAGATATTAGTCGGTTATATGCGATATAGCCGGATTGTCGGATCAAGTGTTGATTCGATAATTTAATGTATAATAATATATATGATATATTAAATTACATTAACTAATATTAGCTCACTAAAAGATTCTTTTTCTCGCTCGGGTAATATATTGATATATATGCGATATATGTTAATTGTATTATTTTATTTTGTTACAATAAATATTATATATGTGATATATAATATTGTAACATGATGTGGTTATTAATACAACATGATTAGTGGAGATTAAACATGGTTAGGGTTTGATTTGGGTTAAGCTTTTCTAGAAGTTTCTAGAAGGTTTTGTTTTGTTTTATGCAAAGATATTTGTGTTGATATTTTTAAGTGACTCATCTTTAACTCAACCCAAACCCTAGCCCTAGTTAAATCTCTACAAAGGTTACATTGACCATGGTTGCATTTTCTAACCTTATCATAACTTTCACTATTCATCACGAAAGGTTTTACTATTCTCCTTCATCTTCTTCCTTGAGTTCTTTCATGAAAAGCTTTCTTGCTTTGATTTTGTGATGAAAGTGAGTGAGAATAAGAAAACAAATGAGAGCAAAAATCCTACTTCAACATCCTCATCTATCCTTGCCATTTAGATGAGGGTGTTCACTTCATTTAGTGAGTGAGAGCTTGTGTTAATGAAACTTCAAGGTAGATCATCTTCGTTATCGAAGATCGGAAGCAAGCTTGCATCTTTCTCTTCGTGGAGCCTCTCGAGAGCCCGGAACATGATGATCGCAGCGAAGGGACCTCAACACGGAGCTTAAGAAGTGAAGGACCAGATCTACAAAGGTTGTAATCCCTCTCACTTAGTGTTAAAGTGTTTAACATGCTTGTTTTCGCCTAATCTCTAGTTTAAAGATCTTGTTTAAGGTTGTTCGGCACGGCTAAATTTTTAATCGGGCATGGTTGATGCCTCATAGACCCTTGTGCGTATGCCTAGCAACCCTGCACAAGCCACCCCTATAACTGAGCCAGTACCGTTGGCTCGACACGCTCGACGTCGCCACTGGCGCTGAGTAAGGAAGGCTGGGGGCAATTCCCCTTCTGTATTGACTCCGCCGGCTCCAACAGTGGAAATTGATGCTGCTGTTCCAACTGGCAACAGCTTTGAACTACTTAAGAGGGTACGCAAAAACTCTCCGACTGCTGTATTAAAAAGACCTCCTCCACCAATGGAGAACGCTACAAAGGCGAAGCTAGAGCAGCCCCCTCAGCGGATGTCCTCTAAAATTTATAAAGTTTGGCAACAGGTCCAGGACTCCATGATAGATCAAGACTATCTCCGCCGACAGAAAAAGATGAAGGTTCGGCAAGAAGAGGACCACCCTGTCAAGCCACAGAAGGCGACAGCTACTTGGGTGCCCACTGCAACGGCCCCCTCAACTTCGACCGCTCACAAGAGGAGAAGGCTGGAGAAAATCCCGGTGTCTGCGACGAATCGCAAGAACATTGAATCTAAACGCCCCAAGTCTGGGGGCATGGTGGTACATACTGTCTATATGACATCCGGGAAAGAGGATAGCCGTATCTCTACGGGCCATCGACCACTCACCAGATCCGTAACAAAGGCCCAGGAGCAACAACAGAAGCTCCAGGAAATGTTGACGCAAATGGCCGTACTCACAGGGCCAAAAGAAAGCCCGGAAATGTCGCCGGAGCAACGTCAAGAACAAGAAACTGATGCTGAGTTCCTCCGCAGAATCCTCGAAAAGAAGGACAAAGAGGCAGCGGAACAAGCTGCCAACATAAAACGAATGGCGTTCTTATTTCAAGATATGGTCTGGATGATGTTACAGCCGGATCCTCCAGCTGAAGATCCTCCGATTATCCTCAAAGACGACCGAGCGGAGACGTCAAACCCTTTTCCGGCTTGTTCAGCAGCCAAAGAGGAGACCATCTCAAAAGCCGCCCTGGATGATTACATCGCTCAACAGATACGAGTTCATCAGGCGAATGAAGCGGCTGGGCAAATTGTTAAGACTGGACGACCCTATCCAGGTTGGTACGACCAAATAAAGTACCCGCCGAGATACACGATCCCTAAATTCCATGTATATAAGAGGACGGGGAATCCACACCAGCACGTTGCTCAATTCAAGGCTCTGTGTGGCAACACTGGAGGGGATGACAAACTATTGCTTCGCCAGTTTGTTGGCAGTTTGTCGGAGACAGCGTTTGAATGGTACTCCGAGCTCCCGAACGACTACGTTAAGACATTTGCAGAAATGGAGTTACTGTTCACGCATAGGTTCGCAAGCGCTAGCGAGCGCACCCCGATCACCGCATTAATTAACGCCAGAGTAAAGCCAGGCGAAACATGGGTGCAGTACGCGATACGGTGGCGGAATCTATGGTCGAAGTGCGAGCATCGCATTGAAGAAGCGCCTGCGGTAGGCATGTTCGTGGGTACTCTCGACCCTCAGGCGACCATTTCCCAATTCATGATGTTCTTCAAGCCAACTACTTTCCAGGCCTTGATTGACAAGCTAGCCCAAATGGATCAGATGGGTCATAGACCATCTTCTTTGAAGTTAGAGCCTCGAAACAAGAAGGGAAAGGGAAAGCAACCTTCGTCGCCAGCGCTCAACAACAACTGAGTGGCCCGAGACCGATTGTTCGCCAAAGCAACAAGCGGCAATCCCTCGATGAGAAGTTGAGACGTCCTTACTCGTTTCCCCGGGATAAAACAAGGAGATTGTTCGAACTAGCAGTGCGCAACGGGCTCATCACTCTACCGGAACCGAGACACCCACTGCAACTGAACGATGTCAACGATCCTAATTACTGCCCCTACCACTGAGTATTGGGCCATCCGATCGAAGATTGCTACGTCTTCAAAAATTGGGTTGAGAACCAGTATCAACAGGGAAAGTTCGCGTTGTCAGAAAACTGGAAGATGAATCCGCCACAACCACATGCTCCGAAAAAGATGGACATGCCGGGGGCATCGTGCTCATTCATAGAGAAAACCCCATGGACCGAGATGTCCTAAAACTAACAACGGACCGAGATGTCCTAAAACTAATAATGGACCGAAATGTCCCTAAACTAACGATTGACCGAAACGTCGTTAAACTACTACAAACCCGCGGCTTCCACAGGCTGACTTGGTAAAAAAAACGGTACGTCCATAAGCAAGATGGGAATGGATGAAAACCCGAAAGGGCTCCATGAGTAAAAACAGCAGGACTACCGGCGAGTTTGTGAAAACCCGAAAGGACGCAATCTCGTTAAAAGACACTTGTAAGGTCCTCTCGACCCTGTAAGGAGAAAATACCTGCGTAAGATCCTTACGACTCACAAGGAAGCAACATACTTAGGAATCCCACGATTCCTAATGAGAAAGCACACTTACGAGATCCTCACGACTCGTAAGGAGGATTCCCCTTTAAGACCCTCACGGCTCACAGGATTCAAAATCCTTAAGTTATATGGATCTGAACCTGTTCTTAAGCCATCATAACCCACAGATTACCCTACAAGTGCTTCAATATTGACCCTTGTATACAATCCACGAGTACGAATAAACATTTCCCTAACCAAGTCCCACCAGCAACTGGGGATATGCTCACACGGTGAACGACCCTTGTAAGTCCTCTCGACTTATAAGGAGAAAACACTCTTGTAAGATCCTTACGACTTATAAGAGAACATATACTTAAGAATCCTCACGATTTTTAAGGAAAAAACGCACTTACGAGATCCCCACGACTCGTAGGGAGAAATACCTTTATGAGACCCTTACGGCTCATGAAGATAAAAGCCTTAGTCGACAGGATCCTAACCCTGTCTGCTAAGCCACCTTTGTTCAAAACCAACAAAGGCAAATGATGATTCACTCCTGGCAATATCCCAGTTGTAGCGATACTGATGCCTAAATCGGTATCAGATCCCAAACCTCATACTCGCGGCAAAAGTCAGCGAGCCATATATGCATAAAATAGCCGAAATGATAGGGCAACTTGCAACAAAATCAGCAAGTAAAATATATGCATATAAAAGCCGAAATGATTGGGCACCGCGAAAAATACACGAAATGATTGGGCAATCGCGACTTTCGCGATATAAAAAAGCTGAAATGATAGAGCATCGCGGAAATATAAAAGAAATAAAAAAAATGAAATGAAACGTTTCGCCCTACAGGTGAGATCACATCGATCCATGTATACAATCCACGGGCATAAACAAAAAGGGGACCACATTTCCCCACCAGACCTTGTCAAAGGGACAGTCAGATCTTGACGGCAACATCTGCATCCCAAAAGAACAACGGCGTTCCTCCTCATTCCAGCAGGATTGGGATGCAACGTTAGCAAAACGGAGCTATGGTAAATTCCCTAGTTCCAAATCTCGAAGGTTCATAGACAGCCCAGAGACTATCTCGGAGCCATGGCAAAGTCCTAGTTCTAAGACTCTACGGTCCACAGACAACCTAGAGTCAACCAATGACCTCCCCACCGGATCAACACTCCGTCTCGGTAACAAGTCAACCAACTCCGAGGAAATCAGCGTCCTTGGCCAAAACCTCGATTCAGGAAAATCAGCGTCCTTGACGAGAGCATCTCGATTCGCATCGACCCGCAGAGAAATCAGTGTCTTTGCAGGAATACCTCGATTCGTCTCAACCCCAGGGAAATCAGTGTCCTTGGCAAAAACCTCGATTCAGGGAAATCAGCGTCCTTGACGAGAGCATCTCGATTCGCGTCGATCCGGAAAGAAATCAGTGTCTTTGCAGGAATACCTCGATTCGTCTCAACTCTGAGGAAATCGGCGTCCTAGGCAAAACCTTGATTCAGGGAAATCGGCGTCCTTGACGAAAGCATCTCGATTCGCGTCGACCCGCAAAGAAATCAATGTCTTTGCAGGAATACGTCGATTCATCTCAACTCTGAGGAAATCGGCGTCCTTGGCAAAAACCTCGATTTAGGGAAATCAGCTTCCTTGACGAGAGCATCTCGATTTGCGTCGAACCGCAAAGAAATCAGTGTCTTTGCAGGAATACCTCGATTTGTCTCAACTCTGAGGAAATCAGCGTCCTTGGCAAAAACCTCGATTCAGGGAAATCAGCGTCCTTGACGAGAGCATCTCGATTCGCGTCGACCCACAGAGAAATCAGTGTCATTGCAGGAATACCTTGATTCGTCTCGATTCCGAGGAAATCAGCGTCCTTGGCAAAAACCTCGATTCAGGGAAATCAGCGTCCTTGACGAGAGCATCTCGATTCGCGTCGACCTGCAAAGAAATCAGTGTCATTGCAGGAATACTTCGATCCGTCTCAACTCCGAGGAAATCAGCGTCCTTGGCAAAAACGTCGATTCAGGGAAATCAGCGTCCTTGACGAGAGCATCTCGATTCGCGTCGACCCGCAGAGAAATCAGTGTCTTTGCAGGAATACCTCGATTTGTCTCAACTCTGGGGAAATCAGCGTCCTTGGCAAAAACCTTGATTCAGGGAAATCGGCGTCCTTGAAGAGAGTATCTCAATTCGCGTCAACCCGCAGAGAAATCAGTGTCTCTGCAGGAATATACGACATCATCAAAGCGGAGCCGCGGCAAAGTTCCCAGTTCCATGACTCGGCAGTACACAGACAACCGAGAGTCAATCCTGACCCCATATGGCTAAAGTCAACCCCTGACCTCGTGGAACACGGCTAAAGTCAATCCTGACCCCGTAGAAAACGGCCAAAGTCAACCCTCGACCTCCCCATCAAAGCAATGCTTTGACTAGGAAGTAGGTCAACTCATCAATCACTTACGAGTCCTCTCGACTTGTAAGGAAGAAAACTCTCTCGGGAGATCCTTACGGCTCTCAAGAGAAAAACACACTTAGGAATACTCACGATTCCTAAAGAGAAAATACACCTACGTGATCCTCTTGACTTATAGGGAAAAAAATCTTTATAAGACCCTCACGGCTCATAAAATTGAAAAGTCTTAGGTGGTAGATCCCAACCCTGTCTCCTAAGCCGTCTCTACCCTACAAGGAGGCTAAGATGAAATGTTCTTTATTATCTACAGGCCACACTTTCCAGAGTGATATACCAATAGCACAGCAAAGAGAAGAAAGCAACAGAAGAACAAAAAAATGTGTATCTTCTATTCATGAATTCAATGGAGTACAAATTGAATCATATGAAAGAATAAAAAATGGATACATATTATTCAAAGATTACAAGTGTTCAATCTATGCAGCTACTGAGAAGGAGGCGTTTTCAATAAGTCAGCAAGTTGCTCGCACGCTCCTTTCAATTCCTTTTCATGGTCAGCCGCTGCGGCCAGCTCCGCTTCGACTCAAGCCCGTTGCTGCAAGCACGATGAAACCTTCTCATCGATTTCCCGCTGGGCAGATTCACAACTCTACGTAACCCGCTCAATAAAGTCGAGATTCCGCCTTAATGCCAGCCCATCCGAAATACATCGCTGCAAATTGTCAAAGACGGCTCTCAGTTACGCGGCATTTGCTTCAACTTGGGCACGCAGCCGGGCAGATTCACCTGAAGCCTCCTCGCGTTCCTTACGCCTCAAGGTCGTTTCTTATTCAAAATGGCGGAGGAAGGACATGCTCTGCTCAACCCATGCAGCCCGCTGGGAGTTCAAAGCCAACATTTCCGGAGCAGGACGCCTGAGCTCAATCTTATGCAGGCAGGTCTCAATCTTCCTGCAGTGGTTAACCCAAGACTCAACGACGCCATCGTTATGGAAGTTCACAAGCGTCGCCAACATTGGATTAACCTCGGCAGCAAAATCTGCAGCGAATGTAGGGGCCTCCACGTCAAGCTCATTAACGTATTCGCTCAACATATGCAGGCTGGTCACAACGCCTTTTGAAGATGGTCGTCTAGAAAAGGGTCCTGCCGGCATTATGATGCAACACTCGAACGGGGCAGGAACCGGTGCAATTGCTGCAAAATAAATTATGATCAAATTTCTGCTTAAGAGATAAAGAAAATGCACGAACAATAGAGTCTACCATACCGGCTGTGACAGGGGGCAAAGTTGGGAGTACTGGGGGCGTGACGATTCCCTCGTCCCCTCCTTCAATTTATAGTGCTGCAATCAACTTAAAATTAACAACGGTCGGGTCGCCCGTCTAAGAAAGGGAAGAACGTCAGTTTAAAAGACTATACTCACCCATACCGGTAGGCAAAACGGCTTCCGACTGGAAGGAGAAGTGCGGGTTCAGCACTTGATACAGATGATCAAAGAAAAAACCTGCAAGACTGCGATGATACATGGTCAGTACATGAAAGATGCTGTCACCGATTTAAATTAATCGCAAACCCATACCTTCCAGCATTCTAGAAGATATAAGAGGAGATGAAGAGGCAGCGACCGTCAGAACGGCAGCTGGTGGTACTTCTTCAGGTGGCACAACCTCAGCGCTCACCACACCTACATTCAAAAGGAACAAAATATCATTAGAAGAGGTTGCAAAACGAAAAGAATGCAGCAACCCGAGACCTACCAGACAGGTCATCAGCCAAAACTGTGACGGAAGCATCACCAAGCATCACGACTTCTTCGATCTCACTCAGGAGGGTGGTTTCGCCGCCCGTGGCTTCGTCCCCTGATTCCACGAGAGCCGTCATGACACTCGCAATGCCAGGCGAGGGCCGGGAACCGCAGGCGGAAAGAGCAGCAATTAGAGCAGTCCCGGACTCCTGAGAAAGAGTGGCCGCTTCGGGCTCAGTGGTTGCCGTCATCTCACCTGCCACCTCCTCACCAAGACATGGCCCTGCAGGGTAGGATATATGAGAATCTGAAGATCAAACTCTGACAAAAGGACCCGGTGTTACGTTACCTTGGGACGGCTTTTCAATTGCTTCCCGAGCCGCCCGCACCGCCTGTCTATGAGCGGTAGACAAGGCGGTCGGAGCACCTTCAGAAGAAGCAGGAACAGGAGAAGCAGCGCTCGAGCCTGCACCTACGGCCAAGGCGGCGTTACATTCTCTTGCTGCACGCCTCCTGCGCTTCCTTTCCGCCTGGGCCGTGAGAGCTGATCTTCTTAGGACCCCCGTCAAAGAGACGTCATCGTCTGAGCTAGGAGCTACCTCTGGAGCCGTTATGGTGTCCGTTATCGGTTGCTTAAGTGAAGCCTCTTTTGGCGATACTGGGAAAGCTGGCACTTCGGTAGCCGGTCTTGGAAGTATCTCCGCACCACCCTGCGAAATCGGCACGGCACTCGGGATAACTTGGGTCGAAATAGTCCCTGCGATAAGATGAAAAAGGGGTCAGACTATCCATGAAGGAAAAGTGAATAAGGGTATAATGAGCCGAAATATACCAAGACCCAACGAAGCGCTAAGCCTCTCTTCCTCCTCAAAAGTCTTGAGGGAAGCCGCGAGAGCCTCTTCAGTGGAAACGCCTGTTGAAAAAAAAGTGTCAGTCAAAATACGATAATAAAAATGTAATGCAACAACAAAAAGATACGACTGAAGACTACCTGACTCAGCAAGGGTGATCAGTCCTGCCTTGTGGCTAGCTAGTCGCTCGGAAGCTGCGATGGCAGCCTCCAGATCAGTATCATCCGGCGCCATAAATAAACCCTCGTTGGTCCCATATTCGCTTAGGCCCTCGCTATAAGGAGCATGAGGCTCCTGGCCGAGTACAACGTCTGCAGAAAGAATCGGCTTCTTCTTCTTCTGCGAGCGAGTCCCGGTCGCCGGTAACACGAGCTTGCGTTTAGCGGGCAACTTCGGGCGGCAAGTCCCAATTTCCGTACCCACCCCTGACTCAGGAGACGCCGCAGCTACCACTTTTATAGGAGCACAGGTTTGGGGCAGCTCAGGAATATCACGTGGTACCACAGCCGTAGCAGCTTCCCTCAAGGCAGGACGGACAATGGTCCGTCGTTTCAAGGGAACGGCGGGGTTACCAGCCGGGGCAGTGCCCTTGCAATCAAGCAGCAATCGCTTTTCTTCCCTAATGACGACGCCCATCGAATGTTGATACCACGCCACATACACGTTCAGGGCCTTCGGAACACAGCTCGGTTCGCTGATGAAGAAGTTAGACCATGTGTTTAGGTGCATAAAATGATGCAACGCGCTTCGGATACCCTCTTCAGTAGCAGCCGGTTCTGCCAAGAAAGCCTTAAGCGGGACGCCCTGATTATAGCTTAACTGCTGGGCGAAATGATGCGGGTTTTATCTCATGAACAACACCGAATTATTCTGCCTAAATACGAGAAAGCCCGGCCTGATGGAGTATAGACGAAGATGTTGGCTATAGTGCCCTCAAGGCAATTATCATAGTCGCAGGCATGTGATCCTAATGATTGAGGGAGGACCTATACCGATAAAACAGTCTTACTCGAGATGATAGTATGCTATCTGGTTTGTCTTTATCATCATGTATATGTTGATAAAGCCCTTAGGATCTTGCTTGACTACCAGCATTGTGATGGCGATCACATACGTGGGAGCTGGGGGTCTATAAGCACATCCTTAAATGTCCCTAGTCGTGGGAGTATCGAGACTGGGCATCGATACTCCAGTGTAGACTGGTGTGTACTTATCTAGACCCTGACGAGGGGCAGTGGCCGGTCTCACAAGCCATTGGTGTCTGTTGTTCACCTAAGATAGTATGCAGGTGCTCATTAGGTTATGAGTACACTGGACGGACTCGCCGGGAACATGCTAGTTGGTATTATACCTATAGTCAGATGGCAGTTCCCTCATGACATGTGTACAGGTTAGTCCGTCGACCTGAGATCGTCATTTGTCTCGTGTGAGTTCCCACTGTGCTTTGATTACTACCCTACCACGGCTCAAAGGAGTCGTGCAAACAGGTTTTAGTTGGGTACAGTCCCGAGCCACATGGAGGCAGTGAGTGGATCGTCGGGGATTCGTCTCTCCCGGTATTTGGGGTTGATGTCGCGCAGTGCACGGGTGACCATCACTAGAAATCCTCGGCCGGGGTATGTGAGAATTACCGATCCAGGATCGATAGTTTCTCGGGTAGTGATGGGTTTCATACCGACACGAATTATCGCGTTGTCAGGGGTCTGACTTTATCCACCCCCTAGACTCGATATGCGATACTCTTAGACGAACAGACCGGACTGTACGGATATTGTCACTGACAGGCTCAGTAGGGGTTCGGATGAGTTTGCTCGTCGGCCTTCCTTTCACTCAATACCTGGGTAGCCGTTACGTACAGCTAGTGCCGCTGACGTGCTTGTGGTTAAACCCACTGCCAGCGTATTGATGAGTCTTTAGAATCCCACACAGAGATTTTCCCTGGTTCTGGCGAAATGATGTAGTAGCCGTATTGGATACGTGCAGGGTTCCGATCGATTGATGTACATAGTACTCGGACTGTCGATCGGACAGTTGATGATACTAGCCGGCTCGGGTCTGAGCCGGATTATTAAATCAGGTATTGATTTAATAATTTACGTATATGTATTTCGGTACGTATATTCTAGTATTATATTCTTTGTGTTTTTCTATCTCTTTGATATTCGTATTTCGGTACGGATACAGGTATGTATATACAGTAGAATGTAATCCGTATTTTCACCGGATAATATTCTAGAAGGTGCCACCTCATTTTTGGATTTGACCATTTTTATAAAATGGATAAATGAGGTGGAAAATAGATATGGAGGCATGGTGAGAACCATGCTTGGAATAGTGCTCACAAATGAATTGTTAATTCATTTGTGTGCACTATTCAAGCATGGTGGGTTTTTTAAATTGGAAAAAGGTTTTTAACAAAACCATGGATGCATTATTATTTTTCATGGGAGAGCTCATTTTGGTTCATGCTTGCTTTTTCCTTCACTTAGTTTTCATGAGCTCCATCCTCACCATTAGTCTCCTCCTCCATTCTATTTCCATGGTTGCTTCCACCTTCATGATATCAGATAGAAAACACTAAGTATACATACGCACTACATCCTAGGCTTTCTAGGGTAGCATCCTAGAGACCCTAGTTGCTCCACTACCATCTTGGCATGGAACTAGAGCCGGAATTACATCCCTCGGGTGGATCATCGGAGATGGAGGAAGACTGGCGACCAAAGTCGATCCGCAACGTCACTAGGAGCTTGGAGATGGTTGAAGACCCGAAGGACTTGGTTCATTAGGTATAACCATTCCTATCTCGTTTCTTATATTGCTAGTTTTAGGGTTAATGGTTTCGATCTTGAAATCGGGTAATGGTAGCGCCGGGTTCTAGAAAAATTTTGTTCCGCATTTGGCCACGGTTGGATGGCCGGGGCGCTCCCACTACCCAACAGAAGAATCTCCCGAGCTTTCAAGACAGAGGCCCCTTCTTTAAAAATATCCTGCAATGGCAGCACCGTTTTCGCGGATTCCTGGTCGATGGTCAGAATTTTATCGGTGAAGGACATGACATCTCCAACCGTGCGCGGATGAAGGAGCAAACCCCTAGCTTCCCGCGATGTCGGGTTTACAATGGATGCGTTGACTAGCCGCATGATCCAAGGGAACTTACACTTATCATAGAAGCAAGGCCTTCTGTGGATACCGAAGACACCAAGCATATGCAACTCGAGCCACGAAGTGAAATAATACATCGAGAAGTTTACAGGCTGCACCCCTGGTTCAGTAGTGTCTGCTGCCAAGCTGAGGCCGTGATACAAATGGGCTAACCCAGCGATCCCGACGGCCACTTGCATCCCAGCAACCATTCGGTGAGCTGGGTAAAAAAACGGACGGCCTCATATGGTGAGGGTGCATCGGAAGCGCAAACCAACTTAGCCATAACCCGAGGAACCCCAAAAAGAATGTTTCTTCGTCAATTCCAGGAGTTGCAAGCTCTGTGAAAGAGACGACCAGGGTGTTGGGGAGAAAGAAGTTTCTCTGATCCGCCTCCGCTACCGGTTGGTTGTCCAAACCGAAACCAAAAGGATCATCAAGTTTGGCAAATTTCGCGGCTTCCTTCGACAGGACATCCGAGCGGAGGAAACGGGCGATGAAATCTGTGAAACTAACCCCACGACCTCCGGATTCGAGAAAAAGGTTCTCATAGATATTCATCACCTTTATCAAACTTGGGAATTGGTGTTGAATAGCGTTTTCTGGGGTAAGACCCATTACCACAGATTTGGTGGCAAAAATATATTCATCCGAAGGAAGCAGCTCCTCGTAATGTTCTCCCCTAATGGGTAAACCATAGATCTCAGCAAATTCCTCCAAAGAAATGGAGACTTCTCGATCCAATAAAAAGAAGGTGTGGGTCGGAATGTTCCATTGCTCCAGAAATGCCTTGACCCACCATGCAGGAGGTGTGGAGTACTGGAACAAAGAAGCATAGATCGCAGGGTACAATCCGAGCCTTAGCAGCTGTGACTTCTTCGCCGATAAGATGTATTGGGCCCACTGCAGATATCCGGCTGGGTGACGGGGAGTTAATCCTATGTTGTATGGCTATCTCTAAGGGCGCGACTCGCCCTGACATATGCGCCGCCCTAGAGTGTCCAAAGCCGCCGCCGGCTGTACGGGTATTGCGGCCATAGAAGGCCGAAAGAGACCCTCTGAAGTCCAATTCACCTCCTCCACAGCATAGTTTATCGGGGGTGCATCTGCATAAGGGACCACCGAAATAGGATCCGAAGGTGTCGCGCAAGAAAAACTCTGACGGCCTTTGATGATTTGGTTGTACCATGTTCCCCATAAAAGGAGATTCTTCCGCTCTGGGTCGTGATCCTTGATCAGTGCAAAAACTTCTCGGTCTACTGGAGCTTCGGGGAATCCGCCTTCCGAACGGACAAAGGGAAACAAAGTATCGAAAGACATGGTACCTGCGCGAAAGAGAACAAAGTTAGCCGTCAGTGCTACAAGTCAAGTTCAGTACTTGGTACTTTAAATCCGTACCACACTACAATGCAGTAAGAAGGGGCCAAAAGGGACCCACTCAATCTAGATGACAGTTCATCATTAATAAAAACAGTCTCATCATTTGATGAGACTGTCATTAAATAAGGAAATCCTCAAAAGATTCTCATTTAATGATAACTCCTCGGGCAAGGAGTAAATCTCCTATTGAGAGCAGTGCTCTACAACAGAGTGACATCTGTCAGCTCTGATAATGAAAGGAATAAAATTCCTCAACAAATATTCTAAGAGCCATGCTCTGTAAGAATGATGGAATAACCCATCAGAAAACTTAAAGTAAAGTTTTTAATGAATTAAAATTTCATGATCTTCAAGATCCATGAACAAACTCTTAAGAGTTTTTTATGAAAGATTAATAAATCTACATCATTTGAAAGAGTAAAGCTCTGATTATGGGTTAAGAAACCCTAAGGAAGATCTAAGATCTAACAAGAGCAAACCTCTGTTGAGAAACCCTAAAAGGGTTTTCTTGAAGATCTATGATCTAAGTAGAGCGAAAGCTCTATTAATGGGTGAAACCCTAGATTATTAACTAATCCCTTGAAAGATTTAATCTTTACCTAAATTTTTGACAGAGTTCTGTCCCTAAGAAAATTCTTAAGATGAAGGGCTATGCTCTAAAGGAGAAATAATTCTCAGAAAAAAGTAAGAAGATGAACAGAGATCATCTCAAGGGCCAAAGGCCCTATTTATAGGCACTGAGAGCCGTTTCAACTTCTAAATTGATCTAAGGGCGCAGATGCTGCCACCGTTGCACTCACATGTAGGCCACGTGAGCACAACGGTGGGGCAGCATTTGTTTCCCTAATCAGAGCAAAGCTCTGTTCAAATTTCAAAATTTGAAATGAAGCAGCGCCAAGTGCGCTGCATCCCAAGCAGCGCACCACGTGCAAAGCATGTGAGCGCTGGCGCTAAGAGCGCTGCACTCTAAGCAGCGCACCACGTGTAAAGCATGTATGCGCTAGCGCTAGAACTAAATGTTCTCCACCATTGGATCAAAAATCCAACGAACATGATTAAAAATCATCAATTGACCAGAACAAAATTCTGTTGAGGAAACATTTCTCAGAAACTTTCCAAACAGGAAAGATTGTGCTCTGAAAATCAGAGCACCGTTGGATCAATGATCCAATGGTGATTAAAAATCACCAAAATTACAGAATAAATTCTGTATGGGGAAAGATTTTCCAATCTTGTTAAAAACAAGAAAATTGCATTCTGTAAATCAGAATCCCTTGGATCAAAGATCCAACGATGGGGAAATCCCCAAATCAATTGGAGAAAATATCTTCTTAACCGATTGAACAAATCAGCCTGCACTATATAAAGGCCCCAAGACTTCATGTCTCACAGAGAGATAGAGAGAAAAAAAGGGAGGAACCCCACTATAAACTTTGAGAAATCTCAGAAAGAAGAGCAAGCTCTCGGTAGAAGAAGAACTTTTCTTCAAGGTAAAAAAAACAGAGATAAGAAAAATCTCATTAAAGAAGAATAACATAATTCTTCTCACAGATCATAGATCTATAAGACTAAGGTCTTTTACAAAAAGAGATCATGAACATCTCATTATAAAAAAAGGGGGAGAATAATTCAATTTTCTTAGGATCACAGATCCATAAAGGCAAAGCCTTTCACCAAAATAAGAGATTGAAATATCTCCTATAAAATAAGAACTTTGTTCTTAGAACCTTGAGACAAAGTCTCTTATAAACGAGAATTTATTTCTCAGATCATAAAACTGATCAGAAGCGCTTCTGCACTCTTTGACTGGCGCACAGCACCAAGCGCACCACGTGCTCCTCACGTGTGCGCCACTTAACAAATAGCGCTTTGCGCTCATGGACTGGCGCTCAGCGCCAAGCGTACCACGTTCTCCTCACGTGTGCGCCACTGAACAAATAGTGCTTTGCGCTCATACACTGGCGCTAGCGCCAAGCGCGCCACGTGCTCCTCACGTGTGCGCTATATCACAGAAGCGCTCTGCGCTCATTAATTGGCATTAGCACCAAGCGCGCCACGTGTTCCTCGTGTGTGCACTGATAGAACATAAACTGTTCTTTAAATAAAGCCCTGGAGCTATGATGAATGCTCAACATTCAGTAAAAGACAGAAAGGCTGTCAGAACCCAAATCAATGCTCAGCATTGTCAAATGTTTAACATTTTAACTGAGTGGACCGAGCCCAAGTTGGCCATAAACCCCTCATTCAGATTAATTGAGCCCATATGCTCATAAATCTTAAATCTTAGTCCCAATTGGACTACAGATCTCCCAAACAAAATTGGTTCAAGGGTACATCTCTGCACTCCTCTGATATGTGTCATTGTAATCCTTCAACGTCTTCAGAGAGGTGACAGGTCCCAACAACCAAACATTCTACGGACTGTGGGGTCCTTAAACCCATGGACTATGATGTCCTTAACCTCGGACTGTGGGGTCCTTAAACCCATGGACTATGATGTCCTTAACCTCGGACTGTGGAGTCCTTAAACCCACGGACTATGATGTCCTTAATCTTGAACTGTGGGTTCCTTTAACCCATGGACTATGATGTCCTATGATGTCCTTAACCTTGGACTGTAGGGTCCTTTAACCCATGGACTATGATGTCCTTAACCTTGGACCGTAATGTCCTTAAACTAATGGACTGCAAAGTCTCTAAACTAAACAATAGAGCACAAATGCTCTCTTGTCGGATCTAAATGATCCCGTTAAGTTGATCTTAGTCTAAAATTAGACTAACGTATCTTTAACAAACGTTTAAGTTGATCTTAGTTTCAAATGAGACTAACGTATCCTTAAATCCAATCCCAAACCCAAATCTAAGAAGATACGAATTTGGACTAATCCACGCCCTACGGACGACAACATAAATTAGTCTCCGTATACAATCCACGGGCAACCAAAAACAAAACAAACACACACGACACGAAGTGACCATCTGGTGAAGGAGAAAGTAGTTACTGCGATGCGGTGGCGTAATTAACTGCAGGGGCTTGCGCCTGCAAGGAAGAGCGTCCCCACAATCAAAAACCCCTCAACGAGGGGGAATCTGACGAAGTCTGCTATATCGGCCGCATCCGTTTAAACCTTCGATACATGGTGTCATAAATCAACTTGGCATCTTTGGAGAGGTGGACGGATAGCACCAAATAGCATCTACCCTCGAAATTCAAGCCGGACGTCCCGACGTCCCGGTCGCGTCCTTCGGCGGAGAACACCAGCATACCGTCGAGTCTTTAGAATCCCACACAGAGGGTTTTACTAGTTCATGCGAAATGATATAGTGGTCGTATTTTGATACATGCAGGGTTCCGATTAAATACGTGTACTAGCTACACGGACTTTAATCAGACGGATGGTAATACTGGCCAATTTAAGATTAAGCCGGATTATTAAATCAAGTATTGATTGAATAATATGTGTGTGTGTGTGTGTGTGTGTGTGTGTGTGTGTGTGTGTGTATATAATTCATTATATTATTTTATCTCTTTGGTATACGTATTTCTATACGAATACGGGTATGTATATATGAAGATATATTCTTGTATTTATACAAGTATGCATTCTAGAAGGGGGACACTTCATAATTGGATTTTCTATTTTTTGAAACATAGATATGAGGTGGAGGGGTGAGGTGTAAAGGAGGAATAGCAAAGGAAATGCTTTGTATTTGTTTATTGCATTTTGTATGCACTATTCAAGTATGGTGGCTATTTTTCTATTTAGAAAAATAGTTAACAAAACCATGCTAGCCATTTTATTTTCCTGCACTAGATTTTCATTTCACAATTTGCTTTCTCTCTCTTTACTTAGCTCCTCCTTCTTCTCGAAGTCTCTTATCTTCTCATGATTTGAGAATCAAAGAGATTAGTAGAAAACATCATTACATTTATAAGTATCTTAGATTAGCGACCTAGGGTCTTTAATTGCTTTACTTGTTTTTGTGTGTGAAGCTAAAACCTTGAATCACGTCACTCGGGTGGATCTTCTTCGGCAAAGAAAAATCGGCCTATAAGTTCGATCAAGAACATCCAGAAGCTAAAAAAGAGGAGTTTTGAAGACTCGAAGAATACGGCTACAAAGATTGTAATCCCAACCGAGTAGTATAAAATCTTTGTAATTAGCTAGTTTTAGTGTTTGGTTAACATTTTAGGGTTTAAGTTTCTGGCGTCTTTTCGAAATTTTTTCGTTTTTCATTCCGCATAGACCGCGATTGTAGCGGCTAGGGTGCAAGGAACTTCATCAGTCATGAGCATACAAATTTGAATGAAAAGTTGCAAATAAATATTGCATTTATTAATGAAAGGTTATGAAGTTAAATGAAAAGGTTCGTAGCCCTTCATGGAATAAAGGATTCTGAATTTAAATGAAGAGATATGATTTGAATGGAGAGTTGTGAATTTACACAAAAGATTGCAATTTTTATTATAAAAGGTTGTAAATGCAACTCTTCATGAAAGGGTTTCAAGACCTTTCACTTCTTATAAAAGAAGTGCACTTTCTTTGTTCCATCCATTCCAAATTCCTCTCTCTTGTGTTGGTGTATGAGTTGAAAATTAGGCAGCAAACTGCTTTCAGCTACAAAGTAAAATATGGGCTTGAAATATCTTAGAAGGCGAGTTTGCAGGTACCTTTTGCAGCATCGGGTGCAAATATTGTCTTAAGGAAAGAGAATCATAATTTCTCGATTTAAGCAGTGAATTCAATAATTAGCCATAAACCATCATTACAATACCCTACAAAATTTTTATGAAGGGGAAGTAGGGTAATTTTCAAAATACGAAGATTTGGGAGGTTGTTTCTCAAACTGAAAAGAATTGAGGGCCCAATATGTAAAATAAAACCCAATATTTCTTAGATGGACCACAATCACATGCAACGACATATTGAAGAGTAGGAAGATTTTTCAAAATAGTTAGGCTGAGATGTTGCATTCAAATTCTTCCTTCTATTGGAATCATCCATTTTATGCATGCCATTGTCAATGACAATTTTTGGGAATAGATCAGAAATCTCCCCATCTAAAAAAGCTCAATCTGTTCACGTGAGTGACGTGGCTATGCATTCATTTCAATGTTTCTTTGTTTGGCTCAATTTAAGCATCGAGTGTCCCACCTATGCAATTTTTATATACCATAAATTAGGCAACACACTCAAACATTTGGCGTGAGTTTTGCACACTTAAATACGGGACTCGCTGATTTTGTAAGTGCTGTATAGTTTATTGTGTAGAAAAGAATTGTGTAGGAACCTTTTTTCTTACGTATTTTTCTTAAGCGGATTTAGTATTCGGTAGTTATAGACATATTCGAATGTGTATTCGGTATTCGGTTAAAAGTCAAATACAAATATGAATTCGAGATAATATTGGTAAGATATGGTCAATAAATAGGCGTAATCATATTTGTATCCGGTTGCTATTTCAATATGTGGATACAAATAGAGATAGTCATCAAAAATTAAATTACCACTCGTTGAGTTTGAAGTTAGTTCGGATTATTATATCTTTTTACATCCCTAATTTAAATCCTTGCATTTTGCAAGGACCCCTACGAGTGAGCAAAAAAGGGATAAGGAAAGAGGTCCTCGTGAACCGTTATAATAATAATAACAACAACAACAACAATTATAATAATAAGTGAACAAGTGTAAGCTTCGTTGTCCGACAACATGGAGTACTGTACTGACCACACAGAGGAAATCAATGTGTTCCAATATCTGGCCTTGCAACGATCGTGTATGCAAATAAGCTATCTTATGCACATAAAAGAATAATGGAGTACAAAAGCCCTTGAGGGAATCCCTCCTATGGCATTATAACCTACCGATCGAATTTCTATTGCCATCGTCTCACTCGATCTTTATCGTCCAAACGTCTCAGATTTCATTTGTTTTTAATACTTCTTATGGGCTTAGGGTAGAAAATGTCCTATCATCGAAAAACTATTAGTTTTGCACTTAAGTTGATTCCAGTGATGATAAGATGAGAAAGAACCGATTGAGATGATTTGAAAATATTCAACGGACACCAACAAATGCCCCAATTAAAATAACTAAAAAATTATGTTGCAGCTAGAAATAGGTATAGACTTACATAAATATAGATACAGAAGGTCAAGAAAGATATGTTAATTGTTAATATGATCGAGAAGATGAGCCTTGATTGAACAGAAGTGGAAAAATTGGATTCCGCCATAAAATTTTGGGATGAAGGTTTGTTGTTGTGTACTAGATCAACAGGCCGAAAAGGTTTCAAAAATCAAATAAATTTTGGTGTATATTTGATTTAGACGATAAAATCAAGAAGGACGGCGGCAAAAGGGGGAAAAAGGATGGTGCAGGGTTGACTTTATTTGATTGCCATTTCTTTGTCCTTCATTAATCTCATAAACAAGTTAAAGTTGTAAAGATTTTAGTTCAAATGGTAAGAGTTTTAAATCGCTTTTGTCTTAAAGTTTTTAAAAGATATTTAATTGAGTCTGCAAAATCTTTTAAAGAATTTAAGAAAAATTGGAAACTGATGGATTATTTCAAAAGTGGGTAGGAAAAATAGTCTAAAATCCTGCGTGTCATGCTGAGAAACATATTTGTTTAAATTTTAAAGGCTTAATCCAAAAAAAAAAAAACAAATAGGAGCTTGGAGTAGCCTATTGTGGAGACCTGGGATCGAGTCCAGAAATCCTCATCTCAAAAAAAAATCAAACCTTTTAACTAAACTACGATAAACTTTCAAAATTACGAGGAACTACCATGGTATAATTTTTTTTCGATTTTGGTAGTTTCGTGCAATTAATTGCTGATGTGACATCTTATTTTTGGTAGTTTTCCGTAGTTTTTAAAAGTTGTGGTAGTTTCTTGTGTATTTTGAAAATTTTGTGATATTTTCAATGTATTTTAAAAGTTTTTGGAGTTCTCGTAGTTTAGTTAAAAGGTTTGTGGGATTTTTGGAATTAAGCCAATATTAAATATTTGGACTGATTTATTGGCACCTCGCAATTCTGAAGTTAGTCAATTAAGATATTATAAATTATACTCCAATTTCGTGAAGACATCTGTGCCTCTAAAATCAGCTGAGTTTATAAAGTTTATAAGGTGACATGTGCAATTAAACAGCCGTAAATATATCTTTTGTTTCATGTTGTACTGCTATGGAATTCGCTCGGCAGTGATGTTTAGATGTCTGTATTTTGCTTTAGCGGCTCAGTAGATGTTCAGGGATGTTTCACAAAATATCAAATCTCAGTGTTTTATCTTCTTCTTTTCTTTTTGACAGAAGTGTTTTACATAATCTTTACAATGCTTCCAGAAACCAAAAAATAAGAACTTGAAAAAATGTGCACAAAGCCGCACAGAGTTTCCGCTGTTTCCTACACAAATCACACTCTATAATCTGTATCATATACATAAACCACTGCTGCAGCTTTGACAATACCAATTTGAGGAACACCTCAGATATGCAAATAATCCACATATCATACTGACAATTTAATCATCCAATAGTTTTATATACTACTCTTTCTTTTCTAATTTCGCCTGTGCAGCTTTCGCGCTAGTTGAACGCTCCGACTGAGAATAGAGAATGAACACGTGCATAACGAGCGTGACAAGTAACAATGCAAAAGCCAAGAAGCCGACTTCTTTCCATGTCGACAATATCAAAGTCCATCTGAAGAATCTAAAAGCGGCGTATGACAACAGACACGCCCAACATGTCACGACCTGTTGCATCGGAAAAAATAAATTAATAATTGAGAAATAATACAGATTTTGATTTATAAAATGTCCTGCTTCAGTTTCTTATGTACACAGTTTCTCTCGTATTCAACTGAATGAAATTCACATGACAATCTTCAAGAAGATAGGCGGGACATTTTATAAAACATTTTTTGGTTTACTTATAAGGGGTTTGATCCCGCCATTTGAGAACATAGGCAGGAGCTAGAGCACCAGATAATCATGATATATTTCATATTTAAATAATCCGAAGAGATAAAGCTATTGTTATAGAATTTATTTATTTTGGATTGATAAACTAAAAATATAAGTGAAAATAAATTTTGGATTGAGCCATTGGTTCTGATACCATGATAAAAAAGCAATAAACTCGATCAATTTTATTAAAAGATAAATCATTTCAATTTATACACCTCATAACATAACATTACTAATAATCCTAACAATCTAACATACTTATTATAATCTTAACAACGTAGACGAAAACTTATCTGATCTATGATAACCACAATATCTATTACAGTTATATTCAAATATCTAATAATCCAACATAATATGACTTGAGAAATGCGACAATTGATTGTTATTAAACCATTATACAACAATAAAATGCGTGGGGAAATATATAAATGCGGTGTAACAGTGTTATAATTATGATATATAAATTTTGGCAGCTTGAAGCATAACCGCAGATATGTGATCTTCATTTAACCGCGGATATGTGATTGTCATTTATCCAACTTCATTTATGTAAACTCTGGGGCTGCAACATGAGTAATTTATGGGAACTAATGTTTTAAGAAATTTATATGTAATTGTTCGCCATGATACATAAAATCTTACCAGTAAAGACTTAATGGGACGATTAATCGGCTTATATTGCTCTTCACCAAAAGTGCCTTCAACTAAATGCTTATCTAGTATAGCATCCTGCAAGGCATATCAAAAGTAACAAAGATATAAGATTCAAGATATTACCCCAATCAGGTGAACTGTATTTATGAACTGTGAAGCACTTGAGGGAAATACCTTCGCCACAAATGTGTCTTTACACCATTGAGCCACTCCGTCATCTGACTGAGGCAATTCACTCATCAAATGTCGTTTAATGAGCACGTGTACCTAAGAAACGACGATTTTAGAAGATAAATAATTAATTTTAATCGGTGCTTTTACATAGAAAATAATTAATTTTAATCGGTGCTTTTACATAGAAAATAATTAATTTTATGATTTTAATAATTAGAGGTTTTAGAAGTAATAGAATAATTAAATTTTTCGTTAGTAATACAACAATGTTAATTATTTTATATTACTTCCAACTGCTTTTAAAAATTAAAACTTTTAATAACTTTTAAAAAAATTAATATTATGTAAAAATATTTGGTATTCGGGAAGTTAAGTTGGCATGTTTGTAGTATAAGATTGTGAAATAATATTGAATGTTGATGTGAAAAAAATAATGAATTGTTAATGATATATGACAATAAAAAGATAAAAGTTCCGGGGTATTCAGGAAGCCATCTCATTTGTTCCTTGTAAGATGCATAATGAAAAATCTATCAAAAATTTCAATTATTTTATCTTATAGGTATATATATTAAGAGAATAATGTAGGAAAGAGACCCTGGGAGGCTTTTTCGTTATGTGACGTCAAAAAACTACACCCTCCACCATTTTATTCTCCACCATTTTATTCGACAATCGGCACCTACCATCATCATCTTTATCATCTAAGATGTGGCATACACCAAATTTCATGTGATTCCAACATCTTTTCACCGTAGATTTAACAATGTAAAAAGTTTTATTGTCGGTAAACCCGTTAAATTTGTAGCAATGTAAAAAGTTTTATTGTCGGTAAACCGTTAAATTTGCACTCATTAAATCAATGGTGAAAAAGTGGAGTCACATGAAATTTGGTGTATCAACATCTTAGATGATAAAAAATTAAAGATGATGATGATGAATGCCAATCGTCGGAAAAAATGGTGGAGGGTGAATTTTTTTGCGCCACCTAACCAAAAAACCCTCATAGAGCCTCTTTCCTCCATTATTCTCATATATTAAAATAAACTACGAGGGTTCTTGAAGCTAATGCTTTGCAATACCATTTTTTTTAATACAGAAATTGCTCAGAATTTCTGTTCTAACTCACCGTGATAGAATCTTTTGCAAGTAAAATTGCAGTGCAAAAAAATAGGCAGCTTTCACTAGAAACTAGATTACCAAGCAATATTCTTATCAGGTTTTGGTCTCTATCGAAATGTTAGTAGATACTTAACAAATCTAAGCTCTTGTATTCAGCATGGCTATCTCCAGTATCCAAGTCTATGCTCTGAAATATTAGATATCAAACTAATTATATTGGTCATACATTAAGGTTACTATATTAAGAACTCGATAAGAAAAAGAAGACCAACCGGGTTAGCTCAGTTGACACCAATTTCCTCTCCAATGTAAAAGGTTGCAATTTCGATCCCTGAAGAGGGTTGATTTCAAAGAAAAAGAAAAAAGAAAAACAGAAGAAGAGTTTCCCAACTGTCACTGATTCATCCATGCCAACTAAAAAGAAGGGCTAAAGAACTTCTACTTTTAGAATACAATTGTAAGACAAGATGTTCAATGGTTCTCAAGTATTGACATATCATACAATCATACATTAGAGTGTGCCTTGTGAATTTCCTGCTCAACACAATAATGTTAAATTCTAGTGTTTCACAGTCAACAGTAGTCTTTAAGGAAATAAAAGAGGAACAGTAAATCACGCATCAGCTTATTTCTAAGTATCGTAAAGGTATCATGTAAAGCTGAAAGAAAGAACAAAAGGATTAATATATTTTCAAAGCTGTTAAACTTACCACTGAAGATTGCCCTTTCAAAATTCGAAGCATTGTAGGAGTGGGACTGTCTTTGGGAACTATAACTGTGCAGTCGTATATGGCAGGAACAAATAAGCGCATATTATTTACAGCTGCAACAAAACCCTGAAAGAAAAAAAGAGGAAAATGTCAAAATTTTACAAATCTAATTAGCAAACCAAATCCATAAACCACAAGCATATCAAGATGTATAGCTCCAAAATCACAGACAAGATCAAATTCTGGGGGGAAATGGTATATCTCAAATTTGAGATTGTACACAATTTATTTCAGTAAAATAAGTATGATCCAAAATTCAAACCTAAATTGTTAAAAATGTATATCTAAATTGCAAACCAGATCCACAAACCACAAGCCTATTAAGATACATAGTTCCAAAAATCACATGCAAGATCAGATTCTGGAAAGCTAATATGACTTATTAGCTCACATTTCAGCATTTACACATAATTAGTTAGTAAAACAAAATTCTCTGTGTAGTTGTGGACAACGTATGTATGTTGTGTGTCAATATGTAGTATGTTAATATATGAACAAATTCAATAAAGAGGACAAAGGGAGGCAGTTTTATTCATTGCAGTCACTCAAGCTCTCATATCTAGCTCTAGATGAACTCTAGAATGCTGAAAGGGAGAAATAGAACAGCAGCAACCTGTTTTCTACGTGATCTCCTTTGATGATAAAGATATTGAAGGCAAAAACAGGGGGGGAACGGAGAGAGCATGATTGATGCATAGTTTTAAAAGAAGTAATTTGCGTTTTAGATGCACCCAGGTGGAATTTGAATGTGGGTGGCTCCCAATACCATCTTATTGTCTCTGTCCCAAACTAAAAAACTGGCATACATTAGAAAAGGGTTACTTGCACAAAACTCCCCTGTAGCATTTTTACCCCCTCAATTGATTAATTACCCCCCCCCCCACAGCACACACACGGATCGACCAAAACCCATTAAAAAACTCAAATTCAACTTTGAATAACTCAAATGATTGTCTAATTTAACCCTATAACTTGTTTGTGTCGTTAAGAGTAGAATTTGAGCAATTTTGAGGGTTTTGGTCGTAGAACAGGGGGTGATTGAACTAATAAATTACTTGAGTGAGCAGAAGTGTTATACGTGCTAAACTACAGGGATGATTTGTGCAACCAACTAAAAATAAAATTGATGTTATCAAAAGAGTGCATTGACAGGCTGGCATTTAACGTAATCGGAGTGGGGGGAAGGGTTCACCTTTGTACGAGGAATCAAAGTGTTTCTGGGCACTGGTAAACCCTGTGAAGCTGCGTACTCTTGAGCTGCCAAAAGCTTAGCTGGCGTAAATCGAGTGCCTTCAACAAACAGTGCCAACCAAAATGGCCGAGGGAAGTCCCTCAACCTTTGCATGCCTGACTGCATGCTTCAATCAAGTTAATTTTTTAATTAAAAAAATAATAATTAACGCCAAAAAAAAAATAAAGATTTTTCTATAAGACTATTCACTTCAAGCAGATTGTACCTTCAAAGTATTCTCGTCTTTTGCCCAGTTTCTCTCCAGAAAGATGTATTCGTTAAACCACATAGACCAACCAATTACCTGCTTACATCAGGCACATATGTAACCTTATAGAATAAAGAGCATAACAAATAAAAAGATAATCTGTGAATCACCACTACATCCAATTACATAAGATCATCTGTAACCATTTATGGTTTGAAACAAACAATTAAACCTGTAATGCGACGACCTCCATTCCAATAAAACGGATAATACCAAAATTTGAAATAGTAGATTAATGCAAATTCATATAAACTTAGGCAAATCTTAATTACAAGTAGATGCACCAGGGGCAAAAGAGAGAGTGTACAAAGGAAAACGTTATTTATTAAACTAAATTTTGCAAGTAGCGTATGGGCCTGTAAACTCGCATCTCAATTCACCAAACTGATTCATCAAAAGTTCTTGTAAATAATACAGAACTAAACTAATTGAACAACCATGTAAGATCTGCTGGTATTTTATTTTGCTCCAGGGTAGAGGAAAGCCTAAAAGTAAAATCTATACTTCTATATAATCCAAATCCGTGCTAGCCTTTTAGATTGACACATGGGTCTTCAGAGCTTGAGAAAAGCACCGGGAACGGATGCTAGGAATTCTAGCTCCAACATAACAGGTTATGGGTCTCAGGTTTTGGAGTTTTGGTGCTAATGGAGTTATCCTGAACAAAGTAACTATAGTCGGTCTTATAAAATGCGATCTACAGCCGCATATGCGTATGCGACCACTTGGCGCATAAAAATGGGGGGTATTTTTTGCAATATGCAGAACAAAATCAAGCTTCGACGCATAAAAGTCATTATGCAGCTACATAATGCAATATGCGGTCGACATGCGGCCATATAAAATGCATAATAGCCTAAGAATTGGATTGGGTTTGGGTTCATGAAATCGGTTTAGAGCTTTAAACATATTTGTATTCAAACTTAATAACTTAAAAGCCCCTTTCCAACGCAAAAGAATTCTCTCTATTCATTTGTCATCTTTCTTTCCTCTCGAATTTTCTCCTAATATCTTCTCTTGCTCTCTCTGGCTAAAACGCAGGCAAGAGAATTTTTTAGGCAAAAGCCTATATAGGAAGCTTTTTGGCTTCTATTTCTCTACAAAAGTGTGTGTGTGTGTGTGTGTGTGTCTATATATATATTCATGTTAATTTTTTCATATACTTCAATTTTTATGTGGTTTCACCTTTATGATTTTTTTAAAATTTCTCTTCAGCTATTTTTAAAAAAAATTCGCTCTCCTTCAGTCTTTATTTATTTTGTTTTTGTCCAAATATGCTAGTTTTCAATTTATGTACTTGTAGAAATGCATATGTTTCTATTTTTCCCTAGAAATTCCTTAATCTTATGTGTTTGTACCTTGTACGAAAAACTTTCTCTGAAATATTCAACGACTCCGAAGAAGAGTAAGTGTACATGTTTTATTATTGATACTTTTTTGGTTGATTAAGGGGCTGTACAGGTTTTATTATTGGTAAACCATTAAATTTTCAATTGGCATCTAGATTAGCTGAGCAGTATATTTTTCGTTCACAAAAGACTATACTTCATCTCACATGCGTCGCACGTGTTCAAATCTAGTGATTTTGTAACAACATCATTACATGCAATCCCCTATGGCTGCTGATTTCAAACCCCCAAAAAAAAAGATTGTATGGCCTTTGGTAAGTATTCTCAAAACCATAAGGGTAAAACAACTTTACTTTATACAAAACAAATAGAAGAAAAGAAAGTGCCTTCTCCTCAAAATTTGTTAGTAAGAGATTGATTTTGGTAGACTAATCTAATAATGAATCAATATCTTTATTAATAATTCAATATCCATAATCCTACAACAAATTTCATGGTAAAACATTCTTTTCACAAGATAATGGAGTCAATTCCAAAAGTGAAAAATTGCAGTTTTTATTTTCATCAGAGACAAAACAGAAAAGCAGCATATATAACGAAAAACTCACCGGCAGATATTTAGAAGATTCCTTCATGACTGCTAAGGCACTACCAAGACAACCTGAGCGCTGAAAAGAAAAAGGATCACCAAGTAAATAAATAAAAGATAAGCACAAACCAGCTGTAAGAAGTAAAAGTTTCTTCTGTGCATGATGCATACAAGCACTAAAGATAATATAAGGTGAACAAGAAATCGATAAGTTTCGAATAAAATCGTTCCACGCATAACAACAATTTTAAAAGGGTTTTTTACTTGAAGCCCCCCCCCCCCAAAAAAAAATACTGAGATAATTACTAACCCCCCCCCCCAAAAAAAAAAATTGATAATTACTTTATTAGCCCCCAAAATGTTAAAGTTGCGTCATTTTACCCCAACTGGCCCTTTCACTTCACTCCGTTGGTCAATTAACGAAGAAGTTGGGCTAGGGTTATCAAACCTCCAACCCACTCATATTCACTCTTCTTCATCAAAAATTCCAAATAGAACCCCTGATCGAGAAAGATGGCCCATATGCCATTGCTGATTGGAGATTTGAAGGCTTAATTCTGAAGCCCTAATTCCGAATAAGGGCTCTAATTTGAAATTTTAAATGAAGAAGAATGAATACGAATGGGTTGAGCGGGTTTGATAATCCTAGCCCGACTTCTTTCGTTAATTGACTAACGGAATGAAGTGAAAAGGTAAAATGATGCAACTTAAACGTTTTGGGGCAATAAGTAGTTATCAAGTTTTGGGTTTTTTTAGTAATTAGCTCAGTTGCGGGCTTTAAGTAAAAACCCTTTAAAAAAACATGTACCTGAGCTAAAATCCATCCAACAAGCCAGTCAATGTCACTTCTGTGGTTAGAGATGACAAGTGCATGCTCTTTCCCTGTAAAATTCCCGAAAAATGAGATCAAAATGCCACCAGAACCTTATGGGTAAAAAATTTAAATACAACACATTTCCATAAGTGTGGCTCATATATAAATGATTTCATTTCGTACCCATTGAATTAAAGGTTTCAGAATCTGCATAAACACGAACCTGCAGTAAGAAGTAACATCATTTTCATAGATATATCTGAGATAAAAGCTACTGGTTGTTTTTGTTGTTGTTGTTGTTGTAACATGACTTAAATCACTTGAAGATGGAATTTATCTGAAGAGAAATACCTTAAGACCTGCCCACCAATCAACAAGCCATATAAGTTGAATCCACAACAATTCAGCCACAATTCTGTTTATCTTCCTATATGTGTTTTTTGAGAAAGGGCGTATTGCAACAAAACATATAGCCTGTAGAAGATTAAAAAAAATTAACACAAACATGTCAAAGACCAAAACAGAAAAGGAATAAAATAATTTAACTGGAAAGAAACTATATGAATGTATGTACATGTAAATGTCTGTGTATTGCTTTCACAATTTAAACAGCAATAATAATATAGCAATTATAGGTGGTTAAATTAATCCCCCTTAAATATTCGCTTTCACATTTAAGATGGGATGATACCTTAAATGAAAGAATGATTAATCATAATAACGTAAATTGTTTTCTACTTAGATTGATAGATTCAACTTTTCTAGGAATTTGTTGTATCCTTAGTTCAATGAGGAGAGATGTGTCTGGTTGTAATGTTGGTTTAGAAAGACCTAACTCTTACAAAATTGAAAAAAGGGGAACATATATTATCAAACCAATTCATATGTCTATGAAAAGGGAAATATATCATATAGCATTCTATACATAGGATTAGTTGATAAGAATAAGCCCCAAACCAGTGGAAAATGCATAAGAAAAAAAGAATTTTGATGATCCGTTACAAGACAAGACAATATGCTTGTGAACAGAATCAAAAATTAGTATGATGTCCTTGTTCCTGAAAATAATTTATCTCCCAGATGTTGTAGAGAACCGAGAATTGTAATGTGTTTTAATCTTCAAAATGGAAATGTTCTGGATAAGAATCCAATATAATGCAATCAAAACAACATAAAGAAAAACTGCGGACAAATTTTGAACGAGGACAAGCACCTTACTGCAAACAAAAAAAATTTCATTTAGTCTATTGTGTTTCTTACATGCCTCAAACTCATGACCTCCTAGTCACAATATTAATGGCTAGTCTTGTGGAAAGCCCTTAGAAAGAATATCCTTTTCGAAAAAAATTTGAGTAAAATCTCCAGCAATAGGAAATTTTAATTTCAAATTTTTTTGAGTCAAAATTCTATTAACAAAAATACAGTAACCAAGAGCCTAGATCACCAACAAAAAAAGGGTAAGTTCAAAATAACTATTACAGCGCCAAAGCTTCCATTAACCAATTTGCATCTTAATGTCAAGGGTAAAGCAGCTGATGATCAAAGCCAACAAAAAAGATATATACAAAAACACTCAACCAATAACATGCATGGCTTAAAAAATAGTTCAGAGCAATGTTTATGTGAAATACTACTTAAGAAATCAGACAATCTAGCTAGCTAGAAATTTCTAGCATAACAAATAAGCCTGAAGCAAAAATCATCTATATTCAGCAAAACAGGGAGAAAACCAATCCTTTAAATTAACAATGGTCACCACATGTTCTAAATTCAATATATTGCCAAACACGACCTAAATTCCATGAAAGCCCGGCATACAAAGGAAAAATGGCAGCCAAGTTAAATCAATACCAAACCATTAGAGATTTGCAATTTGGAACGATTGTTCAGTGTTCACAGCCAGGGAACAGGGCATAAACTTCAGGTTCGTGTTCAATTAGACTAAAAAAATTAATCACTTTCCTGCTTTTTTTTCAAGAATCTAAATATAGATGGCAAAAGAAATTAAAACGCGCGAGCGTATACATACGATCCAAAAGCACTCCTCGTTCAATTGTTCCATTTTTCGTTCATGTAAGAGTACAGAAGAAGACTGCCCCTATCATACCACATTCCATAACAAGCGGCCTTCTGCGTTCCCGTTTTTGTTCCCCTTACCGAGTAACATCAAACATGATGATATAATGATGATGATGATGATGATGATGATAACACACACTACAAAGCAAATGGACTATTCACGTAATTAAACTAATTATTCTTTACAAGTAAAAGCTACTAAGCATTCAAAATCACCAAGTTATAAGACCTAATCTAGACTTAAAATTTCTCAACATAATCAATATAATCCAAAACTAAAAATCTCCACGGATCACAGCGAAAGCTCGATACCTGAATGAGATTCACGATCAATCCCGAGAGAAGAAACAAGACGCCCACGGGCAACATCACCAGCGCCACCGCGATCGCCATGACAAACAAACAAAAAAGCAAAAAATCGGATAAAAATCGAAACTTTGAAGCAGATTCCAACAAAGGTCGCAGCTTTTTCTATAAAAACCCCTGATTTCGATATCCTAATCCAAAAACTCGATGATGCCCATCTTAGCTATCGAACCAACGAGAGGGGGATGGAGCGATAATTTTTTTAGGGTGGGGGGCGGGGGGTGGATTTTGATTTGGACTGCCAACTATAAAGTGTAAATAAAAATGATTTTTTCTTTTTTTTGGGGGGGTGATGCTATCGATGTTTTTTGGGTCGGTTTTAATTAGTCGACGAATTAGGGTGAATGGTTGAGCTACCCAACTTTATTTGAATTTTTGAGTTAAGTAGCAAAACATATTAGGTTGCAGGATTCATACAGTACATGCCACACATGAGTTTATTCAATGAAATCATCGTTGGCTGAGAACAATGACACGTGGATTCACACTGTTTGCCTCCTCTGTTCTCTACTCGAAGCCCATGGAAAAAATCTCGTCAAAAATGCCCAAAGATTTTGTGGCAGCCTCGGCCTCTTACATAATCTTCTTGATTATTTAAAAATTGCATTAATTTCCCTGAACTATCAAAACCAGAAACTTTCTTAAGCCGCGATAAGCAAGTTTGCAGAAAATGCTGCATCTTCTCTTATTTTATGTTCAACCAAAAAGTTGTTTGGATTAGAAATTCCAATTACAAAAGTAAAAACAACCGAATAATGGATTTTGAGTTATTTATTTGCAATAAATGTTGCGTACACCATTTTTTGCTCGCAAGAAATGGTGCATTTGTTACCGATTGGACTTAGTTCGGTCTGTATTGATTTCCTATCCAATATGCGATGTGGCAAGTTTGGTCCCAGAAATGGATTGATTTCCCAAAAATAAAAAATTGTTGCTTTTCTTTCCTTGTTACTAACCGAACATCTCATGTTTCACAAAATTTAGGTTCTCAACAATATTGCCTCCAAGGCAAGGTGTTAGATAAAAATAGAGATAAAGAAGAGTTTGGTTTGAAACTCTAAACTTTTGGAGTTACAAAAGGGGTTTCAAGTCCTAAAATATTTTCAAAGAACCATTTTGATTTTGATTGCTAAACGGACCATCGATTGTTTTTTTTCCCTTGAACCCCCATGAAATCATAGCTTTGGAAACCATACTCCGCTAGCTAAACAAAGCTTAACTGCACAATAACAGTTTCGGGGGAGGGGGATCGGCATGTTTTGCATTTGGAAAGTGAAAAGAAAGCACAAGAGTAAGAAAGTGAAATGAAAAGAAAGTAAAAAAATTGATATATATATTTTTTTTGTTAAGAAGAAAGTGGGAAAGACGTTGAGATGACATGACGTTTATGTGAAAATAAAAGGTAAGATTAGATTGTTTGGTTAAAATAGGTCGACCGCCTCCCCATTTTATCTGATTAGCTAGTTGGTAAAGTTTTCTTACAATCTATATTTATGGCTAAATAGCCGTCTACGAGAAAACCGTAGTATCTCTCAGGTGGCTGAGATCATCTACTAAATTTGTGGAGTGGCTAAGTTCCATCGGATATAATTGAATTCTCAGGTTCTACTAAATTTTCAGTAAATGTTTGTGGTTCTAGAATCTCTTCCAGTTATACCATACTCCCACTAATTTCTTTTGCAAGAAATTTATGTTCTAAGAAGGTGGTGTGTCAAGAACAAAACAACTTTTGATCATGAATATGGTAGAAGTTAACCCTTACGAATGCTTGGGATAACCCACAAACTGCTTATTACTGAAACACGCCTACGAGTTTGTCCGGATTATGCTTTCAACATAAACCGGACAACACCATATCTTAACTAACTTAAGACATGGTCTCCTTTCATTCTATATCACATATAGAATCTATAGCACTGATTTAGAAAGAACCTTATTCAATTAGTACGCCGTTGTTTCCAGTGTATACCCCAAAATGAAAGGGACAACTATGGAATAACGAGCTTAAGTATTCACTTCCTCGATCATATCGAAGAATCTTAATACTTCTAACGTCTGGCCTTTTACTTCATTCTTATACTCAATGAACTTCTCAATAGTTTCAAACTTTACTTTGCATTTCAACAAGAACGTGCATCTAAAATTAGAGTACTCATACGTAGACGGAATGAAGTATGAGTACCCACTTCTCGTCCGTATAGACATCGGACCACATATATTACTATATATAAGCCCTAAGAGCTCAATAACGCTTACTCCATGTGTTGTAAATTTGATAACTGTATTTTGGTTAAGAATATCTATATCGTTATTCTGTGCACCTTACCCAATCATCATTTGATGAAGGTAAATGTTAATAACATAATTTTCAAAATTCGAATATCCTTATTTATTAAATAAAGAGACGGGTATTTATTTTAGAAATAAAGTTAGTGCACGATAACAGTTATTCAAAACCAAAAATTTACCGATAGGCAAAACCAGGTGATTTTCCTCAATAGCAACATTTACTCCAATTTCCGACTTTGAGATTATATCACCCTTTTCCAATACTCTAATCCTTCTCAGTATCTGTAACAGCGTACAATTGTGGGATGGTGATCCGGTATCGAATACCCAAGATGCAGAGTTAATTGAGAAACGGTCTTCAATTACAAACACATTAAAGGATGAAGCATTATAATGCTTCAAGGAGTGGCCAGGTATTCTCAGTAATGTCTCTTTCACTGCCCAAGCTCATGACAGTAGTTGCACTCTTATTTCCCTTCAACTGTAAGACCTTTAGATGTCTCTACGTCTTACTTTCTGTACACCGAACTTAGGCTAGTTGGTTTTCTTCTTTCCCTTCCTTTCAGTTTTAGCCTTAGGATTGGAAGAAAACTATTCAGCAAGCATAACCGGTGTATTCCGCTTATTAAAGGAGCTCTCAACTTGAGATAAGGTGGAAGGTAGAGACAAATGAATTATATCGATATACAATTCACTTTCTCCAGAACCAGTGACCATCCTCAACCGAAACAATTTCTCCAAGTTCATATGTAACTATACGAGATGACCTTCCAAGAAATATAGATTCTGTACCAGATACAGAGGGTTCTATTCTGGAGTAAGTAAAGGGGAAGTAGGAAGGGCGAGGACATATGCGATTTCGTCATGAATTAGAGTAATCATGACATTCTAAAACCAATGATAGTAAAAAGGTTCGGTTAACTTGGTTTTACAAACTTTAGCTTAAGGTCAGTCATGATCGCTGCCAAAGAGGGGGGAAAAAAAACTTAGCGTGCGCTCTTGCAAAATTATATTGGTTTATTAATTTATCTAATCAGGATGGTTTCTACTGTTCGTCAAATACTCCTTCAAACCTTAAAAGGAGAACAATCAGGGATCATGTACACTCCACAAGTTCGCTAACCGGTCGGTTAGGCCAGTGTAAGTACTTTGAGGGAGGCCCCCCATGTTCTCGCACGGACTCAATTTAATAACCCCATTTTCATAGAGGCATAATCTTGTAAACACCTTTCTAGACACCTAATTGATTAGCTAATTTGTAAAGTGAAAATTTCCTGAGAGTAACCATTACTCATAGTGAGAATCGAGATCCGACTATCGCATAAAAGGTATGCAATCACATTTCAAGTTTCAATACTTGAAACTCTTGATATAGTGTCACGGCCCAAAATTTGGCACGTGACCGGCACTTAAACCACGTAACATCTACAGGCGTAACACAATTTAAGTAAGCCGAAAACCCAGAAAACTAAACCATCGAAAATAGTAAGTGATAAAACATTGTTAAAAACATTTGGAAATCTCAAGTAAAAATCTTTAAAATTTAAATTTATTTTCTTAAAAATTTTGGCAGCACCTCCTTTGTAAAAACTAGCCCCGAAACGGCAGACATAAGATATAAGTAAAACAACATATGATATAAATAAAGCATCCCCAAACGGGAGCAAATCACGCCCGAAGGCGGAAACAACCAACACAAACATAAATATACGACGCCGTAGCGAAGAAATGGACAATATAAGTGAAAAACAACATAAAAGATAAAACTGCATAATAAAAGCCGGCTCACACGAGCTCGACATCTAAAGTCACAAAATAATATACAATATCGTCCTCACAACTCGTCTCTAAGTAAATACATGAAAGGGTAGATGGAGAGTACTAGATACAATGAGAAATGTACAATAAATAAAAATGGATAACTGCAACCCACCTACAGCAAACGGCTCACAGCCAACTGTAGCGGCATCCGCTGCAAAAAGATACAATAAGAAGAAGTCCTGCAGCGACTACTCTGAGGGTCAAACCTGCAAAACACTGTGGCACAACGGGGGTGAGTTTCCAACTCGTGAGTAGTAAGTAACATCATACAGGTAATCGCAGGTATGCACGTACTACAATACTCTATCACATGCAATCTGATAGTATCAATATGCTAATATGGATATACAACAATCATGAAAGGTACTCTATCAGGTATACAAATACATGAAGCTATGCATAACAATGAATGCTGAGTATGTGGTAAAACATGTCATCATCAATGAATCATTATCGTGGAAAAACCGGTGTCCATCAAATACGACCAAAATCCCAATACCTCAGGCGCCGTCACTCTGATCAGCCCTCACATCCTGTAATTCTCATGGAACCTGAGTGCTCAACATCGGCACTCGAAAACATCATGAAATACTCGTGTCCAGTATCGACACGCAAATACTCATCTCTCAGGCGCCGCATCCCCAGATCGGCCCTCAATATATCTCATGTCATAACTCTCAAACGGTATCCTCCGGATATCCGTCGGGTTCTATACTATCACCGATAGGTAGTGTCCCTCCGCTGGGCTCACCGCCTATCTATACGAGTCTTCTTGCCCCGGGGTACCATACCGGGTCCACCATGTACTAGCAGACGGTGTCTACCGCTCCTCGAATCGGGTATCTAACATAAGACTCAGAACCGAGAAAACTCATGGTGGACGCACTGAAATATCATATCAAGAGAAACTGGGTTTTCAAAACAATGCATACTTTCTTGAAATAATACCACGGTTCTCAAATCCATAAATCACATGAAATCTATGTCTCAATGCGTAAATCCATGAATATGATATATGCAACATAAAATAGTAATATGAGCACATCAAGGGAAAACCGCTCTTTTAAATGAATCCAGTTTTTAAATGTATCATGCGGTTCCCAATTTCTCCAAAAATCCAATGCGACATCACATATGAGCATATATGTAGTTATAATAAGGTATGTATGTACGCAAGTATGTATGTACACAAGTATGTAGGTACGCGAGTATGTATGTACGCATAATGCAATTCATATGTGCAATAGAATAAGAATCATGTCTAATGATAAGATAATCTAAGCAATGTATTATCCATGGCAATTCTATAGTGTGAGTGTCATGGCAATTAATAACGGTGTGTGTGCGGCATACAGTTTAGTGCTCACGCAACATGAACCGTAACAGTGTTGTGTCATTAATACTATATCCGTATGCAACAGGAAATGAGATATGCAACAATGGTACATATGCACAATCAATGTATATATACGTATAACTAATAGTCATATCATTGAATCTAGCCCCGACGCATAATGCCATACGGGCGATTCCCCGTAGATGTTAAATCTACTCACCGTGATCTCGAGCTAAGTAAAGCCAACCACTTGCTTTCCTTTCTTCGCAGCGTCCGAAGTCCCCGCCTGTGATCCTATTAACACATAAAATATAGCAAGGCAAACTTAGGAACCGTCCAATAATACATACAAACTACGTTTAAATCGACGCATCGACTCCAACACCCTTTAAAGTGTTCACTTAGCGAGTAACGTGTGTGGTGACACTCTAAAACAACCCTAAATGCAGAAATATCGCGAATCACAGAACTGAGTCGGACACCGTGTCGGATATCGTAACGCGCGTAGTCGAAACACTAAAACTAGCTAATCGATCCCAGATTTCACCCACTGTCAAAACATCAAAACCTAGCAGTACCAAACATCCTAAAATAACTGCAGACAATTACCCACAAAGTTTCAACTCCCCAGGCCCCTGTACGGCCGAGCTCGCCGGACCTACCCCTATTCTCGCCGGCCAAAACCGCTCAGGTGGGTCTCGTGTTACTGGTGTACACTCAGGGAAACTAGCACTACACTACTATGCTGCTTAATTTCACAGTAAAGACTCGGGGTCACAGTAGTTTACAGTGACATAAAAACGACACTAAAAACACGATATTGCACTAAAACTATATCTTTAGGGTTCTAAACTGAAACTAACTAGCAACATCACATAATAAACTCCTAATTAACAGTTTAGAGGTTATACATATCCACACTTGCTCAAAACCCTAGCTTTCCATGCTCCAAGTGATCTCTAGTGGCTTTGGATCAAGTTTGATGAAGGGTGTAGTAAGTTTTGTGAGGGTTTATGAGGATTTGGGTTAGGGTTTGTGATGAAAAAGATGAGGGTTCAGTTTGGGGGGTGTGAGGGAGATATGAGGTGAAGAAAATGATGAGTGAATGAGAGAGTGAGGGATTATGTGAGTGTGTATGTGTGAGGGTGAGGGGTGATGGAATGAGGGGTGAGTTTAGCATAAGTCATGCCTCCCTCTCTCTTCATTAAATGCATGGCACGCTTGCCCCATGCCTTATGATGCCCCCCTCTCTCTCCTCAAGTCAACAATTCAAATCTTTTATTATTTTAAAAACTAAATAATTAACTAATTACGTATAACATAATGAAAGAGGTTAAGGTGCCATGGCTACTTAAGTATGGTTACCACTAAAAATAACCCTAGATTAACATGCACATGTGTGTGCAAGCCCAAAATAAATATTAATAAAATATTCATTAATTTTTATAAAATATTTGAAAACTATTTTGATAAACTTTTTATTAAAAACCCGCATCATCGCTTAATAAACACTAATCGCAAATATAAGGTGTTACAATACCTCTTGAGTCCGTAGGACCCACTGTAGAACAATGGGGAATTTTCGGAATACATTCCGAAAGAGGACAGATCTGTACTATAAATGGAATGATACCACTCTTCAATACAGAGGCGCCTTTTAAGTGAACCGGCACTATAGGAGCTTAAGAACTCCGTAGTTAAGCGTGCTTGAGCCAGAGAAGTTTTGGGATGGGTGACCTCCTGGGAAGTGGCCCCTGGCCGGGTCTGGTTCACCCCGATAGAAAAAACCGTGCGGCTTCGGCCAGAGTGGACAATACTCTTTGTATTGGGGGTGGGACGTGACAGAATGGTATCAGAGCTGGTTTCTCAATAGTAGGTCTGTGGTTCGAGGATGAACCATTGTTCCAAGGCGGGGAGAATGTCGTGACCCGGTTCTTGCTCGCGGAGCAAAGTGTCATACGGAACAAAGTGCCACGTCAAGTGTCATGTTAAGTGGGCGAGAGGCACCTCTTGAATCCGTGGGGGCCACCTCTTGAGTCCGTGGGACCTACTATAGAATAATGGGGAATCTTCGGAACACATTCCGAAAGAGGGAAGATCTGTACTATAAATGGAATGATACCACTCTTCAATACAGAGTCATCTTTTAAGTGAACCGGCACTATAGGAGCTTAAGAACTCCGTAGTTAAGCGTGCTTGAGCCAGGGAAGTTCTGGGATGGGTGACCTCCTGGGAAGTGGCCCCTGAGTCCGTGGGACCCACTATAGAACAATGGGGAATCTTCGGAATACATTCCGAAAGAGGGAAGATCTGTACTATAAATGGAATGATACCACTCTTCAATACAGAGTCGTTTTTTAAGTGAACCGGCACTATAGGAGCTTAAGAACTCCGTAGTTAAGCGTGCTTGAGCCAGGGAAGTTCTGGGATGGGTGACCTCCTGGGAAGTGGCCCCTGGCCGGGTCCGGTTCACCCCGAAGGAAAAAACCGTGAGGCTTCGGCCAGAGCGGATAATACTTTCTGTATTGGGTGTGGGGCGTGACATATAGTTTTTACCCCTAGGACCTTGACTAAAGATCAACAAATCAAGGGGTCCTAATCAAGTTCAACCCGTCATTTCGTGATTGGTTTAGACCCATCCGTACGAGCCCTTGCCTAACGATCAACAAAGTTATACGACTATCCTAACCAATCTCATCGTATGAAGCAGACAGGCACCACTTATCTACCATACACTATGCCTTGAATAAAGATCAACAAACACAACACGAACACTAAGTACCCTACTCATCTGAAATGACGGAGGGCTGCGATTGGTTTTGATAAAAACCTTTAAAATAATGAACTTGATATCATTGAAGGAACCGAGTGGTTTTGAAAATGGACTTGTTTTAAAAAACGGTTCCTTCAAGATCGAATTTAGTTTATTTACATTGCATTAATCATATTAACGATGTCCTATCATATAGATAATAACACTTATTATCAAGCACCTTATCATGCCAGAAAAACATGATATGAAAAAAAATTCGAATGTTTTATATGCCATTCGTATTCGCCACGGGGTATCGGGTCTTCACCGTAAGGTCACTTAATTTATGGTAGGGAAGACACAGAGCAAGCGCGAATGTATAACATATAGAAACATTTATACACACACACATATTACACGCATGTAATCACATTATAGGCACGGTAAACATTATAAAAAATAGAAAAGTTGGATATACTAGAAATCCCGCATTTCGTTTGAACCGTAAACGAAACGCGACATTCCATGATCGCGTGAATAGACCGTACAAAACCAAATCAAGACCTCTTACGAGCACGGCGAGCCACCCGCCAATCTTAGAAACGAGATAACCCGGCCTCAACACCATGAGGAGGCCACTCGGCGCATTCTAGAATCCGGCGGCTCAAGCACTCCTCCGCGAGTCATACATAAACCATAAACCCCTCCAAATACGATGAGCAACCCGCCAATTCTAAAACGAGGTAGCCTGGTCTTAACCCCTTGAGATGGCCACCTAGTGCATTCTAGAACCCGGTGGCTCGGGCACTCTATTGCGGGGTAATCTGTATCATATACATACGATAGGCAACGACGGTCTCAACCCGACCGCATCCCAAATAAAAGAATATACAATTTACATTATTCATAAAACATGAATGAAATACAACGCTTGTAACTCAAATTCATACGCAGGGCTATTCGATCACGACAATCCGAACCAGACCATAACACACCAACATCACATGTTCTAATATGCAACCTTGTCTAATTGATCACACATCAATTAAACGACATTTACCAACAAATATCCCTATATGTGTCCGAACTAACTCGATCAAACATGTAACATTTCAGAAATATAAAATATTATTTTTGGAAATTTAATATTAAAATAATATATTTCGCGAAAACTATTCGATTTGCGAATAGGGTTTTTCGTAAAATGGTATAAGTATATACCAATATTTGGAATATAAGTGGAGATTAAAATGATTTATTTATTATAATGATATTTATCGGATTTTTTGTATTTTTATAAATTATTATATGCAAATTTAGATTAAAATTGATTAGTGCACTACTAATCGTGAATTGGCCAAATCCGTATTTTTTTTACATTTTTCTTATAGCTAGTGCACCATGTCATGTGCATTTTGTTACATGTTTGTGTGTTTGGTTTTATAAAGAAAAGAGAAGAGAGTTAAGAGTGAGAAACAAAAGTGAGTGTAATACAAAAGAGATATTTTGTGAGAGAATGAGTGTAGGAGATATTTAGAGTGAGAGTGAGCTTAAGAAAGAGAGAAGGTAAGACTTGGCTACTCCATTCCTTCATTCTCATCTCCATTGTTTCTTCATCTCCATTCCTTCATGCTTCTTCACCTCACTGCCTCTATGTACCATCTCAAATTCCTTCTCAAAACCCTATGCCATCTTCACATAAAACATGCACAAGCACATTCTAAACCCTTTGAACCAAGCAAGTATGGATTTTGAAGACTTTGGACAACTCAAGAATTTTCCTAAATCGCCAAATTAAGGTAATCCCTTCGCTTTAGATTAGTATTTGTGTTTATATATCCTAGTTTAGTTTAGAAATCGATTTAGTGAGTTATGTGATCTTAGAAAATTCCAAGTTGCTGTTAAGTGTTAATTTGAGGTGTAGTGGGTGTTTGTAAGACTTTAGAGATAATTTCCCGACCTGGAAATGAGTTTAGAACCCGATACACGAAGTTAGAATTTTCCCATATCGGTTTTTGTGAAGTCTATAGGCCTACATGGTATCTGGAGCTATCTGAGATATTTTTAGGAAAATCAAATAAGTCTATTAACCTAGATAGACCACTAGAAGACCACCTCTGAAGTACGAGCCCTTTTACCCTACTATGACCGGCGAGGCCGAGAAATATGACGTTCTCGCCGGACTTCTGTTAGGTTCTGGTGTAGAGGCTTTGCCTGTAGCTCACATACCCTATAACCTATCCCATGTACTTGGTTGTTTAGTCCCAATTGACCTGAGCCAAAATCTGGGAGCTAATTGAGAGTGTTTTTGGCTATGTTTTAAGTTAATTGAAATTGTGGTTTTGGTATTTGAGATTTGATTCCGTCGTTGGACGTTTGTACGTCAACGGACGAGGGTTGTTTGGTTGATCTTTCATGCGTAAGCTATAGGTTCTAACCTATAAGCAATTTGTGTACCGTATCGGTTTTCGGATATTGGATTTGATAGTATTGCGATTATGTATTGATTGTAGGTACCTTTGCATGGACTTCCGAGACGACGAATCACATCGACTTTGGTTAAATGAGGAGTTTAGCAGGCGAGTAGATTTATATCTACGGGAGAAGACGGGTGGATGGCGTATAGCACCCCCGCAACCATTATTATGGAAGATCGTTTTATAAATTATATTTTGATAAAGAATATGATACATGTATATAAGATAATAAGATGTGGGATATTGAGATGATAGATATAGATGACTCGAATTGATATATGAGAATGTGAAATGAGAAAGCGAATCATCATAAGTATGAATTGAAAGAGAACAAGTATGAGTTGATAGTGGTATGATATGCGATCAAGATCGATACTACTTGAGGTTATAAGATATGGCGTTTATATAGATGTGACTTGATATGAGATTGATACAAATGTGATTTGAATATATGTGTATATATATTTATTTATGCGGATAAAGAGTGATATGCCGTACGAGATTTTAGATCCGTATCCTTATTGATGAATAGGACGATAGAATCCCTATTCTGTTTGTTGTCACTGTACGATAAATTACCGTACGTGATGAGATGTACCGGATGATTCCACGCTAGTAATTTGAGGATGATGATCGAGGATTATTGTCATATCGGATGTTATGAGGCGGGATCACCGACGTAGGATATTACCCCTCGTGATGTACATACCACATTTCCAGTTTTTAATGCTATATGATATCATTTGCTAGTACACCTGCACAATTACTGTTGATGCGCATATTACACTTACACAGATTTGCCGGCTCACACACATTCTTCATCGGTAATTGACATGCCACTTACACAGTAGAACTGCCATATCATAAGATTAATCTTAAACGTAAAAGTACATTCATTGTTCAGTATTATCACTTGACATGCTTGCATGACATACTCGATATGCTCATATTACTACTCTATATTGTATACATCGTACTTTATGGTTATATGCTTGAGATATTGTTTTCATGAGATCTCTGGATTTGAGAACCGCAGTTATATTTCAAAGGGAATTATGTATTGCTTTAAAACGCGGTTTTTCTTGATATGATATTTCGAGGTGTCTACCATGAGATTTCTCGGTTTTAAGCCATGAGTATACCCGATTCGAGGAGCGGGAGGCACCGTTTGCGGGTACATAGTGGACCCGGTAAGGTATCCCAGGGCAAGAAGCTCGAGATGTAGACGATGAACCTAGCAGAGGGAGCACTACCTACCGGTGATAGTTTTAGGCTCGGCGGATATCTGGAGGATACCGACTGGAGTCGTGAGATGATATGGACCGATCCGGACTAACGGAGCCCGAGATAGTTTGGCGCGGCGGATATCTGGAGGATACCGACCGTAGTTGTGATATGGGTCGATCCGGACTGACAGAGCCCGAGATATGAGGATTTACGTGTTGATGCTGGACATGGGTTTTCATGATATTTCAAGTGTCGGTGTTGGACACTCAGCTTTCATGATTTTGATGTGTCGTTGATGGACACACGCGGTTGATATACTCATATATATATACAGGCATATCTTTTCATGATGTTTTGAGTGTCGGTGTTGGACACTCAGGTTCTGTAACATTTCAGAAAAATAAAATATTATTTTTGGGAATTTTTATAATTAAATAATAAATATTATGAATATTTTGATAATGCGGTATAATTAAATACCGATAAATTAGAAAATATTTGGAAAATCAAATTAAATGGTGATTTGAGGGATTGATATGATTTAAGCAAATTATAAATTCTTTATGCTTAATTATATTCCATTTTAATGCTAATCGCGATTAAATATCACTAATCGTGCATTAAGCTTGTTTTTGTGCATGTGACATGCACCAAGTCTTTTTTCACATTTGCTACATTATTCTACCATGCTTCATTTGTTATGTTAATTGGTCTTTAATTGTTTTTGGTTTTGGAAAGAAAAGAGAAGAGAAAAGAAAAGAAAAGAAAAATGAAAATGTTAAACAAAGAAGTATGGGCAAGAGAGAGAGAAAGGGTGAGGGGTCTTCCTTTAACCAAGCCATTCCCTCACTTCATCATCTTCTTCATTTCTTTCTCTCCCTCTCACACCATGGCTGCTCTCCATCTCCTCCCTCCTCAAACACCTCACAACACACCCCAAAACACATTAAAACTTCATCTCCCCTTCACTAAAAACATGCACAAGCTCACTACAAGCACTTTGGACCAAGAAAGTTTGGATTTTGAGCACTTGGGGTAACTCAAGAATTTTCTTGAGTTACCAAATAAGATAATTCCTTTACCATTAGTATTGTATTTCATTCACTTTTGCACCTATGTAAGTTTAGAAGTGATTAAGTGATGTTTAGTGAGGTTTGAAAATTCCAAGTTAGGGTTTTGAGGAATTTTTGATTTAGATAGTGTAATTGAGATTAGTAGAGACCCTACAACCCCTCTAGTGCTAGAATTCTGGACAAAATCAGAGAATTAATGTCCGGTCTTTGGTCTTCCTTAGCATCTTCCCAATTCAAAAACTTAGAAACCCCGATATCGGAAAATTGTGAGAATTGTGATGATTGTTAGGGATCTGCTATCACCCGGAGACCCTAGAAATTATTTAGCGATTATAGAGAGTCGTGCAGGCAACCTGAAGTGTACCTTAAAGACTGTAACGTTTTAGAAATCGTTATGCGAATTTTCTGTGTTTAGGGTAAAATAGTCGGTGTTTTCCGTAAAAATCTAGAAGCGATTTTTTTGCAGTATAGAATTCACTGCACCTAGTTTAGCTAGGAAATTACTAGTTTGCGAGTTTTTGTAAGTCACTTATAATTTTTGTGCATTTTAATATTTTCCCTAATTAAAATATTTTTTTAAGTTGTTAATTATGCACTTAATTAGTGGTAACTAAAATTTTGTTTGGGTTAATTACTACTAAAGTGAATCTATACTAAGTTAATCACTAGTTTAAGCTTAATTCCTTCTCACCTAAAATATCTAGATATTTGTTGAAAATAATGAATTTTTTTAATAAAGAATGAAAAGGAATAAGATGTGGCTTTTGTAATTAAGCTTTAAATGTGTTTTGACCAAGATTTTCCACACACTTCTATACTTATCCCCACTTCCCTCATCATGGCCGGCCACTTTCCCCTTGGCTGCCCCATCTTCTTCTTCACCTCATTTGCACTTCTTCTTGCTAAAATAATTCATCAAAAATCATAAATAAATCCCACAAACTCATAAACAAATCAGTACCCATCATTCTTCATCACAAAACATGCTTGGATCTTCAATCAAGTTAGGATTTTGGAGGCTTAAATTTAGAATTTGTTGCTAAATTGTGGATCTTTTGTGGAGGTATAAAACCCTAACCCTAAACTCTATTTGTTGTTTTAATATATTAATTAGCTTATTAGATGTTAATTTAAGCTTTCATTTGCATGTTTAGAAATTTCTAGAAATGGTTTTTGATAATCAAGTTAGGATTTTGTTTAGTGAAATGGTTTAGTGATTGTTTAGACAAAAGAAAACTTAACCTAGTTGCTAGATTGTGAAATGATATTTTTCCTAATTATCTAATTAGCTTAATTGCAAACTAAACTTTTACTAAATCCTATTTGTGTGAGATTAAAATTCTAGTAAGGATTTGTGTGGTTTAATCAAGCTATTATGAGATTATTATGATTACTAGTTTGGGTTAAACTTGTAGTTTTGAGCTAAAATGTTTAAATGTTGCTTACTAGATTTCGGTAAAGTTTTGGCGTGAGTTTCTATTGACGTTGCGATGTGATATATATTATCTTCCGCGCTATATATTGTGTTGTTATTGCGCGATCGGTACGATCAGGGTCTAGGCTTGGTGGTTGTGTCGTTTAGTGTTCCTAGCTAGGATTGTACCGATGTCGTACATGTTTGGTGCACTAGGTGCACAGTGTGTTTATCTTGTGGGCGTTATCCTTGCGTTTCGTTATCTTTGTGTCGGCGCAAGATGTTTAACCTTATATATTGTGTTTATGAAATTATAGGATCGCAGGCGAGGACTTCGGACGCTGCGAAGAAGGGAAATAAGTGGCTGACTTTACTTAGCCAGGATCGTTGTGAGTAGATTTAATATCTACAGGGGAATCGCCCGCATGGCGTTATGCGTCTGGGCTAGATTAAATGACATGATTATTAGTTACAAGTATATGGATATTTATTGTGCATGTGTACCTTTGTTGCGTACCTTATTTTCCTATTGCATATGGACATAGTATTAATGAGACACAACACTATTACTGACGGTTCATGTTGCACGAGCACAAATTGCATGTTACACCCACACCGTCGGTAATTGCCATGATACACACAACCCATATACGTATGTGATACTGTAGTTGGATAGGGATAATTGAGATAGTGATCCTTATAATCCCTTGTGCATATGAAACATAGCATACATGTATACCTACATGCTTACACATATGTCTTGCTATGTACACATACTTACATGTACACCCACTTACCTTGCTAGGGTTACTTATACCTATATGATATTGTACCATTAGAGATAGGTGTATACACATATGAGACACAGCTATATGTACATCTTGCATACATACTTACATGTATACTTACCTAGCTTGATATAGCTACACATATGCCTGGAGGGTATTGTATCATTATTGACATGTATATACACATACCTAGCTTGATATAGCTACACATATACCTTGAGGGTATTACATCATTATTGATAGGTAGATACACATATCTTGCTATATCGACATGGTTGCGCATACCTGGTTATAGCTACATGTTCACCTTTATATGATGTTATATGGATTTTGGAGAACTTAGGAACTGATTTATGAATTTCTCGATTGTGTAGTGTTTGAGAAAATTGAATTTAGAAATCACAACCAAAAATTGTTTTGACCGCAATCAATAACGGTGTCGGATGTAGCGCGTTAGTAAGTGCGGATCGTCCACAGGGAAAGTGAGTTCCGTTCGATTCTTGAATTAGATGAGTTGAAAATTTAAGGCAGAGAAAAGAAAACAATTCATGATTTGTAATTGAAGATCAAGAGTAAGAAAAATCTAGATCTAAAAGAAACATTAAAAAGCAAGAATAGAGATGAGAGATAATTTCCAACCAACAATCAAGATTATAAGGATAGCTCGTAGGAGTAGATCGGATCTATAGATGTGATGAGATCTAATGATTACTCATTCTTATCCATTAATGAATTGATGCTAGATCGATGCAGTTTCATCGAGGTTTAAGGATCTTGCGAGGAAATTAGGAATTCCGCAACTCATCCTTTGTCCTTTCGATAGATCGCATTCAAATTCTAGCTTCTAGTTAATCAAATGGTTAATAGTTGTTCCCTAGTTTCGAGTGAACACGATCTAGAAAGCATCATCTCGAAACTAGGTCATTAATCATTTGATTTACTAGAATTTCAAAATATTATAGGATTTAAGAATTGTAAAAATATCTAAATCATCATCATCTAAAGATCGTCACAACTCCTACACGAGCGGAGATTACTCAAACATCATGATCACAAACACAATCACAAATTGAGATCTAATCATTTTGCTTGAATTAAAAGATAAGCAAGAATATAGAAAATTCAGCTTTATTTATCGACAAATTTCGTTACAACTCTCTTGAATTTACAAAAGGAAGGAACTAGATCGTCGATTTCGGCTTCGCTCGGCTCCTTGAGTCGCGGATCGGCGTGGATCTCTTGCTCCGTTGGAATCCGGCGTCGCTTCTAAAGGTTGAAGGCACTCTTGCTTGAATTGATCTCGGAAATTTGATCTTGATTTTTGAATTGGGGTTGAATTTGAGGCATAAGTTTTTGTCACTAAACTTGTGGGTTGAAGATGGTGATGATTCTTGAACCATTTGCACTCTAGATCTAGGCTCCTTTTTATAGACCTCCCAAATCTTAGATCTAGAATTGAAATTTGAATCCCCCCCACAAGTTAGTTATCCAATGGTTTAAATTTCCCTCCAAAAAGTTAGTTAAGGCTAAAATTTGAATTTCCCTCCAAGAATTTTTAAGCCGAGCCTTCTAGATATGCCACGTGGAGTTTCTACAGTATTCTGGAAGCTTTGGCCGTTATAAATAAGCATGTGAGGAAATTTAAACAAGTGATGACGTCATCACGCCGCGGTTCCGCGGCGCAAGCAGGCTCCCGCCGCGGAACCGCGGTGCTTTGGGGGCTTCAGAGCTGGGATTTTCTGCTGTGGGCTTGGGCTGATTTATGGGCCTTGTTTTGATATGTGGATTTTTATTTGGCCTTCTGTATTACTACCAGATCTTCAGCCTTTGAGTTGGCGCATCTTTTATCAGATCTTTTCCCAATTTTAGGCTCTGCTTCCGGAATTTCCTGCATAGACTCCAAGACAAGAGTTGCGCAATACAAGGATGATGCGATGCCATGAAACACAGTTAATTTCCCTTAAAGTGCCGGTTAAAAAGTCTAACACATGCAATTTGGTATTTCAGAGATGACTTGGTAATATGTGCAATTATGAATACCGAACACTTCTATATGAGTGCAAAAGGTAGGGAAATTGCCGTGTTAGAAATGCAGTATTTTCGACTGATCAGGAACCACATGATATATTTAATAATTTGCTGCAGTTAACATTGGTTTTTCCTTTACATGCTCATATTACTGTTTCATGTTGCATATATTATATTTCATGGATGTCGCATTGAGATATGGTTTTCATATAATGTTTTCTGGATGTTTTACTCCTTATATATATCAGTGGTATGGGACGCTGACATATGTATATATATGGTGTATATATATCAGTGATATGAGACGCTGTTATATATGTACACCTACATAATATATCATCATAATGATTCATGCAAATATTCTTATTCATTACTTGATGTTTTCTGGATTTGAGGACCGTGGTAGTTTCATGAAATTATGCATTATTTGAAAAACCCGGTTTCTTTTGATATGATATTTCGATGCGTCCACCATGAGATTTCTCGGTTATGAGATTTGTGATATATACCCGATGCGAGGAGTGGAGTGGGCCGTGTGCGGGTACATGGTGGGGCCCGGAGGTACCCCAGAGCAAGAAGATCGCAGATGATGGCGATGAGCTCGAGGCAGGGGAGTACTACCTTACCGGTGACATTACTTGGACTCGGCGGTTATCGTGGTTATACCGACCGGAGTTATGTACGTATGAATACGCAGAATTTCGAGTGTCGAAGCTGGGCACTCGGATTTCCGAGAGACGTATGATACGTACCTATCAGGGCCAGTCGTGGTGACGGCACTTGATAGAGGATTATTTATGTATCGATACTGGACACTAGTTTTCATGATATTTTCGGGTGTCGATGTTAGACACTCAGATTTCATGAGACTTACAGGGTGTGCTTTATTCCATACTCCGCATTTATATGATGTGTATTGCTTCATGTATTAGTAGTACCTGATAGAGTACCTTTCATGACCGTTGCATTTACATATTGCCATTTATTGTTATCAGCTTGCATGTGATAAACCATCGTAGTACGTGCATACTTGCGATTATTTGCATATGTTATTTACTATTCATGAGTTGGCAACTCACCCCCGTTGTGCCACAGTGTTATGCAGGTGGTCCCTCAGGGCAGTCGCGGCAAGGCTTTCATCTATCGTATCATCTTTTACAACGGATACCGCTACGGCTGACTGTGTGCAGTTTTACTATATGTGGGTTTTGCGGTTATCCGATATTGCTCATTGTATATTCGTTGTATCCAGTACTCTCCATCCACTACTTCATGTTTTGACTTAGAGACGAGTTGTGAGGACGATATTGTATATTTTGGTGACTCAGGATGTCTTTTATGCAGTTTTATTTATATCGTCTTTTATTTCTTCGCTACGGCGTCGTATATCTGTTGTGGTGGTTGTTTTCCGCCTTTGGGCGTGGATTTGCTCCCGTTGGGGATGATTTACTTATATTCTTTGTTCTACCCATTTTTGGGACTAATTTTTACAAAGGAGGTGCTGCCCAAATTTTTAAGAAAGTAATTTGGACTTTAAAGAATTTGTACTTGAGATTTTCAAAAGTTTTAATAATATTCTTATCACTTACTACTTTTGATGGTTTAGATTGCTGGGTTTTCGGCTTACTTGAATTGCGTGACGCCTGTAGACGTTACGTAGTTTAAGGGCCGTCACGTGCTAAATTTCGGGTCGTGACAAAGACCCGAGCCCCAACCACTAAACTGTGGCCGCAAATTTAATCTTCCTGGCCGCAATTTGCGGCCAGGGTAGGGGTGTCTGCCTCTATGTTTGGTTCAAGTCTCCATTTGCTGTAAAATAGACCCTCCATATATGCAAAATTGGCTAATTTCACTTAGGGTAAAATCTGGAGCATGTTTTCTGAGATTCTGTTTTGGTTTCGTGCTTGTTTATAACCTAAGCTTTGTATTTGTGTTCACGTTTATATGTCGATCGTAGAGAGTTGTTTGGTTATTCGTGTATGCATAGATAATAGGTTTTAACCTATATGAAATACGCGTGCCGATTTGGTTTTCGTGCGCGATTTCTATTTACGATGTCATGTGATATATATATAGGTACCCCCCTCACATGGACTTCGGACGATGAAGAAGAGGATGGCGACATCGACTCGGTAAGTAAGGATCAAGGTGAGTAGATATATATTTACGGGGGAAGTCGGGTGGATGGCGTATAGCACCCCCGCAGTTACGTAGTGAAAAATATGAATATATTATATTATATATATAAAGGTGTATATTGTGAGACTATGATTATCATGATAGGTTTATGTGTTCATGGGTTAGTTTAGTGTAATTAGAAGTAACTTAGTTTAGCTTCTTAGTCGCGAAACCCTAGATTAATGATTTGCATACACGTGCACACACACACACACTCGCATACATTTTACTTTCTAGTGCGTACACACACACACATACATATATGTTTTTGAGTATGTATGTGTGCGTGTGTATATATATGTATACATATATATGGATAATGAGGATAGTACATGGTACTTGGAGATGAGTCGATGCGATTGGGCATAATACAACGAGATCGGTGATGTGATTTGTTCGTATTATGAGATACGTCATTATATTATAGCGGATCTTTAGGCGATGTGTTTTCATACACACGCATATATATATGTTGATGGTATCAGAGTGTACTAGACGTTAGAACAGTACCCTTAATACAGGATATGATGATAAGGATACCAGATGAATAATGAGATAATATGATTGTTCCCTCCTGAAATATCAGGAAAATCCCCAATGGGGCATCACGTGCTCGCACGTGACCAAGGGTCACGTGCTGACACGTGATGATTTCCTGAGGATTCTGTTATAATAGAATTGAATTCTAATCAACAGGAGTCACGTGCCCACACGTGATGGGCCCTTTAAACCCACTGAAAAGAATTAAAAATATAATAAAACAGCAAGGAAAGACACCAATGGGGCATCACGTGCTCACACGTGACCATGGGTCACGTGCAGGCATGTGATGGGCTCTTAAGCCCTCTAAAGTAATGAATAGAATTAAATTCTAATCAAACAGGAGTCACGTGCCCACACGTGATAAGACTTTAAACCCCCCTGAAAGGAATTAAAAGTATAATAAAATAACAAGAAAAAACCCAATGGGGCATCACGTGCTCATACGTGACCAAGGGTCACGTGCTGACACGTGATAGTTCCTGAGTTCTTTAAATCAACAGAATTAAATTCTGGTTAAAAGGTTATTCGGTGGGTCATGTGCCACCACGTGATAGGGTCTTAACTCTCTGAGTTAATGAAAAGAAAACCCTAAATGGGGCATCACGTGCCCCCACGTGACTGAGGGTCACGTGCAGACATGTGATGGGTTCTTAAGCTATCTGAATTAATAGGATTAAAGTCCAATTAACTAATCAATCAGTGGGGTCACGTGCTAGCACGTGATAGGCTCTTAAACCTACTGAACTAATAGAATTAAATTCTAACTGAGGAAAATCAAAAACCCTAATATTTTCCTAAAATCTTTCCAAACAAAAAAGATTGCGCTCTGTAAAGTGGAGCACCACTGGATTAAAAATCCAATGGTGATTAAAAATCACCAATTTATGGAAAGATTTTATACAAGGAAAGATTTCCATGAAATTTGCCAGGAATAACAGACAAAATATCTTTTGGATTAAAAAATTCAATGGTGAATAAAATTCACTGGGTGATATAAAAGATCATGTTGGTTACAAAAACAACCAAAATTTTTCAATGAAAGATTCACTAAACAAATTGATTCTTTTGTTTCTCCTATAAATAGGAGCCAAGAAGAAAAAAAGGGATCTACTACTTTTGAGAGAAATACAACAACAGAGAGAGAATACAAAAAAAAGAGAATTTAATTCTCCAAAGTGAAGAAAACCTCTTCAGAAAAGAAACTTGAGGTAAAGAAAGAAAGAGATCATTCTACAAAACAAAAGAGAATTTAATTCTCAATATAAGAGTTTAACTCTTCTGAATAAGAACTTAGTTCTTTATCTGGTTGAAGATCTGCAGAAGCTGATCTCCCCATAGGTTGAGAATTTAATTCTCATCGGAGAGATTCTGCCATGCAGATCCAAAACTTAGAGAGAGAATTGAGTTTAAAGAATTTAATTCTTCCAAATTCATTGGAATTTAATTCCTCCAAACAAAATTAAGGTTTAATCCTATATAAAAATTTAATTCTTCCAAATACATAGGAATTTAATTTCTCTAAATGGAACTAGGGTTTAACCCTACACAAGAATTTAATTCTTAAAATAAGGGACTTAAAACTCTCCATGCATGAAAAGAGATCAGTACCCAATCTGGTCACATGGTAACACGTGACCCTCCTCCTCAATGAGTAAAAAAGAAAGAATGAGACATTGTCACGTTCCCCCATGTGACCCTTAAATAGACTCCTCAAGACGAGAAAGAAAAAGCTTGGAGGCAATGCCTCATATGCTCACACATGACTCTCAAAACAAAAGGGAACAAATCCAAAGGCAGTACTAATTTATGGTGCCGCACGTGTCCCCATGTGACCTCTGACAAACACCTTTTTAAAAGGGCAAATGAGGAAAAACAGAAGAATTAATACCCAACACGCTGGCACTATCACATGTCCACACGTGATGATTACAAAGGCTAAAGTGTTTAACACTTATTTGCAGATTTTGAGAGTAAAATAAAGGAGGTTTGCCCAATTCTCAGGTACCTCACGTGACCCCACGTGACCACCTCATTTTCAGTATTTAACACTATTCTGAGCGTTTTGTCCTTAGTGTTTAACACTATTTTCAGCACATCACGTGGGAGCACGTGATCGCCAAATATCCTCTAGTGTTTAACACTATTTTAAAGCCAATCTTAGCCCAAATTGGCCAAGTTTTCCAGAGGCAAGCCTCCCTTCAACTGAACCTCAAAATTGATCATTTCATATGATATGCAAAGTAAAGTCCAGAGCTATAATGAATGGTTAGTGCTCAGCCAAAGACAAAATGTTGTCAGAGCCCCAGACTATTGTTTAGCATTGCTAAATAATGGGGGGCTGAGCCTAGGCAAAATTTTTAACAGTCCAACAAAGGGCCAACATCTTAAACCTAATTAGACTTAGCCCAAGCTGGCCATAAGTCCTCAATTCAGATTTAACCGAACCCATGTGCTCATAATCTAATTAATTGATCTTAGTCTCAAATTGGACCACAGATTCCCCAATCAACTTTGGTTCAAGAGTACATCTCTTCACTCCTCTGATACTTGTCGTTGTAATCCTTCAACATCTTCAGAGAGGTGACGGGTCCCGATAACCAATTATTTCATGGACAGTGGGGTCCCTTTAAACCCACGAACTATGATGTCCTTAACCTCGGACTGTGGGGCTCTTTAAACCCACGGACTATGATGTCCTTAACCTCGGACTGTGGGGTCCTTTTAAACCCACGGACTATGATGTCCTTAACCTCGGACTGTGGGGTCCTTAAGCCCATGGACCGAGATGTCCTTAAACTAACATTGGACCGTAATGTCCTTAAACTAACGATGGACCGCAATGTCCCTAAACTAAACAACAGAGCCCAAATGCTCACTTGTTGGATCTAAACCAAAACGTTTAAGTTGATCTTAGTCCCAAATGAGACCAACGTATTCTTAACAAACGTTTAAGTTGATCTTAGTCCCAAATGAGACTAACGTATCCTTAAACCCAACCCCCAAACCCAAATCTTAGAAAATACGGATTTAGACTAATCCACGCCCTACGAGCGACAACATAAATTAGTCTACGTATACAATCTGCGGGCAACCAAAAACAAAACAAACACACATGACACGAAGTGACCATCTGGAGAAGGAGAAAGTGGTTACCGCGATGCGGTGCGTAATTAACTGCAGGGGCTTGCGCCTGCAGGGAAGAGCGTCCCCACAATCAAAAACCCCTCAACGAGGGGAAATCTGACGAAGTATGCTACATCGGTCGCATCAGTTTAAACCTTCGATACATGGTGCCATAAATCAACTTGGTATCTTCGGAGAGGTGGACGGATAGCACCAAATAGCATCTGCCCCGAATTCAGACAAGACGGACCTACGCGGTTGCGTCTCTGTGTTCGGCGGCGAACAGTGATATTTGACTCGTACCCAGATTTGGGATATCGTATGATGGATTTACCGTACGTGATATGATTGTGATGATAGATCCGCACTCTTGACTCGAGGATGTCATATTATATATTGTATCGTACGTGATACTATTGAGACAGGATCACCGACTACTCTCTCTCTCTCTCTCTATATATATATATATATATATCGACTCAGACTTAGGTGGTTTTCCTTACCTTTCGATTAGTCTGTTAGTTTAGTCCTGTAGTTTACTTAGTAGATGTTAGACTAGACTCGAGTATACCTATTTCCAAAACTAACGAATCATGAGTATTTTAAAGACAGGCCAAGAGATACTACGGATATTTCAAAGGACGTACCTTTTCTTAAAAACACCGTAGCCCTATTTTCTAAACACTACGATTCGTGATATTTCATTGCCAAACGGTATGACTCGTGTATATTAATATAGATTCTTTATTGTTGCGTTCATTATTCATTTTTCGCATATTCTTGCTATTTGCATCGCATTTTATGTTTAAATGTGTTTTGATTATTATATTGAACCCATGTTATCAGGACACCAACACCATTACCGATGATTCGTATGTCTACGAACACTTACTTGCCGGCCCACACACATTATCATCGGTAATTTCCATGTCACGTACACTTTAGAGAATATAAATTCATTGATATCGCTTGTTAGCTGATAGTTCCAATATATTATTATTGTGCTAGATTAGATATTGCATTTATTGCTGAGATACTTCATGCATTTATACATTCGTTTGTCATGAGTTATTATGGAGCTTTATGCCAGTATTCGCTGTCTATTGACACCGTGATTTTGAGATTTTGGATTTCCATAAGATTTATCGATTTGGAGAAACCGCAAGGATTTTATAAACTGATTATTCATTTCTAAAGATAAAATTGCGGTTTTCTCATGTTATGATTTGAGATATGTCCACCATGAGTTTTCTTGGCTCTTGAGCGATATCATACACCCGATTCGAGAAGGAGGAGGAACCGTTTGTGGGTGCATGGTGGACCCAGTGCGGTACCCCGGGGCAAGATGGTCGCAGATGATGGTGTTGAGCCTGGCAGGGGAGCACTACCGACCGGTGATTTTATTGTGACTCGACGGATATCCGGAGGATACCGATCGGAGTATGGGCCAGTCCGGATAGCCGGAGCCCTAGATATTGAGATTTGAGGATACGGGCCAGTCCGGATTGCCGGAGTCTGAGATATTGAGATATATGTTTTGTGTCGATGCTTGACACTGATTCTATGTTGATTTCATTGATGATACCTCGATTTAAATATACAGAAATCTTACTAAATTAAGAAAACAGTTTTCACATGCATGATGTATTCTGTTTTCATTATATTGCATTCATACCTCATATTTATGATATGTTGCTACCTGAGGCACTGACACGAGCACTTGGTATTACACTCATGTATAGATGTTTACCCATGCCTTTATTAGATGCTTCAGGCTACATCATTTTGAGGTTATATATTATGATCGTATGACATAGGATTGAGTCAAACATACAATTTCTGCTCGGTGATATTTTCTACTCACTAGTTGGCAACTCACCCCCGTTGTGCCACAGTTTCTTGCAGGTTTTGCCGTACAGGTTTCCTTGGCGTCTTTGCTGACACTGCTTCTTTTCGGGTGATTGCTTTAGTAGGTGGATTCACTTGCATCGTGACCACCATTGTACATTTATTTATTCAGTTGTATCTAGTAAACTCCATCAACCAAACTTGTATATTGATAGACCTAGAAACCAGTTGTTTATTCTTTCGACCTTAGAGTCGCGCTTGTATTATTATGGTTTTCTGGTGGACTTGGGTTTTCTTCTGAGTTTTGATCCTCGACCTTCGGCGTTGTATATTATATTGCTTGCGTGGTTATGTCTGCCAATTGGCGAAGAGCTAACTCCCTCTTGGGGATGCCTTTACATATATTTCATGTGTTGTACCCGTTTGGGGCCAGTATTTACAAAATAGACTCTGCCGAAATTTTCGGGAAAATATGATGCTGCTTTAAATGTTTAACGCCACTTATTTTATTAAAACCACTTGCTTTAAACAAGTTTTCCTTTCACTTCTTCTTTAAAATGGTTTAGATTCTGGGATTTTGGCTTACTTGAATTAGGTGTGGTCCTATAGCTTTCACATGATTCAAATGCCAGTCACGTGCTATTTCGGGTCGTGAAAAAGTTGGTATCAGAGCGCTAGGTTAATCATGGTTTGAGTCTATGTTTGACTATGTGGAGTCTAGGGCGTATATTTATTCGGAACCTAGGCTTGACCTTACGGAACTTAGACTTGGTCGAGAGGGTACTAGACCCAAACTTTCGTCGTGTAGGTTGACCTTGGTTGATAGAGTAGGTGACTTAAGGAGAGTGACGTACCGTGTGTATGTTCCCCGGCATACTTATGATACGCTACTCCGCTTAAGAAACCTTAGGATGTACATTTCCTTGCACAATATTATATTCATTCATATGATCTATCCTCATCGATATCGGTTTATGGTTTTTGCTGCCACGATTACACGGGCAGAGAGAGCAATGGCTAGAGTTGCGGTCAGTACGAGCTCGTCACGGACAAGGACTGACCAGGGCATGATTCCAGGGATACGCGATTGCATAGATGTATCGTCCTATTGTGTTTTCGCGCCATGAGCGTTTGATGGATTGCTTTTACAAGATTTCTCGGACGTGCAGATCAGCACCAGAGGATTGGGCCACTGCTAGGGGCCAGCCAGAATGTGATGACCGTCAATGCACTGATTATTTGATGATTGAGGCACTGTTTAACATGCGGACGAATGATTCAGTTGCTGCTGCGACTGACGAGATATCGCCCCAGATGTTTGAAGCTAATGCCGCACGAGTTGTACTTAGAGATATGATAAAAGATCGCTAGTCACCCAAGGAGGAATGACTAGGACATGTGATTCGTTGCCTACCCCGATACGAGGTCATCAGACTGATTGATTCCAGTTAGAGACGACTTCACACAAGTACATTGGGAGTCGAAGGAAAACGATCAAATGTCAGAAACCCATTTTCCAAGTTTAAAGTACTCGGAAAAACATGCAAGTAATTCCGTGGACCCTTTAGAAGAATGAAACCCTAACTCGATATAATGACCATGGGAACGCTCTTGAACCTTAAGGTTTGCAGCAGTTCCGCGGTGCCATTAATGAGGCTTGGGTTTGCCCTTCTACGGCTGGTCCATAGGTACTGTGGCATGTACTGTAATACTATTAAACTGTACTCAAGATGTTGAGCTCTTGGGGGATTATGGAACCTTGACGAATCGATCGAAAGGTTCGACGTCATTCGGATATCATGTGATGGGATACATTACTTGGGAGACTCCAGATACGAGTATAGCCGTTGGAGCGCAGTCCATGCAGCCACAAAGAAATGAGTCCGAATCAGTCGACATTAGAGAAAAGTGGAGTAAGAGGTTCGTATGAGATCGTGATGAGATGACGTTCCACTCCGCTGACATCAGAGTTGTGATACGCATGCAGATGCGTTGAATATGGATATATCTTCCAGAAGGAGTCGCGATGAGTATGCAGCCGTTCCGGAACAAGAAATATATTTAATAAAAGGTGATAACTTCCGGACAGTTTGGCAGAAACGAGATTTGGGAGAGACCTTGATAGAAATTTTCTGGAATACTATACGAGAAGATTGGGACCCAGGAGCGGTCATATTGCGCACACCCAGTAGGCCAGAGTTCGGCATCGTCGACGAGATATGTTATGAGTGACCATGACAGTTGGTCAGAGATCTTTAGAGGATGTGCCAGAGCGGGACTATTTCCGCCATCTTTGATTTCGGTATTTTGGATAATTTATTTGCATGATTGAGATTTTTTGCACTACAGTTGCACTTGACTTCGATTTGATGTCATTCGAGATGTTGATTTGATTCCATGCCTATGGTATGCATGCGATTTGACTTGTGCTTTCGGCATAGTTTTCATGCACTTTGAGTATTTTGATTCGATTTGTGCACACTGATGCAAATGGTTGTGAGATTATATACCGCGATATACCTGATTTGGATTTGGATTGAAATGTATTGTATACCGTCGATTTCGATTGTGATACTCGATATTTGTTTTCGTGCACCTTGTGCACTTGATTTGGATTCTTGCGCATACTTGACGAGCTTGATGCGATTTTGGTGCACGCCAGATGCACTAAATCGAGATTCTTCGTGCATATCAGATGCACCTGATATTGTTGTCAGGCACACACCGTTGCCCTTGACAAGTGTTTTCGTGCACACCCGTTTCACTTAGATTTTGTTTCTGTGCACATGTAGGGCACATTTGTTGATTTCGATTTCCGTGGACGCACGTGGCATTCGTATACACAGTTTGGGGATTGATTCTTTTGGAGCAGTATGTTTTATGATACTTACTATATGGTATAGTAGCTGAGCAGGACTAGTCAAAGGACAGTACCTGAATATATTTTTGCATGCATTGATAGTTATCGAAGGGATTTCCAAAAATGAGCTATAGTCTCAGTATTTACCTACATGTCCGAGATGACACGAGACATTTAACAAAGGAAACCCTTCTACATTATTTTTCAGAAAGGCGGGTCGTGTATATTAAACAAAGGGTATATATATATAGTTATTTTCCTACAATAGACGTCCGCCACTGTGCAGTGATACGCGTATCGCATAGCGACTTGAAAAGGTTTGGCATGTATTTCTTTCAGATGTTTTAACGATGTTTACATGTATAGTTTGATGTATATCATGTTGGTTTTCGTATTGGGCTTTGACATTGGTGTCTTCGCTATAATTCCGATGATTGCGGGATACTTGACGGAGTTTTGATTTTTGATTTATATACTCGTTTTTCATGCATATACATTGCGCTACGATGTGTTTATGTATTTATGATTTCGGAGCCCCGACGACTTGAACTTTTTTACTGAAATGTTTTAGTATTTGAGGGGTTTAAATTTAAATTCGGGGACCGAATTTATTTAAAGGGGGAAGATTGTAACATTTCAGAAAAATAAAATATTATTTTTGGAAATTTTTATAATTAAATAATAAATATTATGAATATTTTGATAATGCGGTATAATTAAATACCGATAAATTGGAAAATATTTGGAAAATAAAATTAAATGGTGATTTTGGAAGGATTGATATGATTTAAGCAAATTATAAATTCTTTATGATTAATTATATTCCATTTTAATGCTAATCGCGATTAAATATCACTAATCGTGCATTAAACTTGTTTTATGCATGTGACATGCACCAAGTCTTTTTTCACATTTGCTACATTATTCTACCATGCTTCATTTGTTATGTTAATTGGTCTTTAATTGTTTTTGGTTTTGAAAAGAACAGAGAAGAGAAAAGAAAAGAAATGAAAAATGAAAATGTTAAACAAAGAAGTATGGGCGAGAGAGAGAGAGAGAGAGTGAGGGGTTTTCCTTTGACCAAGCCATTCCCTCATTTCATCATCTTCTTCATTTCTTTCACTCCTTCTCACACCATGGCTGCCTTCCAACTCCTCCCTCCTCAAACACCTCACAACACACCCCAAAACATATTAAAACTTCATCTCCCCTTCACTAAAAATATGCACAAGCTCACTACAAGCACTTTGGACCAAGAAAGTTTGGATTTTGAGCACTTGGGGCAACTCAAGAATTTTCTTGAGTTGCCAAATAAGGTAATTCCTTTACCATTAGTATTGTATTTCATTCACTTTAGCACCTATGTAAGTTTAGAAGTGATTAAGTGATGTTTAATGAGGTTTGAAAATTCCAAGTTAGGGTTTTGAGGAATTCTTGATTTAGATTGTGTAATTGAGATTAGTAGTGTAGGGTTCCTAGGCACTCTAACAAGGTTCTACAAGGCATCAACCATGCCCGATTCAAAATTAGCCGTGCCGAACAACCCTAACCAAGATCGTATACTAGAGATTATGCGAAAACCAGCAAGTTAAACATTTTAACTACAAGTGAAAGGGATTACAACGTTTGTAGATCCGGTCCTTCACTTCTAAAGTTCCGTGTTGACATCCCTTCGCTGCGATCATCGGGATCCTGAACTCTAGCGATGGTTTCTTCGGAGAAATGAGCGGGCTAGGTCATTGACTTCGAGGCCGAAGATGATCTACGTCGAGGAGACTCAAACTCAAGCTCCATCTTCACTAGGTCAAGAACTTTGTGAAGAGAACACCCTAAACTAAATGGCAAGTAGTAGAGGATGATGAAATAGGAAGTGGGTTCACTTTAGATTTGGATTTCTCACTCTAAATCTTCACTTGAAAATTTTTCTAGCAAGCTTTCTTCTTCTTGAAGAAGAAGAAAAGAATATGAATTAATTAAAAAAGAATAATCAAGTGAAGTCTATCATAATGCAACCATGGGTGAGTTAACCTTTGTAGAGACTAAACAAGAGTTTAAGTTAATGGTTAGGTTAATGAAAATCTCATGCAAAACAAAATGGTTAGACTTTGTCAAAGATGCTTGAAAGCTTCATGAAGCTTCAAGCAAAGACAAAGAAAACCACCATTTTGTTTTACCAAAACAAATAAAAATCTAAACCATTAACCTAAACACGGTGTAAGTCATACACACACCCAAGTTTGCATGTATCATCAATCATGATACAAACTAGTGCACAAACATATATCACATATACAACTTGTGCATATCAAGTGAGAAAATCAATCTTAAGTGAACAGATACTAGTTAATGTAAAATAATATATCAAATATATAATTATACATTAAATCATTAAATCAATACTTGATTTAATGATCCGGTCATATCGCATATAACCGACCAATATCAAGTGTATCAATATATCGAATCAACATTTGATTCGGTAACCCGGCTATATCTCATATAACCGTCCAATGATACAAATCGCGAGAATAGAATTCAGTATCACATACTGGTATTATTCTCGGTCCCGCACATATCTCGTATGCGCTCCTATTTCGTTTTGCTTGAGCCAGGAAACCTCTGTGTAGGACTCTAAAGACTCGTCAATACGCCGGCAGTAGGTGGTGATCATATCAATCACCCACAAGCCGCAAGCGGTCTGCTAAACGTAACGGCCACCTGGGTATTGAGCGATCAGAAGATCAACGAGCAAGCCTGCTCACACTCCTGCGAATCCAACCAGTAACACTTACCGTACAGTCCGGTCTGTTCGTCTGATATGTCGCATATCTCGCCTAGGGGTGGTAAACGTCAGACCCCAGCAGCTTGATAAGTCATGCCGATGTAAGGTCCATAAAAAGTATGAACCTACTGATAACACTTACCAGTAAATCAGTGCAACCCTGGCCAGGGATTTCCAGTTATGGTCAGTCGAGCATAGCGCAACATCAACCCCCAATACCGGGAGAGATGAATCCCCTCCTATCGCTCATTGCCTCCATGTGAATCGGGACTGTACCCAAAAACCACCTGTTTGCACGACTCAGTAGAGCCGTGGTAGGGTGGAAATCAAAGCACAGTGGGAGACACACAAGACTCTATGACGATCTCGGGTCAACACACTAAGCTGTACCAGTGTCACCAGAGAACTGCCATCTGACGTGAGGTATAATACCATCTGGGAGTTCTCGGCGAGTCCGTTCAGTGTACTCAGTCTCCACTGAGTGTTAGTTGTATGTATGCCCTAGAGGCCAGTATTGTACAGATGATGTATATTATATTGGATGCTTGGACATATATAGAGATGACTTTCTTGCTCGATATGATAGTATGCTATCTGGTTACTCTTTGTCTTAACATGTACACTTGTCTCTTTAAACTGTCTTATAGTTACATGTTGATAAAGCCCTTAGGATGTGTACTTGACTACCTGGACTGTGATGCAGATCATACTAGTGGGGACATGGTAGTCCATAAGTACATCCTTCAAGGTCCCTAGTCGTGGGTGTATCGAGACGGGGCATCGATATACCAGAGTAGACTAGCGTATACGCTTCTCGACCCATGAGATGGGCGATGGATGATCCCATATCCATTGATGTTTGACATCAGAGATGGTATACGGGTGTTCAGTGGAGACTGGGTACACTGGACGGACTCGCCGAGAACTCCCAGATGGTATTATACCTCACGTAAGATGGCAGTTCTCAGGTGACACTTGTACAGCTTAGTCTGTAGACCCGAGATCGTCATAGAGTCTTGTGTGATTCCCACTGTGCTTTGATCTCCACCTTACCACGTCCATGAGGGCGTGCAAAACGGTGGTCTTTGGGTACAGTCCCGAGTCACATGGAGGCAATGAGCGATAGGAGGGGTTTCGTCTCTCCCGGTATTGGGGGTTGATGTTGCGCTGTGCTCGATTGGCCGTAACAGGGAAGTCCCTGGCCAGGGCTGATCAGAGATTTGCTGGTAAGTGTTACCAGTAGTTTCTCGACCCGTTATGAGCCTCACATCAGCATGACTTATCGGTTATTGGGGTCTGACGTTTACCACCCCTAGACTTGATATGCGACATATCAGACGAACAGACCGGACTGTACGGTAAGTGTTACTGGTTGGATTCACAGGAGTGTGAGCGGGCTAGCTCGTTGATCTTCTGATCGCTCAATACCCGGATGGCCGTTACGTTTAGCAGACCGCTTGCGGCTTGTGGATGCTTGATATGATCATCATCTGCTACCGGCGTATTGACGAGTCTTTAGAGTCCTACACAGAGGTTTCCTGGCTCAAGCGAAACGAAATAGGAGCGCATATGAGATATGTGCAGGACCGAGAATAATGCGAGTATGTGAAACCGCATTTCATTCTCGCGATGCATGTTTCGATTGGTTATATTCGATATGACCTAGTTATCGAATCATTGATTCGATAAATCGATACATTGGATTCTAGTCGGTTATGTGCGACATGACCGGATCATTGAATCAAATGTTGATTTAATGATTTAATGTAAAATTATATATTTGATATATTACTTTGCATTAACTAGTATTGGTTCACTTTAAATGGATTTTCTCACTTGATGTACATGTTGTATATGTGATATACTTTTGTGCACATCTTTGTATCATGTTTGATGATGCATGTTCTTTGGTTTTGTGTTAAGACTTAAACCATGGTTATGATAATAGTTAGGGTTTTTATTTATTTACTTATTTATTTATCTCTTCCTTTTTGATAAATAAATAAATGATAACAAAATGGTTTCTTGCATGAAGCTTGATGAGGCTTTGACTAAAGTGACCATTTTGTCATCATCCTTAACCCTAACCATTCTCATTTGACCATGGTTTATTCTCTACACTTAACCTAGGTTAGAAGATGATAAGTATTGATTTTATTATTCTTTTTACTTAACACTTATCATATTCTAGCTTCATCTTCTCCTTCTTCTTCAAGAAAGAAAACTAGATGCCATCAATGGCATCTTGAGTTCCAAAGTGAGAAATCCAATTCTAAAGTGAACCCACCTTCTATTTCTTCACCCTCTATCTCTTGCCAAGTTGTTTTGGGTGTTTTCTTCACAAGTTTCTCAACTTGGTGAAGTTGGAGCTTGAACTTGTGCAACCTCGACGTAGATCATCTTCGGCACGAAGCCGACGACCTATTCCGCTCATTTCTTCGATGAAGCCGATGCGAGAGTCCGAGATCCAACTAGGACAGCGAGAGGACGCCTACGTGGAGCTTAGGAAGTGGAGAAACGGATCTACAAAGGTTGTAGTCTCTCTCCTTTAGTTAAAGTGTTAACTAGTTTAATGTATCGCCTAGAAATCTAGCCGACGATCCGTATTAGGGTTTCTTGGCACCCATAAAATTTTAAATTGGCATGATCGATGCCTTGTGAGACCTCTATAGTATGCCTAGGAACCCTACACTGAGCACCCGCATACCGTCTCTGATGTCAAACACCAATGGATATAGGATCATCCATCGCTTATCACATGGGTTGAGAAGATATACGCTAGTCTACTCTGGAATATCGATGCCCCGTCTCGATATTCCCACGACTAGGAACATTGAAGGATGCACTCATTGACTACCCAGGCCCTACTAGTATGATCTGCATCACAGTCCTGGAAGTCGAGTACACATCCTAAGGGCTTTATCAACATGTAATAGAGAGACAGTAAGTATACATATTAAGATAAAGAGCAACCAGATAGCGTACTATCATGTCGAGCAAGAAAGTCCTACATATATATGTCCCAGCATCCACTACAATGTACATCTCATGTACAGTAATGGTCTTTAGGGCATATATATAACTAACAATCTCCCACTTGCACTAGAGCCATCCGTAATAGTGGTTGCAGTATCTCATACTCAACCATCCCATAAAAGTCTCTCTCTGGGAAAAGGCCTTTGTGAGTGGATCCGCCGTGTTGTCCTCTGAGTCTACTCTCCTAACCTCGATCGCCCTGGAGATCAACTATCTCCATGATCAGGTAATGCTGCCTCAGAATATGTCTGGGTCACTGATGGGACCGGGGTTCCTGGGCCAAAGCCACACTTCCATTGTCACACAATGGTAGGAACCTAGTTCATCTCAAGAACTAATATACACCCAAACTGCCTCTTTGGTAGTATCTTTTATAGCGATGTCACCAGCCTTTATTGTCTAGTCTGCCACGGTATCTAGCTTGGAACTTTTCCAACATACAGTCCCTCTACTGAGGGTAAAGACAATGCCTGTGACTGACATTCAGTCAACCTTATCACCCTGGAAGCTGTCCAGTGATTCTCCCCAGGATCGATTGATACAAACTCACTATATCTAGTGAGAATGCTAATATCCATTTAGATCTATCTCATAGATCCAAAACTTAGGATTTAGGAGGTATCACCTTTATCCTATTTGGAGAATCCTTGTGATAAGAGGAGATTAACCGTGCGTAGCATAGGAAACTCTTTTCCCATCAAGAGTATGTTGTCCACGTACAATACGAGGATCACCACCTTACTCTCTACTACCTTTTTGTATGTACAAGGTTCATCTACTATTTTGATAAAGTCAAACTCTTTGACTACCACATCAAAACAGACGTTCCAACTCCGCGATGCCTGCTTTATTCTGTAAAGCAACTTGCACACGTTTTCGCTGCTCCCACTGTCTACGAAGCCCTCTGGCTGTGTACTTATAGACGCTCTCTTCTAAATCAATATTTAGAAAAGCAGTTGTTCCCCCAATCTGAGCAAGGCTCATTTGAATTTTGAAAATTCAAATTTTCTGAAGCAACGCTTCAAATTCCGTGCGTTGCGCAGTGCGCAAGCGGTCCACAGTGCGACACGTGTCTGCGCAGTTGCGCAAGCGCACCGCTGCGCGACACGTGTTTGTGCAGTTGCGCAGGCACTGTTGCGCAAGTGCACACCTGCGCGACACGTGTCTGCGCAGTTGCGCACACACTGTTGCGCAAGAACACTGCTGCGCGACACGTGTCTGCGCAGTTGCGCAAGCACTGTTGCGCAAGGGGATTACTGCGCGACACGTGTCTGCGCAGTTGCGCAAGCACCGTTGCGCAAGCCTTACTGCGCGACACGTGTCTGCGCAGTTGCGCAAGCACCGTTACGCAAGCTTTCCACTGCGCGACACGTGTCATTCAGTGTGGAGTTGCGCAGAAACAGAATGAAAATTTGATGAAATCTTTTCTGTTCTTTCCAAAACCAGAAGATTTTCTTCTGCCTTTGGATCAAAGATCCAATGGTGGGAAAATTCCCAAAATCATTCAGGAAAGATTTTGTTAACAAATTAAACAAATTTGTGAGCACTATAAATAAGACCCCAGGCCTCATTCAAAAGGGAGGAAAAATCAAGAAGAAGAATCAACTTCTGGCATAAAAAAAAAGAGAAAGAACTCTGGAAGATTAATCAAGAACAAAAAAAAAAGAGAAAAAGGTAAAAACTTCTTTTGAAGAAGAGAAAAATCTCTGAAGAACAGAAGATAAAAAAAAAATGAAGGAATAATAAATAATGCCTTGCACTTGATATGAACCCTTGGTTCTGTAAAATCAGGGAAAACAAGAAGAACTTGTTTTCCTTTGATCCAAATTTAGATCAAAAGTGCTATGCACTTTTGTTCTTAAATCTGGAAAATTCTTGAGTTTCTGCACAAGTGCAACTCATTATTTAAAAGGGCCTGGCCTAAATCAAATCACAAAAATAATAAAAGGGCAGAGCCCTGTTTGAAAAATTCTTGAGGGCCTGGCCCAAATCAAATCACAAAAATAATAAAAGGGCAGAGCCTGTTTGAAAAATTCTTGAGGGCCTGGCCCAAATCAAATCATAAAAAAAATAATAAAAGGGCAGAGCCCTGTTTGGAAAATTCTTGAGGGCCTGACCCAAATCAAATTGCAAAAATAATAAAGGGGCAGAGCCCTGTTTGGATTAGTCAGGCAAAGCTTAAAATAAATAAATAAAAAATTGGACTTAACCCAATCCTGGCTGTAAGTCCTTAAAATTAAATTGATTGAGCAAAATGGCTCCCCTAAACCAATTCACGACCGGTTCGAGGGTACATCTCCGAACTCCTTTGACATCCCTCGTTGTAATTCCTCAACGACGTCAAAGAGGTGACGGGTCCCAACGACCACTTAACTAATAGCGGACCGAAACGTCCCTAAACTAATATCGGACCGAAACGTCCTTAAACTAATATCGGACCGAAACGTCCCTAAACTAATGTGGGACCGAAACGTCCTTAAACTAATATCGGACCGGAACGTCCCAAAACTAATATCGGACCGGAACGTCCCTAAACTAATGATGGACCACCACGTCCCTAAACTGGCACAATAGGGCCCAAACGCTCTTTTGTTGGATCTAAACGGTCCCGTCTAAGTTGATCTTAACCCCAAATACGGTTAACGTGTCCTTAGATATTCAAATAAATGATAAAACTCCAAATAAACTTTGGTTCAAGGGTACATCTCTGAACTCCTCAGACGCCTGTCGTTGTAATCCCTCAACGACGTCAGAGAGGTGACGAGTCCCGACGGCCGGATAATTAAATCAATCACTACGTTAAGTTGATCTTAGTCTAAAACAGGACTAATGTATCCTTAACGAATGTTTAAGTTGATCTTAGCCGCAACGCGACTAATGCATCCTTAAACTAAAAACACCAAACCCAAATCTAAGTAAATGCGGATTTGGACTAATCCACGTCCTACGGGCGACGGCATTACTCAGTCTCCGTATACAATCCACGGGCAACCACAAACAAAACAAACACACACGACACGAAGTGAAATTCTGGAGAAGGAGAAAGTTGCTACCGCGATGCGGTAGCGTAATTAACTGCAGGGGCTTGCGCCTGCAGGGAAGAGCGTCCCCACAATCAAAAAAACCCCTCACCCTGAGGGGGAATCTGACGAAGTCTGCTATATCGGCCGCATCCGTCTAAACCTCCGATACACGGTGCCATAAATCAACTTGGCATCTTCGGAGAGGTGGACGGATAAAACCAAACAGCATCTGCCCCGAACCTCAGGCAACGGACGCGAAGTCCGGGCCGCCGTTCGGAGGGGAACAGATTCTGGCACGCCCGGTGGGACCTTTTCCTCTTTCCACTCCACACTTCGTGTGTCGTCTTCGCGAACCAATCGCGGTTTGTTAAATGGTTGTCTTCGGATTTCAAGTTGCTAAGATTTGGTCTTTTGTCTGGCGCAGAATTCGAGATTCAATGGCCTCCAATTGCACCAGCTGCTCGAAATGCCACTGCAACAGACGCTCCACTTCACCGGGAGGGGTGACGTATGGGCCCCAAGCGGCTTCTTTCCTTACTCTGCCGGTAGGCCAGGTGACCCAGGCCACCCCCAGCCTGTTTTTCGGGACCATGGTCCCACCTACAAGCTTCTCTATGCCGATATCCGTACCGGAAGCGAACAAGAAGTCGGTGTTCGACCGGCTCACTACTACCACGACCCCTGTCAACGGGTCGCCCGCTACTGAGCCGACAGCCTCCGTTTTCACCAGGCTAGGTCAGAACTATAAAGTGGCTATCCCAAAGAGGGCAACGGCTGCTGCTTTGGAGGTCGTTAAAGCGGCTTCTCCCATCAGAGAGTCGGTCTTCACAAGATTGACGGCTCCCAATCCTCCCCCCGCCGGTCAAAAGGCATCAGTCTTCGATAGGCTGACATCGGCAGTTACCCCACACTCAAACAGGGGGCAACAAGAAACTATCTCGATTTCTGCGCCAGTCCCAACGGCTCGTCGTGCGCGACGTCGCCATTGGCGACGAGTGAGAAAAGCAGGGGGCAACTCTCCCTCAGGGCTAACCCCACCTGCTCCAGTGGTGGAGGTCAACGCTGCTGTTCCAACTGGGAACAGCTTTGAATTGCTGAGAAAGGTGAGAAAGAACTCTCCAATTGCTACGTTGAAAAGATCTCCTCCACCTGCGGAGAGAGTTCCAGAAACAAAACAAGAACAGCCCCCTCAACGGCTATCCTCAAAAGTTTATAAAGTATGGCGGAGGGTTCAAGACTCCGTGATCGATCCAGACTACTTGCGTCACCAGAAAAAGGCGAAGGTGGAAAATAACAAAAACTGCCCTATTAAACAGCAGGGGGTGACAGTTGCTAGGATGCCCACTCTAACGGCTCCTTTAACCTCGATGGCCCACAAAAGGAGGAGGCCAGGGAAAGCTCCCGCGCCAGCGGCAAAGTTTGAAAGCGGTGAACCTAAACGCCCCAAGTCAGGGGGCATAATTGTTCATACGGTTTATATGGCTTCTGGAAAAGAAGAAAGCCGTACATCTACGGGTCACCGACCGCTCACCCGATCAGTGACCAAGGCTCAGGAGCAGCAACAAAAGCTCCAGGAGATGATGACCATAATGGCGGCACTCACTGGGCCAAAAGAAACCCCGGAAACATCCTCAGAAGAACGTCAAGAACAAGAAACGGACGCCGAATTCCTTCGGCGCGTGCTAGAGAAGAAAGATAAAGAGGCTGCGGAACAGGCAGCCAACATAAAGAAAATGGCCCTCCTGTTCCAGGATATGGTGGGTATGATGATTCAACCAGATCCACCTGCTGGGGATCCCCCGATCATTCTTGAAGATGATAGGGGAGAAACATCGAATCCTCCACCGGCTCTATCCGCCGCTAAAGAGGATACCATATCAAAAGCTGATTTGGATGAATATATTGCCCAACAAATACGGGTGCATCAGGCAACTGAAGCAGCCGGTCAGATCGTGAAAACGGGGCGGCCATATCCGGGCTGGTATGACCAAATCAAGTACCCGTCGGGTTACACGATTCCCAAGTTTCATGTTTACAAAGGGACCGGCAATCCCCATCAACATGTTGCCCAGTTCAGGGCGCTTTGCGATAATACGGGCGGCGACGACAAGTTGTTACTTCGCCAGTTTGTTGGAAGCTTATCAGACACGGCGTTTGAATGGTATTCTGAGCTTCCCAATGACTCTATTAAAACCTTTGCGGAGATGGAACTGCTCTTCACCCAACGTTTTGCAAGTGCCAGTGAGCGTACCCCGATGACGGCACTGATCAATGCCAGAGTAAAACCCGGCGAGACATGGGTTCAGTACGCTATACGGTGGCGAAATCTATGGTCGAAGTGCGAACAGCGCATAGAAGAAGCTCCAGCGGTGGGAATGTTTGTTGGAACACTCGATCCACAAGCAACCATTTCACAGTTTATGATGTTCTTCAAGCCGACTTCCTTCCAGGCTTTGATCGACAAATTAGCGCAGATGGACCAGATGGGCCATAAACCCCCTCTCCCGAAACCGGACTCCAGAAACGACAAAGGAAAGGGAAAAGCGATCATTGTCGCTAATGCCCAACAACAACCGAGCGACTCAAAGCCGGTCGCTCGTCCAAACAATACACACCCATACGTACCCCTTGAGGACCGGATGGGACGCCCTTACTCTTTCCCCCGCGATAAAACAAGGAGGTTATTCGAGCTGGCGTTGCACAACAGACTCATAAATCTGCCAGATCCAAAACGTCCGTTGCAACCGAACGACGCCAACGAGCCCAATTACTGCCCTTATCATCGAGTGCTAGGCCATCCGATTGAGGATTGCTACGTTTTCAAGAATTGGCTTGAGAACCAGTACCGTCAGGGCAAATTTGCGCTATCTGACAAATGGAAGGTGAATCCTCCGCAGCCCCACACCTCTAAGGGGACGAATACGCCGGGGGCAACATGCTCTGTTATAGAAGAAACTCCCTGGGAGGTTGTATTATCAGCCAAAACGAGGAGAATGCTAAATGATCTTCAGACTTGTCCAGCGGTCAAGTGGAAGAACCCCTTGGAACCGCAGGTTATTGAAGGGATGTTGAAGCCACGACCGATTCCGAAGACCGATGGTGGCAGTTCAAGCGCTCATAGTCAGCCGTCAAAATCTTCGAAAAAGAAGAAGAAGAAATCTAAGAAACCCGTTAAGCCTGGTGACAAGCGCACGGACTTACAAAAGCAAATCGATGCGCTGGATGAGTACAACCAAAAGGCGCGGACTCCCATTACGCTCCAAGATTTCCTTGATCACGTCTTCCAAAAAGAAGATGAGGGAGAAAGTTCATCGGATGAATCCGGGGAATATGTGGCGAGCTGTCATATGATCTCCCATTCGACCACGAACGATGAAGGGACTCCTGGCACTGAAGCGCTGGGGGCAAATGCCGAATCAAGAGCCTCAGGGTTATCAGTTGAAATGATTAGCGCGTTTCTTAATGAAGCTCGGTTGAAAAGTAAAGCTGATCAAGAACGCGAGACGGCTATATTCGAAAGAGCCAAGCGCCAGCGACTTGAGGAAAGAGCTGAGGTGATCCCGCTGGAGCAAAATGCCTCCACCGCTGACAAAGGCCAGTTCAAGATAAAAAAGAGGTTTGCTAAGGCCATATCGATGGGCATGAAGCTACCACCCTCTGAAGAAAAAGTTACTGACGTGGTAGAAATGCACCCCTCTTATTGCTTATATCATCAGAAGGTCTCGCATCCCACCCAAGATTGCAAAGCTTTCGATAAGTGGTGGCAAGGATACGTCGCTAATCGACAACGCTTTAAACGGGAAAAGCGTAAAATTCGTCGGGAACAAAGAAACACGACCAAAGAACTTGAAAGAACTGCCAACAATTGTCACATGATTAACACCACCAGGTCACAAGTGCCTACATTTGGGAGCGATTCCGATGAGGAGCTAGAGCTTGGCCCCCTCTTCAAAGAATCCATTTCGGGAAAAGAAGAAGAACTGAAGGCTTGCGAAAATATACAGCTACGCAATCGGACGCTACCTGAAAAGAATTTCGGACCCTTAAACAAGAAAAACAAAGGGAAAGAGAAGGTCTCTGAAGACATCGCTTTGGATGACCAGGTCGCAGAAGAGTTAACCGCCAAGAATCCCCCAAAGAGGAATAAAGTAGATTACAATGTCTTGGCGCATCTGAGGAAGCTACCCTCACAACTCAGCATTCTCGATGCCCTATTGCTATCAAAAGAGGTGAGGGATTCTTTGATTAAGGCCCTACAAGATCCGGACCAGTTCCAAGCCTTCCTAGCCGAACAAAAGATGAAGGATGAATTGGAAGAGGTGCACACAGCCGACGTTGCTTTTGGTGATGAAGACCTTCTCCACGGGACGTGTGAACACAATCGCCCCCTTTATGTCTCAGGATACTGCCATGACATAAAGATAGGAAAAATCTTGGTCGATAACGGATCGTCTGTCAATTTACTCAATGTGCGAGTGTTAAAGGAGGTTTGCATGAGTGTCCAACACCTCGCCCGGGACAAAATCACCATCTCCGGTTTCGACTCTCAATCCTCAAAGACTCTTGGATCTGTGATATTGACGCTACGCTTCGGGTTGCTCGTCACAGACATCAAATTCCATGTTATAGACGCCAAGACGTGCTACAATGCTCTGCTCGGCCGACCATGGCTACACGAGTACAATATCATCCCTTCTACACAGCATCAGTGCATGAAGTATTCTAGGGATGGCCTCGAGTACACAGTGGCAGGAGAGTTGAATCCGTTTTCCGTAAACGAAGTTCGCAAGTATGAAGATGCCAAATACTTCTTACCGAGTTTCGAAGACACGGAAAGGTGTCACAAACCGGAGAACAAAACTAACGCAACCATCCCTGTCTTCGGCAGTGACACCGAGGAGGAGGAGGATATAATTTATTCAGGTCCATCCCAATCCACCAGGCCAAGACCATCCGTTCCTTCACTAATCTTCGGCAGTGATTCAGAGGATGAAGTTCATGCTGTATTCCCTGCTCGGCCTGCAATACGGGTTTCCGCTGATGAAGAGCGAAGTCTGCAGATAACCATGGTGCCCCTTAAACATTACAAAGAACTGGATGCACTCGACGCCAACAGCGTAGAAGAATTGCACACATTCTATATTCCTCCTGGACGAAAAGGCGAGAAGGCAATCCTATTCTACCGTTCTGAAGAAAACAAGGTGGAAAAAGAAATTTGGCATGGCACAGATCCCACGCTCGATGGGCTTCAGCCTATTCGTCTTCCCAGATATTATACCGAAGGTTTGAAGAAACTGCTGAAACGCCAGGGGATGTCCTTCACACAGACCGTTAGAAAAGACAAATTCTATGACAAGGTCTGGAACGTTCCCAGGACTCAATGCAAACTGCCTAATGGGAGAACGGAAACAAAAGGGCTTGGGTACATCCGGCCAAAGAAACGGGAGCTAGTAAACAGCTGTTATGCCATGTATGACTTCGATGAAGAGGCGGACGCTCAATGGGAGGACGCTAATCCAGAATCAGCAAAAATTCCTGACACAAAACCGCCCAGTCCATCATCTAAAGACCAGGTGAGCAAACTTATAAAGGATGCGAGTCAAAAAGCCCGAGATGATCACGATCGTGAAATGGCAATCTATGAGAAAGCCAAGACACAGCGTTTCCTTCGACAGGCAGTAAAGAACGAAGATGCTGCCCCACGTCAGCCTGCTACAAAAAGGGTTCGACGCGAAAGCAAAAACAGGTCGAATGGCCGAAAAGGTGCTCGACAACCACAAAGCAGAGCTAAGAAGCCACGCATCCGAGAGGCGAGCGTTATTGACCTAGCCCTCATGAAGAAAATGGGTCGACCATACTCATTTCCTCGGAACAAAACAAGGAAAATACTTGATCTTGCTCTAAAACATCAAATGCTTACACTGCCAAAGTCTAAACACCCTGAGCAAGCAGGCGAAGTCTCCAACCCAAATTATTGCTCTTACCATCGAGTAGTAGGGCATCCGCTTGAAGATTGTTTTACCTTTAATAATTGGGTTGAGGACCAATATCAGCTTGGCAAATTTGCGTTGTCTGACAGTTGGAGGGTAGCGCCGCCGCAAAAGCACGAACCCGAAAACACAAGGATAGAACCAACTCCGCATTGGGATTGGCAGAAAATTCGCACCTGCCATGTGATAACAATATTAAAAGAAAGGTCCGAGGACATGAACAACCTCCCTTGGTGCTTTGAAAGCGGCAGCGATGAGGTAATCTCAGAATTTCCCCCAGCTCCGAAAGAACTGGAGGATGGAATCCATACCACTGCAGATAATCTCAAGAAAATTGAGTTGGGGACGGCAAATGACCCGCGACCGACATTCATCAGCGAGCTGCTATCTGAAGAAAAGGTGGCTGCATTAAAGGATGTGCTTTTACAGCACAAAGATTGCTTTGCGTGGAACTATTCCGAAATGCCGGGACTAGATCCAGAAATTGCTGTACACAAATTGGCGATATCCCCGGACATCAAGCCGGTCAAACAAGCGCCGAGAAGAATGCGACTCGAGCTTGAGATGAGCATCAACGCCGAAGTCAAAAAGCTGATAGACTCTGGCTTCATCCAGGAAGTTCAATACCCTGAATGGATTGCCAACATCGTCCCAGTGATGAAGAAAAATGGGACGGTGCATATATGCGTGGATTTTCGGGATCTTAATAAAGCCTGCCCAAAAGATGATTTCCCAGTGCCAGTCACCGAACTGATGATAGACAACACATCCACCCATGAGGTTTTCTCCTTTATGGACGGCTCATCGGGGTATAATCAAATAAAAATGCATCCGGAAGACCAGAAGCACACAGCCTTCAGGACTCCTCTTGGTATATTTTGTTATAAAGTGATGCCCTTCGGTTTGAAGAACGCCGGTGCTACTTATCAGAGGGCCATGACAAAGATCTTCGACGACCTTATACACGAAATCGTCGAATGCTATATCGACGATCTCGTGGTTAAGAGCAAATCATACGAAGAACACCTCGAGCATTTGGAGACCGTGTTTCAACGCCTTCGGCAATACAACTTGAAGATGAATCCTCTTAAATGTGCGTTCGGGGTGTCCTCGGGCAAGTTCCTGGGATTTGTTGTTCGACACCGAGGTATTGAAATAGATCCGTCAAAGATTAAAGCGATCATGGAAATGCCTCCGCCGAGGACTCTCAAACAGCTGCGGTCTCTCCAAGGGAAACTCGCATATATACGGCGATTTATAGCCAACCTTTCAGGAAAGTGCCGTCCCTATAGTCACCTGATGAAGAAGGGAACCTCATTCGTTTGGGATCAAAAATGCCAAGGCGCACTGGATGAGATCAAGCAATACCTGCAGAACCCGCCGGTGTTGGCTGCTCCGTTTAAGGGGAAACCTCTTATTCTTTATACAACCGCCCTCGAAGGTTCCTTAGACGCATTATGGGCGCAAGAGAACGATCAAGGGAAAGAAAGAGCACTCTATTACTTAAGTCGAGTTCTGCTGGGGGCAGAAAGCAACTACTCTCCCATTGAAAAACACTGCCTGGCGTTGATCTTCGCAATAACAAAGCTTAGACATTACGCATTGGCGCATGAGGTCCGTCTCATTTCAAAGGTGGACCCCCTTAAATACTTAATGTCAAAGGCCATATTGACGGGACGACTCGCTAAATGGGCCCTACTCTTGATGGAGTTTTCGATCACGTATCAACCTCTCAAAGCAGTGAAAGGCCAGGCCATCGCCGACTTCCTCGCTGAACATCCCATACCCGCCGATTCTCCTTTAAATTGCGATCTTCCAGACGAACATGCGTTTGATGCAATCGACGGTGGTGATACCCGATGGGAACTCTATTTTGATGGTGCATCTTCCATGAAGAAACGCAAACAAAACACCCCTATAATCAAATCGGGGGTAGGCCTCATCTTTGTAACTCCACAAGGAGGGATAATGCGCTTCGCATTCTCCTTAACAGAGTCGAGGACAAACAATGAAGCTGAATATGAAGCCTTGATAGCAGGTCTTGAGATCGCCATCGACATGGGAATTGAAAATCTCCTCATATACTGGGATTCTCAACTGGTCGTTAGTCAAGTAAACGGCGACTACCAGACGTGCAAGCCGGAGTTGGTGAAGTACGGCGAAAAGGTGCAACGATTGTTGACCCAAATTCCTTCCTACACTTTGGAAAACATACCGCGCGCGGAAAATAGCAAGGCAGACGCATTGGCCAAACTTGCTAAAGAACTGGCTGACGAGAATCTCGATAACGTCGGAATCATGGTACAAAGCCGTCGGGTGCTTGCCCCAGCAGAAATATCTCGGGAATCATCCGAAGAAAAAGGAGCAAACGAGCAGACTACCCTGCAAGTAAAAGATTGGGAAAATACTGAGGATTGGAGAGAAGTCTTCATAGATTACTTCAAGTCCCACCGACTGCCTGAAGAAGCGTCCACAAGACATCAGCTCATGAAACGAGCTCTGTCTTTCGCCTTCGTCAATGATACTCTGTACAAAAGGTCATTTGATTCTCTGTGGCTGAGATGCTTAGGACCTGACGAAGCGAAAAGTGTCGTCCAGGAAGTTCATGACGGACTCTGCGGTTCTCACCAAGCAGGCCCAAAGATGAAGTTGAAGATCAAACGGATGGGCTACTATTGGCCCACAATGATCCATGACTGCATCGAATATGCGAAGCAATGCCACTCATGCCAAATTCATGGGGACTTCATCCACCAGCACCCAAATCCACTACATCCAACGGTGGCTAGCTGGCCATTCGAAATGTGGGGGACTGACATAGTCGGCCCCATCGAACCAGCATCGTCAAAGGGACATCGTTTCATATTGGCGACGACTGATTACTTCTCCAAATGGGCAGAAGCGGTACCGTTGAGGGAAGTAAAAACGGAGAACATCCTCCATTTTTTCAGAACGCATGTCATATACCGGTTTGGAACCCCGAGAAGAATCATCTCTGATAATGGGCCAGCCTACCGAAGTCATAAAATTAGCCGCTTCGCACAGCAGCACAATATAGACTGGAGATATTCCTCAGTTTATAATCCACGAGCTAACGGTCTAGCTGAGGCCTTCAACAAGACCTTGACAAAGATCATGAAGAAAACAGTGTCACGAAATAAGAGAGATTGGCACGAAAGATTGCAAGAGGCTCTTTGGGCGTATCGAACTACATTTAAAACGGCCACAAACACAACGCCATACGCGTTGGTATTTGGGACGGAAGCAGTACTCCCTCTCGAGATAGAATTACCCTCTCTACGAGTGGCAGTCCACTACGAGCTGACAGACGAAGAAAATGCTCACCTTCGGTTTGAAGAGCTTGACGCCCTTGATGAAACCCGGCTTCTAGCACAGCAAAATCTGGAAGCCTATAAAGCGAAGATGACGCGCTCATATGAAAGATTGAGCCGGCCGAGGACATTCCACCAAGGCGAACTCGTGTTAGTGGTCAAAAGGCCCATGATCCCCAATCGCGCCAAGCGGGGAAAGTTTGAGCCAAACTATGAAGGACCGTACATCATTGATAAGGTCTACCAGGGTGGGGCCTATCTACTCATGGACATGCACGGTGAAAGGCCTTTCAGGCCAATAAACGGTCGCTTCCTAAAGAAATACTACGCTTAATGAGCCACAGCCTAGGTCAATGGTAGATGACGACGACTATGTCCGCTCACTATCTTCCTAAGCTCAAGCTTTATAAGCAGTAGCCGGCCTTCTCAATGCCGGACCGAAATGTCCTTAAACTAATAGCAGACCGAACGTCTTTAAACCACTACCGCAGCATCTTTAGGCTAACGAGATATTAAAAAAAAAACATATAAAAATAAAATAAATAAAAAAAAAACGGTATGTCCATAAGCAAAAAGGGGCACGGATGAAAACCCGAAAGGGCTCCGTGAGTAAAAACAGCAGGGCTACCGGCGAGTGTTCGTGAAAACCCGAAAGGGCGCGACCTCGTAAAAAAAAAAAAAAAAAAAAGCGGTACGTCCATAAGCAAAATGGGCACGGATGAAAACCCGAAAGGGCTCCGTGAGTAAAAACAGCAGGGCTACCGGCGAGTGTTCGTGAAAACCCGAAAGGACGCAACCTCGTTAAAGGACACTTATAGGGTCCTCTCGACCTTGTAAGGAGAAACCACCTGCGTGAGATCCTTACGACTCACAAGGGATTAACACACTTAGGAGTCCTCATGATTCCTAAGGAGAAAACACGCTTGCGAGATCCTCACGACTCGTAAGGAGAACTCTCTTATGGGACCCTCACGGCTCATAGGATTTGAAAGTCTTAAGTCACAGAGACCTAAACCTGGGCTTAAGCAAACCCCCACAAACTTCTAATGGTGCCCTACAAGTGGTTCAACATTGACCCTTGTATACAATCCACGGGCGCGAATAAACGTTTCCCCAACCAAGGTCCATCCGTGACTGGGGATATGTTCGCATAACCCTTGTAAGTCCTCTCGATTTACAAGAAGAAAACCCTCTTGTAGGATCCTTACGACTTATAGAGGAACAAAACACTTAGGAACCCTCACGATTCCTAAGGAGAAAATACACCTACAAGATCCTCACGACTTGTAGGGAGAAATACCTTTATGAGACCCTTAAGGCTCATGAAGTAAAAAGCCTTAGCCGACAGGACCCTAACCCTGGTCGCTAAGCCTCCTTTGTTCGACAACGACAAAGGCAAATGATGATTCGCTCCTGGTAATATCCCAGTTGTAGCGGTGCTGATGCCGAAATCGGTGTCCAATTTCAGGTTTACAGCGAAAAGCCAGTAGGCTGCACATGCATACGAAATAGCCGAAATGATGGGGGCGACTTGCGATAAAAAGCAGCAAGTAAAAATGTATGCATGCTAAATAGCCGAAATGATTGGGCAACTCGCAATAAAAAGCAGCGAGTAAAAATAAAATAAATAGCCGAAATGATGGGGCACCGCGAAAAATGGCCGAAATGATTGGGCAATCGCGACCTTCACGATATAAAAGCTGAAATGATAGAGCATCGCGGAAATAGAATAAAATAAAAAGAAGAAATGATAAAACTTTGGCCCTACAGTTAAAGATCACATCGATCCCTGTATACAATCCAAGGGCGCAAACAAAGAAAGAAACCATACTTCCCCAGCGGATTCCGTCAAACGACGAAGCCAAACCTCAACGGTTCATTTCAACCGAAGAAGCCAATGACTTCAACAAAAACTTCTCAACTCACGGATACAAACACTCCTTGACGAGAGCCTTCTGATCCGCGTCGACTTGCAGAGCCACCAGCGCCTCCATGGGAACCATCGACTCGTTTCAAACCCCAAGGACACAAATAATCCTTGGTGCTTGGGAAACAAATAATCCCTCGCAAAACTTCTCAACTCACGGATACAAACACTCCTTGACGAGAGCCTTCTGATCCGCGTCGACTTGCAGAGCCACCAGCGCCTCCGTGGGAACCATCGACTCGTTTCAAACCCCAAGGACACAAATAATCCTTGGCGCTTGGGAAACAAATAATCCCTCGCAAAACTTCTCAACTCACGGATACAAACACTCCTTGACGAGAGCCTTCTGATCCGCGTCGACTCGCAGAGCCACCAGTGCCTCCGTGGGAACCATCGACTCGTTTCAAACCCCAAGGACACAAATAATCCTTGGCGCTTGGGAAACAAATAATCCCTCGCAAAACTTCTCAACTCACGGATACAAACACTCCTTGACGAGAGCCTTCTGATCCGCGTCGACTCGCAGAGCCACCAGCGCCTCCGTGAGAGCCATCGACTCGTTTCAAACCCCAAGGACACAAATAATCCTTGGCGCTTGGGAAACAAATAATCCCTCGCAAAACTTCTCAACTCACGGATACAAACACGCCGTGACGAGAGCTTCTTTGACTCACATCTCGGGCAGTAAGGATTCAAAAACTTGCTTCCTGAACAATGGGACCCTGCAAGTCAATCCTAAATAGTCTCTTGCATACTATTCACGGGTCTCACTCTCTGAAGTCGATTCTCGACAAAGAGGGAAACAACCGCTTACGAGCCCTCTCGACTCGTAAGAGGGCAATGGGATCCTGCAAGTCAATCCTAGATGGTCTCTTGCATACTATTCACGGGTCTCACTCTCTGAAGTCGATTCTCGACAAAGAGGGAAACAACCGCTTGCGAGCCCTCTCGACTCGTAAGAGGGAGAAATTCTCTTATAGGATCCTTTCGACTTATGAGAGAAAACCACACTTGGGAATCCTCACGGTTCCTAAGGAGAAAATCCACTTACGAGATCCTCTCGATCCGTAGGGAGAAAAGTCTCTATGAGACCCTCACGGCTCATAGAGTTGAAAAGCCTCAGGCGGCAGACCTGAACCTGCAACCTAAGCCATCGCTACCTCTCGGGGAAGTTAAGTCGCCCGCCGATCAGGTTCATCGAAAACACCATAACAAAAAGGGAAAAAGGCGAAGAAATGACACAAGACATTACAAAATGCGTATCTTTTATTCATAAATATTGATCGGGTACAGGATACATTGTACTAAAGAATAAAAAAAAAATATACATATATTTTACAAGTACAAATGATACAAAGAGAAATTACTGGGAAGGAAGCGTCTTGCATAGATTTAGCAATTGCTCACATACTTCCTTCCACGTCTTCTCTTGGTCGGCTGCCACCGCCAGCTCTGCCTCCACTTGGGCTCGTTGCTGCAAGACCGACGCGAGCTGCTCCCTGACGACCTGATATGCAGCTTCCCGACTTGGGATATTGCGCTCAGCTACGTCAAGTTTCCGCTTCAAATTCAGCCCATGGGAAATACGCTCCAAGAGACCCTCGAAGATAGTCTTCACTTGGGCAGCATTTGCCTCAGCCTCAGCGCGCAGATGAGCCATTTCGTTTGAGGTCTTTTGTCATTCCCTTAGTCTTGAAGCTGCTTCTTGTTCCAGGTGGCGGAAGTGCGAAGTGCTTTGCTCGAGCCAAGTTGTGCGTTGGGTGCTCAGAGCTAAAACTTCAGGAGAAGGACGCGTCGACTCCAGCCGATTTAGACAAGCCTCGATCCCCCTGCAGTGGTTAACCCAAGATTCGACGACGCCTTCGTTATGAAAATTTACGAGCGCCGCCAACATTGGATTAACCTCCATAGCGAAATCCACGGCAGAAGGGAGAGCGTCCATATTGAGCTCTTCAATGTACCCGTTCAGCATGCCCAAACTCATCGCAGCACCCTTGGAAGACGGACGTCTCAAGAAAGGGCCTGCCGGTGAAAGGACGCGAGCCTCAAAGGGGACCGGAGCCGGAACAATAGCTGCAAAATAAAACATGGTCAAACGATGGTTCGAGAGATGTTGAAGGGTTACCAAAAAGAAATTTACTATACCAGCTGCAACGGATGGCAAAGCCGGAAGGGCCGGCAGCGCGACGGGTCTTACATCCCCTCCTTCGATTTGTGGCACTGCAATAAGGAAAAGGAAAAGTCAAAGAACCATCCCATTGCTAAAAAGGGGAAAATAAAGACATTGTAGTGAAAGTATACTCACCGGCGCCACCAGAGGGAGAAGCGAGTTCGGACGGGAAGAAGAAGTGTGGGAGCAACACTTGATATAGATGATCAAAGAGCACTCCTGAAAAGATGCAGTGGTACGATGTTAGTACCAAAGCTACATTTTTTAAAAGATTAATACATGAGTCGTAAATCCATACCTTCCAACATCCGCGATGGTACAAGTGAAGACGGGGAGGCCACCACCGCCAAAGCAGTAGTTGACGGTGCTCCTTCGAGCAATGGAGCGTCGGCACTGGCCGCACCTGCAAAAACAAACTTATTAGAAGAGATCGCGAGATATATAAAAAGAGGAACGCTGGTGACTCAAAGTTTACCCGACGAGCTGCCAGCAGAAACTGAAGCAATCCCCTCCTCCATCGACATGAGACCACCGCCCGTAGCCTCATCACCTGACTCGATTGGAACCGTTGTTGTACTCGCGAGCCCTGGAGACGGCAAGGAACCATACGCAGGGAGGGCTATGATTGGAGTATTACCAGATTCCTGGGAAAGAGCAGTTCGCTCCTCCTCAGGAACCGTGGCCGCCTCACCCGATACTCCCTCGGTTTCTGCGGTCGCAGCTGTCTCGTCCATTGGCACCACGAGGTCTCCAGCCTCGAGCGCTTCGCCCTCTACCGCCTTCGCCTCGGCTAAGACAATCATCTCATCTACCGCTACGTCAGGAGCGGTATCAATGACCTTCTCGGCGATGGATCCTTCAACTTCTGTTTCAGGCACCGTGGCCCCGACGACGGTGCCCACCGTCGGCTCAGGTTCGGCAGGCGCCGCTTCCGCCGTTTCCTGGGGTCCAACGGTCTCCGCCTCTCCCTCAGTCGGACTAGGCCCTGCCAGATGAAACGCATGTGAGCCAATGGCTTTATAATTCTTACAACAAAGCTCTGAAAGAAGTACTACCTGAAGAAGATTTATCATTTGCACTTCGGGCCGCGCGCGCCGCTCGCCTATAAGCAGTAGATAGGGCGACAGGGGCCTCTTCAGAAGGAGTGTCAGCGCGAGGAATGGTGCTAGGGCCCGCTCCCGTGGCCAAAGCAGCTCTGCTCGCCTCTGCTTCAGAAGGAGTGTCGGCACGAGGAAGAGTGCTAGGGCCCGCTCCCGCGGCCAAAGCAGCTCTGCGTACCCTTGCTTCGCGTCTCAACCGCTTCCGCTCCTCTCGAGCCGTTGAGACGGATGCCACTAGGGCTTCCTTGAGTGAGGCTCCCTCATCCGTATATAGGGATGCCTCTAGATTCTTCAAGGCATCCCTCATCGTCTTGTCAAGCCGAGGCTCTTATGGCAATTTTGACGAAGCCGGGACTTCGATAACGGACTTGGGAGGGACCCCTGCGTCAATTGATACAGCGCCTGTAAAGAAACGAAAGAAGGTCAGGTTGACTATCAGAAAAAAGACAACAAACTTTCCTTGTAAAAGAGAAAGGGGTGAAACATACCAACGCCTGCTAGGGCACACTTCTCCTCCTCCTCCTGAAAGGTTTTCAGGGAGGCGGCAATAGCCTCTTCAGTGGAGACACCTGTTGAAAATGGAGCGAATATTAGTTAAGGATAACAATACAAAATGCAATAAAATGACAAATAAGGCGTTTGATAATTACCGGACTCAGCGAGTTTGCTCAACATCGCTTCAAGCCTCGCCGATCGCTCTGAAGCTGCAATGGCGGCAGCCAAATTGGTGTCCGCAGGGTCCACCACAAAGCCCTCATTGCTGCCGTACTCGCATATGGTCTTGGCAGGAGAAGCCGTAGGCTTTAACCCGAGGATCGCATCGAGGGAAAGGGCGGACTTTTTCTTTTTCTGCTGTCCACCAGCTTTAGATCCACCTGGAGCGGATTTGCGCTTGGAAGCCACTTTAGGGCGGCGGGTCCCAACATCTGCCCCTACGCCTGACTCTGGCGATACTACTTTAGCCGCCTTCGTGGGAGCACGAGGCGCCGATGGTGCATCCACCGTAGCGGGCAACGGCAATCCCCGCGGAGGACTCAACACGCGTGGTCGATCGACTCCAGCATCTTTTAGCGGAGGGACGACCGGGAGCCTTGGCTGCAAAGGGGCCTTGCGATCACCGCCAGGAGGCGCACCCCTACGGTTAACCAATAGGCGTCTCTCCATTAAAATGATTGGACCCATAGCGTGCGCATACTAGGCCACATATGAATTAAGCATCTTAGGGACACAGCTGGGTTCACTAATGAAGAAATAGGAACCCGTGTTAAGCCGTATAAAGTGATGCATCGCATTCTTTACCCCCTCTGGGCCAACCACAGGCGTTTCCAAGAAGGCTTCCATCGGGATCCCCTGGTTGTAGCTTGATTGCTGGGCAAATCGATGTGGATTATACCTCATAAATAAAGCCGTCTCATTCTGCCGAAACACTAGGTAGCCCGGCCGAATGGAGTAGAGATGGACGATTTCTCGAGCCTTCAGTAAAGAAGCCCCGCCCTTAAACTCGTCACGTAGGGGCACCACCGACTTAGTAGTCTCCGAGCCTATGGTGATAACCTTATCCACGAAAGAAGTCGTCGCTCCGACCAAATGTGGGCGCAGGAGGAGTCCCCTGGAATCCCGCTGGGATGCGAACACAATTGAAGCCCCGATTAACCGTATGACTCTCGGGAGTCTGTACTTCTCGAAGAATGGGGAAGTCTTGTGGGCGCCAAACACCCCTCGCACGTGCATCTCCATCCAAGAAACGAAGTAATGCATTGGGAAGTTAGCAGGCTGTGTCCCAGGATCATTAGCGTCCGCCGCTACGCTGAGTCCATGATAAAGATAAGCTAACCCAGCAATTCCTACCGACAACTGCAGACCGGCCACCATCCGATGTGACGGGTAAAAGACAGAGGGCCGCATGAAGCGCGGGTGCATAGGGAGCGCAAAGTTGCATAACCATAAGCCCAGGAACCCAATAAAGAAAGTTTCCTCATCCATGCCGGGGACGGCGATTTCCGAGAAAGCAACGATGGCAGCATTGGGGAGATAGAAATCCCTCTGGTTATTCTCCGATACGGGTCGGCGATCCAAACCGAAACCAAAGGGGTCGTCAAGCTGAGCGAACTTCTCGCTCTGCTCTGATAAGAATTCCGGGGGGATAAAGCGAGCAATGAAAGCTGCGAAACTAACGCCCTTGTCCCCCGATTCCAAATGGAGTTCCTCATAGATCTCCAACACTTTCACCAAACCCGGATGCTGATGCTGAATGGCATTCTCCGGGGTTAAGTCAAATACCAGCTGCTTAGTGGCAAAGACATACTCATCAGGAGGAAGCAACTCCTCGTAATGCTCTCCCCTCATTGGCAGACCTGAAATTTCGGCAAATTCCTCCAAAGAGATAGAAACTTCCTTATCCGCCATCAGGAAGGTATGGGTGGGGATATTCCATTGTTCAACAAAAGCCTTTATCCACCACGTTGGAGGAGAGGGGTACTCGAAGAGCGAGACGAAGACGGCTGAGTATAGACCAATCTTCGTTAGGTGGGTCCTCTTCGCCGATAGAATGTACCGGGCCCACTGCAAATATCCGGCGGGGGGTCGCGGGATCATTCCAATGTTATAAGCCTGCCCCCAAGGGCGTGCTTCGCCCTGACAGATTCGCCTCCCCAGAATATCTATCGCCGGCGGCGGCTGCACGGGGATGGCGCCGATTGCAGGTTGAAGGAGGTTATCAGAATTCCAATTCTTAACCTCCACGGCATACTTCACCGGGGGTTCGTCCGCATAAGGGATCGTGACAATGGGCACAGAGGGCACGGCGGAACTAAAACTGCGGCGGCCTTAGATGATCTGGCTATACCACCTTCCCCACAGATGAAGATTTTTGCACTCAGGATCGCGGTCTTTAATAAGAGCGAATACCACCCGATCCACTGGCGCATGGGGGAACCCTCCTTCCGAGCGAACGAAGGGGAAAGACAAGTCGTCAGACATCTTTTCTATGGAAAGACAAAGAAACATACATCATTAGTGGCCTAACGCTTGGCATTTAAAAAATATATATATATATTTTGCTCCACACTGTGATGCAGTAGGTAGGGGACCAAAGGGGGACCCACAAAATCTGGATGATGTGCACCATTTAATAAGACAATCCCATCATTAGATGGGACTGTCAATTCATAAAAAATTCTCAATAGGATACACCCATTGGTGGGGAATCCCCAGAGACAAAGAGAAAATCTCCTCTTTTAGAGCAAAGCTCTGTCACAAAGTGACATTTGTCAAACTCTGGTCTCAGGGAAACAAGATTCCTTAAAAGAGCTTGCCTCTGTGATAATGATAGAAATATCCATCAAAAGAAAATTAATTTTTAAAAAAAAATTAAAAATTAAAAAAAATTGGGATCTTAAAGATCCATGAAAACTCTTAAGAGTTCTTCATTTTTAGATCAAAAGATCTATGTTTTGCCAAAGAGCAAAGCTCTGCTCATGGGTTAAGAAACCCTGAAACAGATTCTTGAGAGCAAGGCTCTGTTGGTGAAACCCCAAAGGGGTTTTCCTTAGATCAAAAGATCTATGAGAGCAAGGCACTATTAATTAAAATTAATTTAATTTAAGATTAATTTTTTACCTAAAGTTTTTCTAAAAAGTTCTAACTTTGGAAGCAAGAGCAAGGCTCTAAAGTTCTTGAAGGCAAGAGCAAGGCTCTGAAAATGGGAAATCTTGAAGATGGTGATCATCTGTCAAAAGACCAAGGGTCTTATTTATAGACGCATGCGCCCCTTCAACTGACCCTGGCCACCGTTGCGCTTACGTCGCGCCACGTAAGCACAACGGTGGGGGGCATTTGTTCCCCCAATCTGAGCAAGGCTCATTTGAATTTTGAAAATTCAAATTTTCTGAAGCAACGCTTCAAATTCCGTGCGTTGCGCAGTGCGCAAGCGGTCCACAGTGCGACACGTGTCTGCGCAGTTGCGCAAGCGCACCGCTGCGCGACACGTGTCTGCGCAAGTTGCGCAAGCACTGTTACGCAAGTGCACACCTGCGCGACACGTGTCTGCGCAGTTGCATAAGCACGGTTGCGCAAGTGCACACCTGCGCAACACGTGTCTGCGCAGTTGCGCAAGCACCGTTGCGCAAGCCTTACTGCGCGACACGTGTCTGCGCAGTTGCGCAAGCACCGTTGCGCAAGCCTTACTGCGCGACACGTGTCTGCGCAGTTGCGCAAGCACCGTTACGCAAGCCTTCCACTGCGCGACACGTGTCATTCAGTGTGGAGTTGCGCAGAAACAGAATGAAAATTTGATGAAATCTTTTCTGTTCTTTCCAAAACCAGAAGATTTTCTTCTGCCTTTGGATCAAAGATCCAATGGTGGGAAAATTCCCAAAATCATTCAGGAAAGATTTTGTTAACAAATTAAACAAATTTGTGAGCACTATAAATAAGACCCCAGGCCTCATTCAAAAGGGAGGAAAAATCAAGAAGAAGAATCAACTTCTGGCATAAAAAAAAAAGAGAAAGAACTCTGGAGGATTAATCAAGAACAAAAAAAAAAGAGAAAAAGGTAAAAACTTCTTTTGAAGAAGAGAAAAATCTCTGAAGAACAGAAGATTAAAAAAAAATGAAGGAATAATAAATAGTGCCTTGCACTTGATATGAACCCTTGGTTCTGTAAAATCAGGGAAAACAAGAAGAACTTGTTTTCCTTTGATCCAAATTTAGATCAAAAGTGCTATGCACTTTTGTTCTTAAATCTGGAAAATTCTTGAGTTTCTGCACAAGTGCAACTCATTATTTAAAAGGGTCTGGCCCAAATCAAATCACAAAAATAATAAAAGGGCAGAGCCCTGTTTGAAAAATTCTTGAGGGCCTGGCCCAAATCAAATCACAAAAATAATAAAAGGGCAGAGCCCTGTTTGAAAAATTCTTGAGGGCCTGGCCCGAATCAAATCATAAAAAAAATAATAAAAGGGTAGAGCCCTGTTTGGAAAATTCTTGAGGGCCTGACCCAAATCAAATTGCAAAAATAATAAAGGGGCAGAGCCCTGTTTGGATTAGTCAGGCAAAGCTTAAAATAAATAAATAAAAAATTGGACTTAACCCAATCCTGGCTGTAAGTCCTTAAAATTAAATTGATTGAGCAAAATGGCTCCCCTAAACCAATTCACGACCGGTTCGAGGGTACATCTCCGAACTCCTTTGACATCCCTCGTTGTAATTCCTCAATGACGTCAAAGAGGTGACGGGTCCCAACGACCACTTAACTAATAGCGGACCGAAACGTCCCTAAACTAATATCGGACCGAAACGTCCTTAAACTAATATCGGACCGAAACGTCCCTAAACTAATGTGGGACCGAAACGTCCTTAAACTAATATCGGACCGGAACGTCCCTAAACTAATATCGGACCGGAACGTCCCTAAACTAATGATGGACCACCACGTCCCTAAACTGGCACAATAGGGCCCAAACGCTCTTTTGTTGGATCTAAACGGTCCCGTCTAAGTTGATCTTAACCCCAAATACGGTTAACGTGTCCTTAGATATTCAAATAAACGATAAAACTCCAAATCAACTTTGGTTCAAGGGTACATCTCTGAACTCCTCAGACGCCTGTCGTTGTAATCCCTCAACGACGTCAGAGAGGTGACGAGTCCCGACGGCCGGATAATTAAATCAATCACTACGTTAAGTTGATCTTAGTCTAAAACAGGACTAATGTATCCTTAACGAATGTTTAAGTTGATCTTAGCCGCAACGCGACTAATGCATCCTTAAACTAAAAACACCAAACCCAAATCTAAGTAAATGCGGATTTGGACTAATCCACGTCCTACGGGCGACGGCATTACTCAGTCTCCGTATACAATCCACGGGCAACCACAAACAAAACAAACACACACGACACGAAGTGAAATTCTGGAGAAGGAGAAAGTTGCTACCGCGATGCGGTAGCGTAATTAACTGCAGGGGCTTGCGCCTGCAGGGAAGAGCGTCCCCACAATAAAAAAAAACCCTCACCCTGAGGGGGAATCTGACGAAGTCTGCTATATCGGCCGCATCCGTCTAAACCTCCGATACACGGTGCCATAAATCAACTTGGCATCTTCGGAGAGGTGGAAGGATAAAACCAAACAGCATCTGCCCCAAACCTCAGGCAACGGACGTGAAGTCCGGGCCGCCGTTCGGAGGGGAACAGCAGTCATGACACCCAACCACCAGATATCGTAATCATGGTATATAGCAATGGCAAATAGGATCTGGATGGATTTAAGCACAGCCACTGGAAAAGGTTTCATCATTATCCACGCCTGGTCGATGACGAAAACCTTTAACAAGTCTAGCTTTGAAAGTCTCAACTTTTCCATCTACACCAAGTAATCTTCTCAAGATATACTTGCTCCTGATGGGGATTTAACCCTTCAGATATAGCATCCAAAGTCCATACTTTGTTGGTGTACATGGATTCCATCTCAGATCGCTAAGCATCCAGCCATTCTTACAGAGTCCCTACTCTCGATGGCCTGCTCGAAACTAGTTGGGTCATCATCTCATGATGTAATTCTCGCTCCCACTGTCATCGAGAAACCGAAGTATCTCTCAGGCAGGTGAGGAACCCTGCTAGATTGGCGGAGAGGCTGAGGTTCGTCGGGGACTATTGAATCCTTTAGTTCTGTCAAATTATCAGCTGTAGTTTGTATAGCTGGAACTCCTTCCAGTTCTGCAGAACTGACCTTGCCTCGAGCTTGTCCGGATTTTGCTTTTGACATGGGCCGGACAACCCTAAATCTTAACTTGCTTAAGAGATGGGCTCTTCCCATACCATATCTCATATGGAGTGATAGGCAGTGATCTGATTCGAACCTAATTCAATAGGTATGCAGCTTCTCAAGTGCATAACCCCCAAAAGGAAACAGGTAACTCAGTAGTACTCATCATAGAGCGCACCATATTACATAGGGTGCAATTGCTCCGCCCTGATACGCCTACGTGCTGTGGTGTATACGGAGGAGTAATGCTGAGAGATAATCTCATTCTCCTTTAGAATAGTCCAAGAATTCCATGCACAAGTACTCTCCTTCCTGATCTCATCCTAGGACATAATACTTATACCTGTATAGGTTCTCTACTTCTGACTTATATTCTTTGAATTTCTCAAAAGTTTCAGACATGTGTTTCAACAGGAACAAGTGTCCGAATCTTGAGAGATCATCAGTGAATGTAAGGAAGTACAAAGAACCAGTCGTGGCATATGTAGACTGGGGACCTTTATACATCACTATGTATCGGTCCCAAGAGTTCACTAACTCTTTCTCTGTTTCCAGTAAACGGAGCTATGGTTATCTTATCTTTGTGACATGACTGGTAAGTTTCATAAGATGTAAATTTAAACTGCTTTAAATATGCATCTAAATGTAACTTAGCTAGTCGGGTCACATTGATATGACCTAGTCTATAATGCCTCAAGAAGAATTCGTTCATCTCTGAACTCTTCCTCTTGTGTGTGTTCTGTACATTAAGAACTGTGGTTTGATTTAGAACGTTTATGCTTTTAGATAACGTGCTTGAACGGATCAACTCTTGATATAGAAAATGTTCAAAACATTATTCAACAATACAAAATTATATCCTTCTTTACTAATAAAGAGACTGATATGATGTTGTATATCAGGTTCGGTATCTAATAACATTCGTTCAGAATCAATGTATTCTAGTAATAGAGGGTGATAGTGACCAACAGACTTGGCTGCAACACTTGCACCGTTTTCTGTCTCATGAAACTTATCACCCGTTCTCAGTTCTCTACCTTTCTTTAGCCCATGTAACATATTACATATGCGGGATCCTGATCCGGTATCTAATACCCAGGACGTAGAGGATACAGAGAAACAGTTTTTTGTAATGAACACACCCGAAGAAGATGCATCATCATGCACTTTCTTCGTTTGGGCGGTATGGGAATCCTGGTATTCCCCTATTTTCTGCTCGGTCTTATAACAATTATAAGTTGGAGCGGGACCAACGTTCCCCAGCTCAGTATAACAAGCGGGTTCGGTCAATACATCCATATTATTATCTTGATTAAGGCGTGACATGGTTGCTACCTGGAGAGAGAGAAGAAAACACTCTGCGTGCGCTCTTGCAAGATTGGATTGGTTATATATTTTATCTAATCAGGACGGCTCCCACTGTTTCTATCAAATCTTCCTTCAAACCCTAAAAGGAAAGACTAGCCGGATTAATTACACTCTACAAGTTCGCCAATCTTTCAGCCAGGCCAGTGCCGGTACTTTGAGGGAGGTCCCCCGTGCTTTCGCACGAATCTAATTAAAATAAATCTCGTTTTCCCAAGGGCGTAACCCCATTGACACCTTTCTCGACACCTACTTGATCGGCTAATTGTAAAGTGCAAAACTCTCCCAGGAGTAACAATTACTCGCAGTGGGTATCAGGATCCAACTATCATATAGAAAGTATGCAATCTCATTGCAAATTTCAACACCTGAAACTCCCGATAATGATTTTTACCCCTAGTACCTATGACCTTGGCTATGGTCCATAAATCATAAGCACTAGGCAAGTTCTACCCGACATTTCGTGATTAATTAGACCCACCCACATGACTCTTGGCTAAGATCAACAAAGTGTCACGCCCCGAAAGTACGGAACATAACCGGCACTTAAACTACGAACGTCTCGAGGCGTACGTAATCTAAGTGAGCCGAAAACCCAGAAATCCAAACCAAGAAAAGTAGTAGAGTGAAGGAAAACCAATTTAAAATAAGTAGTTTAATAGCATAAGCCGAATTATGCGGTTTTAAAAAAAACATCAAATATTTCCCGAAAATTTCGGCAGAGTCTCCTTTGTAAATACTGGCCCCCAAACGGGGTACAACATGAATAGTATACGAAATCAATAAAAAGGCATCCCCAAGCGGGAGCTAGCTCTTCGTCAATCGACGGTCACAACCACACAAGCAATATAATATACAACGCCAACGGCGAGGATCAAAATTCAAAAGGAAACTCAAAACCACAAGAAAACCACAGAAATATGACGCGCGACTCTAAGGTCGAAGGAATAACATCACTGGTCTCTATCTCAAAATAAATACATGTTTGGTTGATGGAACTTCTAGATACAGCAGAATAATGATATACAAGTAAACCCACCTACTAGCAAATCACCCGAAGGAAACTATGCCCGCAAAGCCGTAATGAAACCTATACGGCAAAACCTGCAAGAAACTGGGGCACAACGGGGGTGAGTTGCCAACTCGTGAATAGAAAAACATCTACGGAAAGAAATCGCATAAATAACGCAATCCTAGGTCAATGATCATAATATATCCTCAAATATATAACCAGCAACCCAAAACAATGGTTAGGGCAAATATCTAACCCAAGTGTAATTCCATGTGCCCGTGTCAGTGCCGCAGGTAGCAATATATCATATGGATGATGTATGAATGCATGAAACAGAATGCATGTACTGAAGAAAACTGCTTTCATAAATTAGTGAGATTTCTGTATTTTTTTAAAAATGAGGTATCATAATGAAATCAGCATAAAACAGTGCCTAGCATCGGCACAAAACGTAATCCCAATATCTCGATATCTCTGTATCACAGTCCCTGTACCTCAATATCTCGAAATCTCAATGTCTCAATCACAATATCTAGGGCGCCGTCAGTCCAGACCGGCCCCTACCATCCATCTCAAGACCACGACGGTATCCTTCGGATATCCGACGCGTCGGGTAATATCACCGGTCGGTAGTGCTCCCCTTTCAGGCTCAACGTCAACAACACGATCCTCTTACCCCGGGTACCGCACCGGGCCCACCATGTACCCGAAACGGTTCCTCCACTCCTCGAATCGGGTCTCGAAATCCATCAGCAAACTCATGGTGGACGACTCATACATCATGGGAAAACCGCACTTTTTATTTAAAAGTGAGGGAAGAAGCTTATACAAGTTTTGCGGTTTTCCCCCAAATCCAGAAAATCTCATAGAAATCCGAATCCAAATCATCAATAGCATATAAACCCATGAATATAGGCATGAGAATCCATGAATACGGCATAACAATGAATAACAGTATGCATGAAGTGACAAGTAATAACTACAATATCTAAGCTGGCATATAAGGTAAGTCCACTAATATTATGTCAAACTACTAGCTATCTAGCTAAGTTAAGCAATAATATTTTCTAAGGTATACGTGACATGGCAATTACCGATGAAGATGTGTGTGAACCGGCAAGTAAGTGTACGTGGTACATACGCATCATCGGTAATGGTGCTGGTGTCCTAACAGCATAATGTCAACAATGCAATATGAAATAACAATGTAAGTATGCGATGCGGAGCGAGCAACCAAAATGAGCGGGAGCTAAATATTAAACAATGGTGCCATTTGAAATAACACGAATCGCGGGGTTTTGAAAATAGGGCTACGGTAGTTTTAAGAAAGGATACGTCTTTTGAAATATCCGTAGATCCCTTGACCTGTCTTTTAAAATACCCACGATCCGCTAGTTTTGAAATAGGTAGGAGTCTAATCTAATCTAACAACTACACTAAACTATACGGCTGAACTAACAAGCTGAACTGCAGGTAAGGAAACCGCCTATCATCTGAGTCGATACAGATACATACCTGTATATGTATAGTCGGTGATCCCGCCTCAATAATATCATATCCGATACCATATCTATAATCAGACATCCCAAGTCAAGAGTGCGGATCAATCATCAATATATAGCTCGTACGTAAATCCGTCGTACGGCATCCCAAATCTGGGTACGGGTCAATATCACATTCATTATACTATTCATATGCTATCCTCTTTATCAAATATCATAGTCTAAGGTACTGACCTAGGTCTAGTACAATACTGATATCATCAATATAGTCATGATCTGGCTACCGATCGACAGTCTCGTACAAACTGATATCATCAGCACATGTCATCATCAAGGGGTATACATCGCCCAAAACAACCTAGAATCAATATCCTAGCATATCATATCTCATATCACGATCACATGTCGACTACTTTATTTATAACACTATTCACCCGTATCGTCGCCCCTAGATCCGCTATAACACCAGGACGTACCTCAAGTATGAATCCTGCCATATCACCGATATCACAATCTCAACACAAATCTCATCGACTCATCTCAATCCCAAGTATCATTCTCAAATCCGTATGTGAACACATAGTCCCATACCTATGTGAACACATAACTATATATTCCCGCATGAGCACAAAGGAAAGAAGAAAGTATGCAAGTATGGGTGGGTGTGTGCAAGTGTGGTGCGACCGCTACTCTAGGGTTTCGCGATACTCAATCATCCAAGAACATCAAATATCCATATTTATCATCAATAACTCAAACAATATATAAACAATATATATATGTGTGTATACGTGTTCGTATACATCACCACGAACAGCGGGGGTGCTATACGCCATCCACCCGACTTCTCCCCGTAGATATAAATCTACTCACCTGGTCCTCGCTCACCGGTGCCGACGTCGCCACGCGCTTGCTTGTCGTCTCGAAGTCCACATGGGGGTACCTACATTTCACAACGCATCGTATCGCATTAAAATCCGACTACTTATGATCAAAACAACACATGAATCCCACATAGGTCAAAACCTATGGTTGCTTTCACAAATCGACCTAAAAACACTCGACGTCGGCGTACAAACGCCAAACCATCGAGAAAGCTCCCAACACACTCATTTGTACAATTACAAGCACTAATTATAATATAAAATAGCTTAAAATTCACAAAAACCCCAATTTCACTTAAAAAGTCATTTTTCCGAAAATCTAGCAAGCACAAATCACCGTTTTAGTACAAAACTCGATGTATAAACGAATCTAGCGGCCACAATATTCACTAAATATCTTAAATAAGTCATAAAAATAATTTCCATAATTTAATCTCATTAAATTCCAAAAACCCTAAAATTCTAGTTTACAAAATACCTAAATTTTAACAATTTTATAGCAAAAATTCACAAACTACAATCTAGCTTGGATTTTCATGAACTAAAGTATTAAACTACACTTTAAAATGTTAATAATGCCATGAATACCCTAATTAGACTTTTATCTCCATTATTTAATCAAATTCCAAAAATCTAGTTTGCTTAAAAACTTGATTTGGACAAATTAAATGCAACCATTTACATAATAGCAACTAGATTAGGTTTTTCCATGCCCTCACATGCCAAAATACACTTTGTAAACTTAAACAAGTGACAATGACCATATTTGAATTCAAAGCCTAACTCATAAATTTTAAATCATGCACTTAAAACCAATTGAAAACCTATTTAAACATAATTAAACACCTAATTAAGCTTACATGAAACAATTACAACACATTAAGCAAAATGTTAGAATTTATACCCAAATAATTTGAAGCTCCCACAAGCACACTTAGCCTCCCAAATTGAAATCTAAATCCCTAGATCCATGCTAAAGTAGCCAAGGAAAAATGGGTAGGAGGTGGATTTTGATTTTGTGGGATTTTTGACTTGGATTTTTGGTGGAATTTTGTGGGTTTTGCAATGAAATGGAGAAGAATTAAGAGAGGGTTGTTTGTGTGCAGGTTTCGGCAAGAATTTGGTGGGGATTGGGTGAGGGAGAAGAGAGAGTGAGGTGGGGAAAGATAAATCTAGTCAAAGTCCACTCAATTTCTATCATTTTCTATTCTTTTCTTTTCTTTTCTTTCTTTTCTTTTCTTTGAAATTCAAGTGGGTAAAAAGGGTGGGGGCTGCTGAATTCAGTCAAGGGAAGAAGTAAATGGGGGTGTGTGAGTGTGGGTATGGGTGTGGGGTGATGGAAAATGATAAATACAATACCCCAAACATCCATTTACACTAAAAAAAGCCTTTTTTCTTCAATAATTTCTAAACCGTTTTGGCAAACAATTTCGTTTCAAAAACCACATGATAAAATTTTATTTAAAGTTTTATGATGCACAAAATTTGTTTCAACTCATTCCAATTTGTAATTTTCCCTAATTAAATGTATTAGTGACGGCTTAAAATAATATTAAAATAATTAATTTCGGAAAAATTTTCAGAAAATTTGAAATTTCACCAGTGGCTCAATAAACACCAAATACTAGCAATTACATAGCTAGAATATGTATATTTAATTTTATAATAAAGATATTTGCATTTTGACTTTTTACAGAAAACCCCATTATTTTACTGTTTTTTTCGAAATTTCACCGAAACGATTTTCAAAACGTTACAATCTTCCCCCCTTAAAGAAATTCGGTCCCCGAATTTAAATTAAAACTCCCCCCAAATACTAAAATATTTCAGCCAAAACCATCAAATCGCAGGGGCTCCGAAATCATAAATACATAAACACATCATAGCGCAATGCATGCGCATGAGTAATGAGTAGATAACTCGAAATCAAAACTCCGTCAAGCATCCCGCAATCATCGGAGTCAAGGTGAAGACACGAATGCCAAATCTCAAGCAAGACTGATATGCTATAAATCGGAACTATACATGCAAATATCAGGAGGAAATGCATGCCAAATCCTTTAAGTTGCTGTGCAATGCATATAACACTGCACAGTGGCGGACGTCTATCATAAGAAAATAACTATATACATATATACCTTGGTTTAAAATGTACGTTCCGCCGTTTTGGGAAACAATTTAGAAGGGCTTTCCTTGTTTTAAACGTTTCGCGTCATATCAGACACGTAGGTAAATACTGAGACTATAGCTCACTTTTTTTTGGAATTCCCTTCAATAGCTATCAATGCATGCAAAATACATTCAGGTACTGTCCTCTGACTAGTCCTGCTTAGTACGAAAACACCTCACAATTATCATAAAAAAAACGTACTGCTCTATAAGAAATCCATCCCAAAATACGCGTATGAATACTACGTGTGTCTGGTGCGCACGACCATCAAAATCCATATACGTGCCATACAAGTACACAGAAACAAGATCTAAGTGCATCGGGTGTGCACAAAGCATCTGTCGTAGGCAACGTGTGTGCCTGACAGCAAAATCAGGTGCATCTGACATGCACGAAAAAAATCTCGATTTAGTGCATCTGGTGTGCACCAAAATCGCATCTCAATACATGCGCTCAACATGCGTGAAAACCCAAAACCAGGGGCATCCATCATGCACGAAATCATGAAATCCAATATCAAGCGCCGAACATGCGCAGAATCTAATCAGGTGCACAAGGTGCACAAAACAAATATCGAGTATCACAATCGAAATCGAAGTCCAGTGCATCTAAGTGCACAAAAGGCGTATCACTGCACTGCAAGCATATATAAACTGTACAGAGTGCAGGAACCAAATCGTGTGCGTGCATACGCACAAAATCAACCCAAATGTCTAAAACCGTAAAATCACAAACATGTGAAACCAAAGCACGAAAATGATATCAAGTGCAACACTGTGCAAAGATCGTAAATCCTCAATCATCAAAATCAAATCATGCGAATAAATCACCCAAAACATCGAAATCAATAATGGTGGAATAGTACCGCTCAAGCGCATCCTCTAAGAATCTCGGGCCAACTGTCGCGGTCACTAGTGGGACGTCTCGTCGATGATCATGAACTCTGGCCTGCTGGTGTGCGTAACAATGACCACTCCTGGGTCAAGGTCTTCACTGTGAATTACCAATCTCTCGGTCCATCGGCTCATCGGCCCTGTCGGGTGTGCTAACGGGGATGATCTCGTTCTGGCACTTCTCTGGTCATCTCTCGGTCAATCATCGCGACCACTCGTAAGACAGCATATCACTGGCGTCGGCTTCTGGCTCTCTGAATGTACGTGACACATCTGATCCTAGGTGCAAGTATCATTGCAGCAATGTCCTGGAAGGAATCCTGCTCACGGTCTCTTTCATGTCTCGTCTCTGCCAACTGTCCGGAAGTCATCGTCCTTTCCTATATCTGCATCTTGCTCTGGAACGACTACATACTCATCGCGACTCCTTCTGGAAGGTAAATCCAAGTACCATGTCTCGGCATGTGCATCGCATCTCTGATGTCGGCGGAGTGGAACGTCATCTCATCTAGATCTGGTACGAACCTCTTACTTCACTTTTCTCTAATGTCGTCTTCTTTGGACTCGTCTCGTCGCGGCTGCATGGACTGAGCTCCAACGGCTATCCTCGTATCGGGAGTCTCCCAAAAAATGTATCTCACCACCTAGCATCCGAATTAAGTCGAGCCATCCGATCGAGTCGTCAAAACCTCATAATCCCCCAAGAGCTCAACATCTTGGGCACAGTTTAATAGTATCGAGTACATACCGCAGCATCGGTGGTCCAGTCGTAGAAGGGCAAACCCAAGCCTCACTAATGGCGCCGTAGAACTGCCGCAAACCCGAAGGTTCAAAGGCTTTCACACGGTCATTAAGTCGAGTTAGGGTTTCATTCTTCTAGAGGGTCCATAGAATTGCCTGCATGCCCTTCCGAATACTTTAAACTTGGAATAATAGGTTTCTGACATTCGATTGTCTCTGTCGACTCCCAACGTCTCCGCGTGAAGTCGTCTCTAGCTGGAATCAATCTATCTGATGACCTCTCATCGGGTAGGCGAACGAACCACATGTCCTAGTCATTCATCCTCGGGTGACTAGCGACCTTCTATCATCTCTTAGTACAACCTGTACTGCAATAGCTCCAACATATGAGGCAATATCTCGTCGCTCGCATCAACAACTGGCTCACTCGTCTGCACGCTGAACAGTGCCTCAATCATCATGAGTAAGCAATACACCAACGGTCATCAAAATCTGGCTGGCCTCTATCGTTGGCTCAATCCTCTAGTGTCGATCAGCACATCCGAGTAACCTTATAAAGGCGATCCACCAAACGCTCGTGGCGCGGAAACACAGTAAAAAGACACATCTCCGCAATCGTGTGTCGCCGGAATTTCACCCTGGTCAGTCTTCGTTCGTGATGAGCTCGTGCTGACCGCAACTCTAGCTGTAGCTCTCCCTGCCCGTAATCGTGGCAGCAAAACCATAACTGGTACTGATAAGGCTAGATCGGAATGAATATAATACTGAGCAAAGAAATGTACATCCTAAGGCTTCTTAAGTGGAGTAGCGTATCGTAAATATGCCGCGGAACATACCTACGGTACGTCACTCTAATTTAGTCACCTATTCCATCAACCAAGGGTCATCCTAATCTCCGAAGGTAAAACCTAACGCTCTGATACCAACTTTGTCACGCCCCGAAAGTACGGAACATGACCGGCGCTTAAACTACGAACGTCTCGAGGCGTACGTAATCTAAGTGAGCCGAAAACCCAAAAATCCAAACCAAGAAAAGTAGTAGAGTGAAGGAAAACCAATTTAAAACAAGTAGTTTAATAGCATAAGCCGAATTATGCGGTTTTAAAAAAAACATCAAATATTTCCCGAAAATTTCGGCAGAGTCTCCTTTGTAAATACTGGCCCCCAAACGGGATACAACATGAATAGTATACGAAATCAATAAAAAGGCATCCCCAAACGGGAGCTAGCTCTTCGTCAATCGACGGTCACAACCACACAAGCAATATAATATACAACGCCAACGGCGAGGATCAAAATTCAAAAGGAAACTCAAAACCACAAGAAAACCACAGAAATATAACGCGCGACTCTAAGGTCGAAGGAATAACATCACTGGTCTCTATCTCAAAATAAATACATGTTTGGTTGATGGAACTTCTAGATACAGCAGGATAATGATATACAAGATATATAATGGGGGTACGATACAAGTAAACCCACCTACTAGCAAATCACCCGAAGGAAACTATACCCGCAAAGCCATAATGAAACCTGTACGGCAAAACCTGTAAGAAACTGGGGCACAACGAGGGTGAGTTGCCAACTCGTGAATAGAAAAACATCTACGGAAAGAAATCGCATAAATAACGCAATCCTAGGTCAATGATCATAATATATCCTCAAATATATAACCAGCAACCCAAAACAATGGTTAGGGCAAATATCTAACCCAAGTGTAATTCCATGTGCCCATGTCAGTGCCTCAGGTAGCAATATATCATATGGATGATGTATGAATGCATGAAACAGAATGCATGTACTGAAGAAAACTGCTTTCATAAATTAGTGAGATTTCTGTATTTTTTTAAAATGAGGTATCATAATGAAATCAGCATAAAACAGTGCCTAGCATCGGCACAAAACGTAATCCCAATATCTCGATATCTCTGTATCACAGTCTCTGTACCTCAATATCTCGAAATCTCAATGTCTCAATCACAATATCTAGGGCGCCGTCAGTCCAGACCGGCCCCTACCATCCATCTCAAGACCACGACGGTATCCTCCGGATATCCGACGCGTCGGGTAATATCACCGATCGGTAGTGCTCCCCTGCCAGGCTCAATGTCAACAACACGATCCTCTTGCCCCTGGGTACCGCACCGGGCCCACCATGTACCCGAAACGGTTCCTCCACTCCTCGAATCGGGTCTCGAAATCCATCAGCAAACTCATGGTGGACGACTCATACATCATGGGAAAACCGCACTTTTTATTTAAAAGAGAGGGAAGAAGCTTATACAAGTTTTGCGGTTTTCCCCCAAATCCAGAAAATCTCATAGAAATCCGAATCCAAATCATCAATAGCATATAAACCCATGAATATAGGCATGAGAATCCATGAATACGGCATAACAATGAATAACAGTATGCATGAAGTGACAAGTAATAACTACAATATCTAAGCTGGTATATAAGGTAAGTACACTAATATTATGTCAAACTACTAGCTATCAAGCTAAGTTAAGTAATAATATTTTCTAAGGTATACGTGACATGGCAATTACCGATGAAGATGTGTGTGAGCCGGCAAGTAAGTGTACGTGGTACATACGCATCATCGGTAATGGTGCTGGTGTCCTAACAGCATAATGTCAACAATGCAATATGAATATGCGATGCGGAGCGAGCAACCAAAATGAGCGGGAGCTAAATATTAAACAATGGTGCCATTTGAAATAACACGAATCGTGGGGTTTTGAAAATAGGGCTACGGTAGTTTTAAGAAAGGATACGTCTTTTGAAATATCCGTAGATCCCTTGACCTGTCTTTTAAAATACCCACGATCCGCTAGTTTTGAAATAGGTAGGAGTCTAATCTAATCTAACAACTACACTAAACTATACGGCTGAACTAACAAGCTGAACTACAGGTAAGGAAACCGCCTATCATCTGAGTCGATACAGATACATACCTGTATATGTATAGTCGGTGATCCCGCCTCAATAATATCATATCCGATACCATATCTATAATCAGACATCCCAAGTCAAGAGTGCGGATCAATCATCAATATATAGCTCGTACGTAAATCCGTCGTACGGCATCCCAAATCGGGTACGGGTCAATATCACATTCATCATACTATTCATCTGCTATCCTCTTTATCAAATATCATAGTCTAAGGTACTGACCTAGGTCTAGTACAATACTGATATCATCAATATAGTCATGATCTGGCTACCGATCGACAGTCTCGTACAAACTGATATCATCAGCACATGTCATCATCAAGGGGTATACATCGCCCAAAACAACCTAGAATCAATATCCTAGCATATCATATCTCATATCACGATCACATGTCGACCACTTTATTTATAACACTATTCACCCGTATCGTCGCCCCTAGATCCGCTATAACACCAGGACGTATCTCAAGTATGAATCCTGCCATATCACCGATATCACAATCTCAACACAAATCTCATCGACTCATCTCAATCCCAAGTATCATTCTCAAATCCGTATGTGAACACATAGTCCCATACCTATGTGAACACATAACTATATATTCCCGCATGAGCACAAAGGAAAGAAGAAAGTATGCAAGTATGGGTGGGTGGGTGCAAGTGTGGTGCGACCGCTACTCTAGGGTTTCGCGACACTCAATCATCCAAGAACACCAAATATCCATATTTACCATCAATAACTTAAACAATATATAAACAATATATATATGTGTGTATACGTGTTCGTATACATCACCACGAACAGCGGGGGTGCTATACGCCATCCACCCGACTTCTCCCCGTAGATATAAATCTACTCACCTGGTCCTCGCTCGCCGGTGCCGACGTCGCCACGCGCTTGCTTGTCGTCTCGAAGTCCACATGGGGGTACCTACATATCACAACGCATCGTATCGCATTAAAATCCGACTACTCATGACCAAAACAACACACGAATCCCACATAGGTCAAAACCTATGGCTGCTTTCACAAATCGACCCAAAAACCCTCGACGTCGGCGTACAAACGCCAAACCATCGAGAAAGCTCCCAACACACTCATTTGTACAATTACAAGCACTAATTATAATATAAAATAGCTTAAAATTCACAAAAACTTAAAAAGTCATTTTTCCGAAAATCTAGCAAGCACAAATCACCGTTTTAGTACAAAACTCGATATATAAACGAATCTAGCGGCCACAATATTCACTAAATATCTTAAATAAGTCATAAAAACAATTCCCATAATTTAATCTCATTAAATTCCAAAAACCCTAAAATTCTAGTTTACAAAATACCTAAATTTTAACAATTTTATAGCAAAAATTCACAAACTACAATCTAGCTTGGATTTTCATGAACTAAAGTATTAAACTACACTTTAAAATGTTAATAATGCCATGAATACCCTAATTAGATTTTTATCTCCATTATTTAATCAAATTCCAAAAACCTAGTTTGCTTAAAAACTTGATTTGGACAAATTAAATGCAACCATTTACATAATAGCAACTAGATTAGGTTTTTCCATGCCCTCACATGCCAAAATACACTTTGTAAACTTAAATAAGTGACAATGACCATATTTGAATTCAAAGCCTAACTCATAAATTTTAAATCATGCACTTAAAACCAATTGAAAACCTATTTAAACATAATTAAACACCTAATTAAGCTAACATGAAACAATTACAACACATTAAGCAAAATGTTAGAATTTATACCCAAATAATTTGAAGCTCCCACAAGCACACTTAGCCTCCCAAATTGAAATCTAAATCCCTAGATCCATGCTAAAGTAGCCAAGGAAAAATGGGTAGGAGGTGGATTTTGATTTTGTGGGATTTTTGACTTGGATTTTTGGTGGAATTTTGTGGGTTTTGCAATGAAATGGAGAAGAATTAAGAGGGGGCTGTTTGTGTGCAGGTTTCGGCCAGAATTTGGTGGGGATTGGGTGAGGGAAGAGAGAGAGTGAGGTAGGGAAAGATAAATCTAGTCAAAGTCCACTCAATTTCTATCATTTTCTATTCTTTTCTTTTCTTTTCTTTCTTTTCTTTTCTTTGAAATTCAAGTGGGGAAAAAGGGTGGGGGCTGCTGAATTCAGCTAAGGGAAGAAGTAAATGGGGGTGTGTGAGTGTGGGTATGGGTGTGGGGTGATGGAAAATGATAAATACAATACCCCAAATATCCATTTACACTAAAAAAAGCCTTTTTCTTCAATAATTTCTAAACCGTTTTGGCAAACGATTTCGTTTCAAAAACCACATGATAAAATTTTATTTAAAGTTTTATGATGCACAAAATTTGTTTCAACTCATTCCAATTTGTAATTTTCCCTAATTAAATGTATTAGTGACGGCTTAAAATAATATTAAAATAATTAATTTCGGAAAAATTTTCAGAAAATTTGAAATTTCACCAGTGGCTCAATAAACACCAAATACTAGCAATTACATAGCTAGAATATGTATATTTAATTTTATAATTAAGATATTTGTATTTTGACTTTTTACAGAAGCCCCCCTTATTTTACCGTTTTTACGAAATTTCACCGAAACGATTTTCAAAACGTTACACAAAGTCACATGACTGTCCTAACTAATCACATCATATGCTGTGTAGGAAGACATCACTTAGCTACCGTACACTATGCCTCGGCTATGGTCGACAAACGCAGCACGAATATTAAGTACTCTACTTCCTAAAATGACGGAGGGTTGCGGATGGTTTTTAAGAAAACCTTTAACGCTTTGAACTTGATCTCGTTGCGGAATCAAATGGTTTTAAATGGAGTGTTTTTTTTAGACTTTCGCTAGTTTCGCTAAAGAGGTCACTCCCGGTGAAAAGATCTCGACTCTTTCCTCGTCGAATGAGGTGCAGGATATTCACAATACCACTATACAAAGCAAGAACTAGAAAAGCAGTCAAAAGACAAACCGAAGGTTGTAGCATTTGCTAGTTATTGCTAAAGAGGTCACTCCCGGTGAAGAGATCTCGGCTCTTTCCTTATCGAATAAGGTGCTGGATGTTCTACAAGGAACACCGCTATGCAAAGCAACAACTAGAGCTATCTGATTATTGAAATTCGATTCCACAGCATCATTTAGGTTTATTTTCTTTCATTAATCTCATTAATGAATGTCACATCTTTTAAGTCCACCTAAACATCACAGATAAATACAACGTACACTTATGCCATCCGCATTCGCCTCGATGTCCCGTCTGCACCGTTAGGTTAGGTAACTAACGGCAGAGCGGGGCAGGGCTAGCGCGGGTGTAAAACATAAGCAACATCTATACAATATATCATATATATTATATACAATATCTATCTGAACATATCACATGATCACATCACAGATAACGCAGCAGAAAATATCATATGAAAATATTGGATATACTAGGACGTCTGTGTTTTATTTTGAGCCTATATAAAACACGGATTCCACGGTCGTGATGAATAGCCAATCCCACACCCCTAGACCCCTACGAGAGCGGCAAGCAACCCTACCAATTCTAGAGTTAGGAGACCCGGACTCGACTCCTCGAGATGGTCTCCCACTGGACCCTAGAACTCAGTTACTTTTGCTCCCCTTCTTGGGTCTATCTTAATGCGGAAAAGTAAATAATATACAATGGTGACATCATCCTCAGCCCGGAAGTGCCCCAATAAAAGAATATTACATACAAGTTTTTACATGAATGAAAAAGAAAAACACTCATCTCACATAAAAACCCCCGGCTATTCAAACACGACGATCCAATATAACATATCCAGCAACACATAACATCACATGTCATCAACGTAAGTAAATATGCCCATCCCAATTATCGTTGACATATAGCAACGAAACCGGCGATATCACATATTACACTTACGGTCGCAGAAAAGAAAGTGTAAAACTACAACAGTTGGAATCCGCAACCTCTTTAGATATCGCATGCCTAATCAAATGAATTCCTTAGACATTGCATGCCTAACAATTATAAACCCCGCATTTTAGTCTCATTATCGAAAATTCTTTTCAATATCAAGTCGGGCAATTCAACAAGATTCCCGACATCTTGATCGTATGCTCGTCGCAAACTTTAGTAGAGGGCCGTACCCCCGGATGCCGTCGACGAAGTGCACTAAGGCGGAACACCGCTGCCGCGAGCACCCGAACGGATTCTTTTGGCTATGGGGTTCTCCTACAGTCACTTGGTCGGGGCTATGGGGCGTGGCTGTCTATTAAGTTTACCCGGCGAGTATCCGCATACGCTACGTGATTGCGACGGACTTTTGATCGCATCAAAATTCCGTGGCAACCGATCAATTGAGACTAAAGTGCTATGTTTATAATATTCAAATCAGTTATCTCATAACTATTTGTGGATTCCAAACATTGTATCACATTCCAGATAAATAGGCAATGTTAAACTTTCCGATCGAATAATTAAACACCCAAGTTTTCCCAATAGCTCAACACTTGAGGGGAGTTTAAAAACATCCATTTCATGCCACAGTACCAACGGTCCAGCCGTAGAAGGGTCAAGCCAACGCCTCACATGTGGCACGCCGTACTGCCCCAAATCCTAAGGTTCAAAAGGCAGTTCAAGACGGTCACATAATCGAGTTAAGGTTTGTTGTCTTCTAGAGGGTCCATCGCGTTATTTGCACGATTTAGACGTTCTTAAACAACGGAAAAATCCAACACTTGGAAATTTTCCGGGTCGGGAAAAAGTGAGTTATTGATATCCGGTCGAACTTTTTAACACTTTCTAAAATTACCCGGAAAAACACATAGACGAAGTTAAACTTTTCCGATCGAATCATCGAGTCCCCAATACAACCCAGAAAACTCAACTCTTGAGTATAAATTAAAAATACCCAGAAAACACAGGAATTAGATAAAAACATTACTGTGCAAACAGTGAAGCAAGAGGCTACAGTGTGGCCGCGGAACCGCCGCGCAACCTAGGATACGGCCGTGGTTCCGCGGCGCCTTGATGGAGTTAGGAGCACGTGCTGCACAGTAATTCCTAGAAAACCCTGCTGATTTTTTTGAGTATTTTTAATTTACAAAAAATCACAATTTCAAAAAATGTACAGAGAAGGGTATAGATTAGGGTTTCGGGGTTTGATCGGATTTCTAACTTCACCTAGACTTCGCCTAAAGCTCTAGTTAGGCTCTGATACCACTGTAGGGTTCCTAGGCACTCTAACAAAGTTCTACAAGGTATCAACCATACCCGATTAAAAAATTAGCCGTGCCGAACAACCCTAACCAAGATCGTATACTAGAGATTATGCGAAAACCAGCAAGTTTAACTACAAGTGAAAGGGATTACAACCTTTGTAGATCCGGTCCTTCACTTCTAAAGCTCCGTGTTGACGTCCCTTCACTGCGATCATCGGGATCCCGGACTCTAGCGATAGTTTCTTCGGAGAAATGAGCGGGCTAGGTCATTGACTTCGAGGCTGAAGATGATCTACGTCGAGGAGACTCAAACTCAAGCTCCATCTTCACTAGGTCAAGAACTTTGTGAAGAGAACACCCTAAACTAAATGGCAAGTAGTAGAGGATGATATTTGGACTTCTCACTCTAAATCTTCACTTGAAAATTTTTCTAGCAAGCTTTCTTCTTCTTGAAGAAGAAGAAGAAGAAAAGAATGTGAATTAATTAAAAAAGAATAATCAAGTGAAGTCTATCATAATGCAACCATGGGTGAGTTAACCTTTGTAGAGACTAAACTAGAGTTTAAATTAATGGTTAGGTTAATGAAAATCTCATGCAAAACAAAATGGTTAGACTTTGTCAAAGATGCTTGAAAGCTTCATGAAGCTTCAAGCAAAGACAAAGAAAACCACCATTTTGTTTTACCAAAACAAATAAAAACCTAAACCATTAACCTAAACATGGTGTAAGTCATACACACACCCAAGTTTGCATGTATCATCAATCATGATACAAACTAGTGCACAAACATATATCACATATACAACTTGTGCACATCAAGTGAGAAAATCAATCTTAAGTGAACAGATATTAGTTAATGTAAAGTAATATATTAAATATATAATTATACATTAAATCATTAAATCAATACTTGATTTAATGATCCGGTCATATCGCATATAATCGACCAATATCAAGTGTATCAATATATCGAATCAACATTTGATTCGGTAACCCGGCTATATCTCAAATAACCGTCCGATGATACAAATCGCGAGAATAGAATTCAGTATCACATACTGGTATTATTCTCGGTCCCGCACATATCTCGTATGCGCTCCTATTTCGTTTTGCTTGAGCTAGGAAACCTCTGTGTAGGACTCTAAAGACTCGTCAATACGCCGGCAGTAGGTGGTGATCATATCAATCACCCACAAGCCGCAAGCGTCTGCTAAACGTAACGGCCACCCGGGTATTGAGCGATCAGAAGATCAACGAGCAAGCCTGCTCACACTCCTGCGAATTCAACCAGTAACACTTACCGCACAGTCCGGTCTGTTCGTCTGATATGTCGCATATCTCGCCTAGGGGTGGTAAACGTCCGACCGCAGCAGCCTGATAAGTCATGCCGATGTAAGGTCCATAACAAGTATGAAACTACTGTAACACTTACCAGTAAATCAGTGCAACCCTGGCCAGGGATTTCCAGTTATGGCCTGTCGAGCATAGCGCAACATCAACCCCCAATACCGGGAGAGACGAATCCCCTCCTATCGCTCATTGCCTCCATGTGAATCGGGACTGTACCCAAAAACCACCTGTTTGCACGACTCAGTAGAGCCGTGGTACGGTGGAAATCAAAGCACAGTGGGAGACACACAAGACTCTATGACGATCTTGGGTCAACACACTAAGCTGTACCAGTGTCACCAGAGAACTGCCATCTGACGTGAGGTATAATACCATCTGGGAGTTCTCGGCGAGTCCGTTCAGTGTACTCAGTCTCCACTGAGCACCCGCATACCGTCTCTGATGTCAAACACCAATGGATATGGGATCATCCATCGCTCATCACATGGTTCGAGAAGATATACGCTAGTCTACTCTGGAATATCGATGCCCCGTCTCGATATTCCCACGACTAGGAACATTGAAGGATGCACTCATTGACTACCCAGGCCCCACTAGTATGATCTGCATCACAGTCCTGGAAGTCGAGTACACATCCTAAGGGCTTTATCAACATGTAATAGAGAGACAGTAAGTATACATTTTAAGATAAAGAGCAACCAGATAGTGTAATATCATGTCGAGCAAGAAAGTACTACCTATATATGTCCCAGCATCCACTACAATGTACATCTCATGTACAGTAATGGCCTCTAGGGCATACATATAACTAACAAGTAGAGACCCTACAACCCCTCTAGTGCTAGAATTCTGGACAAAACCAGAGAATTAAACCCCAATTCACAAACTTAGAAACCCCGATATCGGAAAATTGTAAGAATTGTGATGATTGTTAGGGATCTGCTATCACCCGGGGACCCTAGAAATTATTTAGCGATTACAGAGAGTCGTGCAGGTAACCTGGAGTGTATCCTAAAGACCCGAGCCCCAACCACCAAACTGTGGCCGCAAATTTAATCTTCCTGGCCGTAATTTGCGGCCAGGGTAGGGTGTCTGCCTCCATGTTTGGTTCAGGGCTCCATTTGTTGTAAAATAGAGCCTCCATGTATGCAAAATTGGGTAATTTCACCTAGGGTAAAATCTGAAGCATGTTTTCTGAGTTTCTGTTTTGGTTTCATGCTTGTTTATAACTTGAACTTTGTATTTGTGTTTTATCTCGGTCGATTCACGTTTATACATCGATCGTCGAGAGTTGTTTGGTTATTCGTGCATGCATAGATCATAGGTTTTAACCTATGTGTGATACGCGTGCCGATTTGGTTTTCGTACACGATTTCTATTTACGATGTCATGTGATATATATGTAGGTACCCCCCTCACGTAGACTTCGGACGATGAAGAAGAAGATGGCGATATCGACTTCGGCAAGCAAGGATCAAGGTGAGTAGATATATATCTACGGGGAAGTCGGGTGGATGGCGTCTAGCACCCCCGCAGTTACGTAGTGAAAAATACGAATATATTATATTATATATATAAAGATGTGTATTGTGAGACTATGATTATTATGATAGGTTTATGTGTTCATGGGTTAGTTTAGTGTAATTAGAAGTAATTTGGTTTAGCTTCATAGTCGCGAAACCCTAGATTAATGATTTGCATACACGCACACACACATACTCGTATACATTTTACTTTCTTGTGCGTATATAGGGATACACACACACACACACACATACATATATGTTTGTGAGTGTGTGTGTGTGTGTGTGTATTGTAACAACTCCAATTTTTGTATACATAAAATTGATTTAAATTTGAAATATACTTGGGGTATTTAATGTTGCTGTTACCACTTTAAGTATTTATTTTCCCACAATAATTACAAGAAGGAGCTTGTAGCTCATTGGTAACACCTTGCACTGCTGAACCAAGCTACCAGAGTTCAAATCCTCTGCCCCACATTATTTTTAGATTATTTTTGTTTTAAATTCCTTGGAAGCCCAATAGTCCACAGACCATAACTCCCAAACTTTGAACTTCACCTGAAAAACTAAAAATACCAGGAGCCACGTCTGACGATCCCCTACCTATCGACCACCGGACTCGGTCGGGATCGACCGAGTCGGCCGGCGGACCCGCCGACTCGGGCCGGCGCCGCCGGCCGGACTCGGCCGGACGACCGAGTACTCAACACAAAAAGTGTGTCTTTTCGTATTCCTAACTCCCCTGCATACACCATTTATTTGGATCGGCTCCCGAAACTTAATTATTCCCCATTTACTACAATTTTTAATGAATTTCTACATTTTTTACAATTTTTTTTAATTAAAAACCTTTCACCTATCCTACCCTAGCCTACTCTATAAATACACCCCTTACCCTCTACCCTCTCATCCCAAAACCCCAAGCTCACTCTCTCAAAAATTTTCCAAGAGTTGTGTACCTTGAAAACAAGTGCACGGCGAAGCTCCGATGAAATTCCGGCGGAAATTCCGGCGACATTTTTCGGAACAACTGGCGACGAAGTAACGCCTCGGCAACCCCTCTAGTCCCCCCTCACACCCTTGCTTAATCGAAACCCGTAAATCCCATTCTATCCTTCTTTCTATATCTTTAAAATACGAAATTACAAAACCCGACGGAATCGGAACAAATCCGATTTCTGATTCGGTTTTCTATAAAATTTCACTTCTCACCAATATATTCATGTTTAAACGTCTTATTGTTGACTATTAAATATTTAACAATCAATTTGAATAAGTTTCATCACATGAAATGATAGCCTTTCCAATTTATCGTATTTTTCGCTTTAATACCACCATGTTTCGATTTCACATTTAACTCCTTAACTTTGCTATACATTTAAAATAGAGCACGAGGTAATGACCTACCTCCACACACACGCATATATAACCTAAAACGATATCATCAAAAACCTAGAATACGATAAAACAATACTTCCATTTAAATACCATATTCTTAATAAAATCATTTCTAAAAGTTTTAGCTTTGATGCACTTTTAAATAAATACCACTTATTAGGAAAATACGATAAGTTGTGGATATCGATCGTTTATCTAAACCTGACTTTGTGGTGTCTAGGCTAGGCAAGTGAGCAAAAGTAACTTTAAAGGCCCGTCTCACGATTCGTGAGCGGATCCCTCCTTTCCTCATTTGTACTTACCTGGCCACAATTTGCGGTGAAGAGGCGATTTGAGGCTTCTAACGACTTATCGTTTAGACCATTTAGAAATAGGCTAGTTGGCTTAGGAAACCCTAGAATCTAAAATATGGAAAATTACACTTTACAAATAAATACCTTTTACTTTATAAAACCGTTTTCTAATGGATTAGTATTTTACAATCTTTGCAAAGCGCCGCTACAACCCATTTTTAGGGAACCCGTTCAGGATTGTGCGGTTTATCGTGCACCCTCGGGCTAGTAATGCGAGATTCAGACTTCCGCAAGGAGCATTCGGTCTCAAAAGGTTTAAAATACGACATCTTAAGAAAATGAGATTTTTGAAATATAAAATATTTATTACAATTATTTTTGTATAAACATATGTATATTTATCATTTAAATATCTATTTTATTATAATATAAATTTTCCACCTTTTCCTAAAAATCACAAGAATAAATTTTACACTAAAATACCATGAACTTCAAATAAATCAATATTACAGATAAATACCCTTATTTATAAAACTATAATATTTTCACTAGAAATGTCACAACATAAAATCCACCCTCATTACAAATCTAAAGACGAACAATAAATACTTGAGGTGTATTTTGAAAAGTATATAAAAGTATTTTTACATAAAACCCCCTTAAGTTTATAAATTACCCTAAGGACCCTAGCAATTATAAGACTTCGATTCACATTTCTAATTGTCTGACTCGGTTTTGAGTCTGATTAATCTGACTTGAATATGATTCAAGTCAATTTATAATCTAAAAGATTCCAATTCAATATGAACACATGAATCCATGAATCCAATTATCAATTTATACAACTTGACTGAACCGAACCATGGATATATATTCCTTTTACATGATTCTCAGTATTCCATTTACATGACTCTACGGTTACAATCGTTTTCTGATATCATGGTTTCGGTCAGTCAGTCAATCAATCATACAACCAATACAATTTACAAGATAACAATACAAACAAGACATCGCGGGGTTTAAGGGGTAGATTGGTACGGAAGGTGTTAAAGGTGGCACAAGGTGGTCAGATTAAGACACCTAACCTATATTCCGTTGCTGTTGTACCATGGCATAAACGGTTCCTTGTACTTTCCGTTGCCTTAGTCTCTGGTATATAGAGACTCCCCTCGTATACACTGGCATCCTTCTGTACTAAGTTACAAACAACAGCGTTAACACAACATTACAACAATAGTATACACTTTAAAAGATATCTTCTTATTCTGTCTTTTCTACTTTCTTCTTACCTTTGGGACTTACCGAGCGACCTGTTCACTGGCGACCAACTGTTTCTTTCTTCTTTAAATGTGGTCAGGTGATTTGGACCCGGCAGAGATCGAGCCATCGCAAGAAGACTTGGAACAGTTTGCTGAAGACCCTGCACTTTAGTTTCATTGTACACTTTTCCTCTCTGTACTTTTCATTTCCTGTTATGCCACTGTTTAGGTATCTTTTTATTTCAGTTGTATTTCTTTTTCATGCATTGTACAAAGAATGTTAATAAATAAAAGTTGTTCTTTTTATATCTTGTCTCTTGTGTATTTATTTATATTGCTTAGATACGCTTAGCGTATGTACTTCTGAGTATATACGTAGCGGATCTCGTCGTGTCCCCTTCGTCGTACACTGGGAAGCAGGGCGTGACAGGTTTTGTTGGTGGCCCATGCAGGTCTGAGCTGTATGAAACCCTATCATAGAGTTCTGTTCTGCGTGAACAACCTAAGCAATATAACACAAGAACTAGCAACTAAAACATTCTTTACAATTCATGTTCCTTGAATCTTGCAATTTCATATTCCTTGAATCTTATCATTTCATGTACTTGAATCTGTCCTAACCCAAATTTTTCTTCAGGATTATGGATTCTCCGAACAACACCAGTACCAACGTCAACAACACACCTCCAGCACTACCTCTCACACCAGCTGTTCCTGTGCCACCTACTGAGCAGACAGTGCTACTTGAGGCGATCCGCAGCCTTCTCGAGGGACAGCAATAACTCCTGAACCGTCCCGAGACTGACGCACCGGGGGTAAAGCAATTCAGGGCTTTACATCCCAAGCAGTTCTCCGGAAAAGGAAGCCCTCTTGAAGCTGAAGAATGGGCACAAAGCATAGAAGACGATCTGGCAGCAGCTCAAGTGCCAGACATAGCTTGGGTTCGTGTGGCAAAACTACAGCTCACGGACAATGCTCGCAACTGGTGGAAGGCGGAAGAAAGCCGTCTTGTCCAGCCTATTGAATGGAAGACTTTTCACGAGAAGTTCGACGTGAAATACTTCCATGTGACTGCCAGGTTTGCCATGGAGCAGCAGTTCATTCATCTACAACAAGGATCGATGTGGGACAAATCAGTAGATGAATACGACTCTGAATTCACCATGTTAAGCCGGTAAGATATGTCGCAATAGTTCAATTTTTAAATATCACATACTACACAGCTAACACCATCCTTAAACAGATTCACGGCACATTTGATACCGACGGACGAGATCAGAGCCCGTCGCTTTCAACAAGGACTGGACACGGAGATTCAGGCTGCTCTAGCCATAGGAAAATTTTTAACTCATAAGGATGCTCTGGAAGCTGCCCGCAGTTATGAGGCAGTGATAAAAGCAAGGGGCATACCTCAGTCTGCAGGAGTCAAGCACCCTGCCAACCAGATGGCAGGTGGAGCCTCGTCCAGACCACCTTTTGTGCCAAGACGACCCGGAGTACCGAACCATCGTCCTAGCCCAGCCTTTTGTAACTACTGCAAGAGAGCTGGACATATGATGAAAGACTGCCGGCGAGCCAACCGCCTTTGCTTAGTCTGCGGCTCAGCTACTCATGATATTGGGTCTTGTCCCCAAAGGCAAAACCCATTTGCTGCACCCAAGCCAGCAAACAATTATCCACAGCGCCCTGCCATCCAAGCCCCTGCTCCAAGACTTGAACTATCTGCACCACCCAGAGGACCACAAGTTGCACCACCTCCTCGTCAGTTCCATCAAGCTCAAAGGAACGTTTCGAGGAATACTCCTCAGGCCAGGAGAAATGTACCAAAGCGCCAGGCTTTCACGATGTTCGTGGAAGAAGCTGAGGCAACTGGCCAAGTCATCACTGGTAAACTTTCCTTCTCAAACTTATCTTTTAGTCTTGATTATCTACACACTTTCGCTATACCTAAAACATATCCCATATACCTTAGGTACAATCCTAGTAGCCTCACTACCTGCACTTGCACTGTTTGATACTGGAGCATCCCACTGCTTTATGTCGCAACGGTTTGTCCGAACCCATGCGATTCCAGTCTCACCGCTTGTATCCAGCTGGAATATCAGTTCCGGAAATGGCGTTCTAAAGGCAACTATGGGATACAGTTTGTGTCCAGTCGTCGTCTGCAGCCGAGAGTTTTATGCTGACTTCAAAGTACTGGACATACCGAATTTCAATGTGGTTCTAGGAATGGATTGGCTTGGAACTTTTTATGCTACCATTGATTGTCGACAAAGGAGGGTAGTATTCGAGATTCAAGACCATCTGGTCTTCTATTTCAAGAGCGGAGACCGTACCCTGGAGCCAAGTACCTACAAAGCGAAGCCAAGGGAAGCAGTAGTTGCAGCAGCTCAAGCAGAAGAAGAATTAAGACCAGAGGAGTTCGAGAGTTCAACGATGTATTTCCTGACGATATATCAGGTTTGCCTCCTGATCGAGCTCTTGAATTCAGTATTGATTTAGTACCAGGAGCCCAACCGGTGATCAAAGCACCTTATAGACTGAGTCCGGAAGGTTTGAAGGAAGTTCGAACACAGTTGGACGAATTATTGGCGAAAGGATGGATGCGTCCCACCACTTCAAGTTGGGGAGCACCTGTACTACTGGTGAAGAAGAAGGAAGGTTCATACAGAATGTGCATCGATTATAGGGCCTTGAACGAAGTCACTATAAAGAACAAGTATCCACTCCCGCGCATCGATGGTTTATTCGATCAGCTAAGTGGATCTTGTGTTTTCTCTAAATTGGATCTTCGTTCAGGTTATCATCAAGTGAAGGTCAAGGAAGCTGATATTCACAAAACAGCTTTCAGAACTCGCTATGGATATTACGAATTTCTAGTGATGCCATTTGTAGTGACCAATGCACCAGCAATATTCATGAACCTAATGAATCAAGTTTTCCGGGAGTATTTAGACATGTTTGTTGTCATCTTCATCGACGACATCCTGGTATATTCTAAGAGTCGGAAAGAGCCTGCAGAGCATCTACGAATTGTCTTGAAAACTCTTCGACAACATAAGCTTTATGCCAAGTACAACAAGTGCGAGTTTTGTCTAAATCAAGTTGGTTTTCTTGGACATATCGTATCAGGAGAAGGATTTCTGTGGATCCAGCCAAAGTTTCAGCAGTTAGCGAGTGGCCTACACCAAAGTCAGTGAAGGACATTCGGAGTTTCTTGGGTTTAGCTGGATATTACAGAAGGTTCATTGAAGGATTCTTAAAGATAGCAACACCCCTGACCAAGCTCACACGAAAAGATGAAGAATTTGTGTGGTCAGAAGCATGCGAACAAGTTTTCGTAGAACTCAAATCAAGATTAACATCTGCACCTATTCTCGTAATACCGGATCAATCTGGAGGATTCGAAGTGCATTATGATGCATCCGGTAAGGGATTAGGATGTGTTCTACATCAGCACGGTAAGGTTGTGGCTTATGATTCAAGATAACTAAAGACTCATGAGCACAATTATCCGACGCATGTCTGGAGTTGGCAGCCGTCATCTTTGCTCTCAAAATTTGGCGCCATTATTTACTTGGTGAATGAGTGAACATCTACACAGATCATAAAAGTCTGAAGTACGTGTTTACTCAGAAGGAGTTGAATATGCGGCAGAGAAGATGGTTAGAACTCATGGCGGACTTTGACATCAACTTACAATATCACCCATGGAAGGTGAACGTAGTACCTGATACTCTTAGTCGCCAACCATTATCGATGAATCTCACCGTTCAGTGGAAGCTTCAGCAAGACTTGTATCAGATGGAAATTGAAGTAGTCATGCCAGGTAATGCTTCAAGTTTGATGAATCTACAAGTTCAATCAACCATTGTCAATCAGATCGAAATAGCTCAAGCAAGTAATGCTAAGTTGCAAAGGATTAGAGAACAAGTAGAGAATGGACTCAGAACAGACTTCATCATCCATGAAGACGGATCTTTGAGATACAGCAGCAGATTGTGTGTACCAAAAGGTCCTGTTCAGGAAGAGTTAATGAAAGAAACTCACAGCTCTCCCTACTCAGTACATCCTGGAGGTACCAAAATGTACAAAGATCTACGTCAGAATTATTGGTGGCATGGAATGAAGCGTGAAGTAGCCAGAAGCGTCGCAAAATGTTTGGTGTGTCAGCAAGTAAAGGCTGAACATCACAGGACAACTGGACTACTTCAACCGTTACTAATCCCAGAATGGAAGTGGCAGCACATTACGATGGACTTTGTGACTGCTTTTCCTCGCAGCACAAAAGATAACGATGCTATATGGGTCATTGTGGATCGACTCACAAAGTCGGCTCACTTCATCCCATTTCGAGTTGGCCAATCAACTAAGACACTAGCAAAGAAGTACATGGAGGTAATAATCTATTTAAGATTTAAACTCTTCATAATGTGCTATCTCTGATACCCATGAACTCAAACAGGAAATTATGAGACTTCATGGAGTACCGGTCTGCATTGTCTCCGATCGTGACACCAGGTTCCGATTGCAATTTTGGCAGAGTCTGCAAGCTAGCTTGGGAACAAGTCTGAACTTCAGCACGGCTTATCATCCACAAACAGATGGTCAGTCGGAACGAACTATTCAGATCTTGGAGGATATGCTCAGAGCGTGTATGCTAGACTTCAAAGGATCGTGGGAAGATCACCTGCATCTTCTGGAGTTCGCGTACAACAACAGCTACCAAGCAAGCATAGGAATGGCACCTTTTGCAGCATTGTATGGAAGGAAGTGTCGATCACCATTAAGTTGGGATGACATCGGAGATAGGGAACTTCTTGGAAACAGAGATGATAGTAGCGACCGTTGATGTGGTTCGTACTATCAGGGAAAGGATGCACATAGCCCAAGATCGACAGAAACACTGGGCTGATGCAAAGAGACAACACTTGGAGTTCCAGTCAGGAGACCATGTATTCTTGAAGATATCTCCGAACCGCGGAGTGATCCGATTTGGAAGACGGGGTAAATTAAGTCCGAGATACATTGGACCATTCGACATACTCGAACGAGTCGGTGAAGTGGCATACCGCTTAGCGCTTCCACCCTCATTGGAAGGAGTGCATAACGTGTTCCACATATCCCAACTCAGAAAGTATGTGAGTGACCCCAGCCATGTTCTTGATCATTCCGAGCTCACTATACAGCCCGACTTGCCTTGTGAGCAACAGCCTGTGGAGATCCTGGACAGGAAAGTGAAGACACTTCGGAGCAAGGAAATTAACTTGGTCCGAGTAATATGGAGGAAAGACACTCCAGGAGAATCCACTTGGGAAAGGGAAGATGAAATGCGTGCAAGATATCCTCACCTCTTTGTAAACTAGTCTTCAAATAAAAGTTGTAAATTTCGAGAACGAAATTTTTGTAAGGAGGGTAGATTGTAACAACTCCAATTTTTGTATACATAAAATTGATTTAAATTTGAAGTATACTTGGGTTATTTAATGTTGCTGTTACCACTTTAAGTATTTATTTTCCCACAATAATTACAAGAAGGAGCTTGTAGCTCATTGGTAACACCTTGCACTGCTGAAACAAGCCACAAAAGTTCAAATCCTCTGCCCCACATTATTTTTAGATTATTTTTGTTTTAAATTCCTTGGAAGCCCAACAGTCCACAGACCATAACTCCCAAAGTTTGAACTTTACCTGAAAAACTAAAAATACCAGGAGCCACGTCTGACGATCCCCCACCCATCGACCACCGGACTCGGCCGGACGGCCGAGTCCCCAACACAAAAGTGTGTCTTTTCGTATTCCTAACTCCCCTGCATACACCATTTATTTTGATCGGTTCCCGAAACTTAATTATTCCCTATTTACTACAAATTTTAATGAATTTCTACATTTTTTACAATTTTTTTTAATTAAAAACCTTTCACCTACCCTATCCTAGCCTACCCTATAAATACACCCCCTACCCTCTACCCTCTCATCCCAAAACCCCAAGCTCACTCTCTCAAAATTTTTCCAAGAGTTGTGTACCTTGAAAACAAGTGCGCGGCGAAGCTCCGATGAAATTCCGGCGGAAATTCCGGCGACGTTTTTAGGAACAACCGGCGACGAAGCAACCCCTCGGCAACCCCTCTAGTCCCCCCTCACTCCCTTACTTAATCGAAACCCGTAAGTCCCATTCTATCCTTCTTTCTATTTCTCTAAAATACGAAATTACAAAATCCGACGGAATCGGAACAAATCCGATTTCCGATTCGGTTTTCTATAAAATTTCACTTCTCACCAATATATTCATGCTTAAACATCTTATTGTTGACTATTAAACATTTAACAATCAATTTGAACAAGTTTCATCACATGAAATGATAGTCTTTCCAATTTATCGTATTTTTCGCTTTAATACCACCATGTTTCGATTTCACATTTAACCCCTTAACTTTGCAATACATTTAAAGTTGAGCACGAGGTAATGACCTACCTCCACACACAGGCATATATAACCTAAAACGATATCATCAAAAACCTAGAATACGATAAAACAATACTTCCATTTAAATACCATATTCTTAATAAAATCATTTCTAAAAGTTTTAGGTTTGATACACTTTTAAATAAATACCTCTTATTAGGAAAACACGATAAGTTGTGGACATTGATCGTTTATCTAAACCTGACTTTGTGGTGTCTAGGCTAGGCAAGTGAGCAAAGGTAACTTTAAAATGCCCGTCTCACGATTCGTGAGCGGATCCCTCCTTTTCTCATTTGTACTTACCTGGCCACAATTGGCGGTGAAGAGGCGATTTGAGGCTTCTAACGACTTGTCGTTTAGACCATTTAGAAATAGGCTAGTTGGCTTAGCAAACCCTAGAATCTAAAATACGGAAAATTACACTTTACAAATAAATACCTTTTACTTTATAAAACCGTTTTTTAAAGGATTAGTATTTTACAATCTTTGCAAAGCGCCGTTACAACCCATTTTTGGGGAACCCGTTCAGGATTGTGCGGTTTATCGCGCACCCTCGGGCTAGTAGTGCGAGATTCAGACCTCCGCAAGGCATTCGGTCTCGAAAGGTTTAAAATACGACATCTTAAGAAAATGAGATTTTTGGAATATAAAATATTTATTAAAATTATTTTTGTATAAACATATGTATATTTATCATTTAAATATCTATTTTATTATAATATAAATTTTCCACATTTTCCTAAAAATCACAAGAATAAATTTTACACTAAAATACCATGAACTTCAAATAAATCAATATTACAGATAAATATCCTTATTTATAAAACTAGGATATTTTCACTAGAAATGTCACAACATAAAATCCACCCTCATTACAACTCTAAAGACGAACAATAAATACTTGAGGTGCATTTTGAAAAGTATATAAAAGTATTTTTACATAAAACCCCCTCAAGTTTATAAATTACCCTAAGGACCCTAGCAATTATAAGATTTCGATTCACATTTCTGATTGTCTTACTCGGGTTTGGGTCTGATTAATCTGACTTGAATATGATTCAAGTCAATCTATAATCTACAAGATTCCAATTCAATATGAACACATGAATCCATGAATACAATTATCAATTTATACAACTTGACTGAACCGAACCATGGATATATATTCCTTTTACATGATTCTCAGTATTCCATTTACATGACTCTACGGTTACAACCGTTTCTTGATATCATGGTTTCGGTCAGTCAGTCAATCAATCATACAACCAATACAATTTACAAGATAACGATACAAACAAGATATCGCGGGGTTTATGGGGTAGATTGGTACGGAAGGTGTTAAAGGTGGCACGAGGTGGTCAGATTAAGACACCTAACCTATAATCCGTTGCTAATGTACCGTGGCATAAACGGTTCCTTATACTTTCCGTTGCCTTAGTCTCTGGCATATAGAGACTACCCTCGTATACACTGGCATCCTTCTGTACCGAGCTACAAACAACAGGGTTAACACAACATTACAACAATAGTATACACTTTAAAAGATATTTTCTTATTCTGTCTTTTCTACTTTCCTCTTACCTTTGGGACTTACCGAGCGACCAGTTCACTGGCGACATTCTGTTTCTTTTTTCTTTAAATGTCGTCAGGTGATTTGGACCCGGCAGAGATCGAGACATCGCAAGAAGACTTAGAGTAGTTTGTTGAAGACCCTGCACTTTAGTTTCATTGTACACTTTTCCTCTCTGTACTTTTCATTTCCTGTTATGCCACTGTTTAGGCATCTTTTTATTTCAGTTGTATTTCCTTTTCATGCATTGTACAAAGAATGTTAATAAATAAAAGTTGCTGTTCTTTTTATATCTTGGCTCTTGTGTATTTATTTATATTGCTTAGATACGCTTAGCGTATGTACTTCTGAGTATATACGTAGCGGACCTCGTCGCGTCCCCTTCACCGTACACTGGGAAGCGGGGCGTGACATATATGGATAATGAGGATAGTATAATGAGGATATTATATGGTACTTGGAGATGAGTCGATGTGATTGGACATGATGCCATGAGATCGGTGATGTGATTTTTTCGTATTATGAGATACGACATGATATTATAGTGGATTTTTAGGCGATGTGTTTTCATACACATTTATATATATATATATGTTGATGGTATCAGAGTGTACTAGACGTAGAACAGTACGCCTAATACAGGATATGATGATAAGGATACCAGATGAATAATGAGATAATGTGATATTTGATCCGTACCCAGATTTGGGATGCCGTACGATGGATTTACCGTACGTGATATGATTATGATGATAAATTCGCACTCTTGACTCGAGAATGTCATATTATATATTGTATCGTTCGTGATACTATTGAGGCGGATCACCGACTACTATATATATATATATATATATATATATATATATATATCGACTCAGACTTGGGTGGTTTTCCTTACCTTTCGATTAGTCTATTAGTTTAGTCCTGTAGTTTACTTAGTAGATGTTAGACTGGATTCGAGTCATACCTATTTCCAAAACTAACGAATCATGAGTATTTTAAAGACAGGCCAAGGGATACTACGGATATTTCAAAGGACATACCTTTTCTTAAAAACACCGTAGCCCTATTTTCTAAACACCACGATTCGTGCTATTTCATTGCCAAACGGTATGACTCGTGTATATTAATGTAGATTCTTTATTGTTGCGTTCATTATTCATTTTCCGCATATTCTTACTATTTGCATCGCATTTTATATTTAAATGTGTTTTGATTATTATATTGAACCCATGTTATCAGGACACCAACACCATTATCGAAGATGCGTATGTCTACGAACACTTACTTGCCGGCCCACACACATCATCATCGGTAATTGCCATGTCACGTACACTTTAGAGAATATAAATTCATTGATATCGCCTGTTAGCTGATAGTTCCGATATATTATTATTTTGCTAGATTAGATATTGTATTTATTACTGAGATACTTCATGCATTTATACATTCGTTTGTCATGAGTTATTATGGAGCTTTATGCCAGTATTCGCTGTCTATTGACACCGTGATTTTGAGATTTTGGATTTCCATGAGATTTATGGATTTGGAGAAACCGCAAGGATTTTATAAACTGATTATTCATTTCTAAAGATAAAATTGCGGTTTTCTCATGTTATGATTTGAGATATGTCCACCATAAGTTTTCTCGGCTCTTGAGCGATATCATACACCCTATTCGAGGAGGAGGAGGAGGAACCGTTTGTGGGTGCATGGTGGATCCGGTGTGGTACCCCGGGGTAAGATGGCCGCAGATGATGGCGTTGAGCCTGCTAGGGGAGCACTACTGACCGGTGATTTTATTGTGACTCGACGGATATCCGGAGGATACCGATCGGAGTATGGGCCAGTCCGGATAGCCGGAGCCCTAGATATTGAGATTTGAGAATACGAGCCAGTCCGGATTGCCGGAGCCTGAGATATTGAGATATTGAGATGTATGTTTTGTGTCGATGCTTGACACTGATTCTATGTTGATTTCATTGATGATACCTCGATTTAAATATACAGAAATCTCACTAAATTAAGAAAACAGTTTTCACATGCATGATGTATTCTGTTTTCATTATATTGCATTCATACCTCATATTTATGATATGTTGCTACCTGAGGCACTGACACGAGCACTTGGTATTACACTCATGTATAGATGTTTACCCATGCCTTTATTAGATGCTTCAGGCTACATCATTTTGAGGATATATATTATTATCGTATGACCTAGGATTGAGTCATACATACGATTTTTGCTCGGTGATATTTTCTACTCACGAGTTGGCAATTCACCCCCGTTGTGCCACAGTTTCTTGCAGGTTTTGCCGTACAGGTTTCCTTGACGTCTTTGCTGGCACACTGCTTCTTTTCGGGTGATTGTTTTGATAGGTGGATTCACTTGTATCATGACCACCATTGTATATTTATTTATTCAGTTGTATCTAGTAAACTCCATCAACCATACTTGTATATTGATAGACCTAGAAACCAGTTGTTTATTCTTTCGACCTTAGAGTCACGCTTGTATTATTATGGTTTTCTGGTGGACTTGGGTTTTCTTCTGAGTTTTGATCCTTGCCCTTCGGCATTGTATATTATATTGCTTGTTTGGTTATGTCCGCCAATTGGCGAAGAGCTAGCTCCCGTTTGGGGATGCCTTTATATATATTTCATGTGTTGTACCCGTTTGGGGCCAGTATTTACAAAAGTGACTCTGCCGAAATTTTCGGAAAAATATGATGTTGCTTTAAATGTTTAAAGCCACTTATTTTATTAAAACCACTTGCTTTAAACAAGTTTCCTTTCACTTCTTCTTTAAAATGGTTTAGATTTCTTGGCTTTTGGCTTACTTGAATTAGGTGTGGTCCTATAGGCTTCACATGATTCAAGCGCCAGCCACGTGCTATTTCGGGTCATGACAAAGTTGATATCAGAGCGCTAGGTTAATCTTGGTTCGAGTCTATATTTGACTATGCGGAGTCTAGGGCGTATTTTTATTCGGAACATAGGCTTGACCTTATGGAACTTAGACTTGGTCGAGGGGGTACTAGACCCGAACTTTCGTCGCGTAGGTTGACCTTGGTTGATGGAGTAGGTGACTTAAAGAGAGTGACGTACCGTGTGTATGTTCCTCGGCATACTTACGATACGCTACTCCGCTTAAAAAGCCTTAGGATGTGCATTTCCTTACACAGTATTATATTCATTCATATGATCTATCCTCATCGATATCGGTTTATGGTTTTTGCTGCTATGATTACACGGGCAGATAGAGCTGCGGCTAGAGTTGCGGTCAGCATGAGCTCGGCACGGACGAGGACTGGCCAGGGCATGATTCCAGGGACACACGATTGCATAGATGTATCGTCCTATTGTATTTTCATGCCATGAGCGTTTTATGGATTGCTTTTATAAGATTTCTCGGACGTGCAAATCAGCACCAGAGGATTGGGCCACTGCTAGGGGCCAGCCATAATGTGATGACCGTCAATGCACCGATTATTTGATGATTGAGGCACTGTTCAGCGTGCGGACGAATGATTCAGTTGTTGCTGCGACTGACGAGATATCGCCCCAGATGTTTGAAGCTAATGCCGTATGAGTTGTACCTAGAGATATGATAGAAGATCGCTAGTCACCCAAGGAGGAAAGACTAGGACATGTGATTCGTTGCGTACCCCGATGCGAGGTCATCGAACTGATTGATTCCAGCTAGAGACGACTTCACGCAGGTACGTTGGAAGTCGAAGGAAAACAATCAAATATCAGAAACCCATTTTCCAAGTTTAAAGTATTCAGAAAAATATGCAAGTAATTCCGTGGACCCTCTAGAAGAATGAAACCCTAACTCGATATAATGACCATGGGAACGCTCTTGAACCTTAGGGTTTGCAGCAGTTCCGTGGTGCCATTAATAAGGCTTGGGTTTGCCCTTTTACGGCTGGTCCATTGGTACTGTGGTATGTACTGGAATACTATTAAACTGTACTCAAGATGTTGAGCTCTTGGGGGATTATGGAATCTTGACGAATCGATCGAAAGGTTCGACGTCATTCGGATATCATATGATGGGATACATTGCTTGGGAGACTCCAGATACGAGTATAGCTGTTGGAGCGCAGTCCATGCAGCAACGAAGAAACGAGTCCGAATTAGTCGATATTAGAGAAAAGTGGAGTAAGAGGTTCGTACGAGATCGTGATGAGATGGCGTTCCACTCCGCTGACATCCGAGATGTGATACACATGCAGAGGCATTGAATATGGATATATCTTCCAGAAGGAGTCGCGATGAGTATGCAGCCGTTCCGGAACAAGAAATAGATTTAATAAAAGGTGATAACTTTCGGACAGTTCGGCAGAAACGAGATTTGGGAGAGATCTCGACAGAACCTTTCTGGAATACTATACGAGAAGACTTGGACCTAGGAGCGGTCATATTACGCATACCCAGTAGGCCAGAGTTCGGTATCGTCGACGAAATATGTTATGAGTGACCATGACAGTTGGCCAGAGATCTTTAGAGAATGTGCCAGAGGGGGACTATTTCCGCCATCTTTGATTTCAGTATTTTCGGCGATTTATTTGCATGATTGAGATTTTGTGCACTACAGTTGCACTTGATTTCGATTTGATGTCATTCGAGATATTGATTTGATTCCATGCCTATGGTATGCTTGCGATTTGACTTGTGCTTTCGGCATAGTTTTCATGCACTTTTAGTATTTTGATTCGATTTCTGCACACTGAGGCACATGGTTGTAAGATTATATACTACGGTATACCTGATTTGGATTGAAATGTGTTGTATAGCGTCGATTTCGATTGTGATACTCGATATTTGTTTTCGTGCACCTTGTGCACTTGATTTGGATTCTTGCGTATGCTTGACGCGCTTGATGCGATTTTGGTGCACGCCAGATGCACTAAATCGAGATTCTTCGTGCATATCAGATGCACCTGATATTGTTGTCAGGCACACACCGTTACCCTTGACAGGTGTTTTCGTGCACACCCGTTGCACTTAGATTTTGTTTCTGTGCACATGCAGGGCACATTTGTTGATTTCGATTTTCGTGGACATACGCGGCATTCATATACACAGTTTGGGGATTGATTCTTTTGGAGCAGTATATTTTATGATACTTACTATATGGTATAGTAGCTGAGCAGGACTAGTCAGAGAACAGTACCTGAATATATTTTTGCTGCATTGATAGTTATCGATGGAATTTCCAAAAATGAGCTATAGTCTCAGTATTACCTACGTGTCTGAGATGACACGAGACATTTAACAAAGGAAACCCTTCTACATTATTTTTCAAAATGGCAGGACGTGTATGTTAAACAAAGGGTGTATATATATATATATATATATATATATATATATAGTTATATATAGTTATTTTCCTACAATAGACGTCCGCCATTGTGCAGTGATACGCGCATCGCACAGCGACTTGAAAAGATTTGGCATGTATTTCTTTCAGATGTTTTAACGATGTTTACATGTATAGTTTGATATATATCATGTTGGTTTTCAGCAGTATGTTTCATTATACCTTTATTTCAAAACCGCACCCCCACTATTTTCCGCAAAAATATTTAGATTTTCTGGGTTTCAGCTTACTTGATTGCGTCACGCCTTTAGACGTTGCGTAATTTAAGTGCTGGTCACGCGCTGAATTACAGGTCGTGACAAAACACTTTGATCGGGTTAATTTGGAACCGTGGCCAAAGAATTCCATAAACCGCGAGTCCGATCACTTGAAATTTCAGAAACCAAACTTCAAGATCAACCCGACAAAAAAAAATCCCTCATTTTTTTTACTCAAAATGAGTCTCGAAAGACCCGAATTGTGCCCGAGACCCCGACGGGGATCGATGGCACAACCTATGAGTCCCGGGGGGTCTAGGTAGGGCCCCAACCCGAGGCCACCAATTGGTGGCCTCAGGTTGGGAGCCCCCGGGGTCACTTCTGAGCCCACACGGACATCTTTGTCCAAACCAACAACTTCCGAGGCTCGGGTACAAATGAAAATGAGAGGTTTTTCATGCATTTTTCTAAAACAAGTTTTTATAAAAATGAGATTTTGAATCAATTGGCCACAAATTGCAATTGTTAGTAAATGATTGATTCTAATACCACGTTGGCAATTGGTGCAAGGGTCACAACACTTGCAGACCGCGGCGGAAACGTAGAACAAAAATTCAAACATAGCACCAAATGCAACCCAAAATCATTCATTTATTAGGTATGCACAAATTCAAGAAAGTAAACATAAAGTTTAAAGGGCTACAACCATTGTAGCGTGTCCACTTGTTTAGCAGAAGACCCTAACTAAGTTCCATCGCCTCCGGAACAAGTTTGGCGGCCGACCGTTTTGCCAAAGATGATCCATGATGAAAGCAACAACCCAAGCTGCAACTTCACTTTGAATACTTCAAATGTGATATAACTAGCTCTAAAATCTTGCTAGGATATAAAGGTAGATATAATGTGGATAATTTCTCTCATTTCTTTTCCTTTTCTTCTTGGAGATTTAGAATTAGAAGGAGCAAGAAGAGAAGAAGGAGAAAGAAGGATGCAGCCCCTCTTCACAATTTTCTTCATATGCAAAGAATGGAAAAAATGCTCATGCCTCTCTTTTTCTCTCTCTAATATTTTATTCATCCAAGGAGTGAATAAAAAATTGCCAATGCCTTCTTCTTTTTCTATTCTTTATTCATTTTTCTTTATCAAATAAAAAGATAGGTGAACCCACTCTCTCTAAATGATAACTTTTTGTCATCTAATAACAAAAAGAATACGTATCATTATACATAAAATTTTATGTATCATATACATAAAAGATAAAGAGAGAGATAGTATGAGCATATATACATCCATATACATATACAATCGTATCCCATATATATATATATATAGAGAGAGAGAGAGAGAGAGTAATGGAGGAAAGAGGCCATAGGAGGGGATTTTCTCCTATGGCGTCGAAAAAATACACCCTCTCTCGTTTATTCCGACAATCGGCAACCGCCCTCCTATGGCCTCGAAAAAATACACCCTCCCTCGTTTTTTCCGACAATCGGCAACCGTCTTTATATATATATAGAGAGAGAGAATAATGGAGAAAAGAGGCCATAGGAGGGGATTTCCTCCTATGGCGTGGAAAAAATACAAGCTCCGCCATTTTTTCCGACGATCGGCCCCCATCATCTTTATCGTTATCATCTAAGATGTGCGTACACCAAATTTCATGTGATTCCACAACTTTTTCACCGTTAATTTAGCAATGTAAAAAGTTCTATTGTCGGTAAACTGTTAATTTTGAACCCACTAAATCAACGGTGAAAAAGTTGTGGAATCACATGAAATTTGGTGTACGCACATCTTAGATGATAACGATGATGATGATGGGTGCCGATCGTCGGAAAAAATGGCGGAGGTTGTAATTTTTCCACGCCATAGGAGGAAATCCTCTCCTATGGCCTCTTTCCTCCATTAATCTCATATATATATAGAGAGAGAGAGAGAGACACACACACACAACACGCGCGCGCGCGCGCTCTCATTCCCTTAAGATTTCAAGCCAAAGAAAAATTCTTAAAATTCCACAAAAATTTTAGAAAAATACCTGACAGCCATACAAAAGCCTAATTCAAGTTTGGGAGTGAGGTGAAATCATATATTGTGATAGATTTGTATTGGAAGTCGAAAGGCCTTTCTATAGTGGAAGTTCTCGTCTTAAAGACAGGATTAAGTGCTACTTGCATCGAACCTGGGTATATCATTGAGTGCTTGGTGCTTGGTGTGTGTGTTTTTCATATTTGTATTATTTGTTCATCGTCGGCAATCTTTTCCGTTCAACCGCAAAACACACGATTTACTTTTCCGCTGCGATATCACTCTGGTAACTGATATACCTAAATTACACTTAGATATTAATTTAACCCTTGATTCTAATAATATAAAGCTCTGCTTACCCCAGGATAATTCAATAATTAATTTGTTGGGTATAGTCGGATAGAAAAGCATCATGAACTTGCAACAAGAATCATTGTACCCAAATTGTATTGAGGTTAATGGTTTTTTGATACCTAACGAAATCGAGTGATTCATAGTCCTTAGATAATGCTGCGATCCAGAATCTAATCCGCTGAACAAGGGGTGAGTAATTTTTGTGAAACAAGCTATTACTTGCAGCGGAAACTAAATATTTGGAAACAAAAACAAAATAAATGTAGTTTATTATCTATATATCCATCATGATTCATGACCTATTGTTGTGTCTCTTCCTTTAGTTGGTTATTCATGCATATAAAATTTTAGTCGCGATAGTGCTGCTTGTTTTAATACATTAAGAAGAAAGAACGGCGACACAAAGTATAGTCCGATTAGGCTTAGTATCAAATAAACGGATACATGCTTGATTGGTGAATGCGTGACTGAATCTTCTGCTGCAGCGACGCAAGCGAGATGATCCACAAAGTTTGATTATTTTTTTCAGTTTGATTGTTCAGCAGTGATATGAGTTTGCCGTCCATTTACAAGGTATTTTATGACAATTAATTTCTTCCATGATTTTAACTGGAAATGGTGAGTCCTACTTCCAATATTTGGAAGCAGCTACTGTTGTTTTCTGAGGTGAACCTTGTAGTATCTGCAGCTACTTCCCATGCGGCTTTTTTGTTGAGCTGATCGCTGATTTTACTTTTCATGGCTCCTAATTTGTGCCCTCTTTATTTTGCAGGAAATTGACCTCAAGTTATCAAACTACAGAATCGATGATGCGTTAATTAAGGAAAATTACACTGAATTTTGCTTAATTATCGCTTTTCTTTCTATAAAGTATTTTTTGACTGCTGTAGTGCTGCGTTTAAATGCATTTTAGTGAAAAAATCTTTTAAATTCAAAGTTTATATAGGAGTTTGCCGTAATTAAAAATAAGGCACTGAAGTGAAAAACCGAAGATACTCAAGGGTATTTTAGTGTAATGCAGCCTTTGCCATAATATAGTGCTACTATGATGCCGCAAGTTCTTGGAGGAAAGCTAATGAAATTGAGGTGGAAAAGCTGCTGAAATTTGTTTCTGATGATGCTCGATATCGGTGATCTCCCAGATCATGATACGCGGCTGATGACGTGTCCCGAAACGTGCAAGAAAGCCAGACCACTCCTATGCCCGTCTTACAGACAACCGCTGGCTCACCTCCGAGCCTCCTGCACATTTGGCCTTCTCAGCCCTCTCAACTCGCCTCCGGGCTACCACAGAACCAAGATAGCTCGGCCTCCCACTCGGTCCCGAGCCCACGCTGAGCTCATCTTGCTCGGTCCCTTCGACCGACCGACGGCATCATTCGCAGGTGCTTCCGCCTCGCCTCCACGAATCTCGCTATGCGCGAGATCTCCGCTGCCCACGATCCCGCGTTCCACGCCATCACGATCCCCATTAACGAGCTTGTCTCGTCATTAATGGGAGATCCCGTCCATCACGCGGGCGTGACGTCGGGGGCGTAATGGCCGGCGTGATTCTCGCACCTGCCTGCCTGTTGCCACCGCTATATAAACCCTTCCTTCAGACGGTTCAAGTAAGTCATTTTCCACTCACTAGGCCGTTACTCTGCTCGGATTTCCTGTCTAACTTGATCGTCAGAGGGTCCTCGGCGGTACAACCACCCCGGGACTTCCTTGCAGGTAGCTCGGCCCCAACAAGCCTCAAACCCATTGAGATCTACACACTTCAGCAGCTATCCTCCAACTCAAATCTCGGCCGTCCATCATCGCCAACAGCAGATCAACGGAATGTAACATCTTGACGCGATCCGCACCGCTTCAGCTGGCGCCGTCTGTGGGAAATCTTGATTCCACTCAACAAAATTCATCTTCTGATTTCAACCCAATGGCGAGCGGTCACCACGACGATCCAAGCATTAGCCGCCGTCTCCCCCACAACGGAGGCACAGACGAATCTCCTCCCCCGAACGCCATCAATGCCCTAGCCACCCGGATAGATCGACTCACGTCCGTCGTGGACATGCTCGTCCGTGTCCGAACGGCAGGGCAAGCTCCCCAGGTCGCTGTTCCCCCACCTCGGGACTGGGACCCCTATAGAGGGAGAGAAGACTCTGCTTGCGTTGGCGCTGCCGACCACCGCCTCGCTGTTGTAGGGTTCCTAGGCACTCTAACAAGGTTCTACAAGGTATCAACCATGCCCGTTTCAAAAAAATAGATGTGCCGAACAATCCTAATCTAGATCGTTTACTAGAGATAAGGCGAAAACAAGCAAGTTAAACATTTTAACTACAAGTGAAAGGGATTACAACCTTTGTAGATCCGGTCCTTCACTTCTAAAGCTCCGTGTTGACGTCCCTTCACTGGGATCATCGGGATCCCGGACTCTAGCGATGGTTTCTTCGGAGAAATGAGCGGGTTAGGTCGTTGACTTCGAGGCCGAAGATGATCTACGTCGAGGAGACTCAAACTCAAGCTATTCCTTTACTTGGTCATAAACTTTGTGAAGAGAACACCCTAAACTAAATGGCAAGTAGTAGAGGATGATGAAATAGAAAATGGGTTCACTTTAGATTTGGATTTCTCACTCTAAATCTTCACTTGAAAATTTTTCTAGCAAGCTTTCTTCACTTGAAGAAGATGAAGAAGAAAGAAAAGAATATGAATTAATTAAAAGGAATAATCAAGTGAAGTCTATCATAATGCAACCATGGGTGAGTTAACCTTTGTAGAGACTAAACTAGAGTTTAAGTTAATGGTTAGGTTAATGAAAATCTCATGCAAAACAAAATGGTTAGACTTTGTCAAAGATGCATGAAAGCTTCATGAAGCTTCAAGCAAAGACAAAGAAAACCACCATTTTGTTTTACCAAAACAAAATAAAAACCTAAAATATTAACCTAAACATGGTGTAAGTCATACACACACCCAAGTTTGCATGTATCATCAATCATGATACAATCTAGTGCACAAAAATATATCACATATACAACTTGTGCACATCAAGTGAGAAAATCAATCTTAAGTGAACCAATACTAGTTAATGTAAAGTAATATATCAAATATATAATTATACATTAAATCATTAAATCAACACTTGATTTAATGATCCGGTCATATCGCATATAACCGACTAATATCTAGTGTATCATGTATCGAATCAACACTTGATTCGGTAACCCGGCTATATCTCATATAACCGTCCGATGATACAAATCGCGAGAATAGAATACAGTATCACATACTGGTATTATTCTCGGTCCCGCACATATCTCATATGCGCTCCTATTTCGTTTCGCTTGAGCCAGGAAACCTCTGTGTAGGACTCTAAAGACTCGTCAATACGCCGGCAGTAGGTGGTGATCATATCAATCACCCACAAGCCGCAAGCGGTCTGCTAAACGTAACGGCCACCCGGGTATTGAGCGATCAGAAGATCAATGAGCAAGCGTGCTCACACTCCCGCGAATCCAATCAGTAACACTACCGTACAGTCCGGTCTCGTCGTCTAATATGTCACATAACTCGTATAGGGATGGTAAACGTCAGACCCCAGTAGCTTGATAAGTCGTGTCGATATGAGGTCTATAACAGTTCGAGAAACTACTGATAACACTTACCAGTAAATCTCAGCAACCCTGGCCAGGGATTTCCAGCTATAGCCAATCGAACACAGCGCAACATCAACTCCCTATACCGGGAGAGACGAATCCCCTCCTATCGCTCATTGCCTCCATGTGATTCGGGACTGTACCCAAAAGCCACCATTTTTCATGTCCTCTTGGACGTGGTATGATGGAAATCAAAGCACAGTGGGAATCACACAAGACTCTATGACGATCTCGGGTCAACAGACAACTCTGTACCAGCGTCACCGTAGAACTGCCATCTGACGTGAAGTATAATACCATCTGGGAGTTCTCGGCGAGTCCGTCCAGTGTACCCAGTCTCTACTGAGCACCCGTACACCATCCTTGATGTCAAACACCGATGGATATGGGATCATCTGTAACGTTTTAAAAATCGTTTCGGTGAAATTTCGAAAAAAATCGGTAAAATAAAGGGGTTTTCTGTAAAAAGTCAAAATACAAATATCTTATTATAAAAATTAAATATACATATTCTAGCTATGTAATTGCTATTATTTGGTGTTTATTGAGCCGCTGGTGAAATTTCAAATTTTCTGAAAAAAATATTATTTTATTATTATTTTAAGCCGTCACTAATACATTTAATTAGGGAAAATTACAAATTGGAATGAGTTGAAACAAATTTTGTGCATCATAAAACATTAAATAGAATTTTATCATGTGATTTTTGGAACGAAATCATTTGCCAAAACGGTTTAGAAATTATTGAAGAAAAAGGGCTTTTTTTTAGCGTAAATGGATGTTTGGGGTATTGTATTTATCATTTTTCATCACCCCACACCCGTACCCACACCCACACACACCCATTCACTTCTCCCCTTTACTGAATTCAGCAGCCCCCTCTCTTGTCCCCACTTGGTTTGCAAAAGAAAGAAAAGAAAAGAAAAGTGTAGAAAATGATAAGAAATGAGTGGACTTTGACTTAATGCAACTTCCCCACCTCACTCTCTCTCCTCACTCACCCCCCCCCACTAATTCTGGCCGAAATTCATCCCTACAGCAGCAGCCCCCTCCCCAAGTTCTCACTCCATTTTTGCATCAAAAAAATTCCACAAAAATCACTTCAAATCCATACAAATTCAACTCTAAATCCAAATCCAACACTTACCCATTATTCCTTAGCATTTCAAGCATGGATCCTTGTGAAAAGAGAGCATTTTGGGAGGCTAGATTTTAAGTTTGATCTCATGGTTTGGAGGTATAATCCTAACCCAAGTGTTTAGATTTTGATAAGCTACTTTAAATTAGTTTAATTAGCTAATTTTGTGATTTCCAATTTCAAGATTTAAATTGTGTGATGGTGTTTGAATCTAATTAGGGTTCTTATCATGTAATCATGGTTGCCAAGTATAGGCTATCATCTTAAGGAAGTGAAAACTTAATCTTTTGATGATATGTAGATTGCTAGATGTAAAATGTCCAAATTAAGCTTTTTTTTCTAAACTAGGTTTTTGGAAATTATTGCAAATGTTAGACTAAAAATCTAATTAGGTTTTTCATGGCTTCATTAACTTTATTAAGTGTAGTTTAATGCTTTGGATCATGCAAATCTAAGCTAAATTGTAGTTTGTGCATTTTTGCTTTGAAATTGTTAAAATTTAAGTATTTTGTAAACTAGAATATTAGGGTTTTTGGAATTTAATGAGATTAAATTCCGGAAATTGTTTATATGACTTATTTAAGATATTTAATAAGTATATTGGCCGCTACATTCATTTAAACATCATGTTTTGTACAAAAACGGCGAATTGTGCTTGCTAGATTTTCGGAAAAATGACTTTTTAAGTGAAATTGGGGTTTTTGTGAATTTTAACCTAGTTTATATTAAAATTAGTGTTCGTGAATGTGCAAATGAGTGTGATTGGATTTTTCTCGATGGTTTGACGTTTGTACATCGACATCGAGGGTTGGTTTGACTATTCTTGCATGCGTAGGCGATAGGTTTGGACCTATGCGTGATACGCGTGCCGATTTGATTTTCGTATGCCGTTTCGATTTCGAATTTAGTTTTAATGCGATACGGTGCGTTATGATATGTAGGTACCCCATGTGGACTTCGAGACGACAAGCAAGCGCGTGGCGACGTCGACACCGGCTAGCGAGGACCAGATGAGTAGATTTATATCTACGGGGAGAAGTCGGGTGGATGGCGTATAGCACCCCCGCAGTCCGTGGTGGTGTATACGGATGCGTATACACACCAACAATTATTATATGTTATTTGGGATTAATAACGATGTTTAAAATGGATATTGGTGTGTTGGATTATTTTAGCGTTGCGAACCCTAGGGTAGTGTTGCACTACACATACACACATACATACTTGCATACATTCCTATTGATATGTGCTCATGGGATTCTTTATAGTTATGTGTTCACATGGGTATGGGACTATGTGTTCACATACGGATTGAGGATGATACTTGGGATTGAGCTGAGTCGATGAGATTTGATTTGAGGCCGTGAGATCGGTGATATAGCAGGGTTTGTATCTTAGATACGACATGACGTTGTAGCGGGTCCTTGACGTAGTGTTTCACACACGTCCATGCATACGTAGGCGGTGTCAGTATGGTACTAGACGTAGATCAGTACCCCGATCATGATAATTGATAAAGAGGATACCAGGTGAATAGTATGATGAATGTGATATTGACCCGTACCCAGATTTGGGATGCCGTATGACGGATTTACGTACGAGCTATATTGATGATTGATCCGCACTCTTGACTTGGGATGCCTGATTATAGATATGGTATCGGCTATGATATTATTGAGGCGGGATCACCGACTATACGTATACAGGTAGGTATATGTATCGACTCAGATGTTAGGCGGTTTCCTTACCTGTAGTCCAGCTTGTTAGCTTAGCCCTTAGTTTAGTTTAGTTGTTAGATTAGATTCGATTCTTACCTATTTCAAAACTAACGAATCGTGGGTATTTTAAAAGACAGGTCAAGGGATCCTACGGATATTTCAAAAGACGTATCTTTTCATAAAAACACCGTAGCCCCTATTTTCAAAACCCCATGATTCGTGTTATTTCAAAAGGCACCATTTGTAGGACTTATATTAGATTAATACTGATTAGTTATCGTTGTGTCTAGTATTCAGCTCCCACATATTATTGCTGTTCGCTCTGCTTCGCATACTTATTTTGCTGCATATTCCATTATTGATATCATATTGTTAGGACACCAGCACCATTACCGATGATGCGTATGTACCACGTACACCTACTTGCCGGCTCACACACATCTTCATCGGTAATTGCCATGTCACGTACACTTTAGAGAATATATTTGCTTGACTTAGCTTGTTAACTAGTAGTTTTGACATGATATTAGTGTACTTCTCTTATATGCCATATTAGACATTGTAGTTATTACCTGCCACTTCATGCATACTGTTATTCAATTGTTCATGCCTAGTTTATTAATCATACATTGCAACTTGGTTATTGATACCATATGCATTCATTATCATTGACATATGCACTTGTGATGATTTCTTGAGATTTATGATATTTCTGGATTTCGGGGAAAGCCGCAAAATTTACAACTTATGATCTTTCAAAATATAAAATGTTGCCGTTTTCTAGTGATGTAAAGTGTCGTCCACCATGAGTTTGCTGTGGTTTTCGAGATCCGTGTCGAGGAGTGGAGGAACCGTCACGGGTATATGGTGGGCCCGGTATGGTACCCCGGGGCAAGATGAATGTGTTGTTGACGTTGAGCCTGGCTGGGGAGCACTACCTACCGGTGATATTACCCGACGCGTCGGATATCCGGAGGATACCGTCGTGGTCTTGAGATGGATGGTAGGGGCCGGTCTGGACTGACGGCGCCCTAGATATTGAGATTGAGACATTGATATTTCGAAACATTGAGATTTATGTTTTGTGTCGATGCTAGACACTGTTGATACTGATTTCATTTATGATACCTCAGTTTAAAAATACGAAGGAAATCTCACTAATTTATGAAAACAGTTTCTTCATTTACATGTATTCTGTTTTCATGCATTCATACCTTATTCATATGATATATTGCTACCTGAGGCACTGACACGGGCACATGAGTTTACACTCGGGTTAGATATTTACCCTAGCCATTGTTATAGGCTGCATGTTATATACATTTTTGAGGATATATTATGATCATTGACCTAGGATTGCGTTATTTATGCGATTTATGTGCGTAGATATTTTCTATTCACGAGTTGGCAACTCACCCCCGTTGTGCCCCAGTTTCTTGCAGGTTTGCCGTACAGGTTTCTTTACGGCTTGCGGGCATAGTTTCCTTCGGGTGATTGCTAGTAGGTGGGTTTACTTGTATCGTACCCCCATTTTATATCTTGTATATTACTATTCATGTTGTATCCCGTTTGGGGGCCAGTATTTACAAAGGAGATTCTGCCGAAATTTTTAGTAAATTTTTGATGTTTTAAAAACCGCATAATTCGGCTTATGCTATTGAAACTACATGCTTTAAGTTGGTTTTCCTTTACTCTACTACTTTTCTTGGTTTGGATTTTTGGGTTTTCGGCTTACTTAGATTACGAACGCCTCGAGACGTTTCGTAGTTTAAGTGCCGGTCATGTTCCGTACTTTCGGGTCGTGACATCATCCATCGCCCATCATATGGGTCAAGATACGTATACGCTAGTCTACTCTGGTGTATCGATGCCCTGTCTCGATACACCCTCGACTAGGAACTGTTATAGGATGTACTCGTCGACTACCGTGGCCCCACTAGTATGATCTCATCATAGTCCCAGTAGTCGAGTACATATCCTAAGGGCTTTATCAACATGTAACTTAGAGACAATCAGAGTACATGTTAAGATAAATTACAACCAGATAGCATACTATCATGTCGAGCAAGAAAGTCCTCCCTATATATGTCCAAGCATCCATCACAATATACATCGTATGTACAGTAATGGCCTCTAGGGCATACATATAACTAACAATCTCCCACTTACTAGGGCCATCTGTTGTGGTATCACATACCCAACAATTAGCCATGGTTAAAGTATCTCATACTCAACCATCCCATAAAAGTCTCTACTGGGAAAAAGGCCTTTGTGAGTGGATCCGCGCTGTTGTCCTCTGTGTCTACTCTCCTAACCTCGATCTCCCTGGAGATCAACCATCTCCATGATCAGGTGATACTGCCTAAGAATTATATCTGGATTTCTGATGGGACGGGGGTTCCTTGTCAAAAGCCACAACTCCATTGTCACACAATGGCAGGAACAAAGTTCATCTCATGAACTTATATATATCCAGACTGCCTCTTTGGTAGCATCCTTGGTAATGATATATCTTGCCTTTAATCGTCTAGTATGTCACGGTATCTAGCTTGGAACTCTTCCAACATACCGTCCCTCCACTGAGGGTATAGACAATGCCTGCGACTGACATTCAGTCGTCCTTATCACCCTGGAACCATTCTAGTGATTCTCCCCAGGATCGATTGATACCATCTCACTACAACTAGTGAGAATCCTAACTTCTAATTAGATCTATCTTATAGATCCAAAACCCAGGATTTAGGAGGTATCATCTTGATCCTATATGGAGAATCCTTGTGATAAGCGGAGATTGACCGAGCGTAGCATAGGAAACTCCTTCCCTATCAAGAGTATGTCATCTTCGTACTCTACGAGGATCACCATTTTACTCCCTACTACCTTTTTGTATATACAAGGTTCATCTACCATTTTGATGAAGTCAAACTCTTTGACTACCACATCAAAACAGACGTTCCAACTCCGCGATGCCTAATTTATCACATAAAACATCTTGCACACGTTTCCGCTGCTCCCACTGTCTACGAAGCCCTCTGGCTGTGTACTTATAGACGCTCTCTTCTAAAACATCATTTAGAAAAACTGTCATGACACCCAACCGCCAGATATCGTAGTCATGGTATGCAGCCGTGGCAAGTAGGATCTGGATGGACTTAAGCATAGCTTTGAAAGTCTCAACTTTTCAATGTACACCAAGTAATCTTCTCAAGATATACTTGCTCCTGATGTGGATTTAACCCTTCAGATAAAGCAACCAAAGTCCATACTTTGTTGGTGTATAAGGATTCCATCTCAGATCAATAAGCATCCAGCCATTCTTACAGAGTCCCACTCCTGATGGCCAGCTCGAAACTAGTTGGGTCATCATCTCATGATGCAATCCTCGCTCCTACTGTCATAGAGAAACCAAAGTATCTCTCAGGTGGGTGAGGAACCCTACTAGATCGGCGGAGAGGCTGAGGTTCGTTGGTTACTATTAAATCCTTTGGTTCTACCAAAAAATCTGCTGTAGTTTGTATAGCAGGAACTCTTTCCAGTTCTACCTCATGACCAATAATTCCTTCCACAAGAAATTCCCTTTCACAAAGGTGGCATGTTGAGAAATAAAACACTTTTGTTTCTCGGTTTGGTAGAAGATATTCCCTTGCGAATGCTTGGGATATCTAACAAACTTCCACAGAAACTGACTTTATCTCGAGCTTGTCCGGATTTTGCTTTTCAGACATAGGCCGGACAACCCCAAATCTTAACATACTTAAGATATGGGCTCTTCCCATTCCATATCACATATGAAGTGATAGGCAACTGATTTGATTTGAACCCTATTCAATAGGTATGCAGCTTCTCAAGTGCATAACTCCCAAAAGAAAATAGGAAACTCAGTAGTACTCATCATAGAGCATACTATATCACATAGGGTGCTATTGATCCGCCCCGATACACCGACGTGCTGTGGTGTATACGGAGGAGTAATGCTGAGAGAGAATCTCATTCTCCTTTAGAATAGTCAAGGAATTCCGTGCTCAAGTATTCTCCTCCTTGATCTCATCAAAGGACATAATACTTATACCCGTATTTTGGTTCTCTACTTCTAACTTATATTCTGTGAATATCTCAAAAGCTTCGGACTTATGTTTCAACAGGAACATATGTCTGAATCTTGAGAGATCATCAGAGAATGTAATGAAGTACAAAGAACCGGTCTTGGCATGTGTAGACAGGGGACTTTCATACATCAGCATGTATTAATCCCAAGAGTTTAATAACTCTTTCTCTGTTTCCAATAAACGGAGCTGTGGTCATCTTATCTCTGTGACATGACCGGCAAGTTTCACAAGATGTAAATTCAAACTAATTTAAATATGCATCTTTATGTAACTTTAGCTAGTCGGGTCGCATTGATATGACCTAGTCTACAATGCCTCAAGAAGGATTCGTTCATTTCTGAACTCTTCCTCTTGTGTGTGTTCTGTATACTAAGAATTGTAGTTTGATTTAGAACGTCAATACTTTTAGATAACGTGCCTGAACCGATCAACTCTTGATATAGGAGATGTTCAAAACATTATCCAACAATACAAAATTAAATCCTTTCTTTACTAATAAAGAGACTGATATGATGTTGTACATCAGGTTCGGTATCTAATAGCATTCGTTCAGAATCAATATATTCTGGTAATACAGGGTGACAGTGACCAACAGACTTGGCTGCAACACTTGCACCGTTTTCTGTCTCATGAAACTTATCACCCGTCCTCAGTTCTCTACCTATCTGTAGCCCATGTAACAGATTACATATGCGGGATCCTGATCTGGTATCTCATACCCAGGACATAAAGGATACTAAGAAACAGTTCTCTGTAATGAACACACCCGAAGAAGATGCATCAGCATGCACTTTCTTCGTTTGGGCGGTACGGGAAATCTGGTATTCCCCAATTTCCTGCTCTGTCTTATAACAATTATAAGTTGGAGCGGGACCAACGTTCCCCAGCTCAGTATAACAAGCGGGTTCGGTGAATATATCCATATTATTATCTTGATTAAGGCGTGATATGGTCGCTACCTGGAGAGAGAGAGAAGAAAACACTCAGCGTATGCTCTTGCAAGATTAGATTGGTTATCTAATATATCTAATCAGGATGTCTCCCACTGTTTTAGTCAAATCTTCCTTCAAACCCTAAAAGGAAAGACTAGCCGGGATTAATTACACGCTACAAGTTCTCCAATCTTTCATCCAGGCCAGTGTCGGTACTTTGAGGGAGGTCCCCTGTGCTTTCGCACGAACTTAATTAAAGTAAACCTCGTTTTCCCAGAGGCGTAACCTCGTTAACTCCTTTCTAGACACCTACTTGATCGGCTAATTGTAATGTGTAAAACTCTCCTAGGAGTAACTCTTACTCGCAGCGGGTATCGGGATCCAACTATCTCATTGAAGGTATGCAATCTCATTGCAAATTTCAACACTTGAAATTCCCGATAATATTTTACCCCTAGCATCCTATGACCTTGACGGAGGTCAACAAACCATAGGCTGCTAGTCAAATTCTACCCGTCATTTCCTGATTGAATTAAACCCACCCGCACGACCCTTGACGGAGGTCAACAAGGCCGTACGACTACCCCAATCCAATCTGCATCATATGCATAAGCAGATAAATACTAGTCAGCTACCGCACACTACGCCTTGACGGAGGTCAACAAACGTAGCATGAATATTAAGTAGGACTTATCTGAAATGACGGAGGGCTACGACAGGTTTTTAAGAAAACTCTTTGCGTAATGAACTTGATATCGTTGTAGAATCGAGTGATTTTAAATGGAGTGTTTTTTAGGCTTTTCTAGTTTTGCTAAAGGGGTCACTCCCGGTGAAGGGATCGTCGGCCCTTTCCTCATCGAATAAGGTGCATGATATTTCACAAATATCACTATGCAAAGCAAGAACTATAGAAGCAATCAAAAGACAATCCGAGTGTGTAGCATATGCTAGTTTCGCTAAAGAGGTCACTCCCGGTGAAGAGATCTCGGCTCTTTCCTCATCGAATAAGGTGCTGGATGTTCTACAAGGAACACCTCTATGCAAAGCAAGAACTAGAGCTACCAGTTTTTAAACAAGTTTCTACAACATCTTTAGGTTTCTTTTATTTCATTAATCTCATTAATGAAGTCCCATCATTTAAGTCACCTAAACATCACAGATAAATACGACGTACACTTATGCCATCCGCATTCGCCTCAATGTCCCTTCGTGCACCGTTAGGTTAGGTAACTAACGGCAGAGCGGGACAGGGCTAGCGCGGGTGTAAAACATAAGTAACATCTATATAATATATCATATATACTATATACAGTATTTATCACAACATATCAAATGATCACATCACACATATCGCAGCAGAAGAACATATATGAAATATTGGATATACTAGGACGTCCGTGTTTTTAATACGAGCCTGTATAAAACACGGATTCCACGGTTGCGATGAATAGCCAAACCCACATCCCTAGACCCCTACGAGAGCGGCAAGTAACACTGTCAATTCTATGGTTAGGAGACCCGGTCTCGACTCCTCGAGGTGGTCTCCCACTGGACCCTAGAACCCGGTTACTTGTGCTCCCCTCCTTGGGTCTATCCTAATGCGGAAAAGTAAATAATATACATCAGCGGTGACATCTTCCTCAGCCTGGAAGTGCCCCAATAAAAGAATATTACATACAAGTTTTTACATGAATGAAAATGAAAAACACTCATCTCACATAAAAAAACCCGGCTATTCAAAACGCGACGATCCAATATAACATATCATAGCAACACATAATATCTCATATCATCAACGTAAGCAAGTATGCGTATCCCGATTGTCGTTGATGTATAGCAACGAAACCGGCGATATCGCACATTACACTTACGGTCGCAGAAAAGAAAGTGTAAAACTACAACAGTTGGAATCCGCAACCTCCTTAGACATCGCATGCCTAACCAAATGAATTTCTTAGACATCGCATGCCTAACAATTATAAACCGCGCATTTTAGTCTCATTATCGAAAACTCTTTTCAATATCTAGTCGGGCAATTCAACAAGATTCCCAACATCCTGATCGAATGCTCGTCGCAAACTTTAGTAGATGGCCGCACCCCCGGATGCCGTCGACGAAGTGCACTAAGGCGGAACACCGCTGGCGCGAGCACCCGAACGGATGCTTTTGGCGATGGGGTTCTGCTACAGTCACTTGGTCGGGGCTATGGGGCGTGGCTGTCTATTAAGTTTACCCGGCGAGTATCCGCGTACGCTACGTGATTGCGACGGACTTTTGATCACATCAAAATCCCGTGGTAACCGATCATCTGAGACTAAACTGCTATGTCTATAACATTCAAATTAGTTATCTCATAACTACTTGTGGATTCCAAATATTATATCACATTCCAGATAAATAGACAATGTTAAACTTTCCGATCGAATAATCAAACACCCAAGTTTTCCCGAATAGCTCAACACTTGAAATAAGTTTAAAAATATCCATTTCATACCACAGTACCAACGGTCCAGTCGTAGAAGGGTCAAGCCAACGCCTCACATGTGGCACGCCGTACTACCCCAAACCCTAATGTTCAAAAGGCAGTTTAAGACGGTCACATAATCGAGTTAAGGTTTGTTGTCTTCTAGAGGGTCCATCGCGTTACTTGCATGACTTAGAACGTTCTTAAACTACGGAAAAATCCAACACTTGGAAATTTTCCGGGTCGGGAAAAGGTGAGTTATTGATATCCGGTCGAACTTTTTAACACGTTCTAAGATTACCCGGACAAAATAAACAAAGTTAAATAATCCGATCGAATTATCGAGTCCCCAATACAACCCAGAAAACTCAACTCTTGAGTATAAATTAAAAATACCCAGAAAACACAGGAATTAAATAAGGACATTACTGTGCAAACAGTGAAGCAAGCGGCTACAGTATGGCCGCGGAACCGCCGCGCAACCTAGGGTATGGCCGTGGGTCCGCGACGCCTTGATCGAATTGGGGGCATGTGCTGCACAGTAATTCCTAGAAAACCCTGCTGATTTTTTTGAGCATTTTTAATTAGGAAAATCCACAGTTTCAAAGAATGTACAGAGAAGGGTATAGATTAGGGTTTCGGGGTTCGATCGGATTTCTAACTTCGTCTACACTTCGCCTAAACCTCTAGCTAGGCTCTGATACCACTGTAGGGTTCCTAGGCACTCTAACAAGATTCTACAAGGCATCAACCATGCCCGTTTCAAAAAAATAGATGTGCCGAACAACCCTAATCTAGATCGTTTACTAGAGATAAGGCAAAAACAAGCAAGTTAAACATTTTAACTACAAGTGAAAGGGATTACAACCTTTGTAGATCCGGTCCTTCACTTCTAAAGCTCCGTGTTGACGTCCCTTCGCTGGGATCATCGGGATCCCGGACTCTAGCGATGGTTTCTTCGGAGAAATGAGCGGGCTAGGACATTGACTTTGAGGCCGAAGATGATCTACGTCGAGGAGACTCAAACTCAAGCTATTCCTTCACCTGGTCATAAACTTTGTGAAGAGAACACCCTAAACTAAATGGCAAGCAGTAGAGGATGATGAAATAGGAAATGGGTTCACTTTAGATTTGGATTTCTTACTCTAAATCTTCACTTGAAAATTTTTCTAGCAAGCTTTCTTCACTTGAAGAAGATGAAGAAGAAAGAAAAGAATATGAATTAATTAAAAGGAATAATCAAGTGAAGTCTATCATAATGCAATCATGGGTGAGTTAACCTTTGTAGAGACTAAACTAGAGTTTAAGTTAATGGTTAGGTTAATGAAAATCTCATGCAAAACAAAATGGTTAGACTTTGCCAAAAATGCTTGAAAGCTTCATGAAGCTTCAAGCAAAGACAAAGAAAACCACCATTTTGTTTTACCAAAACAAAATAAAAACCTAAACCATTAACCTAAACATGGTGTAAGTCATACACACACCCAAGTTTGCATGTATCATCAATCATGATACAATCTAGTGCACAAAAATATACCACATGTACAACTTGTGCACATCAAGTGAGAAAATCAATCTTAAGTGAACCAATACTAGTTAATGTAAAGTAATATATCAAATATATAATTATACATTAAATCATTAATTCAACACTTGATTTAATGATCCGGTCATATCGCATATAACCGACTAATATCTAGTGTATCAATGTATCGAATCAACACTTGATTCGGTAACCCGGCTATATCTCATATAACCGTCCGATGATACAAATCGCGAGAATAGAATACATATCACATACTGGTATTATTCTCGGTCCCGCACATATCTCATATGCGCTCCTATTTCGTTTCGCTTGAGCCAGGAAACCTCTGTGTAGGACTCTAAAGACTCGTCAATACGCCGGCAGTAGGTGGTGATCATATCAATCACCCACAAGCCGCAAGCGGTCTGCTAAACGTAACGGCCACCCGGGTATTGAGCGATCAGAAGATCAACGAGCAAGCCTGCTTACACTCCCGCGAATCCAATCAGTAACACTACCGTACAGTCCGGTCTCGTCGTCTAATATGTCGCATATCTCACCTAGGGATGGTAAACGTCAGACCCCAGTAACTTGATAAGTCGTGTCGATATGAGGTCTATAACAGTTCGAGAAATTACTGGTAACACTTACCAGTAAATCTCAGCAACCCTGGCCAGGGATTTCCAGCTATAGCCAATCGAACACAGCGCAACATCAACTCCCTATACCGGGAGAGACGAATCCCCTCCTATCGCTCATTGCCTCCATGTGATTCGGGACTGTACCCAAAAGACACCTTTTTGCACGCCCTCTTGGACGTGGTATGATGGAAATCAAAGCACAGTGGGAATCACACAAGACTCTATGACGATCTCGGGTCAACAGACAACTCTGTACCAGTGTCACCGGAGAACTGCCATCTGACGTGAAGTATAATACCATCTGGGAGTTCTCGGTGAGTCCGTCCAGTGTACCCAGTCTCTACTGAGCACCCGTACACCATCCTTGATGTCAAACACCGATGGATATGGGATCATCCATCGCCCATCATATGGGTCAAGATGCGTATACGCTAGTCTACTCTGGTGTATCGATGCCCTGTCTCGATACACCCTCGACTAGGAACTGTTATAGGATGTACTCGTCGACTACCGTGGCCCCACTAGTATGATCTCATCATAGTCCCAGTAGTCGAGTACATATTTTAAGGGCTTTATCAACATGTAACTTAGAGACAATCAGAGTACATGTTAAGATAAAGTACAACCAGATAGCATACTATCATGTCGAGCAAGAAAGTCCTCCCTATATATGTCCAAGCATCCATCACAATATACATCGTATGTACAGTAATGGCCTCTAGGGCATACATATAATTAACAGCTGTCTCCAACAGTCGCAGGTCCCTCGGGCCGACCCATTTGACTTCGAGGTCTCACGTCAGAGAGCTTCGCCCCGAGTCTCGTCGCACCCTTGTCCCTCCCAAGGCGATGGCGGTCAGCTCGCCTGCTCTCAGGCATAACTGGCACCCCCTCTCTCGACGGGGTCGCACACGCGAGACTAGCCAATGCAGCTCAAAAACGGCCTCGCCAGGAGACCTAAGGGACCTCGCCGAAAGGAACCGAGGCTTATAAAAAATTATGGTCATGTCAGCAGGGGGTCCGTCGAGCACCTACGAGATTCAGCACCCCGTGCCGGCAGTGGAGTCCAACAGCCGCCTGAAGAAGAAGGCCAGGGATAACGAGCCAATCATTTTTGACGACGGGCACTTCCACGGCATATCCCTGCTCCACAATGACCCTCTGGTGATCACTGCTCGAGTCCACCAATACGAGGTGCACAGGATACTGGTCGACTCGGATAGCTCGGCGGACATTCTCTTCTACGACTGCTTTCTGCGCATGGGGCTCACCCCAACAGACCTAAGGCTGACCTCCCACGTCCTTTCAGGGTTCACCAACCATTCCATCCCGGCGGAGGGGGTAGTCACTCTGCAGTTTAACATCGGGGAGGCCGGCCGCACGCGAACATTGCCCGTGAAATTCATCGTAGCAAGAATCCCATCGGCCTACAACATCCTCCTCGGCCGCCCAATGCTGAACTCCCTCCGGGCCCAGATATCGACCTACCACCTGGCGATGAAGTTCCTTCTCGATCAGGGCGGGATAGGTCGGGTCTATGGAGACCAGCGGATTGCAAAGGTATGCTTCACCGCAACATCTTCGTCTAAGTAGCCAGCCGACGATGTCGAGGGTGAAGGCGACATCAGGGGTTCTCTGGACACTCGAGACGAGCAAAAAGAGGTCCGAGGAACCACGGTCGAACCGCTGACAGATGTCTCCTTGATAGAAGGGGACGACAAAAAGATCGTCCAAATCGGATTGCTTCTGACAGGAACTCAGCGAGATGGCTTGGTTAATTTCCTCAGGAACAACTCCGACGTTTTCGCCTGGGCACCTGCTGACATGCTTGGGATTGACCCCAAAATCATATCTCACAAGCTCGAGATTGATCCTACGGCCCGACCCGTCAGGCAGAAAAAGTGAAGCTTCGCCCCGGTCAAACAGAAGTCTATCGAAGACGAGGTGGATCGGCTCCTCACCGCCAACTTCATTCGGAATGTACCCTATTCGGAGTGGCTGGCGAACGTAGTTTTGATCAAGAAGTCAAGCTGGAAGTGGCGCATGTGCATCGACTTCACCGACCTCAATAAGGCTTGCCCCAAAGACAACTATCCCCTCCATCGGATAGATCAGCTCGTCGACAGCTCGGCTGGCCACGAGCTATTGAGCTTCATGGATGCTTTCTCCGGCTATAATCAGATCCGTATGAATCCGGCAGACGAAGATCTTACCGCATTTACAATAGACCGGGAGGTATATGCTACAAGGTGATGCCCTTCGGCCTCAAGAACGCCGGGACTACGTACCAACGATTGGTCAACCGCATGTTCAAGCCACAGATCGGCAGGACCATGGAAGTTTACGTCGACGACATGCTCGTCAAATCAGCCTCGTCGACCGACCACACCAAGGACCTGGGTGAGGCTTTCGGAGTACTCCGCAAGTTCAAGATGAAGCTGAACCCCGTAAAGTGCGCATTCGGGGTCACCGGGGGAAAGTTCCTTGGTTTCATGGTCACCCACCGTGGAATCGAAGCTAACCCAGAAAAAATCGAAGCTATCCTCAACATGACCGCGCCCAGGACCAACGTCGAGATCATGCGACTAACAGGGCGGGTAGCCGCTCTGGGCCTTTTCATGTCGAGGTCTGGGGAGAAGTGCCTCCCATTCTTCAAAGCTCTAAGGAAGATCCCGAGGTTCGAGTGGTCAGAGAAGTGCCAGACCGCCTTTGACCAATTAAAGAGGCACCTTGCGATGCCGCCGCCGCTCACACCGACCAGTTGAAGGAGACGAGCTATCACTGTATCTGGCGGTATCCGACCAAGCAGCAGGCTCAGTTCTTGTCCGAGAGGTCGACAGAGTGCAAAAGCCGATGTATTACGTGAGCCACGTCTTCAAAGACGCTGAAAAGAGGTACCCAGCCAAAGAGAAGATCGTTCTGGCGCTCGTTGTGTCCTCAAGGAAGCTACGGAACTACTTCCAGGTGCACACCATCCTCGTTCTTATAGAGCGCCCGCTGGGGGCCATCCTCGCGTCACCCGAGTCCTCGGGCCGCTTAGAGAAGTGGAGGTGGGAACTGTCCCAATTTGACATAAAATACAGCCCGAGGCAGGTCATCAAAGCACAAGCCCTGGTCGATTTTATCGTCGAATGCACCATCCCCGGTAAGGAGCCGGAGTCCACGCCGACCCTCGCGGCTCGACCCTCGATCGAGAGGGGGCCTGACTCAGTCCCTGAGTGGATTATTTACGTCGACGGGTCCTCGACCGAGGAAGGCTGTGGAGCCAGCCTCATCATTCGAGGCCCGAACGAGGCAGAAATGGAGTATTCTCTGAAGCTCGGGTTCAAGGCCTCAAACAACGCGGCAGAATACGAGGCCCTGCTGGCTGGACTTCGCATGGCCTCCTGGCTGAGGCTGAAAACAATTCGGATCCGCAGTGACTCAGCCCTCGTCGTTGGCCAAGTGACCGGCCATTTTGAAGCCCGGGAACCTTTAATGGTGAAGTATCTTGCCGAGGTAAGAAGACTTCGGAAGAACATCGATGAGGTCCAGAGCAAATACCCAGACAGCTCAATGCCCAAGCCGATGCCCTAAGTAAGCTGGCTTCATCCTACTCGGCCAACAATAAGCGATCTATCCTCTTCGAGACCCTACCACGGCCCAGCGTAGAAGGCGGGGCGACAATGCTTCATGTGTACACAGCCCAGGAAAGGGACCGAGACTGGAGGAAGCACCTTGTGGAATTCCTAAGGGAAGGCACGCTCCCAGAAGATCGGAAAGCAGCCGGCCGTCTCCGAGCCAAAACCCATCACTTCATCTGGAGCAATGGGAACCTTTACAAGAAGTCTTTCACTCAACCCCTGCTCCGGTGCATCGACCCCCGCGAAGCCAACTACGTCCTCCGTGAAATCCACGAAGGGGTCAGCGGCGCACACCAAGGGGCCCGCACCTTGATCCAGAAAGTATTGCTCCAGGGGTACTACTGGCCAACTATTCACCAAAACGCCCAGAAGCTCGTCAGAAGATGCAAAAGTTGCCAACTTCACGGAAGCATACCTCGCCTTCCGGCCACCGACCTGACATCCCTTACCTCCCCGTAGCCGTTCGCCCAGCGGGGGTTAGACACGATAGGCCAGTTCCCCACCGGTACGGGCGGGCACAAGTATGTCCTCGTCGCGGTGGATTACTTCACGAAATGGATTGAGGCCGTCCCCATCAGGAAACCAGATGCCACCACGACCATCAATTTCCTGCAGAACAACGTGATACTCCGGTTCGGCATCCCGAGGTGTATCATCACCGACCACGAAACAAACTTCGAGAACGAGAAAATGAAGGAATTCTGCAATGAATATCACATCCTCATGAAGTGCGCCGCGGTTGCGCATCCCCAATGCAACGGGCAAGCCGAAGTCGCTAATCGGGACGTCCTCCGAGGTCTCCGGACCCGTCTAGAAGGATGCCAAAGCAGTTGGGTCGAGCAATTACCCCGGGTCTTATGGGCCCTGCACACGTCAAAGAAGACCCCCACCGGGAAAACCTCTTTCAGCCTCTGCTACGGGACAGAGGCAATGGTCCCAGCGGAGATCGGGCTATCCAGTCACTACGTCGAATACTTCGACGACGAAGCCAACACCATGGCCCTCCGGACCAACCTAGATATCTTGTTGGAGAAACGAGACCAGGCTCAGATCAGAGCTGCCGCTTACCAGCAGCAAACCGCCCGATATTACAATGCGCGAGTCAAGCGCCGCTTCTTCAAGACCGGAGACCTAGTCCTGAGGCGAAACGAGTTCGTCGATCAAGGCAGGCTGCATAAGTTTTCCCCTAAATGGGACGGCTCCTTCCTCGTCTCCGAGGTCCTTCCCGGCGGAGCCTACCGATTGCAAGATGCGGACGGACGCAAGTTTTCACGGCCTTACAACGCTGAGAAACTCAAGCTATACCAATGAAGGGAATATCCACGAGTGTGTATTTCTTCTTTCACAAGAACAATGTAAACTCTTCTAAAGTCCTTTCTATTTAATAATACGAAGGGAACGCTAGAACATTGCGAAAAGAAGAATTCTATCCATTCAAAAAGGTACTATGGGCTCCTCAGCCTTACAAAAGAGAGGTTACAACAGAGGGGGAACGGGATCAAGGAAGTACTCCTTGTGATACTCAGAGTAGATTTCAGTCATCCGGGCCCAAGCCGTTGCAGCCCGCTCCTGCCGACGCTGCACGTGGACCCGGGACGCCACCGAGCCCTCATCAAGAGGCGGCCGAGCGGCTACCCTGCTCTGCTATAGCTGGCTGGTAGTTCGCTACCCCACGACGCTAGGGATCAAAGCCCTCATAAAGAAGCAGCCGAGCGGCTACCCTGCTCGGCTATCCCCGGCTGGTAGTTCCCTACCCCCACTACGTCAGGGATCAAAATCCCTCGCCAAGAGGCGGCAGAGCGGCTACCCTGCTCGGCTATCCCTGGCTGGTAGTTTCCTACCCCACGACGCCAGAGATCAAAGCCCTCACTAAGAGGCAGCCGAGCGGCTACCCTGCTCGGCTATCCCCGGCTGGTAGTTCCCTATCCTACGACGCCAGGGATCAAAAGCCCTCGCCAAGAGGCACTGGACAGTAACCCTGCTCGGCCCGTCCTTAAGGATCAAAGCCTTCGCCAAGAGGTACCGGGCAGTAACCCTGCTCGATCCGTCCTTAGTAGGCCTCTTACGGCCCCTCCCGCGATAAGGATCAAAAGCCTTCATCAAGAGGCAACTGGGCTCGCCCTTACTCGGTTATCCCTGGCTGGTAGTTTCCTACCCTACAACGCCAGAGATCAAAGCCCTCGCCAAGAGGCACCGGGTAGTAACCCTTCTCGGCACGTCCTTAAGGATCAAAGCCCTCGCCAAGAGGCACCGGGCAGCAACCCTGCTCGACCCGTCCTTAGCAGGCCTCTTACGGCCCCTCCCGCGCTAACGATCAAAAGCCCTTGCCAAGAGGCCGCCGGGCTCGCCCTTGCTCAGTTATCCCTGGCTGGTAGCTCCCTACCCCATGATGCCACGGATCAAAGCCCTCACCAAGAGGCAGCCGAGCGGATACCCTACTCGGCTATCCCTGGCTGGTAGTTCCCTACCCCACGATATCAGGGATCAAATCCCTCGTCAAGAGGCATCGGGCAGCAACCCTGATCGGACCGTCCTTAGCAAGCCTCTTACGGCCCCTCCAGCACTAAGGATCAAAAACCCTCGCCAAGAGACAGCCGAGCGGCTACCCTGCTCGGCTATCCCCGGCTGGTAGCTCTCTACCCACAACGTCAGGGATCAAGCCCTCATCAAGAGGCAGCCGAGCGGCTACCCTGCTCGGCTATCCCTGGCTGGTAGCTCCTTACCCCACAACGCCAGGGATCGAAGCCCTCGCCCAGAGGCCACTGAGAAGCTTCACTGCTCAGTCCATCCTTAGCCACCTCTTACGGCCCTTCCAGCGCTAAGGATCGAAGCCCTCACCAAGAGGCAACCGAGCAGCTACCATGCTTGGTTATGATGGATGTCATTCACTACCCCACGAAGCCCGATACCTAAGCCCTCGCCAAGAGGCAACCGAGCATCCACCATGCTCGGTCATCCGTAGCTGGTGTTACTAACCGCTAACGCCACTGTCCAAGCCCTCGCCATGAGGCCATCCACGTCTAAGCGATCCCAACCGTTCCCGGGAGAGCAATGGGAGTCCGTTTCTCAAAGCGCCCAGTTACATGTTGGTCACCATTCTAACAGGTTGAGGCCAATGTCGTCGCTCACAACGGAATTTCCACCAAGACCATGTTTTACAAAGTATTAGTAATTGTCGATGCGTGATCGTTCGAGACAAACAATCGTCCAACTACGTCAGTCGTAGCGCATCGAACGAAATGGGATGAACATTCACCTACAAGTGTCACATTACGCGGCTAGCAAATTCTTCCACATTGTGCATTCACCGAACAAATGTTTAAGGGTCTCGAGTGTATCCACTCCACACAAATTACAGTTTAGCGGTACAATAATGCTGCAGTATAAGAGCCAGTCTGCTGCCATCATTGGGCGGTCGTCAGACAAACCAAATTTTTTGCTGCATTGCTCAAGCTTAGCCGGCAAATCTATGACGCGGGGCCGAGAAAACACCACGATGTCGCAGGTGAGTTTTATATTCTGTATCAATCATAAATTTATTCCCATTTGCACGACCATTTCATAGTATCTGGTTTCCGTGTGAAGGGGATGCTTCTAGCGCGCTACATCTCTACAAACATCATCAACCGGAAGGCAATGCAGCTTAGATTCGATCTATTCGTTTAACGGGTATAGAGACGATAAAGTTCTTCAACAGGTTGGAATTGTTCTTAGTAAGGCTTGATTTGTGCTAACAAGATAGAGATAGCCAAATTATTTTTCTTGCCATCTAGAATATCTTGCCGATTTCACTTTCAAAGAAACAGGAGAAAGAGAGAGTTTAATCCTATTTAATTTTTTTAAAAGCATACTCTTGATTGGGACGACAAAAAAGATATTTAAATTTTTTTTAACATAGCCAAGTAAACTCCAACTCATCATCTTTCTCATTTTCTTTGAGACCATGCAAACAATTTTTGTTACCTTGTTATAATTTCACTTTGTTTGCTGCCTTCGTACTTTCTCATTTCTTTATCTCGCTAGTAAAGAGAAGGCGCCATGCTCGTGTGACACATATTAAAATATTTGTATTTAAAAAATCATATAGTTTGAGAGTCACTTCTTATGTAAAATGCCTCTCAATTCTTTTCCGAATCCTCCACATAAGATCAAGTATTTCCAACTTTAAATTCTATGAAGCATTCCATACATTGTTGACAGTCATTTAAAAAAATCTCGGATGTTTTTCAAGTTTTACATGAAGTTCCCATCAAGAATGAGAAGAAATAAAAACATGAAAAATTCACTTCGCATAATCCCGGTAAAATTATGATTTTAAAGAGATGGTAAATTTTTCTAATAAAATAAATTGCACAAAAAGCTATCGGTACAGATGAATTTAAATTATATCATGTGAACATGTCGATAATATATTCATAGTATTCAATGAAAATCTATGTCAAATAACATTAAGTCCAATTCTTTAATTTCTAAAACAAGTAGCTTCAAGGCATGAGTGAACAACAGACAAAGATAAAAAAGATGACATATTAAAAATACTATCAAAAACAGGTTACTCATTTTTATTAATATAATTAAAAAATAAAACGTGAGACTAAAATAAATTGGGATGAACATATAGGAGAGACTACAATATATTTTATTAAATGCATTGGATTAAACAATTGCAATTAAAACTCTACTTTCAAATAAAACTCACTCTTCTACACAAACGGTCTTTTAATAGCATTAGAGAACATAATTTAAATTAAAGAGTGTACATACCAAAAGAGGACTTTCAAAATCTTCACTCATTTTCATTTAGTAGAGTATCTAGATTTAATTTGCCAAAATAGGCCTTTAATGCAAATTGATGAGATCCATCATATTGTGTGCGCCGAATGTAAAATGGTAGCGACTTTGCAGGAGCGCGTAAAATATTTCTCAAATAACAAATGATTAAAACTACTTAAATTTAAAAGATAGGGGGAAAAAACCTTCATTGACCCTAAATATGTCCGTTAACTGCATACACATTTGCAATAACTGTATAGTTGCCTGTAATAGCTAGTTAGCACGTACATGTAGGGAACAATTTTCTTTTTTACTAATAAATGTAAGGCCCCATCTCATGGAACTATTTCTTTTATATTTATAGAAAGCTAGGTATCAAATTTCAGGCCTTTTTTTGTCCTCTAATAGAAAATTGTTGGAAAGCCCCACACCTTCCCTATATTACATATCAACATACCTAAATTTATATTATATAATAAATATAAAGGTAAACTAAAATTTTTCAAGCTCAATTCCGCCTCCTTGCGGAAAATTGCTCGGAAACCCCTCATTTCCCATATATTATATATCTATATATAAAACCAACTTCCAGTTTTTTTGCTTTTTGTAGGCATCAAGAGAAAAATTATATGGAAAACCCTCATTTTCAAAAAAACTTCATGCTTTCAAAATTCTGGAAATAAACTCTAATAATACACTTAAACTTCGTCACGAAACATTTTTATCTTGCGACTATCATCTTACTACAGCTATATTGGAAAATCGGTGCTTGATGCACTGTTTATTTTTCTTTCAAATATATATACGGATGGGATCTTCGATTATCCATACTCCTTTTTTGCCATCGAGCGGATAATTACATGGAGGACCCTCATTTCAAAATTTTGTCATAGTTGTAAAATTTCGTAAATAAACTCTAATAATATACTTTAACTTCGTCATGGAAATTTTTTAATCTGCGGCAACTATCTTACTGCAGTTAAATTGGGAAATCGTTGCTTCATGCACTGTTCATTTCTTTTTCAAATATAGATATTGAAATTTCGATTTTTCATGCAATTTTTTGGGATCTAGCGGAAAATTATATAAAGGACCATCTTACTTCGGCATCTAGCGGAAAATTATATAAGTAAACTCCAATAACACGCTTCAGCTTCGTCGTGAAAATTTTTCAGCTTACGACAACCGTCTTACTGCAGCTGTATTAAGAAAACATCGTTTAATACACCGTTCATTTTGCTTTCAATATACAGATGAAAACTTCGGTAACCCTGCGCTAGCGAAGAAGACCCTGCTAGTATTAATAAAAGATGTCGAAACAAAAGTTATTACAGCAGCTTAACATATATCTCAAATCATGAGATTACAAACACCAAAAAGAAAAAGAGAGAAGAATGAAAAAGAAAAAGGAGGGAAGAAGAATCAGGTGGAGAGGGCCGGGTTTGGAGTAGCTTATTGGTGGGGCTTGAAGTAGCCCAAAGAAAAGAGATCGGGTCCGGGTCTCCCTTTATCTCACCTATTATCTAAAAAAAAAAAGAATTAGGTGGAGAGAACCCCAAGCAAGATCTAAGCCTCGCGCTTCATACAACCTACCCTGCAGAACAAAAGTTTCTTGAGTTAGATCACTGCATTTCAAGTTCATACTCAAAATGTGTCTCTCAAGGCATTTTTAATCCAAGTTTAGCCTCAGTAAAAAGATATTACATCCATTCATAGGCTCAGAACGAGTGAGTGAAAAATTCAAACATGAAGGTAAAGCCATGGCTATATACATAAAAGATCTCTCAGTACAATAAAAGATTAAGCCCAGAAATACCGAAAACAAGCCACCACATCCTCATAGAGCTGAAAACACAAACCAAGTTTATAAAACCTAATCAACAATCATAACAAATTAGGCTTTATTCCACCACAAAAAAAGGGAAATCAAATGAAGGGTATCTTAAGCTTCTATGACCAAAATAAAAGAGCAACCATAAACAAACTTGGCAGTTGGGGGAGAGGGATTTTAACAGGGTGCCTAGCAAAGAAATATACAAAAGATGTGTTATGATCATCATATTGATAGATCAAAAGTCCCAACCTTTTTCCAGCTCAGCTCAGCTGATGGCGCGGTCAGCCCAATTTTTTTCCAGCTTATTAGAGCAGATGTTGTCAAGAATAGGACCCAACTTTTTCTAGTATAAACTAAGGCCGCGCTTTGTACATGGAATGGAACATTTCCGGGAATCCTCGCATTCTCGGGAATGGAGTGACTGGGCATTTAATTCTAAGGAATTTTGTATTAACGTGCTTGGTATATTTTAATCATTCCCGGTAATATATGTAAGTGAAACCGTTGACCGACGGTGAGGCTGGAGGAGAGCAGGTAGATGGTGGCGAGGTTGGCCACGGACGGCCAATCTGCGGCAGGCAACCAGCGATGAACTACGGCCGTCCGGCCGATCTGCAGAAAACATGCATGTGAATGATCGACGATGACCAGCGACGCACGATTGATCGACGACCGGCTAGCCGGCAGACGACCAATGATGGACGGCGGGGTCAACCGACCGGCGGGTGGCGAGGGAGGCCGGCGGCGGATGGTCATGGATCATTCCATGTTATAGGGAATATTTCATGGTAACTTAGGATAAACATATGTTTTGGTGAGAATATGATTACCATGAAATTAGGTCATTTGATTACCATGTTAATCATATATTCTTGGAAATATCCTTTACATATAAACAAGTATGGTAATATTTAATGGTAATTTAGGATTACCGTTTAGATTATCTCCTACCAAGTGCACCCAAGTGCACCCTAAGCAAGGAAAACAACAAGACACCCTTTTCATACCGAGAACAAGAATGCATGTTATAAAAGAAAAGCCTAAGAAAACATTAAGGATGCCCTCATAGGAAAAATATATGGTTAGTTAGGACAATTTTTTTTAGCAAACCATTTGTAAATAATAATTTTTAAAACAAACCATTTTGATAACTTATTATAAAAAATTCTGTCTCGTAGGTGCCACGTTAGCGTGAGCTCAGCGCCGACGCCGGCGTCAAATAAATTTCTTTTAGGGGCGCAGTTTGAAACTGAGTCCATTACATTTGTATGGGGCGCGGTTTCAAACTCCACCCCATACATTTGTAATGGGCGCAGTTTGAAACTGCGCCCATTATTAAAAGTAAAATAATATGAATTATTATCATTCTTGGGACTTTTTTTTTTGGCGCAGTTGTAAACAGTGTTCAAAAATGTAACATACTCATTCATGGGTCTGTGTTTTTTATGACGTAGTTTGATGATGCGTCCTAAAAGGAAACACAATCATTCATGAGTATGTGTTTTTCTGGGGCGCAGTTGCAAACTGCATCCAAAAAAATACATACCCGTGAATGATTGTGTTCCTTATATTAAGAGTTCAATCTCTTTCTCTCTATCTCGAATCTCACTCTTTGTACCAAGCTCTCTCACACTCTCTCAGATCTCATAACCATCACATTCTCTTTCCCCTTTCAGTTCTTAGTCTCGCTCTCTCTCAATGTCGGGATATTCATTTGCAGGATTACCATCAATCGATGAAATTAAAAGGTGCATCCTTACACCATGGTGAAATATGTATATACGATGATAGACTACTTTAGTTACGAAGGCATTCTCTATCGATTACGAGGGAGTATGAACTGGCCGATGAAAATTGATCGTGAAATCTTGCGGCTCTTGCACTTAGCCATATTGGATGCGCTCCCATCTCTCCTGAAGAAGTAACTCATGACCACCATGGAGAATCAAATCGTTATCTCCACTTCTTTCATTCTATGGGTCTTCTTTCAGGTTGCAATATCGAGTACTCCGCAAGCTCTTTTCACCACATTTTTATGCACCGTCGGATTATGAACCATCTCGAACTCACTCGAGATTCCGCGGTAGGTGATGAAGCCATTGATGCAATTACAGAGCGGATTAATTCTGTTGCTGCGGAGCTAAGTAACGTAGAGGATTTATTTCTGAAATTTTAGTGATGAATTATAGTGTTGTTACTGTTCTTGTTATCTATTTTGTTTGCGTCATTCTCGTGTATGTTGTGGATGTGTGTGAAATATATCGTGTATGAACATGTGTTTGTGTGAGAGATAATCAACGTTTGAATTAAAATGAATTAAAGTGTTGTTTTGTAAATAAATAATCAGGAAAAATCGAACAGCACCCTCTTCGTAAATTTTGAATAAAATTCATGTACAAGCATAGTAAAATAATAGCATCCACAGACGGAGCTAACTCAACGCCCAAACGGCGGAGACACAATCCACGCACAATATATGACGCTTAAATGGCGAAGAGCAATAAACTGAAAACAATAAACAATGTAAAATAAATAACGAATTCATCGCAATACAATACAACACAAACACTCTGTGCAATCTAACGAAGTTGTCGCACCATCCCTGGTGTCCTTCTCTTCGCTACAAGACGTCGAGGCTATGACGGTTAGGTTTTATCGGCGACAGGTGGCTGAGACGGCCCTGGCTGTGATGGTCCATGTTCGTACTCTTCGGGATACTGAGACGGCTTCGGCTGTGCCCATCTATGTTTTGTTCGTGCATATTGTTAGTGTATATGCCCTAGAGGCCATAACTGTATCATACTAGTATGTATATTACTTAATGGAAGCTTGGGATATTCACCTTGTATTGACAATCTTGCTCAAAATAGTAGTATGCTACTTGGTTTGTTTCTACTTCAATGTGTACATGTGTTTATTTTTAGTATATCGCCTATACACATTAGTGGAGCCCTTAAGATCTTTGCTTGATTACCAGCATTGTGATGGCAGTCACACTAGTGGGGCTGGGTAATTTATAAGCACATCCTTATGCAGGTCCCTGGTCGCAGGACTATCGAGACAGGGCATCGATACTCCGGAGTAGACTAGCGCATGCGCTTCTCATCCCAGTATGGGAGACGGTCTGTCCCACAGCCGTCGGTACGTCGTACTTGAGATAGTATGCGGGTGCTCTTTGGGTTACGAGTACACTGGACAGGACTCGTCGGGAACTGACTAGTTGGTATTATGCCTATCGTCAGTTATCAGTTCCCAGGTGACATGAGTACAGCTTAGTCCGCTGACTTGACACTGTCACTTCGCCTCGAGTGTGTTCCCACTGTACTTTGATTACTACCCTACCACGGCTAAAAGGAGTCATGCAAACAGGTGGTAGTTGGGTGCAGTCCCGAAGCACTTGGAGGCAGTGACGGTTAGACAGGATTCGTCTCTCCCGGTATTGGGGGTTGACATCACGCTGTGTCTAGGAGAGCCATTACACGAGTAGTCCCTGGCCAGGGCAAACGAGATATACTGGTAGGCTTCCAGTGTTATCTCAGGGTGTTTTGGGCTTCACTCCGACACGACTTGTACCGCTATTGGGGGACTGACGTTTACCGCCCCTAGGCCCGCCATGCGATGTATCAGACGAACAGACCGGACTGTACGGAGAATGTCACATTCAGGCTCAGTAGGAGTTCAGATGGGTTTCACCTCGTCAGTCTTCTTGTCGGCATCTACCTGGGGACCGTTACGCACAGCTAGTGCCGCTTGCGGTCTGTGGTTAAACCCACTGCCAGCGTAGTGTCGAGTCTTTAGAGTCCCATACAGAAAGCTATTCGCCTTCAGGCAAAAGAGTAGAGGTCGCATGGTTTTGCGACAGGTCGCATGGTTTTGCGACAGGGTTCAGTCACATCCGTGCACTTGTGCACGTTTAGTGTCCGGACAGTTTTCACTAGCGGGCTTTGGTTTAAGCCAGATCCTAGTGTACGTATTAGGATTGGTTTTATCCAGTTTGCATCCGTGTTCCTCGGAACGCGGATGCGGGTGTGTATGCACAGTTGACGGAGAGACTGAGGCAGAGGATTCTCATTAGGGTTGTTAACCGTTGACTGTTGACTATTGACTTTTTGCTCAACCCTAATGAGAATATGATATATATATATATATATTTAGCAATAATATTAATTAAGTATTATAGTGACATAGTTGTTGGAGGGTTGACTTTGTTGACCGGTTGACTAGGTTGGACTAGTTGACCATCATCATCACAATGGTTGTCATTTTCATGCAAAGACTTTTGCTTGCTTGTTGTAGTTTGCAAAATGAGTGCATGGAAATGATATTGCCTTTGTCATGATATGAACCATCACATAATACTTGGTTGACATTATGGCTAATGATGCTCTTGGATTATGAGAGGGTGAAAGACAAAAGAGAGGCTCATTCTTGCTTGACCTTTCTCTCTCTTGGTTTTGAGCTCTCATGCTCTTGCTCTCACCCTCTTCCTCTTGCTCTCTCTCTTTAGTCTATGGTTCACTTGTCTCATGTGTTGAGAAGCAAGAACCATAGAGCAAAATCCCAACATACTCTTCTCTACTCATTCTAGCTCACAAAGCCTAGCAAGCCAAGTGATCTAGTTTCTTCAAAGTCCGAAGAACAAGCCAAAAGTAGAAGCTTTCGGGTGGATCCATTTTCGACGCAAGGAGACGACGAGGTGAGGCCGATCCGAACTCCGGGACGAGTTGAAGACGAAGGAGTTCAAGAAAAGTATAGCCCCCTAACCGAGTAGTTAGCAACTCGTAGTTAGGTTGTTAGTTAGCAGTTTAACAAAGATCCGGGTTTTGAGTCCATGTTACCACCTCTAAGAAAATCGTTTTTCACCATATTCCGCTTGCCCGAAAGTACCGGGAGAGGTAGCATGGACTTACAGTGGTATCAGAGCCTAGTTAAACTCTATCTAACATGTTAGCAAAGTAGCTAGAAGATCGATCAAAGAAAAAGTCGCAAAACGAACCCCGGTTTTTAAACTTTCTGTCGATTTTAAAAGTGCTGGAATTTTTTTTTGAGATACACCAAAAATCGACTCAGGGTTTTCTGAAGGAACTGCAAAAATTTGACCCCCTAACTCGATCAAAGCGCCGCGGTTCCGCGGCGGGAGCTTGCTCCCGCCGCGGAACCGCGGCCGAGTTGACTCGGTCATGGGGTTTCTTCTTTGCAGTTTGCTCATAGGGGTATTTTGGGATTTTTGGAATATATATTTTCTGCCCAGATTTTCCAGAACGAAAATTTTATTTTGGGGTCCTGAAAATCCGTATTTTTGATCGAACTTCTAAAAGACTTTAGCTGACGGGTTTTTCTGTGATTTGATATTTGTATTGAACGTCTGCTAATCGCTATATGTCGATTAGTGGGAGTTATACAAATCTGTGATCTGTAATGTTATTGGAATGTGTATATGAATTCATTGGATTGTCGCGGGTGAATAGCCGGGGGTTGTGAGACGAGAGTTTTCTTTTCTTTCAATTCATGTAAATTTGTAAATTGATGTAATAATTATTTGTATGGCCGCACAACCGGGTCGGGGTTGTAGCCGTCATTGTATAATTACTTTTTCCTGTTTTTGCTCCTAGGATAAACCCATGGAGGGGCTGCACAAACTACCGGGTATGCCGAAGTGCCGAGTGGCCTACTCACGGAGTTGAGGGAGGTTGCTTCGCTTCGGGTACTTGGCGGGTAGTTTGCCGCACCCGTAGGGGTCTTGCGTGGGGTATTGGCTATTCACCGCGACCGTATAATCTGCTTTTCGTTACAGGCTCGTACGAATTGCGGATTCCTAATATATCCAATGTGTTCATCTGTGATCTGAAATGGCTATCATTGCAGTATATCTATATATGATATTATTTAGGCGTTGCTTATGTTTTACAGCCGCGCTAGCCCAGCCCCCGCTCTGTCGTTAGTTAAGTAACCTAACGGGTAATGACGGGGCCCCGTGGCGAATGCGAGTGGCATAAGCGTACGTCATATTTTGGTTGTTTTCTGCAATGGTAGGATTAAATGATGGGACGCATTAAAAGAACTAATGCAAGAATATCACGCATTAAAAGAACTAATGCAAGAAAATAAACCAAGTAAAAATCGTTGGAACACTTTCGAAAAACTACTCGGTTCTTTTCAAAACTAACTTTTACATGCGGAGCTTGAGCCACTCCTTCTAAAAGCTATCTCGTTCCTTCGATTATATCAAGTTCACTACGTTCACGGTTTCGCCAAAACCATCCGTAGCCCTCCGTCGTTTCATATGAATAATCAACAGTATTCAAGCTGTGTTTGTTGGCCTTAGTCAAGGCACAGTGTTTGGTAGCTGGTGGGTATTCATATGTTGCATAGATAGAATGCGTTGGTTTGGGACAGTCGTATTACTTTGTTGGCCATAGTCAAGGGTATATACGGGTGGGTTCAAATCAACCTGGACAACGACGGGTAGAACTTGACATGTGACTTATGATTTGTTGGCCTTAGTCAAGGTCATAAGAGCATGGGGCAAAAATCCACATCGGGAGTTTCAAAAGTACTGAAACTTGCTAGTGTTGCATACCATTTGGAGTGTGATGGTACTGGTAGGATTCCTTCAGTTTCGTCACACGATGATATTTGGATCCCGATCCTACTGTGAGTATATGCTACTCCTCGGGAAATTTCTCACTTAACGATCAATGGTATAAACCAAGTAGGTGCCTAGAAAGGTGTTAGCGGGGCTACGCCCCCAGGAAAAAGAGGTTCTTGAATTAAGGAACTTCGCGAAAGCGTTGGAAAACCTCCCTCGAAGTACCGACACTGGCCTGGCTGAACGGTTAAGCAAGAATTGTACGGTGAGATTGATCCTGACTAATTCTTCCTTTTTGGTTTTGAGGAGGGATTCGAGAGACAGTGGGAGCCATCCTGTTTAGACAAATTAAAAACCACTCTAAACTTGCAAGAGCATCATGCTGAGTGTTTTCTTCTCTCTCTCTTAATTGCAGCGACCAAGTGACCGCACCTAGGTTACATCTAGATAATAAAATGACTGAATCTGACTGTTATGACTGGCAAAGATCTGTCCAGATGTCCATTGCCCATGACAAGCTGGGACACCTCTTAACTAATCAAACCCCTGCCATCTCAGGTCTAGTTTCCCCTGTCACGGATGTTTACATCCAAAGGACATCGGAAAAGGATTGTGCGAAAGCCAAGTGCCTCGTGTTAGCCTCAGTTGATGGTGCAAACCAGGGGCAGCACGAGAAGATGGACTCAGTTTCTATCTTCCTCCATAACAAAGATTTATATGGAGAGCAATCTCGTATCGCAAGATATGAGACCTCGAATGAATTGCTTCAAGCGAGGTTAGCTGTTGGGTCATCTGTAAGGGACAACATCCTTACAGAGACCAGCTATTTTAAGCTCACGGACCTGGAGACCACGTTGAAGAATGGGTCAAGTACTGACTTAATTCTACAGTCCCTGCCCTCTGCTTATACCCTGAAAGAAACCAGGGAAGAAAAAGGAAAAGCAAGGGCAAAAGTTTCAGGACTGGATATAGTAAAAGAGGGACGTTCCTATTGTAACGGGAATGAACAATGGCAGAAAGATTGCAGGGCTTGCAAAGCCAGTAGCCAGAATTCGAAGCATGTTGTGGCTTCGGCTTCGAGTGTGTTTGTAATAGAGAACTGTTTGTCAGTTAACCCTACTTCCTGGGTATTGGATACTGGATCAGGATCTCACATCTGTAATTCGTTACAGGCTCTGAGAAACCGTAGGGTTATCAAGAAAGGTGATATGACTCTCAGGGTTGCTAACGGAATGAGCATGGATGCTGTATCCGTAGGGGAATATCACCTAGGACTGACAACTGGGCAGATATTGATTCTGCGTAACTGTTTGTATGTACCAGGTGCGACTTGTAATATCATATCTGTATCCTTACATTCTAAGGAAGGATATGATTTTGCTTTTGTAAGCGATGTAGTAAACATCCACCTAAATCAAGTACTGATTGGGTCAGGTACATTAAAAAACGGTATATACGTATTGAATCAAGCTCAGATATTCAGTGTCCAGAACACACTTAAAAGAAAGTCTCCAGAATTAAATCAGGCTTTCTTATGGCATTGTAGACTGGGTCACATCAATGAGACACGGTTGACTAAGTTACATAAAGAAGGATACTTGGATCCGTTCGAGTACCAGTCTTATGCCACTTGTGAATCTTGTCTCATGGGAAAGATGACAAAGACTCCGTTCACTGGACACGGAGTAAGAGCGAGCGAGCTCTTGGGACTCATACACAGTGACGTGTGTGGTCCAATGTCTACACATGCGCGAAGCGGTTATTCATACTTCATTACTTTCACAGATGATTTCTCTAGGTATGGACATGTCTTCTTAATGAAGCACAAATCCGAGGCCTTTGGGAAATTTCAAGAATACAAGAATGAAGTTGAAAAACAAACCGGCAAAAGTATCAAGATTCTAAGATCGGATCGAGGTGGAGAATACTTGAGTGCCGAGTTTCTGGGCTACTTAAAAGAGAATGGAATTCTCTCTCAACTTACTCCTCCATACACACCACAACACAACGGTGTATCGGAAAGGAGGAATCGAACCCTATTAGATATGGTTCGTTCCATGATGAGTAAGGCTGAGTTACCGCAATCTTTCTGGGGTTATGCACTAGAAACAGCTGCACATCTCTTGAACCAAGTTCCTACTAAGACAGTGCCTACCACACCATATCAGATGTGGAGTGGGAAGAAACCCTGTCTTAAATCCTTTAAGACATGGGGATGTCCAGCTTTTGTAAAAAAGCAGCATGCGGACAAGCTCGAGGCACGCTCAGTACAGTGCAAGTTTGTGGGATACCCAAAGAACTCCAAGGGATATCTTTTCTATTACGCAGAGGAGCAAAAAGTCCTTGTCTCTCGTCATGCCCGCTTCTTGGAAACTGAGTTTTTAGAAAATCAGATAAGTGGGAGCGCAATAGAACTGGAAGAAATTCCAGAACCACAAGCTATTACTGAAACCTTAGTAGAACCAGAAGGTTCAGGGGAACCGGACATTCCTACACCACTCCGCAAGAGTAGTAGGCAGTCTCATCCGCCCGAGAGATACTACGGTTTTCTCATAGACGGGGATAGAGAGGATTGCACCATGGATTATGGTGAGCCTACTAGCTTCCAGCAAGCCATTTGGAGCGGTGACTCGGTAAAATGGCTGGATGCAATGCGGACCGAGATGGAGTCCATGTACACCAACAAAGTTTGGACTTTGGACTTTGCTCCAGAAGGGGTAAAATCCGTAGGCTGCAAATGGATCTTCAGAAAGAAGATTGGTGTAGATGGGCAGGTTGAAACCTATAAAGCTAGGCTCGTTGCAAAGGGTTTTCGTCAAAGACCTGGTTTGGACTATGACGAGACCTTTTCTCCGGTAGCCATGCTTAAATCCATTCGGATCCTTCTTGCCATTGCTGCCTTCCACGATTATGAAATCTGGCAGATGGACGTAAAGACGGCTTTCCTAAATGGAAATTTGGAAGAGTGCGTCTATATGGATCAGCCAGAGGGATTCATTCAGAGTGGGAGCAGCGGTAAAGTGTGCAAGTTGCTCAAGTCCATCTATGGACTCAAGCAGGCATCGCGGAGTTGGAACATCTGCTTTGATGATACTGTCAAAGAATTCGACTTTGTCAAAAACCCAGATGAACCATGCATTTACAGTAAGATTGTAGGGAGAAATGTGGTATTCCTCGTCTTGTACGTCGATGACATTCTCCTAATAGGAAATGATATTCCTATGCTACAGTCAGTCAAAGGATTCTTGTCGCAGAGGTTCTCCATGAAGGACCTGGGCGATGCCAACTACATTCTGGGGATCCAGATCTATCATGATAGATCTAAGAGGATGTTGGGACTTTCACAGTCAAGGTACATCGACACCATACTGAAACGATTCAGTATGGAAGATTCCAAGCGCGGTAATCTACCGGCTTGTCACGGAATCACCCTCTCCAAAGAGATGTCTCCCAAGACTGATTTGGAAAGGGCTCGCATGTCATCAATACCCTACGCATCTGTGGTAGGCTCTATTATGTATGCGATGTTGTGTACCAGACCAGATGTAGCATACGCATTGAGCGTTGTAAGCCGGTATCAGTCGAACCCAGGGGAGAAACACTGGATAGCAGTAAAGAACATTCTCAAGTACCTGAGAAGGACTAAGGAGATGTTCTTGGTGTATGGCGGAAAAGACCTCTAGATTGAGGCCTTTGCTGACTCTAGCTTCCAGAGTGATAAGGATGACTCCAAGTCCATGTCGGGTTATGTCTTTACCCTCAATGGAGGGGCGGTTTGCTGGAAGAGTTCCAAGCAGGAAACCGTTGCTGACTCAACTATGGAAGCGGAGTACATAGCTGCTTGCGATGCCGCAAAGGAAGCTGTCTGGATGAAGAAGTTCCTCACGGAACTTCAGGTGGTTCCTACCAGTGTTGATCCAATACCGCTGTATTGTGACAACAACGGCGCTATAGCTTTAGCGAAGGAACCCAGGTCCCATCAGAAGTCCAGGCATATTTTGAGGCGGTACCACCTGATCAGGGAGATCGTTGATCGCCGGGAGATCGAGGTGAAGAGAGTAAATACGGAAGATAACACTGTTGATCCACTCACGAAGGCCTTACCCCAGACTCAGTTCGAGCGGCTGATCGAGATGATAGGTCTTCGATACGCCAGTACATGGCCTTAGTGCAAGTGGGAGATTGTTAGTGTATATGCCCTAGAGGCCATTACTGTATCATACTAGTATGTATATTACTTAATGGAAGCTTGGGATATTCACCTTGTATTGACAATCTTGCTCAAAATAGTAGTATGCTACTTGGTTTGTTTCAATTTCAATGTGTACATGTGTTTATTTTTAGTATATCGCCTATACACATTAGTGGAGCCCTTAGGATCTTTGCTTGATTACCAGTATTGTGATGGCAGTCACACTAGTGGGGCTGGGTAATTTATAAGCACATCCTTATGCAGGTCCCTGGTCGCAGGACTATCGAGACAGGGCATCGATACTCCGGAGTAGACTAGCGCATGCGCTTCTCATCCCAGTGTGGGAGACGGTCTGTCCCACAGTCGTCGGTACGTCGTACTTGAGATAGTATGCGGGTGCTCGTTGGGTTACGAGTACACTGGACAGGACTCGTCGGGAACTGACTAGTTGGTATTATGCCTATCGTCAGTTATCAGTTCCCAGGTGACATGAGTACAGCTTAGTCCGCTGACTTGACACTGTCACTTCGCCTCGAGTGTGTTCCCACTGTACTTTGATTACTACCCTACCACGGCTAAAAGGAGTCATGCAAACAGGTGGTAGTTGAGTGCAGTCCCGAAGCACTTGGAGGCAGTGACGGTTAGACATGATTCATCTCTCCTGGTATTGGGGGTTGACATTGCGCTGTGTCTAGGAGAGCCATTACTCGAGTAGTCCCTGGCCAGGGCAAACGAGATATACTGGTAGGCTTCCAGTGTTATCTCAGGGTGTTTTGGGCTTCACTCCGATACGACTTGTACCGCTATTGGGGGACTGACGTTTACCGCCCCCTAGGCCCGCCATGCGATGTATCAGACGAACAGACCGGACTGTACGGAGAATGTCACATTCAAGCTCAGTAGGAGTTCAGATGGGTTTCACCTCGTCAGTCTTCTTGTCGGCATCTACCTGGGGACCGTTACGCACAGCTAGTGCCGCTTGCGGTCTGTGGTTAAACCCACTGCCAGCGTAATGTCGAGTCTTTAGAGTCCCACACAGAAAGCTATTCGCCTTTAGGCAAAAGAGTAGAGGTCGCATGGTTTTGCGACAGGTCGTATGGTTTTGCGACAGGGTTCAGTCACATCCGTGCACTTGTGCACGTTTAGTGTCCGGACAGTTTACACTAGCGGATTTTGGTTTAAGCCAGATCCTAGTGTACGTATTGGGATTGGTTTTATCCAGTTTGCATCCGTGTTCCTCGGAACGCGGATGCGGGTGTGTATGCACAGTTGACGGAGAGACTGAGGCAGAGGATTCTCATTAGGGTTGTTAACCGTTGACTGTTGACTTTTTGCTCAACCCTAATGAGAATATGATATATATATATATATATTTAGCAATAATATTAATTAAGTATTATAGTGACATGGTTGTTGGAGGGTTGACTTTGTTGACTTGTTGACTTTGTTGACCGGTTGACTAGGTTGGACTAGTTGACCATCATCATCACAATGGTTGTCATTTTCATGCAAAGACTTTTGCTTGCTTGTTGTAGTTTGCAAAATGAGTGCATGGAAATGATATTGCCTTTGTCATGATATGAACCATCACATAATACTTGGTTGACATTATGGCTAATGATGCTCTTGGATTATGAGAGGGTGAAAGACAAAAGAGAGGCTCATTCTTGCTTGACCTTTCTCTCTCTTGGTTTTGAGCTCTCATGCTCTTGCTCTCACCCTCTTCCTCTTGCTCTCTCTCTTTAGTCTATGGTTCACTTGTCTCATGTGTTGAGAAGCAAGAACCATAGAGCAAAATCCCAACATACTCTTCTCTACTCATTCTAGCTCACAAGGCCTAGCAAGCCAAGTGATCTAGTTTCTTCAAAGTCCGAAGAACAAGCCAAAGGTAGAAGCTTTCGGGTGGATCCATCTTCGACGCAAGGAGACGACGAGGTGAGTCCGATCCGAACTCCGGGACGAGTTGAAGACGAAGGAGTTCAAGAAAGGTATAGCCCCCTAACCGAGTAGTTAGCAACTCGTAGTTAGGTTGTTAGTTAGCAGTTTAACAAAGATCCGGGTTTTGAGTCCATGTTACCACCTCTAAGAAAATCGTTTTTCTCCATATTCCGCTTGCCCGAAAGTACCGGGAGAGGTAGCATGGACTTACACATATGTGATAGGAATGGCAGGTGCGGACACAGCTGGTGTAGGCATGGGTGGTGCATGGACGGGTGGTGCAGGCATGGCCGGTGGACGTGTAAATCTGTGCCTTGTCATCTCACTCCTGATCAGGAACTTGATGTTCATAAAGCAACTCGCTGAGTCTCTAATGCCACTAATACCCTCATCGGCTATATCTTCTAACACGTAAATGGTTTGGACCTATATTGATGATAAATAAGATAATGAATTTCATAAAGATAAGATTTTAGTTTTAAAAGGTTTGGTATAAACTTACCAAATTTCTCTCTATCGGTCCTTGAGGCGTATATGAGGTGAACGGAGGGGCGGCTGTGATGATGAGTTTGCGGGTAATCATCCAATATCAGGAAAGGTACTGGTCTGTCGGTATACCTGACTGTATCTCATCGGCTATATGGTGTACCCGATCATACCATCGACCCACCCAAATTTGATACTCTACGAACCAAGCATCCATAACTAGTGCTCTACCCTGACACGGTGTCTGCTCCACCGCGTCTGGTATGTGCTGCCTCAAACCGAAGTGGCGAAGGACACAGTCTGGCACGTGCATCCGAATAACATCATTGCAGATGATCAGCGTCCATGCACACTAGAAACCGGAGCCTGTCAAGCATAATGGATGCAGAGTGCCCATCAGGTCATGTGTGTACGATGTCCACGTAACTGCTGCCTCCTTCATGACATCGAACCCATTACAGTAGAAACGGAGGCTGTGATCCGGTGTCACATCCCATGAACTGGGACATTCCACCTACATAGAGATTACATACAAGTTAATATACCAAAAAAACTTAAAATTTGAAATATGCGTATAGTTTCAATTACTTACTGGCATCCATATGATTTTTGGCCATCTAAAGCGAACTATGTCGTAATGACCGGGCGATCAATAGAGAGATATATCCATGAACATATCTGAAATACAATATGATAGAATTACGTTTTAGATTGAATATCAATTTAATTACGTAAAATTAGTAAAATGCGGTTTTAAGTATTGTATACCTGAAGAAGTGTCAAACAGCCCTCAAAACTCTTCTGCTCCATCAATGCAGCCATCCTCGGCTCGCTGTAGAGAAATGACAGAACTGCACTCCCCCATGATAAAGTGGCACACTGGTCAAGATCAACTAAAAGAGGCAGTCAGGCAAGACCAACTCTTCTCTTACTCCTATCCGGGAACAAAAGAACCCATATCTGATAAAAAATGTAGGCTCGTGCATGCTGCTCGATCGCCACAGGGGTAGCATCTATGGCAGACTCAGTACTAAATGCCTCCCGCAGCCAACTCAACTTAATGTTATTCTTCTTCTTTGTCCAACAGGCGGAATCCTACCCAACAACCTGGGACACAAATCGGACCAATCGTGGCTGTACTCCACAACAACCACCTCTCCGTCTATAAGCAGTCCAAGTAGCACAACGACGTTCTGAATTGTGATAGTCATCTCACCAACTCTAAAATGAAATGTGCAGATCTCTGGTCTCCATCTATCTACCAAAATTGTAATTAAGCCTCTATCTAGAAATATATACTCTAATCTGGATAGAAGATGAAAGCCTACCAGTTGCATTTCAGTCGGCACAAGGGCATCTACAGCTGCTCTGGACTGAGCAGTCAACGCATGTAATCACATGATCACTCTGCGAATTACAAAATGAGGATTTGTATCAGTAACATATAAATAACATATGTAATTAAAGAAAATAATATTACAAAGTTTTACCTGTAATATTATCACGACCCAAAATTTGGCACGTGACCGGCACTTAAATCACGCAACGTTTAAAGGCGTAACGTAATTCAAGTAAGCCGAAGCCCAGAAATCTAAACCTTTTTGCGGAAAATAGTGGAGGTGCGGTTTTGAAATAAATGTATAATGAAATCAAGTTCTTCTTTGAATGCATAAATAATGATATATGAAAACACAAGTGGATTATATACTAGTTGAAAACATTTTTCATTCTTTAAAAATTTAGGCAGCACCTCCTTTGTAAATTTTGATCCAAAACCACATACATGCAATATAGGCATCCCCAAGCGAGAGCTAGCTCTTCGCCAATTGATGGAATCACAATCACGAAATAAGCAGTAAATATACGACGCATTACAGCGAAGATCAAACACAGAAATAACAATAAGTAAAGCAAGACATCAAAAACCTCAAATAGCGAACATACACCCATCACTCTAAGTCTCGCAAACACAAGTCTGTCTAGGTCTACCAATATACAAAATCTAGTTTCTGATTAGATGAAGTTTATCTAGATACAACAGAGATAAAAGGTACAAGAGTGGTCACGATCCAATATGTGTCCCACCTACCAAAGCAAACACCCTGAAGGAACTGTGTGCCAGTGATACCGCTACTGATCCAAGCGGTCGAACATGCAAGAAAACTGTGGTACAACGGGGGTGGGTTGCCAACTAGTGAGTAGAAAACATCAGTAGGTAGAAATCGAATAAACAGCGATTCCTAGGTCATACTGTATCATGAAGGTAATACTATGATATCTAGGGTGACCATGTATGCATATATATCAACAATAGAGTCAATGCCAATAATATGTAAAAACAATCATCTGAATGATATACCTGTGCGCATGTGAAATCAATAAACGTGTGTCCATCAACGACACATCAATATCATGGAACCTGAGTGTCTAACATTGACAATCGTAACATCATGAAACCCGTGTCCAGTATCGACACGTAAATCCTCATTTTTCAGGCGCCGCATCCTTAGATCGACCCTCATATCCATCTCACGACTCTGGTCGGTATCCTCTGGATAACCACCGGGTGCAAACTATCACCGGTACGTAGTGCATCCCCTGCCAGGCTCATTGTCATCTCCACAACCTTCTTGCCCCGGGGTACCTAACCAGGTCCACCATGTACCTGCAGACGGCTTATCCAAATTCTCAAATCGGGTACGCTCATAGCTCAGAACCGAGAAAACTCATGGTGGACACGAAATATCATATCAAGAGAAACCGCATTTTTAAAACAATACACAATTTCCTTTGAAATATAACCACGGTTCTCAAATCCAGAGATCTAATGAAAACAGCAACTCAATGCATATAGCCATAAAGTATGATGTATTCAAACATAGAACAGTAATGTGAGCATATCAAGCATATCATGCAAGCATATCATGTGATGGTACTGAACAATAAATGTACTTTACAGTTAAGAATAATATCGTGATATCGCAATTCTACTGTGTAAGCAACATAGCAATTACCGATGATGAATGTGTGAGTCGGAAAATCTGTGTAAGTGTAACATGCGCATCATCGGTAATAGTGCAGGTGTACTAGCAGACGATATCATAAAGCGGTAAATACCGGGAACATAATACATATGCGGACGAGGTATAATCCAACATAAACATGAACTATAATAAAGTACGTAACTACACATGAACCATATGGTCAGTTTAAATGATACGAATCGTAGTTTTGAAAGTGGGGGCTACGGTGTTTTTAAGAAAAAGGCACCATTTGAAAATCCGTAGCATCCCTTGGGGTTTTCATTTAAAAGTGCATACGATTCGTCGGTTTTGGAAATAAGTATGGTTCAAATGAAATCTTTACATCGGCGATCCAGCCTCATAGTATCCGATATGGCAATATCATCGATCATCATCCTCAAACCCCGAGCACAGATCAATAATCCGGTATAACTCATCGCGTAAGGTAATCTATCGTACGGTGTCATCAAACAGAATAGGGATCCTATCGTCCTATTCATCAATAAAGGTACGGATCTAAGGTTTCGTACAACATATCATTTTTTATTCTCATGTATACATACATATATATGTCTCATGTCATATCCTTATCAATCTCATATCATATCATTAACAATCTTATTTCCGTATCCAGGCATATGTATATAAATATCCATATCGCCTCACACCCTCATATCAAGTATATCCGCTCATATCCTCTTATATCATCATATTAGCATCTCAATTCATGTCATCTTGTATTAATCATATCATCTTCTACTAACTCTTTGATCATATCCGTAGCTTCCTAGCATAGGTTTCTCCGACTATATTCTATATGTCGGTTTCCATTTTATAATTGTGGGGGTGTTATACGCCATCCATCCGACATCCCCCATAGATATAAATCTACTCACCTGCTAATCTTCTTGTTTATCCAAAGTCGATGTGTTTCGTCATCTCGAAAGTCCATGCGAAGGTACCTACAATCAAAACACATCGAAATGCTATTAAAACCAAGTCCGAATAACCGATACGGCATGCGAAGTGCCATATGTTAGAACCTATAGGCTACGCATGCGAAAACAACCAAATAAACCTCGTCGTTGAAATACAAACGTCAAATGACGAGATCCAAACTCAAATACCAAAACCCAAGTTTCAGAAATCGGAAACCACAAATCAGCAATATAGAAAACCACTCTCAGATTCTACCCTAGGTCAAATTAAGACATTTTGCTTATAGGGTAGATCTAGATATCACATAAGGGGACCACACACCAAAAATCACACGAATCCACCCAGATGTGGCCGCAATTTGCGGCCACCATGAATATATCTGCGGCCATACAAAGGAGTTCGGGTCTCAGGTTTCAGGGGTTGCTTCATGGTTTCCTGCTCGTCTCACTGTGATGGGAACTTAATTTATGGGTCTCTCGGGTCATCCCAGATTCCAATATATCATCACAATCAGAAAAAATCCAATGTCGAGCAAATTCTAAGTTCTTGGTTTTGGGTTCTAGTCTTCTAGTTTGTCCAGAATATCATCACTAAGGTCTTGTAAAACACTCACTACACCTCAATTACACTTTACAAGTCCACACATCCACTAAACATCAACTTAGAAATTTCTAAGATCATCAATCTCACTAAAACAAACACTAAACATAATTATGAGGTGAAGGAACAAATTAACAAGAAGAGAAGTGAAGTTATACCTCTTGGAAGCAACTCAAGAAAAACCCTAGATGCTTCAAGTGTTCAAAATCCAAACTTGATTCAACCATGAGGTGAAGGATGAGGTTGTGTGCATTTTTAATGAAGGTGAGGTGATGTTTTGGTAAGGTTTGGGGTGTTTGTGGAGGAGGTAGAGAAGGTGGAGGAAGGAGGAGAAGAAGAAGGAATTGAAGAAAATGGTGAAGTGAAGAAATGAGATGAGAAATGGTCAAGTGTGTAGGAACCATGCCCCCCTCTCTCATGGCATGCCTCATGTCATCATTTGTCTCCCCACTCCATATCCTCTCTTGTCCCCCCCTCTCTCATCCAAACAAAATTAAATATCAACAATGCAAATGAAACAAACATAAATGAGAACAACATGCAACAAAATGCAACATGTTATGGTGCACTAACCATGGTTAATTAAAAAGACGGATTTGACCTAATTGTGATTAGTAGTGCACTAATTAAGTTTAATTTAAATTTGCATATAATTAATTATAAAACGCCCAAATCCAATAAATACCTTTTTAGTAAATAATACAATATTAATCTCCAATTATTTTCCAAATATTGGTATATAATTATACCATTTTACGAAAATCCCAATTTGCAAATCGAATAGTTTTCGTAAAATATATTATTTTATTATTTAAATTCAAAAAAAATATTTTATTTTTCTGAAATGTTACAATGTTCCCCCTTAAATAAATTCGGTCTCCGAATTTAAATTTAAACCCCAAAATACTAAAACATTTTAATAATCAGTTCAAATCAACGGGGCTCCGAAATCACGGAATACTCAAGAATATCACAGCGCATTAAGTGCGCATGAAAACGAATGGCAAACTCAAAATCGAACTCCGTCAAGCGTCACGCAATCACTGGAGTTATAATGGAAATAAAAATCTCGAAATCCACTGCTGAAATCCAATATACTATAGTCAAAATCATAATACGTATATACTATGCATCCTTATAAAATCCTCTAAAACTTGAATAAAACACATGCAAAACCTTTTCCGAATCGTCATGTAATGCGTAACTCCGGGCATAAGTGGCGGACGCTCATTTGTAAAGAAATAGATATATATCTATATATGTTTTGCTCAAAATATACATCCCACTTTTTTGAAATGTCCCAGAAAGTTTTCCTTCGTAAAAGTTCGTATCATTCCTAGGCACGTAACACGTAGGAAATTTAATACCTAGTCTTTTTGAATACCAATATCCGTATTTTTGTCACTCCCAAAATTTATTTATTTTATAATTATTATTTGTATTATTCTAAAAACCCAAATCCTAATCTAATCTCATATCTTTTAATTTTTCCTAACCCAAACCCTCATTCCCTTCCTCTTTTATTATCCCCTTTCTTTTTCATTTTTAGCCCAGCCGTTACTTTCCCCAAGCCCAGAGCCGGCCCACTCCTCTAATCCTTTTCTCATTCACTTAAAATCCCAAGCCCGGCCCCTTTCTTTTCCCTACTATCTTATCCCTTGGCCCAAGCCCATTTTCCCTCCCCAGCCCATTAAAATAACAATTATCCCACCTCATTTCTTTTAAATCCCTTCAAATCCAAACCCAAATCTCCTCTATAAATTCCTAGTAAACCACCAAGTTAATGCCTCTTTAATCCCAATTAATTTCCCCCATTAATCCCTTTTAAAATCCTATTAATCATCACTTAATTCTCATTCATTCTATTCCCCCCTCTCATCTCACCCACATTCTTTCTCTCTAATTCCCTCTCTCTCTCAATTTCTCTAATTCTCTTTCTCTCTCTCTCTCTAATTCTCTCTTCCTCTTTCTCTAAATTTCTCTCCCTTTATCAGCGTCTCACCTTCCCTCACATCAAATCAAGGAACAGCGTGAAGCAGTGAAGAAAAGGAGGGCACGAAGAGCAGCTAGATCGAGTGAAATTGTCGGATTCCAAAGGACTGAGCCGGTGCTGCGTTCGTGGCGCGATCGTGCTGATACCACTGCAGTATTATTGTCGACACGTCCCCAGGCAAGTATTTTACTTGCTTACATGTTATATACTCAAGTTACAATATTTAATTACATAGATCATGAAGTTACAATTTTAGATCAATTATGTGCCATACCTGTTCGATGTGTGTTTCCAATGAAAATACTTGTCTATTTTGACGGAATTAGATTGTCTGTATTGTCCCTTGTTGTGATGAATACCTTGTGCAAATTTCGCTGGAAAATATGACCGTTAACGACTAAAACAACCACCCTCAAGTTTACTCGTAAAACTGGAATTTTCTTGTACCTGAAAACCGTTAAAATCACCATAAATTATATACACACTGGAACGATGCGCTCAAGGGCTTAAATCGAAGCCGACTCGACGAACTATAATTCTATACAAGTTTCTATTAGTTCCTGTACTTAAATGGTGACAATATTTGGATCGGAGTGCGACTCTGGACTGCAGTCCAGAGCGACTCTATTTACTGTGTGCTGTCCCGTAATGGGTACCGCACTATTTCCTTAACTTGTAGGTTGCGGAACTCCGCTGTTTATTATAGGTGAATGTGTTAGCTAGAAAACACAAGTGGTTTCATCCTGTTTCGTTATCGTTTGTTATTTAATCTGTAATTTAATAGATGTGGACGCATAACAGTCCAGAACAGATTCTGAGATGACATATTAATATTAAACTGTGTATAACTCCTGACGTGAAGATGCGATTGAAGATCCGTCTATTGATTTGAAAACCTTACTGAAAACCCTAGAATTCATCCAACTGTAGTGTCGCTAAAATCTGATCCCAACTGGGATTAAAATGCGTTGCGAAACGGATTTCTGATTCTGAAACCAGATTTCCAGCCGTGAACGCTTAAAATGAAATGACTATAATTAGTGATCCTGGAACCTGATTGGCATGAAACTAAATTCGATGGATATATAACTGAATATACTAATTATTACCTGTTCACCATTTCACTAAATTGTAACCGTATGATTTATGATAAATTATGCAAATGGTAGATTAATGATTCAGGACATCCTAAACATGCTTTATATACTGTTTACGCATCATATCATACACATGTCATTGGATTGATAACATAGTGATAACGTGCATTTACCCAGTGTTAGGTTTTAGTGATGATTGTGGCAAGTACATTAGTGTTCGTGTATCAGTGAATAAGTGAAAGCGATACGTACTTGTACACAATCAGTGACCCTATTATTCTATTGCATTGTCGACGTCCGTGGGATGCGTGTACGCGTGACTATAAGTGGTATGTGACACTTATGGAAGCGCTTACATGGGTGTCACAGATAAGGCACCAAACACTGCCATTTATCTTAGGTATTAGTCGGGACGTGCTTGATGGAGGTCCTGCCTCCAGTTCTCGCGCAGACTTGTCACGGATCGATTAGTATTTAGGGTTATGGTTAGCGTTTGATGTAGACCACGGGGTGTGGGGTAGTTTAAGTGTGAGTTCAACAGAATCTCGGGAGTCCCATGCCGGCTTATATATTTAGGGAGATATATGGAGATTTACAGGGTATGTGATTATTACCGTGATATACATGTTGGGCCCGTGGTCCCTTGCCCTTGGGTTCTACCCTTGGGTGGAGGACACTCGCGAGGGGTTGACTCTCACACTTGGACTGACGTTAGGCTCAGTGACCTATACAGTGAGACTTAGAGACTGATAGGGATACTGGGCATGGATATATCTTACTTACTGTGTTGACATACGTGGCATATCGTTCTACTGCTTTTACTGTTCCGCTGCATTGATTACTGCATGTTCATACCCATACTGCCATTGATCTACTGTCATATATATCTAATATCACCGTTAGAATTGTCACATGATTTTATATATATTATATTGCTATTGTGTCGCTCTGACGACCTGAGTATGCATGCTCAGTGTGAGGAGAAGATTTAGCCTGGACCAGGACTAGACGCACATCACGGACATCTTGATTTACCATCCAGGGTTATACCCTTTTGTTTCCCATCAGGTCAGTTCTTTACATTGTTTTGTTTCAGTTACTGCATTTCTCATTACCTGCGTGTTATTTACTGATTACCAGTTAAAACTAGAAGCCGAAGTGTGACTACGGCAGGACATTTCCTTGACCGTAGGAGCATGGCTGGCCTTGTCAACCCCTCGTATTCCGTATTTTGGGAAGCGGGGCGTGACAGAAATAGCGAGAATATAGCTCCTTTTTGAAAACCTCTTGTTAAACTTTTATGCATGCAAAAGAACTCAGGTACTGTCCTCAGATCAGTCTTGCTCGACTACTATATGATATAGTATCCAATATCAAAATATGATGCTCAAGAGTAAAATCAGCATCAAAAGTCGTATCCAATATCACATGCGTCTGGTGCGCACGGAAAACCAAGTTCAATACAAGTGCCACAATGTGCACAAAAGCAAAAACTAAGTGCAATGGATGTGCACTAAAATATCTATCAAGTGTAACGGGTGTGCACGACAACAATATCAAGTGCATCTAGAGTACACGAAAATCTCAACCAAGTGCAACTAACATGCACGAATAAAATCTCAATCGAGTGTACCTGGTGTGCACAAAATCACATCACATGCGTCCAGTGTGCGCAAAAATCTAAATCTAGTGCGTCAGGTCCGCACAAAACATCTAGTGCAGTAAATACACGAAAATATAAATTTGGTGCACTAGGTTCCCGAAAACCCATCAATGTCTCGAATGCGCACAAAAACAACACCGAGCGTGCCAAGGTGTATAAAATCATAAACATGTGCAACTGCGTGCACAAAACACGTATCAACGCACTGCAAGCACATGTGAGCTATACCGAGTGCATAAATCAAGTCAAGTGCATACAACATGCATGAAATCAAATCGACTGTAACGAAATACATAAATCATAAATACATGCAATCAAATGCACAAAATCGATATCAAATGCAACAACTGTGCATAAATCATAAACCAATGTAACAGTGTATAAAACATAAATCAAGTGCAATAACTGTGCACAAATGAATCCAGTAGGTGCAGTTATGGTGCACGAAAACAAATATCATGAAACCCAATCATCGAAACTCAAAGTCCAAGCGATAAAAGTGTGATACTCGGATCACAAAATGCAAATCGCAATAAATGACATTAAGGTACACCTTCTTCAATGTCGAAAAATGATGGTGCGCCCAAAGCAGGCAGAGCAAGAACATCCGCCTGCCTCCTGCTCTCGGTCTGGAGTTCTCTGTCTCTGGGCCCTTTTCTTCTCTATGGATTATCAATCCCACCATCTTTCCGCTCGTCGGCCCGGTCAGGTGTGATAACGGAAATAGTTCCGCCTGGCACTTCGCTGATCCTCTCTTGGCCAATTAACACGACCACTCGCAAAGCATCACATTACTGATGGCGACATCTAGCCCTTTGAATATGCGCGATACAACTGATCTTGAGTGCAAATCTTTATCGCTGCGGTGTCCTTGAAAAAACCTGCTTAGGGTCTCTTCCGATCTCACCCAAACCGAACTGTACAGAGGTTGACACTCTTTACTTAATCCTTTTTCTCATATCCGGACAGCTGTGTCCTCAACACGGCTTTCCTTTGGAATTTGGCCGTATCCAACACCTCTGCATACATATCAATCCTCTGGTATCAACGGGGAATAACACAGCTCGTTAACCTCTTGCACGAACCTATTGTTGCACCTGTCTTCATTATCATTCACTTCAACGTCACGTCTTGCTGTCTGCGTACTGCAATTCATTCTCGACTCCAGTCAATCCGGAGTCTCACACACGGTCTCGAAATTATGAATTCGGGCATCTTCACCACTCTGTGGAAGATATCTAGCCGATTACGTCTTCAGGAACTCGTCCAAATCATCGGAGGAATACGCTTCATTCATTCATTCTCGATCAACTCACAATGCATCTGGGTGAGGTCCTTCTATCCGAAACTGGTCAACTTACTGATCTTACATCGGAGCATCTAACGAACAATGTCTTCTCTTGATCGATTTACTCTAGATCTGAGTAAAATCTTTAAAACTAGAATTCTTCAACTTAACTGAGCCTGCGTTGGCGCATCCAATTAGACGAATCATCTCCGTCACTCTATCCAAGATGGACTAGCGGTCTTCTGTCACATCTCTATCTGAAAGTTCCAGTGGTTTCAGCTTATAACTCTGGAGGCGACATCCTGTCAACAACAGCTGGATCATCTATCTGCACGGTAGACAACATCACGATCTCTGGGTAGGCTGTACATCAATAGTCCTCTCAATCTGGCAGCCTCTATCAATGGCCCGATCATCCGGTGCAAATCCAAACACCCGCTTTAAACGAGAGATCTCAACACAAATACTATACCGATACGTCCCTATGTCACCAGAAAACATCATGGTCAGCCCTTGTCCATGACGAGCTCACTCTGACCGCATCTCTAGCAACAGCTATATCTGCGCCCAACACCCTGGTGACAGGAACCTCAAGCAGGTATCGATGAAGATAGATCAAAGAAACGAAAGGAATCAACAGGTCCAAAATGGATATATGATCATAGGGAAGAATGGAATCAATGAGAGTATGATCATTAGAACGAATAGAAGCACGGATCTCAAGAATGTACATCCTAAGGTCACTTAAGCGGAGCAGCGTATCGTAAGTATGCCGCGGAACATACACACGGTACGCCACTCTACTCAAGTTAGCTACTCCATCAACCAAGGTCAATCTATAAGGTGAAAACTCGGGTCCCAAAAACCTCCTTAATCAAGTCTAAGTTCCGTAAGGTCAAGCCTAAACTCGAATCAAGATTAAACCTAACGCTCTGATACCAACTTTGTCACGACCCGGAATTTGGCACGTGACCGGCATTTAAATCACGCAATATCTAAAAGCCTAACGTAATTCAAGTAAGCCGAACCTCAGAAATCTAAAACATTTTGCGGAAAATGGTGGAGGTGCAGTTTTGAAATAAAGGTATAATGAAATCAAGTTCTTCTTTGAATGCATAAATAATGATATATGAAAACACAAATGAATTATATACTGGTTGAAAACATTTTTCGTCCTTTAAAAATTTGAGCAGCACCTCCTTTATAAATTTTGATCCAAAATCACATACATGCAATATAGGCATCCCCAAGCGGCTCTTCGCCAATTGGCGGAATCACAACCACAAAATAAGCAGTAAATATACGACGCACTACGGCGAAGATCATGTTGGCTATAGTGCCCTCAAGGCAATTATCATAGTCGCAGGCAGGTGATTATGATGATTGAGTGAGGACCTATACCGGTAGAACAGTCTTACTCGAGATGATAGTATGCTATCTAGTTTGTCTTTATCATCACTATTACATGTTGATAGAGCCCATATGAATCTTGCTTGACAACCAGCATTATGATGGCGATCATATGCGTGGGAGCCGGGGGTCTATAAGGACATCCTTAAATTCCCTAGTCGTGGGAGTATCGAGAGTGGGCATCGATACTCCAGTGTAGACTAGTGTATACTGATCGAGACCCCGGCGAGAGGCGGTGGTTAGGTCTCACAAGCCATTGGTGTTAGTTTGTTCACCTAAGATAGTATACATGTGCTCATTAGGTTATGAGTACACTGGACGGATTCGCCGGGAACCTGCTAGTTGGTAATATACCTATTGTCAGATAGCAGTTCCCAGATGACATGTATACAGATTAGTCTGTCGACCTGAGATCATCATTTGTCTCGTGTGAGTTCCCACTGTGCTTTGATTACTACCCAACCACGGCTCAAAGGAGTCGTGCAAACAGGTTTTAATTGGGTACAGTCCCGAGTCATATGGATGCAGTGATCGGATCGTCGGGGATTCGTCTCTCCTGGTATTGGGGGTTGATGCCGCGTTGTGCATGGGTGGCCATCACCAGAAATCTATGGCTATGGTGGACGAGAATTACCGATCCAGAATCGATAGTTTCTCAGGTGGTGATGGGTTTCATGCCGATACTAAATGTCGTGTTGTTAGGGGTCTGATTTTATCCACCCCCTAGACTCGATATGCGATACTCTTAGATGAACCGAACTGTACGGATATTTTCACTGTCAGGCTCAGTAGGGGTTTCAGGATGAGTTTGCTCGTCGGCCTCCCTTTCGCTCAATACCTGGGTACCCGTTACGTACAGCTTGTGCCGCTGACATGCTTGTGGTTAAACCCACTGCCAACGTATAGACGAGTCTTTAGAGTCCCACACAGAGGGTTTTCACGGTTCAGGCGATATGGTGTAGATAACGTATGTTGGTACATACAGGTGTCCGATTAAATATGTGTATAGGCTACACAGACTTTAATCGGACGGTTGATAATACTAGCGGCTTAAGATTAAGCCGTATTATTAAATCATATTTTGATTTAATAATTTATATTTATTTATTTATATATATGTATTTTAGTATTATTGTTCACTATTCATTTTCTCTCTTGGCTATTCATATTTTTATACGAATTCGCGTATATGTATTTCAATACGTGTACCGGGAAGTATTCCGTATTTATACGGAATGGTTTCTAGAAGATGTTTACCTCATTAATTGATTTTCTTTTTAGAAAAACAATTATGGAAATGAGGTGGAGGGGTTGTTGGGGTCAAAATTTGCACCCTAGTTGACCAAGTCAAAGTCAAGGTCAGCCCTAAGTAAGCGGGCCCAAGCCCAAGCAAGTGGGCCCATGCCCAAGTCGAGCCCCGCGGCCGGCCTCCCCATGCCAAAATAAAAATCATGCAACAAATAATTTTGATGTAAATTTTTTTTGTGTATGAATGTAAGCAAAATGGGCATAAACCCAAATTTTTGTAAGCCCATGGCTTATGTGCAAAAAGAAATAGCACATGAGGCATGAGATGGGAAAAATGCCATTTTGTAAAGCCCAAGGAGCTATATGTAAATGTGTAAGCCTATATAAGGCAACATGATGATGAATAAAAAATATACATTTCATTCTCTAAAAAAGGTTAGGGTTTTTTTGCCTCCCTCTCCTTCCTCAAGGTTCTAAACCTTCTCCTTTCTTTTGAATTAAACCAAGAGTTTTACTCTTCCTTTTCAAAAACTAAATAGTTTTTCACCACAGAACCCACAAAGGGGAGCTCAGATCTTCCATTAGATCTCAAAAAGGGAAGATTTTTAAATCTCACGTCCCCTTTTTCTCCAAGATCCGGCCAACAAGGAGGAGGAAGAAGGAGAACCACCTCCAAGAACCCCACTTTGGGGAAGATCCAGGGATCAAGGGAGAAGCCCTCTTCATCAGCTCCAAAATATCTTAGGAGCTCAACTCCTCAAAAATATAAATATTTCCTTTCACGTTGATGTTCTGTATTGTGCTGTGTTGTGGTTGGATCGTCGTGGTGGATAGCTTTGGTGCAATGGTAGTACATTTTAGTCTCATTTGTACATTTAATATTACGGGGTGAGCGTCCGACATGTGGACAGCCGTCACTGCCAGTTTGTATATTATTTATTTGGGGCACGACCGGGTTGAGGTCGATGTCACCCTTGTACATATTATTTTCTTCTCTGTACTAGGATTACCCCGCGGTGGAGTGCATGAATAGCTGGATTCTAGAGGGCAACGGGTCTGCATCTCATGGCGTTGAGACAGAGGGGACCTTACTCTAAAATTGGCAGGTTATTCGCCGCACTAGTAGGGGGTATAGGTATGACCCACGGAGGGGTGCCCAAGTTACCGGATTCCGTGAAGTGTTGGGTGGCCCATTCACGTTGTTGAAGAGGGTTGCCTCACTTCTGGTTTTGGCGGGGAATTTTTCGCGCTCGTAGGGGTCTAGTTTTCATTGCATAGGCTATCCACACGACAGGGAATGTCGGGTCTCATTTGCGGCTCAAGTGAAACCCAGGGCTCCAAAATTAGCCACCATTCTGTGTTGCTTCTATGATACTTCTATGATGTTGCTTTATATCATGCTTGGGACGATTGTTATTTATATTTATATATATGCTAGTAGATGTTGTATATGTTTTGCACCCGCGCTAGTCCAGTCCCCGCTCTGTCGTTAGTAAAGTAACCTAACGGGTGATGACGGGACCCAGTAGCGAATGCGGATGGCATATACGTACATCATATTTTCGTTCTTTTCTGGTGTGATTAATTGATGGGACTGCATTGATTCTTATTAATGCAAGGATAAAACAAACCTATATGATGTTGTTGGAACTGTTGGGTTACGGCAGCGTCCTGGCCATCAAACCGTGGCCAAATGCGGAACAAAAATTTACTAAACTGGCGCTGCCATTACTCGATGCCCGGATCTACCCTAAACCCTAAACTAGCAAGCTATAAAAAGAAGTTAGAATGGTTATACCGAGTTGATACGTGTCCTTCGGTCTTCAACCATCATCCCCAAGCTCCTAGTGGATCCTTGATCGAGTTTGGTTGCCGGTCTTCCTCCATCTACGATGATCCACCTGAGGAAAACGGCACAAGCTTCAACCTCGCCAAGCGAGGTAACCGACGCTCCAAGGTTGCTAGCAATGGAGAGTGGAGGTGCAGCAATGTGTCACTATAATTTTCCTCTCATCACAATGCTCAAAAGAGCAATTCAAGAAGATGAAGGAGGTGAGGAAACATGTGGCATGAGCAATTCAAGAAATGGCTAAGTGTTGAAGTGAGTAGAGAATGCAAGCAAGCAAGTGAATGAATCAAGTGAAGAAAATGAGCCTTGCCCCCAAGTCTAGTGGCTTCCCCCCTCTCTCTCATGCACAAAATATCTCATCTCCATTTTTCAATAAACAATTGCAAACCATGCCTTGACCCATGCTCATGCCAACTAACCCTCCACCTCATTTCCTAATTGATTTTCTAAAAAGAAAATCAATTAATGAGGTAAACATCTTCTAGAAACCATTCCGTATAAATACGGAATACAACCCGGTACATGTATCGAAATACATATACGCAAATTCATACAAAAATACGAATAGCCAAGAGAGAAAATGAATATTGAACAATAATACTAGAATACATATATAAATTATTAAATCAAAAGCTGATCTAATAATCCGGCTTAATCCTAAGCCGCCAGTATTATCAACTGTCCGATTAAAGTCTGTGCAGCATGTGCACATATTTAATCGGACACCTGTATTTACCAACATACATCATCTACACCATATCGCAACCGTAAAAACCCTCTGTATGGGACTCTAAAGACTCGTCAATACGCTGGCAGTTGGTTTAACCACAAGCATGTCAGCGGCACTAGCTGTACGTAACGGCTACCTAGGTATTGAGCGAAAGGGAGGCCGACGAGCAAACTCATTCTGAACCCCTACTGAGCCTGACAGCGACAATATCCGTACAGTCCGGTCTGTTCATTTAAGAGTATTGCATATCGAGTCTAGGGGGTTGGATAAAGTCAGACCCCTAACAACGCGACATTTAGTGTCGGCATGAAACCTATCACCATAAAAGAAACTATCGATCCTGGATCGGTAATTCTCGTCCACCATGGCAATAGATTTCTGGTGATAGCCACCTGTGCACAACGCGATATCAACCCCAAATACCGGGAGAGACGAATCCCCGACGATCCGATCACTGCATCCATGTGGCTCGGGACTGTACCCAACTAAAACCTGTTTGCACGACTCCTTTGAGCCGTGGTAGGATAATAATCAAAACACAGTGGGAACTCACACGAGACAAATGACGATCTCAGGTCGACAGACTAACCTGTACACATGTCACCTGGGAACTGCTATCTGACAATAGGTATAATACCAACTAGCAGGTTCCTGGCGAGTCCGTCCAGTGTACTCATAACCCAATGAGCACCTGTATACTATCTTAGGTAAACAAACTAACACTAATGGCTTGTGAGACCTGGCCACCGCCCCTCGCTGGGGTCTCGATCAGTATACACTAGTCTACACTGGAGTATCGATGCCCAGTCTTGATACTCCCATGACTAGGGATATTTAAGGATGTGCTTATAGACCCCCAGCTCCCACGTATATGATCGCCATCATAATGCTGGTAGTCAAGCAAGAATCCTATGGGCTCTATCTGTTGGATATATGTGTGCCCTAGAGGCCATTATATGTATAGTGGATGCTTGGACATATATATATATATATATATATATATATATATATATATTTATGTATGTATATTTTGATATATGACTTTCTTGCTCGACATGATAGTATGCTATCTGGTTTTACTTTATCTGACATGTTTACTTGATACTGTTCATTTGATATATGTTGATAAAGCCCTAAGGATATTTGCTTGACTTCCATAGCTATGATGCAGATCATACTAGTGGGGCATGTGTAGTCTATAAGCATATCCTTAAAATATTCCTAGTCGCAGGTATATTGAGATAGGGCATCGATATTCCAGAGTAGACCAGCGTATACGTTTCTTGACCCATATGATGGGCGATGGATGATCCCATATCCATTGGTGTTGTGACATCGAAGATTGTATACGGGTGCTCAGTGGAGACTGGGTACACTGAACGGACTCACAGAGAATTCCTATATGGTATTATATCTATCGTCGGATAGCAGTTCTCTGGTGACACTGGTACAAGTTAGTCTGTAGACCCGAGATCGTCATAGAGTCTTGTGTGTTCTCCAACTGTATTTTGATTTCCACCCTACTACGGCTCTACTAAGTTGGCAAACAGGTGGCTTTTGGGTATAGTCTCGAGACACATGGAGACAGTGAGCGATAGGAGGGGTTTCGTCTCTCCCGGTATTGGGAGTTGATGTTGTGCAATGTGCGATTGGCTCTGACTTGAAGTCCCTGGCCAGGGCTGATGAGATTTGCTGATAACTGTTATCAGTAGTTTCTCGACCGGTCATAGACCATATCGACATGACTTATTGAGTTATTAGGGCTCGACGATTCCATCCCTAGACTTGATATGCAGCATATTAGACGAAGAGACCGGACTGTACGGTAAGTGTTGCCAATGGCTCGACGGGAGTTTTGACGGGTTCGCTTGTTTTTCTTCTGATCGCTCAATACCCGGGTGGCCGTTACGTTTAGCTGACCGCTTGTGGCTTGTAGGTGATTTGATATGATCATCACCAACTGCCGGCGTATTGACGAGTCTTAAAATCCCACACATGATTTTTCTAGCTCAGGCGAAATGATGTGGTGTGCGTATGTGATATGCGCAGGAGCTCGATTAAATACGGATATGTGATACCGTATTTTAATCGGACGTTCGATATTGGTCGGGTCGCATTTGATGTGACCGATTTATTAAATCAAGTGTTGATTCAATATTATCTTTTAGCTCACTTTTAATTAACCCTTTTTCTTTGGATGTATGCATCTATGTTCACACATACACATGATGATGTGCATGCACACATACACACATACATATGTGTCATGGTTGATGATACAAAGGAGATGGCAATATAAGACTCACAAGGTTGATAAATATCTAGATTTTTGTTAATGATTTAAAGGAAAAAGGAAATTAATATAATGACTCATTTTCTACACACTTCTTATTTGACCATTGACTTTAACCATGGTTTAATTTCCTTTTGTTCTTTAACCCATCCAAATAATATCTAGATATTTAACCAACCATGGTTATATGTGAGAGTGTCTCATATATAATATTTTGATTTTCATTTTAGAAAATAAGTTTTCATTATTTACACAAAAGCTTTTGCCATCTTCACCTTCCTCCTTTGCCAAGCTCTCTTGAGTTTTGTTTTGAGTGAGGAAATTAAAAAGAAAGGGTTTTTAAGTGAGTTTACAAACCACACAACCATTCTACACTACCCTAGCCCTTTAGTGTAGAGTGCTTGCTTCATTTTGTGAAGCTAAGAGCTTGATCTAGGAATCTCCGGGTGGATCATCGTACACGACGAAGGACCTCGAGCGGAGTCGTTCCAAACCTTATGCAAAGCCGTAGGAGTCTTAAAGACCGAAGGAGTTGGCTACAAAGGTTTTATTTCCTTTCCTTTAGTTTAGACTTCACATAATGATGTTATTACCCTAATCTCTAGTTACGATTCGTAGTTCGTTTGTAATAGCGCTCTAAATTTAAAAGTTCACTACTTTATGATGTTGCAACCATACTAGAGACGCTACTACACACTAACATGGTATCAGAACCTAGCTAGAGTTTTAGGGTAAGCCGGACGACGTTTAAAAACTCAACCGAACATGAAAAATACGATTTTTACATGCTCACAGGAAATTTTTTCGAAAGTTGGAATTTTTGTAATTAAAAATATGCAGAAAATAGAGCAGGGTTTTCTATGGATCCTCAAGAAAAACGAGCGCCTAACTCGACTCAACGACCGTGGAACCGCGGCGAAATAGGTGTATTTGCGGCGGTTCCGCGGCGCCGTTGATGAGGCTTGGACCGTGCGCTCTTGCATTGATCCGTAGGTACTTGATATGCTCTTCGGGAAATTTTTTTATGCAGGTTCAAGTGTTGAGATCTATTACAACAGTGGGTATGTTGATGTGTTGATTGATATATTTTAACGTCGTCTATGCTTTTCAATTGTTGATGTGATATGATGTATAGGATCGTCGTGAATGAATGGCCGGGGGTTTTATGTGAGACGAGAGTTTATCTTTTCATTCATGTAAAATTCATTGTATGTATTATTCTTTTATTGGGGCACGTCCGGGTTGAGAATGATGTCTCCATTGATGTATATTTTACTTTTCCGTATTAGGATAGACCCAAGGAGGGGAGCACGAGTGATCGGGTTCTGGAGTTTAGTAGGAGGCCATCTCGAGGAGTCGAGACCGGGTCTTCTAAACTCCAGAATTGGAAGGGTTACTTGCCGCTCTCGTAGGGGTCTAAGGGTGTGGGCTTGGCTATTCATCACGACCATGGAATCCGTATTTTCTATCTTATGCTAAGTATAAAATACGAAGTTCCTAGTATATCCTATATTTTCATATATGTGTTTCTGCTGCTAATTATTCTGTGATGTGATTGCTTAATATCTGAGACGAATGTGATATTGTTATATATGTGATATGTAATACTGTTTTTGTTTCTTTCTGTAATGGCTTAGGAACTTAAATGATGGGAATACATTAATGAGATTAATGTAAAAGAAAAGAAACCTAAAAATGTTGTAGAATCGAATTTGAAACCCACTCGGCTCCTTTTTATGAAAAAGCAAGTTTCTAAAGATGCGGAGCTTAAGCCACTCCTTTTCTAAAAACAATTTAGATTCTACAATGAAATCAAGTTTAAAGCGTTAAAGGTTTTCATAAAAAACCATCCGCAACCCTCCGTCATTTTAGGAAGAAGAGTACTTAGTATTCGTGCTACGTATGTTGATTATAGTCAAGGCATAGTGTACGGTAGCTAAGTGATGTCTTCCTACAAAGCATATGATGCGATCAGTTAGGACATTCATGTGATTATGTTGATCATAGTCAAGGGTCATATGGGTGGGTCTAGTTAATCTCAAAATGACGGGTAGAACTTAACTAGTGCTTATGATATGTTGACCATAGCCAAGGTCATAACCATCTAGGGGTAAAAACTATATCGGGAGTTTCGAGTGTTGAAATTTGCAATGAGATTGCATACCATCTATATGATAGTTGGATCCCGATCCCACTGTGAGTAAGAGTTACTCCCGGGAGAATTTTGCACTTTACAATTAGCTGATCCAGTAGGTGTCTAGAAAGGTGTTAACGGGGTTTGACCTCTGGGAAAAACGAAGTTTATTTTAATTGGGTCCGTGCGCAAGCACGGGAAACCTCCCTCAAAGTACCGACACTGGCCTGGCTGACCGGTTAGCGAAACTGTAGAATGCAATTAATCCTGGCTATTTTTCTTTTCAGGTTTGAAAGAAAATTTGATAAAAGCAGTGAGAGATATCGATTAGATAAGATAATAACCAATCTGATCTTTGTAAGAGCATTTCGCTGAGTGTATTCTTTTCTCTCTCCTAATGGCAGATACCGATGATGGGATTTAAGCTTCTTTTAGAGAAAAACAAACTGACTGGACCAAATTATAAAGAATGGTTGAGGAACTTGAATATTACACTCACATATGATAAAGTATCATATGTCCTCACTACCAAAGCTCCACCCGTCCCAGGACCTGAATCATCTGTTTCGGATAAGGAGATCCGAAAAACATGGGATATTGATTGCAACACGACCACGTGCCTTGCGCTTGCTTCTATGGACAGTATCCATCAGAAATAGCACGAGAAGATGGATATACAATCCATCTTTCTTCATACAAAGGAGTTGTATGAAGAGCAATCTCGTACTTTACGCTACGACGCATCTTGAAAGCTATTTCAGATGCGGTTGGCCCCCAGTGCATCAGTAGGAGACCATGTCTTAAAGATAATTGGTCTTATTGAAGAACTTGAGAAACTGTGATGGACTATGGATAATGAGCAATATACAGATATTGTTCTGCAGTCTCTCTCCCCTGCCTTTGCTCTGTTCATAGTGAATTTCAATATGAATGATTTGGAAAAATCATTACTGGAACTTCTCAATATGTTGAGAAATGCAGAGAGCACGCTTAAGATAGCGAAAACTCCCGCTCTGCTTTATGGGCCATCTTTCTCTTCAGTCCCGAAAGCCAAGGCCAAGGGAAAGAAGAAGAAGAATCCCACCAAGCCGAGAGGTGGAGTTCAAAAGGCGAAGGGGAAAGACAAATCTGGGACCGCGAGAAGTGGAAAAGGGGAATGTTTTTACTGCCACAAGTCGGGACACTGGAAATGCAATTATGCATTGTACCTTGCAGATCTCAAGAAGAAGAAGCATGATGATGCTTCTGCTTCAGGTGTGTTTGTAACTGAAAACTGTTTTTCATTAAACTCTACGTCTTGGGTATTAGATACCGGTTCTGGTTCTCACATCTGTAATTGTATGCAGGGATTGAGAAACAGTAGAGTTTTGAAGACTGGGGACCACACTCTACGGGTTGGAAATGGTTCCAATGTACATGCTATATCCGTAGGAGAGTATCATCTGGGGTTGCTTTCAGGATGTATTTTGGTTTTGAACCCTTGTTATTTTGTACCTGGTATGCTATGTAATATAATATCCGTATCTTTGTTAGACAATGAAGGATATCATTTTGTGTTGCAAAATAATGTTATGAACATTAAATTGAATCAATAGTTGATTGGGTATGGTACATTAAGTAACGGAATTTACGTCCTAAACCAACACACAGTTTTCAATATACAACATACAAACAAAAGAAAGATTTCAGATATAAATGAATTTTTTCTTTGGCATTGTAGACTTGGTCATTTTAATGAAACAAGACTAAACAAGCTACATAAAGATGGATATTTAAAACCTTTTGAATATAAATCTTATGCGACTTGTCAGTCATGTATCAAAGGTAAAATGACCAAAACTCCGTTTATTGGATACGGAGAGAGAGCTACAGAACTCTTAAGCCTCATACATACTGATGTATGCGGACCAATGTCTACACTTGCTAGAGACGGTTTTTCATACTTCATCACTTTTACTGATGATTTCTCAAGATTTGGACACGTGTTTTTATTGAAGCATAAATCCAAAGCCTTCGAGAAATTCAAAGAGTACAGGCTTGAAGTAGAAAAACAAACTGGCTCGAGTATCAAGAAACTTCGATCAGATCGAGGTGGAGAGTATTTAAGCACCGAGTTTTCAGACTTCTTAAAAGAGAATGGGATTCTCTCTCAGCTCACTCCTCCGTACACACCACAGCACAACGGTGTGTCAGAACGGAGGAATCGTATCCTATTAGATATGGTACGGTCCATGATGAGTGATGCTGAGTTGCCACTTTCCTTTTGGGGGCATGCATTAGAGACATCAATCTATCTATTGAACAAGGTTCCATCAAAGACCGTGTCTACCACTCCATATGAGATATGGTGTGGAAGGAGACCATCTCTTAAAAGAGTTAGGATTTGGGATTGTCCGGCTTATGTCAAAAAGCAGAATCCGGATAAACTCGAGACACGATCGGTCATGTGTAAATTTGTGGGATATCCAAAACACTCGTATGGATATCTATTCTACCACAAGGAGGAACAAAAGGTGTTCGTTTCTCAACATGCCACATTTTTGGAAAATGAAATCTTTACAGACAGTACTGATGGTAAAGTGGTAGAACTAGAAGAGGTTCTAGAGACACAAATTACTCAGGACGAATTGGTTGAAACTGATATGCAGTAGAACTTCAAGAACCTCAGCCGCTCCGGAGATCTAGTAGAACTTCTCACCCGCCGGAGAGATACTATGGGTTTCTCATTGATGGTGATAGAGAAGATTGCATCATAGATGATGATGACCCTACTAGTTTTCAGCAAGCTATCACGAGTGGTGACTCAATGAAGTGGCTGGATGCCATGAGATCCAAAATGGAGTCCATGTACACCAACAAAGTATGGACTTTGGATGTTGCACCTCCTGAGATAAAACCCGTTGGGTGCAAATGGATCTTTAAGAGAAAGATTGGTGTAGATGGACAGATAGAGACCTATAAAGCAAGGCTTGTAGCGAAAGGTTTTCGTCAAAGACCAGGACTGGACTATGATGAAACTTTCTCTCCAGTAGCAATGCTTAAATCCATTCGGATCCTACTTGCTATTTCTGCTCACTACGACTATGAAATCTGGCAGATGGATATTAAAACTGCATTTCTAAATGGTGATTTAGAAGAGTGCGTTTTTATGGATCAGCTAGAGGGTTTCATTGACAGTGGGAGCAGCGGAAAAGCATGTAGGTTGCTTAAATCCATTTATGGATTAAAGCAGACATCTCAGAGCTGGAACATCTGTTTTGATGATATAATCAATGAGTTTGATTTTATCAAAAATATAAATGAACCATGCATTTATAAGAAGATTGTAGGGAGTACTGTCACTTTCCTCGTATTGTACGTAGATGACATTCTCTTGATAGGAAATAATATTCCTATGCTACAATCGGTCAAATTATTCTTATCACAAAGGTTCTCCATGAAGGACCTGGGTGATGCCTCGTGCATTTTGGGCATAAGGATCTATAGAGATAGATCCAAAAGATTATTGGGATTGTCCCAATCAAAGTACATTGATACCATCTTAAAAAGGTTTAGTATGGAAGATTTCAAGCGTGGTGCCTTACCCGCTTGTCATGGAATCACTCTCTCTAAGGACTTCTGTCCGAAAACTGATGAAGAGAGAGCTCGCATGAGCATTATACCCTATGCTTCAGCCGTAGGATCTATAATGTATGCGATGATATGTACTCGCCCTGATATAGCTTATGCACTAGCTTTAGTAAGCAAGTATCAATCCAACCCAGGGGAGCAACACTGGATAGCCGTGAAGAACATTCTTAAGTACTTGCGAAGGACTAAAGAAATGTTCTTGGTGTATGGTAACGGGGATCTCCAAATGGAGGCCTTTACCGATTCCAGCTTCCAAAGTGATAAGGATGACAGTAAATCTATTTCAGGGTTTGTATTTACCCTCAATGGAGGGACGGTATATTGGAAGAGTTCCAAACAGGATACCGTTGCAGACTCCACGATAGAAGCTGAGTATATTGTTGCAAATAATGCTGCCAAGGAAGCCTTCTGGATGAGGAAGTTCGTTGCGGAGCTAGGAGTAGTTCCAACCATTATTGATCCAATACCATTGTATTGTGATAATAATGGAGCTATGGCGTTAGCCAAAGAACCCAGATCCCATCAAAAGTCCAGACACATTCTCAGGCGATATCATTTGATCCGGGAGATAGTTGATCGCCACGAGATCGAGATTCGGAGAGTAGACACAAATGATAACACAGCAGATCCACTCACTAAGGCACTTCCATAGCCGCAACATGAGCGACTTTTTGAAATGTTGGGTATGAGATACGCCAATAATTGGCCTTAGTGCAAGTGGGAGATTGTTGGATATATGTGTGCCTTAGAGGCCATTATATGTATAGTGGATGCTTGGACATATATATATATATATATATATATATATATATATGTATGTATGTATGTATGTATGTATGTATGTATATGTGTATTTTGATATATGACATTCTTGCTCGACATGATAGTGTGTGTGTGTATATATATATATATATGTATGTATGTATATTTTGATATATGACTTTCTTGCTCGACATGATAGTATGCTATCTGGTTTTACTTTATCTGATATGTTTACTTGATACTGTTCATTTGATACATGTTGATAAAGCCCTAAGGATATTTGCTTGACTTCTATGGCTATGATACAGATCATACTAGTGGGGCATGTGTAGTCTATAAGCATATCCTTAAAATGTTCCTAGTCGTAGGTATATCGAGATAGGGCATCAATATTCCAGAGTAGACTAGCGTATACATTTCTTGACCCATATGATGGGCGATGGATGATCCCATATCCATTGGTGTTGTGACATCGAAGATTGTATACGGGTGCTCAGTGGAGACTGGGTACACTGAACGGACTCACAGAGAATTCCTATATGGTATTATATCTATCGTCGGATAGCAGTTCTCTGGTGACACTGGTACAGGTTAGTCTGTAGACCCGAGATCGTCATAGAGTCTTGTGTGTTCTCCAACTGTATTTTGATTTCCACCCTACCACGGCTCTACTAAGTCGTGCAAACAGGTGGCTTTTGGGTATAGTCTCGAGACACATGGAGACAGTGAGCGATAGGAGGGGTTTCGTCTCTCCCGGTATTGGGAGTTGATGTTGTGCAATGTGCGATTGGCTCTGACTTGAAGTCCCTGGCCAGGGCTGATGAGATTTGCTGATAACTGTTATCAGTAGTTTCTCGACCGGTCATAGACCATATCGACATGACTTATTGAGTTATTAGGGCTCGACGATTCCATCCCTAGATTTGATATGCAGCATATCAGACGAAGAGACCGGACTGTACGGTAAGTGTTGCCAATGGCTCGACGGGAGTTTTGACGGGTTCGCTTGTTTTTCTTCTGATCGCTCAATACCCGGGTGACCGTTACGTTTAGCTGACCGCTTGCGGCTTGTAGGTGATTTGATATGATCATCACCTACTACCGGCATATTGACGAGTCTTAGAGTCCCACACAGGATTTTTCTAGCCCAGGTGAAATGATGTGGTATGCGTATGTGATATGCGCAGGAGCTCGATTAAATACGGATATGTGATACCGTATTTTAATCGGATGTTCGATATTGGTCGGGTCGCATTTGATGTGACCGATTTATTAAATCAAGTGTTGATTCAATATTATCTTTTAGCACACTTTTAATTAACCCTTTTTCTTTTGGATGTATGCATGTATGTTCATACATACACATGATGATGTGCATGCACATATACACACATACATATGTGTCATGGTTGATGATACAAAAGAGATGGCAATATAAAACTCACAAGGTTGATAAATATCTAGATTTTTGTTAATGATTTAAATGAAAAAGGAAATTAACATAATGACTTATTTTCTACACACTTCTTATTTGACCATTGACTTTAACCATGGTTTAATTTCCTTTTGTTCTTTAACCCATCCAAATAATATCTAGATATTTAACCAACCATGATTATATGTGAGAGTGTCTCATATATAATATTTTGATTTTCATTTTAGAAAATAAGTTTTCATTATTTACACAAAAGCTTTTGCCATCTTCACCTTCCTCATTTGCCAAGCTCTCTTGAGTTTTGTTTTGAGTGAGGAAATTAAAAAGAAAGGGTTTTTAAGTGAGTTTACAAACCACACAACCATTCTACACTACCCTAGCCCTTTAGTGTAGAGTGCTTGCTTCATTTTGTGAAGCTAAGAGCTTGATCTAGGAATCACCGGGTAGATCATCGTAGACGACGAAGGATCTCGAGCGGAGTCGTTCCAAACCTTGTGCAAAGCCGTAGGAGTCTTAAAGACCGAAGGAGTTGGCTACAAAGGTTGTATTTCCTTTTCCTTTAGTTTAGACTTCATATAATGATGTTATTACCCTAATCTCTAGTTACGATTCGTAGTTCGTTTGTAATAGCGCTCTAAAATTTAAATGTTCACTACTTTATGATGTTGCAACTATACTAGAGGCACTACTACACACTAACACTATCAATATGTATATGATGATAAAGACAAACCAGATAGTATACTATCATCTCAAGTAAGACTGTTCTACCGGTATAGGTCCTCCCTCAATCATCATAATCACCTAACTGCGATTACGATAATTGCCTTGAGGGCACTATAGCCAACAATCTCCCACTTGCACTTAAGGCCAATTTTTGCGATGTCGCATACTCACAGCCCGTGTGATTCCGAACTGTAACACCCTAATTCATTTATACCAGTTCTATTTTGAGTATTTCTTTTTTTGTGGCCATTCTTGATTTATTGTGTTTTGAGTGCGAATAGTGTAATGGTATCCATCTTTGCATCCGACCCGACTCGCTTGCTTGAAACCTGTCTTGATTCATGTTTCTGATTTATCCTGGCTTGTTACGTGGATCCGTGCACTTTCATATATACTGCATACTGGCATTTTATATGGCATCTGCATTTTTTAATATAACATTTAAAGTCAAGTAAAATATTTTAAAAATACATTGCATGGCCTGCATGATACCCCTGACCCTGTGGTAGCATCCGCGCATCTTGTGCTCATCCTGTTCACTGAAACAGACTTGTTTAGATGGCTACGCGCACGTACGTGCATCCGTTCTTGGGGGTATGCATTTTCATTACCCGGATATCTTATTTTAGTTTTGGTCGACACGTATATTTTCCGTATTTTCAAACTGGATTTTTAGAACCGACCCGGGCGTGTTTTGGACTATTGTTGTATTAGCCAAAATCTCAATTATAATTAATATTATATCTTTACGATTTTTTAAAACTGTTCCATATATTTATTTCGTTTTAAAAATTTTAAAACATTTCTTAAATTTACCCTAACAAACAAATCTCTCTCTCCTCTCGATTTCTTTCTCTCTCTCTCCCTCCTCTCCATCTCTCTCCTCTCTCTCTCTCCCTCCCTGCCTCTCTCCCTCTCTCTCTATACTATATATATATAGTTAAGCCTTATTTTATTAAACCCTCACGTCTCTCTCTCTCTCTTCTCTCTTCTTCTTCTCCTCAATTTTCATTTCCCGCCTTCATCGCGAGAACCCGCTTTCCCTGCCCTCGCGTCGCGCTCGTCGTCACCACCCTCAACCTCGCCTTCCCTCTCATCTCCTTCCCTTCTCCTCTCCTGTACTACCCCGACGCCTCTTCCCCGCCGTTAACCCACACACCGAACCCATGACTCGTCGCCTCACCCGACCTCGTCGCCGACGACCTCGTCGTCGCCTCCTATACTCCTCCCTCGACCACCTCACCTCTCTCCTCTCCCCTACAACCCTCAAACCCTGCACCCGAACCCGACCTCTGCACGACTCCCAAACCCTAGCCTCGCCATCACCACTTCCACCCTCGTCGTCGTTCCCTCACCTCCGGCGACCCCGACTTTATCCCATCCTCTCTCCTCACAACACCATCATCATCCTCACCTCCACCTTCTCTTCTTCCACTCACCTCTCCCCTTCTTACCCGACCCCAAGAACCCTTAAACCCACTGTCACCTGCACACCTTGCCGGAGCTCTGACCCCGTCAGCCTCACCCCATCACCACGACCTCCTCTGACCCAGAGCCATACGAGAGACCCCAGCCTTCTTCTCCTTTCTCTTTCTTTTTTTCCCTTCAACTTCTTCTTCTATTTTCTTTTCTATATTCTTGTTTTCCGGTCATTTCCAGAGCCGTAACTGTCACCGACGATCCAGGCGACCCAGTGGACATCCCCAGCCAGCATGGTCACCTTCTTGATTTGCTTGGTCCAGTTTTGTATGCCTGCGTGTGCGTCGTGACGTTTACCGACGTCGGACGTGTCGTACGTATCTGTCGCGCGATCCATCGAGGCAAGTTAATATTGCTACATGCTATACTACAATATACTGCACCCATTTGAATGATAGCATCATATAATGTTTAGTGCATTTGTGCATCCTCTGATACCATTTTACTATTTTACGACGTTCGTATGCATCCATATCGTTATTTACATATCTAGTCGCATGCTAGTTAATCTTGTTACATGCTAGGTATATTATTATGCATTCATATGAATAAAAATATCACATGTTGAATGCATTGTACATCCATATTAAAGTTTACCGTTTTCGGATACCCGTTTGCATCCATATCATTTAATATACATGTAGCCGCATCTACAAATCACATTAATTCATATTATTATTGTAGAAACACCCCATACTTAATAATGCATCCCACTTAATCTTGGAACTGTAAATGTAACCCTAATCTATGTTTGTGCATCCATACCATTAATTATATATCAATTTGCATGCCATGTCACATTGTTTCATATTATTGTTATATTAGTACCCCATGCTTGATAATGTGCATCCTACATAGTCATGATGTAACCCCTGATAAATATTTGTGCATCCATGATTTTATTTGTGCACCCGTACCTGCTACAGTTTTATTATGAGCATCCGCTTGATATCTGTGCACTACTTGACATGACCTGATATACCAATGCTTGACTTGATACCTGATCCTGTTTCTAATGCCGACAATCCTGACATGTTGTCCTGACGAACATATCCTGTTGTCTATTTAGACAAACCTGTACCTGCTTGATCCTGTGTTGGCATTAGCTCCAGATTATCAATACCTGACTGGAACACATAACCTTGAGGGCATGGGGAAATCAAAAGTGTAACTGAAGTGTAGCTTAAAAGGGTATTACTTGATCCGTGGTCCCGGGGGATAATGGGATAGAGTCATTCATGACTCTCACTACCTGATCCGTGGTCCCGGGGGATAACGGGACATATTCTTTGAGTTACATGGAGTATTACATTAATTAATTTCAAACAAACTTTAGAATAGATAACCCAGTAGCACAGCTTAGATTGATCACTACACGTCACATATACTGATACACTTCATTGTTTCATATTCATGTTACTGTTATACACCTATTACCGTGTATACTCATGCTTGCACATCTCATGTATCCTGTTCATTTATTATTGTTTGATATTATGACGCACTGACGTCTGGGTTTTGCATGGCCCAGATTCTTTACCTCTTTCGCAGGCTGATCAGGAGTACTTCTGTCGTCAGGTCGAGCTGTGAGAATCCTGTTAGTATTTTTAGTTTAGTTTTCTTTCAGCATTTTCATTTCCTGATGTGAGCCCGTATTTGGGATGTACCTTCCAGATTGTTATTGTTACTTGGATTTATTGCTTCCGCATATTATTTCTTGACTCGTTTATTCTGGCTCATGGACATGTACTAGATAGTTATTTTATTTCTCCTGTTCTTGATATCTTATAGACAGCCGTAATGTGACTGTGGAGGGATGTTTCCTAGCCACAGGTAGCATGGTTGGCTTTGTCACGTGCCGATCTTAGCGCACTCTGGGAAGCGGGGCGTGACAGGGTTTGTTTGGTATTAGAGACATAGGATTTAGGTTAATCGAGTTTGATTCTTTTTGTAGTTGGGTATTGGACCCAATACACGAATCAGAAAATCCGTAATTAGGAACATGTCCTGCCACATTGTTATCGCGATTCTTGAATCATATCTTTCTCCTGACCCTTGTCTTGACGATATGCAAACAACGTTGCATCTCGGCTTGAAATCTTTTTGGTTCCCTATTAGTTATCCTTTCCTATTCTTTTGATTCTGATACTAGGATTTGGGCGACTTGGACGGAATTATGTGATTGTAACTATGAACTGCAGCAATGTTACAATGTGGTACTCTATTTAAGTAACTTAGAGTCCTAGTCTTGATTCACCTCCTTGTTTCATGGTCGTTATATTGCCTTGCTTCTCTTACTTTCCAGTTCATGTTTTATCGCAAGCTTGAATCCTGTTTACCGTGCTTATCTTCTTCAGTATCTTGGCTTCAGATGAAGTCATTTCGGGTATCCTACTTGTTCATGTTTTTCCTGCATTAGTATTATTCGATTCTGGTGCATCCCATTGTTGATGTCGTCTTGGGAATGGACTTTCTCGGCACTTTCCATGCTCACATTGATTGTAGGGCAAAGAAAGTGATTTTCCAGATTCCCGGACATCCGGAGTTTGTATTTGCTGGAGGTAGCAGTTCTGTTGGGCCAATCAAGTTTAGGGCTAGGCCGACAAACAGGGTTCTTTCGTCGATGGAAGTTGATAAGGAGGAAGCGCCAATTGTAGTTCGAGAGTTTATGGACGTGTTCGAGGACATCTCGGGTTTACCGCCAAAACGAGATGTGGAGTTCGCGATTGATCTTGTTCCTGGTGCAGAGCCAATCTCAAAGGCGTACTATCCGATGACACCAGTGGAGTTGGAAGAAGTCAAGAAGCAGGTTACTGAATTGCTGGAGAAGTGTTGGATTCACAGCAGTAATTCACCTTGGGGAGCTCCAGTTCTTCTAGTCAAGAAGAAAGGTGGCACAAGGAGGATGTGCATCGATTATCGAGAATTGAACCGGGTGACTATTAAGAACAAGTACCCGATCCCTCGCATTGGCGAATTGTTCGAGCAGCTTAGTGGCGCGAGTGTATTCTCGAAGCTGGAATTGCGATCCGGATATCATCAGGTCCGAGTTAAATCAGAAGATATTTGCAAAACTGCGTTCCGAACTCGATATTGACATTACGAGTATTTAGTGATGCCATTCGGAGTCACGAATGCACCGGCGATATTTATGGACTTGATGAACCGAATCTTTTCACCGTTCTTGGACCAGTTTATTGTGGTGTTTATCGATGATATTCTGGTCTACTCGAGGAGCCCAGAAGAGCATGCAGAACACTTGAAGACCACACTGCAGACATTGAGGCATGAAAGATTATATGCAAAGATGAGCAAGTGCGAGTTTTGGCTTGAAGAAGTGAAGTTTTTGGGGCATGTCGTATCCGGAGATGGAATCGCCGTTGATCCCGAGAAGATTGCAGCAGTTCAAGATTGGCTGATTCCGAAGAACGTACCAGAGATCAGAAGTTTTATTGGACTTGCAGGATACTACAGAAGGTTCGTGGAGAATTTTGCTCGATTGGCTGAGCCTTTGACCAAGCTTACACGGAAGGATGTACCGTTCGTATGGACGGATAGTTGTGTGTCAACTTTTGAGGCGTTGAAGCAAAGGTTGATAACCGCTCCTATTTTGACCGTACCAGACGATTCTGGAGGATTGGTGATTCACAGCGACACATCTGGGAAAGGTTTAAGATGTGTTTTGATGCAGCATGGGAAGATTATAGCCTACGCATCAAGACAGTTGAAGACCCATGAGAAGAATTACCCAACTCATGATTTGGAGCTTGCAGCAGTGATTTTCGCTTTGAAGATTTGGAGACACTACTTATTGGGCAAAAGGGTCGAAGTATTCACCGATCACAAAAGCCTAAAGTATGTGTTCACACAGAAAGAACTTAACATGCGGCAGCGTAGATGGTTGGAGCTGATGGCTGACTACGATCTTGATCTTAAGTACCATCCGGGGAAAGTTAATGTAGTGCCGGATGCGCTTAGTCGGTTGCCAGCAATTCGGATGTTGACTGCACAGAAGGAGATTTTCGAAGATTTTCGGAGATTCGAGTTAGAGATCGTGCTACCGCATTCTTCGGGATAGTGGACACAGCTGCAAGTACAGTCGTCGTTGATCGAGGGTATTAAAGCAGCGCAGTCACATGATCCAAGATTGCAGAAGTTTCGAGAACAGGTAAAAACAGGATTTCGAACGGACTTGTTGATTCATGAAGATGGTTCGTTGCGTTATGGTAGCCGTTTGTGTGTGCCGAAAGGAGACATTCGCGAAGAAGTTATGAAAGAGGCGCACAGTTCCGCATATTTCGTACATCCAGGAGGCACGAAAATGTACTGTGATCTACGACAGCAATTCTGGTGGGAAGGTATGAAAAGGGAGATTGCTCGCTTTGTAGCGAAGTGCTTGGTGTGTCAGCAAGTTAAGGCTGAACATCAAAGGGTAGCTAGTTTATTGCAACCACTTCCGATTTCTCAATGGAAGTGGGAACATTTAACCATGGATTTGGTGACAGCTTTACCGCGGAGTCCGAAGGGTAATAATGCAGTTTGGGTGATTGTTGATCGATTGACCAAGGCAGCTCATTTCATACCGTTTCGAGTTGGTCAGTCAACAGAAGCGTTGGCGGAACGGTATATGCAGAAGATTGTGAGATTGCATGGAGTACCCGTGAGCATTGTTTCCGACCGTGGCACCCGATTCTTATCGCACTTCTGGAGGAGTCTATAGGAAAGTTTGGGGACGTGATTGAAGTTTAGCACAGCTTATCATCCTCAGACAGATGGCTAGTCGGAAAGAACGATCCAAACTCTTGAAGACATGTTGAGAGCTTGCATGTTAGACTTCAAGGATTTGTGGGAGGATCATTTACACTTGGTGGAGTTTTCGTACAACAACAGTTTTCAGGCAACTATTCAGATGGCTCCATTCGAAGTATTGTATGGTCGCAAGTGTCGCTCACTTGTTTGTTAGGATGATGTTGGAGAACGAAGATTGTTGGGACCGAAGTTGATCGTGCAAACAGTAGAGAAGGTTAATACAATCCGGAATTGTAACATTCTGAAAATTTAGAAATAAATAAAATTAATTAATTAAATAATGAAAGGTTAAATTAAAAAAGTTATTAAAACCAAATAAGACATTTTCATAAATAGTATGTAAAAAAAATTAAATTAAAATTTTAATATGTAACATAAATAAGTTATAAGGGTTTTAATATGACATTTAGCTTCATTTTAATTAAAATGGTATTATATAATAACATAAGTTGTGAGGGGTTGTTATGTAAAGCTTAGGATTTTGTGTAAATTGAAATTTGTTAAGGGTGTAAGTAGAAAAGAGATGAGATAAGGTTTAGTTCAGATTTTTATCAAAAGATAATTCAATTTGGAAAAGAAAATTCTTTGCTGCATCCTTTTTGCATGCACACACATACACACACAACACCTCCTCCTTGCATGAAGATGGCACTCTTTGGTCTTTGACACCTCCTCTTACACCTCACCATCTTCCCTTTACCATATATAACATGTGTTCAGATCTATTAGCTAATTTAAAATCTGAAAACTTAAAAGAAAGAAAAAAGAAAAACTAGAGCAAACAAAGAAGAACCAAAGAAAAGAGAAGTGATGAGCCAAGTTCTAGGATTTCCACCATCAAGGTAAGGACTTAGAGCTTGTGCATCTTGGAGGGAGTTCTTCCAGCCAATTCCTTGTAGGTAAAATCCTTAATCACTGTAGGAATTTAGTTCTGTAACTAGTTTAACTTAGAAATAAAAAATGTTTATAATGTAATTTTTTAGCAAAACTGAACTTTGTAGTAATCTGCTATTAGTCAGAATAAAATCAACTTAACCAAACAATGCCTAAATATTGCATGTTAGACCTAGAACAAACCCTAGAAGTACGAACCAAGGGGCTCGGTTTCGGGCCGGCGACATATAGGCGAATTCCGGCGTCGCCGGATTTGTAGGGAGGTATGGTGATTTAGGTTTTTGGGTAAGTCTCTGTTAAGATTTTGGGATAATTTGGTATTGTTTAAGTAAATTAGTTTAACTGTATATAAAATCTGGGAGCAAATATCGGAAAAGGAATCAAAATTTCTCAAATACAACACGGTTAAAACGTAACGCTTTCTGTTTTCTGTTGCGAAACAGCGTTGGGATAAAATTCGGTAAAGTTAAGTGTTAGATCGTTTGCAATAGTCGTGCGTAGTATAATTAGTACGTACCACTTGTGTTTTCATGATTTTGCCGTGTCGGAATGTAGGCGTTTTCTTATACAAGTTAATTCAATGTTAGATTTGAGTGCGGGAACTTCGGAGGCCGCAAGGAAAGGAAGAGGATTGGTGATTCCTGAGTAGTTACGACGTATTCCGGTGAGTAGACTAAATATCTACCGGGGGATTGTGTAAAGATGGCGTGATACGCCCGTATTTTATTAACTTGAAAGATTTGACTTTATATGCAAAGTTAATAATATGCATTCATATATACCTATGCATCACTATGTTAATAGATGTTAGAACACTGCACAATTTTCGACGAGTTATGCCGCATGTGCACATCTTTACATGTTACACTACACTTCGCCGATATTAATATGTCACTTTTACACTAAATAATTATACTGTTAAATATGATTCCTATCATACCTTAATTATTAATAACAGTTGTAACTTGCATCAATGACCACATGTTAGTATCCGAGTATTCTAAATTGATATAAGAGGCATTTGGATTATTGAGGATTTATGGTTTTGAGTATTTCCATATTATCGTATAAATTTAGTGATTTTTCACATTGATGTGAGATGTCCACCATGAGATGTTGTTTTATGATTTGGTTTTATTCCGGACCGAGTAGGGGAGATATACGGTCGCGGATTTATACGTTATCCAGACTGAGTGGGGGGAGATATACAGTTGGATACATGGTGGATCCGGTCGAGACCGAGGGACAGGATAGCCGCATTTGAGGCAGGGGAGCATGTTGGGTTACGGCAGCGCCCCGGCCGTCAATCCGAGGCCAAATGCGGAACAAAAACTTTTCAAAACTTGGCGCTACCATAACCTTTACCCGGATCGTACCATTAACCTATACTAGCAATCTACAAGAAGTTAGAATGGTTATACCGATTGATCCGTGTCCTTCGGTCTTTGGCCACCATCTCTAGCTCCTCTCGGCATTTCCGATCTCGCTCGATCTCCAGTCTCCTCGTCGGAAAGGGCACCACATCAAGAAGTCATTTTACGGGCTCCCGCTTCAAACCGAAGAAACTCAAATATGAAGTTTGCTAGACGACATGTCCAAGGTGATGTAGAGAATGTGTGTGATAACTTTGTCTCAAGTATCCATTGATTCTCAACACATGAGAGTGTATGGATGGAGGTTGAAGATGATACCATGGTGGAAATGGTGAGCTAGAGGAAGAAGGAGAAGAAGAGGATTTTCTTTTTATTGTGTTGAGATGAAAAATGAGAGCATAAGTTAATTATCTCAAAAGCAACCCCAAGAGTTATGGCTGTCCATTCTCTCTCCACCTCTCATTTCAACACAATAATCAATCAATTATGTGACATTTGCACCAAAAAAGAGACCATGAGTCACCTAATTGATTGTGCCTCTTCATGATGACTTCCACTCATAATTTTCACCATCCAAACATTAATCCAAATGTTTAGTCCAACAAAAAGATACGGCAACATCTAAAGTAAACTCGTGACGGATCACAAGGATACCACTCACCTGTATATACATACCTGCATCCGCATTCCGACTGAATGCAAATGAGATGAGACGAAAGTAATCCAGCAAATCTAATACTAGGATCCGGCTTAAACCAAAGCCCACTAGTATGATCCGTCCGATCATGATCCGTGCACAAGTGCACGTATATGATCGAACCCTGCCATAATACCATACGTCCTCTACAACGTTTCGCACGAAACTTGGGAAAGCTGTCTGTGGGGGACTCTAAAAACTCTTCAATAAGCCGGCAGTGGGTTTAACCACAAGCACGTCAGTGGTACTAGCTGTACGTAACGGCTACCCATGTATTGACCAAAAGGGAGGCTGATGAGCGAATTCATCCTGACACCTTACTGAGCCTGTCAGCGACAATATCCGTACAGTCCGGTCCGTTTGTCTATGAGTATCGCATGTCGGGCCTAGGGGGTTGGTAAAAGTCAGACCCCCAAAAGCGGTACAAGTCGTGTCGGAGTGTAGCCCAGAACACCCTAAGATACTACTGGAATACCTACCAGTAAATCTCCTGCCTTGGCCAAGGACTTCGTGTAATGGCTCTCCTAGACACAGCATGATCTCACCCCCAATACCGGGAGAGACGAAACCCCTGCCGATCCGCTCACTGCCTCTATGTGGGTCGGGACTGTACCCAACTAAAACCTGTTTGCACGACTCCTTTGAGCCGTCGTAGGGTAGTAATCAAAGCACAATGGGAACTCACACGAGACAAATGACGATCTCAGGTCGATGAACTGACATGTATACATGTCACCAGGGAACTGCTATCTGACGCTAGGTACAATACTAACTAGCAGGTTCCCGGCGAGTCCTGTCCGGTGTATTCATAACCCAATGAGCACCTGTATACGTCTTAGGTGAACTAACTGACACCAATGGCTTGTGAGACCAGCCATCGCCCCTCGTCGGGGTCTCGATCGTATACACTAGTCTACTAATAGAATATCGATGCCCAGTCTCGAAACTCCCACGACTAGGGACCTTTTAAGGATGTGCTTATAGACCCCAGCTCCCACGTATATGATCGCCACCATACTGCTGGCAGTCAAGCAAGAATCCTAAGGGCTCTATCAACTTGTAATAGTGATCTGTAATATCACCTAAAACATGTACACGATGATAAAAATAAACCAGATAGCATACTATCATTTTGAGTAAGACTGTCCTACCGGCATAGGTCCTCCCTCAATCATTACAATCACGTGCTTGGAATCCAATAATTGACTTTGAGGGCACTATATCCAACAATCTCCCACTTGCACTCATGGCTAATTATTGCGATGTCGCATACTCATAGCCCGTGTGATACCGAACACCCAACTCCTCTACTAATCAGTTTCACAAAGCTTGTTTGTGAAAGTATTGCGTTCGAGAAATAGCCTCAATGAGTGGATCTGCCCTGATGTTTCTTTCTATGTCTCTCTTTATCTCAAGTTCGCGGAGAAATTCATCTCCCGAAATGAGCAATACCTGTCTTAGAATATATCTGGATATCTGATAGGACCTAGTTCATAAATGAATTCCAAATCCAAACTTCTCAGACTGTATCGTCAACTGAATTTAATCAGTATCCTGCACCATGCCTCCCTCAGTATCCGCTTGGATCACCTGTCCAAACTACTGCCCCTCATCAGAGGGAAAACTATAACTCTGACAGTCACTCTTTCATCCAGGTCACCTTGGAAGCCTGGAATGATAACCGTCTCCTAAAGGAGGCTGCCGTTATCAAATCCCTAGAACATTCACTTATGTTCTAAAACTGCTTTCGAACGTTTTTCCAGGATTGGATTAATATCAACTTATTGCATCTCGTGCAAAAACAACATCTGGTGTGGTACTTGACATCTCATGATCAACTCAATTGCCTTAAACAAGTGATCTGCCAATCATACACATCCCTCTCTCCTTTAGTCTGTAAGACACCTTTAGGGAGGGTGACTCCATCACCTGCAGATACACTACCATGCCAGGAGTCGTCCATTCTTAAATACCTTTAGAACGCTGTCAAAGTGCCCAAATTGGGAGACTATCCAAATCTAGATCTAAAACCATAGGTCTAGTAAACAGAATGTCTGATATAATATCCATATCCTATGTGGAGAAACCACTGTGTGACACCCACAGTATAACCGATCGTAGTATAGGAATTTCACTTCCTACTCTGTGTATGTCATCCATATACCAGGACATCACACCCTACTACCTTCTTAACAGATCCATCTCCTATTCTGATGAAGTCAAACCTATGACTGTCACATCAAAAATAGATGATCTATCTCCGCTATATCTGCTTTAGTCTATAAATAGACATAAGCTACTTTTCCACTATACTTCCGCTGCTCCCACTGACTACGACAACCCTCTGGCAGAGTCATATACACGTGCACTTCTAAAGCCAGTTCAGAACGACGCTATACTCATCCTCCTGCCAAGTTTCATAGTCCAGAACAGCAGCAATGGCAAGTTTGAGTAAACAAGAACCTCTCTGTCACCGTCCTTGAGGTTACCGGAGTACCTCTCGGGTGCCTGAGGTTACCCACCATATCTGCAGAGTGGCTAATAGAATGTCAAACCTGATTGAATCTTTAGGTTCTTATCAAATTTTCAGTAATCGTTTGTGGTTCTGGAATCACTTCCAGTTCTACCATACTCCCACTACTGTTTCCTGAAAAAATCTATTTTTATTAAAACTGTGGCGAGTCAAGAACAATATCACTATTGATCTTCCAGATGGTAGAAATTCAACCCTCGTCATAGCCCGGGTTAACCCACAAACTGCCATTACAAAAATGTGCCTTGAGTTATCCAGAGTCTGGTTTTAAGCATAAGCTGGACAACTCCATATACCTTAATTTCGTTAAGATATGAGCCATTCTATATCTAATATAGAAACAGAAGTACTGATTTAATTGGAACCAGATTCAAATCATGCAGATGTCTCCAGTGCATGTCAACTAAATGGAGAGAGGCCGATCAGCATTACTCAACTTAGGAGTGCATCCAATTATGAGTAACCTGAAAGAGATACAAGTTTCTCAAAACCATTACTATCAACTGAATACCATACACAAGTATCTACATCTTCGATCACCTTGAAGAATCCCGATACTTGCAACACATGGTTCTTTACTTTATTCTTGTACCTATAACTTCTCAAAATTTAGATCTTGTATTTCTACGAAACACTTGTCTAAAAACTAGAGAAGTCACAAGTAAACAGAATATAGTACGGGGACCAACCCCTCTGTCCTAATGGACACTGGACAATATACAATGCTTTGTATAAGTCTCCTGAGATGAATAACTCAAACCTTGTTCGTCGTAGGTTGAAAACTGTACTATGGTTATGAAGAATTACACCGCTGTTAAATACTCCTTACCTAACCATCAACTGATATAGGTAAATGTCATGGACATAATTTCAAAAAGTTATATCTCGCTTTATAAAAATAAACGTACAGATATATCAGTTTGAAATTGGCGCATAACGGATATTCAAAACCAAATATTTGCCGTCCAGCAAAAGCCCAGGTGATTTCCTCAAATATCACCAATTACAACGAATTCCGATATAATGAGGATGATCACCTAATTCCCAATAACTTACTCCCACTCATCATCTGTAAAACCATACAGATGTGAGAATCATATCTGGTAAATACATACCCTGGAGTAAGGGTCTAATTGGGAAATCAGTTTTCTATTAACAACGTACAATGAAACTGAAACATTAAAATGTTTCGTAGGGGTATCCGGGTATTCCTAGTAATACCTCTTCCATTATCAGATTCATGACTGTAACCGTATATTTCTTTTCCATCTCTCCAAATCCCTTTATATGTCTTTAGTCGTTACCTTCTGTACACCATCGTTAGACTAAATGGTTATCTTCATTCCCTACCGTTCGGCACCAGCCTATAGTTCGGAAGAAGACTATCCATTAAGCGTAATAGGTGTACTCTCCTAATCCTAGGAGCACTCGCAATACGAGAGAAGGTAAAGATAAAGGACAACTGAATAAACCTTATTCTATTTCTCCTGAATTAGAATCCATCCTCGAAAAAGTTCCTTCGAGTTCGTATATAACCATACGATGGATTTATCCAATGGAATTGGATGTTCGTAGTGATACGGGGTGTTCTGGAGAAATCCAAAGGTGAAGTAAAAGTGGCGATGAAATTGTGTGGTTTGGTCGTGAATGATAGCAGTCGCAATTTACTTTGCCCTCTTTCTAATCCCTTTATTTGTCTTTACTTATTACTTTCTGTACACTACACATAGGCTAATCGGTTTTCTTCATTCCCTACCTTTCGGCACCTGCCTATGGTTTGAAAGAAGACTATCCAATTAGCGTAATAGGTGTACGTCCTAATCCAAGGAGCACTCGCAACCTGAGAGAAGGTAAAAGGAAAAGACAACTGAATAATCATATTCATTTTCTCCAGAACCGGAAACCATCCTCGAATCTGGAACATGTTCCTTCGAGTTCGTATATAACCATACGATGGTTTTATCCAATGGAAGTGGATGTTCGTAGTGATACGAAATGTTCCGGGGAAAAGGGTAAAAGAAGGAGTGGCAATGAGGTATGCAACTCAGACAATCCAAAAGCCAGTGTTTTAAGAAAGTTCGGTTAACTTAGTCACTGAGTCATAGTCTAGGGTCGGGCCATGGTCGCTGCCAAAGAGAGAAAGAAAAGAAACACTCTGCGTGCACTCTAACCTAGATCAGAATGGTTATCACTTTATCTAATCAGGAAACCTCCCACTGTATCCTCAAATTCTCCTCCAAACCTGAAAGAAGAATTATTCGGGATCACCCAAAGAGTAAACCAACTCATCAGTAGGAATCGGGATCTAACTATCATCGCATGATAACGTGATGGAATCCACTCATGTTATCACACTCGAGAAGGTATGCGCATGCCTGGCAAGTTTCAGTTTCTTTAGAAACTCCCGATGTGATTTTTACCCCAAGCGGCTTATGACCTTAACTAGGTCAACAAACCATAAACCGCTAGTTAAATTCAACCCGTCATTATTCTGGATTGCATTAAACCCACCAGTACGTGCCCTTGGCTAGGTCAACAAGGCCGCACGACTGTCCTAACCAATCCCATTTATGCAACAAACAAGCACCACTTAGCTACCGAACACTACGTCTTGACTAGGTCAACAAATGCAGCACGAATACTAAATAATACCCGTAAGAAATGACAGAGGGCTACGGCTGGTTTTTGGCGAAAAACCTTTAACGTAATGAACTTGATATCGTTGAAGTAACTGTATAGCCTTTTATAAATATAGTAGCGAAAAACCTTTGCTAAAGAGGTCACTCCCGGTGAAGGGATCTCGGCTCTTTCCCTGTAGAATGAGGTGTAGGATATTCCAAACCGAATACCACGATGCAAAGCAAAAACTAATTGGCTATAGTGAAGTTATTACCCTGACGCAAACTTCTGCCCAAGGGGTCACTCCCGGTGAAGGGATCTCGGCCCTTGCCTCATCGACTGAGGTGCTGGATATTCATAACCGAATACCATTGCGCAAAGCAAATGAGAACGTCCTTGCAATAACAGCTTTTTGAAAAATGTTCCAACAACATCAAACAGGTTTGTTTTCCTTGCATTGATCCGAATCAATGCAGTCTTATCAATTGATCACACCAATAAAGAACAAACATATGATGTACGTATATGCCATCCGCATTCGCCACTGGGTCCCGTCATCACCCGTTAGGTTACTTAACTAATGACAGAGCGGGGACTGGACTAGCGCAGGTGTAAAACATATAAAACATCTACTAGTATATATATCAATACATAATAATCACTCATGGCGTGATAAATGCAACATTACAGAAAAATAATAAGCACCACAGAACAATACAGATAATCTTGGATCCCCGGATTTCATTGAGCCGCAAGTGAAACCCGACGTTCCCCTGGTCGTGTGGATAGCCTGTGCAATGAAATCCTAGACCTCTACGAGTGCGCCAAGTTACCCTCCAAAACCTGAAGCGAGACAGCCCCCTTCAACAAAGTGAATGGACCACCCAGCACTTCACGGAATCCGGTAACTTGAGCACCCCTCCTTGGGTCAACCTGAACCCCCTACGAGTGCGGCTAATAGCCCGCCAATTCTAGAGTAAAGCCCCCTCCGTCTCAAAGCCATGAGATGCGGGCCCGTTGCCCTCTAGAACCCGGCTATCCGTGCACCCCACCGCGGGGTAATCCTAGTACAGAAAAAAAATATGTACAACGGTGACATCGACCTCAACCCGGTCGTGCCCCAAAAGAATGATATACAAACAGACAGTGACGGCAGTCCATATGTCGGACGCTCGCCCCGCAATATCAAATGTACAAATATAACTAAACTGTACTACCATTGTATCTAGGCTATCCACCACGACAAATCCGCAACATCACAGCATAACACAGAACATCAACATGAATGTCACGTTCGCAAATCCGTCTAAAAGGACTATAGCGATTAGACAAGATTTATCGATCAAATGACATTCACGGTCGCAGATAGTAATGTAATGCATTGTAAACTTTAAACAATATTAGAAAATATCGAATTCGAAATAACCCCCGAATAGCCCAAACAAACTGATAACACTATATCCAAACTGGGCTAAACAAACAATACCACTGCACTAACATCCCAGAGACCAGACCACAGCCCAAGTACGAAGCCCAAAGACATCAAAAAGGCCGGCCTTACCGGATTTATAGGCTTGGTGCTCAATTTTTTTCCGAGGGCTTGGGCTCGTATTTGGCCAGTGGTCATCTGGTAGGTTCAGTAGTCTTCTGCACTTGTTAAAATATTTTTCTGGACACTTTGAAAAACAACAGAGACTGGGAATTTCAGTGCAGTGTTTTGTAGTCATTTCGATTTCGATACATTTAACATTGTCTAAACAAGCAAACTAAGGTTAATGGTGTGTCTCTGATACCATGTTGGGTTACGGCAGCGCTCCGGCCGTCAATCCGAGGCCAAATGAGGAACAAAAACTTTTCAAAACTTGGCGCTACCATAACCTTTACCGGGATTATACCATTAACCTATACTAGCAATCTACAAGAAGTTAGAATGGCTATACCGATCGATCCGTGTCTTTCGGTCTTTGGCCACCATCTCTAGTTCCTCTCGGCATTTCCGATCTCGCTCGATCTCCGGTCTCCTCGTCAAAAAGGGCACCACATCAAGAAGTCATTTTACGAGCTCCCGATTCAAACCGAAGCAACTCGAACATGAAGTTTGCTAGACGACATGTCCAAGGTGATCTAGGGAATGTGTGTGATAACTTTGTCTCAAGCATCCATTGATTCTCAACACATGAGAGTGTATGGATGGAGGTTGAAGATGATGCCATGGTGGAAATGGTGAGCTAGAGGAACAAGGAGAAGAAGAGAATTTTCTTTTTATTGTGTTGAGATGAAAAATGAGAGCACAAGTTAATTATCTCAAGTGCAACCCCAGGAGTTATGGCTGTCCATTCTCTCTCCACCTCTCATTTCAACACAATAATCAATCAATTATGTGACATTTGCACCAAAAAAGAGACCATGAGTCACCTAATTGATTGTGCCTCTTCATGATGACTTCTACTCATAATTTCCACCATCCAAACATTAATCCAAATGTTTAGTCCAACAAAAAGATACGGCAACATCTAAAGTAAACTCATGACGGATCACAAGGATACCACTCACCTGTATATACATACCTGCATCCGCATTCCGACTGAATGCAAATGCGAAGAGACAACAGTAATCCAACAAATCTAATACTAGGATCCGGCTTAAACCAAAGCCCACTAGTATGATCCGTCCGATCATGATCCGTGCACAAGTGCACATATATGATCGAACCCTGCCATAATACCATACGGCCTCTACAACGTTTCGCCCGAAACTTGGGAAAACTGTCCGTGGGGGACTGTTCAGTTGATAAAACTGCACATTTGTATTACATTTTTCCTACCATTTTCATATTAAAAAGGACTTTATTATAATATATTATACATATGAGGGTTTATGTGTAAAAACATTATTTTCCATGTGTTAATATATTTTAATTATCATTTGGTAGGAAAATGTATGCAAATATTATTGACCTAATCCTAGTAGAACAAAGTCTACTAAAATCTTATTTGAGTTGTTGTGCAGAATATTTCCAAGTTGTTATGAAGAATTTATCAAACAAATCAATTTGTTGAAGGAAACTTGCCAAATTAAGAAGCAAAACTTGGAGACCAAGTCTGGAAGCAACCAAGAGAAGATTTCTGAATTCTAAAGGTGCCTAGGATTGCCACATGTCATGAGAAGAAAGCCCAAGAAATTTGATTGAGAGATCCCCACCTTTGAGCGCGGATCCGCGGCCAAACCCACCCTTGGGCCGCGGATCCGCCGCAAGTCTAGGGAGTTAAAGCACAAGATTTTTTGGGGTGAATCAAATCTATATTTTTCCAAGTTTTCAACAATAAGATTCTGGCTTTGCATTATAAAAGGGCACCGAGAGCCTCTTGGAAAAGGCATCAAGCCGAAGAGATCACGAAGCTCCAGACGCTCACGCATCCAGACTGATCATCAACGGTTCATCTACCTCCTTGGAAGAGATCGAGAAGCAAACTAGTCTTTGTAATCATTTTCTAAGGAATCAAAGTGTAGATTGTTCAAGTTGATTAATAAAGGTAGTTGTTTTATTTAATTCTTTTGCATTTTACATTATGCTTTCCCTCTCTATCTTTTCATCTTCTTCTCCCAACATGCGCGAGTAATTCTCCGCTTGTTAGGGTTCGTAGGATTAGGGTAGGCTAATGGATGATGAAAATAATTAAACCCTTTTTAAGTCCTATAAAGTTTAGGAACTTTATCAAAAGAATCATTAACATCCTAATCGGGCGCGCTAGCAATTCTTTGCTAGTTCCGACCGCGATTAGAGATTAGATTAATGATTGTTTTGGTAAAGGCTAGATATGAACGGAGTTCCGTGTCGAGATAAGGGTTAAGAGTGGGATTCCTTTTCCCTCCAGAAACCCTAATCTACACGCATCACCCTCGTTCTAGTTCTAAATCTATTAATGGATAAAAAGGGTAATTTTTAATTAATCGTCCATAACTACTAAATCCTAACGAACCCTACAAGCCCTCTTATTATATTAATTACATTTTTAAAATAATCTAGATCTTTATTTTACATTCTTGTTTAACGTAGATCTAGAAACCATTCTATAAAATTCTTTATCGCTCCTCTCTTTCTCAACACATCTAAAGTAAAAGTAAAAGGTTCCACGTTTCCCAGAGAACGACCCGTACTCATTTCGGTCTAGCTACGTACGACACCGTTATTGATTGCGGTTAAACTACAAACACTTTTTTCGTATCAATCAAATGGCGCCGTTGCCGGGGATACGTGCATAATTTTTTTATTTTTACTATTTGTGTTGAATTCTTAGACGAGTCATATCATTATTAACACAAAACTGCAAATTGCATATTTAACGATTTGTGCGTGAATTTTTGCAAGGAGATCTGGAGACACAGAATTAAGGGGAACAGGGAACAGAGACATTTTTAGAGATCCAGAGGAGCACAGAAGGCTATACAAAAATTTTCATCAAGTGATCCCTCTGCCACGCGGCGGAACCGCGGCGAAAGTGCCCCTTCTGCGGCGAAATCGCGGCAAGTTGGAGGAATTATGGCTTCAATCTTCTCTGGTATCTTTCTCAACTCCTTCTCTCTCCTCTCAAATCTAATAAAATCTATTTTCTGCAGGATTCTTTGCAAAATCGCGCCGCTCAAAAATCTTTTTGCAAAAGTTTTGTGATTGGTTTTGTTTTGCATATTTAATACGGACTTTAAGGGGCAAAGACCAAATCAAGATTAGGTGGGGATTTCATCACCCTTCCTAAGCCCCACAAATCACAAACTGAGCATATAGATCAACCCTTCATTAATTTAAAAAATATCTTGACCAGACTCTAAGGACTGTCGCGCTCAATAAGGACAGAGGAAGGTCGTGGGTAATCTATCGTTTATCCGCATTACTTTTGTAGTGCCTAGGCAAGTGTGACAAAGGCTAGTGGTTTTTAATTAGGCCCACGACGTGGTTCCTTCCCACTTACCTGGCACTTATCTGGCTACAAGGGTAGTACGGAGGCGGTAGAGGATTGATCCCACGGCTTGTCCTTTGGAAGTCTAGGAGCGGTCTAGAGACTGGACCTAGGTGACCTTAGTTCTACGGTTGCTTGTGCATCGTAGGGTGATTTGTCTTGAGTCCCACTTTTTCAAAACAAGCCAATTTTAAAATCACACACACGCTGCCACTTGCACTAAACCCGCTTAGTGCATGCTCGGCTGGACACGGGATCCTAGTACCCGTCTTGTCCGCGTTCCTGCTATCGACGCCGAAGTCGGTACTTCTTCATCTTCTTTTCCCCCACCACACACCACATCGACCGTGATGGACGACACTCCATCTAATTATAACACCACGCTGCCACCGCCCGCAGGTGAGCAGAATCCACCGCGCATCTCTCTCCAAGAGAGATGCTATCCTATTCGTGGTCCTCTTCCTACTTGTCTATCTCTTCCACCACCTAACGGGGATAATTTCGAAATTAAACCCCACTACATCAATCTGCTGCCCAAATTTCACGGGCTTGAGTCGGAAGACGCGTACGTTTTCATCACCAAATTCGAAAACGTATGCGCAATGATGGGTACTTCACAATTGACTTTAGATGCTATGCGCTTACGTCTTCTCCCATTCACACTGTGCGACTTGGCAGAAAAATGGCTTTACAATACTGCCGCACACTCTATCACTAATTGGGATGAATTCGTCATAGCATTTCTTAAGAAGTTTTACCCAAACCATAAGACTGCCCACATTAGGAGCGAGATCAACCAGTTCACCCAGCTTCCCAATGAACCATTTTGGAAGTGCTTTGAATGTTTCAAGGATCTGCTTGTCCAATGCCCCCATCACGGAATACAAAAATGGGATTTATGTCGGATTATATATGAGGGCATTAATCCAGCGACAAAGCAGATGCTTGAAACAATGTGTCAATGCAATTTCATGTCTAAAGATGACGGTGAAGCTTGGAAATATCTGGAAGATCTTGCTGAACACACGTTGCAGTGGGAAAGCGTAAGACCACCTTCAACTAAGGGAGGTATTCACCAGCTCGATGTTTCTATCGCAGTAAAAGCCGAAATGGCAGCGATGCAGAAGAAACTCGATTCTATTGAGAACAAACTTTCATCAGTCTCCCTTAATCAGGTCACGCTTCCCAAGACTGTCTGTGGTTGCTGTTCGGATCCTTCACACTTAACGGAAGAATGTCCTATGAATGCATCGTTTCAAGCTAATGCTGTTTTTCAGCAGCGACCTAGAAACGACCCTTATTCTTCCACGTACAATCAAGGATGGAGGAATCATCCTAACTTTGCTTGGAATCAAAACCAACAAAGACCTCCTCCACAGCAACCACAACCACAGAATCAGCCCCCCTTTCAGTCACAGAATTTCCAAAATCCGGCCAACATTTCTACACCACAAGTGGCCGGTATTGACAACTCACTTGCACAAACTTTGGATATGTTCATGAAACAATCCATGCAAAATTCGGCTGAGATGAGGTCTTCTATTAATACCCTAACGAAAAACTCCGCCTCCCATGGTGAGAGTATTAAATCAATAGAAAACCAAATCGCACAGTTAAACGCCGCAATGAGTGCGAGAGAGAAAGGGAAACTCCCATCTCAACCCATACCTAATCCTGGCCACTCACAAAGTTATAATGTGAGTGTTGTTACCATGTTGAGATCGGGAAAAGTGCTGAATAACCGAGTGGGTGAGCAGTGTGATGATAGTGACACCAATGACACCCCAGCTTCTTCTTCTTCCCCCAATTCGTCTAGTCTCCCACCTTCACCCGAGCCTATTCTCCGTTTTCCCCAAGGCTCGAA